>OU744276.1:51165000-52521000 GCA_916610125.1 Cheilosia vulpina | reverse complement strand
GACCATAATCAAAATTTATTTAGATTGCTAACTAGAATCAGAGAAACAAATTTAAAACTTAACAAAAGCAAGTGCCGAATGGGTATGCAACAAGTACCATTTTTTGGGTTTCTACTTACAAATCGTGGGCTAGCTATTGATAAAGCTAAATTAGAAGCCATCGGAAAAATGCCAAAGCCTCCTGACGTTAAAAGCACACACAGGTTTGTAGGACTGTGCACTTATCTTTCCAGATTTTTGCCGAGCTTATCGGATATTGCCGAACCCCTAAGAAGAGTTATTCGCGAAGGCACTAAGTTGCAATGGGGTCAGGAACAAGATATGGCATTTGAAAAATTAAAAATGCTTATAATGAAGGCACCCGTTTTAAAGTACTTCGACTCTACCAAGCCAGTAACTATTCAATGTGATGCAAGCTCGAAAGGACTCGGGCAGTACTACTACAAAACGATCGCCCAGTAGCATTTGCGTCAAGAGTCTTGTCACCTACAGAGCAACAATATGCTCAAATAGAAAAAGAGACACTAGCGATCTTGTTTGCCTGCACGAAGTTTGACCAGTATATATGTGGGAAACCAAACATTACTGTCCAATCGGATCATCAGCCGCTTCAAACTATTTTTAAGAAGTCCGTTCTAGAGAGTCCAAAACGTTTACAGAGGATGAGACTCTCCCTACAAAGGTACGACATTCACATAACGTATAAAAAAGGAAGTGAAATGATTTTTGCCGACACATTGTCTCGAGCTTCTTTAAAGAACTGTCCTAGAGAGCATATTGAGAACGCTGAAGTTTATGCAATAAACCAAATAAGGTCAATGGATAGAGTCTTTCGCGAGATTAAACAAATAGATACTGTTCGAGAAATCAAAATTAAAGATTCGCGATTATTAGAAATACTGGAACAAACAAAAGATGATCCAATCCTACAAGAAGTTTTAAATTTTGTCAAGAAAGGTTGGCCAGAAAATCGAAGCCTTGTGTCACAAGCAGTTAAACCGTACTGGAACTACAGAGAACAGCTGACAGTGCAAGATGGTTATCTACTAAAAGGTGACAGATTTGTGATACCAACATCGCTGCGAAAAAAATTCTTGCAACGCATTCATTATAGTCATCAAGGAATCGAGTCATGGCATATCAAACAACATCCGAGACTCCTGCAACAGCTGTGATATATGCATGCAAAATTCAGCCAGCCAGGCAAAACTACCACTACAAAGCACCACCATCCCAGAGTTCCCGTTCCAAAGAATAGGCCTTGATATCTGTGAAATCGTAGACGGCAACAAGAAGCGAAAAATTTTGATTACTGCTGATTATTACTCTGATTACTTCGAAGTGGATGAACTAAATCCAGTAACAGCAGAACAAGTCATCAAAGTCTGCAAAAAGAACTTTAGTCGGCATGGCATCCCTGAAGTTGTCGTTACGGATGGAGGGACTCCTTTTGTTAACAAACAGTTTCATGAATTTTCAAAGGACTGGGAGTTTAGGCATACAAAAAGCTCCCCAAATCATCAACAAGGAAATGGTAAAGCTGAATCGTCTGTTAAAATAATGAAGTCTCTTTTCAGAAAAGCGCAAAGTAGCAATCGTTGTTTTTGGAAGGCCCTTCTGGAATGGAGAAATACTGTGAATGAGATTGGTTCCAGCCCAGTACAGCGGCTCATGTCTCGACGTACCAGATCCATTCTTCCCAGATATCAGAAGAGGTTATCACCTGAAACGCATGACAATGTTATGCAGTCCATTGAAAGAAGAAGAAAAATTAGCAAATATTATTACGATAAGAAGTGTCGACCATTGCCGAAGCTAGAATTTGAACAAGATGTCTGGGTTCAGCTTCGAAGTAAGCCAAACAGCAATAGAGAGTGGAAAAAGGGGATCATTGCAAGCGTACCATCAAATCGTCAAGCAGTTGTCAGAGTAGACGACGTCGACTACACCCGAAACCGTCAGCACATTCGTCTCTCATCAGCTCCCGCAATAGAAGACAACACTGAAATTTATGAGCGATGTCCTACCCTGGATCTGCCAGAAGAAGTCAACAGCCAGAACACATCTCCAACTAACTGTCCGGTGCCTGAAGCAGTGCTTCCTAGAAGATCCAAGTGTATTCAAGAAAAGTTAAGTCAAAACTAGAGAGGTATATTTTATAGATTATGTGAACTATCTGATTGATATAGCTTATAGTATTCGTAACTGAAATAATTTTATAATCTTTCTACTAAACCTTTCAAAACGTCAGTCTTTTATAATTAACTATAAATCTGAATTATCTAAATTATGTATCCATACATATATATACGTATATAGCGTATGTACTCTTAACCAAAATAATGAAAATGAAAAACGATATTACTAGATAATAATCTAGTACTTTAGTATCTTGTTGTACCATTACTATTTATATATAACTACTTAACATTGTACATACTTTTGGTTATCGGTAATAAACGCCAGTGCTAATCTGGACTCTGAAGTGTAGACAGCTCCATTTTTTATTGTTACAATCACGTAACATAACATGGTGTCATTGGTCGGTGAGCCGCCTAAGGTACTGAGAATTGTACAAAGAAGTAGGTATTCAGGTCCAATCTTAAGTGAATAGATGATTTATTCTCTTTGCGACGACTCTCAAGAAAGTCTTGGAAAGATCCCAAACTTATATCAAATTTATTTATTACTATAAGCATTCGTTACTTGCAACCTATTAAAAAAGAAAAGCCAATCAAAAAGCAAGCACTAGCGGTTAAAGCGGTTAAAGATAAAGCAGAGAAAAGCACTAACGATTGCATTTAATCAAAATATTCGAAATGTAGGTATAGGTATATTTCAAGTGTATAATAAAACCAAAATGCAATATTTTTCAATTTTGTGCATATATTTGTATAAATTTGTCTTTGCTAAATTTTAAAACTTATATAATTTACTAAAATTCGATTTTAATTTTAAACGTTCTGGCTGAACAACAGTGTATTTGATTTTGTTCCTATTACGAAATTCCATACCTCCATTTTTGGTGGTTGGGCAACACTCCTCTTGAAAATTACATTTACGGAAGATTTATTTAACTAATGCCCGAGATAAACATGGGTTTCTCAACATAAACATTTAACGCTACAGTTAGCGATATTCTGGCAACTATATTTGTTTATTGGTAAAGTCTTTGAGTAAACTGCCACGCTAAAGTTTATTATTGGTAAGGCCGAATAAGGAAAGGATACCTACTATCCAATTATATGGATTCTGTGGCGCTTCTATTTAAACGTACGGATGTTTTATCTACCTCAGAATAAGAAATAAAAGAGGGCATAAAACCCCAAAACTTTCAACATCGAAGTCAAGAGTAGCGACAACCAAAAGGAACAAACAACTTCCTCGACTCAAAATGTGTGGAGCTCATCTACCAGCTAAGCTGTGGTTAACAATTTGAGATATTTTTAAGAATATACCCGTCGAAGTATTTTTGTAAACAGATGATAAGATTGTGTTGTATTGGATACAAACGCACTCCTCGAAACTCAACTGAAATCCAAGAAATTACGCCGGAAGTTAATTGGAGACATGTGCCGACTCAAGACTATTCAGCAAGGTCTCAAGAGGTTGCACAGTACAAGAGTAGTCGATATAGTTTTCTGGATAGAAATTTCTTAAGGTAGAAGTGAAAGATTGGTCTCAAAATTCGTGCAACTAAATATCACGCTGGGAGAACTATATGTAGCGGCAGGAAATTGAAAGGTCTTTACTCAGGATCATCTGTTGATTCAACAACATCATTTTGCAGAGGAGACAAAGTCCATACACA
Source organism: Cheilosia vulpina (assembly GCA_916610125.1). Taxonomy (NCBI): domain Eukaryota; kingdom Metazoa; phylum Arthropoda; class Insecta; order Diptera; family Syrphidae; genus Cheilosia; species Cheilosia vulpina. The sequence continues at coordinate 52,517,189 of OU744276.1, read as the reverse complement.
GACGAGACTCCTAAAATAGCCATCAAGGGTTTATTCCCATTTAGATACGGTGGATCTTATTCCCAAGGATAACTGGTTTGTTAAGTCCGGCATCTACACGTTTCGAATTTCCATGCAGGACCCAAGGCTCTGTTGGCATTTATTAGAAGCAGGTTTTGAGGCCGTTTTCATCGTGTGGCCATATTTATGTACTATAAAATCAGAGCCAAGGTACCTTATGAAACATATGTAGCGGTAGTTGTGTGCTTCGCTTCAAAGGCGGTAGGCACTGAAGCTGTCTCCGACCTCTCATCGGATGCATTTATAGCAGCCGTCAAAAGCATAAGGGAGAAGAGGTCTGCCGAAGGACATTTATTGCGACAACGAAACGGATTTTTTCGGAGCTCAAACCAAGCTGCGAGAGTTTCACAAAGTTTTCTTTGATCCGAAAACCCAATTATGCATCAATCGTTTTTGCGTCGACAATAATATCAATTTTTTATTTAATCCTCCCAGGGCGCTGCACTTTGGTTGTATCTGGGAATCAGCCCAGGAGCATCTTAAGAGCAGCCTAGCCAACGCAACACTAAATCTCGAAGAGCTTTCAAAAGCGCTAGTTGAGATAGAGGCCGTCATAAACTCCAGGCTGCTGACACCACTATCATAATGATCTAGAGGCAATCATACCAGGACACTTACCCATAGGCGCATCGCTGTAGGCAATACGAGAGAGTCGATATCTAGTACCAAACATCAGCTTCCTGCAACGATGGCGTTGTTAACGCTCACTTTGGCCATCGGTGGGTCAACGAATACGTCAACGAGCTTCAGGGACGCACGAAGTGGAACTATGAATCAGCAAACCTGCACATTGGAGCAATGGTAATCGTGCACGAAGATAACGTACCACCGCAGAAATGGTTACTCGGCCGAGTCTCCCAAGTCCTCCCGGGCCATGATGAACGAATACGAGTTGCAGACATCCGAACAAAAAAATGTTCTCTACTTCCTTCTTGAAAGGATCCTTTCAAAGGCAAACAAATGTAATCAAACTATAGAATTATTGTACCTATAAAATCCAAACATCTAATCGAATTCTTGCTATTGCAACCTAGTCTTAACTCTCCAATTATTAAAAATCCGCGCTCTACAGCCATATTTTGATAAAAAAGTTCATACCAGAGACAATACTGAGACCACCAACTTCGGCCGATTTCCCGTTACTTAGCCTACAAGCTATATTTTTATGGGGTGGCAAATGCTAAGTGCGCTTGTATTGTTACATAGAAATTCGTATTGACAAATGTCACGTAACTTCAAAAATTCCGACTCACCAACACACTCGCACCTTGCATATGCCAATTCCGCTGTTGCTGCCAGCGTTCATAGAATTTTATTCGTTAAATTTGAAATTATTCGTTACGTTTGGATAATATTTTCTTTCATGGGTAAGTGTACATTTGCTTAAAATATTAATGAAAAATGAACAATGTAGATTGGTTGAAGGAAAATGCAAACATTTTGAGCAAATTTTCTTAAGTTATCTAAGAAAAATTTACGCATGAAATCGAAGTTAATGATATTCAAAAGCAGAAAATACATAACCATATTTGTCATAATAAGTTTCTTGAATACAGAACATCTCATTTAGCTAGTTTTATTAACCAAAGAAATCAAATTATTCGCCTTTTAACAATCAATAATAACTAACCAATGGCATTCAGTAATGTAAAAATGCGGTATTCCCGAACTCTAGCACATTTCCCCACGGTTGCCGATGTTGGCAGCATTTATTTTTGTATTTTTTGTATGTTTTTGCATGTCACACGGATTCTTAATTGACACAACACCGATAGGAAAACAAAATGGCGAATTTGAAAAAAAAACTGAGGGGCCCAGCGGCAAGAGGATTGTGAGTTGGGGGTCTCAGTATCATTTGTCTCTGGTTCATACAAGGTGGGCCAAAAGAAGTCATCCGATGTTGTTTGGCTCTCATTTTTTTCTAAATAAAAAACTTCGATTCTGTTTTTTTGATTATGTTTATTTGAACATTTAGAATTTTATTGGTTAAGTCGAGAAGATGATATCGGCCAAATGGCATTTTAAGGCATTTTTCATCAATTCGGCGAGAACTTCGGGCGACAGATTCTCGCACTCTTGTCGAATGTTGTCCTTGGGGGATTCTAGGGTCTCGGGCTTGTTCACGTAAACACGGGACTTAAAAAAAGTCTGGGACGGTTAAATCGGCCGATCTTGCGGGGCAGTGCAAATCGCCAAATCGAGAGATGAAGCTACCTGGGAACGGCGCCTTCAGAATATCGGTTGTGGCTCGCGCAGTGTGTGCCGTAGCTCCGTCCTGTTGGAACCATATGTCCACCAGTCCTAATTCGTCCAATTGCGGCAGAAAAAAATCGGTTAACATGGCCCTATAGCGCGCACTGTCCACTGTTGTCGTCTGACCAGCGGCGTTCTCGAAAAAAATGGCCCGATGACCTCTCCAGCGTGAAGAGCGCACCATGCAGTAATTTTGAGCGGGTATAATGGCTCCTCGTGCGTTACTCGTTTATTTTCGGAGCCCCAGAAGCGATAGTTTTGCTTGTTCACGTACCCGCTGAGGTGGAAATGAGCCTCAGCGCTCATTATGATTTTAGTCGAAAAATCGTGGCAACGTCTCGTGTGGTCCCATACTCTTCAAGGTTGGTGGCCAAACGGCGCAGTGTTTGCGCAGTCGGTGTCGGAAGGCCGTGGAATCGGAGACGGCATTCGCGCTGCGCCCGCACTACAGACGAATTGTTACGCAAAAAAATAGACACGATTATTCCGCGTTCTTGCGGAGTGTATCGCTCCATGGTTTGATCACTTGAATTATACATCTGTTTAGTCCACAAATGTCAAAACAGATTTGAAATTGGCGGCCATTTGCAAATATAAGAGCATCTTCCAATAGGGTAATCTCTTTTGGCCAACCTTGTAGATCAAACCAGAATAAGCGATAACTTTTTTGTATAAAAGAAGAGAAAAAATAAAACACATTATCAGTTGTTTTCACGCAAGGAAAGCATTTCCCACCCATCGCCACGTTGCTCAAAGGTCGCGATTACGCAATCAAGCAAGTCTGTGGGCTTACCTGTTTATCGTCACAAGAACAATTCCCGCACAATCGGTTGCTGTGTTGTTGTTGCAAGCACAAGGATAGCACAGTCGGTGCATAGACGAACAGTTTAGTGATCTGTTGTGGACTTCTCCGTTCAGGGCAATGATAGTAACAATTTTATTGTTTTATTGTCTCATGCTCTATCAACCGATTGTTTTGGCTAGCGTCTCGTTCATAGACAGATCATACTGAGGCCCCCAACTCGCAATCCTCTTGCCGCTGGCCCCCTCAATTTTTTTTTTTCAAATTCGCCATTTTGTTTTCCTATGGGTGTTATGTCAATTAAGAATCCGTGTGACATGCAAAAACATACAAAAAATACAAAAATAAATGCTGCCAGCCTCGCCAACCGTGGGGAAATGTGCTAGAGTTCGGGAATACCACATTTTTACATTACTGAATGCCATTGGATAGTTAATATATATTGTTAAAAGGCGAATGATTTAATTTCTTTGGTTAATAAAACTATCTAAACGAGATGTTCTACATACTAGAAACTTATTATGACAAAGATGGTTGCGTATTTTCCGCTTTTGAATATCATTAACTTCGTTTTCATGTGTAAATTTTTCTTAGATTACTGAAGAAAATTTGCTCAAAATGTTTTTATTTTACTCCAACCAATTTACATTGCTCATTTTTCAACATATTTTTAGCAAATGTACACTTATTCCTAAAAAAAATATCCACAATTAACGAATAATTTCAAATTTAACGAATAAAATTCTATGAACGCTGTCAGCAACTTTGCCCACAGCGGAAGTAGCATATGCAAGGTGCGAGTGTAACGTGACATTTGTAAATACGAATTTCTATGTAATAATACTAGCGCACTTAGCATTTGCCAACCTTATAAAAATATAGCTTGTTGGCAAGTTACGGGAAATCGGCCGAAGTTGGTAGTCTCAGTATTCTCTATGGTCTCGTTAGCTGCAGTGGATCTCGTTATTGAAAGACTGACATTCCATTGCCGGTCGCAAAAAATATTGCGAACGTTCAAAGTTCAAAGAGATGGTCTTGCTGATAAACCTCAAGGAATAAGCAGTTCGCTCCTTCAATGAATAAGCAGTTCGCTCCTTCGAAGTATAGTTTGTATTGTTCATTGTAGCTGCCCCAAGGATGACGGATAAAGACAAGAAGAAAGAAGCGGAATGTCCAACAACAGCGTGGAAATGGTTCAGTGTGATGCTTGCAAAAGGTGGTACAACTACAGCTGTGCTGGAGTAGATTCGTCTGTGGCAGATAGGAGTTCTGAGTGTGTTTCCGGTGCTGAGGTCAATGAGACGTTTTGTGGTAATGTGGCAGCTGTCGACGATGACGCTAGGATGGTGTCACGCAGGAAAGTATTCATGGAGGCATCGGCCCGGCGGCACCCTCAGCAAGAATAGGTGTTGCATAATGGACCAAGAAAAAACTTGAATTGGAGCTAAAGCAACTTGAGGAAGAAAGGAAAGTGGATATGCAGCTTATTGTTGAACGGTAGCAAAAAAGAGTATTTTATCAAACGATACGAGTTGTTGGCTCAAGAGCATGATGTGACACCCTGTGGTCTCTCTGTTTCTTAAAATAAAACACTAGTAGTGTACTTTCGCGTACTGTGCCGTGACAATGTCATATGTCACAATCAAATGAAGAACACAATACAAGTAACCACCGACCGAAACGGTCAAGAAATAATATAGAAGCAAAAAATTGGTGAAAGCACGCCATATTTCTTCTTACGCACTCAAAAAATAGTTAATATAAAAATACAAATGAAATCTTTGTAAAAATACGAACGGAGATTATTTGTAAAATGCACAAATGTTTGGTACATAATACAAATATTCGTTGTTTTGACAAAATTCTGAAAATTATTGGATTCGTAGACTTTGTACATTCAACGAATTCACCTTTGTAATATTGTACAAAGCCGCAATTGTTGAAGGTACGAACATCGTTCGTAGACTGTACAAATGCTAGTTAGATAGTACGAATGGCGTTCGTAAATTTACAAATGACGTCAAAATTAATAAAATAGTAACTATAACTACGCAAATAATATATTCGTAGAAATACGCACATACAGCCGTTCGTCGATTGTACAAAGGCTTGGTAAAAAGTACGAATGGCGTTCGTAAATTTACAAATGACGTCAAAATTAATAATATGGTAACTTTAACAACGCAAATAATATATTCGTAGAAATACGAACATACAGCCGTTCGTCGATTGTACAAAGGCTTGGTAAAAAGTACGAATCAGAGACAAATGATACTGAGACCCCCAACTCACAAATTTTCAAATTCGCCATTTTGTTTTCCTATCGGTGTTGTGTCAATTAAGAATCCGTGTGACATGTAAAAACATACAAAAAATACAAAAATAAATGCTGCCAACCTCGACAACCGTGGGGAAATGTGATAGAATTCGGGAATACCACATTTTTACATTACTGAATGCCATTGGTTAGTAATTATATGTTGTTAAAAGGCGAATAATTTGATTTCTTTGGTTAATAAAACTAGCTAAATGAGATGTTCTATATACTAAAAACTTATTATGACAAACATGGTTGCGTATTTAGCGCTTTTGAATATCATTAACTTCGATTTCATGCGTAAATTTTTCTTAGAAAACTGACGAAGATTTGCTCAATATATTTCTATTTTACTTCAAACAATCTGCATTGTTCATTTTTTATATATATTTTAAGCAAATCTACACTTATTCCTTAAAAAAAATATTATGCACGTAACGAATAATTTCAAATTTAACGGATAAAATTCTATGAAGGCTGTCAGCAACTTTGCCCACAGCGGAAGTGGCATATGCAAGGTGCGAGTGTGTTGGTGAGTCGGAATTTTTGAAGTTACGTGACATTTGTCAATACGAATTTCTATGTAACAATACAAGCGCACTTAGCATTTGCCACCCCATAAAAATATAGCTTGTAGGCTAAGTAACGGGAAATCGGTCGGAGTTGGTGGTCTCAGTATTGTTTCTGGTACGAATGGCGTTTGTAAATTTACAAATGACGTCAAAATTAATAAAATGCTAACTTTAACAACGCAAATAATATATTCGTAGAAATACGAACATACAGCCGTTCGTCGATTGTACAAAGGCTTGGTAAAAAGTACGAATGGCGTTCGTAAATTTACAAATGACGTCAAAATTAATAAAATGGTAACTTTAACAACGCAAATAATATATTCGTAAAAATACGAACATACAGCCGTTCGTCGATTTTACAAAGGCTTGGTAAAAAGTACGAATGGCGTTCGTAAATTTACAAATGAAGTCAAAATTAATAAAATGCTAAACAACGCAAATGTGGCAGCTGTCGACGATGACGCTAGGATGGTGTCACGCAGGAAAGTATTCATGGAGGCATCGGCCCGGCGGCACCCTCAGCAAGAATAAGTGTTGTATAATGGGCCAAGAAAAAACTTGAATTGGAGTTAAAGCGACTCGAGGACGAAAGGAATGGATATGGATATGCAGCTTATTGTTGAACGGCAGCAAAAAAGAGTATTTTATCAAGCGATACGAGTTGTTGGCTCAAGAGCATGACAACAGTGGATGTGACACCCTGTGGTCTCTCTGTTTCTTAAAATAAAACACTAGTAGTGTACTTTCGCGTACTGTGCCGTGACAATGTCATATGTCACAATTAAATGAAGAACACAATACAAGTAAACACCGACCGAAACGGTCAAGAAATAATATAGAAGCAAAAAATTGGTGAAAGCACGCCATATTTCTTCTTACGCGTGCACAAACATAAAAAGGATGCCGCAATATATATGGCTAAAAAAATGACGCCGCCGCGGCTGACGCAAAATTAATTCGCCTTTCGCGTTAATTTTGCTACAACACCAGCAGAAAGATACACCACATGCAGCTACCAAATAGCACCAACAGCATAAATATCCCGCAGCAAAGGACAGCTACTCTACGATCACGGTAGAATTTCGTCGCAGATTTCCTAGCCGTCCAACGCCTACTGGTGAAACACTGCGACGTTTAGCCGCTCGCCTCGAAGAGACTGGCACAACACGAGACGTTGCCAAGAGTGGCTGGCCCCGGAGCGCCCGTTGTGCCGAGAATATCGCCTCTGTTGACGCGGCCATTTTTTTTTCGAGAACGCCGCTGGTCAAACGGCAACAGTGAACGGTGCGCGCTATAGAGCCATGTTTACCGATTTTTTTCTACCGCAATTGGACGATTGGAGGACTGGAGGACATGTGGTTCCAACAGGACGGAGCTACGGCACACACTAAACGAGCCACAACCGATATTCTGAAAGCGGTGTTCCCGGGTCGTTTTTGGCGATTTGCACTAGCCCGCAAGATCGCCTGATTTGACCGCTCCAGACTTCTTTTTGTGGGGCTTTTTGAAGTCGCGGGTTTATGTTAACAAGCCTCAGACTCTTGCAGCTCTTAAAGACAATATCCGTCAAGAATGTGAGGACCTATCGCCGGAAGCTTTGGCCAAAGTGATGGAAAATGCCATAAAAAGGGCTCAAATGACAATCAACTGTGGCGGCGGCCATTTACATGACATCATATTCTCGACTTGATGTAAAAAAAATTAAAAGACCAAATAAAAATAATCCACAAGAAGAATCAAAGTTTTTCATTTTTTTTTAAATTATAGCCAAGAAACATCGGAAGGTTATTTTTGCGCCACCTTGTAATTAAACGCATTGAGCAATTAGAAACGCACCAAGCCCGATCGAGTAATTCCAACCGTAGCTCTAGGAACTTTTTGCGAAATAGAGCAAATAGGCGGCACCGTTCAACCAGTAAGGGTATAGAAAATCGAAAATTCGGTCATAACGCAAGAAACTGTACAGGCCACTAGTGCTCTTTTCAGGCAGACACGATCAAGGCGTCAAAAAACTAGTATGCCAAAACTCAAATCCGGCTTTGAGCGAGGAAAACTTTTTGTGCCGCATCTTCATCTTCAAGCCCACCACCGCTTGTTCTCCCAAACTTTTTGCAATTCCAACTCAATTCGGCGCAATTTTGGACGATTTCCCGGAGCTCAAAGTACCACCAGAATAAACATGACGTGGTACACCGGATATTGATTTATGGTCAGCTTCCATCAGCCAGGAGACTCAATCCGGATAAATTAGTAATAGCCAAATGAGAAACCCAGTTTTGCACAAATGCCAGGACAACTGTTGGGGCACTCGTATTTTAGATGGGAATAGCCTCTAGCCAATAAGAGAATCTATCCTTAATGGCTAAAAGATATGTAAAACCTTGTGAAGGTGGAAGTGGACCTACTAGTTTCATCTGCACATGGCAGAATCTACCTTCCGGCACGGACAATTTTCAGTGTTGTGAAGTTGTGTGTCTGGAGATTTTTGACACGAAATTCAACTTCGTGTCCATCTGTTTACTTCACTATTCATCTTAGAAAAGGAATTACTATCTCGTAATAATCTTAGGCAATGCTTTAGAGCCAGGGTGTTATTATTTTTTGATTTTTATCAAAAATTGTCCTTCGAAAAATTTCAGGTACGTTCGTGCGGTTTTTTCCGAAGCAGTTTCGTACCAAATCTGGATATCGTGAACGGGAATAATAATTTGTTCGAGTTTGAAAGAAGGGTTTGAGTGTTAACAGACTTTTTCGTCATTTTCTTGCTCTTTTAAAAGAATGGGGATATTGATGTTGTTAAATTCTATTTTTGCAACTTGAGAGCTTTACAAGGTGTCGGCGACAATATTTTGAAATGGTGTAACCTAAAAAACTAAGTTCGCTAACTCCAAGTTGACATTTCGCCACATTGACGTTAAGCCCTTGTGCTTGTAGTCTAGGCTCTATAAGATAAGATGGCGGAAGCTGAGAGTTCGGTGACAGCATTCCCTTCAACTGATTGGAAAAACGAAATGCGACAGGCGGGATTGCATGCTTACTCTGAGGTGCAAAAGCCAAGGAAGTAGTAGCTCAAGAGGAGGATGTTTTTGGTGCGAAGCAAGTGACAGACTTTTGAATTGTAGTCAGTTTAAGTCGTTTCCTATCTGGAAGAGATGGGAGGTAGTTAGAGGTTATGGAATATGTGAAATATGTCTTGCCCGTCGGAAGAGTTCCAAATGTCGAAGTTCGAGCAGTATGGTGTTTGAGTGGGGGCAATGCAAGTGGTTTGGAGAAGAAAGGCGTGTAACACATCTATAAAGCCTGTGACTGGATCGAGAGTTGGACGCATTGGTACGTCAGCACTACATCTTGGAGGACCAAGGACTATACAAATCTTGGAAAAAAACGGTGCATAGAAAAGGAGATTCGTCAGCGGTTTGCTGTGTCGATACGATAATGTCATAATGCCGGACATGGCTCTCAAGAGGCTGACGTGTCTGAGAAGGTGTTTTAAGGTTCCCGCTCCTTTGAAAGTTGTCAACGAACAGAATTTAGTGTAAAATGGATATGCTAGGAAGCTGAGCCGAAACGATCACGGTATGCAATATCCAAGGGTGTGGTACTTGCCTACTTTCATGGTGAGGAACCAAAACAAATCACATAAGAAACGAATGATGTGGGACGCAGCAGCCTCGACGCAAGGGATTTCGATAAACAGTGTTCTTTTGAAGGGTCCGAACGAGCTAACGCCCCTTACTGATGTTCTTTATGCTTTTCGAGTCAACAAAATTGCAATAGCTGGTGACATTCAAGAAATGTGGCGGGGCGCTGAAGTTATTAAGGTTCTCACAATCGGTGCAACGTGCTCGCCCAGTATAGTGTAGTACGTTGTTAAAAACGCAAAGGAATACGCCAATACATTTCAACGAGCTACCGAGGCCATCATCGATCATCATTACGTCGACGATATGTTGGATAGTATTAATACGATCGAGGAAGCTATCCAGTTGGCAAAGGACGTGAAATGTATGCACGCCAGAGCTGGTTTCAATATCCGCAACTGGCTATCTAGGAGCATATTACGAGCATTGGATGAACCTGAGGATCGAGAAACAAAGATGATTGACAACATAGGACAAGGTGCACGTAGGTGTTAGGCCTTTGGTGGAACACAAAAGATGACTTTCTTGCATTTCCGTTGCAGTTTGTCAAAATGGAGGACATTATGCAGGGTTGTTAGCTGGGAAAACACTGTCCAAAGGTAATTGCTTATATAAATTATCAACCTATGTGGATGGGAATTGGGTGCTTCGTATGCGAGGAAGGATCGATGGTGCCTGGTGTGTCGATGAAGGGACGAAGCGTAATATTATCCTACCGAGAGATCACCGCATAACTTTTGTAATTGTAAGGAGGAATCATTTGAAGAAGAGATTTTGGATTGCGAGTTTACGCCCTCTGGTAATATCAGTGCGTCGAAAGTGCCAGTGGTGCTCCGAGCTGAACCGGTAGTACCCGAGATGTCTCCATTGCCAGAAGCTAGACTTGCGGCATATACTCGACCGTTTAGCTATATCGGCGTAGATAACTCCGGACCGATGGTGATTAACATCTGTAGGTGTTCAGAGAAGCGTTCAGGAGTTATTTTAACTTGATATTAAGATGGCACATACTCTTTCAACGGACTCTTGTATTATGTGTACCGAGAGAAATTTATTCGGACAACAGCAAAAACCTGAAGGGAGCTGAGAGACCTCGTAGGGATTCTTTTCATCAAATTGACTACAACCGTATCCAGGAGAAGATCACTAGTTCGAACCCAAAATGGTACTTCAATCTACCAGCAGCCCCACATATGGGAGGAGTTTGGGAAAGACTAGTAGGTTCTGAAACGTTCTAAAAGGAGTGAGGCGAAACAACGGTTGACCGAAGAGTTCTCACAGAAGATGTTGATTGAAGTTGAAGGAATCATTAATTCAAGACCACTTTCACATGTATCGGTCGAGTGCGATGATGCGGAAGCGATAACACCAAACCACTTCCTTTTGGGGTCGTCAAACGGAAGAAAGTCACCAGGTCAGTTATGTGAGAAAGACCTAATTCTTCGGAAGGAGTGGAGAAAGTGTAAGCAGCTAACCAACTTGTTTTGGAAACGGTGGGTGCAGGAGTATCTGCCAACACTTACACGGAGGATAAAGTTATATTGTGATATTGAATATTGATGAAGGAGATATATTCATAGTGGTAGATAAGAATCTTCACAGAGGATTATGGCCTAAAGGATTAGTGGTTGCGGTCACCAGGGCAAACGATTGTCAGATACGCTGATACGACAGAGGCAGCTATATCACCGAAGGGGAAATGTTGCTGCGGCTTGCTGCTTTCAGAACATAGAATTTATTTTTCAGTTGCCTCAAATATGGACATTCTTCGAGGCACAGCATCAGGTGGATTTCGGCAGTGCGGTCGTAAGCACCATACGTTCTTCTGTAGGGAACCCAGGACGTCAATACCAGCTATGCAAACAACAGAGGTCCCAGTCCAGAACCAGCAAACAACAGCTGATTCACTGGTGGATACAACCAGTTCCTGACTAAACAATGCTGTCAGTAATTGCATCCACAGGACTGGAATTCACCCATTACCACCATTAAAGGTATATCCGTCTATACGGATGGTTCAAAAATAGAAAATGGTACAGGAGCGGGCGTATTTTATAGAAAGACTTGCTATTAGCCAGTCGTTTCGACTGACTGATCACTGTAGTGTCTTTCAAGCTGAGATCTATGCGGTTAAGAAAGCAGCACAGACTATCTTATCGATGGGACTACCAGCAATGGAAATAACCATCTGTGTGGACAGTCAATCGGCAATTAAAGCTATCGGCTCTAACCTTGTTAATGCGAAATGTGTTTCAGATTGCCTCTTGGCGCTCAGGGCTATACGTCATCATTCAGTTCTACTCTGCTGGGTTCCGGGACACGTTGGGGTGGAAGGGAACGAAAAAGCGGACGAATTGGCCAGATACGGCTCTGATATGAACCCTCAACTAGCGGACGGAGAGGTGCTACGGCCTTTCACACTGCTAAGACTTTTATTGAAGGCGTCACCGCACAACTGGCTAAGGAACAATGGAGCAACACCATCGGTTGCGTCATAACCCGAAGTCTGTGGCCTGTGAATGACACCAAAAGAGCAAAGTTCCTAGTCTCCCTTAATAGAAGTCAAATCCGGATGCTCGTCGGGGTTTTAACCGGACACTGCACCATAGGAAACATGACTAAAAGGCTAGGACTTTTTTCAAATGACTTCTGCAGAAGCTGCAGAGACGAAGAGGAAATAGAGTCGGTGGAACATCTTCTATGCCACTGCCCAGCTTTACAGGAACGCCGCTCATTCTGTATGGGAGCAAGGTTCTTCGAAAGTTTGGAAGACTTGGCGGGGGTACCTCTATCAGACATAAAACTATTCCTAAACAGATCGAAGTGGTTTTGTTTTGAGCGGAGTACAAACAGGGTACTCACAATGGGCCTTCACGGCTGCAAAACTGCCCTCCCAACCTAACCTAACCTAGCCTAACCCAACTGCATCGTTCTAGCTGGATACTGCGCGCGCATATGTAAACTGTTTCCCATTAAGAGGTGTTATTGTGAATGACCCACTATGTCTGTAGCTGTCACTTTTGAAGCTTTTATTTTTGACAATTGACAAGTAGAAACTACGCCATTACTAAAAACGGAACGATACACGCTTCAGCAACGCATTTAAATTATTAAAATTCACTACAAAAATGGTGAAAAGCTTGCAGTCAAAGTTCAAAATTCGAGCTGTTGGGACAAGTTAGTGATGTGAAGAATAACACCCGTGCACGTCGCCCAAGAACAACTGAGAATATTGCTGCTTTAGCCCAAAAGTGTTGAAGAAAACCCAGGTTTGTCCATTACTCGTCGTTCTTTGGAATTGGGCATACCACAAACGTCATTACACCGTATTTTGCATAAAGACTTGGGTCTTAAGGCTTATAAAGTTCAGTTAGCACAAAAACTCAAGCCGGCCGATCATCAACAGCAACGTCGATTCAAGAACTCAAAGATAAAATTCGTGAGGCTATCGAGGACAAAGGGCAGCCACTTTGTGATTTGGTTATGGAAAATTTCATGAAAAGGATATGGCCCTGTATGCTTGCTCGTGGTGGTCATTTGGCTGATGTTGTTTTTCATTATTAACGGCATACCTTCCTCTTTATAATGAAATAAAACTCCGATCATTTATCTCAAAAAATGGCATTTTTCTTTGAATACCAAAATAACACCTCTTATTGGAAAACCCTATATATGGAAAATTAGCAGATCAACAGCGCTTGGCAATATAAATTAAATTTATTTAAACTACTTTGTGGAAAAAATATTTTTTTCTAGTTCTCTAAGAGAACATCTTTATTTGAAATTAGGAAATGAACTGACTTAAAAGCTAACAATAATGAAACTTATCACCTATCCTAAGCAAAGTATTGCGTCTTCATCGTGGGAAGGAATTTCGAGGTGTCGGATGAAGTTTGTCTGTGGGAACGATGATGTGGTGTCGGATGTGCGGTGGGGAATGCGGCGGTCCGTACCATGTCGTTGGAGCATGATGTGTACTGCGCGTGGAGGTGTTTCATTTCTTTTTTCTGGATATTATTTGTGTTAACTTATACTCTGCGATCCCGAATCATTCATTAAATAAAAACTCAAGAGGTTAAGGGGCCCAGGAGTGCTCCGTAAATTTTGTGAAAAGTTTTAGATAAAAGTCTAACAAAATGAATAATTTCCAAATAGAAAAGTTAGATGATTTTAACTATGATGTGTGGTGCATCCGGTGGGGGTTTATGGAGAATTGTGAATGGCGATCTGAGAAAGGAATCATTAACTGTCCTTGCCGAGAAAGAAAAATACGACATCGATGATGAGAAGGCGCTTGCATTGGTGGTATTGAGCTTGAAACCTTCGCAATTGGGTTATATAAAAAATGCAAAAACTTCAACAGAAGCGTGGACGAAGTTACAAGAAACGTATGCCCCAAAAGGTCCGATACAAAAAGTGTGTCTCTATAAACGGTTGTTAGGTCTTCGTATGATAGAAGGAGACAATATGGTTCAACATTTGAATATGTTTGTTGAAGTGACAGAAAAATTGGCTGAAGCTGGAATAGAACTGCAAGATGAACTTCTGGTAATTATGTTGTTGTACAGCTTGTCAAAAGAATACGAAAACTTCGTCATAGCAATGGAAACACGAGATTCTTTACCCAAAGACAATTTTCTTAAACAAAAACTTCTGGAAGAAAGTGGGAGACGAAAGGGACAAAACGAACAAGAAGACGCACATCAACAAGCATTTACCGCTCGCACAAATAAATATACCCATGCAAAGAAGAAACAGCACAATCAAAATAAATCTTTCATGGGGAAATGTTTTAATTGTGGTATAGCGGGACATCGTGCAAGTGAGTGTGACAAAGAAAAGAAAAAGAACCCACGTACTCGCATACAACAAGCATTGACTATGACTGCAACAGCAGAAAAAAGACCAAAAAGAAATGCATGGTACATAGACAGTGGAGCGACAGCGCACATGTGTAACGACAAGACCATGTTCGCGTATTTAAGACAACACAACGAAACAATTGGATTGGCAGGCAATAAATCGATTTTAGCAGAGGGAAAAAGTGATGTAGAATTTCAATATAAAAATACAGATTTGTTGTTTCAAAATGTTTTGTATTCTGCAGAATTCCAGGCGAATTTTTTGTCTGTGAGCAGAATGGTTGATAAATGGCTAACAGTCAAATTCGAAAAACAACATGCCACTGTACATCGAGCTGATGGTACCATTATACTTCATGCCAACAAAGAAGACGGTTTATTTGTGGTGGAAAGCTGTAAAGACGTTTGCTTTGCAAAGTACAAGTGATATGTGGCACAACAGATTTGGTCATCTCAACAATAAAAGTCTTCAAGAACTTTCAACAAAGGCAATGGTGAAGGGGTTAAATGCTTTTAAAAACAACAATGTAAAGTGCCAAACTTGTATGGTCAGCAAAATACATACGCTGCCATTCCCTAAAGAATCAGAACATCGATCAACTAAATTGCTAGAACTGGTACATTCAGATGTTTGTGGGCCTTTTAACACAGAATCACTCAGTGGCACAAAGTATTTCATAACATTCATAGATGATATGTCGAGAAAGATCTATGTGTACTTCATGAAAGCGAAAAGTGAAGCCTTGAGCAAGTTCAAGCATTTTAAATTACATGTTGAGCGTCAAACCGATTGCAAAATAAAAATGCTCCGTTCTATGATAGTTCACTCTGGTGTTAAAAATAATTTGTGGGCAGAGGCTGTGATGACTGCAGCTTACATCAGGAATAAATGTCCTACAAAGATTCTTGCGAATAAAACTGAATTCGAAGCTTGGTATGGTAGACAACCAAATATCAAACATATGCGTACATTCGGTTGTGTTGCAGTAGCCATGAAGAAACCAAAAGGCAGCAAATTCGATGCAAAGGGGACAGCATACATTACGATTGGTTACTCCACGGTTTCAAAGGCATATCGACTGTTTGATAAAAGTACAGGAAAAATGGTTGAGCGGCGCGATGTTATCTTTGATGAAACAAAATTCGACAACAACAACGTCAATGATAAAAAGGTAAATAATTTCATGTTTCTCCATTTTGAAAATGAAGCAGAAAAGCAATGTTATGTGGGACCAGAATAAAACATTGATAAAGTTGAAGGTGGTTTTGAGACTGCTGATGACGAAAATGAAGATGATGCCGTTTTTATCACAAGACAGTGACAAATGGCTTGATGCTATGGAGGCAGAAATGACAGCGCTAAAGAAAAACAACACCTCGTCGCTAACAGAATTACCAGAGAAGCGAAAAGCAATAAATTGCAAATGGGTTTTCTCTGTTAAACGAGACAAAGCAGGCAATATCGAGCGCGACTTGTAGCAAAGGGTTGCAGTCAACGTTACGGAATTGACTATCAGGAAACATTTTCGCCGGTAGCCAGGTATTCAACAATAAGAATGGTACTGACGTTAGGGTAGAATGGCAAATGCATCTGCATCAAGTCGATGTGGGTAACGCATATCTAAACAGTGATTTGTGCGATGACATTTATATGCGGCAGCCTGAGCACTTCGTAGACGAAAGAAATCCAGAGAAAGTGTTGCGGCTGAACAAGGCAATTTATGGTCTCAAGCAGGCAGGCAGGGAATGGAATATCAAACTCAATAGTGTTTTGAAACATATGGGTTTTCATCAAAGCAAAAATAATCCCTGTTTGTACCTATCAAAGCGAAAGAAAAATTATTGTTGGTCGTCGTATATGTGGATGATTTAATAATTGGATGCAAGGATTTAAACATCATCTCCAACATTAAGAAAGAACTGTGTGCTGAATTCGAATTGTACGATAAGGGCCCTCTTCATCATTACTTGGGCATCGAAGTAGATCGTGACGGCGATACTGGTGACATCAAGCTGGGTCAAAGGCAATATACCAAAGATGTACTTAAGCGTTTTGGCATGGAAAACGGCAAAAATGTTTCGGTTCCCTTAGACCCTGGACCTAAATTTCAATGCGATGGTGACTGCCAATGGGTGGATAAAAACCAATATCAATCTATGGTCGGCGTTTTAATGTATCTTGCCATAACAACCAGGCCAGATATATTACATTCAGTTGGGAAAATGGCACAGTGTAATACAGATCTGCACATAGAACATCTACAAGCAGTAAAACACATTTTCCGATATTTGGCTGGTACCTGCGAAAAACAGCTGGTGTATAAAAGAAACAAATCATCTTCGATAAATGGCTATGTTGATGCTGACTGGGGTGGTGATGATTCCGATCGAAGGTCATACACAGGATTTGTTTTCTTCTTGGGTAGTTCGCTGATCAGTTGGGAATCGAGAAAACAATACATGGCAGCATCGGATGCAGCAAAAGAATCCGTTTATCTGCGAAGAATTCTAATGGAGATCGGCATGTCTAACGGCGAGCCAGTTATATTGCACATCGACAACCAAGCGGCGCAGAAATTGGAGTGTAATCGAGTACTTCACAAGCGAAGTAACCATATAGATATAAAATACCATCACATTAAAGAAGTAATCCAGAGTCAGCAAATCGTCTAAAAATACTGTCCAACAGAAGATATGGTGGCTGACATCTTGACCAAGAGCTTAGCGAAACCCAAACACAACAAAAATGAGATTTTTTTATAGTGGGTACATTGACGAAATTTCTGGTGTTAACACGTAGATTTTGGTTATCATAAACCCTTGAGGAGTTATAGCCGGAATTTTCAAAAAATATTTTTAAAACCTTATAACAGTACAAATGCCTTAAAGGTAGAAAACCAAGACTTTTAAACAGCTCAAAACTAGGAGTTCGACGATTAACCTTACATAAAGTACGGACAGCATGTTTTTGTTTGATTAGCAGAGGTTCTATTTTATTGGAATGTGTACCACCCCAAAAAGCTATTCCATACTGGAGTTTAGATTTAAGTAGACCGTTATAGACTAGCTTTAAGACAGGCAAACAGCAATATAGACCAAGATGGTAAATATGCCTAACAGCACTGTTTAGATATTGCTTCAATGACGTAGTATGTTCTTTCCAACTGAGCCTATTAGGTATCCAAAGTAATACCCAAGTTCTAGCACTCCGGGCTCTGCTCTAGATGCTATGATGAACCTCCCCCCTCTTGATATTTTTATCATGGGGTGTACGCTGAAAACCATCTCTCGGTTAAAGAGAGGTGACTTTTGGTACCATGCGCATTGGAATTTTGAGGAATTTGTGCGAGAATTATCCTTTGACCCCTGTCTTATGGATATGCCGTCTGACGCAACGACACCAGAAATCCTACTGCGACAAAACAACCACGTCAACCTTCCTCAGGTAACGGAATGGCTTCGGCCAGATTATGAGCCTGGGAAAGAATGCCATCGTGTATTCAAGTATAGCTCCAAAACCGGACAGGGGTCTGGTTCTGGAGTCTCTGTGGAAAGGAGAACATTAGACTGCACTACCCCCTAGGTAACCATGCGTCTGTCTTCCAAGCGGAGATTTTCGCTATCCTTATGGCTATGCGCTATTTTGTGACAAACAGGTGGAGGGATAGAAGCATGTGCGTTTGCAGTGATAGCCAAGCTGCATTAAAAGCGTTGCTTAACCCTCTTACCTCGTCCAAGTTAGTGTCGAACTCAAACTTTCTCTGAACTTGGTCGGAAGGCTTAACACAGTGAATCTTGTTTGGGTCCCAGGTCACACTGGTATCCAGGGAAATGAGATCGCTGATGAGCTTGCCAGACGGGGTTCAGAAGAAGCTTTCTCAGGACCTGAACCTGCGTTGGGTCTGCCTGCATCTGTGGTTAGATCATCCATTGATACTTGGGTTTCTCGTGAACACGAGCGTCGGTGGCGTGACTGTGCTGGGTGTAGGCAGACTAAACGACTGCGTCCGGACATCTGTAAAAGGTCCGCGTCTTTCCTTCTGTCTCTTAGGAGAATCGACTGCAGACTGCTTGTGGGCGTCCTTTCGGGCCACGAAGCTTTTGCCAAACACTTAAATGTGTTGGGCTTGAGCGACACCACCATCTGTGCTGCTTGCGGAGAGGAGGATGACACAGCGGAACACTTCCTCTGTAGCTGTCCAGCCTTTGCTCGCACCAGGTGGCGGATCTTTGGGCTGATGTGGTGAGTGCCGAACATCTAAGCTCTTCATCACTGATGCTCCTTCTCATCTTTCTTCGAAAGACGGGAAAACTAAGTACATTAATGCAAGGTGTCTGTTTGGCAGTACAATGGACCTGTAGTTGTGTCTGAGTGCTCCATCGGATAGTAACAACCTCCGACAAAAAAAAAAAAAAAATACCCATGTTCTTAAAGTTGTCTACGCGTTCGATTTCGAAGCAGCTATATTATTATCGTGTGTACAGGAATTAACTAAACGGAATCTATTGCAATTGGGTGAGTGGTAGTGTAAAGGCATTTCTTCACAGATTTTACCCATTGTGTAAAAAAAACATGAACTTCGTTTTATTGCTTATGACCATTAAATCTAGGTCATAATTTACATCCAAAAAAAGGTTGAAACAGCACTTACCGTGATAAGACAAAGCGGTGTCATCAGCAAAAGCTGTTTACTTTTGAAATGTTGAATGAAAAGCGAATTTACAAAAATTAAAAACAGAATAGGACCTAAAGCAGATCCTTGTGGAACACCTGAGAGAACTTTTTCACTCCAACAATTTCGAGTCAGAGAGACTGCGATTTTCTAAATAAGTAGTAAACCAGTTATGGATAAAACCTCTGAAAAATGCGTTATAAAGTCATTAAACACAGTGGCAACTTCAAAAGGCTCAGATATAATAACGTTATTATTATTAGAGACTGCTATATCCACGTTAGATATAGTTTTGTTCAGAATGTCGTTGAAAACCTGCCATTCTTTTTTAGAGTTACCAATATTAGTAGCTAAAATATTACAATAAAAAGTATCCCTTTGAAGAGGTATTTCTATTTTTAGCTCCGTACAGATCTTATTATAATACCTTTTTAGCCTAAAGTTACTTGGGTGTTTTTTTAAACGCTTATATAAAAGTTTTTTCTGTTTGATTTTGTTAATTAGAGCACTAGTCATCCACTTCTTAAGGGGTTTCAATTTGTTGCTCGTTTTTATTAGCGTACTTGCGCGCAGTATGTGCAATTGTAATTTATTAATAAACAAATGGCCATAGATGAATTTTGCTCTCTGTAAACTTCAATCAATTGCTGAAAAATCAATTTTTAAAAAGTTTTTAACCTCATATTGCTTCAATCTGGTCACTTATCAAATATAGCTGATCTAAATTTAGAAGGATTATTTCTATGTAATCTAATGAAAATATGGTCCGAACAAGAGGTTGTATCGTAAACCCCACGAGTAGGTGGGGCCAAAGGAAGACATAATCGATAGAAAATTATCAAATTCAACTGAGCTACTGAAAAGATCGATGTTAAAATCACCCATAATTATTAGATTTGTACACACAAAATTATCAAGAAAGTCAGAGAAATCATCAGATAAGGCATTGACTATACAATAAAATTAAATCTATATAAATATATATACATAAATTAAATCTATAAGCCCCGACAAAACAGTATTGAGCACCAGAAATCTCGCAACTTAAACTAATTAAATCGACACTATTTAGATTAAAACGATCAACGACAACGTTTGACGGCAAATCGCTTCTATAGAACACTGCGTCACCACCAGCAGAATAAGAGTTATTACAGGCTGCTTTGAATGTGAAATTGGGTAGGGAATAATGAGAAACTTCATCATTAAATATCCATATTTCAGATAGAAAGATGAGATCCGGTAAGTGATCTGAGGATGCAAGGTGAGTTAAAAAGTATCAAAATGTTTACGCATACTATGGATATTTGGTGAATTACAGAAAGACCTGAAAAAGGCATTTTGTTTGGATGATATCAGATTCACTTGAATTATTATGAGAACTAATAGATGGATTATTTAAATTCATATTAATCATAAGTTAAAAATTATAAAAAGTACTATTTTTCAAAGTCCTCAAAATTAATTACGTTGATCACCTTATCTCCTTCTTTTTTTCTGATGAGCACGGATGAGATTCTTGTCCGCACAAACTGACACTTCTTGTCCAGTCTCAGCTGCTTTGCCTTTTTAAGAAGAGATCTTGTGTACATAGTGAGGGATTCGTTGATAAAAATCTTGCCGCCATCTCTTCCGCCGCTGCCGCTGCCACTATCGCTGTTGCTGTTGCTGTAGATGCTAGCAGAAAGATTGATTTTGTTCATACGCAATTTGCATACTATCTTCTCTTTAGTTGAAAGAGATGAGAAACGAACACACACAATATTGCCAGTTTTATTAGTGTTTGCCTTCGATTTTCTTTCGATTTTTAAAACACACAATCTGCACTTCATTATTACTACAAATGTTATTGTTTTATAGTAAATAATCAATATAATATGTTTTTACTTTGTTTAATTTTTTATTTCTTAGACTACTTGTTATCGACATTCGCAGACCTGTATGTCTCTCAGCTCTTCGGCGGTGCCTTTGAAAAGGAACAGGTCGGTGGAGGTCTCACCAACTGAAGCTAACCAGCCCCTTGGATTGGTCTCTGCCTCCTCTTCTTCCTAACGGAAAAGCAAGAAGATGCGACCCAAGCTCGTAAAGGAAATAAACCCCGCTCAAGTCTGTGAGTCTGCCCGTGCATGGCCTCCAAATGAAACCGGTGCTACTACCAGCAATGGAGCAGCACTGGTGGACGGAAACCGGACGTTGCGATGGAACCTACAGGCGTGAGCTCCAAACCCACATGCGACACTTGTGGCTCTATGTCCTGAAGAGGCGGGCTCTGAGCGGCGCCTGTCTAAGGGACAGCGAAAGAGGAAAATGAGGAAGTTGTTGAATCTGCGGCGTAAAGATGCTTTATCTGCTGAAGGCGCAAGCACGTCCTTTGGCTCTTCGGCGATGCCTTTGAAAAGGAAAAGGTCGGTTGAGGACTTACCAACTAAAGGTAACCAACCCCTTGGATTGGGCACTGCCTCCTCTTCTGCCGAACCAATAAGCAAGAAGATGCGTTCTTCTTTTGAACGCAGAACAGCTAAGGTGCGAGATAGTAGGTTGTCCTATAAGGATGCTGCTGTTTCTTCTTTAGCAGTTCGTATAGGGAAAACAAGCAATGCATGAGTGATGCAGAGTGCAACCACTGCAAAGCCCATCTTTTGGAGCGGCAACGGATCCAGGTTGAGGGCTGTGAGTTCAAGGACGGAACCTTCGTGGTGAAGACCTCCTCGCAGAAAAACTCCGAATGGGTCAGCAGTATGGTGCCGAAGATACCTCTCCTTGGGACCACAATTTTTGAGGTCTACAATCCACCCAAGCTTACGCGTGCCGTCTGCTGGATACCTGGGAAACTGCGGAAATCAGCGAATGTACTAAATCGTTTGCATGCCCAGAACTCTGGTCTCGATACATAAACCTGGATTGTCCGTTCTCACAGGCAGAGCAGAAACCGTCAAGATGAAAATGATAGCTCTCTGGTTGTGAGCATAGACATGGCTTCTGCCGAGATCATCAAGTCTAGGTACAACATGTGTTCCTATCTGCATCTTGGTAGGATTCATTTCCATTTCAATGCTAAATAGTGCAAATAGAGGTCTTAACGAAACGAAAGAGTATACATCAGATAAACCTACAACACTGCAATGCTGCTACTGCTCTTTTAAGTAGTAGACTTGCGGTCCGTAGAACAAAGAACTGCATAACATCCATCCAAGAACCGTGGGTGTGGACAAATCGCATCTGTGGCCTTGGTGAGTTGAGCGGTTCGCACAATGGTCTTTACGACAAGCTGTCCGACAGACCTAGAACATGTCTTGTTGTATCGAAATCCCTCACGGCAGTTACAATCAAACGGTTCTGTTGCCAAGATTTGGTTGCTGCAGCTATT
This sequence comes from Cheilosia vulpina, assembly GCA_916610125.1. Taxonomy (NCBI): domain Eukaryota; kingdom Metazoa; phylum Arthropoda; class Insecta; order Diptera; family Syrphidae; genus Cheilosia; species Cheilosia vulpina. The sequence goes on along the minus strand of OU744276.1, from coordinate 52,494,639 downwards.
GCAACTGGGAAACCTTTGTCGGCTTATTTTCCCTACGACTCTTTAACTCCTCCACCACCAAAGGCTGTTATTGAGTTCGTAGAGTACTGTGAGTCCAAAAAGATAGGTCATATCTTATGTTGCGATGCTAATGCTGAAAACTCTGTTTAGGGCAGCAGCAAATGTAACGTACGAGGAGACCGTCTTCTGGACTTCATCTTATCGTCCAAGGTACAAGGTCTGGAGAGGTCTGCTCAGGATCTGAGCAGTGTCATTACCCATTTTTTTGAACTAGGGTGTCCAGTTACAGAAAACCCCTGTAGCAAACCGGTACCTTGGAGGAATATCGAACTGCAGTGCTTTCGCAGAGAAATCAGGAAGCTCCTAAATCGGTCATTAAAAACCAACCAGGCTTGTTAAAGTCCTCAAAAGACCAAGTAAACTGGAATCGCTCCAAAAATTTGATAGTACCTACACTGAGACAAAGGCGGAGACTTTTAGTCTCCTGCTGGAGACTCACTTCCCGGGAAATCAGGTCTCTATGTGCTCTTCAGTGGTACCGTCAACGGTGGCCACTTCTGAACAAACAAACACCTCGCGGCGTAGCTGGTATATTGCATCCAGAGTGGTGAAGGATGATGCCATCAAATATGCAATTGCATCGTTTGAGGGTTTCAAGTCACCGGGTCCAGATGGAATTTATCCGGCTATGCTGAAACAAGGTTTTAGTCAGCTGATGCCGACGCTGAAAAGAATTTTCACCGCTAGTTTGGCTTTGGCCTACATTCCTTCTACTTGGCGTATGGTTAAAGTCGTGTTCATACCACATATAGTACGACTGACTACACTCTCGCCAAAACTTTCAGACCCATAAGTCTGTCTTCCTTCCTGCTGAAAAGTTTGGAGAGACTGGTTAAACTGCACGTGCGCAATGTTGCTCTTCGATCGCATCCTCTTTCTGTGATGCAACATGCCTATCAGCGTGGAAAATCCTGTAAAACTGCGCTTCAGAACCTTGTTGGTAGGATTGAAAGTGCTCTTGATCGGAAGGAGTACGAGCTGGGTACTTTCGTCGATATTGAGGGTGCTTTTGATAATGCGATATTTGATAACATGTGCAATGCAGCCAGACATCATGGTGTAGATGAAACATAGGTTTTGTGGATTAAAGCAATGCTAATGTACAGGACGTTGATTGCCGAGGCGGATTGTGGCAAATGCGTCATGACTGGTGTAAACAGAGGCTGCCCTCAAGGTGGTGTTCTGTCTCCCTTTTAAGGTGTATGGTATGGTATTCCTGGAACCTACACACAAGCCTATGCGGACGATGTCGCCGTTCTGTCTGTCGGTTCAGACCTAAGGACCGTCTGCTCTTAGGCGCAGAGATCCTTGGGCCTAATCGATGATAGGTGCACAGAAAATGGGCTTTTAGTGAATCCTCTTAAAACTACGGTTGTTCTTTTCACAAGAAGGAGAAAGGTAACTGGTCTGACTCAACTTGTGCTAAAAGGCCTCTCTATCCCGATCTCCGATGAAGTCAAATATCTGGGAGTAATCTTCGATAGAAGGCTTCTTTGGTCCAAGCATGTTGAATCAAACACCGATAAAGCGGTATCAACTTTCTGGCAGTGCAGAGGCGCTTTTGGCCAGACATGGGGCTTATCCTTTAAAAGGGTCCTTTGGATCTATACGGCAATGATAAGATCACTTCTCTCATATGTATCGGTTGTATTGTTGAACAGGCTTTCGCCTGTGTTACTGTTACGTGTTACTGCCTCTTTTGCCAAACTTCAAAGAACGGTTTGTCTTGGATGCACAGGGGCCTTCCCTAGCACGCCGGGCTCTGCTCTAGATGCTGTGATGAACCTCCCCCCTCTTGATATTTTTATCATGGGGTGTACGCGGAAAACCATTCACGGATGGCTCCAAGACCGGACAGGGGTCTGGTTCTGGAGTCTTTGTGTGTGGCGTATCTCACCAAAATATAAGATTGACTCTCTCCGATGAATTTACAAACTCATAATTTGAAATTGTAACTGCCGCTTCATTTTCCATTTCCTGTCAACGGAATTGCACAATGTGCACTTGACCTAAGCGCGTACGATCACAGGTCGGCCATTACGATAAACGTAATCCTCTTTATGACATCGATTTCAACCTCCCAATCAGACTGGTCGTGGTACTGAGCCACCGTAAGTAGATTTTTTTTAAGGTTTCATAAAAGATTATTTAAATTCCCCAAACGCTTAGCGCAGCTCAAAAATATTAGCTGAGGAGGGAGGCAAGTGATTTCGGCATTGTTGCAAAGCCAGAAACTCGCTAGATGGTGGAATTTTTACCCATATTAATCACGGATTACTTCGGAAATCACGTGGTGCAACTCTGAAGCATTAGCAGCGGGACGCGCCTGTAATGGTTCCCTTGTGTCCAAATCGTGATAATCGAACATATACCAGATATCACAACACAAAAGAAAGAACCGAAAACATCCCAGCGGCTTGTCTTCGAGAGCACCGCGTGCTGGTGATTTTATGTGCACGGTTCAAACCACCGTGTACGATATAAATTTTCGCTACTTCAACCGGACTGACCAAACTGATTTCATCAAAACCATAAAAAAAAAAAATCTTAACCTAAAACTACCAACTATACATACAAGAATCATCCCTTAGGCATACTTGCCAACACAAATCACAATCTATACTTACAAATACCCAAATCAATCATGCAATACACCAGTTACCAGTCACCTAAACCAAATTGTGTAACAAGAAAGTGTGTTAAAAATAAGAAAAATCCCGGCGTTACCCACAAAAAGAAAATTGAATAGCTTAAGAGTTTAACGTAAAGAAAAGAAAAAAATATAATAATAGTGATACTTACCAACCTAAAATAAAAAAAAAATAATAAAAAAATCTTACCTTACGCTATTTAAACCTAGATCTAAAAAAGCTACATATCCTATCTAACGATCACTAGTGTAAAAAGCCACAGGAAAAGACAATTTTATATTATAATTTATCCTACACTCCTGCAGAGACATCGAAATTTGTGCACAAAATTCGGAGCAACGCATCCTTAAAACGTGAGTAAAAATCCATACACTTTTCTTTGGCTTTCTAAATTTGCAAAATTTTCCTTTGATATCTAAATTAATCTAAAAATATGAACATAACGTAAATCTTAAATATACAACAGTAAAAAAAAACATAGACCTAAAGCACTCATATATAAACTATTTGGCTACATGCAAACATAAACATACATCTGTTATGCCTATAAGTATATATATATATATATATATAGATATAAATCACGGTTCGTGTAACCAATCAGTCCTTTTTTTTTTAATAAATTGAATTAAGCAATATGTATTTCAATCAATACTGGTGACTTTCTTTTGGTTAGAATGGGTTACTAAAGAGAGATTATTAGTTGAGATGTGAGAGGATAGTGCGGCAGATCGAATTCGGGGCTTTTTCAAAATGTTCCAGGCAACGGAAAAGCCACGGTGCATATGTTTTTTTTTTCAGGCCTACGCTAGGGGAGGGTCCGCCATGACGTCAACACTACCCATGACGTCACTCGTAACTGATTTGACAGGTTTATACAATTCCATTAATTCTCGTTAGATTTCACTTCGTTTTTTGTTTGTTAACACATATCGCGTATGCAAGGATAACAGATTCTATTTTGATAAGTAGATTTTATTTCCCCTTTTTTGTTTTACTTTGACCTTTGGCACGATAAATGTTTGAGGCATAGGATGGATTGCAAGCAGCAATACCCCCCCACCGACGAGCTAATGCTGTGCAACCGCAAGCGTGCCACTCGCTGCTTCAACATAAAGGACAGACCCCACCTTTAGGTTTTTCCATTTTCGTTCGCCGCAATATCACGCAGCAACCATGGATATCCCAACCGCTTATGCTTCATGTGGAAAGCGAGAACATTAGACTACACTACCTCTTAGGTAACCATGCGTCTGTCTTCCAAGCGGAGATTTTCGCTATCCTTATGGCTATGCGCTATTTTGTGACAAATAGGTGGAGGGCTAGAAGCATATGCGTTTGCAGTGATAGGCAAGCTGCATTAAAAGCGTTGCTTAACCCTCTTCGCTCGTCCAAGTTAGTGCTCGAACTCAAGCTTTCTCTGAACTTGGTCGGAAGGCTTAACACAGTGAATCTTGTTTGGGTCCCAGGTCACACTGGTATCCAGGGAAATGAGATCGCTGATGAGCTTGCCAGACGGAGTTCAGAAGAAGCTTTCTCGGGACCTGAACCTGCGTAGGGTCTGCCTACATCTGTGGTTAGGTCATCCATTGATACTTGGGTTTCTCGTGAACAAGAGCGTCGGTGGCGTGACTGTGCTGGGTGTAGGCAGACCAAACGACTGCGTCCGGACATCTGTAAGAGGTCCGCATCTTTCCTTCTGTCTCTTAGGAGAATCGACTGCAGACTGCAGGTGGACACCACCATCTGTCCTGATTGCGGAGAGGAAAACGACACAGCGGAACACTTCCTCTGTAGCTGTCCTGCCTTTGCTCGCATCAGGTGGCGGATCTTTGAGGCTGATGTGGTGAGTGCCGAACATCTAAGCTCTTCATCACTGAAGCTCCTTCTCATCTTTCTTTGAAAGACAGGAGAACTAAATACAATAATGTAAGGTGTCTGTTTGGGAGTACAATGGACCTGTAGTGTGTCTGAGTGCTCCATCGGATAGTAACAACCTCCGAAAAAAAAAATTTATGTATTCTGCAAGAATTCGGAGATTTGTTTTTGAATTTGCATTAGCAGTTATAAAATAACCCAATGGACGAGCGTGGTGTGCAAATGAAGTGGGAGTTTCTGATTTTGTACACCCCCAGTGGTTGGCATTATTTTAAGGTGCACTCACTATGGTTAAAAAAAAGAAGTGGGTTATATTTATGAAATATAAGTTTTGCTTAGCTGTTATTGCATTTTTATTAGAAGTGGAACATTGAGACTATTACAAAAATATATGTGTAGATATGTGAATCGGGATTTTTGAAATAATTTTTGAGAAATAATTATTAATCTGATTTATTCGAATTGTCTGAGAAAAACTAAGTAAGGGATCTTATTTAGAATACTTTTATTATCCTTGATAAGCATTTTGATCAAAATTTTTAAAGCGGTTTTTGTAAAATTTGGCAGACAAAACAGTACCAAATATTGTAATGTTTAGTTTAAAAAATATTGTTCGTTCGTAATGTAATGTAAGCATTACTAGGTTTTTACATTTTTTTTAATTCGAAAATGGGATTTTGGAGATATGAGCAGTTTTAAAAATTTGCGTTTTCGGTGAATCGAATTGAAAATTAAGGACGCAATAATTTTGAAAACTTAAATTTTACTCTTAGTTTGCATTTTGATTGAAATCGATGTTGTTGTTTCAAGTAAACTAAAGGAATATTTTTAAAAAATTACTTTTTTCAAAAAAACAAAACGACCCCGAACTGTAAGCCCCCAAACTCCAAATCCTAAGTTCGAAGGAAATCCAGGCAGGAGTTTAGGCTGTAGGCCTCGGGGCATACAAACAGACGGACAGTATTTTGCGACCCACTTTTTTGAGTTCCTCTATCATCGTAATGTCAGAATTGATTAACATCTCGAGTTCGAAATTTTGTACGAATACTTTCAAGAGTAGACTTGATATTTGAATTCTGCTCTCCATTTGTGTACCATAAAAAATAAACCGATCCTTTAATCTGTAATACCCTCAACGCGCATTCGCTTCAAAACAGCATTTCGGTTTAGAAAATTGTTGCTCGCGTGCTTTGGGCACCGATGCACGCACGCGTGCAAAGCGACATTATGAATTTAGCATAAGACCAAGATCTTGACAGATTTACAAATCGCACTGGATGTGATATCTATTTAACGCTATTATTTGTGCTATAATGTTTATATACAATGGTAGAATTACTTCGAATTATTACAACTTTCCAGCGGCAACCAATTTAATAGCCGACAACTTATTTGTGCTAACTTTTTTTCACCATGCGATTCCTAACTCCTCCTGGTCCACCTCAGAAAAAAAAACACCTTCCTTATATATTATTATAAGAAAAACCTTACAAATACATTATTACTCACATTTACATTGTTTGAGCTGTTATCATTAAACGGTAGGATATCTTGTAATAAGTCATCTAAAGGTAGTCGAATGTATTCCCCTGAAAAAAAAACAAAAAAAAAAAACATTAATGAACAAATATTTATAAGGAAAAAGCGTTATAACCTCTCTTTCACCCCCTTAACGGAGGGATAATACCGCTTCCTAGAGCCTGTCGCGTGCTGGGCATCCATTCTCGATCTGCGAAAAAGTGAAACGAAAATGTTTTCACCTTTTCACCGCAATTTCGATTCTCGTTCTACGAAAATGTGAAACCAAACTTCAAATAATTTTTAGTTGATGTTCTCATTTGGAAGTGAATGTTTTTATTGAGAGTTTGAAAATTGAAACCTAATATCGTACAACACAGTGTGCGATATTGATTTCACCACGATAGTTTCACTTATTGAGCGAGAATCGCTTCTTAGTACCGAGTGAATCGAAATGAAAGCAATGTGTGAAAGCGAATATGAAAACGATTTATTCGATTCACTCTTTCGCAAAACGAGAATGGACCTCTTGCTATAGCAGAGAATTATTTTTTTTTGTGTTTTACATCAAGGCGTGAACTCCGCCTTAATGCTGAATTCACAATGTCGCGTTGACGGCGTTCATATGCTGCCACACAAAATACAACTTCAGGCGTTGGATCGACTATAGATCCTAAATTTCTTAAAGTTCAACGCGACGCCTGAGTGGACCTACTCTCTACTCTCACGCGAGTAAAGTATACCGCGCCGAGCGAGATAAAAAAAAAACTATTTATTTCTTGTTATTTTTCGCTTTATTGGCTTGGTCACTGTGGAACTTATGTATCTTATAGCAACTAAATAAATTAACTTAATTTACGTTAGAGATAACCCGCCGTCCTTAGCGTCGCTGCAGTTTATTGACAACTGAATACGTATTACTGGTTGCTGGCTTCCAATGCGGAAATATTCCCTTAAATATTGGTTTTCTGATGTCGATGTTTTCTGCGTAGTCGACTTGACCTATGTTCCCAGTGTTGTCATCGATTGGGGAAGTAATCGCTGATCGGAATGTTTGGCTTCCATTCTGTGGTTGATTGCTGAGATTCGCTGAGTTATAGTACATTTACACCGCACCTAAATTGAACATTTTAGAAAAAAAAATTCGAAATCCAGTTTGGCGTTCCCACTGAAACTTCAACATTTCAAACTACAGTTAGTGTCAGAATTCATTACTGATATTTTTTTCTGTTTAGAAGTCAAAAGTGGTTGAACCTAAAGAACATTTTTTTAGCTACGTATATTAATTTTAACATGAATTGGTATGAAGTGGTAATTTAGATCGTGTTATGTTCGCGCTAGCCATTAAAAAATTTTTCAATTCCTCTTCTTTTTTTCTATTCTTCTGCCTTTGCCTTATTTTTCAATCAAGGCACGGACCGACAAAACTCTGAACATATATGTATGTATAAGCACTGCGTTCCCATAAGGGAATTACGACACAAACGCAAAATAGTTGGCCCGATTATTTTCCGTCTTATTAAATTCGAAAAAAAAGATTGGCACTCCAAAGTAAACAAACAAACTCAAAATTTATTTCGATATTGTGAAAGTGTTAGACATATACATTTAAAAATAATTCTTCATAAAATAATAACAGTTCATTTAATGATTAAATAAACGAAATTATTGTAACTCATATAACGCAAAATAGTTGACCCACTCTTTTATCGACGCAAAAAAGTTGGCCTAATACAAAAATAACACTCTTTTACCACTGAGTGACGTCACCGTTGTTTCTAATAACGGCTGTAATTCGACTTGGAATAGTTTGCACTAAATTAAAGCAGTATTCAGGAGTTATGCCATTCCAAACTTCTTGGATCTTTTCCTTCAATTCATTCAAGTTTTTAGCCGGATTTTTTCTTAATTCTTTTTTCATTTTTCCCCACAAAGTTTCAATTGGAGACAGGTCTGGGCTATTTGGAAGCAACGTTAGAACTGGAATGGTGTGTTCTCGAAGCCAGCTCATATTTTGCTTGGCTGTATGACATGATGCACCATCTTGCTGAAATGTAAAACTGCCATCTTCTGTTTGCAGCCTCGGAATCGAAGGATGTCTTGATACCTACTGGCATTCACAGTACCATCGATGAAGCGAAGGTCACCTACTCCTTGAGCTGACATACATCCCCATACCATTACTGAAGCGGCAAATTTAGTTTTTCGTCTAAAGCATTCTGAGTGAAATGCCCAGCTGAATGCGTTCTTAAAACTCTTGATCGTGAGTCTCCAACACAAAGTTCGAATCGAGACTCATCGCTCCATATTACACTCCTCCATTGCCTTAGCGTCCAGTTTTGATGATCACGAGTCCACCTTAAGAGCTTCTTTTTTTGCAAAGGAGTTAAAAGTGGGTTCACATTTCCAGTCTTCTTGAATAAATTAATAATGTTTCGAACTGAGGACCTCGATATTTCCAAATTTTTGGCGATGTTATATGCCGAAACGTTTTTTTTGTACGCTTTTATTATTAAATTACGTATGTCTTCCGATAAACACTTGCCACGCGCCATAGTGAACTTTGTTTGCGACTGCAATCAGTGAATGCCTGACTTGAGACATCCGCACTTAAATAATGCAATAATAAACGGTAAATGTCAAGAGAGAAAGACATTATCCAGCTTAGGCCAACTATTTTGCCGCGAAAAACTAACGGGCCAACTATTTTGCAAAGAAAAAATGGGTTAACAGTTGAAATGTGTGGCAACAAACCTTAACTGTTTTAACTTATTGATTGCTTTGTAAAGAACACATGTTCATGGATAATATTAAGAAAAAAAAATCAACTTTTTATTAATGATGCATAATAATAACGCATTTGAAAATGTATGTGATAAAAAATACAGTACTAAGCCAACTCTTTTGCGTTTGGGCTCGTACTGCCTAAACACAGTGGCGGCCGCGGTAGTAGTGGTATGTTGTTGTCGTACGAGCTATCAAACCAAACGACGCTGCATTAACAAAATATACCCACAATAGTAAAGCGTATTAAATTAACTTGGTTACTGGCAAATAATTTCAGCAGTTGCATAAATAACACTGCAATACAAAGCTCGCATTAAATATAAAGGCATTTTAAATTTTTCATTTCATAGTTGAAGGCTTACACATTAAGAAAAAACAATTTATTTTATAATATAGTGAAAGCTTAATAACGATAAATTCAAATATGATAGTAGCTAGTATCAAAAGACATGTTCAGAGATTTTTTAAATAAAAAAGAGAAAAAAAAATTTATAATATTTCTTAAGGAAATTGTTCTGTATATTGATAAAGCAAAAACAGTATATACATACATCTGCATTCAATTATTTAAAGTTGATAAAAAATAATAACTAAAAACAAAATCAGCCTGGAAACTTCAAATAAAAGGACTTGAGTTTAGTCCGAAACTGTTCAGTGCCGCCTAACCTTCGCATATGCCGAGGCAAGGAGTTCCATAAGCGGATGTAGTTAGTGAAAAACTGTCTATGTTAGATATGCAACTCGAATGTGAACAAGTTGTTGGGATCTGTTAGAGGAACTAATGCATAATTTAGTTAAAAGATAACTTGGCTGATGCATCTGCACCACATTGGATAACAATACTGTATTTGATTAAATCAACGAAATTGTAATATGATGAAAAATGTAATATGTACAATAAAGAAATGTGATGTATTGTGTATTTTATATGCGGAAAAATTCAGAAGCTGGTACTTAGCTTTGGTTGAAGATGTGGTGTCCGCTGCGGTCGAAATCCAAGTGACCGAGAGCTACCAAGATCAATATTGTTCGATCCAACAACACGCTCTCGTCCACCACAAGCTTCGCACAGGCAATGCATTTGTTTGTGTAAATGTTACAGCGATATTAGAAACAAATAAATAAGTTAAGAGAACATGAGGTACATGTTAAATATGAGTAGATCAAAGTGATTGATAACACTGAACACAAATCGAAGAAGCAAACAATTACAATTACTAATGCACTGTGACTCAAAATTAGCAACTATAAAAAGAGAGAATACAATAAAATTAACAACGAATTATAACAAATGATATTTTCAAATGAATCAATTAACATTGAAGCAAATGTTAATTGTTGATCTGAATCTCAAACAAATACAAATGAACGAAAACGAAGTAAATTGTCAAGAGTCATATTGTAAAGTGATTTGGAATAATTCAGGTTATAAACATAACGCGCAATATTATAAAATATTATTAAATGCGACCTTAAGCTTCCTTCTGGTGCCAGCATCACAGTTGCAGAAAATTTCACAACCATAGTTTAGGATTGGAGCAACAAGTGTTTTTGCTAACATGATACGCGTTTTTTGAGGTCCTTAACTGGCGCAACACACCGTATACTTTGCCAACGGCTATATTGATATGAGTATCCCATGTTAGTGTCCTATTAAATATCACTCTCAGATTTTTGGCTGAATCAACATACTCTATTCATTTAACAACACATTTAGTTTTACCGGGGCTTAGAAATAGCCCATACCTCTCGGACCAATCAGCTATCCTCCGTAGATCAATATTAATCGTATTAGCACAGTCTTCAATCATACCAAGATGACAACTTCGATACACCTGTACATCGTTCGCATACATGTGTAATTGTGTATTGATGTCGATGTCGATACTAATTTTGGAATCTCGTTACCATAAGGGAGAAAAGAAGAGGACCCAGAATAGAACCTTGTGGAACCTTGGTGAAAGGGAAGTCGGAAGAGTAATGTCCTACTGAAACTCCTTGTTTTCTTAGCCTTAAGTATGCCGACATTAATGAAACCGATGGTGAAAAACCGAACAACTAAAATCATCTAGCTTTGGTATTAAAAAATGTTTATGAATGATATTTTCATTTAAGTTTTTAGGGTCGAAACATAATCGCAAAGAACCATCAGCTTTTTCTACTAATATTTACTAAATTATGTGCCCATTCAGATGGACCAATTTGTTATTAATAATTGTGCATGCCTCCATTTCATCAAGCTGAGCTTTAAGTTGTTTCATCAAGCATATTGGAACACGGTGTGAAGGATTATGCGTGGGCTTCGCTATTGCCTTCAATTCAATTGTGCAAGTTTCTGGGAAACCACCTAATACACTAAATATATCCTTATTTTGAGAAATAAAATCTTGCTTTGAATTAATTGCATATATTTTTTTCATAAGCCCTAGTTCCTCACACGTGCGTAAACCTAGTATTGGTTTTGCTTTCACGTTAGCAACAACGAAATTCGCGATCTTCGTTACTCCTTTATGGTTTAATGTAAGACACATAGCACGCTTCTAGATTCACTGCATATTTACTTAAGCTTGGCTTATCTCGTATCATATTATATATTTTTAATTATGTTAACTTCTGCACCACTGTCCAGTTTAAAATTAATTTTTGTTTCATTTACTAACAGCGTTTCACACCAACTTTCTCCAAATTCTATTGCCTTATCAGTTTAAAAAAATTTTCAGTTCGCTTAAATTTATCAAAATTTTCCTTCGAATTTCCCTCTAGCACCAGAGGACCGATGTTTCTTGTGTTTTATGTGTCAATTAGTCAAAGACAACCTATGTGGTTAAAATTAGTTTATTAACTGATTCACTGAGAGAGAGATTACAAGTGGTTCCTGACTATGTACTTGTACTGCTAGGAGAACATGGCAGCGCAAGTTAAGCATTTTGTTGGGCGCTGTGAGATATGCAAAACTTCGAAAGCAGCAAATCATATATTCCCTATGGGGAAGCCTTTTCTGGTTGAACGCCCTATTCAGCACGTGTAGGTATATCGACTTCCTTGGTCCGTACTTAAGATCCAAGCAAGGCCACACGCATATTATTATCGTACTCAAACAGCTTACGAAATACGTGATATTAAAAGCCCTTACCAAAGCGACATCACATACTGCTATTAAATTTCTTTACGACCATTTGTTCTGTATGTTTGGTGTACCTGCATCCATTTTTTCAGATAATGGCAGACAATACACTAGAAATGCTTTTGCTCAGTACTTAGTCAGTTATGGTGTAAACCACCTAAAACAGCATCATAATTACCACAAGTGCCAGCGAACGGGTAAATCGATCGATTCTTTCTGCTATCAGGTTTTATATCGATAAGGATCAAAGAAATTGGAATATTCATCTTTCTGCCATTGGCTGTGCTCTGCCTATCGATTCCACCATCGGTATGTCGCCGTATGATGCTCTTTTTGGTCAATGGAGGGTTGAACATGGTTCCGATTTTAAACTATTAAGGAACTTAGAATGCGTCAATAACTCCGAGCTTAATGTTATACCTAAAGCTTCGAAAATGAATATTTTGCATACATGCTTGAGGAACTTTCTTCAAAAACCACATTTAGTATACGAACACCGGTACAATACTCGAAGCAAGGATGCTAAGTATAGGGTAAACGATGTAGTACTTAAAAGGACAGCATCGTGCTTAGCGATGCTACAAAGCATGTAAATGCAAAATTATATCAAAAGTTTACAAAAGCGATAGTAATAGGTAACCATTAGTAAGACCTTGAAGACGAAAAAGATCGCAGAGTAGGAGTATTTTATTCAAAGGATATAAAAGACTAATCCGTTTATAATCAGCCCGGCTATACAGTCTGAGCATGATATCCTATTTCTCAGGCGTGGGTCGAGCCTCAAGAGTTAAGGATTCAAAATAAAGTTTCTCCACATTTTTTTGAAAGTTCTCAGAAAATGAAAAAGTTTTGTAGGAAACGCATGAGGTATTTTAGTCAAATATTTTTTTTTATATTTACTGAAGTTTTAAAGCATATGGTAATGAAAAACATTTTATTATATATGGTTGGTGTCTATGGTGAGCGAGAAAATGAGGGTGATAACCCGATTTCCAGATGATTTGTGGGTAATGTTAAAATTACAATTTTATCACATGTATTTTCGAAAAATTCTAAATTGAATTTTAAGAACAAACCCTGAATTTTCAATGCAAAACAACTGTTTTAGAGAACGACGCGGAAGTGCTTCTGCAACCATCATTCGTTGAACTTGCGAGTGCGTTGGAATGTAGCGTCCCGGCAATATGTAATATGTTCCTGCTTTGGAGGAAACTTACGAGCCAAAAAATTAGCTCTAACGCTGTCGTTTGCCTCTATTAGCGACGAACGCTAATAGAGGCAAACCGGCTATTAGAATCAGACACAATACTGAAACCACCAACTTCGGCCGATTTCCCGTTACTTGATATTCGTATCGGCAAATCTTCAAAAATTCCGACTCACCAACACACTCGCACCTTGCATATGCCACTTCCGCTGTGGGCAAAGCTGCTGACAGCGTTCATAGAATATTATCCGTTAAATTTGAAATTATTCGTTACGTTTGGATAATATTTTCTTTCATGGGTAAGTGTACATTTGCTTAAAATATTAATGAAAAATTAACAATGTAGATTGGTTGAAGAAAAATGAAAACATTTTGAGCAAATTTTCTTCAGTTATCTAAGAAAAATTTACACATGAAATCGAAGCTAAAGATATTCAAATGCAGAAAATACGCAAACATGTTTGTCCTAATAAGTTTCAAGTATATACAAACATGTTTGCGTATTTTCGCTGTTTGTCCTAATAAGTTTCTAGTTTCTAGTATATAAAATATCTGTCGGCGCAGTGGCTTAGTGGTTAGTGTGTTGGACTACTAAGCGAGGGGTCCCAGGTTCGAATCCCGAGAAAAACCCAAATTCCAACTTCAGGTTTTTTTCACTGCGCCACCTCTCGCGAACGTCTGACAAACATCCGAGAGTATAACTGTCATGAAAGAGCTTCTCAATTGGCCGGTTGGACTCGGCATAAAATTGTAGATCCCTTCCATTCGTCCCAAAAATAAAAACTCACACAAGACGAATGGTTGTGAGAAGCTAGGCTTGGGTCCATACGGACCTGTTGCGCCAATTATCCAATCCAATTATTCGCATTTTAACAATTTTTCAATAACTAACCAATGGCATTCAGCAATGAAAAATATGTTATTACAGAACTCTAGCACATTTCCAAACGGTTGCCGAGGTTGGCAGCATTTATTTTTATATTTTTTGTATGTTTTTGCATGTCACACGGATTCTTAATTGACATAACACCGATGGGAAAACAAAATGGAAACGAATTTGAAAATAAATTGAGGGGGCCAGCGGCAAGAGGATTGTGAGTTGGGGGTCTCAGTACGATTTGTCTATGATTATAATTGTTCAAATTGAGCGAGTTGCTCGTAAAAATAAAACACTTCTTTTATTGTCGCGTGGTTCCAGGAGAAGAACATTTATTTTATAAATTCAGTCTCTATTTATACAAAAATATTCTTCTTCAAAGTTATCACCAACCGATACACCATATCGGCAAAAATATATGAACGCGAATAAACCTGTTCCCACTGAGTCAGCAGGTCATTGGCCACGTCCCATATACGATAACGGTGATAGCTGTGTGAACACGATGACACCCGATGCAGGCGGATACACGCGCTGCATGCATTTCTGGCGACTCAGCGGATTGGTCATGGTCAAGGGGACTACCCATGGCACAACATTAGAATTAAGTACGCAGTCTTAGTTTGGACTTGGTAGAAGTATCTTGTGTTCAATTGCTCGCTTTAAATATAATTTATAACGTTCTACATCGGTGTTTAAATTATTTAAATTACGAACCAGTTGAACCAACCGAGGTTGGTGTTCGGTTTTTTTTGAAGAATCCAAAAAAGGCGCCCGAGCAGGGGCCGGCTCATATTTTTGAATCCTTTCATCTGTGCGAGTTGCTGTGTCCTTTCATACAGGATAGAAGATTAACACACGTTACCGGGAGTGTATTAACAGTAACCTAGTTAATACTTCAGCAGTAAATGCAGTCATACCCATGGGAACATGACTGCCTTCGTCAGTGAAAGGATTTGAAAAGTGAAGTTGTTGTGCCGCAAGTAAGTCGCTTGCAAGAATAACACAACTCTTCCAGAGCTGGTTCCAACGAAAAAATACGAATTACTCGATCATTTTCCCTTTTTTCTAATGTAGATTTAAAGAAATCTAAGGAAAAGTTTTGAATCTCGAGACTCCCTAGTTTACACCTCCTTCTGATATTAGTTATTTCCTAAAGAGAAAAAAGAATTTATTAAATCCCATAATTGAATTGAAACCAGTGCGAAAACATGTATTCAAAAGAATTCGTTAGATGATTGTATAATTTAGATCGAAATAAAAGTGGAAGAATTCCGCAAATTATGGTGAAATTTGAATTGCAGCAAAAGCAAAAGAATTCAAGAAATAATTGTGAAAAGTTAAATCGAAATAAAATCAAAAAGATTTTGATGAATGTTTGTGAAATTTAAAGGCAATTTAAAGAGAAATAATTTGTGTCGAAAAGAACCTGAAAACTTGTGACAAAATTAAAATTTTCTAAATTGTGAGCAACACAAATAAGAACAGGCGTAATAAGTAGGTAAGGTGCATTGACAAATATATAGTCATATAAGTATTGTGCAACACTCCCATTTCTCACGTGCATTGGCACCTTTTTTAATAAGTAAAATAATCAAATTTAAACGATGGACGCTGTTGCGAAGTCTGTAACGGAAGCCAGTGTAAGGTTCACTGCCCCAGTTAAAAGAACTTGACGAACGGATTAAATCTGTAGAAGCAATTAATCACCCCGAACCCGAAGTTAATTAGGTGGACGCTTCAATTTGCGAGCCCAAGACGGAGCTGACCTAAATGAAATAAGTCGGCTTCCCGATTGGAATTACAATCATTTGAGCGTGATATAAGGACATTGGAGTACCAACTCTCACTAGTACTACGCTATGGTTAACCACCAGTTTTCCCTCATTATCAACAAGATAAAAAGACGGTCCACAGTCTTTTAACCCATTTAAAATTTTCACATTTTTTAAAACCCGTATGTGAACAACTGGCCACATTTTCGTCTTCCTCTACTGGAACCTCGTCAACATCTGGGTTTCCAACATCTTCAGTATCCGCTTTAGCTTCTTCGATCAAATTATGCTCACTTTTATTGCTATCTACCAATAGAAAAACCTCGTTGAAGTTTTCTAGTAGGGCATCAAGAATATCTGGCTCATATGCATCTTCGAGATCAGATATATCCGACTCTTCGAAATTATCCAAAATATATTGAATTTCAGATTTTTTCAGTTTTTTTAGGTAAAAAGGCAACAAAAACTAAAGTAAAATAAAAAATGATGCCGAACGGCATCAATCTTATTCTAGGAAATGATGCCTCAAAAAGCACCTCTAAACGAATTTGATGCCGATTGGCAACATAGAAAAAGGAAAAATGTGTCAAATCAAGAAAACAGAACTAAGATGTCTATTTTATTATTTTTATTGTATGCCTGCTATTTATCATTAAAATAAAATCGAAATTGATAATGTATTTGTCAAATACCAATGTAAAAATTAAATCATAAAAATAGTCTTCCGACGAAAAAATTCGAGCTGTACTGCAGACCTTCCTTGCACGAGAGCTAAAAGCACAATGATATCAACCATCAACCATTTTGTTTGCCTCTACTGATTGAACAGATACTTCAAGAAGAACAGATAATTAAAGAAAATCGAAAAAATATACTCATAGATAGAGAATGGACGTTATGAATATTCCTGTTGCCATATGGCATCAAAATACCGAAAGGGTTAACTTAAGATTTGATGAAGTAATGTTCGTTCCAAATTTAAAAACAAATTTGGTATCGGTGGCGAAAATAGTTGATGTTCTGTAAGATTTTGCGAAGAAGAGGCAACGGTTGTAGCGCAAAATGGAAAAGTTGTTTTGGTGGCTAAGAGGCGAGGTGATTTGTACTTAAGGAGACGGCTAGCTTCATGGAAGAATGGCATCAAAAATAAGTGATGGACATAGAACAACCGATTTGCTGGAAAAAGTCCTCAGTGATTTTTGTGGGCCCATTAGAACTTCACCAAAGTATTTTGCTAGTTTTAGTGATTTCGAATCACGCGAGATTTATTTTGTGAAAAATAAAACTGATATTTTTGCTGATCTTTTGCAGAAATACACACGGGAATTAAAATCAAGTACCTACAGACCGACAATGGTCTCGAATAATGCAATCATCAATTTGACACATATTTGAAAGAGCCAGCATTCGTAGAATACTGACAGCTCCCCACTCACCGCAGCAGAATGGTATCGTCCGAGGGGAAGAACCGAACATTGGTAGAAGCGATCCAAGCAAAAGCATCACCCATGTTCTGGGCAGAATCAGTTAATACTCCGAAAAATAAAAGCTGGAGAACTATTTGGTATGAATTCATAAAGGAGTACATATGACAGCTTTCCTGTAGAAAAATGTCCACGGCTTTCAATTTTATAAAAGATTATATTTTTTTTTTCACTTTTCCATAATCTACTTTTGTAATTACTGTTTCGTTGCTTGGCAATTTGTAATATAAACGGAAATGAATAAGCAGGCTATAATTCAAATGCGATGTAAAATGAACACCTTGTTTTTCACGAAAGCAAGTTATGAAATTTGAATTCTGCGATGACTAAGATTCTAAGAAAGTTGTCGCACTAGCAAATGTGGAGGTCTAATTGTTTATTGGTACCGTTTCATTAATGGTGTAAATTTTTACTAAAACTGGCAACCAGCTAATCGTCGACATTAGTGTTTGATTATTAGTAAGGATAGTTGGCAAGAACTTAGTTGTTTACTTTTAATTACCGACCTATTTAATGTCCACCCACTACCATTAGCACACACATCATAAAAATAAAATTGGTTTAGTTCTGTTCGCCTAAGATTGAATTTGACTGCATGTCTTTAAATGCAAAAATCTTAGAAACCGTTCAATATATTCTGGTGCATTTTTCACAGGCCTATAGAAGATACCTAGGCCTACAATCTCCACATTGATTCAACTCTATATCTTTATAAATTTTGGAAAAAGTTGGACAAGAGTAATTTATTTTTTCGTTTCGTTTCGTTTCGCTTTTTTCTTTTTAACGCCTTGCGGTTGAAAATACTGGGAGCATTTAAGTATAGTAAATACCAGCTTATAGAGGACATCTGCAGGTACAACCTAGGGTATCCAATAACTCGATAACTTAAAAGGTTTTTAAATAAAAAGGCAAAATTTAAAACATTTCTACGATTTTCACCTGAGTGAGTAGATACGCACTTCATTCTCAAATCAAACATCCTAACTGCGCAATATATAGACATCTCTTTTAACCCCATTTTACTCCTGTGACAGAGAGGGAGACAGAGAGGCAGTACGCTGTGTATGTATGGTGGTGTTTGTGTCTGTTTTGCTTACAAAAAAAGTGTCTAGAAAGATATGTCAAATAGGTATAGGTACCAGTGATAGCAGATCGTGGTATTATTAAATTAGGGGATTCATATTAGGAAAAATTCCTGGTGTTACACGTCATACTGTTTATAAATGCTATTTGCAATCAAGATCAGGCAGTAAATTACCTAGTGGATTTTTTAAATAGCATTACAGCCCATATATATTAAATTATTGCCGATTAGTCCAACGACCAGGTGCAATGCCATGAAGGCAGAGTGGACTCAGTATTTGGGAGGTTTTTTAATACGGGTTCAAGTCCCTCACTATTGCATAACGCTCCCTCGCGTTATACCTATGCAATGTCTATCGATATTTTTCCTTCGAGTGATTATCAAAAAAAAAGACAGCAATTTTATAAAAAAATGCTTTCCATCAATAGTTCTGAAACCACATTTCGCACGGGCGAAGCCGGGCGGGTACAGCTAGTTATTATTAAAACCCAAAAACTCCTATTTTTGTTGATAATGCATTCTTACTTTATTCTTCCAATTCATTCACCTTTTCCACTAATTGTTTTCCTTATGCAATATCACCACTATAGCGATATACATTAACTGTTATTTCTGTTTAGGTAAGCAACCTGTTTAGAATATAAGAATATAAATGAATAAAGAAAGTCATAAGTACAATCAGCACAATCAGAATAAATCATATTAAATAAAAATAAATAATTGGCGCAACAGGTCCGTATGGACCCAAGCCTAGCTTCTCACAACCATTCGTCTTGTGTGAGTTTTTATTTTTGGGACGAATGGAAGGGATCTACAATTTTATGCCGAGTCCAAACGGCCAATTGAGAAGCTCTTTCATGACATTTATACTCTCGGATGTTTGTCAGACGTTCGCGAGAGGTGGCGCAGCGAAAAAAACCTTAAGTTGGAATTTGGGTTTTTCTCGGGATTCGAACCTGGGACCCCTCGCTTAGTAGTCCAACACACTAACCACTAAGCCACTGCGCCGATATAATAATAAATAAATCATATTACGTTTTCATTTAAAACTGTCCCCCATCAGAGGTATGGGATCTTAGAACAATTGACAAGAAAGGCAAGAGAAAAGAAGACGACAGTCACCACATTGATTAGGTTTTCTGGTTCAAGTACTAGAATCACCCACTGTCGTCAAGGTTAATCAATTTTTCTTTTTTTGCTCTTACTCTTATCGTTTTTTACATACAGTAAATGTATCAATAAAAACAATGTTCGTTCACACCATAAACTAACTATTTAATAGGCTGACAGCTTTCCCACGTCTCCCCGATTGTGGGAATATCAACAATCTGACAAGAAAACATTCAAACTACATTTCACCATGAATATCAACGCACTAAATGTACATAAAAAGGAGATTTTCCTTTAGCAACAATTTCCAGTACCAAAAATAATGATTATAAATGTTAGCAAACTGTGATTTTTATACTGAAGATTAGTTTAACGTTATTCTCTTTCCGAACAATACAAATTTTACTTTTAAAAGCCTGTTTTTTTCATAAAAAATAGAGGTAATTTGAGTTTAGTGAAAAGTAAAAAAATGAATACGCTTCGTGGGAAAAATAAAGAGTGGTAGAAACACTGACTGAGATTTAATGTACATATTTCGTGAGTTGCTGTCAGCTGATTGATGCGTTCTGAGAGTTTAAATTCGTAGTTTTATTGCACCACGATAACATTTGTATTCTATTCTACAAAATTTAAAATAGCGAATATAATCAACATAAATAAATAAAGGAAAAAGTGTGAAAAAATCATTCGTTCAAATAAAAGAAGATATTTTTGTTCCTACAATTAATGTGTCTATTTTTGGGGAAAAAATATGTTAGTGGAATACCCAAAATTTATAAACACACTAAAATAATCAAAATGAAGTTTCAATGTCAAACTCAAGTAATTCTTTGTATTTATAAATCAACCACATCTTTACAAGTCCACTCACGAAGCTTATTCAAACGAGACTGCCCTGATTTTTGAGTTATAATCTTTTCATTAAGATTCCATTTAATAGCGGAAAACAACAAAAAAATCAATTAAAATTTAGTAGAACATTTTAAATAAGAGAGATAAATAATTTAATTTCATTTGAAAACTACTGCTTCAACCAAGAACATGAATAGTGCTAGTTTTTAATAAAAAAAAAAACACAACTTAAAAGTTTTTGGTAGACATTTTATGAATGAGAATAATGTCATTATTTATGTGAAAAGTGAAATAAAGTTGCAAAATGATGACTGCACATTTATTATTGTGTCATCACAATTTTTTTTCTAGGAAACTGACGAATTTTTTTTACTTGTTTTTGTTTATAATTTTTCTTAAACTTTTTTAAATGACAGCACAGTTGTCAGTCTCGTTTAATGCTGTTGTTAATATGTTCACCAAATCGATTATTAAAAAAAATGGGAATGTGAAGGAGAAATTGGTTGCGAAACTTAAAGGAAATTCTATGGCGAACATGCGAACAATTTTTTTTATATCGATATCATACAAATTATGTCTATCTATCCAAAATTCCTTTTCTTTATATCAAATACTATGGTTTATAACACAGCCCTTGATATTGAAATGAGAGTCCACCTCAGGCTACCGACATGGCGGTTTAAACCGGAATCGAAAGAGTGTAGGCTGGTTTTTTTCAAGAATAAGTGAGTCCCCTTTGATAGGCACAAATACATGAATTCAAACTGGGCTACATCCAAGGTCAAATTCAGCTTGTAGGCAATTTCTCTTTTTTGGCTGAAGCTGTCAGTCTATTTAATAGTTAGTTTATGGTTCACACTGAACATTCAACATCGGGCGTTTCTGTTATCCGTTTAATAATGTCATTTGATCAAAAATGCGCCTAAGAGAAAATCCAATGTGAGCGGCAGAAGGAGTCAAAAATTGCAATTTTCAGGACACGGTAAAAACTTTGATTTATCTTTTCATCAAATTTTGAATTTGTGTTTTTATGTTGAACTCAAAAATATAAATCGATTTTTTTTATATTTTGTAGTAAAAACGAAATAAGGTGACTTATACTCGACATCAACATTTTATTCGAAAAGTGACTTATGCTGTAAAAATCAATAAACAATATAACAAAATCAAAACAATTAAATATTATTTCATATATAGGTATTTAGGTAGGTATTTATAAAGAAAACGAGTAAGTTGAAAAAGCTGGAAAAAGTACATATGTGTTTGACAATTGATAAAATAAATAAATTTAATTTCATGTTATAAAGGGTTTTTTAATAAGAGCGCTACAAAAGTTTTTTTAAATAAAACAAAAAAGGGTTTTGGATATCAATGAAATTCTTTATTCTTGTGAAAGTACGTTCGATGCCATTATGTATGGAACTCGATTTCTTTTGCATGGCTTGCAGAAGTCCAGACGCTGAACCCAATTTTCGACGGTTTTCAAGCATAAATCGGCCGATACTGCTACAGCTTCACGTTCGATATTCGTACGAAGTTCATCAATCGTCGCTGGCTTGTTGGCATAGACCATAGACTTGACTTCCCCAAATGGAAATAGTCTAACGGCGTCAAATCGCACGACCGAGGCGGCCAAGCGACTGGACCATTTCATGAGATAACACGTTCTCCAAACTTGGTTTCCAATAAACTGATTGTGACATTCGCTCTGTGGCTTGTGGCGCCGTTCTGTTGGAACCAAAAGTCCTCCAAGTTAATATCATCCAATTGGGGCCAAAAATATTCGGTTATCATTGAACGGTAGCAATTCCCATTCACAGTAACGTTCCGGTCTTGATAATCACGGAAGAAGTACGGCCCAATGACGCCGCCGGCCCATAAACCACACCAAACCGTAATTTTTTCGGGATGCAATGATGACTCATGGAGTGCGTGTGGATTGCTGCCTGACCAATACCCCATATTTTGTTTATTGACGAAGCCATTCAGCTAGAAATGAGCCTCATCGCTGAATATGATTTTTCGATGAAAATCCGAATCATTTTCAAGTTGTTGCTCAGCCCAATTCACGCACATACGACGCTTCTGGTGGTCAAGTGGCTTCAGTTCTTGCGTCAATTTAATCTTGTAAGGATGTAGGCCAAGAGCTTTTCGCAAAATTCGCCACAACGGCGTCACAGAGATGCCCAACGCTTGAGAACGACGTGTGAGAGACACATTTGGGCCTTCTTCAACTGAAGCGTCAGCGGCAGCAATATTCTCGACACTACGGGCACTTCTTTGTCTCACTGGCATGGGAACATTTTGTACTGTGCCTGTGGATTCAAATTTTTCCACTAGACGCTCAATTGTTGATCTGCTAGGACGATTATGACGACCATAAATTGGACGTAGTGCTCTTAACGTTGAGGCCACTGACTCCGAATTTCGGTAGTAAATTTTAATAATTTCGACTCGTTGTTGGCTCGTATATCTTTCCATCATGAAATACCAAACCTTACTGAAGAGAAATGTCAAAAGAGCGGCAAGAAATTCTGCGTCGTTTGCTGTCCCTGTCGATCTACTTTTGTAGCGTCCCTGTTGAAAAACCCTTTAGATGTATGTATGTATTTACTATTTAGGTAGTTTTTTATAAAGAAAACAAAAAATCTAAAATAAGTATTACAAAATTCATGGAACTCAGGTCTTATTAGGTGTAGCAGGCTCATTAAATCCGTTTTCTTTACTTTGGATACAGGCAAAGTATCTGTGTAAATTTTGGGGTGTAGTATTGATTCCAGGTGTATTCGGCTTAAGAAAGCAACGTTCATGAAAACTTCATTCTCCTGCAAACTGGTTTTGTACAAAAATTTCCCTGGCGATCTAGTGTATCGTAACCATTTTGTTTTCTGCCACTTAAAAAGTGTTAGTTCGTAAGACCATGAGTCATCTAATTAACCGTAAACTTTTTCTTCTTGCAACAGTTCTCACTAGCTAATACCAGTCGTATGGATGCGATTTAGGGTTTTCTATTTTATTTATTTTTTTGTTTTTCAATTAGCCCATGATATATATGTCACACTGCATATGGCTATGACCATAAGCTAATGATTTTTAATGTAGGTTTATGTTGCATGGCTATCAAAAACATAGCTGCAACATGGGTATATTTATTTTAAAAATACAACATGATTGACTTCATCAGGCAAATTTATAAGCTATTCAGATAATGGAGTGGCTATTAATTTCAAAGCGAGACAATTTTATCAGAAAAACACATAATTTTTGTATTATTTAGTTTTTTTAAATAAATTATTCAAAATATGGGAAGTAATGTTAATGTACATATATTTCACATGAATTAGAAAAAAAAATAAAGTATTTTTTTTGCTTTCTTTTTTGAGCTGTTTGTTTTTCTTATATACATTTATTGAGAATGAGTTTAATGAACGAAATATACATCCTTATAGGATGACCTTTTTCAAAGTGGGATATTTTGCGTTCTTTGGGAACAGCGGGACAGAAAGCTCGAAAGCGGGACTGTCCCGCCGTCACCTTATTCTTTCCACATGTTACATTTAACTTCAAACCCTCCAAGCTTATGAATAGTTAGAATAAAGGTCAATAGTTAGCGTTTGTAAACCGCCACAGATATATTGAGATATGGAATGGGAAGGCATTGCTCTAGATCGAAAACAAAAGTTCGAAGAGTTGGTCTGGTTTTTGTTCTGTTGAAAGCACGATAGCGTCCAAAGGGATTGATATAGGCGAATAAAATTTGGTGAAAGGACTTCTTTTTATCGTCGTCAGATTGGAATTAAAAATGGGCTATGTCGGTCAAGTAGCTCTGGTACCTCCCATACAAATCCCATATTAGAAAACACATGTTGAAAACACGATAGCGTCGAAAATAATCTACACAGGCAAGTGAAATTTTGTGAGAGGATTTATTTTTATTGTTGGTATTAAAAATGGACTATGTCGGTCAAGTAGTTCTACAAGGTGGCGCAAAAGTAATCCTCCTATCAGAAAATGCTATAAATTTTGCGATTGGCCCCTAATGTCAGTTCTATTTTGACATTTGTGTAGTAAACACATGCGAAATACACGTTAATAAACAATGTTACGCTACACTGCTCCAGAACGCGGAATATTGGTGACTATTTATTTGAGCAATAATCGGTCGGTGACTTTGGCACAACGTGAATTTCCTCACAGATTTCCTAGCCGTCCAACGCATACTTGTGAAACACTGCGACGTTTAGCCGCTCGGCTCGAAGAGACTGGTACAACACGACACGTTGCCAAGAGTGGCGGGCCCGGAGCGCCCGTTGTGTCGTTTTTGGCGATTTGCACTAGCCCGCAAGATCGCCTGATTTGACTGCTCCAGACTTCTTTTTGTGGGGATTTTTGAAGTCGCGGGTTTATGTCAACAAGCCTCAGACTCTTGCAGCTCTTAAAGACAATATCCGTCAAGAATGTGAGGACCTATCGCCGGAAGTTTTGGCCAAAGTGATGGAAAATGCCATAAAAAGGGCTCAAATGACAATCAACTGTGGCGGCGGCCATTTACATGACATCATATTCTCGACTTGATGTAAAAAAAATTAAAAGACCAAATAAATATAATCCACAAGAAGAATCAAAGTTTTTCATTTTTTGTTTAAATTACAGCCAAAAAACATCGGAAGGTTATTTTTGCGCCACCTTGTAGTACCACCCATACGAAGTCAATATTAAGCCCATGCGACTCTCTGTCTGTTGAAAACAGGACAGCGTCGAAACAAATCGATCTAGGCAAGTGAAATTTTGTGAAAGGTCTTACTTTGTGGTCGTCAGGTTGATATTAAAATTGGGACATATCGGTCAAGTAGTTCTGGTACCTTCCATACAAAATCAATTTTGCATGACTTATATGCAGTGGAGGGTATCAAAGCATCGGCCAGGCCTTGGAAAACACTTTGACTTGTTTATTCATCCGCATTGTGTATTGTGTGATTCATAGGAATGAAATGAAAGAATATGCTTTATTACACTTGCAATGGTGTCGTCGAAAAGTTTATTGTTACATCTCTGTCCTTTCCTGTCTTGCTGTGGAAGTCCGGAGATCGATAAAATGCTCTTTTTATCGATCTTTGGCTGACATTGTACGTTTTCATAAAACAATTACGGTAAACTTTTTTTCTTTCTCCATTAATTTAAAAAAAAATTGTTTGTAGTATTTCTATTTTCTTCTGGAATACTTTATCTTTTTCTTGTAACCTACCTTAGTTGCACAAGTATCAATTAAATTTCTCAAGTATCCAACTTGTTTGGTATGATCTGCCAAGG
This sequence comes from Cheilosia vulpina, assembly GCA_916610125.1. NCBI lineage: Eukaryota > Metazoa > Arthropoda > Insecta > Diptera > Syrphidae > Cheilosia > Cheilosia vulpina. The sequence continues at coordinate 52,468,922 of OU744276.1, read as the reverse complement.
GCCAATACTTATGAAAAAGCTGTTACTTTACATTTACAAAGAAATTTTGATTGCAAGACAAAAATTTTGCAGAGGCTTCATTTTTGTTTGTCTTACAAATTTTCTATTTCTGTCAACAGTACATTGCTTTAATTTTCGCCCTGCTCTAGTGTACCACTTGATGCATACCAAGCACTTTACAACCTCTTTCTTTGTATGCAGATGTTTATTTCTACGATCAATGTTGCAACTTCTTAACAATATATCGATTGTCCCAAATAAACATCCCCCCAAATTGCTATTTTATCTTGCCACTGCAAGCGTCAATGCCCAACACTTCCGATCTAAATAAACAATGCGTATTTATGGTCTTCCATTATTTTTTCCTTGCGCAACTAAGTGCACAAGCAAATTTACTCGTAATGCTGCTGTCGCACTTCGCTCACCATACGAACGATCGCTTTATGTATGGATTGTATGCGCGACAAAGTAACATGAGGCACTTGATTTCTTCGGGAATTCCTTCCGCGTCAATGCTTTGCTCGTTCGTTCATTCGCCGAACCTTTGAATGCTTCGAACGAGGTTTCGATTACCAGGGAATGACGCGTCACTCTTGTTCACGCCTCTGCATCGACTTGGTCACATTCTATATCGTTTCCTATTTTTCCCAATCCAAAATCATAAACAGTTTAATTTTCATATACACCTAAATCTCAAACCTAAATAGTTTCAGAAGTTCATATTTAAAAATAAATTGTAACGAAACGTTGACGTTTGTCACAATTTGCATTCGTCTCATACAAGTCACACTCTCTTATCGAATGAAAAACCATGTATACCCGAATGAAAGTGTCATTCGGGGAGACTTGTCTAAGTGTGATTTGTGCCAGTTATCACGGATCAACCTTTCAAACAACGGTACTACCCCGTAATCCAGCGATACAGAAGATCATAAATGAAGAAATAGACGAAATACTCAGAACCGAGAAAATCGAGCAATCCCGTAGCCCGTATAGCTCCCCTATTGTACTGGTTAAGAAAAAGGGAGGGTCATGGCGACTGTGTGTAGACTACCGCCAATTAACTGAAATCTCGAACAAGGACGCATATCCATTCCCAAATCAACGCTATACTCGATAAACTCAGAGGGGCCGTCTTTATTTCAACCATTGACCTACGACAAGGGTATTGGCAGATCCCCATGGAAGCTAGGTCCCGGGCCTATACAGCTTTTACGGTACCCGGCAGAGGCCTGTTTCAGTGGAAGGTCATGCCCTTCGGACTTCACTCCGCGTCCGCCACATTCCAACGGGCAGTAGATAACATTATTGGCTCTGAAATGGAACACTACGCTTTCGCATATTTAGACAACATCATCGTAATTAGTGGAACTTTTGAAGAGCATCTCGTGCACTTACGAACAGTTCTTCAACGATTGAAGGAAGCCAACCTGAGAATTAACCCCGACAAATGTGAATTTTGTCAGAGTAAACTCAAATACCTGGGACATGTCGTCAGTGACCAAGGAATCCACACAGACCCGGACAAAATCAACGCAGTGCAAGGGCTCGTACCCACCACCAAGATACGGAAGCTGCGCCGCGTCCTTGGCATCATGCCCTGGTACCGAAGATTTATCCAGGACCCATTGACGGGCCTACTCAAGAAAAACGCACTGAAAGGAAGGTTAACGGAGGCACCCATACTGATGTGCCCAAACTTTGAGTTACCAAAGTGGGAGTGGGAGCAGTCTTATCATAGGACACCGGAGGGGGGGAAAACGTCGTTGTCTATACTAGTCGAGCTCTAACTGAATTAGAAACAAAATATTCCGTTACGGAAAAAGAGTGTATAGCTTTATTGTGGGGAATAAGAAAGATGTGCCCATACCGGTTCACGGTAATAAGCGATCACCACTCTCTGAAATGGTTGCACTCTTTGCAAAATCCCTCAGGGAGACTAGCCAGGTGGGCGATCGAGCTACAACAATACGACTTTGATATAAAGTACCGAAATAGGGCGCTGAATTTCGTCGCGGATGCCTTATCACGAGACCCACTGTCAAACACGGACCAGTCCCAGACTGGACCCACCAGAAAATCCAAGATGTACGGGAAAACTCCGAAAAGTATCCAGACTTTCAGGTCTTAGGAGAAAAGCTATACCGGAAATTTTTTGGGGACTACCCCTATGTCCGATGGCCAACAAGTAATATGGAAATGGTGCGTCCCGGCCCCAGATCAGAAGCGTGTCCTCCGGGAGCAGTGACTGCAGGCCACCTAGGGATAGATAGGAAAAATATTACTGGCCTGGAATGACAAGGACCATTGCGACGTATGTACGACGGTGCGACACTTGCAACCGGTACAAGGTCGCTCAACAAAAACCTAGCGGGATGATGCACACTACCGTTTGTGGCGAGCCATGGGAGGCCGTTACCACAGACCTTGTGGGACCACTCCCGCGCTCCACCAAAGGGAATACTATGCTACTCATCATGGTGGACAACTTAACGAAATAGACCGAAGCAATCCCCCTCCGAGGCGCAACCATTCCAGCTTTGATAAGAGCCCTCCGGGAAAAAGCCATCTCCCGATTCGCATGCCTCAAGGTCTTACTGTCGGATGACGGGTCGCAATTTGCTAGTAACCCATTCCGAGAGTTCCCGGCGGAGGCAGGGATACAACAACATTTGACCGCACTGTATACCCCACAAGAAAACCCAACCGAACGGGTTAACAGGGTTTTAAAATCCATGATAGCCCACTACGTGGAGGAGAACCACTGCCATTCGGACGATCACTTTCCGGAACTCACACTAGCGATCAATACCAGCAAACATGAGTCAACCGGATATTCCCCAGCCTTCCTGAACTTTGGACGAGAAGTACACAGACCCGGCATTACCACAGATTACGCTTCCACTGATATCCACGGTATCTCTCGTACTACACCGATTTCTGTACTAAGAGAAAGAATGATCGCACTTTATAGTCTCGTTAAAAACAATTTGGAAAAGCCAGCAATTACCCAAGGAAAATATTACAATCTACGACGGCGCGCCTGGCGCAATAGTCTCGGGGAATTAGTATACCGGAAAGTCAGGGCTCTGTCGTCAGCGATTGACGCGTTCACTGAAAAGCTAGCACCACGGTTTGATGGGCCATACGAGGTCTTAAGGTTCGACTCCCTAGTAATAACTGTATTAAGGAGGAAGGGGGACAAAAAAATATAATTAAATTGCTCATGTACAGGACCTAAAGACCTATAAAAGGTACGACGCGGTCAAAGAAATTATCAGTCGTGCACAAGCCAGCGAAGGAACACAACAATGAACTGCACAGCTATCTAGACAATCGGACCAACCAGCCACGGGAGGACAAGACCGAAGAAGCCAAAACCACCACCGCGGGCCCAAAAGGCAGTGATGCTCTCCGTTAAAACATTAGTGCCGGCCAGAGCATAAGCCACACCAGTACAACCGAGTACCAGCGAGCAGGCAGGTATGGCCGCCGCACGGGAAGCACGGAAAAGGGCCGAAGAAAATTGGAGGCGCAGGCATCCGGTGAGACCCATTGCAAAAGAGGAAGAAGGACGAGCGGGGAAGACATTAGTCACCAGGACGGTGGCGAATTAACTAGGCGAGAACACCCAAGCACACATTATCCGGCTTGGGGAACTCCCGGAGGAACGAGCGACGAGCCCGAGGAAGAGCGGCCGAGACACTACCAGAGGATCCTTTCATGGGCATTCAACTGTCAGACCTCATCGCCACTGGACGACGAGTGGTGTGGCCCTAGGGAGAAGTACAAGCGGAGATAACCAGAGAAGACAGCGCCTTCAAAAAGCATACAAAATCATACAAAAAACAAGTAAAAGTGTTATCATCGGCCTGGCCGATGCATAAAAGTCATGCAAAACTGGTTTTGTATGGGAGGTACCAGAACGACTTGACCGACATAGCGCATTTTTAGTAACAACTTGACGACAATAAAAAGAAGTCCACTGACAAAATTTCACTTGCCTACGTGGATTATTTTGGACACTATCGTGTTTTCAAAAGAGACAGAGATGGGTCTAATATTAATTTTGTATGGGAGGTACCAGAACCAGAAAGAAGTCCTTTCACCAAATTTCATTCGCCTATGCCAATTCCTGTGGGGGCTATCGTGCTTTCAACAGACAGACAGACAGATGGGTATGGCTAAATCGATTCAGAATGTGATCCTGATTCACAATATATATACTTTATGAGGTGTCCGGTGACTCCTTCTTGGCGTTACAAATGTAATGACAAAGTGAATATACCTTCCTGTGGAGGACTGATGGTTGTTGAAAAAATGCTTGATTTAAAGGCACTAGTTTTTATGAAAATTTATAATTATTTATTATAAGAAAATAGGCTCACAAATATTAGTGACTTCAGGTTGCTTGTTTTTTACGAAAATAAATTGAAAATTAGAATTTTGTAGAAAGAAAGAAATGTTTAGTTACTAAGTTAATAAATATTAATTTGAAGCAAAGTATTAAATTTGGAGAGTGGTTTCTTGTGATGATTTCTTAACACTTCCCCCTGGTACAGCGATATCAGCATTAAATGTCGTTGTATCCTCACATTTTCCCAGATCAATCACTCAATTTTAACGGCCGATCTCTTCAGTATCCCTTCAGCAGTTTGAATAACAGCGCTACGCACTTGCCCATCTTTTGCTGTTCGGACACTAATGAATCTTCCCTTCGGATAATTATTTCTATGTAGATCCTTATCAATGACGTAAAACGATACTTCCAACTTTTAATGGTAATATTTGCTTGTGCTATCTAGCTCTTAAGGTTAAATCGGTCTTAATATTGAAAAGTGCATCTTAAAACTGTTGGTTTTGTTGTTGGTTTAGTTGCTCCAGATGTCATTATTAAAAAATGATTAGGTGTTAACGCTTCTTGCAGATCACTTTCAAGCGGCATGTAGGTAAGTGGTCTGCAGTTGATAATATTTTCAGCGGCAATAAGGCAACTTCTAAGAAGAGGATCTGAAGGTGTTCTTGTAGGTAAGGAGTTATACAAAGCTTTTTTGAATGATTTGACGAGTCTTTCCCATGCTCCACCCATACGTGGCGATGCGGGTGGATTAAAATGCCAGTTTAATGTAGGGCTAACGAAATGTTGAGCTATCTTTTTAACGTCTATGGCTAGTCTTTGGAAATCCACGTCGGTTTATAAAATCACGGAAACATAAAATAAATGCATCTGCATCCAATTTGTGCGCAATCTCCACGTACTACTCTTATTGTAAGACACGTGAAAATCACACCACATCTTTTTTCGGTGCGACGGCCAATAGAAACGTTGAACGGTCCAAAGTAATCAAGTCCTACAAAAGAAAACGGTTGAACAAAACCAGCGAGTCTTGCAGGTGGTAGTGGAGCCATTTCCGGTTCTTGTGGTTTTTGCCTTTCGAACTTTGCACCATTGACAAATTAGGCTAGTCTTCTTTACCAAGCACCATAGTTTCGGAATCCAAAACCGCTGTCGCAATTGATTTACAACACTTTCATTGTTCTGATGCAAGACTTATTCATGTACACTTTGTACAATTAGTTGGGTAATGTAATTATTTCTTGGGAGGATGATTGGTCGTGGGTAATGCAAATTGCAGCATCTGTTCTTCCCCTTAATCTTAAGAGTCCCTCTTCATCAAGGTATGGGGACAAATGGTATATAGAGCTTGTTTGAACAACTGTAGCTTGAAATCCTTGTAATTTCATTCCTGTTTGTGTACAGATATAACTTATCTCGTTTTTATAGACGTCTTGTTGAGCTGACCTTTATACCAGCAATCAGCTTTGTCGAGCCTGGGAGGTTTTACCCATTTCGTTCCATCATCTGCAACGTTCTCTTTTGTTGTTACATAACGCCAATCTTTTACATTGGAATTTTCTTGAATCTCTGCTACTTTGAATCACTCCAGAAGAAAACTTTTTCTATGTGAACGGCTAACTGCTCTTGAATGCTTTTGGCAAATCTACATCCCATTACTGCTGTATCCAATTCTAATCTTGGAATGGAACGAAGTTTTAATGGTGCAACTTTAGTTTTAGAACCAACCAGTGCGCATTCCACTTGTTGTCCTTTCACAATCCTCAGGTAAGATACAACAGCACATGCTTGCTCACTGGCGTCTAAAAAAATTTGCAACTGAGTTGTAACATTGTCCCAATTTAGAAGATGTTTAATGCAACTACTGTTCGAACCTTGGAAGTATTTTAAGCCAGTTTATCCATAAAGTATTTTGTTCATCTTGAATTTCGTTATCCCATTCAGTTTGACTTCGCCAAATTTCTTGTAAAATAATTTTAAGGTACACCAGAAAATGTCCGATCAATCCTATTGGATCGTAGATTGACATGAGTATCCTTAATACTTCCCTTTTTGAAGGTCTCTTTTCGTCTTTCAGTACACTATGTTTACCTTTATTGTATCGTAAGGAGAAAGTTAAATCATCTGTGCTTATACACCACCACATGCCCAGTACTTTTTCTTTTGAGGCTTCTGGATTCATATTCAAATCTTTATTTACTTCTTAAGAATGCGCATTACTGCATCTGAATTGGATTTCCAACCTCGAATTTCAAAACCAGCTCTCTTATGTATTGATGTAACCTCTTCAGCTAATTGTATGGCTTCCTCATCGGTGTTGACACTATCCAATAAATCATCAACGTAGTGGTAATTCATTTTACACCTCTAGGATATTTTTTGATGAACTTAAAGGCATTTTTTATGTATTGAGCGCAACTTGGAGAACAGGTCGCCCCAAAAGTCATAACTTGCATAATGTATGCGTCATGTTCTATTTCTTCATTACAATCTCTCCATAGAAATCGTAGAAAATGTTGATCGTTTGTTGCTATTTTCACTTGATGGAACATTTCCCTGATGTCCCCTGTAATGCATATCTTCCTTTCCCTGCTACGTAGAAGTACATCCAGTAGAGATGAATTGTAATCGATGCCTTTCATTAACATTGTGTTTAGTGAAATTCCATTGACTTTTGCAGCTGCATCCCACACAATACGTACTTTTCCTGGTTTGTTTTGATTTTGTACCGTAAAAATGGGTAAGTACCATACTTTTTCTCGAGGTTCTCGCAACTCCTGTTGGCTTAGCTTTCGAATATAACATTTCTCCTCATACTGTTGTATTTGACTTTTTATGTTTTCAGGCAACTTAGGATCGGATTTAAGGCGCTTCTCCAAAGAAACCAATCGACGAACAGCCATTGGTCGGCTTTTTGGTAAATTGAATTCGTCATATCGCCATAAAAGTCCAGTTTCGTAACGGGAACCCAAATCCGTGGTTGTCGTTGCCAAAATCTGCCTGGTACGATCTTCTTCCTATTTCTGCTTCTCATCTTTTTTACCAGTGACATCCAAGTCGTCAACAGTAGGTTTTTATTTTTTGTCCGTTACTTAGTTACTTATTGAGGTTGAAGGTTTATCCTTATGAAGTAGTAGATGGTGTCTTATCTGGCAGTTATCTTTAGTACATTGTACTGGAGTTTTGCATTTAAAAGAATGTCGTTTAAGTCATTGACGACACAAGTTGAATTGCTTTAGAATATCCCATCGCTGTGATAAGTTAATATTCTGGAATTGGATGCAATTTGAAATATTCTTGCAACTGTCTCCACAAGTTTTGCAAACAATAAGGGGAGGAATAGGCCTCGATACTAATGATGTAGAATTTTCCTCAATTTTTTTCATGTAGGTTAAGAGTTTCATTTATATTTCTCCCTGGTTGTTGTGGTTGCTTTGTTGTAAACCAATTTGTTGTCGTCATAACACTGCAAGCGTCGGTGGAGATTTCATATAGTCAATCGGCAAATGTAGCCAGATTGTCGTTAGTAGTTGTGGATCGTTTGTATGCTGCCCAATTCATTTTCAATTTTGCTGGTAGCTTTTCTACTAATTCTTTTATCAGCATAGGATTTCGAATATGATCTTCCATGTTTGCCTGTTGGAGCGTTGTGTACAGCTTTCTGACAGCAACAGCGAACTCAACAACTGTTTCTAGTCGCTCGTATCTGGGTACTGACATCCTTCTGATTTTTTCGACATAATGTTCCATTAAGACTTCTGGTCTGCCGTATAAAAGCTTCAATGTTTCAATTATTTGTGGGACGCATGAAGGTATAGTTAATTGAGCCTCAACGATTTCTCTCGCTTTGCCCCTTAAGCTTCGTTGTAACCGGATCAAGTTTTCATTTTCTGTAAAACCACAAGCTGTTGTTGTTTGGTTGTATGCGCTTATAAAAACTGGCCACTCTGCCGGTTATCCTGTGAATGTCTTTTGGTATTGCGGATCTATTTGCAAGTTGTTAAGGAGTAAATTGGCAATATTTTATTGGTACTTGCGTCTGATATGTAGAAACTTGAATCGGTGTTGAAATGGGAATATTTGGTTTTTTTGTCTTCATAGAATCTAAATAACTGAGAACTCGTTCATTGACTTGAATCGGAGCATTGTTTTGATGTTGTGATATCTGTTTAGGCATTACTTGATCCTCTATCTCATCATCTGATAAAGAGCGTCCAACATAGCTAATTTTTTCTTCGTTATTTCTTGCCTCATTTTAAGGATTTCATCTTGTTCTTCTAGTAGGTTCATATGTTCTTTAAATCGTACAGATTTACTGGATCGTGTTGAGCATACTTAGGCTGCAATGGAACGATGCGATATATTTTGTTCTTTATTACTTATCAAGCAGTTTGCACTTTGTATAGCAATATTGGATTTTGGATCTGGATTGGGTGCCGTATATGTGTCGGACAAAACTTTTGAATTAAATTCCTCTTGGTGTAACGGATCATCTGAATGCGGCCTTGAATGTATGTTGGAAATTGTTGGTGTCTGGCTGGTGTGCGCATTTCTTCACCTAGCAGATAATTGGGTACAATTAATGCAATATTGTACCCAATTTAATCAAGACTCAATATTGGAGTCTTGATTAAATTTCCAGGCGGCGTTGAAAACATATTTTCGTAGTATTAAATTAAAATTTTTGAGAATGTTGAAAAAATGCTTGATTAAAAGCAAAGTTTTTGCAGTAAATTTTCTTATGAAAATTTATAATTATTTATTATAAGAAAATAGGCTCAAAAATTTGAATGACTTCAGGTTACTTGTTTTTTACGAAAATAAATTGAAAATTAGAATTTTGTGGAAAGAAAGAAATGTTTAGTTACTAAGTTAATAAATATTAATTTCAAGCAAAGTATTAAATTCGGAGAGTGGTTTCTGGTGATGATTTCTTAACAGATGGTAATTAAACAATTGAAGATTAGTAGCTTATTCTTGGAAAACATATTTTTATTATCATTTTTAACAATAATAATTGCACTTTGTACTTTGTATGTTGAAGAACTGTTAGCGAATAATAATGTTGATTTGGAACTCAAAGATGGAAATTTATATATATTTGAAAGAAATTTGACGACCTACCCTTCCTTGTCGGCGCAGTGGCTTAGTGGTTAGTGTGTTGGACTACTAAGCGAGGGGTCCCAGGTTCGAATCCCGAGAAAAATCCAAATTCCAACTTAAGGTTTTTTTCACTGCGCCACCTCTCGCGAACGTCTGACAAACATCCGAGAGTATAACTGTCATGAAAGAGTTTCTCAATTGGCCGTTTGGACTCGGCATAAAATTGTAGATCCCTTCCATTCATCCCAAAAATAAAAACTCACACAAGACAAATGGTTGTGAGAAGCTAGGCTTGGGTCCATAAGGACCTGTTGCGCCAATTATTTTTTTTTTTTACCCTTCCTTGTTAATATCTTACTATTTATGGAGCAACCGAGAAAGCAGCACGAGTAGTATAACCAAATTATTTGGTAATTTGAGTAAAAGTCAAAGAAATATTAGCTGACAGGCGCAAAAAAATAGATTTTATTTGATCATAATAATAAAAGTCTACTTACTCTCTTTAAACTTCCCACTCCGAATTCCGAATAACTGCTGACCTTTGGTTTTATCCCTAGCCTTCCCGTGTCGTACCGGGCTGCGGCATGGATGATGTTTCTTTCCCGGATTCTCGTGGGACCAACATATTTGAACCAAATTTAATAAATTTACAGACAGATGCCTCTGTAACCGCATCAACCTCTGACCTTGCTGTTAGGCAACCAGAGGAACAAACAATTCGGGTAGCCCCGACGGTCAACATCTCTTATGCCGTAGAGCCAAATGTGACCATAACCTCTCGGTCTGCTGTTGGGCAACCGAATCCCCTGTCTATGTCATGAGGGCTCCATCTATTAGTCAGAGCTGTGACAGATTTAAGAACAGGGAATCATCAACCTCCGATTCCGACACATCCACCATAGAGGATTCCTGTAGTGGAGTATCCAAAGCTCTCAAAGATAGGACACTCTGTAAACGAGTTAGATCGGAAGACAACGACCCGCCGGCATCGGCCGCCAAGAAGGTAAAAAAAAGGTCCTTTACCTAAGGTACCACTTTAATTCAGGTGGCAAACCTAGTTAGGTTTGGTATCGTTCCGATTACCTTATTATATCAACCCCTCTTATGTGAGCAAATGGCCTTTGTGCAAGAGGCGGTCATTGACACTTCGATTGAACTGACCAATAGTGGCGTGTGGCGTAAGTTCTCTGGATCAGTTCCAAAGTCGGGGTGCATAATGTTTACACAGATTATGCTACCGCGGGATGAATGCGATCTAACTTTGAGAGTATCAGAGTTAAATGTGGTCTGGACCTAATGTTGGTGGAAGAGGATTCTTTTCCAAAGCCACACATCGTCCGTGGTTTCTTTCCGCATAGCCTGGAACTCTCAAATGAGAAAGTGCTTGCCACCCTGACTACTCAAAATGCCGAATTAAAGGCTAACACTTGGAGAGTCGTCAAAAGGGTAAAGGATGCTGCATTTCTTCACCTAGTTGTGGCTATTGACGACACCTTCACGAAAGTCTCATACCCCCTTGGTCAGATTAAGTTGGTTCTTAAGAGCACAGATAAATATCCAGTGTCTGACCGCGGTACACCAAAAGCAGGAGTTGAAGCCAGACCGGCACCTTTCCAAGGAATCGTGCATTGTCAGCAGGTAGGTGCAGTTAACAGCAGTACCATAACGTCGTCCAATCCAAACGACGCTAGAACGGAAAGGCCACGTCGTTGAATGTTGTCGTTGACACCAGAGAAATAGGCAATGGTTGTGCTGTTGGGCAACTACTCGGGAAAGCCAGATCCTCCAAAAAGGATCAATGAACACCTTCAAGGTGTTACAGGCGAACCTCCATCATGCTATGGGCGCGTCCGCTACCCTTACCAAAAGGTTCGCCGAGGAAAGATAGCCCTTGGCCTAATCCAAGAACCATGCGGACAAATGAAAGGTCTTGGAAATAAAGCAGGTGAGCTTATTTGCAAACGAGACAAGCCAGTGCCACGTGCGGCCTGCTTAATCCAAAAAAATATCAATTGTCTTCCAATTCCAGAACTCATCACAAAAGACTTAGCGGCCCTACTAGTTGAAGTACCTACTGAACGGGGAACACATAACATCGTCTGCGACGACACCAACATTCCGCCCATCGAGGTACAGAAACTAATCCGCTACCGCAGAAACAATAACCTGCATTACATCATCGGAAGCGATGCAAATGCACACAACATGATATGGGGCAGCAGCGACAACAATAAGAGAGGTGAGTGTCTTTTAGAATTTCAAGTTAGTAATAATGTTGATATATTAAACAAAAGCTCAAAGCCAACCTTTATAAATACGATACGCGAAGAGGAACTTGATCGCACGCTTGCCAGTCCATTTATGTCTGATTCATAGTAAATTGGCATGTGTCTGACGAAGCCTTGTTATCAGATCACCAGCACTTAAGGTTTGATATACCTGGTCAATTTACACTTGCGCAAAATAGATACAATCCGAAGTCGACGGACTGGAATATGTATCGAGAACTTGTCATCTCAAATACGAATATGCTTGCCTCACCAATTGAATCCAACTTTATACCATGGTAGTAGTGTCAGCAGAGCCAGTTTGAGTAAACGTAGAGTTCCCTGGTGGACTGAAGAACTAGCCAAACTCAGAAGGAAGGTTAAAAAACTCTTCAACAGAGTGCAAATAAACAAAATGTGGGACGAATACAGATGTGCTCTCACAGCATACAATTTAGAATTGGGACGATCTAGAAGGGCCATATCAGATATACCAGTGGCAGTCTCGTATCCAAAAAGCTCTGAGAAAATATCATTCTAATTGTGTAGGCCTACTTAAGAAAACAGATGGAACCGAACGGAAACAATCAAAACCTTACTTTAGTTTCATTTCCCGGATTCGAAAGTCCGGCAATCACACGAAAACTCACACGACATTGATCCCAGGATCTCTGGTTCTAGACGAGAAAACAGTTTATTTGGCTAGACTTTTAGTCCAGATAAGGTTAGTTTGGCTGTTGGTTCTTTCAAACCTTTTAAAGCTTTTGGTGGTGACGGCATTTTTGCAGCCCTTTTTCAGAGGGTTTTTGACGTTATACTGCCAGCATTTATAACTTTATTTAGAGCTAGTTACAATTGGGGATGCATTCCTTCCACTTGAAGCCAGGTGAACGTATTTTTTTTTCCTAAAAATAGAAACAAGCCAAGCGAACTCCTAGGCGCATTCTTAGATGTTGAAGTTGCTTTTGACAATACCGGATACAACTCGATTGCTAGGGCAATCAAATATAAAGGTGTCGAAGACTCGGCACACCGATCTATCCGAGCCACCCTGGAGAGCCGAATAATAACATCCTCGTTAGGGGCAGTGGTACACCGAAAGATGGATTCCGGAGTTGGAGCTGGTGTCTTTGTACAGAACACCAAAGTCTCGATACCCACGGTTTTTCAAGCGGAAATGTTAATTTCCTAATTTCCAAAAAATGTATTAGGGACGTCTTTATACAAATTTTCTCAGATAGTCAGGCAGCTTAACAAGCTTTGGCGTCCAATACAATGAACTTAAAAATCAGTTAAATACTGTATACTAAGGACTTATTAACCTTCAGCAGGGAGGTTGCACATCTCTTAGATTAACTTTTCCCCATTGATACAATAGATCTTTCAGGTCGCAGTGTCAGCCAACTTGGCACCTCCCACAATTTTGTGTCATAAAGTTATATTAAATTGACCACTGTCTTTTGTAGAGATCTATTGTGTGCAATAAACTTATATTACTTTTTCCAAACATGACATATCAATTTTAAAGCAGAATGGCGTACTTATCTCAGCGGAGATAAAATGAGATATGTGTTTATTTACCGTGAAAGAAACGAGGAATAATTTTAAAAACTAATCTTAAATCTAGAAACTCTGATTTCTTTGATGTTTCTGTTAACCGTTAGACTGAATGTTTTATGTTTACTCTAAATATTCATACAACAGTATTTGAAGACAAAAAATTATGTTTAATACAAAATGGTGGCTTATTTTAACTGATTTTATTTTTAAATCCCTTACCACTAGTACGAAATATAATTAATGTTTGAAGGAAATTCAAAAACGACAATTAAACACTCAGTAAAAAAAGGTTTTTCACAACTTTTTTTTACTTTCTAAAACGGCCATGCTTATTATATTCATTCCGCTGATCCCGTTTATTCCGTACGATTTGACATTCGTTCGTCTGGCTTTCGCTGTAACAAATAATAATAAGTCGCAAGGGCAACGTTGTATGTTTCTAGCATCAATCTTGAATTCCTACGTTTCTCACATTGTCAGTTGTGTATGTGGCTTGCTGACGTGTCGGTTAACATCCCGCTTTCTACGTTCACGCGCCCGAGAATATATCGAAAAAGCCGAATGTTGGCCGACACGTGAGTTATTGCGGTTTTATTGAAATACATCGACATTGTTATACTTTAGTTTAACTTTCGAATATAGAACTTGAATTGACTGAATTAAATGAAGCAGCATGTGCAAGTGCATGCTCGGAATTATTATATTCATAACATTAACGATTTTGGGCGGAACGCAGTTCACCGGGTTAGTTTGTAGTTTATATAATATTAACTAATCATTATTTATGAATAAATAGTTAAAATCAACACAAGATGTTAACAAATTATATGGAACCAAAATCAATAACTCCATGTATCGATATTTCCAATTCAACGAGAAAGTAAGTTGGTGGTAATGAAACTCACCGCTTTAGAGCACCGTGGTGCTCCAAAAATCAAAATACAAAGTAAAATATTAAACCCCTTCTCCCTCATAAATCTGCCTTTTAGTTTTATTTTTATTATCGTTTCACAGCCTGTCAAAATATTTTCTATAAACCTAAAAAAAACCTCCAGATTTGGCTATTTATACAAAAAAAAAACTTTTTGTCATTATATTTTTAACATGTTTTTGTACGACTTAAAAGAAGGAACTTCGAATTTGAAACGAGAAAAGTAGTTTTGAAGACATTTTTGTTTATAAAATTTACAGATGAATTTGTTGCTTAGATCCGGAATTATCTATTATAAAAAATAATATAACTTTCTCCTAATGAAACTGGTATTGACTTGTTTTGAAAACGAAAATAGTTCAAAGATATTAGCACAAATTATTTGCATTGTCAAATATTGCTTTGGAGGACTGATCTTCATTTTAAAATAACATACACATTTTAAGGTTACCAAAAAGGATATAATAACAAAATGCAAATGAAACAGAATTTTATAAGACCCCAGATTTACCCCGTCGATAAAAAAAAAACAAAATCTGGGTGGTAAACCTCCAAACTGGTAACATCAACCACGAACAAGCACACCACGAGATCATACAAGAATCAGTCAGTTGCCATTGCCAGATTCCAGACCCAGCCTCCCATTCCCATCCTAGTGCTTCGTTCTCCTGCGGTCGTGGTGCGGGGCACTATTCTTTACAGAACGTTTAGAATTATTCATTCCCATTCTGGTCCTCTGACTATAGATGTCGATTGCACAGAGTGAAAACTGACAAAAAATGTGAATGCAAATGTTTGAAATTACAACTGCTGAATTGAAAAGCTACTTTCAAAGCCATTTCTCTTTCTCCCCAGATTTACCCCGTCGATAAAAAAAAACAAAATCTGGGTGGTAAACCTCCAAACTGGCAACACCAACCACGAACAAGCACACCACGAGATCATACAAGAATCAGTCAGTTGCCATTGCCAGATTCCAGACCCAGCCTCCCATTCCCATCCTAGTGCTTCGTTCTCCTGCGGTCGTGGTGCGGGGCACTATTCTTTACAGAACGTTTAGAATTATTCATTCCCATTCTGGTCCTCTGACTATAGATGTCGATTGCACAGAGTGAAAACTGACAAAAAATGTGAATGCAAATGTTTGAAATTACAACTGCTGAATTGAAAAGCTACTTTCAAAGCCATTTCTCTTTCTCCCCAGATTTACCCCGTCGATAAAAAAAAAACAAAATCTGAGTTTTAAACCTCCAAACTGGCAACACCAACCACGAACAAGCACACCACGAGATCATACAAGAATCAGTCAGTTGCCATTGCCAGATTCCAGACCCAGCCTCCCATTCCCATCCTAGTGCTTCGTTCTCCTGCGGTCGTGGTGCGGGGCACTATTCTTTACAGAACGTTTAGAATTATTCATTCCCATTCTGGTCCTCTGACTATAGATGTCGATTGCACAGAGTGAAAACTGACAAAAAATGTGAATGCAAATGTTTGAAATTACAACTGCTGAATTGAAAAGCTACTTTCAAAGCCATTTCTCTTTCTCCCCAGATTTTCCCCGTCGATAAAAAAAAAACAAAATCTGGGTGGTAAACCTCCAAACTGGCAACACCAACCACGAACAAGCACACCACGAGATCATACAAGAATCAGTCAGTTGCCATTTCCAGACCCAGCCTCCCATTCCCATCCTAGTGCTTCGTTCTCCTGCGGTCGTGGTGCGGGGCACTATTCTTTACAGAACGTTTAGAATTATTCATTCCCATTCTGGTCCTCTGACTATAGATGTCGATTGCACAGAGTGAAAACTGACAAAAAATGTGAATGCAAATGTTTGAAATTACAACTGCTGAATTGAAAAGCTACTTTCAAAGCCATTTTTTTAGCTATGTTCAGCTCATAGTCACCTTATCCAAATTTCACCTGCAGAAAGTAAATTATGAATCCAATCTTGGCTATGTGGTTGCCCTGCTGTAAGCAAAGTCTTCTGTTTGATTCGTCTTTTGGTTTGTATGACTTTGAAACGGACTTCGAAGTCAAAAATATGTTGGATCTCGTACTATTGTTGTAAACCTTGTAAACCGCGGAAATCATTGATCATAGATTACGTGGTCAAAATCAGAAACACCTATTATAGTAGGAGCAAAATAAAAATGCTTTCTGATTTTACAAAATAAACTGTAGTAGATTAAATTCCAAACAATTAATGAAGTGTGTAAAATAAAATTTTGGTATAAAAATAGCAGAAATTTATGAAAATCCTGAATATCGCTTAATTTTCACTATTTTTACACCGAAATTCGATTATTCACATTACATCATATATTATCAGTATTTTTAAATACATAGTAAGTAATATAAATAGTAACTGAAGTAATTTTAGAATTACCACAAACTTTCTATACCGATTTGGTACACATAGCAATATGGACTACAAACGACCATATTTATTAAGCTGTACCTTCAGCAGTACCAAAAGTTAAAAGCGAAAACATTTGAAAATTTTCATAATTCATTTCATATTATTTTAACTAAAATGTTGTTATATGTTCTCATACTTTAAAAGTATAAAATCAATAGAAAGGATCATTTAATAAATATTACGACTTAATAACGCAATAAAAAAAAGACATTTCCTCAATGTATAGATATGTGCGTGCACCCTGTGCCCCTATCTAAAGAAAGGCACATGGCAAATGGCCGCTTTCTGATTCTAATTGGGGTCCATTATCAACAAAAAAAAAATTCATTTTTGAATTATTGAAATTCGAAACTTCTTTGTTCCTTTAAATACATAGTGAACTAGATAAATCGAAGAGATAATGCTTTTAATTTAGTTTTACAACGATTACAATGATTATGAAAGTCCGTGGGAAAACAAAAATAATTTGGAAATAAAACTGAATATTATAAATATTCAATATTTCTCGAGCGCGTGAGACTTTGCCATTGGTATGTGTGGTAAAACTGATTTTCGTTTTAATATTTTGCACTCGGGTATGAAGAAATGCAATTACTGAATTCACTTAATATTACCTGCATTATCTACCATTTTTCCGATATAATCTTCGTTTAGGTATTCTAGCATCCCCAATAAAGTGGAAAGGTTATGTGCGTACATTTCTAATTGGTAGATATCGGTATTTTCATTTCCCAACCAACTTACAAATTTGTGAGTTTCAGTATGATGTGTCTATGGTAGAGACACTCTTCATAATTTCCAACTCCTACTATACAGATAAATGGAAAATAAATTACAAAAAATAATCGAATCCTGTTTTTTAGAAGAATTTTAATTAAGATAATTAAAGTTTGATGGGAAATACCCAGTGGCGTAGCGTGAGTTGAGGCCGCCCGGAACAGACCCACAAAAAATATTTTTGAATTGTTTGAAATTGGATTCCTCAACTTTTTTGATAGAAAATATAACCTAATTTCTATTCTTAGCTAATTTTTATAGATCAAGAGGTGGTTGAGAAGCCTACGTCTGCGCATTTGAACAACCCTTTTAACCTAGTCTTCAACCATTTCAATATTAAGATCTCTATCTAGGTAGATCAGCGTTACGTACACGGAAAAAATTTTAAGATCAAATCAAGAAAAATGAGCGCAGAATCACGACAAGTTTGTCTAGTTTTAGAGCTTAGCTCAGGACTTACTAATTCACGACTTTTTATTCGCAATTCTATAAATTGTACGAAGTGAAGATATTGACCCCCAAAAGTCGCGAATCGCTACTTTTTATTGTCAATGATGCAATCAAATGAGGAATACATATTGCAATAACCAATCGCAATTTGACACAAAAAGTTATTAATTTGCTATTACTATGGGTTGTGAATTGCAAAAATAATTCGGCAATTACCGCTTTTGTGTTGTAAATTCGGATTGCCTCCCTTAACAAATTACAACCATTTAGAGTTGATTTGCGAACAAAAGGGGTAGATTTACCACTTCAGTAGTTGCAATTAACGAATTCGTAATGGTAAATTGAATCTTTTTTTTTATCAATTTGCGTTTCATATTTTGCAATTTACGATTCTTGAGTAGTGATTTGAGGCATCACCGTATTAAATTGAAATTGTTTTATCGTGAAATTAGAAAACTTTATTCTCAATTTACAACTTAGATCTTATGATTTACAAATCAAAATTCGTAGTTTAATTATTTATTATTTTCGAATATATATTTAAAGTCACATTTTATAATTTGTTTCTTCCTGATATCCATGAAAAGCATACGGCGCCATATCGTCCGGAGATAACGGGATTTGTCTGGGGTGGTTTTTCGGTCTATGCTGAAATTTAAAATACAAACAAATTATTTAGAATAACTTGCCATTGATACGAACCTTTACAATCGTTTTCGATTACATATTTTAGAATCCATTCCAATTTATACTTCTTTCTTATAACGAGATGTACCTTCTGAAAAAAATACGAATTTATATACCTACTTCAGTTTTTTGTACATATTATTCAATATGTACTTACAAGATATATTCCAAAATTCTTTGCAATTTGTTGGTTAGTACACTCACTATCACTACGAATGAGTTATTATTATAAATAAGTTTGACCCGACAAGAACTGCTTTAAGCAAAGATTGAATACCGACTGTCTGACTCTAATGACGCCAAATGCGCATGGTTGGAGCTGCCCATGCAGAAAATGAAAGGATTTCTTTACATGGACCATGGACATGCTATGACGTTTCGTTTTTGTCGGCTGCCTGTGCGCACATAAATTTCACTCATCGGGTAGTTAATTCCATTGAAATTACAAAAAAATATTTTGCCCATAATGGTTTGAGAATTTGCTTGTATGGCAATAACTTATTGTAGTTGGAGAAGGATGAATATCTCCCAAATAGCCAATAAATTTTACCCATAATGGTTTGAGAATTTGCTTGTATGGCAATAACTTATTGTAGTTGGAGAAGGATGAATATCTCCCAAATAGCCAATAAATTTTACTGTTTCTCATATTCAACTCACTTTTTTTTCCAACGCAGTTTAGCGTCTTCTAGAGTCATACCTAGATATTCGGCTCCATTTGAGTATTCCACTATATTGTTGTTAACATTCATTCGAATGTGTGGTACGTTTTATACGTAAAATGAATAGTTGATTTTTCCAAATACAAATGCAATTTGAACAGCTAAAATTGCTGTCAAATAACACACTAATCCATTTACAAGAGCAGTTTAATTTCGTTGCATGTTTCATGAGCCGCGTAAAATCTGAGATCTGAAAACATGTATGGTGGTCCCAATGGAAAACGACATCAGTCTAATTTGCCTTTTTTACCATTCTGAAATATTCTTTATCGCCGTTTGAGTTTTTTATGTATCTATTTCGACAGTTGGTCCCATAGCAAGTACAGCAGTGTCATCTGCAAATGTTGCTGTGGTGGTTTCTCCGCTAGTGAATAATAGGTAAGGGACTTAACTGTCTTGCGGTACACCAGCTTTAATTTCTTTTAAGGTTGAGTACTCTGTCTTTTGTTTAATTCGATTTGAAATGTATGATTCCAGAATAGCGAATACTGTTTCGGCAGTGGCCTTTGCAGGGTCATTCCTTTATGTCAGACTTTATTAAAAACTTGATCTATATCAAGAAATATTGTAGAGCACACTTTTTTTAAATAAATAAATAAATTATTCCATAACTTAAAATTGTTTAAAAAAAAAATGTTAAATGAAAGAAATGAAAGGACAAAAGCATTTAATTTAGTTTTAAGTAAAAGAAAAAAAAGATGTTACGTAGGTACATAAAGCATACCTAATTATTATTTTTTTACAAAAAACTTTTTTATTAATTTACAGAAAACTTCTTTAAAATTTTGTTTTCCTATTTTTTATCAGTGCAAAATCTCTTATTATTGTTGCAGTATCGATGGTCTCTGTGATTTCCTGTGCTATAGCCATTAGATAGCCTTAGAGTGCTCATTGTGAACCTTAAATAATTTTAAATAAGCCTCAATTTTGAGAAACTCCTCTCACACACTACACCTACACACACAACTTCTAGCGAAAAAAAAGGGAAAAATAGTATTGTCGATTGCAGATGTTGTGTACTGTGTTATAATTTTTGTGTAGCAGAGCACACAATGGAGGAGCGTTCATTGGATTTTGTTGTTAAGCAACTCAAGGAATGTCTGATTACTTACTGTGAAGCAGTGTTAATGCTGGTAAACTTTGTAAATAAATTTGTTGAACTGAAAAAAGAATCCGTTTTGTAAATTTTATATGTTTAAAAATTGTAACCGGTCCAAATTGCCCCCTTTACCCCCCTCGCTACGCCACTGGAAATACCATTGTTTATTTTATATCCTGAGTAATTTTGATCATCCGATTTTAGAGATTGGGAAATCGGAAAGTAACCAACAAGGGAAAATTTTAAATTTGCGGCTTAATTTTTGCTTCGCTTCCTAGAAAGTAGTACGAACAACAGTTGATAAAATGTTGTAGAGAAATTTTACCAGGTTTATTGACATAACACATTACCGGGAATGCAGTTCAATCTCATTAGTTGTCAAATCACTAAAAGTCATTACTGTCAAAAAGTGACAACTCGTCATGGAGGTCTGAATTCCACTCATCGTGTCGTGTCGCTGCTGGGTTCACATTTTTATATTCTATTCCTTTTCTAGTAATGAAAGTATTAAGTACATATCTCACATTTATATTTAATAGTATATCTGAATAAATAAACATAAAAGTTATATTAATGGTTCGCGTTTCATATAACCTGAAATACATCATTGTTGAAACCGTAGAAAATGGTGTATTTTTTAGTGTGTAAAAAAAATTACTAGGGGTGGCGTAAATTGGGTCTGCCTGGACGTCCGCAACCCACGCTACGCCACTGCTGTAGCGACAATATTGAATGTCACCAAAATGCTAAAATTCAGTTAATAGATAAGCATTGCATGTGGAATTGTTAACTTGTTTTTACCAGCCTTAATAGCGACATATACCCACAATTTATTGTTTCTGTTTGTGCACATATATGACACAGTGCCTTTCGAATGATATAAGTTTTATTCTATTCATTTAATAATAAATACTACAAAATTGCACGGAAACTGTATTTTTGAAAATATATAACATAGACGAATGAACTTCATTATCGTTTAAAGATGAAAAAGTATAAAACTGCTTACAATCGGTATAATTTTATTCTTAGCTTTTTGGTTACCGTAGAAGCTGGGGTTACTTTGTGCCTGAAGGGTTACTTTGTGCCAAGCGTGCTTTTTTACATTCAATTTCACATTACCGCCACTTTTTCATAAAATATGCACATTTTGTCACTGTAGAAGGCTGCAGGAAAGATTTTCCAGTGATTCCCTAACATTAATTTTCTTTGTTTTTATGTTTTTGAATAACTAGGTACAGGAAATTTAAAATTAAGATTTTGGCGGAAAAGTTCTAGTGCGACAAATTGAATCTCCAACCAAAAAACTAAAATCGCTACGGAGTTCAAGGTGGGTTATTTTTCTTTATAATTTATTTGTGATGAGTAATATTAAAATTAATTTAAGTAAAACCTATTGTTTAAATTTTTATGTGATCTTTTCAATAAAGTCGCAAGTTCATGGGCACAAAGTTACTGCCTGTGTATGGATTTTCTTTTCCACATTCAACTACTTGGTCCAAAGTAACACCTTACTTTTTAATCTTAAATTTAAAAAGTAAGGTAAGATTAAGATATTAAAGTAAATTGCAACACCTTACTTTTTAATCTTAAATTTAAAAAGTAAGGTAAGATTAAGATTAAAAAGTAAGGTGTTATTTTGGACCAAGTAGTTGAATGTGGAAAAGAAAATTTAATTATTATAATAAAATTTAATTTAATAAATTTTTTAATCTTAAATTTCAACACAATAGATCTCTTCTGGTCGCAGTGTACAGGGCCTATTTCTTACAATACAATCTTAAATTAAAAGGTTCGAGAATTGAGCCGAAATGCATCGAAAATATATAAAAAAGATAGGAGGATGGCACTTCGGTAATTTCACTCGTGAATAATTAAAAACCGCAGAGCAGGTAGTCCGAAGTGGACGAATTTCAATTCGAAAAGCGAGTGAAAGGTCCGGTATTCATAAATTATTCAATAAATTAAAAGATACTCATTCTAAAGTTCCGGGACTTCAAACCGTTTTCAGTGCCGAAGAAGTCACAAATTATTAAGCACAAATTATTGCTACATTCACTCCTTTTGATTTAAGTCGAATTCTCAAAAGCTATGAAGACAAATCAGGGAGGAAAAAACTCGTTTCCAGAACAACGGGCCTGGCCGTGAATTGACAAAATCATTTATGAACAGACACAATTCATTATGGTCTTTATAGCACCCCGAAACATTTTAATAAAAACTATTTTGTTAAGGCTTTTAGTTTTTTCATCCCAAATAAAAATTCTTCATTTGTTTCTTAAAAAAATGTTGTTATCATGTATTTTAATGGTATATGGGGTAAAATTCAACCAAACTTACATTTTGACAAGATTATCAAAGGGTTTCGTCAGTGGCACGAAGTTTCCCCACGTTTGGGGCACTTTGAAAGCTAACATGCTTAAAATCGAAAGTCCTTTCGTTAATTTGAAAACGTTTCCTTCAGTGCTTAATGCTTAAGATCAAAATGGTATGCCTTATTTTATTTCTTTCATAAAGAAATAAAAGTTTTTTTTACAGAAACATCACAACCTGGCATAAAGTAACCCCAGTTTACGGTATTTTTTATAAAAAAAAAAAAACTAATAAGACTTGTTAAACAAAATTAGTTCCTATATGCTGTCTATTGAGAAGTTTTGTTTGTACTTACTTCTTGATCTAAAAAATAATATGCAAAAACGCCTTTTAAGCTAGTTAAGTACCTACCTACGCAATTTGTGTGTCACTTCTTTCAACAGTTTTGTATGTAGATGATTTTGTATATTGTTTAATTTGAGGTTTTCTTGCATTACACAATTTTAGTATATATATACAAACAAAATTATAGCACTAATCGGACAGATAAACACAGGCAAGATACACGTTCTCAATTTAATTCGTAACATTTTGTTATGAGATGTAGACAAAAACGACATAAAATTAGGCTAAATTTGTACCATAATTTGTGGAAAAACTTCTTATCACATTTTTTTTTTTAATTTGCGAAACCAAATTAATTGTTTAGCTACTTTGTAATTAAATTTTGCTTAGATATGAATTATGAATTGATTTTAATACACGATTTATTGTTAGATTTTGCAAGCTCTTCCAATCAGCAAACAAATATAAACACGCTTTAACTTTTATTACCTAATGAAAAGTATATACCAATAATGTGAGTGATACGTATAACTGTACCACCAGAAGAATGTTAGCTTCAACTGAATTTACTATTGCAACGCCCACATCGCCTAGCTTCTCCAGGCTGATTGTAAATAGGTATACCTACAAAAAGAAATAAGTAAATAACACAGCTGTAAAAGAAGGAGTTTATACACACAGTCGCAATGAATGAGAAAACCTACCAGTGTATAAGTGGGAGGGGCTTAATACTTGCTATTGGTGTACGGACTTTGGGGTGTTTCAAATAAATAAACATAGTGTATAAATGATATATAGGTATATATCTATGAAAGAAAATTAATATACACATTGACGATGGCGAGGGTAGACTAGTGTGGGACAAAATATTTCACCAGTTGAATATTTACGAAGCCTTGTCTGGCTTGTAGTCGAAAATCGACCATACGTTTTATAAGTATATACCTATATATTAATATACCACAATTTTCGATGATTATATTTTTTATAAACGAAAAAGCAACATCTAGATACCCGTTTGAAAAATAATGTTATTTTTGATTTACATTTTAATACGTCGCTATGAAAATTGTAATTTGATTGCGCTGTCCCATGTGTGTTTTTAACGTTTTTCATTTAATTTATTGCATGGCATTAGTGTGAGAGAATATTTACTGCATTTCACCAACCTTAACGGCAACATAGTAGACAAATCTTAATTCTCTGCTATTTGGAAAGATAACACTGAAGCGATTGAAATTATAATTGCTTCCATTTAAAGAATATACCTAATCGGACCTCCTTTATAAAGAATAATTTTTTTGAAGAGTAATATGTTATGCTCTATTACGCAGAACCAAAGGCGGATAAAGACCTTCTTGGTCGTTTCCAACGCAAAAGTCTTCGAATGAATTTCAGCCCTGTTTGCACTGAGAAAAAAATACTGTCAATCGTGGTGGAATATGATAGAGTTCGGGAATACCTACCTACCACATTTTAGCATTACTGAAATGCTATTGGTTATTTAAATGTAGCTTATTTTAGGAATTTGGTGAAAGGACTTGTTTTGAAAATAGGCTATGTCGGTCAAGTAGTTCTGGTACCTCCCATACAAAACCAGTTTTGCATGTCTTGTGTGCAGTGGAGTGTATCGAAGCATCGGCCAGGCCGATGATAACACTTTTACATGTTTTTATTTACTTTATTTATTTGGCTTATAAAAGTATATAGGTACAGCACACATATTGAAACATATAAGGGCAAGTAATATTAATAATACGATAGCGTGTAGGTGTAAATTTTTCTTAAATAACTGATAAAATTTTATGAACGCTTTACATGACGTGAAGTGGCAACGATTAGGTGCGAGTGTATTGGTGGGTGACGTTTGTCAATACGAATTTCTATGTAACAATCCTAGCTCAACTAATCGTTGCCACTGAATAAAATTACATCTTGTAGGCAAGTAACGGTAAACCGGCCGAAGTTGGGGGTATGATATGTCTATAATTCCCAGTTCCTCCAAGAATGAATCTCCAAGTCAAACACATTCTGCGGGAGAAATTCCTACTAGAAAGTTAAATTATAGAGAATACGAATAGCGCCGGCCGTGTGGGATATTTTTGAACGAAATTGCATATAAGCGTGTGCTATTAAGCTACATTAAAGTTCGAATAAAAGAGGAAATTCTTTGAAATGCGAATTCAACTATTTTATGAATCAAATACAATTTTTTTTCATTGAACAGATATACAAATATAAGGCCTTACCAATGATAAACTTTAGTAAAGACTCCACGCTTTCCAAAATCCCTTTACCAATAAACCAATAAACAATTATAGTTGCCAGAATCTCGCTGACTGCAGAGTTCGTACAAATTCGTACAAATTTATGCACAAAATTGAAAAATATTGCATTATCTGTTTTATTTACTTGAAATACGTATATTTCGAAAATTTTAATTAAATTAAATAGTTAGTGCTTTTCTCTGCTTTATCTTGTTTTACCCGCTAATGCTTACTTTTTGCAAGTAACAGGTGCATGTTCAGTAAAAAATAAAGCTAACATAAGTTTGGGATCTTTCCAAGACTTTCTTGAGAGTCGTTGCAAAGAGGATAAAATATCCGTTCACTTAAGATTGGACATCTCATACCCGAATACCTACTTTTTTCTACAACTCTCAGTACCTTAGGCGGCTCAGGTAGATAGGTATTCGGATGCAACCAAACCCTCTTTGGAAATGGAGTTTGTTCCCCGAAAATGAGAATTTCTAATAAATCAATGACTGGTGTGAAAAGTTTGACTTCGTGGAAAATAAGAATTGTCAGCATTCAGCAAAATCCCCGTGAAATAATAAATTTAGGAACTTCTGGCGGTGTAAAGTTCAAGATAGCTTTACAGAGTTCTGCATTACTTTGTGCGAATTACGAGATTTGTATACGATATTTGACAGATCCGCGGATATATTGTGAATTTCCTATTTTATATTTTCGTTTTTGCTTAGATATAACAAGCTTCAAAATGCCTTTGAAAGATATATGTTCGGCAAATTTAATTGCATTTTATACCTATATTCCCTTTTTTAGAATAAAATCCTCGTTGTGAAATAAATCATTAACCTTGTTTTTCACGAAAACAAATTCTGACATTTGAATTTTGCGATGACAACAAATGTAATACCTAGTTTCTAAGAAAGTAAGAGGTCTAATTGTTTATTGGTACCGTGTCACAAATGCTGTACATTTTTACTTAAGCTGACTGCTAACTAATCGTCGACATTAGTGTTTGATTATTAGAAAGGCCGAATGTGTTTTTCGAACTTCATGAATATCCAAGTCGAAAAATTAAATTCTATACAATAGAGTGAAATTGTAACTATAGCTATCGAAACAGAGATAGGCAGTCGATCAAGTATCTCTTACGTCTTGCATTTCAAGAACAAACCTATACTCACTTTAGAAACTTAATTTTTATATTTTCCAAAACCGCAAAATTTTCAATTTCATATCAATTTATGAATGTAGTTTTGAGCTGTACAATAAGACTTTGTATTTTATAATACAAAACAGTAAAAATGCTATTTGGCTAGTAAATTATATCACCAGCAATTAATTAAAAAATACTTTCACCTAGCTATGTGTTGTTATAAGTAGGTAGGTACCTATAGATACCGAAACAGAAAAATAACTTAATTCTTTTTTAACGATGCCTGGGACTGCAGCTTCAGTTGAACATAGGTACCTAGCTGACATAAGTAATTTACCTACATACTTTCAAGTAGAGATAAAATTGAATTTAAGGAATGCCATGATAAATGAATGACAGCAGGATTAATCCCTATTATTCGTTTTTTTCATCATGAATACATATTCAAGGGGAAACTACAAATGCTGCCTGAAAAAAAAACAGTCTTTACTTATAAAAAACATAAATAAATGTTTATTTCTATACCAACGACACAAGCATGATAATATATAACAAACCCCAATATGCGATACACACATTTAAGGTAACCAGATTTCCAATAAAAGAATATCCATATATAGATATAAATATGTGTAGAAAACAAACAAGGGATTCGTGATCGTTGACGCCCTATTTAAGGGAGGAGCTTCCAACTATATACATTCTACCAATTCTAAGCACAATGAGTGCAGGGTGTTCCAAACGAACGATAACATATTGAAGACATGTTCCAAATTTGCTCAAGGATTTAGACAGATAAAAAAAATGCTTTTCACCACAATAGCTACAAAAAATTATCCGATCTTAACTGCGGCAAACAACCTTAATTACAATTCAATATGACCGGATGGTCAGTTGGATCATTCTGTAATAATTAGGAAGGAAATGTAAGGAGCTAATAAATTGAACGCTACAATTTTATAAGGATTCCGATCGGCTGAATTGAGAAACTCTTTCAAAACAGATATTCTCAATTATTTTGGCGCAGACAAAAAAACTTTAAAATGTAATTTGTGTTTTTACATGAATCGAATCTAAAACATACTAACAATTGAGCCACAGAGTGGGTATAATAGAGTGGGTACAACAATATAACTGAAAAATACAATGTAATAATACAGAACGTACTTATGTAAATATGTATATATGTATGTACCCGTCTCTAAATATTTGTTTTTTTTTTTTTTTTTGTTAAATTCACGTTTTATTAAACATAAAAGATTTCAAAAGTTTAAACAATAGTTTCTGCGAAGCCGAGGCTTTTCTGCAGAAGATTAGGTGACAAGCCGAAGTTGTGGACGTGTTCAGTAGAAGTATATTGTACATGAAAACCAACTTCAGGCTGGTGTTGGCCATAGTTTTAAGAAGAAAATGCGGCAGCATACCGAAAGGGCATGCGCAAATAAAATTTTCAAATTTCTGTTCAATACCGCCTCAAAGTGATCACCCTGTATATATTTATAATATTGTGAAAGTGTGTAATAGAAGTAAATTGAAAAGGAAGGGCTTACTGTCTACTCCTATCAGATTGGCAAAGGTTTACATATTATGCTGAAATCAACCTTTCTATAGGGAACTAGACACAACGTTCTAAAATGCAAGTAAATAGTGAAAATTATTAGCACGTATATTCAGGTGGGCAAACTAATATCAGTTTATTTTTTTTTATTTCACAGTAGTAGTAAAGGTCTTACCAACGAGTTTACTTGCAAATCCAAACATAAAGTACCTATGTACACACCAAGGTGTTGTATTTATTAAGTATAGGTAATATACTCGTATCAATACATATCAATATCATGCTTTCATAGAAAGGGCTTTGCATGAATATTTCGGCCAAGGCCGGGACGTCACCAATATGGGCAAGATTCACCTTTTGCGCCTCTTATTTGTTATTATTGTCTATTATAGCTTTTAAATGACGTGACGTGAAAGTCATTTGATGGATGCCGCAGATTAAAAAAGAAGTAGGTAGTGTCAAAAAAAAACCGGTTCAAAAGAAGGATAAAAAAAGAAACTTTTGTAGTAAAATAATAAAACGAATCTGAACTGTTCCCACGACGAAGTTGTGGACGTGTTCAGTAGAAGTATATTGTACATGAAAACCAACTTCAGGCTGGTGTTGGCCATAGTTTTAAGAAGAAAATGCGGCAGCATACCGAAAGGGCATGCGCAAATAAAATTTTCAAATGAATACTTATATCAAACGAAGTATATCGTGTTTATAACGTGAGATGTGGGGTACCACACTAATCGAAAAGGAAAAAAGTTTGGATGACCCTAAGGAATATATATTAGGTGAGATAATCAAAATGTTAACCAAACTAACGAAGTCTGAACTGTAGGAAGCACTTCACGCGGCACGCATTGAAGTGTCACCTTCCGCAACAGTGGCTCAGTTACGGGCGTTGTACGAACAGGAGTTTAGTGCGAGCAAACTCCCGGAGGAACGATATAACTTCTTCATTACTACTTCATTACCAACCAGGCGAGTAGACTTCAGCGACATCGAGGGCGCGGTCTTTTCTTTTTCCGGGGACGACTCCTATGGTGTTCGGAAGTGGATTTCTGACTTTGAGGACGTGACTCAATCTCTCGGATGTATGAGAATTGTAAATACTTGTGTGGACGTAGATTGCTCAAAGGTACAGCAAAAATACTTCTGAGGACGACCCGTGTGAACACCTGGGAAGATTTGATTTGATATCAAAATTTGACAAGCGGTTGACTCGGCAAGAAGTGTGTAAAAAGTTGAGTCGCCGAACACGCCGAGGAGATGAAACACTTCTTCACTATGTTTTATCTATGCAGGAAATCGCTGCATACGCTGATGTTGGCTAAGCTGACCTAATAAAGTATACTATTATAGATGGACTTGCAGGCACATCATCAACAGCATCCATCCTCTACGCAGCAAAATCGCTTCCGGAACTCAAAAGCCTAATGCCGATTTATAAAAAGAGGAGCATTATGAAGGCAACAACAGAAGCAGTGTACCTAAGCCAGTGACTGCTGTCATACCAGGATCGAAGAAGTCCGAAGCAGTGTCTGCAGAGAGCCCAATTGGATGCTTCAATTGTTCAGCATGTGGGAACATAGCCGCCAACTGTCCTAAGGAGAAAGGACCGGTTAAATCGTGTTTCCGCTGTGAAGATCCGGGTCATGTTTACAAATTGTGTCCGAAGACGCAGCATCGAAGGCAAGTGAGTGCCATCAACAAAGTTCAATCCGGAGCCGCATCAGATAATGACTACGACGACGACGATAGTTGGTAAGCATTGCTTTTATTGTAAAAGAAACTAAGTGCACAAATTTTACTGAATGTAACTGTCTTCTTAGTCGGCGCAGTGGCTTAGTGGTTAGTGTGTTGGACTACTAAGCGAGGAGTCCCAGGTTCCCGAGAAAACACAAATTCCAACTTAAGGTTTTTTTCACTGCGCCACATCTCGCGAACGTCTGACAAACATCCGAGAGTATAACTGTCCTGAAAGATCATCTCAATTGGCCGTAGTTTTATTCGAAGATCTATGGTGCCTGAAGAAATCAGAATTGGCAGTTTATTGTATTCAAATTATCGGAGACTCGGGGATATCTAAATCTATACTTATGGTACGTTGTCTTGTTGTATTAAAATTGCTAAGAAGATAAAAAAAAAGTGTCGCTTATGATTATTCAAGATGAAATAACACTTATGCCTCTGCTTATCGGTCGGGATGTACTTAAAATTATTGATATTAGCTTAAGAATGGGTAGCCATAAAAATGTTATTTCTTCATAACCGATTTGTACTCCGGATATTAATAAACATTTGTTATTGAACTATACGTATTTGTGCACTTATTATCCTATTTCCACAAATAGAGCAACCGAGTAATCCATATACAACCCATTGTAAGTGGCACAGGACTTTGTGATGATAGTCCAACAGAGAAAGCTAGTATGAAAATTATTAAAACTAATTTAGCTGGTAACGATTGTGTTCCACAGGGACTTTCTGATTGTGAAACAGATATGATATTTTCAATATAGAATCGGAGAATAGAGATGACTTTCTGGTAGGGCCTCAGCTTGATCAAGTGTTTTCTGAAACATTGCGTAGTATCATCTGTGACATTTATGTTAATTACGATAAATTAAAACTGACACCCTTGGATTATGAAATTCAAATTCGTTTTTTGACTGATACTTCGTTCTTTTGTCCGCCTCGACGGTTTTCTTTTGCAGAGAAACGAGAGGTGGACATAATTATTAAAGATCTTCTGGTCCGTGAGATCATTAGACATAGGAATTCCCCCTATGCCTCGCCCATTGTGTTGACTAAGAAAAAATCTGGCGAGAGAATAAGTATACGGTAAGGGATAACTACCCTCTTTCTTTGATCGAGGATTGCATTGAATATTTCTCTGACAAGAAAGTATTCACTCTGCTGGATCTTAAGAGTGGTTTCCACAAAGTGAAGGTTTTGTCAGACTCTACTCACCTATCACCTTACGTCTTTCGTGACCCCGACAGGTCAATATGATTTCTTAAAGATGCCATTCGGTCTCAAGAACGCTCCCAGCGTTTTCCAGCGCTTTATTTCACGCATTTTTCATAATTTACAGAGCCTAATCAGATCGTCATATATATAGAATGCCCTCGAGTTAAAGCTTCCTAAGTGCCGTTCGAATATTTGGGTCACCATGTGACTGAGGGGGGTATACAGCCACCACCATTCATCAGTATCCAGTCCCTAAGAAAAGTAAGGAATTATATTCCATCCTAGGGTTAAGTCCTTACTTCTCGCGTTTTGTGAATTCTTTCTCCAGGATAGATCGATCACTGTATGATCTTTTGAAGAAAGACAAGCCTTATGTTTTCTCAGATCAGTGCGAACGAGCCTTCAAGCAAATAAAAGATAATCTGACATATTTGCCATTTTTAGCAATCTATGATCCGGCTCGTGAAACAGAGTTGCATTGTGATGACAGTTCGTTAGGTTATGGAGCTGTCCTCCTTTAAAGATAAGATGATGGATGATTTTATCCGGTGAGTTACACTTCCAAAAGTACTACTGCCCATGTGGCCAAGTATCACAGCTTCGAACTGGAAACTTTGCCCATTATTTCCGCCCTTCGGCGCTTCCGAGGTAGTTGGAGGAGATTCCGTTTACAGTAGCGACTGCCTGTAACTCATTTACGATTACGCTTAAGAAGAAAATTGTAAATCCACGAATAACACGTTGGGCCCTTGAGCTTAAAAATTATGATTATAAGGTTAAGTTTCGAAATAGGTCATACTGTACTGATGCCTTAAGTAGATGTTTTATGATATCTGTGGTGAATTCAGACGACATTGATTTCCAATTGAGAGCATCCCAAAGCCGTGATCCCAACATTGAAAGATTAAGAGAGAAATTGTTCTCCGAAGACTCCAGCCAGTATGGCCTTCAAGACGGAGTAGTGTTCAGAAAAGTACGTAGCGATAACTTAAGTTTGTATGTCCCTTCCGAGCATGAGGCCAACCTTATCCGTCAAGTGCCTGAGAACATTGGTCATTTAGGTGTATCAAAGTGCTATAACCAAGTGAGAATGCATTACTGGTTCCCCAATATGCAAAAGAAGATTGAAAACTTGATTAGAAACTGTATAAAGTGCATAATGTATTCCCTGCACAATCGCGTGAGTGTAATATCTTCAGTATAAACAGGTCCAGTTACATACCGTCAATTTGGATCATTTCGGACCACTCCCTTCCGCAGTAGCAAAAAGGAAGTATGTGCTCTTGGTAGTTGATGCGTTAACGAAATTTGTCAAGCTAAATATATCCGTTATTCTCGACAATCACTAAGGATGTGTGCGCGTCACTTGAAAGATATTTTGAGCTTTACAGTAGACCTTCTAGAGTGATCACAGATGTTCGTGTTTTACTTCTTTAGAATTCAGTTCTTTCGTATAAGATCGAAATATAACACATGTTAAAGTTGCCGTTCATTCACCTCAGGCTAATGGGCAAGTTGAGAGGGTCAACCGAATGCTGGGGCGAATATTAGCTAAACTAAGTGAACCCCTGCAGCATGCTAAATTTGTTTCAGACATTGGCACAGGTAGAATACGGACTTAACAATGGGTCGTATGAATATAAAACTAGCATTTGCTCACTAAATCCTCCCTTAATGAGCGTTTGGAATTATAAACTAATTTTAGTAAATTGTAAATGTTTTCGGACTTTATTCGTTGGAATACAACAATGCAAGTTGTTTTTAAGTTTATAAAAGACAAATTTTTACAAAATTATTGATTTATTTATTTTTTTTATTTTTTTATCCTCATGTTACAATTTATAATCTTCAAAACTAATAATAAATATTGCAGCTTAAAATTTTGAGAATAGCTAGTGACATTTTGTATTAATTAACATAAATAGAGGCAAATGGCACATTATTTAATAGTAATTATTGTGGGGGAACAAATTAAAAATAAGAAAACTATTTCATTATACAAAAATAAAGAACAATGTATTACTTATAATATTTTTTATTTAGTAAATATTACGCGATGTAGTTCAGCAAAATTTCAATTTCAGTATGGTTAAAACTAAGAAGCCATTATTTCACTTTTTTCATAAAAGTAAATAAATTCGTAATGAGTCGTATATCTACAGGAAGGCTATTAAATAGTTTGCAAGAAAGAATGGAATATGAGTTTCTATAGCATGTGGTGCGAAAGGGTGGAATGGACACAAGAGGTTGACGACGGCTCCTCAAGCTATAGGCGCCATAGATCGCACTTTGCAAGTACCCACTTCTAATAAAAAATATCTTCAGGACCTTAAAATAAAATAAATGCCTAACCGGGAGGATATCCATGCGTTTAAATAATACCATTGAGTGGGCTAAGCGAGACGAATTGCAGATCTTCCGTACAGCACACTTCTGAAGTACAATCAGAGGCTGAATTTTATTCAGATATCCACTTCCCCAACAGCTTATACCGTACTGTAATTTCGAATGAAATATCCCATAATAAATTCTTTTTAAAGCATTTAAATGACAGAACTTTTGTAGACGGTAAAAGCAACGAATAGTGGAGAGCAGATATTGCTTCAAACTTTGGATATGATTAGCCAACTCAAATTTGGATCAATTATTACACCAAGATACTTAAAATGGCTTACAATTTCAATTTCAAAGCAATTGACATGACAGGGAACACACACGTCAAAAGATACATTGGAACATGGAACAGCAAACAAACTATGAAACAGGTTGTACCTTGTACATCCAGAAGCATGGAATATGATATCGATATCCGGATACTCCTGGTTGATAAGACTGAAGAACATACGTTTTGTTTTATCGCTTACTATTAGCTTATGTGCAGCAAACCAGATTCTTAGTAATTCAACGTCATTATTTATATCAGCCACTAGATTTAAGGGATTGACGGAATTGTATGCAATACCAAGATAATCAGCAAACGCTCTGACCTTTCCTACGAATGGTTGGGTAAATAGAGAGTTGATGTAAATCAGAAATAAAATAGGTCCAAGAACTGAACCTTGAGGAACACCAAGATTAATAATCCTAGAGTTGCTAAGTTTAGTACCGATCTTTATGATTTGGATTCTGTTATATACAGCTTGTTTAAAAGTATGCTGTGATCGACCATATCAAACGCTTTTGTTATATCAACAAAAAGCCCAGCCCTTAGATAGCCCAGCTCTAAACCCATACTGCATTAGACTAAACAAATTAATTTTGTTGAGATAATCCAATTCTCTCTTCTTAATGCATTTCTCAAAGACTTTGGAAATCGAAGACAATAATGTTATCGGTCTATAATTCTTTTTGTCATTTCTGCTTCCTTTTTTTAAAAAAAGGAATAACAACGCCGTATTTTAAGTCATCCGGAAACCTACTAGACAGGACACTCAGATTAAAGAGATATTCAAAATATCCACAATATTATAAGAAATGCTTTTTAGCATAGCATTTGAAATAAGATCGGAATTAGAGGTATTTAAAGAATGTATAGTCTTTAGAATCTCTGATCCAGAAATTAATTCAAAAAAGAAGCTATTACTAACAAAATGATTGTCTGAAAATCTGGGTTCACAACTATAACAATTACATACTTTTAGACGATCTCTTTGTATATCATCTTGTCCAACTGATGCAAAGTATTCGTTAAATTCATTAGCTATTTCAGTAGGTTCCGAAATATTAATGCTATCATTTTTTAACGTAATAGTAGTATTTTGCCTGGTTATGTTTCGATTAATAATGTCATGTCTGCGCAGCCCTTATTCTATTGTGGTAGTAATTATCACGACATTTCCGTACTTCACTGTTTACATCATGACTTATGCGGTTATAGCGACTTCTTAAGCCAGTATTTCGTGGATGTTTTCGACATTTTTTGCGCAATTGTATTTTAGTGTAAAAGAGGTTTAAATTTTGTTGACATTCCTTTTTGGATTGCAAAATGCATTTATTATCTGTTTAGTAAATTTTTGTGTATAAGAATCAGTGAATGCGCACAGATTTGAATAAAGTCATTCTTCTAACATATGAGTCAAACTTACCTTAAATTATTCATTATTGCTTAATCTTAAGTTTAATTCAATGTTTTGATGTTTATTATTTATTGACTACGTATAGCCTTTTACATTTTGTAAAATATGTATGTATTTAGTTAAGTGTGATATTTTTTTCAAGGGAAATTATTGCAAACTAATTGGAAATCTTTTTGTATTATAATAGTGGTGCTGATTAACTTTTAATTGATACCAATACCAAAAGCGGGAAAGCCTCTTGATAAACCTCAAAGTTACAGACCTATAAGTTTACTTAGTAGTGTAAGTAAGATTTACGAAAAAATCCTAAAAGGAAAAATTATCAAGATTATCGAGGATCATAAACTATATCCCGATGAACAGTTTGGTTTTAGGCGTGGTCATGGAACCTCACACCAAGTTTTAAGATTGTGTAACATTGTAAAAATGAACCGTGTAATAAGGAGATAAACTGGTATGGTCCTACTAGATATTGAAAAAGCTTTTGACTCTGTGTGGCACAATGGACTTATATACTAAATGATAAACTTACATTTTCCTTCGTTCCTCTGTAAAATCATTCAAAGTTTCGTATCAAATCGTCGTTTTATAGTGCATGTGAATGGTAGTGTATCAAATGTAATAAACGTTCACTCAGATGTTCCCCAAGGCTCAGTTCTTGGGCCAGTTCTGTACAACCTGTACACATTCGACTTTCCTCTGTGAAGTAGCAATATATGCCGATGACACGGCTATAATTTCATCGCATGAGTTCGGTCTAAATATTGAGACGAATCTGAAAAATGCGATTGAAACACTGCAAAACTACTACACAAAGTGGAAAATAATACTGAACGCTGAAAAAACACAAGCTTTCTTTTTCACACGAAAAAGAAGACCTTGTTTTCTCCCAGTAAACCAATTGCTTGTCAATGGGTATTCAATTGCGTGGAAGCCTTCTGTTATATATTTGGTCGTATATCTTGACTCAAAACTGACGTTTAAAGAACACACTATGCAAACACTTAACAAAATAAATATTGGCATAACAAAAATATATCCATTTAGAAATAGGAAATCCTCACTTTCAAATGAAAACAAAATATGAATCCATAAAACAATCTTTCAATCCATTTTATTATATGGCTGCCCGGTTTGGGGATACTGTGCTGAATGTCACGTTTAAAAGTTACAAATCGCGCAAAACAAATTACTAAAAATAATGCTTAATCTCCCATGGCATTACTCTACGCTAGATCTACATGCAAGAGCAAATGTTGAAATGATCTCCTTCAGAATACGCAAACTTATCGGCAAATTTAAGATCAGATGTGATATCCCTGACAATCCTCTTATCAATCAATTAAATATTGAATACCACATACTCCACTGATATCAAGTATTCAACCTTTTGTTAATTTAGTTGTAAATGTTTCTCTATTGTTATTCATTTATATTTATTTGTGTATCTATATATTTATTTACTTATTTATTTATTTATTTATTTGTTTATTTATTTATTTATTTATCTAATTATTTATTTATTTATTTATTTATTTATTTATTCATTTATTCATTTATTCATTTATTTATTTATTTATTTATTTATTTATTTATTTATTTATTTATTTATTTATTTATTTATTTATTTATTTATTTATTTATTTATTTATTTATTTATTTATTTATTTTATTTATTATTTATCTACCTATTAATTAATTTATTTACTTATTTATCTTATTTAATTATTTAAGCTTTCGTGTATATTTTATTTATTTATTTATAAGTTTATGTATATTTTATTTTTTATTTTATTTTTTCCTTAATTTGAGGGTTTTAGTCGTTGTTTTTCCTCAAAAACAAAAATTTCTAGTTATATTTATATTTTTTATTCATTCCCTAAGCATTCAGTTGCAAGCGCTGATACATATTTTTATGTTGTAAACATCAAAAATGATGTCTTTCTTGAGAGAAGCAGAAATAGGGCTAGATGCACCGAATTCTATTCCCATTGTTCTAGGCGTAGACTTCAACTGCCGGAGTAGGCAGGTGTAGGTGTTCTATATGGTTCAACCACCGTCAGACCATTTCATTTCATCAACTTGTGAATAAATACAGGACGTGTTTTGTTCATAAGATATAATCAGAGAGTCTACTAGCTTACTAGCTACAAACAAGAACGTCATCCTGTAGAAAGACAGGCAATGGAATGTCAAAACTTTACAACAGTGAAAGTGGAGTTGACTTCGCGTCACATCAGCATTACGGAAGTACACCCAGCGACAGGACATCAACTATATGCCACTAATCGTAGCTTATAATGTTTTAAATCATATTGTGGTGAGAGTTACTATTAAAATAAAGCATGACGTGCGTTAGGTATATTTTTATTTAAATGTTAAAAATAAATGTTTGTCTTTTAATTTTTTTTTATGGTGGCCTGTCGCCTGTGTAAGTTGTTCGCTGCTTTTGTGCCCGAATTCGCACAAGTTACGCTTATGATCGTGGGTGGTTGCTAATGTGCATACAAAATAAATATTTCTTTAAATACTTCATTGTTAACTCTGAATTTGTTTTCGCTCTGAACATTTTTTTTGCATTCAGCAAAATCCCCGCGAAATAATAAATTTAGGAACTTCTGGAGGTAGGTAGTATGTGCGAATTCAAGATATACAGAATTCTGTTTTATTAAGTGTGAATTCATAGAGGAGTACGCATGGCAGCTTTCGTGTAGAAAAATGTCCGCGGGTTTATATTTTTCTAAATTCATTTCCAATGAGCTATGCAATTATTAAAATATCATTACAAGATTTTACAAGCACTGTTTCCTTGCTTGGGAGATTCAAATTCAAAAACGAAAGCGATAGGTCCTTAAAACACTTTTGGCTTCCTACGCTTTTTCTAAAAATATTCACTTGCTAACCATTCAATATTTAGATCAATAAGCTTCGATTTGTATAATCAGCCTAAAAAAACTGTGTTCCGAAACAAATTCACTCATAAATCAATCGTGAAGGATTAGAAAACCAAGGAAAGCTTACTATAAAAAGTACCGAAAATTGTGTCCAATCGAACGATAGGGCAATACTGATTTTCATACGATATTTGACAGATCAGTGGATATTTTGTGCATTTCCTATTTTGTGTTTTGTTTTTGGCTTATATGTAATAAGCTTCAAAAGGCCTTTGAAAGTTATCTGTTGGGCAAATTAATTTGCGATTTATATATTCCTTTTCTTCGAATAAAATCCTCGTTCTGAAATAAAACATTGACCTTGTTTTTCACGAAAACAAATTAAGAAATTTGAATTCTACGATGACAAAAGTATAAAAGATTCTAAGGAAGTTGTCGCACTAGCAAATGTGAAGGTCTAATTGTTTATTGGTACCGTTTCACTAATGCTGTACATTCTTACTAAAAGTGACAACCAGCTAATCGTAGACATTAGTGTTTGATTAATAGTAATGCCGAATTTTACTTCGCTGCACATGTCCTTGCCTTGCAATTTTTGTCAAACTTGACAAGTGACAACTGTCCGGTCTCCGGTGGTTTGTTTATTTTGAATTTATTTTCAAATTATTACCCGAAAATGATCAAAGGTGAAAAAAATTCTAAAGAAATAGTAAAAATAAATAAATAAAAAAGAAAAAAATATGCAGAGCGACGAAGAGGATTATTTGGAAGAGCTTTATGGTCAGCATAAGTGCATCTATATTCGATTTTGAATTGACTCTTCTGAATCTTTGCATTAGCAGATGATGAGGAGCTTCCATCTACCACGTCTACTCCCAAGAGTGATAAAAATGAGTTTGTGTTTATCCAGGCTATAGAAGCTGTAGGAAAGATTTTGCTTAGCAAATCCCAAATTTCGACTATCATGTGCGTACAAAATATTTAGTAAAAGGTCTGAGTCAACTAAATAGCAGACTCAGAATTTCCATAGCATTTGATTTGTCTAATAAGTTTTATTCATACCGATCTGAGTGAAAGGTCAGTGCCGCCGCTTTTCAAACATGTCAAAAGTTGGAACTAACTTAAATTGTTTTTTATTGATACGAAATGTAGCAAATGCTTCGATTTTGACATTTCTCTTGAGTAAAACCAATTGCTACGTTTTATTCATGTATTTTATTGTTGTTAGTTGATCAGCGTTGGCCAGTGATAGACAAACTCACAGAATTTCTTAAGGAAAAAGAGACTCACAGAATTTCTTAAGGTGAAAGAGACATTATAGCCATAGACTGCGAAGATTACCATCGTCCTGCGCGCACCTATGCAGGTGACTTATTAGATGACTTTGTAGTCATGAAAAATGTGGATACAACATTCGATATCAATAAGAAACTCATGCTACAGTTCAAAGGACCTTATGTCATTCACAAAGTCCTGCCGCATAATAGATATATCATATTTGGTATAGAAAATTGTCCCATAATTCATTTGCCATATGTAAATCGTGTGTCTAAGTTAGGGTAAGTTGGGTTAAGATTAGGTTAGATTAAGTTGACTTAAGTCACGTGAAGCCAGGCTAAGTTCCTTCTAAATCACTACGAAATGATGTTATGATTGAAAAAGCGGCAGCAGACCGAAAGGTCATGCGCAAATAAAATTTACAAATTAATAATCATATCAAACAAAGTTAAACTTAAAATATTGTGCTTATACTTTTTTAAATGATAAACGCTTACATGGAGTGCTGCCAAATCATCTTTTTACTTACAACACATTAGGTTAGAACTATTTTTTTTTTGAGAAGTTAAACTGATGTCTCCCTTTATATGTATTTTTGTATATGCAAAAGATAATTTATATTTTTTAAACTCAATAGATATCTATTCTATTATATCTTATATATAAATTTCAGCGCCTTAAATACAACATAGCCGCTTGTTTTTTTATTGTTGGGAAGATTGCGCAGAGATGCTACGCTGTGTGTAATTTGTTTTCCAATATGTTGTGTATAACGCAGTTCATTATAATGGTAGAATTTCTACCACTGGGCGATCTCCTGTTCTATTATATATGTTTACAGTTCAACAGCACCATAGAAAATGAATGGGATGTGAACAATCAAACAGAGGCTAAACAAATCTAACATGAAACCGAGTAAAATGGCGAAAACCTATAATTTTCAAAAAATTCAAGATAATTAAATGAAGTAAATTTTGTTTCAGCTGTGGAAGTTTTTTTTTTTTGATAGATAAAAAAAATATAAGGATCTTCTATTTTTGTCCTTTAATGAAAGGTTTTTATAGGCAAGTTTGCTTGTTAAAATTATATTTAGCGCATTAATGAAAATATTTTTTTTTAATGGCATCGTTTTGATAATCATAAATATACCTGTAAAATTGAAGCCGAAAGAGAAAAATTAAGTACCTGGTCGATGCTTTGATAACCTCCACTGCATACAAGTCATGCAAAATTGGTTTTGTATGTGAGGTACCAGAACTACTTGACCGACATAGCCCAATTTTTTATACCAACCTGCTGACGATCAAAATAAGTCCTCTCACAAAATTTCATTTGCCTGTGTAGATTCTTTTCGATGCTATCGTGTTTTCAACATATGTTTTCTAATATTGGTTTTGTATGGGAGGTACTAGAACTACTTGATCGACATAGCCTATTTTTGCTGCCAACTTAACGACGATAAAAATAAGTCCTTTCACCAACTTCATTTGCCTTTGATTGATTACTTTGGACGCTATCGTGTTTTCAACAAACAGAGAGACACATGGGTCTAATATTGATTTTGTATGGGATCTACCTGAACAACTTGAACGACATAGCCCTGTTTTAACACCAACCTAACGACGATAAAAAGAAGTCGTTTCACCAAACTTCATTCGTCTAGGTTGATTTCTTTGGACGCTATCGTGTTTTCAACAGAGAGAGAGAGACACATGGGTCTAATTTCGATGGGAGGTACCTGAACTACTTGACCGACGTAGCCCATTTTAAATACCAACCTGAGACAATAAAGGAAGTCCTTTCACCAAAAGGACACTATAAGAACTATTATTTTTACTCACTAAAACCACCTCCCACTAAACTAAGTTATGACTTATCAAGCAAATTTGTTTCATCGAGGATTTCACGGACTGAGTTTTAAACGTGGTTTTACCCTGACGCATAACGGAACATAAAAATCCAACGTCAGATTTGAAGCATCCATCCACAAGTTCTTGTAAGGACATTGTATTGGGCTTGAACTTGAAATAGCAATTATTATTGGTTGGCTTTAAGTTTTCTTGGGCAGCCGCCTTCCAGTCCTTTATTGGACACTCTACCGTTTTAAGTTTTTTGACAGCTCCATGTTCAGAAATATATAGATTTCTTTTGAAAATGAATCCTATCTATCAATAGAATAGGAGCCGTTTTGGAAATTACTAGCTTTGTATGAAAAAATGTCTCTTTGATTGTTAGACAAATAATAAATATCCTCGATTTGAAAGAAAACTCGACATTAAAATACATACCGTTTTCATTGTTAACGTCACAAATCTTAGATATAAATATTTTGTATACAAAATCTTATGTGGTTTTCCATTTAAAGATCAATTTTTTTTTATCTAAATCACTTTTCATGTTTCATTGGGCAATCTTTTTTTTGATTCGAATCGCTTTTTGCAGATCTCAATTTTTTTTAAGATCTACACGTACTGCCACAAATACCAATATATTTTGCACTGCTGTTTTACGTCATTTTAAGAAGTTTGCTTTCAAAACAATTGCGCAAAGTTTCGTGAAACCCAAAATAAGGAAATACATAATAGCAATGGATATAATTTTGGAGGAATTATTATCTTCATTGTTTTCCCCTCATCATATGAAGACTACGAATCACCAAAACTACTCCATTTGTATCTACAACAGGGGAAACATTTTTCAAGTGGATATGCATTTCAACAGCTGATATTGTTGTCAAATAACGCACTAATCCATTTCGTTGGTGGTATCTCGTGGTCCCAATGAAAAACGACATCACAAAAGTAGGGAAAAACTTCTATAACTTTCTCTTTCTTTTTGATCGAATACGTAGTAAGAAAAGGATATGTATTCGTACAAAATCAATTCTGATATTACAGTAATAAACAAAACTGAAAAAGTGGGTAGCTCAATGCTCTCCGTCTATCAGTCCCTCCTTATGCTCCTGAGGCCTACAGCCTAACCGGCCTACAGATTTTTGTTGTATGGTAACCTCAATATTAATTGTACTTCCTAATAAAATGTTAACACCAGTTTGATTTGTTCAAAAACGGCTCTACCATTTCAACCAAAATTAGTATTTGAACTTAAGTAGGTGAGGCTAACATGACTGCAAACTCAGTTTTTCGCAAAAACATATCGAATAACGTTACTTTTAAAATTTGGACATATCTCGAAAACCCCCTTACGATTATAACAAACACTCCCTTTTTCCAACCATATTGAATATGCAAATACAATCACAGACTCCCAATTCGAATGTTTTTAACGCAGGCCTCATTTAAAATTAATGTGGTGATTTCATGTATAAGAACATAGAATAGTTCAAGGCATACTTTCAATACCACATTCTTCGGCTTGTGTGGAAAGAATTTTTTCATATACAAATTAAAATATAGTGCAAGACTGGGTCGCACGAAACTTTTTCGTTCTTCGATTGGTAGGTAGGTAAAAGGTCAGAAGTAACCGTACATAAAATATAAGAATATGTACTGTTAAATAAAATGCACTCTTAAGTTATTCGTTTGATATGGCAATACATATCAAATAACAATGCTAGTTTTTTTAAGTTTTAATTCTCAGTAACTAGTTAGAGAATTATAAACATCTAATGTACTATTTATAAGCTCTTACACTTTACAAGATTTTTGAGTAGAAGGATCGGCTGGTTCGAGGTATCTATGATTGGAATTGGAAGTTGGGTTCGCGTTAACTGATATCTTTACATAGATTATGTAGGAATTCAGGAATTTGTTTGTAAAATTGCATTAGCAGATAAAAATCGAATATTCCGATGGACGTGTATGAGGTGCAAATGGAGTGGGAGTTTCTGATTGTGTAAGCTCCAAGTGCTTGGAATTATTTGAAGGTGTATATGTATTCAATATGGTTAGAAAAAAAAAGAAGTGGTTAATATCTATTTTGCTAAAAAGAAGTTTTGCGTAGCTGTTATTGCATTATTATTGGCAGTACGGTATTAAGTTTTACAAAATATACGAAGACTGATCGGAATTTGGCTAGACATTTTTAAGAAAGAATTAAAAAACGAATTTGATCAAAATCGATAGAGCGGTTTTTGTAAAATTATGCAGACAAAACAAGAACGAATTTTGCAACATTAAGTTTGAGAAATACTGTTGCTGAACTATTTAGCTGAAAACTGCTGAGATATTGTTACCAATGTAAGCACTTAAGTTTTCAAAGTTTTATCCAAGTCGAAAATGGGGTTTTCGAGATGTGAGTAGTTTCTAAATTAGTGTTTTCGGTAATTCGAATTTGAAATTAAAAACGCAATAATTTTGAAAACATCAATTTTAATTGTTCAAAATCGTTCTTACCGTAAAGGAAAGCAAATTTAAAAAAAAAAAAAAACTTTTTTCAAATATCCATTGAACGATAATATATAAAAGAACTGAGCTTACTATTAAGTAAAAAAAAGACCATATTACCTTAGAAATTATTTATTGTTGTTGCATGGACCGTTGTTTTGGAATCATAAGCACCCTGTATCGCCTAAAATCTATTTCTTCTAATACTTGTTGTTAAATAGTAAGTTTCTCTTTCCAAATGTTACCGTACGTACTCGGTTTACTCATACGTATTCTATGTACATACGGTATATTTCTGTTATTCGTTTTTTTTTTGTCTTTGCTTAACTCACCTAATCTTGTTCATGTTCTACTAGGAGTAGTACGAGTTGATCGATTAAAGAGACAACAGCCACAACATTAAGCTTTGCATGTAAAATAAATATTATAACGTTGATGTTATAACGCATGTTTTTTTTTGTACGAGTTGCTAATTTTGCATCTTTTGTGGGTCAACTTCGTTCTGTTCAATATAAAACGACCGTTTTCGAGGTACAGAGGACGTCCAGTA
The DNA here is from genome assembly GCA_916610125.1 of Cheilosia vulpina. Taxonomy (NCBI): domain Eukaryota; kingdom Metazoa; phylum Arthropoda; class Insecta; order Diptera; family Syrphidae; genus Cheilosia; species Cheilosia vulpina. Next base: position 52,424,818 of record OU744276.1, on the reverse strand, counting down.
TAACGAATGATATAATGTTTGATATCATTCACTGTAATATTAACTGCAAAATATCTCCTCCACCTGTAAGTGCACATAAAGCGGATCCCGAATCCCGCAAACGAAACTCAAGCTCTGTCTCCATTTTCATGAGAAGATAGTGATATCGACAACAATACATCATTCTGTGAAGAAAGATCAACCAAGATCAGAGGAGGACCAACTACAACCCGCAGAACCAAGGGGCGTACCCGTATCCGTAAAACACCAAAGAAAGCAGAAAAATCCCGCAAAACTGTGCTTACGGGATATGAAAAGACAAAATTGTTACCAAAGCTATGTAGGTGTGCGCTCCAAAGGCATGGCAGGGTCAATTTTTGGGAGGAAATAAAGGAATTTAAAAAAAATAACTTTACCGAGAGATTACATACAGATTTTTTGATTGACAAAATTAGGACCAGTAGCATAGACGAACCAAACTAGACAGTCGACTTTCAGTGCACCCACACGATTATCCCCGCAGATTTTGAATGACAGCACTCTCTCTTGCGCTCTCTTTTTCTTCCTGTCTGTGAATACGTGTATTAAAGGCCGCCGGGTAGCACTATTTCAATAACAAACAATTTGTAAATGATTCTATAACAATAAATGTAAAAAAAATAAATGTTGAGTATGGTGTTTTTAGATAGCTTAATTTGTCCGCATTCTATCTTCGGCAGTAAAAGGTGTTCATCGATTCACATTCCACTTTATTTTTAATTTTGTTTGTATGAATTCATAAATTAAATCCGTGGGGGTTGTTCCGAAAATGAGTCAACAACATGCAAGCTTGGGCTTATCACTAGACAAATGCGAATATACATACAATAACTTATATTGATTTTAAGTGAGTTCACCAATTTGATTTCCGATTTCAGATTTTGTGTATTCAATCGAACGTAAGAATTCGAATTGTTTTGTTAATTGTTGGTATTCGTACGGTTTATTTTATTTATTTCTCTTTTATTTCTATACACATAATTCTTTTACAAATTTTAAAACAATGTACATATTTTGAAATGTGCACAGATTTTTTTATAAACCTTTCTAAATTATTAATTAAAAAAAAAAGCATGTGCACTATTTGTGTTTTTGGAATACGAAAAGTGATCAAAACATTTTTTTATCGTTACGAGTAAAATAAAGGGCGATCTACGAGGATTTTTGTATTATGGCCTTTACCAGAAAAAGGCAAGAGCATACAAATTTGAGAGTATAATAGAATAGAATATGTTATATAAAATACAAAAAATAATTTTTTTAATTTAACAAATGCATACTTGCATATATTATTGCGCAAGTAGAATGTATATCTACTTACTAATTACAGATTATAAATTGTGCTAAAACTAAAAAATATTTTCCCCCACGACATACAAAAAAAACGTGTTCGCTAAACTTAGTTAAAATATATTTTTCTCAACTTCGAAATTTAGTATGCCGAACACAGTCGCACACACTTGGTTTTCCACCATAATAATGGCCGCCCGAATGACATGAAGTCCCTGCAGCAAATTGTATAAGTATGAGTGCGGCAGCAATGGCGCTCCTTTGGTTTGTACAGCCACGTGTAATCTTATGCAGGACAGGCAGCTTGTAGGCAGAAGTACCGTTTCTGCTCTCAGTCGACTGTCTAGTTTGGTTAGTCTATGACTAGTAGAATTACTACTACAATAGAGGACTATTATAATAGAATAAACAATTATCTTATTAGAATTAATAACGCCTATCTACTTAGCAATCCGCGCAACAATCAAAACAGCGCTTAATTCCTTCAAAAATAACCTACGGGAACCAAATAGAAGAGTTACTTTTAATCGCAATCCTGAAAATTTAAGCGACGCCTTCAAAATAAGTTTGGAAATAAACCAATAGAATTTTGGACCTAACGGTCAATTAAGTTTTAACCAAAGAACACAACCTAGACGTACTAATTTGGATAGGACTAGTAATAACCATCAAAACAAAATAGCAATAACGGTTATAAAAATAACAATTACAGAAATCTGAATTTCGATGATCGTAGTAAACAATAAAACGGACCTCGAAATAGCATTTTAGGTTATAATAACTATTATCAAAGAAACCAAAGCGGTCAAGAAGCGGAAGCTGCATTTAGCTTAATTAATCCAGGCTTATGTAAGTCGAAATGGAAATCAGAAGTAGACATTTAGTAGACTCGTTTAATAAAGAAATTCAAATACTATGTAGAATTTCTAGAATACAATTTTAACGACAAATATGATGGTTTGATAGGCAACAACATTTTCAATTAAATTCTATTATTGACTACAAAAATCGTTCCCTAAGAACAGATAATGCTATTATAAGACTGTTTTATTTATATTTTTACCAATCTCACAAAGAAAATCCCATAGAAATATTTAATAGCGAAATTAACGTGAATAACATATTAGATCACATTAACCTAGATCACTTGAACGATGAAGAGAAAAAATAAAATAAAAATGGTAACCCTTCAGAACAAAAGCATTTTTTTACAAAGAAAACGATGACCATACCTTAACTAATGAGGTCAAACACCGAATTATTACTAAGAATAATATTCCAATTTATTCAAAACTTTACCGTTACCCCGAAATTCATCGCGAGGAAGTGGACAAACAAATACATGAAATGCTAAAGCAGAGAATCATAAGGGAATCGAAAAGCCCTTACAATCCGCCTATTTGGGTAGTTCCCAAACGTTCAAAAATTGCGGATGGTAATAGACTATCGGAAATTGAATAGTATCACCTTTGACAATAAATTCCCAATCCCCACTATCGACGATTTATTCGACGAGCTAGAACGGTGTGATTATTTCAGGACCATAGACCTAGCCAAGGGATTTCACCAAATAGAGGTGGATCCAAGAGATAGAATTGGCTTTTCAATTGCAACAAGGCACTAGGAATTTAATAGAATGCGTTTTGGCTTGAAAAACTCACCAACAACGATCCGTTAATCATGTATTATCTGATTTAATAAACAAAATTTGTATCGTATCGGGAATAGAAGAACATTTGAATTCATTGAACTTAATCCTGTGAAGATTATTTAAAGTTAACATAAAAATTCAACTAAATAAATGTTCCTTTTTCCAAAGAGAAACTAAATTCCTCGGCCACGTCGTAACCCACGAAGGGATAATGCCCAACCTCAAATTTCACTGCCTAAAACAGTTAAAGAAGTGAAATCTTTTTTGAGAATCACAGGCTATTATCGCAAATTTACTAGGGACTACTCTAAAATTGCTTACCACATGACTAAATATTTGAGGAAGAATTCAAGGATCAATTTTAAGGATAAAGAATACGTCAATTCATTCAAGCGATTGAAAGAACTCTTAATGAATGACTTTTCAAAGAAATTCACTCTATTAAGTGATGCTTCAGATTTTGCTATTGGAGGAATAGTTATGCAAAATGACAAAGTCATTTCCTATTACAGTAGAACTCTTAATTAACTCGAGCGGAGGTACTCAACCATTAAAAAAGAGCTCCTCGCCATCGTAGATACAAGGTGGGCCAAAAGAGATCACCCCATTGGAAGATGCTCTTATTTTTGCAAATGGCCGCCAATGTTAAATCTGTTTTGACATTTGTGGACTAGACAGATGTATAATACAAGTGAACAAGCCATGTAGAGATACACTCCCCAAGAACGCGGAATAAACGTGTCTATTTTTTTGCGTAACAATTCGTCTTGTATGGGACGACACGAGACGTTGCCAAGAGTGGCCGGCCCCAGAGCGCCCGTTGTGCCTAAAATATCGCCGCTGTTGACGAGGATGTCGTGTGCCTCGCAATTAGACATCAGCCGGTCGTCCCTAAGGCGAATTTTGGTCAAGGACTTGCGCATGTTTCCGTAAAAAGTCCAGTCCGTGCATCAGCTGCTGTCTGTCGACCGCCAAACGCGTGTAACTAACGCCCAAGCCATCCTCAATCTCGAGGACGAAGTGGACGATTCTTCGACCAAGCTCATAATGAGCGATGAGGCTCATTTCCACCTCAGCGGGTACGTGAACAAGCAAAAGTATCGCTTCTGCGGCACCGAAAATCCACGAGTAATACACGAGGAGCCATTACACCCACTCAGAGTTACTGCATGGTGCGCTGTTCACGCTGGAGAAGTCACCGGGTCATTTTTTTTCGAGAACGACGCTGGTCAAAAGACAACAGTGGACGGTGCGCTCTATAGGGCCATGTTAAGCGACTTTTTCCTGCCGCACTTGGACGAATTAAGACTGGAGGACATGTGGTTCCAACAGGACGGAGCTACGGCACACACTGCGCGAGCCACAACCGATATTCTTAAGGCTGCATTCCCGGTTCGCCTCATCTCTCCTTTTGGCGATTTGCACTGGCCCGCAAGATCGCCCGATTTAACCGTTCAAGACTTTTTTTTGTGGGTTTTTTTTGAAGTCCCGTGCTTACGCGAACAAGCCCGAGACCTTAGAAGCCCTCAAGGACAACATTCGACACGAGTGCGAGAATCTGTCGCCCTAAGTTCTCGCGGAAGTGATGAAAAATGCCATAAAACGAGCCCGTATGGCAATCAATTGTGACGGCGCCCATTTGGCCGATATCATCTTCTCGACTTGACCAATAAAATTCTAAATGTTCAAATAAACATAATCAAAAAACAGAATCGAAGTTTTTCATTTTGGAAAAAAATGAGAGCCAAACAACATCGGATGACTTCTTTTGGCCCACCTTGTATTAGCTGTTTTTATTATCAGCTGTGATCCATATAGATCATCGATTTCCTGAAATAATCTGAAAATCATTTCTACTATTTCCTACTAGATGGCTTGTTGGTGTGCCTGTAAACGTTGCCAGACAAAAAAAATTGGACATAAAAAATCAATTGATTTTTTCGCGCATGAATTACATACATATATAAAGGTATGTCCAGACCAGCCAAACACTTGATAAACAATTATATACCTGAATGTTTTATAAATATTTCTAAAACATTTATTAAACAAAACAATTTTCATCAAATGTTTATGAAATGTTTATCTGGTTTGGATTTGGACAACAACAAAAAATGTATGAAATATTTCACAGTTTCCCAATCGTGATGGGAAATAATTTTTGTTTCACAATTTTAACTGCAGAAAGTGAGTGTGTATTTTTGATTATTATTTTTTTTTAAATAAAATGAAAATGTGAAGAAAAGTTTGGAATACTTAATGAGAAAGTGATTCATTTAATACGATAATTTGAATTAAATCGTGTGATTCCCGAGACCAAAATTACAAAAATATTAACTTTACTCTAATAACCCTACCACATTATTTTCTTCTAGTTGGACTTGAAGAATAAAATTGAAATATTTCATAAACATTTAATAACTAAATTTCATACATCTTTTATAAATGTGTATGAGATGTGTTCGATTTGCTTCAGAAACATTTCATAAATATTTTCGAAATGTTTCGCTGGTGTGGACACACCTTCATATGCCAAGATAAACGGAATTTCTAGCAGCATAATATTGTTCATGTGTTGCATATTTGAACAGAAAATACTAAAAAAATATGGAAAAGAAAAATTTTTCAAATTTGATTCAAATATTGTAACACCCTCGACATTGCAAGCCAAATGCCATGTGCCTTGGTGACGTCACGTTGAGCATAATAAAATAAGTTTGTAATATCCTGTATTATCTGTTTTGTTTTTGAAAGCAACTGTTACCACAACTCAAAAATTAAACGTTTCAATGATCCGTTTTGTTTTATTTACGTTATCTGATTCGGATCAGATCACCTTATATATTTGGCCGTAAATTTGTGATCAAGACAGATCACAGGCCTCTGGTTTGGTTAGATTCATTAAAGGAACCAAATTCATAATTACAGCGATGGAAAGTAAAACTAAACGAGTACGACTACAATATTGAGTACATAAAGAGTAAGACTAACACAGCTGATAATAATAACGAGGAAAATGAAAACAATGACTCAAACATAGCTACCATCCACAGTGCCCCAGAATTTGTACAAAAATCAGATTTATTTGTACAATCATCATAAGGAAAAAATAGTTTATAGAATTATATATAAAAAAAAATTCAGAATATTATTAATGTTAGCAAAAAAAGCAATATATTAGCGATTATGTGGAGACTTTTAATTCACAAGGGCACTGTTTAGGAATGACTCATTTTTCATTTATTTATATAGACATTTATTTATATAGTTCAATAGTTTCGTTTACGTTCAAATATTTCATAATCATAATTATTAGTGCGCACCATATGTTTTTTCTATTTGTTGTATTTGCCAATCATCACATGGTTTACATATAATAACTTATGTTAGGTAAAAGTCACTCAATTTGCTAACGTTACTCAAAGCTTCTTATTGCCGTTTAGTTTCGAACTTGTTTGTCATAATTGCACTGTAATGTATTGAGCATTTTTGTAACCTCGGCCACTTGGATTTCGAACGCAGCACGGTAAACACCTCCAATAAATTGTCACTTCGTTTTGGGTTATCTCGTCGTTTTTTTTTTTTTCTTCTTCGCTCGCTTTTTATAATTGAAATTGAATTACTGAACAGGCACAATGCCAATATATTGCGAGGATAACAGACTTTACATAGAGTTTGAGGACAATACTGTCAAATATTTTTTCTTATACTAATAAACTTAAACTAATAAAAACGCCAATAAACTTACAGATTATAACGAAATGCTCACCATTATTGGCAACTCGCATGAAAAAAATAATCATAGAGGGATAAACGAAGTATATAACGCAATTAAAGGGACTTTACTCATATCCCAACCTACAACTTATCATTCACAGGATTATTAATAACTCCAAAATAGAATTTTTTTTTTAAATTTAATGATATAGTTCACATAGATATCTGCTTCCCTGAAAGAAACAAATTTTATTTGACAACCATTGATAAATTCTCGAATTACTCAACCATTCATAAATTGCAAGACCACAATTGGCAATCAATTTTGGTAGCAATTAAAAAAATTATTAGATATTTGGGAAAAATTAATAAAATTATATCAGATGGAGATACATAAAATATAAAAAGCTGAAAAACTTTACTAGAGAGGACAATTATGTTATTGACAGGTCTACTAAAAGAAACTCTAAGTATCATAAGAAACATTTTAATTTTGTCAAATTTTTATTGCACCTATCCTTCTTATCACAGATGTTCTTATTGTATTTCATAATACAATTACTCCTAAGGCAAAATCTTGCATCCTTAATTCTACCTGTTAATCGTCGTATTTTTTTGTATAAAATTGTTTAATGTTTATAGATCGCTTTTGTTAAAATTAAGATATTAATTGAATTGATTGGAATGAATTATTGTGAATATGAGAAATGAAATTCTAGTACGATAAATTTACTCGTAGATGGTATAAAACGGATGGCATGGATTGTTCGGAGAGAAAAAGCCGAAGACAAACGGGTCCGGAAAAGATGAGGAGTTGAATTATAGTCTTTCAATAGTGTACATCCCGAGTCCGGTGTAATTAATTTTGTAACGTTATTTTGAATTAGCGAATTTTTAATTCTTTTTGTCGCAATTTTGCTCGAAGTTCTTGGTTGCTGTGTGTATTTCACAGAGAGAAAGTCCCAACGTAAATTTTAAAGTCGAATTCGCAAAAACTCTTGCGAAAAAACACCACCAACTAAAGTGATGCACAAAAGATATTTTAGGTTACATTTAAAAAAAAAACTGGCAGGTACAAAGGGCGAAGACGACGCTGTTGCTATATACGAACATATGGACAATTTGGAACAAAATACGAAACAGACAATCGACGAATTAAATAAAACAAGTTGTTAAATAATGCAATACGGCCTAAAGATCTTTCCTACAGTTCAGTGTGCTTCGTTCGTCATTTTTGCACTCTGGTTCAGTAGCCTCTACCTAGGAAGTAAGTTCAACTGTCAAACGAAAACTCATGTTTTATTTTGAAGCCGGCATGTGTTAAGGGAGGACACATAAAAAGTGTAAGTTGTATCTATTGGCATCTAAAATTCTTTTAATAATTTATGTCAAAATAGGAAATAAAATAAATCCGATTCCATTCATCTACACGAGGTTTATTTTATTTGTTTCCTCCCGGCGTGTGGTAACAGCTTTTATTTCACTTATATCGGTTGCACATGCGGTCCGACGAAACAATCAGACAGGCACTTACATCATCGCCTAGTTTATGGGCTTAAGCATTAGATGTAGAGAAGCGCCTGCTCCAGGACAATTGTCCAGTCTGAGAATCGGATCTGGCGGCTAGCATTTAGTCACATTTACTCGCACAGGAGCGAACGACTTCTTTGTCACCCACCAGTGCAGCAGCCAGTATTATAATCATCACAGTGACCAGCGGAGCAGTCAGTCCAGGAATCAGAAAGAAGAATTTCGTTGCAACAAACAATAAGCGAAAGACCAAAGCTACCGAAGGCAAAACAGGGGGTGAGTACGTCTTAAATGAAAGTGATTTTGTGGTGGTGGTAATTTAGTGCTGTGAGAATCTGGTAGCGGTATAGAAATAGGAGTTATTGTGGAGTAGTAGGCAAGGCTCTTAATTACCGAGGTAGGGCATAGGGCGCATTGTATATTATGCCACAGACACGATCAACAACCGCAGCCGGAGCAGAGGCACAACGTGATATTGAGAACGATAAGCAAGATCCACATAACTCCACAATACGCGCAACGAGTACTTTATCGGTTGAAGAACAGCTGGCCGAGATGATGGATCAAATTAAACGTTTGACAGCAGAGGTGTCAAAACGAAACGATGCGCCAACCACAAGTAACACACCTGCCGTTGGAGGGAATGCTGGCGACTCAGGAGCACCACTAGCTGCCGCTTTGAGCGAATTGAGTCGCACTTTGTCTTCCGGTAGACCCGAACACGGACGAAAGCTATACGAGCTTCCAGAATTCGATGGCAGGCCAGAAGATTGGCCAATGTTCAGAGAATACTTTGAAATGTCTACGGATGAGTACCAGTACAATAACCGGCAAAATCTTAAAGGGCCTTGAAGGGCAGGGCTAAGGAATCAGTGGAATGTTTACTTATTCACAGTGACAACGTTGATCAAGTTATAAATACGTTAAAAACACAATTTGGTAGGCCAGAGAAATTGGTTAAAAGTCAGATAATTAGAATTCGAAATGTTTCCGCTATTCCTGATAGATGAATAGAACAGCTATTACCCTTTGCGACTAAGGTTCAAAACTTAGCATCGCTTCTAAAAGCCGCAAAATGCGAACATCATCTATCTAACCCGACACTTATAGAGGAGCTCGTCATGAAATTGGCAGAGCGAAGGCGGCTAGAATGGGCCAAATATTCTATTAATATTTAAACGACGCCAATTATAAAAGACCTTAGTAATTGCTTGCAGGAGCTCGCACAAGTAGTAAGCTTAGCTTGTATTGACCTGAATGGGTCAACGCAGGTAGGAGACAATAGAGGTACTGGGCGAACTCAGTTCTTTTTAGCAAATGAGGTAAACGACAAAAACGATGGTCTTTGTATGGTGTGCTCAGAACCTCACGATATTACTGATTGCACATGCTCTCTCGAAATGAATCACGGGCAAAGATGGCGTTGTGCCCGCCAACGTAGGTTATGTTTTAATTGTCTGGTGTGCGGTCATCGAACAGATAGCTGCATGCAGCGTTATGAATGTAGCATCGAAGAATGTAATAAAACTGCATAGACTCCTTCACCCAGCTCAGGATGAAAACTGGAACCGAAGGAGTATCAACAAAACACAGGAACAAGTGTTCACAAGCCTCGCCGCAGCCATTGCGAATACCAAAGTCTTGTTCAAGATATTATCGGTGCAGTTATTTGCTAATGGAAAAGTAATAACTAGTTATGCGTTCATTGATGAAGGATCTGCAGTCTCGTTGATGAATAAAAGTCTGGCGGACAGGCTCGGGTTAAAGGGTCCCGAAGAAACATTGACTATGCAGTGGTTCGGAAACAAATCCGTCACGGAACGTGCCACTCGTGTGGATATAAAGATATCTGGATCTGGGAGGTCTAGTCTAGCCGCGTCGGCGCTGCCCCTTATCTTCTGCTGGACGTGTTGCTGAGTAGCGCGGTACATGGGCTTCGATTTAATAATCTCGAAGTACTCGAGGATACCCTCCACCATATGTATCCAAAGTACATATTGTGTGGGGTTCCCTTCGAATATTTGTAACTCTTTCACACAGTCCGGTAGTTTACTGATCTCTTTGAGATCTTCCTCAGTCTTAGGACCACAACGTTCCATGGCCGAAGCATCGGAATCGACGACGACCCCTGCTCTAGGTCCAGGATTCTCCTCGAGCGTTTTTAGACGCCCTTGGAGTCTCCTTAACTGGGTCAAGATATTGTTGACCGCGCCGGTCAACTCGGTGAGCGATATGTTTACCGGTTCCATTGGCATTCATTAATACAAGTTTACTGATACAAAGATGAGGCTTATAAATACCTGTTTTTCTCCCTTTCTCCAACACTTCACAATCGGATTTCCACAAAATTTATTTCCTTTCGGATTTTTGGCAATGGATGTATCTACTTTATTCCGTGGGATTTTTCTTCACAATAATTTTACTTTCTCTAACTAATCTCAACGACGTGGTATTTTTCTTCACGATTATTTTATTCTTTTATGAATTACCACGAATTTTAATAATAGTTTTATATTTTAATTAGCTGTACCCGCCCGGCTTCACCCGCAAAATGTGGTTTCAGAACAATTGATGGAAAACAATTTTTATAAATTTTCTGTCTTGTAGGCGACACAATTTTTTTTTGATAATCGCTCGAAGGAAAAATCATCGAAAGACATTGCGAGGGAGCCCTCTGCAATAGTGAGGGACTTGAATCCGTATTAAAAAACCTCCCGAAGACTGAATCCATTCTGCATTCATCTTCATGGCATTGCACCTTGTCGTTGGACTAATCGGCAATAATTTAATATTCTTTGGACAGTGAAAATGAAAGAAAATGTTTCTATCGGCTGAGATAGTGATATTTCCTGCATTGTTTACCCTGGAGCACGCTACATAATATTCTATAACTGCCCGTGAATTCAACTCCCGGTTTTCGTAAAGTTTGACCCTGCGACTTATTGATAGTCATGGCAGAACAAACATTAATAGGACATTGAATCCGTCTAAACTGAAATGGATAGTTGCTGGGAATTACTTGTATTCTTGGTGTAATTACCGTATCTCCTTTACCACACCTAAAAGTCCGCCTGTTCCACTTGATCGTCGCCACAGCCTGGTTATATCCTTAGCAGTTGTGTGTGTGTAAAGCTTCGCTAGTTCCCCTAAGCATGGCGAAGGTGTGTGTGACGAGTTTACGTGGTTCCGCTGCTGTTTTGGGTATTGTTGCCGGTTGTAGTTGGTTTCCTTGGTCGGGTTATGTATAGTTGACAGATCGTATTGTGGCTCATGAGAGTTTCTTTCTTTCATTTACAGGTTCGATGTACATACTTTTATGAGTTATTTTGAAATGAATTCCTGATGGTTTTGTTTTTATACCCTCCACAGGAAGGTCTATTCACTTTGTCATTACATGTGTAACTCCAAGAAGGAGTCACCGGAGACCTCATAATGTATTTATATTCCATACAAAACCAGTTTTGAATGACTTGTATGCAGTGGAGGGTATCAAAGCATCGGCCAGGCACACACTTTTAGTTGTTTTTTTATTATTAACTAGCTTACCCGACGAACTTTGTATACAGCCTAAAATTGATTAAATTTTTATCATCCCTTATGAATGTTAACCTCTCTATTGAACGAAGGAAACTCCTATGGAATTAAATTGAATTCAGTGCATAGTTACGACTCCATAGATTTCCTGGTCGGCTTCTTGATAGTTTTTTTGTCCGCACTAATGATTGAACCGAGTTGGTCCGGTCAGATTTTCTCAATCAACCAAAACAGAATATGGCACTCGGCGATCCTCGCTTCTACCGAGTACATCTAGAAACGCAGTTGTCTTAAAACTTTGTGCTTAACGATAAAGCCCATGACCGTTTTGTTTAAAACATCGTGCTTTGATGATTTGGCGGTCGCTCGAAGTTTGCCCGGGAAGTAAGAATTACCATTCGGATATTTTTTTTTACTTCGATTTCGATATAGGTATTAAGTATCAGTAGTTGCGACTTGTTAATACGGTGGTTAGTATGCTGGATTACGTGAGCGAGTGGTCAATTTGTAAAAATGATATCCAATAAGAATATCGCCATCTACATTGATAGCCAGGCTGCGCTTAAAGCGATAGAATCATATACCACCAAATTTGAAATAGTCAGGAATTGCCGCACCCTGCTTAATGCATTATGTTCGCAGAACCATGTCAGATTGTGTTGGGTACCTGGGCATTCTGATATTGAAGGTAACGAGAAAGCCGACGTTCTGGCTAAGGAAGGAGTAGAGCTCCCACTAAATACACTACATACAATGGTTAAGGTTATCAGACCACCTATGGCCGTTGCTAGAAGGGTTGTCCTTGAGAAAACCTTGAATAAAGCAGCCACCAGATGGTCACAGTTAGAAGGGCACAGGGTCTCAAAGGCAATGTGGCCCGTTTAGGAAATAGGAAAAAATCTGAAGAATTACTAAATCTCAGTGGAACAAACTTAAGACTAATGGTAGGAATACTCTCTGGACACTGCCTTCTAAGGAAGCATGCCATGAGACTAGGCTTAACTGACATGTTCATATGCAGGTACTGTGAGGACCTACAAGTCACGGAAGATATCTCCCACCTTCTTTGCGAGTGTCAAGCAATTGCTCGGAGTAGAAGGAAGCACATAGGCAGGTAATTCTTTAACAACTTAGAGGAGGTTGGTTCCTCAAACAGTGTTGGAACAATAATTAAATTCTGCAGGGAAATTGACTGTTTGGGCGATTTGGTTTAGGTTTTTAACCGTAATAGTTCCCTGGGGTTGGCGATGGGCCCGTCTTGGTGCCTGGTCTTTTGTGACGATCTCACAGCCCCATTCAACGTAACTTAACCTAACCTATAGGAGGTACCAGAACTACTTGACCGACATGGCCCATTTTCAATACACATCCTGACGACGATAAAAATAAGTCCTTTCACCAAACTTCATTCGCCTAGGTTGATTCCTTTGGACGCTATGGTGTTTTTAACAGACAGAGAGACACATGGGTCCAATATTGATTTTGTATGGGAGGTAGCAGAATTACTTGGCCGATATAGCCCATGTTCGCAGCAGCAAAACGATATAAAGCTAAAAGCTACACCTTAAGATACTTCACCACAATCTCATAATACATTAAAATACATAATGTAAAAAGCTTAAAGTTGTTCGGTAACGTAAATTATTATTCTCTTTGTCATAACGATCTCATTGTCACGCATTTATGTGCCCAGCTCGAAACTTTGTGGTGAAGCACTGTTTAAAAAACACTTCTGTTGCGAGCACAGATAAATAAAGTTCATTCCTCGTTCGTTTTATTTTCCTTTTCATTGTTTGCAAAATAGGTTGTGCATTGATGACCCCAACGTGATTCGGTCGGAAGTCTTAAAAGAATTATCAATTCGCCTAATTAATAAATCTCGCATTCACATTTCGCATTTATTTCACACCTATTTTGTGCACTAATTCGACGTGCGCAGCGTATATTATATATATATCTGAAATATATACCGGTAGTTTCCTAGCAAAATATAAAAGAAAAATCCCGCTACATTGGATTACGCTGAGGCTCGCAATGCCGAAGTTAATCCATTCGCCGATCCCGCTACATCGACTAACTATAAACCAAACGGTTCTGATGCCAATTCATTTATGAAAAAAAGACAGCTTCAATAAAACAGCACTGGTGCAATTTAATAATTTTCTCACTGTGGAGCGTTTAGCTGAACTCGATGAAGCTGAGCTTTCCGTTCGAACTGAATTTGTCGACCGCGTGAGTGTAAGGAAAAAAATCTTTTACGTTACAAAATATTTCGTGTTTTATTTAAGATGTTCAACCTGCGACTAACTTAATTCTAACCACGAAAACTTAAGCTAACATAAACATTCATCCTCTGAGTGCTTGGCTAACAGAGATAGTGTGACTCCAGCTACACACTTGCTGTGTGGCGTTTTATGAACATAGGATCCTCAGAGTCCTTGTCTTATCAGCGATAGAGTGACTGCAGCTACACATTTGCTGTGCGTCGTTTTATGTACATTGTACATTGATGCTGCTATGAATTTGTTTGCCACTTATAATTGCTGCTGCAGGTAGAAACTTGTGGGATCAAATATATAAATGTAACCCTGAAGTTGTTATGGTACGTAACTCGTGCGCTATGATTTTGATAGAATTCAATCAATGATTGAAGAAGCCGCTCCACGCGAATTAAATAGTGCAAGCCGGGCAGAATTTCTTTCGGTATATTTTGATGTAAAGGCAAAACTGTCTCGCGGACTCAATTTGCAACCCAAAGAAAACGTACAACATTCTTCGACTCGTCGGTTTAGCTTGAAAGAATCTCGTTTACCGGAGTCGAAAATACCCTAATTTTGTGGAGGATATACAGATTGGCCAAACTTTCTTGCTATGTTCAACAGTGTCGTCGACAATGATCCAGAGCTGAGTAAGATAGAAAAGTTTCAGCATCTGCGAGCTAATTTGCAGGCAGCTGCACTAGACACAGTTTCTTCACTGGAACCTAATGAAGATAATTACGAGAAGGCTTTAGTTTTATTGAAAAATCGATTTGATAATAAATTGTTAATTTTTCAGGCACACATTAAGGCAATATTTGGGCTAAAGAGTGTTGACATGGACTACCATGTCATCATTCCTTGAGAATGTGGAAAGCGCTATGGTAAAACAAGCACATAGAAACCAGATGAGAAAACACTCACATTTTTCAAAAAACAGTAGAAATGTTTTAGTAGCGTCCTCCAGCGGACATATTTTATGCGTATTTTGTGATTCGCTAACAACACTAACAATTATGTGTTCCTAGCTACGGCCATACTTTTTATTAAAATCAGACACAATCAATTTCGTAATCACTCGATTAGCAAATCAGTTGCAACTCCAAGCAAGAAAATCTCAAATATCAATCTCCGGCATTGGAGAATCCACTTTTGTAGCTGACAAATCAGTTGATATTAACGCACAATCGCAGGATGGTGACTACAGCACCTCGTTCACAGCTGATTATCAACCAAATTTCAACTTAAATATATCGGATTGGAATACTCCACAAAAACTCAAATTAGCCGACCCTCAGTTCTTCAAGCCGCAACGCATTGACCTTTTGATTGGTGCTGGTCTATTCTTTGATTTGATGTAGGTTGGTCAAGTTCGCATAGCAAACAACCTTCCAACAAAGAAAGAAAGAACTCGTCTAGGTTGGGTATTCTCTGGAGCAGTCTCATACTCGAGCAGGCGATCATAGACCCTAGCAGCTTACAGCAAAAACTTAACTGATCAAGTCGATGACATCTCGTTAAATGACCTCGTAAAACGCCTTTGGGAAGTAGAGAAAACTACTTCGGGCTACTCATTAAACGACCTACTTTTGGCAGGGCCAACCATACAGCAGAAACTGTTCAACACACTTCTACGTTTTAGATTCTTTAAAGTCGCTATATGCGAAGGCAAAATGTATCGCTGCGTTCCTATTTCGCATACAGACGAATACCCAAGGGATGGAATCAAAATCTACAAATTGGATACCGTAACGATACCCGCGGCTTTCTTATCAATTCGAGCAATGCACCAGCTCTTATTTGATGGGGAACAAAATTGTCCTAAAGGCGCCAAAATCACTCGCCGAGATTTTTATGTGGACGACTTAATCTCTGTCAGGGAAACTATTGAGGAAGTTGTCGAAATTAGGCATCAGATAAAGGATCGTCTTCAAGAAGGGAACTTTCAAATTCGCAAATGGTGCTCTAACGAACGAATGGCACTTCTCGGAGTTTGCGACTCAGACCGTGAAAAATTCCTTAAGTTCCATGATGGCACCGATGTGACCAAGACGCTTGGTCTCGTATGGGACCCTAACGCCGATAATTTCTTATTCTCCTTTACGCCAGTTGTAAACAAAGAACGCCTAACAAAGCGATCAGTTCTCTCTACAATCGCTCGATGTTTTGACCCCCTAGGTTTAATATCACCGGTTATCACTAAGGCTAAAATTTTCCTTCAAACGCTTACGAAAAGCTAAATTGGGATGAGACCTTACCTCTGTCATTGCAGCCAGAGACAATACTGAGACCACCAACTCCGACCGATTTCCCGTTACTTAGCCTACAAGCTATATTTTTATGGGGTGGCAAATGCTAAGTGCGCTTGTATTGTTACATAGAAATTTGTATTGACAAATGTCACGTAACGTCAAAAATTCCGACTCACCAACACACTCGCACCTTGCATATGCCACTTCCGCTGTGGGCAAAGTTGCTGATAGCGTTCATAGAATTTTATCCGTTAAATTTGAACTTATTCATTACGCGTGGATAATATTTTTTTTAAGGAATAAGTGTAGATTTGCTTAAAATATATATAAAAAATTAACAATGCAGATTGTTTAAAGTAACCAATCGAAGTTAATGATATTCAAAAGCGCTAGATACGCAACCATGTTTGTCATAATAAGTTTTTAGTATATAGAACATCTCATTTAGCTAGTTTTATTAACCAAAGAAATCAAATTATTCGCCTTTTAACAACATATAATTACTAACCAATGGCATTCAGTAATAAAAAATGTGGTATTCCCGAATTCTAGCACATTTCCCCACGGTTGTCGAGGTTGGCAGCATATTTTTGTATTTTTTGTATGTTTTTGCATGTCACACGGATTCTTAATTGACACAACACCGACAGGAAAACAAAATGGCGAATTTGAAAAAAAACTGAGGGGCCCAGCGGCAAGAGGATTGTGAGTTGGGGGTCTCAGTATCATTTGTCTCTGATTGCAGCCCCACTGAATTAATATATCTTCTCAGTTCGCTCTTGTAAGCAGCTTTAAATTTCCGCGCTTTGTATTGATGCCTCGATCTTCCTGGGAGATGCATGCATTCTGTGACGCAAGTTTGACAGCCTTTGGTGCGTGCGTATACCTTCGATCTGAATGCGAGGGACTTGTAACATTATCTCTGCTGTGTGCGAAATCAAGAGTAGCTCCCCTAAAGACATTGACCATTCCCAAGTTTTACTTGTCAGCCGCACTACTCCTTGCTGGATTGGTAGCATCCATATCACTAAGTTGCGAGAATAATCTCAAAGTTCACTGCTGGTCTGATTCTATGGTGACACTTTCTTGGCTCCGCAAACAACCATCAAACTTCAATGTATTTGTTTCAAATAGAGTTACTCAGTTACAAACTCTCACCAACGGCATGACTTTGCATTATGTACCAACCTCATTAAAATCGGCAGATATTCTTTCCAGAGGACGCACCCCAAATGAGCCACATGAAATCTGAGCTTTGGTAGCATGGGCCACCATTTCTATTAGGAGATTCCTCAAGTTGGCCTAAAGCTATCGAAATTCTGACCGATTTGCCAGACCGCCGCTGTAAAGCACTCATCATTTCGTCGCAAGAAGATACATCACTTAACTGCAAATTTCACAACTCCTTTGAAAGGTTACAGCGTGTCTTTGCCTACATTTATCTTTTCGCCAATTCAAAAGAATTTTCACTACTCAATTCAATTATCCGTTGACTCCACACAACATAAAAATGGGAACGCACTTGGTTATAAGAAATATTCAGCAAATTCATTTTGCAGCCGAGTATAAGGGACTAAGATCTGAGAAGCAACTAACTGCGTCAAGCAAACTTCATTCTTTGAACCCGTTCATCGATTTATAGGATTACTTCGTGTTGGAGGGCGACTGCAAAATTCATTCTTGAACTTTGATGCAAAACACCCACTCTTGTTGCCAAAACATCATCCAGTTACTAACGCAATAATCGATTATTTGCATAGAAAACATTTACATGCTGGGCCTCAAAGTTTACTCGAATCGATTCGGCAGCACTACTGGCCAATTGGTGGATGAAAAACAGTAACAAGTGTAATAAATAAATGCATCAGGTGTTTTCGTCTAAAACCAAAAATGTTCGAACACATCATGGGCCAGCGGATAGGGTGCAACCCAACAGAACTTTTCATACCACTGAGGTTGATTTTTGTGGCCCTTTCTACTATATATCAGAGATATTCTTCGTGCCATTCGTACCTTCCATACAAAACCAATTTTGCATGACTTGTATGCAGTGGAGGGTATCAAAGCATACTTGTTTGGCTTATATGTATTTGTTTCGAAAAAAATTTATTTAGTCTTTTACTTAGTTCATTTTGCTCTTTTATTGTTTAGTTTTTCGATTATTTCGATTTTTTTACCCTTCACAGGAAGGTATTTTGGCTTTGTCATTACATTTGTAACGCCAAGAAGGAGCCACCGGAGACCTCACAAAGTATATATATTCTGAATCAGGATCACATTCCGAATCGATTCAGCCAGGTCCGTCTGTCTGTCTGTCTGTTGAAAGCACAAAGGCGGCCAAGAAATTGACATAGGCGAATGAAAATTGGTGAAAGGACTTATTTTATCTTCGTCAGGTTGGTATTGAAAATGGGCTTTGTCAGTCAAGTACTTCTGGTACCTCCCATACAAAAGCAATATTATACCTAGGTGTTTCTATCTGTGTTCAAAACACGATAGCGTCGAAAGGAATCAACCTAGGCGAATGAAGTTTGGTCAGAGGACTTCTTTTTATTGTCGTCTAGTTGATATTAAAAATGGGCTATGTCGGTCCAAGAGTTCTGGTACCACCCCTTCAAATTAATATTAGGCCCATGTGTCGCTCTGTCTGTTGAAAACAGGATAGCGTCGAAACAAATCGACCTAGGAAAGTGAAATTTTGTAAAAGGACTGACTTTTATCGTCGTCAGCTTGATATTAAAATTGGGCTATGTCAGTCAAGTAGTTCTGGTACCTCCAATACAAAACCAATTTTAGATGACTAGTATGCATAGCATCGGCCAGGCCGAGGATAACACTTTTCCTTGTTGTTTATTTCGATTTCAATTATTTCGCCATCGTTTGATTGTTTTTATTTTCTTTTATTAATTTTGTAATTTTAAATTTTTTAATTTTTTCCTACAAGTGGTCATATATTATACCTACTTTGTTTTCTTAGTACATAGGTTATTCTCTCAAACCCTTTTTTTAAACCTACAAGTCTATTGGTATTTTACTGGTTTTCTTTTAATAACTTATAGAGAATTTTCATATTTCGAATAGATACGTAGGGTTATACAGTCGTACCTAGTTAACTTGAAGGCTATAAAGCTGTTAACTGTTTAAAACTTTGTTTATGAGTATACAGGTAACTGTTTTCTCAGATTATTATGTTGCTATTTGCAAGCATGTATTTAGATGGTAATTTCGCACCAATAAGCAAGTGTATTGTGTACTTGTATATTGTGTATTGTGTCTCTTTATTGAATACCATGAAAAGGCTACGCTTTGATGGTAGTTTAAGCTCACAGCTCACACATGACGCGGTGAGGACACCTATGTGAAATTGGCCCGCACTTTATCTATAATGAAAAACGTGAAATGCAGTTCGATAGACATTCGTTTGTAGTGAAGTTTAATCGTTAGAAAGTTAGAAGCATTTGAAAAAAAATTCCGCCCGCACTTTTGAGCGTTTGAAATAAAAACTAGCCAGTTGCATTCGAAATCGATTTTAGTGAAATTATTTTTTCTCAAAAATGTCTTATTTCAGAGATATAATGACATTTGTGTTTGCACCTATAATTCCGAATTTCCAATGGAAAGAAATTATTTGAAATCACTGGTGCATAAAGCATCTATTAACTTAAATGTTGAGTTCACTCAAGCATTACTTAATAAAACGCAACTTAAGTCGAAAAATGCATTCCATTACGGTTGCATCCATTATATCGATTTCCCAATAACAACAAAGCAACGGTAAACACATTTCCGCAAAGCATTCATCCGTGTCCATCGATATGAGTCACTATTTGCCGATTAGCAACAATAACCAATCAATAAAGCCCGAGTTTGTCCAAGAAATGTTTCTATTCCTTTGAATAACATTAAAAAACGACCACTTATAAACAACTAACTGACCCGGCGAACTTCGTGCTGCCTAAAATTAATTTTGTTATAAACATTTTTTGATAAAGTGGAACCTCTCTATTGAACGATTGAAACTCCCTTGGGATTAAATAAAGTTCAAATGCATAGAAAGGACTTCATTTCCTCCCTTTTTTTTCTGTGCTACTGTGCTTAACGATGAAGCCCATGATCGTTTTGAGCTTTTGTTTTTTTTTTTTTAAATCGTGCGGTATGTCATGGCGGTCGTCCGAAGTTTGCCCGGGAAGTAAGAATCCCCGTTCAAACAATTTGTTCCCACTTCACATTCGATGAAGGTGCTATAAAACATTAAATATCAGTAGTTGCGACTTGTGAACACGGTGGCTCAGTGGTTAGTATGCTGGATAGTATACGAATAATGAACACATTATACCTCCCCTTCTTTCTACCAAGCGAAAATGTACCGCACGGCCTACGCAAACATGCCACATGCCACATAACATATAAAAAAATCATTCAAATCCGTCGAGACGTTCTCGAGTTTTAGCGAGACTAACGAACAGCAATTCATTTTTATATAAATACATAATAATAGATAGATTTATATCAACAGAAACATAATTTTTGCAAACTCTGTATTCCTGGCTATCTCATCCAATTTAAATGATGTGATTGTATCACAAAAGAAAAGCAAACGGCAGTTCCTCATATAAATTCATATTAATATTTCGGTTATTAAGCAACTCAAAATATCGAAATCTCTTTCTTTCTAATGCCTTCCATTAGATGCTTCTAATGGAATAAAAAAAGTGTTATTTTGTTAATAGATAACGATATGTTCAAAATATAAGAAAATTAGTGAAATCGTCCGCGCAAACCGATTTAAGGGGACGGATATTTCAAATGCTGGACAACTACAAACGACAAAAACTAGTTAGTTGTTAGAAAGCATGTATGATCTATCTAATAAAACCGAAAATAGCAAAATTGTCCCAATCAAAGAGAATTTATATGCAGTTTAAGCTGTCGACCTACAACCCTCGTTACCTCCGAAACGGTACAAAGCCAAGTGATAAAATTTTCTATTTTGAACAGTATTCCACCTAACCACTCTATTCGATTCGATATTTCCAATGGTAAACGTTTTCAGTCGCTTAAAAATGAGAAAATTGAGACCATTTAAGGCTTACTTTAAATTACGAATAAAAAGTTGTCAGTAATGCGCGCTGTCTTCTATTTTATATCAGAGTTAGAAAAGCACCCATAGAATAGAATTGTAGACTTTTATCGTTTGCAGTTCAACAGTTTTTGAGTTATAAGGACCCGAAGTTGGGAGCTTACATTTTGCTTAAATTTTTTTTAAGAGGCGAATGTACCTTACAGTTATATAAAATTAAATTAATAAATCTATTGATTGGGAAAACAACAATTGCCGTACAACTCCATTTAAATACCGTTTCAGATATGACGTAAGGTCCTTCCAACTGAACTTATGATCCAATATAATACCTAGGTATTTAAAGCTCTCAACACGCTCAATTACAAAGCAACCTTCACTACAGCTTACTTGACTATCAAATGATATTATGACCATAAGCATCATCCAAACAAAATCGACAACAGCTTGGTGAGTGATAATATAAAGGCAACTCTTCGCATACAACACCCTTGATATTAAATACCATAAATTTCGTTTTGTTGCTGATGATCAGTTTATGAGACTTGAACCATCGTCGTAGTATAACAAGGTCATAATTAACATCGACAAACATATCCAGAAAGCTCTTATTGGAATAGGAAAGAGCAGTATCATCAGCAAATGCAGTGATTCTGCCCTTAAAAGGTTGTAAAAATAGAGAGTTAACATAAATTAAAAACAGTATCGGGCCCAAGACTGATCCCTGAGGAACACCTATATTTAAATAAATTTGTGAACTATAAACATTTTTGACCTTTACCACTTGTTTACGATTTGTTAAATAAGAAGTAAACCAGGCTTGAATGAAGCCTCTGAAACCTGCATTAAATAGTTTATTTAGTAACAGAGTATGATTCACCATATCGAAAGCCTTGGTTATGTCGATAAATAAAGTCGAAGGAATTTGAGAAGCATTCAAACTGTTATATATTTCCCCAGATAATTTTAATAAAGCACTTTCAGTTGATCTACCGCTTCTAAAACCAAACTGAGAATCATTAAAGAAATGAGTTTTATCCAAGAATGATAACATTCTAGATTTAATTCCGTTTTCAAAAATCTTAGAAAAAACGGATAAGATGGAAATTGGACGATAATTATTTAATGACTTTGCATCACCTTTTTTGTGCAGTGGTAATACTACAGCTGTTTTCAAAGACTCAGGAAAAACACCTTCTTGTACACAAAAATTAAAAACAAAACATAAAACATCAGAAATATGAAACGCAATATTTTTTAATATAAAACTTGAAATATTGTCAAAAGACGTTGAATTAGATGTTTTAAGTGAAATTATAATCTTATAAATTTCAAGCGATGTAAACTGATCAAAGAAAAAGCTCTCTGGTTGAACACTGCTTTGTATTAAAGTGTTGTCACAGTGACTGACATTTGAAACACTGCTACAAGAACCTATATCAGCAAAAAAAATTATTAAATAAATTAGCAACTTCTAAAGGCTCAGACACAATTAAATTATTATTTGAAATACTTATATCTTCGCAAGATCTATTTTTGTTAAGTATTTCATTAACAACACGCCATTCCTCTTTAGAGTTACCAAGGTTTCTTGCCAATTTATTGCTAAAATATGTATTTCTGCAAGGCGGTATTTCAATCTTGACCTCTCTACATAACTCCACGTAATAATTCTTAAGTCTGTGATTATTCGGATGTTTATTGATAATTAAGCAAAGTCGTTTTTTCTTTTTTATTTTACTTAAAATAAACTTGCATCGTTTACATTTTTTCTTCTTACTACAATTAAATATATGAAATTGTAGCTTATTAAGAAACAGATTAAAAGCAACAGACGCGTCGACGGAGGAGTAAACATCATCCCAAAATTCAAAATGCAACCTCATAAAGCGGAAAAATCAATTTCTTTTATTTCAACGGCATCCAATTTTTTTACTCGAGAGACCCTGCAATTGAGTTGAATACCAGTAAGGCTGTGGTCAGTTATTTTTAAGTCGTAAGCTATTCTTTCATAATCAACAGAAATGTTTCTATGAAGCCTTACAAAAATGTGATCTAAACAAGAGCTATACCGCGTGGGCTGATTCATAACAGACTCAAAGCCAAACGAGGAAAGCGTAGTTAAAAAATTATCGACATCAGGTGTATCACACAGGATGTTTATATTAAAATCACCCAACAAAATTATATTATTACATTTCTGATTATACAAAAATCCCGAAAACTCATCCAGTAAGGTTCCCACAGTACACCTGTGCAATCTGTAAATACAGATAAAACAGTAGTGAACACCAGAGACTTCGCAATTAGCGCTGACTATATCAGCACTATCCAATTTAATTTTACATCCCATTATGTTACTACTATAATAAACCGCGACACCGCCAGCAGCGTAAGTTTCATTACAAGCAGCGTCGAATGTAAAGTTTGGAATTATATTATATTCAGACTTCTCTTCTTCAAAGCTCCAAATTTCAGAGAGAAAAATTAGATCTGGTAAATGATCCAGAGGTGTGAGGTGAGCGAGAAAAGTATTAAAATTTGTTCGCATACTGCGAATATTTTGATGAATGGCAGAAAAACCAGAAAATTGCTCATTGTTGTGATGGTCTATACAGAAACATTTAACATTATCAGTAGTTAAAGAGAAAATACTATTACTTGAATCATTATGAGGATCTATAAGTGAATTCATATTATGCATTATACAATAAAACAAACAAATTATAGTTATTTAGTTAACGTTCAAGTTATAAATATCCTCAAATGAATTAATTCTTATAACTCTATCACCTTCTCTTTTTCTAATAAGAACAGATGAGTCTTTAACCCAAACAAACTTGCTTTTTGTGTTTAAGATCATTTGCCATTTTTAATAGAGACCATGTGTAGCCAGTGAGACTATCGTTGATGTAGATGTTGCTACTGCTGTTGTTGCTGATGTTGGTATGACAAACACCAAAAATATCGGAAGAAATTTTGTTTTTGTTCTCCCGCATTTTCTTCATTACAGCTTTCTTCCGTGAGACAGTTGAGAACTTCACACATACGATGCTAGAAGCAAATTTTTTGTTTTTTTCCTTTTGCACTCTTAACAAAGCATGAGTCAATGTCGCTGGAGTTCACCTCTTCACCAACCACAGTAGCAAGTAGTTTGTTGACTCTCTCTTTCACGTTTGAGTTGTTAACGTCAGGAATGCCAATAATGTCAACTGAACATTGTTTCTCCCTCTGCTCCAGTACATTCAGCTTCGACTCCAAGAAATCTACTCTCTTATTAAGAGAAGCATTACAGTCTTCAAGAGCTTTGATTGTAGTAAGCGCCTCGGTGTTAACTTGCTTAAGCTGAATAATTTCGCTGTACAGCATTTGCAGTGTTATTGTTTGTTGACCCGTATTGTTGTCATCATGGGAAGCAAGATTTGGGATTACAGCTGATCAATTTTTGATTACTGTAGAGGTAGACGGACTAGCAGTACTTTTGTTTTTGGAAGAAGTACTCAAAGAAGAAATTATGTTTGCAGATGAGTTCATGGGAGCATCTCCCAATATTGACTTTCTCCGCTGAGTTACACAACTATCACACTTGTACCCCTGACTGCCTTTGTCATAAAACCCTATTTCTCTTTTCTCCAATTTGGCGCACTTTCCATGATAGCATTCTTGACAAATACTGCACTGAATCTTAAGTTCATATCTTTCAATTTTGAAATAGCACAAACCGCACTTCATTTTTACACTAATAGTTGTAACAGCAGACCAATTGAATTACAGCGTGAAATAAAAAAATTAAAAAATACTTTTTACTTAGATTTTAAGTTATAAAAAAATACTTTCAAGTGGAGCAATTCTCAATGCGTGTGTCCCCCATCAACACACATCATTATATGATGATTTTCAAATAAATCATAAACCGTTAGGCCGATTGACACAATTTGAGTTTTGTTAGATTAGTGGAACACTTTCGAAAATAGGAAATTTTATCAGTTTTGCTTGTAAGTTTTGGAGATAGCACGTTTTTAAGGGATTGCAAATTTTTTGTTCACATGGTTCTAACTTTCTAACGGTTAAAGTACAAACGAAAAAAATTTCACTACAAACAACTACAAACAAATGTCTATCGAACTGCATGTCACGTTTTTCATTCTAGAAAAAGTGCGGGCCAACTTCACATAGGTGATGAGGAAGCATGCAAATTCAAAGTATGTAGTTGAAATTTAAGGCTTAAGTATATGAAACGTGACAAGAGAGACATGACTTAAATTTCTATATAACTTAAAAATATATAGTTTTAATATATAAATAGGTGAGTATGTTCTGCCATAATTGCGCATGTAAACTGCATATATTTTCTTCACACTAAATGACCTGCAGGAAGTGATGTATCCATATATTGTTTAAGTTTTTCACATTTTGCCTGCGTTAATTTCACTGATCAAGAAGCTGAATTTTATAACACAAGTGGCAATCCATTTCGATGTGATAAATGTGCAGTGCTAAGACGCCGTTCTTGCCCATGCAAAACAACAACATTGCACCGGCTCTAACAAACTCAATATTCCACTTCCACCAGAAAGCAGTATTGCTCAATCAGCAGCGAATGATAATAAAAAAAAAAAAATAAAAATAAATAATTGGCGGAACAGGTCCGTATGGACCCAAGCCTAGCTTCTCACAACCATTCGTCTTGTGTGAGTTTTTATTTTTGGGACGAATGGAAGGGATCTACAATTTTATGCCGAGTCCAAACGGCCAATTGAGAAGCTCTTTCATGACAGTTATACTCTCGGATGTTTGTCAGACGTTCGCGAGAGGTGGCGCAGCGAAAAAAACCTTAAGTTGAAATTTGGGTTTTTCTCGGGATTCGAACCTGGGACCCCTCGCTTAGTAGTCCAACACACTAACCACTAAGCCACTGCGCCACTATGATAATGAATGATAATAATCAAACTATTTAAACATCTAAGCAAACCGATGTCATAGAGAACGAATGCACTCTCCAAATGATTTCTTTCAAGCTATTTCAATTGGAAGAAACAAACCATCATTTTCTTCAACAAATTAACGAATTACGATCCGAAAATTCAGAGCTGAAATCGAGGATCAACAACCTGGAGAGTAAGCTCAACTGGCAGCAACAACAAACGAAGATGACACAAACGCACTCAGAAAGGCAAAACAAATTTTCCACAATGCATTGTCCAATGCACATAGTGCAAAGTGCAACACAAAACAAACAACGGTGTATCGAGATCCAAATCCATCATCTGCTTAAAATACTGTAATTTACCAACGAAGCAGCGAATAATGAGTGCAAAGAGGAATAACAAAAAAAAATCTTAACTCAAATGTAACTGGGGTCGACAGTGTAGGCGAAAACAACAGCAGCAAAAATACCAACAACAACAGTAGCAGCAAGGGGAACAGCATTTATTTAATCGATTCACATACAAATTATACGCAGGCTCTCTTTTTCAAGGCGAAAGAAGCTAAACAGAATAATCGCGCTAAATATGTATGGTTTAAAGACAACAAAATTCTTATGAGAAAGGTTGATGGTGAAAAAGTCATTTCAATAAGATCTTTCAACGATCTTATACTTATGTAGTATATTGCG
Organism: Cheilosia vulpina; assembly: GCA_916610125.1. Lineage (NCBI taxonomy): Eukaryota > Metazoa > Arthropoda > Insecta > Diptera > Syrphidae > Cheilosia > Cheilosia vulpina. The sequence goes on along the minus strand of OU744276.1, from coordinate 52,397,871 downwards.
TTAATTCTTATTTAAAAACAAATGATGGAAATTAATTGCTGACTTTTCCACACTTTATTTGTCATTGCTGATGCTTTTAACTGCTACTTCACCAATATAGCCAGTAACTCTCAGCCGTGCGCCGTCCTATCGTTCTGTAATTTCTGTTCGTGTATTAGTAGCTCTTTTGAAGTGATGAACGATAACAGCTTTGATTAGGATTCAATACCTCCTCTTGAGATATTAAGTAATTGGTTCCTTAAAAAATTCCAACACATCTGGAGTTGATGGTGTTTCTGTCTTGGTTGTAAAAACGTGTGCATGTTTCATAGTGGAGGTTTTAGCAGATATTTTTAATCGCTGCGTTTTTGAGGGGGTCTTTCCAGATGCCCTCAAATGCACGGATTTTGCTCTCTTATTTAAAAAAGGTTCTCCTAGTGAAATATGTAATTACAGGCCTATTTCACTTCTCCCTGTTTTCAGCAAAATCTTTGAAAAACTTATGAAAAATCTGATACTCCTCTTTCTAAGTAAAAGTAAATTCTTTAATGAGAATACCTAATACTGAAGATGCACTTTTAGAATTTTGTAGTCAAATAATGTCAAGCCTAGATTCGAAAAAGTGCACGGCTGGGCTATTTATCGATATAAACAAAGCGTTTGATATGGTCAACCACAATATTTTGTTGCGTAAACTAGAAAAAGCTGGGTTTCGTGACTTCATTCTTGACTGGTTTAAATCTTACCTAATAAATAGGTCGCAAGGAGTGCATATAGGTCAGATAAGGAGCAAAATTAGGTTCTTTAATCTGGAGAGTACGCCAAGGCTCTGTTGTAGGGCAAGTTTTTTTTCTTATCTATATCAACTCACTGTTTGCACTTAAATTTAAAGGCTCACCAACTGCTTTTGCAGATGATATAGGCTTTTCTTATGGCTTGAATAGTCCCTTAGACGTAGTCTTTGACATAAATGCGGATCTAAATTTGTTAAGGATGTGGTTTGCTGAACATTATCTGGTCCTAAACTCAAAAACTAAGGTCATGTTTTTCAGTTTATCATTCTTAAACAGTTTGGAAGCAAATGTTTCATATCACGCACCTGAATGATTAAAATATAAACTTTTAAATTGCTACTGCAAATCTAGCTCTTCTTTTTGTGATATTGTAAGTTGTAGTGATAACTGCTTCCCAATTGAAAGAGTTGGCGAATTTAAATACCTGGGGCTTACCATAGGCGCTAGAATGAGCTTTTCAAGTCACGCAGAAACTTTGAGGAAGTATTTTCGCTACGCACTTAGAAATTTCTATTACTTGCAACAAATTTGCTCGACCATGCTCCTAAAAACAATTTATTTTGGCATTTTTCACTCTAAACTGCAATATGGTATTGCATGTTGGGGAGGTGTTTATCTAAACAAAATTCAACCATTATTAATTCTGCAGAAATGTACCTATGCTACGAAAATATGACGCAAAACATAGCAAACATTCTAGTTTTCCTTTGTTCTGTGAACAGAAAATACTTCCAGTTCGTCATTTGTACTGTTTTAAGGCTTTGAAATTTTTTTTTATGAAGTCTGGGAATCCTACTTATCGGTTAATTTCTAACTACCTACAATTTACGTAGAAACTTTTTAAATATGGTATCTGTTCCAAGTTTTCGTACCCTACCGCATATCGTAATTTGTATTCTGTTTCCGCATACCTACCGCTTATTTAATAAATTTCCTCAGTCAATAAGGATGTTATCAACGCCTGGAATTCTGTAAAATGTAAATTGATGTAAAATGCTAGCTTATCAATTTTAACTTTGTTAATTTAGAATCTATACTTTCAGACACTCTGGTTTAAAATTTAGTTCTAACGAATTATGTATGTAATTATTATGTTTTACATTTATGTTAAATAAATTATATCTATCTATCTATCTATATTATAAATATAGACTATGATAGAATACAGTAACTGTACCTACCTACCCTCTATTTTTATTTTCAGTTAAAGAAATATTCTTTACCTGAAAAACTATTATTACGCCCACGTCAGAAAGCGTTATATAAATATAGAAAGGTAAAATATACAGTCCCTAAGGAAAAACATAACATATAATAGGTATGTATAAAAGTCTTCCATGTGTTTGTTATCTTCAATTTCATATGGATTTGCTACCTAAAACATCCAAATCGGAATCGGAACATAAAAAATAGGGGAGGAGATTATTGTCCACATAGGAATTCTCTCATTATGTTTCCTAAACAGGGTGGTGGTGTTTTGAAACCTATAAATATAATACGTATTATTAAAAGAGTCGCTGGTGTAGGATGCTTAAGTGAATTATATCTTTTCGATCTTCCGCCACCAACTCAAGTCATCAAGGAGAGAGAAGATTGCACATTTCATAAAGATAATTACTTTTTGCGAATCTGAAAAGCAAAGCAAAACAGACAACCTGTATTTAACTGTAAATAGATCTGATGCCATACTCTTTAACTAAAATATTATTATTACGCCCACAATACAAAGCATGGGTTTTATTATAATTATTATGTAAAGATAAATTTCTAAGCATGTTAAATGTGTATATACATGTCCTATCCGCATTTCATACCTATTTATTTATTATTTATGTTTGGTTATTCTTTGTGTTCGGTGCATTTAATATTTTCCTTCAAGCAACTTTTAGACGGGCTTAGTAACGATTGGGTATCTAATTGTTTATTGGTACAGTTTGACTAATGGTGTAAATTTTTACTAAAGCTGGTAACCAGTTAATCGTCGACATTAGTGTTTGATTATTAGTAAGCCCGATAGGCTTTCATACACTTTTGTAAACTTGGTTAGTTTGATATATTTTAATGAATGATCTATTTTAATCATACTCAATTTAAAAGCTGTCGTTGTTAAGTCCGCCTGAAAGCTGCCACCCTGCATATGAAGGAAAATTTTAAATACACCCAACACATAGAATAACAACACAAAAAGAAGGTTAAAATCAAATGGGGATGGGACATGTGCACATTTGCATGCGCATGTGCTTTGCTTGGATATTTCTCTTTACCTACATATAAAGATGTGGGCGTAACAATTTATTTTTAGTTAAAGAGTATCAATCAGTGATACCATTTTTAGGAATTTCTCTGAGGGATTTTCTGCGATTTTTAATATTATATATATATAAACAAATTGCATTCTTCTGTTACATTAATATCCTGGACACACACTAAAAAAATATTAGTCCTTATTACAATAACTGGTTCATTAATATTTGCATTATTCAGGAACATTCCACAGCTGTGTAGAATTCACAATTTTTTAGCGAAAAACCAAATTCAGGTTATATTGTGTACGCCGTCCGGTATTTCAACATATTTAAATAAGTACATAGGTACTATATGTACCTAGTTTTCATGGATAACATGCCTGTCCTATAAGAATCCCAACACAAACTGTAAAAAAAAAACACAATATGAACAAAATTCCCACTTTAAAACTAAAACTATTTTGCTCATCTTAACTCAAGTTACCACTCTGTATATGAAACATATTGCGAGAATGTGTCGACCATGATCTCCTCCCTTATTTGATTTATGTTCCGATTCCGATTTCGAGTTAGGTAACAAATACATATGAAATAAAATATATAGCAACTCATGGAATACTTTTATACATACCTATTACATATTATACTTTACAATAGGCATGGTATATTCTACCTTTCCATATTTATATGACGTTCCTGATGTGGGCGTAACAACAGTTTTTCAGTTGAAGATTATTTCGTACTGTTTTGTGAAGGACTAATACAAATTGAATTCATTATAATTGACAGCAATTTTAGAAAATATATCATACTTACCAAGTTTACTACAGTGCAAAAAAATAAAAGTATATGTCTCCTTACTAACAATAACAATAATAACAAAAAAATAGAGAAGTATGTATAGATACCTACACCCAAGGAGCATAAATATCTTATTTTAATGAATGATCTATTTTAATCATACTCAATTCAAAAGCTATCGTTACTAAGCCCGTCTGAAAGTTGCTTGAAGAAAAATATTAAATGCACCGAGGACAAAGAATAACCAAACATAAATAATAAATAAATAGGTATGAAATGCGGATGGGATATGCGCATATATTTTGCTTGGAAGTTTAATTTTACATAATATATTATAAACGATTCTTTTTATTATGGGCGTAACAATAATTTTGTAGTATGGCATCAGATACATTTAGAGTTAAATACAGGTTGTCTGTTTTGTTTGTCATAAGATTCGCAATAAGTAATTCTCTTTATGAAATGTGCAATCTTGTCTACTCGTAAGCGGATAGCCTTTGATGATTTAGAGTCATCGAAAGATATGAAGAGTTCACTTAAGCATCCTACACCAGGGACCCTTATAATAGATAAGTGGGATTGTGAAAATGAATGAATTAATGAGCAAATATGAATAAATAAACAATTTTATTCTTAAATACGTATTATATTTGTGGATATCAAAACAAATTGTATTCTTCTATTACACAATAAGTCGCACACTACGTTAGTACCTACCTATGTACCTATTTTTCATGGATAAAATAAATAACTAATTAACTATGAGTACAAAATTCTCTCTTCAAAATACCTATCTTAAAACTATTTTGCTCATCTTAACTTAAGTTACCACATACCACCGTGTTTAGGAAACATGATGAGAGAATTCCTATGCCGACCATAATCTCCTCCTCTATTTTGTATGTTCCGATTCCGATTTGTATGTGTTGGGTAACACATCCATATGATATAGAATATAACAAACAGATGGGATACTTTTATCCATAGGTATAACATGTTATGTCTTCCCTTAGGGACGGTATATTTTACCATTCTATATTTATATGCCGCTTTGTGATGTGGGCGTAATAATAACAGGTAGGTACCTAGTATGTTCGAATTCAAGATATACAGAATTCTGTATTACTTGGTTCGAATTCATAGAGGAGAACATGACAGCATTCGTGTAAAAGAATGTCCACGGATTTATATTTGTCGGTTTTAAAGTTTCCCGAATTAGTTATTTTTAAAAGATCGAATTGAATTTATTTTCACACTTCCATATATAGGTACTTTTGTAAGCACTGTTTCGTAGCTTGGCAAATTGTAATTCAAATGGAAATGAATAAGCAGGCTATTATTTCTTTCGAAAATATTCACTTACCTACGATTCAAATGTGATCCTTAGACTACCAATAAGCTTTTATGCATCATCAGCTTACGAATAAATCATAGCATTTTAATAAACTATTTCCGTGTAGGTATTGAATAATTTGAAAGAGATCTAACGAGATTACTATATAAATCCTTCTTAAAGCATACTATAAGAAGTACCGAAAATTGTGTCTGATCGAACGATAGGGCATTACTGATTTGCATAATGATATTTGACAGATCAGCGGATATTTTGTGCATTTCCTTTTTTGTGTTTTGTTTTTTACTAATAATTAACTTCAAAAGGCCTGGGAAATTTATCTATTTGTAAAATGTAATTGCAATTTATATAGGTATTCCTTTTTTTTAGAATAAAATCCTCGTTGTGAAATAAACCATTGACATTGTTTTTTAACGAAAACAGATTATGAAATTTGCGATGACAACAAATGTAATATATTCTAAAAAAGTTGTGGGACTTGGAAATGTGGAGGTACAATGTACATTTTTACTAAATCTGGCAACCAGCTAATCGTCGACATTAGTGTTTGATTATTAGTAAGGCCGATAGGCTTTTATAGACTTTTTTAAACTTGGTTAGTTTGCTATATTTTCTAAAATTGCTGTCAATTACATTGCATTCAATATCATCAGTCCTTTTCAAAATAGTAATGAAAGAGCTGTACGGGCATACAACTTGCAAAACACATTCAAAAATATTAAATTTTATAATTATTACCAAGCATTTAGTGTTTAGTATTTTTTTATTATACCTACTAAGAGTAAAACAAGTATACGAAAAAATATATTTATTTAGTCGATATTAAGAACTAAACACAAAAAAAATGTTTGCTACTATGGTAGAAAAAAAGCGACTATAAGTATAAGAACGGTTGTGTATTTGAGGACAATGTTCATTATAAATTGTTTTGTAAACAAAAATATACAAAACTTCTGTATTTTTGATGTTCTTCATTTTTAAATAATTCTTGTTCTGTATTTCATTAAAATTGTTAAAAACAGTAACGTAAATATTAATAAAACCAAAATTCAATGAAATAAATGGTAAAACGAGTACGAAGTTGCGGGCACAGCTAGTCAAACAATAAATCAAATATATTATTTCAGCTATATCGTCTTCATTTCTTGAATTCTTCAATTCATTACTTTAGGTATCAATGTAGGTAATATCACAACCACCAAAACAAAAACCATAAACTCAATATATATTTACACCACCATACGCCTATCATCGCACGTCATCAGACATCTGCACATTTCCTCAGAAAAAAATTGTCGCTGTTGATTACATCCACACTCATCTCGCATACTTCTCTTTCGTTTCACTCAATCGGAGAAAACTCAACGTAGTTGTTTCGAACACATTCAAAATATTGAATTGAATAAGTAACATGTGTTCGAATAGGAAAGAATATCACGTATAAACATGTAAAGATGGAAAGTGGCTTTGACTAGAAGAACATAAATTATTTCGAGTTAGTTCTGTACATAAACTAACTATTAAATACACTGACAGCTTCAGCCAAAAAAGAGAAATTGCCTACAACAAGCTGAATTTGACCTTGGATGTAGCCCAGTTTGAATTCATGTGTTTGTGCCTATGTTAATCAAAGCGGACTCACTCATACTTGAAAAAAAAAACAGGCTACACTCTTCCGGTTCCGGTTTAAACCGCCATGTCGGTAGCCTTATGTGGATTCTCATTTCAATATCAAGGGCTGTGTTGTAAACAATAGTTTTTCTTAGTTCCAGGTTGACAGAATAGTTGTTCGATTTTCTTATAATTGAATAGAAATTAATGTTCAAATTACAGGATATAAAGAAAAGGAATATTTTTTAAGTTATTTTATAATGAATTTTGGATAGATAGATATAATTTTTATGATATCGATATAAGGAAATTGTTCGCATATTCGCCATAGAATTTCCTTTAAGTTTCGCAACCAATTTCTCCTTTAAGTTTCGCAACCAATTTCTCCTTTCACATTCCCATTTTTTTTTAATAATCGATTTGGTGAACCTATTAACAACAGTATTAAACGAGGCTGACAACTGTACTGTCATTTACAAAAGTTTAAGAAACAAAAATAAGTAAAAAAATTCGTCAGTTTCCTAGAAAAAAAATTGTGATGACACAATTATAAATCTTGCAACTTTATTTTACTTTTCACATAAATAATGACATTATTTTCATTCATAAAATGTCTACCAAAAACTTTTCAGTTATGTTTTTTTTTATTAAAAACTAGCACTATTCATGTTCTTGGTTGAAGCAGTTGTTTTCAAATGGAATTTAATTATTTATCTCAATTATTTAAAATGTTCTAATAAATTTTAATTGTTTTTTTTTTTTTTTTGTTTTCCGCTATTAAATGGAATCTTTATAAAAAGATTATAACTCAAAAATCAGGGCAGTCTCCTTTGAATAAGCTTCGTGAATTACTTGAGTTTGACATTGAAACTTCATTTTGATTATTTTGGTGTGTTTATAAATTTTGGGTATTCCACTAACATATTTTTTCCCCAAAAATAGACACATTAATTGTAGGAACAAAAAAATCTTCTTTTATTTAAACGAATGCTTTTTTCACACTTTTTCCTTTATTTTGTTGATTTTGTTGATTATATTTGCTGTTTTAAATTTTGTAGAATAGAATACAAATGTTATCGTGGTACAATAAAACTACGAATTTAAACTCTCAGAACGCATCCATCAGCTGACAGCAACTCACGAAATACACTAAATCTCAGTCAGTGTTTCTAGCACTCTCGCTTTATTTTTCCCACGAAGCGTGTTCATTTTTTCCTTTTCACTAAACTCAAATTACCTCTATTTTTTTATGAAAAAAACATGCTTTAAAAATTAAAATTTGTACTTTTCGGAAGGAAAATAATATTAAATTAATGTTCAGTATAAAAATCGCAGTTTGTTAATATTATAATCATTATTTTTGGTACTGGAAATTGTTGCTAAAGGAAAATCTCCTTTGTATGTACATTTAGTGCATTGATATTAATGGTGAAATGTAGTTTGAATGTTTTCTTTGCAGATTGTTTATATTCCCACAATTTTGATGTTTTACACATGGAAATTTTACCGAAAATTAAAATTTCCACAAAAAGGTAGGGAACACTGCTAAGTGCCAGTATTTTTTTTGATGCTACACACGTATTCACAGGCAGTAAAATAGCGAGCGGTGGGAGGGACTTATATTGAAAAAAGTCTGCGGGGTAAATCGGGGAGACATAGGAAAGCTGTCAGTCTATTTAATAGTTAGTTTATGGGTCTGTATGGAGTGTCGGAACATAAGCATGCATTTTTTAATAAACGAGAGACAGTGTTTTTTTATTATATTTTTCCACTTTAAAATATGTAGTTTTAGTTTTCTGTGCTGTGGTGAAGTAAAGTGTAGTGACTCCAATGAAGCACGTCAAAACGTCGAGACCGGATAGAAAAAGATACCTGTAAAGGAATATTTGGTTTGTATTCGAGAAAAATGATATCTGTTGGTAAGACGATATACTTATATTATATTTGTTAAGTAAAATATCAAATAATTTGAATGTTTAACTAATTTAACTTGGCAACTCCCATCTTCACCGAAATGTTCAGTTATGTGGATGGCGGGGGTGTCCGGCTGGTGAAGATGGAAGCAGAGTCTCAGGACGCATACGATATTCGTTTATCAGTATGGTGAAATCCGATTGTAAAGCTCAACGCATTATTGCAATGAGTGTTGGCCCAACACCACTTCGCCATATAGTGAATTGCACCACTGCAAGGGAAATGTGGGTAAAGCTTCAATCGGTGTATGAACAATCATCAAAAGCAAATGTACATATGCTGCTCCAGAGGTTTTATGCCTTTGCTATGGAACCAGAGGATGACGTAGCGACTCACATCTCAAAATTGGAGAACATAGCTAGGCAACTGCGGGATATTGGAGAGAAGGTTACGGAAATCATGATTATCACCAAAATGTTGATGACACTTTCAGAGTGCTTTAAACATTTTTTTTCTGCATGGGAATCTACCACGAAAGATCAGCAAACTATAGAGAACTTAGCATCTCGCTTACTTATGGAGGAAGCAAGAATGCTTTCAAGCTCATCGGGTCCAGGCACAAGTACTTCTGCTCGAATTGATAAACGAAGAAATCGCAAGCAACAAAAGAGCAAAACTCTTAAACCTTGGAAGAAAAAGTGTCCCAAAAAGCTTATTGGTTATAGGAAAACTGACAGCAGAGGTGGTGCAAAAAAGATGGGAGAGGCACTAATGTGCAATGGTGATAATGGTAGCGATCATATGAAGACAAGATGAGGTGGCAGTGGTGAGGAAATCATCTTCAGTAAATGACGATCGTGTATGGACTGGAAGTAAAGATGAGGTGGCAGCAGTGTGGAAGACGAATTTATTGAATGTTGATCGTGTGAGGACTGTAAGTGGAGGTGAGGCTAAAGAGGAAGAACCAAGCGTTTTTAATGCACTGCTGGTCAAAGATAGTGAAATATAATAATTGGTACCTTGATTCTAGGGCCAGCGATCATATGACCTATCGAAAGAGTTGGTTCTCAAATTATGAATCATTTCCTACTCTGATTGATATTAGAGTTGGAAGCGGGCATAAAATATTAGCTTTTGGAATCGGTGATATAAATATATTGGCATTCAATAGGAAACAGTGGTGCGAAAAACATTTGTCTAATGTTTTGTATGTACCCAAAATATCTGTTCATCTATTTTCTCAAAGTGGCGCTGTATAGGACTCAAAGGACTTAAAACAACTCAAATTTATTTCTGATAAAATGAGATGTGATTATGTCAAAGAGGACGGAGCTGTCGTGTTCAAGTTTCTCAAGGGCCGTCGGCAAATTTGACAACTTCTAGACCACTACCATTGAAATTATAGCACGAAAGAATGGCTCATCAGAATATAAAAAAGGTTCGTGCTCATCTGAAAGAAAACAATATTGATTTCATAGATTCCCAAGATTGTGCGTGCGACTCCTTTTTGTATGGAAAACTGCATCGAATGCCATTTCCAAACAGTTCCTTTAAGGCAAGTCAACCAGGTGAACTTGTGCATGCTGATGTATGTGGTCCAATGGAAGAAGCATCACTAGGAGGGGCCAAGTATTTTCTTCTTTTTAAGAATCATTTCTCACGCTTTAGAGTGGTCAAATTCTTGAAGAAAAATTCAGATGTTTGCTTATGCATTGAAGGTCTTTTAGATACCGCTAGCTGTGAAAACAGCCGCGAAGTTAAAACTCTTCGTACTGCCAACGGGCTGCAGTTTGTCAACGAGTCTGTTAATTTGCTCCTCAGGGAACGCTCTATTTGTCATGAAACAAGTGTTGCATATACTCCAGAGCAAAATGGGAGCATTGAACGAGAAAACCGCACGGTGGTCGAACGATGCTGAGTGCAAAGGATTTGCGTAAGAAATTTTGGGCTGAAGCTGTAAATACGCAGAAAATGGGACAAAAAGGCTGAAAAAGGATTGTTTATGGGGTATTCAGACACATCCAAGGGCTATCGGATTTGGATCCCAGCGACACAAAAAGTATAGGTCGCCAGAGACGTCATCTTCAGGGAAGTGGAGCAAAATAATCCACAAAACGGACCTCCGAATAGTGACCATGTGGAATCTCCAAAAACAAGTGTTTTTCATATGACTGAAATCGACGAACTTTCGGGAAACAACTCTTCGATAGAACTTCTAGGTCGACGTGCCTTTTTTCTATTCCTCTGAAGTATCGACTACGCAAAAGAAAGGAGGATACACCAGGGATTTGTAATTTTGTTAAAAAACATTCACTTTTGGTGCAAGAAGAGCCACGATGTTATAAAGAAGATGTTTCTTGCGAAGGTAAAGACCAATGGAAGGAGGCAATGACGGAGGAGATAAGAAGTCTTCACAAAAATCACACAGGGATATTTTATCTCGTCCTAAGGATAGAAAAATTATTGGCAACAAATGGGTGTACAAAATAAAGGACATAGGTGCTGGAAAGCGAAGATTTAGGGCAAGACCGGTTGCGCAGGGTTACACTCAGGAATATGGAATCGATTATGGAGAAACATACAACATTCAAGCCGGTGTCAACTCCAGCGGAAATCCTTTCATTACCAAAATCTGTGCCTTCGGGTGTAGTGAAATTTCCCTACAGAGAAGCAGTCGGTTCTCTAATGTGCTTGGCGATAGTGACTCGCCCAGATATTTCATTTGCAGTAGTCTCCCGATACCTCGAAGCTCCAAATAATGATCATGTCAATGCGGTTAAAAGAATTCTGAAGTATATCAGCGGGACCAGACAAATGGGTATATTTTTTGAAAAAGCTCAATATAATTCATTAGTTTGTTTCAGTGACTGTGTGGGGCTTGGATTTTGTAATGGAAAGTGGACGATGCTTTTATGGCACATCTAGAGAGGACTCTCCCTCGCGACACTTTCGAAAAGGGGTGCTGACTATGCAGGCGATCCTGAAACCAGGCGCTCTACAACAGGTTTCATTTCTTCACTTGGAAATGGGCCGTTATCTTAGTAATCTTATTAATTGTTGTTTATTAAATTGGTTAACCTTCAGCTCCAGAGCAACAAGGTTCGTCCGCCATTTCAATTATTTTGTTTATCCTGTTTTTTTTCTGTCAAATGTGCCTGTAAGTGTGGAATCAGCTTTATACTCAGTCTGCTCAGTCAATTTATTCTGAGCTCATAGAGCGGGCTCTGATTATGCTCTGAGAGAAAAAGAAAACACAAATTCTGAGCTCTGATATCTCTGAGCTAAAAAAGAAACACGAACTTTTTGTATAACAGTTCAGGTTGTGCTGTGAACTAAAAAAGAAAAAAGGCCTATAATTAACGTAGTGAATAAATATATAAATAAATGTCACGAAAAAGTTAAATCATCTAAAAGTGGGAGTGTTAAGTAAAATATGAAATAATTTGAATGTTTAACTAATTTAACTTGGCAACCCCATCTTCACCGAAATTTATATCACTTTTGTGTACTATATAATGCTGAATAAAAGCTAGTTTTAGTTTGCACTGTTACTTTAAAGAAGTCGGTCGCCTTTTATTTTCAGAACTTAATAAAACAAAACTGCAAGAAGGAAAGACAAAGTAGGAGACATATTAACCATCATGAAACAATAAACGAAAGAGGAAAGATAATGACGCAATAATATTTTCTACGAAACGTGTTGACACATGCATGAACACGATACCGAGACAGCATGCACTTCGTTCAGTTATCAGTTGTGTATTGTCATCGGAGCGAAGCGGACGCAATTTGCGAAGAATACAAAACCAGGAAAAAAAAGGAATGCAAAAATAAATAATAAAGCGAAGATTGAATAATAAAAAACAAAAAACCGACGAGAAAATAGTTTCATGATGGTGAGTGATTACAGTCCACTGGGAATGAAGGAAAGACAAAATATGATTGTGTGTTGTTGTAGAGTGTTTATTAAAGTAAATAGTTTTCGAGAATTAGATGTACCTATCATAACTATCACGAGATGGTATTGTTTGGGAATGTGGAAAGACAAAAGCGATAAAACGCGAAAGATCAATAAAACAAAATGCAGAGGTAATAAACCCAAAAGCATACGAACAAGGAGAGAAGACTTGCAAGTGGAAAGAAAGAAAAGAAAAAAAATACAAACCGACAGACGACCAGTTGAGGAGAGATTTCTTTGCACATGTATTTGTGCAACTGGTTTGGATAGTCTGGAAAGATTTCTGTGCACAGGTATTTGTGCAACCGGTTTGAATAGACTGGAAAGATCTCTGTGCACATGTATTTGTGCAACCGGTTTGGATAGACTGGAAAGATTTATTTGCACATGCATTTGTGCAACCGGTTTTGATAGACTGGAGAGATTTTTGTGCATGTTTTTGTGGTTAGACGGAGAAAGATGTTTTAGCACATGTATTTTGTGCAACTGTATTGGATAGATATGGAAAATTATTTATGTTACATAAAATATTGTAACTGGTTTCGAAAGATCCGGAAAGATTTATTTGCGCATTTATTTTTGCGACTAAATTTGGAAAGACTACTATTAAAACAACAACAACGCACACAGTAGAAGGATTGAGATGGGACATGTAAATGTTTCTCTTAGGAAAGATTTAATATTTTGATTTTTTTCCTCCATTTAGGCTGAAAATGAGGGTAGGCCATCGGATTGCAGTTTATATTGATACTGAACAATTCCAGACCAGTACGCTGGTAGATGCTCAGGTTCCGCTGCATGCCTTGGAGAAGGCATGGGCACAGATGATCGAGTGTGAAGGTATGCTGGCCAGGACAGACAACGAAGAAGTACAACATCAATTAGCTGGAAAGGTGCTGACGGCGGCAACCGACTATTTGTTTGCGGTTGCAGCATTGCAAGGAAACATCGAAAGTTCAAATATACAGGAAAGATCGATAGACCCACAATATAGGCAGTTCCAAGAGAATTGCGGAAAGACGAATGTTATTTTTGGAAAGAGAGCCTGAATTACGTGTTAAATACATAGAATTCATGCGAGAATGCGAGAGACTAGGACACATGATTCCGGTAAATGAAGATTTCTATATGGATGACTATGTCACCGGTGCATATACCAAGGAACAAGCAATTAGATTGATGAAAGGAATTGATACAGTGCTTAAAAGTGGAGGATTCGAACTCTGGAAATGGAAATCGAATTGTAAAGATTTAATGAAGGAGATGTGTTCTGAACAAGAAGCATCAATGGTATTCATGGAGGAGGAAAAAACATCAATACTAGGTCTGAAATGGTTAATAGATGAAGATCAATTCACATTTGAGATTAAGACTCCGGAAATTGATAAGGTGATAACAAAATGAAACATAGTAAGTTGCATTGCTCAGCTTTACGATCCAAATGGTTACATTTCACCAGAAACTATTAGGGGAAAGATTCTCATTCAAGACTTATGGCGATTAAGTGTTGAATGGGACGAAAGAGTGGCTGAGGAGTTGCGAATAAGATGGACAGACTTTTAGAAAGAAATAAGGTGTTTGGAAAGATGTCGTATTGATAGATAGCTAGGCACATCAACGAATACACGGACAGAATTACATGGAGAGATATCATCAAAGTTATTGGTATCAAAAACTTGAGTTGCAACATTGAAAACGATTACATTTCCTCGTTTGGAATTAGCTGCGGCGGAATTATTGGGAAGGTTAATTGCCGATCCTGCTGACCTATTGAGCAGAGGTACTAGTGTAACCGAGCTTATTGATAATCAGCTCTGGTTGCACGGTCCTGAGTGGTTGAAACTACCAAAATCGAATTGCATATCTGATAAGTTTGTACCAAATATATCAGATGGGGGGAGGGAAGAGTTGAGAGTTTTTACAATAACGGGCGTTAATAAACCGTTAACAGTTTATGTGCCCAAATGGAACAGAAATGTACCATTAATCGATTACTCTAATAAATTGGAAAGAATTATAAGCATTTATTGCTTTTTTCGAAAGATTCATCGCTCGTAGGAGCAGATGCGAAAGAATTTACAGTGACAATGGTACGTTCTTTGTAGGAGCAGTAAAGGAGCTCAAGAAGGCAGTAGATAGATGACAAACGAAAGAATGGAGATTTATGATACCAACATCAAGGTGGTATCACCGAAGCTGCTGTTAAATTCATGAAGTTTCATCTAACCAGGACCATAAGAACAAAAGTATTAGCATATGAACAATTTCAAACTTTGCTGACTGCGACAGAAGCGATTTTAAATTCAAGGCCGTTGCATCCTTTGAGTGAGGATGCAACGAATTTACAAGCATTAACGCCGGGACATTTTCTGATTGGAGAGCCACTGGTTCTACCGCTGCCGTTTGCAGTACAAGGACTACCAAGTTCACGGGGAGTTAGACTATGGAAAGAACGGAAGAGAATGCTGGAACATTTTTGGGTAAGATGGAAAGATGAATATTTATCTATTTTACAGGAAAGAATGAAATGGCGCAGAGAGAAGGAACATCTACGAGAAGGACAGTTGATCATCATCAAGAGTGAGAACTTCTCACCATCGGCATGGGCGCTTGGACGGATTAAAGAATTGATTTTAAGTAAAGATGGACTGGTACGAAATGTGGTGATTCAAACTGCAACTAATCAGCTTACCAGGCCAGTGCAGAAAATCTGTATATTGCCGGTCGATAAGGAAAGAAATTAAGGAGAGTTTGGTTAAGTTTAATTTGGTATTTGTTTAATAAAAAGCGAAAGGGTAGAAAACCATAGGGTTTTGCCGGGACTGTTTCGAACACATTCAAAATATTGAATTGTGTAAGTAACATGTGTTCGGATAGGAAAGAATATCACGTATAAACATGTAAAGACGGAAAGAGGCTTTGCCTCGAAGAACATAAATTCTTTCGAGTCAGTTCTGTGTGGAAGGTCGGAGCATAAGCATGCATTTTTCAATAAACGAGAGACAGTGGTTTTTTTATTATATTTTTTCGCTTTAAAATATGTAGTTTTATTTATCTGTGCTGTGGTGTCAAAACAGTAGTTTTTTTGACATGTATGTTCTTGCGCGATGTGCGCCAGTCACCCACCCCAAAGCAGAACAGCGATCAAGAACAACGGTTGCTGATAATTTTCGATTTGAGAAAATAAATTTAGTTTTTTCATGTTAGATTTTGGGCTGTAGCTCAGCTTCAAGATGACACAGAAAGCTGATTGATGGCTAAAAATAATTACGGAAGTGTTGGCTCTTGTTGGTATTTTGTTTTGTTTGCATTGATTAAGAATTGTTTGAGTTTTGGCGATTAAAAGGCGGTAAAGTCATAAAAAAAACACTCTTTCGTCGAAACATCTATTGGCAAAATAGAATAACAGTTTTTTCCAAGACTACCTTGATTATAACAACAAAATTTTGACAACAGCTTTACAAAACGAAGTGAGTGGCGTGACGCGTGGAGGGTGTGAAGCGAAAGATGGAGAGAAGACGTAAAGTATGATGCCAAACTGAATTTATTTATTGTTCGTTTTAACGTACACAAATCTGTTGTACTTCCATAAAACTTGATTTTATACATCACATCACATCGTACGATGCTCAGTTATTCGTTCATTGGAGGGGAATTGAAAAGGGAGAATCAGACGTGCGACTGAGCGTAGCCGAGGTATGATATGCAAACGAATGATTGGATTGAAGGAATGAGTGTAAATGGAAGTGATAAGAGTTTGGAGCTCGTTCATCACAGGCGACTTTCCGTAGGTGACTTCACGCAAGTAAATTAACAAAACACACGCCTAAACAAATTCCTTAAAAAAATATCATTATATTAATATGTGAGCATCTAAAGTTTCCGTACACTTTTTAAGTATTTATTATGAAATGGGGAGAATAAGACTTATATAAATTAAAGTGCTTAATTTAGATACTTACAGATGGTTTGGAAACTTTATAATCTCGAGCTAGACCTTGACGTAGAGGATTGGAATGGTCCCTTATACTTCGTCTCAATCTATATATATCTAATGCTTCCTCAGTATTGTTGTCTTCAAAAAATTGATTAATATTGCTCGTTCATTTTTAAGGCACACAAATTTTGTATTTTGAATTCTTTTTGTGTTGTTCAAATTGACGTTTTGGTGCTGTCATTTTCGTTTTCATTATTTTGGTAGCCATAATTGACAACTAACTCGATTTACGCGAATAATTCGCAAAAGAAGTTCTGAATTCTCTTAAGAACATCGGAGAAAATGCTGAAGATTTTTTCAGAGAGGCTTTTCAATCCGTATCCCAGTTTGCCGAGGACTTATTTGAAGTTGAATGAAAGAACTTCATTCAAAGAAACAACGCGTTGCAATCCTTAAACCTCTTCTACTGAAGCCTATTTTAGAGTGTCTGTCTATACTGATTGCTTGCATAGATTCATGGTTAACGAAAACGTTATACCACCTTTTCAAGCTCTTCTCCCAGGTTTTGCTGCAGTTGTGCGAGCGAGATAATGCAATTTCGTTATCAGGTATGAAAGCTGAGTACATTCTTTGGTGCGAAAAAATATCGTGGAGTGATCCTTCTACCGAAGTTTCGAGATTTGGAGTTATAAACTTCTTTCTTACGGTTACGGCCACGCTTCCAGTGACCACAGCTAGTGTTAAAAGAACCTTTTCAACTATGAAAAGGATTAAAACGTGTCCCGATGCGATATGGGGAATGCAAAAATGATATCATATCTGTTCATTCGGATAATAATGTGGATTCAGATAAGGTGATTGATCTCATGTCCAAAAAAAATCAATACGTCCCCCGAAAACAAAATCCTGGCCTATTAATATCACAAAAAGTGTTTTTTTCTGACTTAACCGGCTTTTAATCGCCATTGCTCAAACAATTCTTTATTAATGCAAACAAAACAAAATACCAACAAGAGACAACACTATATGCAACCATAACGATTTGAGCCATCAATCAGCTTTCTGTGTCATCTAGCTGAGCTACAACCTAAAACTAAGATGAAAAAAACTAAATTTATTTTCTCAAATCGAAAATTATCAGCAACCATTGTTCTTGATCGCTGTTCTGCTTTGGGGTGGGTGGGCGGCTGGCGCACTTCGCACAAGCCCATACATGTCATAAAAAACTGCGTAAAGTTTTCTCCGATTAAGTGAAACCAAAGAAAAGTATGCGAGGTGAGTGTGGATGTAATCAACAGCGAAAATGTCTTTCTGAGGAAATGCGTAGATGACTGATGACGTGTGATGATTGGCGTATATTTACATATATTGACTTTAAGGTTTTTTTTGGTGGTTGTGATTTACCTACATTGATACCTACAGTAAAGAATTGAAGAATTCAAGAAGTGAAGACGATATAGGTGAATTAATTAATTAAAACTCTCATAGGAGTATTATACTACTTTCAACACCTTCGTACTCCTCATTTCACATACGTACTCCTATTTTTTTAAAGACCTAAAATATCCTTCACTTTCAGCAAAGTGTAATTCCAACCTTAGTTAATTCAATTCACTTCAAATTTAATGCAATTTTGGTAGCACTTTTATCTTCCAAAGCCAAAAAGTTAATTTCCCTCTTTATACCCTCCACAGAAGGGTATATTCACTTTGTCATTTCATTTGTAAAGCGAAGAAGGAGTCACCGGCGACCTCATAAAGTATATATAAATTCTGAATCAGGATCACATTCTGAATCGATTTAGCCATGTCCGTCTGTCCGTCTGTCTGTTGAAAGCACGACAGCGTGCAAAGGGATTGACATAGACCAATGATATTTGGTGAAATGATATTTGCATCCGCCATTTTCGAATTTTGTAGATAATTTTATCAAATAAGTAACCAAAGGCGATTAACAAATTATTAACCCAGTTTTAACCGTTTTTAACTTCTTGAAAGTAAATTTAGAAATAAATATAGATTCAGCAAAGAAAATCCGCTCAAAATGTAATTTTCAATAACTTCGTAGATTCAGGACGACAACGCAGATATTCATTCAGTTATTGGTTCAGTCAACGCACTCTAAGCCGAATAAGCTTGTAAGTCTCTAAGGCATTTGCCTCGAAAAGACCTCTTTATATAACTGTTAATCTGTTGATTAAGGGAATCTAAGGAATAAGGCTGAATAAGTTTATCAGAGAGTAAAGCAGAAAAGAACAAATTCGTAGGTACAGGTACAGCTCTCTTGTCTTTTCTCTTACGGCTGTGTATGTGTAGTAGCGTAGCTGGTCAATACTTTTTCTCCTTCTGTGCTTTATTCGCATTACCCATTGATTTTGGGGCTGCCATTTCACAATTTCGTTTTGGGGAGTACAGGACAAAAATTAAGGAACACTTTTTTAGCTAGAGTACATTAACAAAACAGCCTTCAGGTTACTTAATTTAGACAGAAATTAACATAGCTACTTAACTTAAATCGAATTTTAAGGATTGTGCTAAATTATTATCCTTGGACAATTTTTTCAACTGTAAAAGAATAGTATACTGCCATGCCATTTCGCCATGCGTTTTTTGTTCGTCTATCTATTTCTTTTTCTTCTTGATATTTAAATGATTTCAATTGTCCCAAATAAATATAGTCCTCAATATAGTCAATATTTACGCCATCGAGTGTAATATCTTCATGTGTGGAGTTGGTCACAACTTTTGTTTTAGACTGATTTATGTATAGTCCATAGTTTTTACAAACTGAAGCCAGCTGTGTTACCATTGTCTGAATGTTGTCCACTTTTTGTGATATCAGGATAACATCGTCAGCAAACGTCAAATTGTTCAAATGTTGTCCCCATACGCATACCCATAGCAAAACCCGTGGACTGCACTCATGGTCCCCGTCGTCGTACGGTGCGCACAGACGAGAATGTGTGTAGCCCAGGAGAGAGAGGACCATTTTTCTTAGAAAATGAGGCTGGGAACAACGTTTCGGTCAACGGTGGGTGTTACAGAGCCATATTAACCGACTTTTTTTTTACTGCTAAGGAAGACATGGACTTGGACGATCTCTCGATCTATGCCACACAGCCCTTGCCACAATCGAACTTTGGCGTAGTAGTATCAGTCGCCTCGGAACTGCGGTTTGACCACTTTGGATTGAATTGAACGTCCAATCCTTTCTTGAGGCTCTCCTGAGATGTTCTTTGAGCTCAGAGAGTTAATTTATTGCCCCCACAAAGTTGGTAGCATTGTCGCAGTATATTTTCCTGTAATTTCGTGTACGTCCGATGAAACGTTTAATTGCGGCGAAGAATGCGTATGTTGTGAGATCTGACACCACCTCAATGTGGACTGCTTTGTAGCGAAGCAACAGAAGATGACAATTTATGCCTTCTGTCCGCCAAAGTCAACGCCGACATTAATAAAGGGCATTGCTGGTTATACGCTGTCTGCTGGCAGGTTTCCCATTTTGGTTTAGCCTTCGTGCATGCATTGTCCAGCAATTGTTCTA
Organism: Cheilosia vulpina; assembly: GCA_916610125.1. Lineage (NCBI taxonomy): Eukaryota > Metazoa > Arthropoda > Insecta > Diptera > Syrphidae > Cheilosia > Cheilosia vulpina. The sequence goes on along the minus strand of OU744276.1, from coordinate 52,377,734 downwards.
GCTTTCGTTTTTCCATTGATGGGTCAATATTTTTTACGACTGAGAGCCTGCGGGCCAGCATGCAGGTTAAGTTTGTGCTGTTATTTTTGTTTTATTTGTGTTGAATTGTTTAATTTCTGCATTAAACTCGTATTAGTGCACTGCCCTAATGACGATGGATAGGGCAACTTCTATGTATATAAACAGCCGAGAGAAAGGCTTTGCTATGGTTGTTTGAACTACTCCTTTGATTTTGGCCGAGCATTCCGCGTGAACCGTAACACGAAAGCTAGTATCCTCAGTAGCCTATGTAGTGAGTTCCCGTGATTGATATGGTGGTTAAAGTTATCGGAGCTTTCAGATAGTGTAATTTCTACTTGTTTTTCCCGTTTTTACAATTTTGCAGGTCCACTTAGCATCGTGGTACATAATTTCTTCTCCTTCCACCGGATCCATTGTATGACAATTAATTCTAACCGCGGTATTGTTATAGGTTTTGGCGGATTTATTCGGGACTTTGATCACAGTGAACGAATGATTACTGTACCATCGTAAAATATTGAGCGGACATATATAACTGCTCTAGCATCCTGTACTGACTTACTCACAATTCAAAAATGGAGGGTTTTAGAAGAGGCATCCCTATCGGATCACAAGTGGATTCGTTTTAAAATAAGCTTCCACTTTAAGGCTACGAATAGCTATCGAAACCCTAGGAAAGCTGATTGGAATAGGTACGAATCCATAATCAGGCATCAGTTAGGAAATGAGGTAATATGTCTTGACACTTCATCAGACTTAGACAAGGCAGTGGATAAATTAGGAAAAATTATGAACATGGCTTATGGAAAAGTTTGCCCGCTCAGAAATCCAACCAAGAGGTCCCAGCCTCAATGGTGGAACAAGGAGTTAAGCTCCAAAAAAAGGGAAGTTAGACATTTCTACAATAGGACCAAATTTGTGGGGGACGATAAATGCAATCTAAGAGAAAATCTTGGAAGCTTTTCTGTGAAGCGATTGCAGATACTAGCGAGGCTTCCAGACTCCGAACAATGCTTGCCAAGGACGCGGCCGTTCCTACTTTGCGAGTGTCAAGCAATTGCTCGGAGTAGAAGGAGGCACCTAGGCAGGTACTCCTTTAACAACTTAGAGGAGTTTGGTTCCTCAAACAGTGTTGGAACAATAATTAAATTCTGCAGGGAAATAAACTGTTTGGGCGATTTGGTTTAGGTTTTTAACCGTAATGGTTCCCTGGGGATGTCGATGGGCCCGTCTTGGTACCTGGTCTTTTGTGACGATCTCACAACCCTAACCTAACCTAAGCTAGATAACTGCTCCATATCCTATCATTGAAGCATCGCAGAAAACGTGCAGTTGGAAGGTTTTCGTGGTACCATGAACTAACGACATAATGGTGAAAATTCATTTTCAAATACGAACTTACGCCATAATGCAATTTTGGCCTTAATTGACTTTTAAATAAGAACTAAAGCCATATGGTGTTAATTCTTTTAAGATAGCGGACTTAGTACTCATTTGAATGTGAATAAAACTCACTCGCATCACAGCATTATCAAAAATTAAAATTATAAATGTATATTGTATTTCAGAAATAAGGATAATATTTTTTAATAAATTATTTAGAGGGCACTTACTTCCAAAAACTAATAATGCGTGTTTCTTATATCAACATAGATGTATGCTGCACCCTGCAACCCTCCTGCTTGGGGTCACTGTTGGATTTGGAGTAGGTGCGAGGTTGGGTATATGCAAATCTAAATCTAAAAGAGTTTTTAAATTCAAACAAAACTTTGTATAAATACCCAACCTTGGAACTACTCCAAATCGAACAATGACTCGAAGCAGGGGGGTTGCAGGGGGACAGCATGCCCCCATATCTATTTACTGTTGTACATGTGTGTATGTGGATATGGGAGCCACTATATGTATGTTAGAAACAGAAGCACAAAAGTTACATTAGACTAATAGCGTTAGACCAAAACTGTTATATTGCACTAGATGTGCTTTGGAGTTCAAAAACATTTGAATGAATTAGCACCATTATGACGTTAGATCATATGGCCTTAGTTCATAATACCGTTTTTTGGTAATGTAAATGATACTTAACGAGCGCAATACTTCCCATTGAACCTTTTGTTTCCATAAGCTTTGCATAAATCGTTTTGTAGTAGTAGTAACTGGACTAATTATGCCCAGAGGGTCGAAAACATGAGCGATGTCAGATAAAACAGTCCTTTTTGTTATCCGTTTTGCATCTAAGCCAGAGATTTTTATTTGAAATTCATCTGACACTGGAAACCAAGTAAGACCTAATGTTTTTACTTGACTCAATCTATCATTAGGTATGTCTGTTCTTCATGGCGCACTGATTATCTAATTGTTGAAGACACTTTGTTGCTAGATAGGATGCGGATGTAGTATCATAGGTAAATATTGATAACTCGTAAGTTTTTAGCTTTTCCTTCGGATCATTCCTCCAGATGATTTGTTACCACTTTCTTTCCTCGGGTGAAACATTTATTTGCCGAAACATCTTTTCTCTATCGGCAGTGAATACAAATCGATGCATATGGAATCTCAACAGTATGGCGAAGAGCTCTGATCGGGTTTTCCGATGAACGGCAGTGTTACTATAAAACGTCCATCAGAGTCCCCTTTTACATGCTGGCTAAAAAGATACTCGCATTTTGATTCCTGTTTCGTCATGCTTGGCGTAATTTGTTCCATCCTCCTCCAATATTCAGACATCTTTACGTATAGATATATAATTAAATGTATTATTGTTTGTTAAGCTCTGGACTCTGAAACCACCAAACATTAAGCTTAAATTTTCATGCAATCATCGGTATTGACCCGGGAGTGTTCCTGTGAAGTTTGGTCAAAATCAAATAGAGGGGCATGCCACTTTCTGTGCAAAAATGCATTCGAAACGCTATTTCTTTGATGTGCATTGCCTAAACAAAGAGTTTTGAAATAAATATGCAGGATAGTAAAATGGGGAGTTGGACTCCCCATATAACAAAATTTATTTAAAATACTATATCCGGACATTTATGACAGCTTTGGTTTTGAAATTTGGTAAAAAGTAGTAATGAAAAAAGGGCTTTGCACATTCCTTTAAACAAAATACAAACATATAGTTGCAAAATAAAAACAAGTAAAAGTGTTATCATCGGGTTGGCCGATGCTTTGATATCCTCCACTGCATACAAGTCATGCAAAACTGGTTTTAAATAAATAATAAAAATGAGCCCTCTCACAAAATTTCACTTGCCTAGTAGATTCTTTTCGACGCTATCGTGTTTGTAATATGTGTTTTCTAATATTGGTTTTGTATGGGAGGTACCAGAACTACTTGACCAAGAAGTCCATTTTTAATACCAACCTACCCACGATAAAAAGAAATCCTTTCACCAAACTTCATTCGCCTAGGTTGATTCCTTTGGACGCTATCCTATTTTCAATACAGAGAGACATATGCGTCTCATATTGATTTTGTATGTGGGAATGACCAAAGGCATTTAAATATAAATTATAACTCTGTGTCAATAAGACAGAGTAGCTTATGTCAAAAAAGTGGTTTTGAAATAGTCGCATTCTTGTTTTTTTTTTTTTAATGTTAGCCCCAATCATAAAATATAAAGTAAACCCCTTATTTTACAATTGGGGCTAACATTTTATTAGAAATAATCATAAATAATCACTTTAGACAAAAATGCGATTATTTCAAGAGCACTTTTTTAAAATAAGCTACTCTGTCTTATTAATAATAATAATAATCTTTCTTTATTTCATACCAAGAAACTTAAATATTTAGTACAAAGGAATCCAGTTTATATTAGGCTTTAAGTTTTTTGAATGAAATAGCTTAGTACAATCTATTGTCTAATAAATGACAAGAGGCGAAAGTATGTATCAGTTATATTAAAAAAATGCAAAAAATATTTATTGATGGGGAAAACAAAACAAAAACGAAAAATTGCAAAATATGGAAATACAAGAATAATTTAGATATAATTATGAAAAGAATAAAAACGAAAAAAATATATTGTATATAGAAATTTTTTACATCAAACAGAACTAATAGTTAATAGTTAAAATAAAAGCTATATTTTTCAAGATTGAAAGTATACCAAAAGTTATCGGCCATTCTATTTTTTTTTTAGTATTTAGAATTTAAGAAAATAATAGCTCAAAATTCGAGCGATTTTCAAACAATTATCATCGCTAATTCTAAATGCTGAAAATAATAGAGTGACCAAAAACATTAAAATAATAGTTATATTTTTGAAAATTGATTTTCATGTAAGCGAAGTGAAATAAGACCGAAAATATAAATTCTGATCTGTTTCTATGGCACTGCTGAAGGTACTTTGGACTTACATACACCACTGCAATATCTTTCGATTTATTTTTTCTCCAAAAAAAAATGTGTTATCCCCTATACGGTGGCAAATTGCTTTCAAGCAAATAGTTTTTGAACGATTTTTCATCAAACGCCTTGAACTAAATGTTTCACGTGCAGAACCCAATTTTTGAGTAAATATCCCTATATTCATATACGTATGTACGTCAATAGCAAAGTTACATACCTGTCTCGTTGTCAATTTTAAAGGGTATTCCTGCCCATCCGTCACTCGCATTGTCTGAAAGCTCTTTAGCACTGATCTAAAAAAGAAATAGAATTGGTAGGTAGGTAAAAGGTTCAGAAGTTACAGTATATAAAATGTTAGAATAGGTTTTGGTTAAAGATTTATTCTAATAATAAAATTTAATTCTATTATTTGTAAAGGGTTTTCCAATAAGAGGTGTTATTGTAAATGACCCGCTATTTCGGTAGTGTCACTTTTGAAGCTTTTATTCTTTGACATTTGACAAGTAGAAAATACGCCATTACTAAAAATGAAACGATAAAATTCACTACAAAAATGGTGAATAGGCACAAGCAACGAAACCATTGATTTTTTACGGGAAAAGTTTCCAGGCCGTGTTATCTCTCGAGGAGGTGAGCACAATTGGCCACCGAGATCTTGTGATCTAACACCTTGCGACTTCTTCCTTTGGGGCCACGTGAAAGATAAGGTCTACGCCAACAGCCCAGCGTCGATTCAAGACCTCAAAGATAAAATTCGTAAGGCTATCAAGGACATAGGGCAGCCACTTTGCGATTTGGTTATGGAAAATTTCATGAGAAGGATATGGTCCTGTATGCGTGCTCGTGGTGGCCATTTGGCTGATGCTGTTTTTCATTATTTGCTCTTTATTATGAAATAAATATCCGATCAAAAAATGACATTTTTCTTTGAATACCAAAATAACACATCTTATTGGAAAACCCTTTATAACCCCAACTTCTGACACAAATTAAGTCATTATTAATTAAAAATTCTATTTATAAATTTCTTTAATTTATAATATTAATTACTGCAAAAAAATAAAAATATTTAGTTTTAAATTAAAAAAAAATCATAAAAATTAATTATTAAATTTTGGAATGCAATATATCAAATTTTTTTGGAAAGAGTAGTTGCAAACATACTTTTTTTGGCGGCGATTGTTACTATCCGATGGAGCACTTAGACACGACTACAGGTCCATTGTACTGCCAAACAGGCACCTTACTTTATTCTACTTAGTTTTCTCGTCTTTCGAAGAACTCACCACACTATATCATCCCCTAAGATCCGCCACCTGATGCGAGCAAAGGCGGAACAGTTCCGCTATATCGTCGTCCTCTCCACAAGCAGGACAGATGGTGGCGTCGCTCAAGCCCAACACATTTAAGTGTTTGGCAAAAGCTTGGTGGACACCCACAAGCAGTTACAGTCGATTCTGAAAAGCTGAGGGTGATTCAATTATGACTAAATGTTTTGATGAGGATTCATTTGATATAGCCCTGATATAGGAGCCTTGGATCTTTAGAGGAAAGATTACAGGACTCCCAATTAACATGGCTGAGTTGCATTATGCGCAAACTAGCGGAAGAATTAGGTCCTGTATCCTGGTAAGGCACGGAGTTCAAGCATATAAACTGCCGGATCTGTGTGCCCCAGACCTTGCAACAGTACGAGTAGGATCAGGTGCGGGAAATTCTGTCATAGCATCTGCATACCTGCCGTATGATTCTCCAGAACCTCCTCCGATAAGGGAGTTAGAGTCTTTGGTGAATGCTTGCAGGAACAGGAACGAGGATCTAATAATTGGTTGTGATGCCAATGCACATAATACAGTGTGGGGCAGCACCAACGATAATTACAGAGGAGAAGCCTTATTCGAATTTGTATCATGCAAGGATCTAGCTATCTTAAACAGGGGAACAGAGCCAACCTTCGTCAATGTGAGGCGAATGGAAGTGATCGATGTTACCCTGTGCAGTACATAGACTAACCAAACTAGACAGTCGACTTTCAGTGCACCCACCCGATTATCCCCGCAAATTTTGAATGACGCGCTCTCTTTTTTTTCCTGTCTGTGAATACGTGTATTAAAAGCCGTCGGGTAGCACTATTTTAATAACAAACAATTTGTAAATGAATCTATAAGAATAAATGTAAAAAAAGTAAATGTTGAGAATGGTTTTTTAGATAGCTTAATTCGTCCTCTATTCATCTTCGCCAGTAAAAGGTGTTCATTCATTCACATTTCAGTTTATTTTTAATTTTGTTTGTATGAATACAAATACATAAATGAAATTCGTGGGGGTTGTTCCAAAAATGAGTCATCAACATGCAGGTTAACCCAAGCTTCCACTAGACAAAATCGAATTTTAGTAAATGTTCATGAATATTGTATAAATTTCTGTTAGGGTGAATGTTTTCAAATTCGTTTTTTTTAAAATCATATTTGTACAAAATCAATGTATGATTGCAAATTCTGTAGTTTAATAACACTTAACATTGTTGAATAATGTTAATTAGGAAAAGTAAGAATGCAAATGCTATTCTTATTTTAAAACCAAAAAACATATGATTATCGGAATGCAAAACAAAAAGACAATGTAATGTTGTATTTTAGTGGGTTCTGCAATTTGATTTCAGATTTTGTGTATTCAATCGAACGTAAGAATTCAAATTGTTTTGTTAATTGTTGGTATTCGCACGCATTATTTCGTTTTCCATAGACATAATTCTTTTACAGATTTTAAAACAATGTGTTTTGAAATGTGCACAGATTTTTTCATAAACCTTATTATTAATTAACAAGTGCACTATTTGAGTCTTTGGAATAAGAAAAGTGATCAAAACATTTTTTTTTCGTTACGAGTAAAATAAACAGCAATCTTTACTAGAAAAAGGCAAGCGCATACAAATTTTAGAATAGAATAGTAATAGTAATAATATAAAAAATACTTTTTTTTTCAATTTAACAAATGCATACATCCATAATTATATTATTGTGCAAGTAAACATTTTACGTACTAATTACAGATTATAAAAAAAAAAACTAAAACTAAAAAAATATTTTCCCCACGACATACAAAAAAAAAACGTTTTCGCTAAAATATTTTAAAATATATTTTTTTCATTATGGCTTCGAAAGTTAAAGCATTCAAATCAACGGAAAAAGGTGTATTTTCTTTAAATATGCACCTGAAGTTACAAATTATTTTTTAACAAAAGTTAAAAAACCGTGTTAGTTAATTTTTTCCTGATTAATATTATGAGATGGATATTGACAAATAATTATTATATGAATTTATTTGGCATTGTAACGAAATTATTACAGGAATTCCATTTGGTACCACCAATTACAAAAACTTTAAAATTCTTAAAATGAACTGTGATTGAACTAATGGGCACAAAGTATGCCGAACACAGTCGCACACACTTCATTTCCCACCATAATAATGGCCGCCCGAATGACATGAATTCCTTGCAGCTAATTTCATAAGTATGCATGCGGCATCACCGAGTGGCGCTCCTTTGATTTGTACATGCACGAATATTTATGCAATGTTATGCAGGACAGGCAGCTTGTAGGCAGAAGTACCGTTTCTGCTCTCAGTCGACTGTCTAGTTTGGTTAGTCTATGGCCTGATAATTGAAAGAGTATCAAATTGAAGGGTAATGGATCAGGCTACATTGTCGGATCACAGAGCCATTTCATTTGATGTTCGCTCTAGATCTAAAAAGAAAAAAGATCGGAAATACATCAGAATTCCGAAGAACACAGATAGGATAAAATACCTTGAAGTTTTGGAGGAAAATCTTAATGTAAGGACATGCGGAATACCGAAAAACACTTGGCATGTGGAATCACAACTGAAGCAACTGCAATCAGCTGTTGAAGATGCGTACCTAGTGGCTTGTACACCTACTTTAGTGGAAAAACAAGATCCTGCGCCTTGGTGGTGGCGGGAACTTGAAAAGCTAAAAAAAGCTGTGAGGAAGGCCTTCAATCACGCCATGAGGAGGGGAGAACCCGAAGCATGGGATGAATATAAGGCGAAAAAGAAAGAGCTAAATGTCACTCTGCGACGACGTAAAAGGGAGTCGTAGAGGGACTTTTGCTCAAGTATGAGGAGTACATCTGACGTCAGTAGACTACAAAAGATTGTCTCGAGAGAGCCAGTTTCCAAGATCGGACTCATCCTTAATAGAGCGGGGGAGATGGTAGAAACACTGGATCACACAAATGAGGTCCTAATGGAGGTACACTTTCCAGGAAGCTATAAGTCAGATCAGCCCTGGGTTTCAAGGAAACAAGGAGCGAACAGGATGGATAGGACGGAAGCAGAACGGATCGTGACACCAAAAGCGGTCAAGGGTGCGATAGAAACATTCTCACCCTTCAAAACTGCGGGGCCGGATGGTATATTTCCAGGTCTAATGCAATGGGGTATAGACGTAATTGCACCAAGGCTCAGGAATATATACGTTGCATGCCAAGCAATAGGCTATATCCAGATTACATGGAGGGAAGCAAATGTGGTCTTCCTTCCAAAACCGGGAAAAAAGGACTACACCTAGGCAAAGTCATTCAAACCAGTCAGCCTAACACCCTTCCTGTTAAAAACAATGGAAAGGGTGATGGTGGACTATATGGAGAGTATTGCGCTTAGGACGTATCCTTTAAATAGTATACAACATGCATACAGGGTAGGCATGTCTACAGAAACAGCGCTACATCAAGTAGTAAGCGTTGCGGAGGAAGAGCTAAATACCGGGGGCATTGCGATGACCACTATAATGGACATTGAAGGTGCCTTCAATAAGATATGCTTTGAAAGTCTGAAGCAAGCCTTGGAAAAACGTAGGGTTAACCCACTGGTGGTAAGATGGGTGGACAATATGTTGAATACAAGAGCGATTAATATTCAGACGGGAACCTCAAAACTCAGAGGAAGGGTTAGCAGAGGTTGCCCACAAGGAGGTGTTCTCTCACCTACACTGTGGAATATCACTGTGGACTCTCTTCTCGACAGACTTGAGGCGACGGGCATTCACACAGTGGGATATGCCGACGACATATCAACAATGGCCAGAGGCAAATTCGTGAACGTCACCGCAGATATCATGAGGAACGCACTCAGAGTGGTTGAGCGGTGGTGTCTGGAACAAGGGCTCCACATTGATGCGGGGAAAACAGATCTAATAGTCTTCACTAGGAAGAGGAAAAATCTGGAATTTCGGCCCTTAACACTTTTCGGATCGGAACTACCAATAACTAAGAAGGTTAAGTATCCAGGAGTCTATCTAGATACTGGACTTACTTGGAACTACCATGTTGAGGAGAAGGTCCGGAAGGCAAAAGGGTACTACATCAGTGCAAACGTGTATGTGGACAGAGGTGGGGACTCTCGCCTAGGTCAGCATACTGGATGTATACGATGATAACTAGACCCATTATCACGTACGCCTCGGTTATATGGTGGGCGAAAGCCTCTCAGAAAACCGTCAGGAAGCACCTTGATAGGGTTCAACGGTTAGCATGTATAGGAATTACAGGTGTAATACGTACAACCCCAACATGCGCATTGCAGGTCATCATGGGGATATTACCGCTGGACTTACTTATTAAGAAAACAGGGGCCCAAACGGCACTTCGTTTGCATCGAGATGCGAAATGGCACAATCTTGGTACGATCTATGGACATAGGAAGATCCTGAAACTTGTCAAAAACGAGATTAGGGAGCTAAACATGCCTATGAAAGAAATCACAAAACTCGTATTGAGAACGGATTTTTTTTTTGACTTTAGGTGGCGCTTACAGTCCGGGGTGGACCATGGCCTCAACTAACAAGCTCCTCCAGCCAGCTCGGTCCCTCGCTAGCTGCCTCCAGTTACGCACACCAAGTTGGTTGAGGTCGTACTCCAATTGTGCGCGCCACCTAATGTGGGGTCTTCCTCTGCTGCGTTGTCCCTCAGGGGTGGATTCGAAGACTTGTCGGGCTGGTGCGTTGTGTTCCATACGCTCCACGTGCCCCAGCCATCTCAGCCGTTGTACTTTCAGCTTTTTGACTAGGTCAGCGTCGCTGTATAGCCCATATAGTTCGTCGTTGAATCTTCTTCTCCACACTCCATCGTCACAAACTGGACCGAATGTCACTCGAAGAATCGTTCTCTCAAAGCATCCCAGAAGGTTTTCATCCGCTTTTGACAAGGTCCATGCTTCTGCACCATACAGCAGGACCGGTATGATTAAGGTCTTATATAGTACCTCCTTGGTTCTATGAGAGAGGGCTTTACTTCTTAGATGCCTTCTTAGCCCGAAGAAACAGCGATTGGCAAGAGTGATTCTTCGCTTGATATCTGCGCTGATGTCATTTTGCGAAGTGATAGTGGAGCCCAGGTATACAAAGTCTTTAACTACTTCGAAGTTGTATCTGTCCATCGTGACGTTTTGTCCGAGTCGCCGATGTTGAGAGTCCGTTCTCGTTGACAGCATATACTTCGTTTTGTCCTCCGTTTCGATGCTTGCAAAAGCGCCACTGACAGCTCGCCGCGTTCTCCCTATAATGTCAATGTCATCAGCATAGGCAAGTAGTTGAACGGACTTTTGAAAAATTGTACCTCTGGTGTTGACTGGTGAGTTTCGTACAATTGCTTCAAGAACGATGTTAAAGAAAGTACATGATAGCGCGTCGCCTTGTCTTATATCTTTTTCGACATCAAATGAATCGGTGGTGTTCTTGCCGACTTTGACGGAGCAGCGAGATTTCTCCATCGTCATCCTGCACAAACGGACGAGTTTGGCGGGGATGCCAAAACTTGACATGGCTTTGTAAAGTTCGTCCCTATATACGCTATCATAGGCGACTTTAAAGTCGATAAATAGATGGTGTGTATCGATCTGAAATTCCTGGGTTTTTTCTAAGATCTGTCGGAGTGTGAAAATTTGGTCGATATTTGACTTTCCTGGCCTAAAACCACACTGATATGGGCCGATCAGGTTGTTGGCGAAAGGCTTTAGGCGTTCACACAGTATAACCGACAAGATCTTATACGCGACATTCAGGAGACTTATTCCTCTGTAGTTTGACGCAGTTCAGAATATCTCCTTTCTTGTGGATGGGGCACACGATTCTGAGGTTCCATTCATCGGGCATGCTTTCATTGAGAACGGATTACTTCCAGAAAAAAGAAATGGTGAAATAGTGATTTTCACGGATGGATCCATGATGGATGGCGGAGCGGGGGCCGGTATCTATTCAGAAGAGCTGGAACTTACCCGTCACATTAGCCTCGGCAAATACACTTCAGTATACCAGGCTGAGATGATTACTTTGCTTCATGCGTTGGACTACTTGCTTGAGTGTCAGGTGGAAGGAAGAAATATCCTTATATGACAGGACAATCAGGCGGTGATCAGATGCATGGAACAAACAAACATCACAATAGCTCAATAAGTGTTCATCTAAAAATGAAGTAACACTGTCTTGGGTACGGGGACACATAGGGATCGAAGGCAATGAAAAGGCGGACTCCCTTGCAAAACAGGGGGAGTCAACTGAAAAGTTGCTGGGACCAGAACCATTCTCTTCAGTTGGCAGAGGAATGGTAGAACAGCTGATTCAAAAATGGATCACGGCAGAACACCTGAGAAGGTCAACCATGGAACAATGTAGACAAGCTAAAATGGCAATAAAGTGGCCGACCTGCTCCACTCAAAGAAGGCTTCTAAGTATGAGTCGAGGAACATTGAAATGGGTGGTGGCTTTGTCTACAGGACATGGTAATTTCGGGTATCACTTAAGGAAAATGGGCCTTATAGAGGACGATACCTCTAGACTATGGAGGAATCTGAGACAGCGGCACATATACTGTGTCAATGTCCAGCGTTGGCTGGCAGAAGAATGAGGATCTTGGGACATCATTGGGTCGAGACCCAGTCGATGAAACAGATATCCCATTAACAGATGCTAGCGTTAACACTAGGAATTAAGCCCAGAGAAGAACTGTGGAGAAATCCAGAGAGTCTCTCTGAGTAAGATTTACAGTGGTAGAGAGACGAAAAGAGACCCGACAATGGTGGTCTGATTCGAATATCTCTCCAAATCTCTCTCTATATATATACAGTCGATTCTCCTAAGAGACAGAAGGAAAGACTCGGACCATGTCCGGACTCAGTCGTTTGGTCTGCCTACACCCATCACAGTCACGCCATCGATACTCCTGTTCACGAGAAACCCAAGTGTCAATGGATGACCTAACGACAGATGCAGGCAGACCCAACGCAAGTTCAGGAACCCTGCCTGGAAAGCTCATCAGCGATTTCATTTCCCTGGATACCAGTGTGACCTGTGTTTAGCCTTCCGAGCACGAACTTAGAGGAGGTAAGAAGGTAACGCTTTTAATGCAGCTGGGCTATCACTGCAAACGTAGTCCTCCACCTCTATGTCACAATATAGCGCATAGCCATAAGGATAAGAAGGTAACGCTTTTAATGCAGCTGGGCTATCACTGCAAACGTAGTCCTCCACCTCTATGTCACAATATAGCGCATAGCCATAATGATAACGAAAATTTCCGCTTGGAAGACAGACGCATGGTTACTTAAGGGGTAGTGTAGTCTAATACTATCGCTTTGGTCATTGTCATTGCCGTATAGATCCAAAGGACTCTTTAAGGAGATAAGCCCCATGTCTCGCCAAAAGCGCCTTTGCATTGCCAGAAAGTTGACACCGCTTTATCGGTTTTCGATTCAACATTCTTGGACCAAAGAAGCTTTCTATCGAGGATTATTCCCAGATATTTGACTTCATCGGAGATTGGGATAGTGCCCTTTAGCACAAGTTGAGTCAGACTAGTAACCTTTCTCCTTCTCGTGAAGAGAACAACCGTAGTTTTAAGAGAATTCACTGAAAGCCCATTAATTGTGCACCAATTATCGATAAAGCAGAAGGATCTCTGCGCCAGAGAGCAGACAGTCCTTTGGTCTGAACCGACAGACAGAACGACGACATCGTCCGCGTAGGCTTTTGTGTAGGTTCCAGGAAGATTGAGAACCGTTACAAAGAGTCTACTACCGTACACCATAAAAGGGGAGACAGGACACCACAATGAGAACAGCCTCTGTTTACACCGGTCATGACACAATCTGCCGGTAATCGGTAATAGACGTCCTGTACATTAGCATTGCCCTAATCCACAACACCAATGTTTCATCTACACCATGATGTCTGGCTGCATTGCACATGCTATCAAATGTCGCATTATCAAAAGCACCCTCAATATCGACGAAAATACCCAACGCGTACTCCTTACGATCAAGAGCACCTTAAATCCTACCAACAAGGTTCTGAAGCGCAGTTTCACAGGATTTCCGCGCTAAAAGGCAAGTTGCATCACAGAAAGAGGATGTGATCTAAGAGCAACATTGCGCACGTGCAGTTTAACCAGTCTCTCCAAACTTTTCAGCAGGAAGGAAGACAGACTTATGGTCCTGAAATTTTTGGTGAGAGTGTTGTCTTGACTAAAACCTTGTTTCAGCATAACCTGATAAATTCCATCCGGACCCGGTGACTTGAAACCGTCAAAAGATGCAATTGCATATTTGATAGCATCATTCGTCACCACTCTGGATACAATATACCAGCTACGCTGCGTGGTGTTTGTTAGTTCAGGAGAGCCGTCGGTAAGTTCATCTAACATTATCTGAAGATTGGGCACCTTGTCGTGGTGGGGCGGCTTTAGTACAGGAACAGGATGCTAGATCAGAGTAGTAGCCCAACTCCTCTGGTAGAGCTGAAGGTTCATTGAAAAACCAAGATCCAATCCGATCAATCGATCAACCCTTAACTCCAAGGTGACTGGTCTGCAATGTCGAGCTGTGATAAGATAGGTAAAATTACTGGTACATAGGGTTCAGGGGTATTTGAATCGCTAATGGAGACTTCTCAGGGGCAGCTCAATTCTCTATTGTAATGTAGTTGTGTAGGATAGGTATTGAGGATCTCTACCTATTCGGTCTGTTTAATTCTCCTCTACTCGTGGGTACATATATGTTAGAAAGTGAACACGTAAGGGTGGAAGGAAGTTAAGTTGTGTAAAGCTACATTATGAAGAGTGGTATCAAGAGAGAGATATCAAAGAGTAATACGCATTTGTGTAAATATGTTCTACAGCCACACTGCATGAAGATGAAGAGTGGATAAGCGTTTGTTTGGGCTCCAGTTGAAACGGGAATGGGGAAGTGCAAGGAGAATAACTGTGATTCTGTCTGCCCATTACTTATAATTGTGTTAGTGTTCCTTTGAAAATAAAAGGTTTTATTTAGTGCTTATTTCCTGTTTTCTTGGATAAGCATTTGTTTGTGCTACAGCTGAAACAGCCACGGTTAAGGTAAACGAGAATAACTGTGACTCTGTCTGCCCTTTACTTAATTGTGTTGGTGTTCGTTTATTACAAAGTCTCTGTCTATGCGTTGCGAAAAAAAAAAATTAAAAAAAATAAAGGAAAAATAGAGAAGAGATTCTTTAACATCAACTGAGAAGCTCGACACTAAAATTGAATTCGAAGAAATAGTTGTCGAAGTTACCTTTCACGTTATAGACCACACAATTTTTAAACATGAAATGGTCTTAGGTAGGGATATTCTGAAAGACTCGTCTTTCGAGATTGCGGTTGATGTCGATGGATCGACTCTACGAAGACGAAATAATCCAGTAAAGTGCCTTATATCACAAACAGTAAAAACAAGTTCAAAACAAGTTCCTGTTAGGTTAAACAAAATCATACAAAAATATTCAAAAAAACATAATAACTGGCTTCCCTACCGCGCCTGTGGTTAGCGCATTAAAAATACGCGTAGCGAAAGAATCTGCCATATTTTATAAACCTTACCGCATGGCACACAGCGAATGTAAAAAAACTGCAAATATAATTGCTGTACTGAAAAGTCAAGGAATCGTTAGAGATAGTAGTTCCCATTATGCCACTTCTGTAGTTTCGTTCGAAAAAAGAACGGACAGAACCGTCTTTGTATAGACTTCAGGCCCTTAATAAAATAACGTTCAGCTAGATAGGCTATCTGGAAATGTCTACTTTACTTCTTTAAACATGGCGTCCGGATTTTACCAAATCCCAATTAGTGAAGAATGGGCACTTTGAATTTCTGCATATGCCGTTTGGGCTAGCCAACACACCTGCCGTATTTCAGCGGGCAATCAATGCTGCCCTGGGAAATTTAAAAGACACAACAGCACTGGTCTATTTGGACGACGTGCTCATTCCATCGAAAACCGAAATTGATGGCCTTGAAAAACTCGATACAGTTCTACAGGAGTTAACCAGTTCAGGCTTTTCTATAAACATGGAAAAAAGGAAATTCTTGCAAACAACAATTTTACATTAAGTGCATTAGACCCAGCTGTAGCAAAATTGATGCGTGAAAATGTGAAAATGGTGCGGCAATTCATGGACCTAGTGAACTATTTTCAAAAGTTAGTTCCAGAGTTTGCTGCAAAAACCAGCTTCATTTCATCACTCACCAAAAATAATTCAACACGGTCTGACGAGTGTGAATCAGCAAGACTCTATATAATAAATAAACTCTAAAGCGACCTGTGCTGGTGATATTCGACCCTGAACTAGTTAGTTAGTTAGTGAAATACTTATTTAGCATTAGTTAAAGCTATTTGAACAATTTTGTTGTTTCACATGATGTTTCTTAAGTTTGACCATTTTCTATTACATAATGTTCATTAATAATTCGTTTTAATATACATTGTTATATCTCTTTTAAATTGTACAAAGTTGCGCTCATTTTTAATAAAATTAGGGAGTTAATTATATAAGTTTAATCCTTTATTAAAAAACATGTTTTGATTTTTTTTATTCAACAATTTAAGATTAAAATTACTGTTATTCCTTAAATTCTAAGGCTGAACATCTTTCCTAAGTGACAATTTTTTATTTAAGTAGTCGGGCATTAAATTATATTGTATTCTGTATATAAATATAAAAGAGTTCATTATAATACGCTGTCTAACATTAAGCCAATTTATCGTCTGCAACATATAAAAATAGGTGTATATATATTACATTTATAGACCGCATAGCTTTATTTTGCAATTTATGTAACTTTTCATGAATACCTACAGATCCAAGCATTGTATTGTAGGGCAATACTCTAGATGAGGTCTTATAATGGTCAACTTTTTCAAATGCCCTTGAAATGAAATTAAAACTGTCTGTAATCATATTCTTGTTCATAAAATTAAAATCATTTTTATTCGGCATTAGTTCAACTATTTTAAAAAGATCATCCAACGAATCTAATAGTTTAAAATTATAGGGACAATCACAATTATGGGAGTAGTTTATCAACACTGAACACGTTATATCATGGGAGTAGTTTATCAACACTGAACATGTTATATCTTTATTTATCTCTTGTACACTTCCAACAAAATATTGGTTGAACTTGTTTGATATTAATTTATTGCATTCTATTTTTTTTCGTCAAATTCAATACATCTAATATCTGATTGCACTTCTCCCAATACTAAAGTTTTTGTGGATTTCCACATTGTTTTTTGATCACTTGCATTATTAATTTTATTTTTGATAAAGTTCCGCTCTTTGTTAAAACTCTTTTTATAAGAATTCCGTTCCTTTTTATAATTTACCCAATCTTCACTTCGTCTCGTTAGCATAAATTTCATATAGGTTTGTATTTTTCTGTTTTTTTGTCTTTTTAAATCAGCATTGTACCATTCGTTTTAAGGTTTATATTCCACTTGCATTTCCATTTGAAAAATATCACCATTATACTAAGACTATTTATCGCACTCTTTCTCACAGCTTGTGTAAAATTAAACTTGTTTAATTATTTTTGTTTCCGGAAGTTTCAGTTTTAAATCGTAACGCATTTTAACACCACATATATTTTTGTTTGTTACAACTTAGTCAATAAGGGTCGCACTATTTACATCTATTCTTGTAGGAAATTCAACCATTTGCTTACATCTACCCACGGAGCTGCACAGTGAAGCCAGTGCTATAGGATACGGGGCTGTTCTGTTTTAGCGAATAAAGGGCTGTTTGCACGTGGTTGCATTTTACAGTCAGGGAACAAAGGAGTATGATACCAAATATACATTCTGGGTATAAAATTCCTCGTCGTTTGACGGCGTCGCTTATACTGCCTTAAAAGCAACTAAACAGAAAAGAGACTTACTTCCACGATGGATGTATCTTCAAGATTTTGAATTTGAAATAGAATACAGAAAATGCACGACAATGCTACACGACGATTACTTAAGTCGAAATATACCAACCACAACATCTACTTGTTACCGTTTAAACAGTCTAACAGACACATGGCTAAATATCGAACAGCGATATTCAAA
The DNA here is from genome assembly GCA_916610125.1 of Cheilosia vulpina. Classification (NCBI taxonomy): domain Eukaryota; kingdom Metazoa; phylum Arthropoda; class Insecta; order Diptera; family Syrphidae; genus Cheilosia; species Cheilosia vulpina. Next base: position 52,359,939 of record OU744276.1, on the reverse strand, counting down.
TTCAAATATTACCGAAATAATCCAGAAGATAAATGCTAACGATACTGATACTAAATCACAATATACAGTAAAAAGTGGACTTTTATATAAAAAAATCAACAAAACCGAAAAACTTTTCGTGCCCCAACAGTGTCGGCTGTCGCTTATACGACGTTATCACGTTATCATATTGGTTGGGAGAAGACACTAAACAGAATGCGAGAACATTTCTGGATGCCTGCAATGCCAAAAAACGGTCGAAAATTTGTAGAATCTTGTTTAATATGCATTGTGGCTAAGAGACCGTCTGATAAGAAACAATGTGAGCTTCACCCCATAGAAAAGAAACCAGTCCCATTTCACACAGTTCATTCTGACTATATGGGCCCCTTTTATGGCGAGAATCGTAAAGACTCTCGCCAAGCATTAATTATCATCGACTCTTTTACGAAGTTTATTTTGATTTTCCTTGTAAAACCTTAAAAGCATTCGAAACGGTAGAATTCTTCCATAATTTTGTAACGCTTTTTGGTGCCCCCTGCAAGCTTATTACTGATCATGGGTCAAATTTTACGAGCAAAGATTTCAGGAAGCTTTGTGTTTCCTTTGGTATTGAGCACCACTTGATAGCTCCAGGAGCTAGTACAGCTAATGGACAAGTGGAAAGGTACATCGATACTGTAGCTAATTAAATGTGAACTAATTTGGATACTAATCTCGAATGGACCACATACGTCAATCGTATACCTGGTAAAAGTATAAATTCAGTAAAGACATAGTCAAGCTAAAGATTGCCTCTGAGCTATGAATCTGTTCAGAATTAGAAATTAATTTTCGTCATAGACAAGCTTAAGACTGCCTCTGAGCTATGTACCTGGTAAAAGTATAAATTCAGTCAAGACATAGTCAAGCTAAAGATTGCCTCTATGCTATGAATCTGTTCGGAATTAGAAATTAGTTTTGGTCATAGACAAGCTTAAGACTGCCTCTGAGCTAGTGTTCCTTAAACAGCGATAGTTAAACATTTCGATAGTATCGATAGTTTCGGAAAAAAACTATCGATAGTATCGATCATTTTATATACTTACGATTTTCTGAGGAAGGTGTTGTAAATTTGTCCGTTATTTGTTAATAAAAACCATTTAAAAACAAACATATTTTATTAAACGAAGATATGCACATATATGCAACGATTGTTTCTTTGTTGACACAAGAAAAAACGGAATAGCTATTTACAAAAATAAAATTCGAAATCACTTTTAATAGCGCCACTTGTTGTTTCGTGGAAGGGTTGGAAGGACTGCGCCCATAGTCGCGCAAACGCAATTTGCAGTAAAGAGGTTACCTCTCTTTTGCCACAGTTTTGTTATTTTTCATTATTTTTTATTACAGCATCATAAACCAGATAGAGATGCATATCTAGACAAGACCTATGTCTAGATCTAGTCAAGCAGCTTTACTAGCTTTGGCATCCAATACAATGGACTCCAAAACAGTTAAATGCTGTCACGATGTTCTGCAAGCCGTAGCCAAACACAACAAGGTAAGGCTTGGTTGGGTGCCGGGTTATCAAGGTATTGCAGGCAACGAACATGCAGACAAACTAGCTAGGGCTGGTTCTGAAGCCTTACTCTGTGGACCAGAACCCTACTGCAAAGTCAATTGGATTTCTGGGCTAAGGCAAATTAATGATTGGGAAAACCAATTCCGTCTTGAATACTGGGAACATGTCCCGGGCCTTAGACAACCAAAACGATTAATTAAGCCTTACTCCTAGTATAAGGAAATCCTTAGGCTCAGTAAGGATAATATAAGAAAGCTAACGGGCTTCCTCACAGGTCATAGTGGCCTTAGATATAAAAAAAAAAAAAAAAAAATCGATACTATCGAAATGTTTAACTATCGCTGTGTAAGGAACACTAGCTCAGAGGCAGTCTTAAGCTTGTCTATGACCAAAACTAATTTCTAATTCCGAACAGATTCATAGCCTTAGATATCACCTCAACAAAATTAACCTTTGTCCGGAAACAGAATGCAGATTCTGTCTGGAGTATGTCGAATCCTCTGAACAAATTTTCTCTGACTGCCCGGCTTTTCATTGGTTAAGAAAACGTGTCTTTATTAAAGAGACTCGTACATTAGGGATGTCGCACATCACTTAGATTAACTTTTCCCCATTGATGCAATAGATCTCGAAGGTCGCAGTGTCAGCCGACTGGGTATGGGACTTTAAAAAAAAATGTCGATACATTGCAAAATATTAGAATACTGAAGCAGATGTGGTAGAAATGTTTTAAAAGGACTCGCATTTGTATTGTAAAGGGTGATTTTTTAAGAGGTTTAGAACTTTTAAAAAAAAAAAAACACAAAAAATTCGAAAAAATGAATGAAATATTTATTTGAATCGATAGTTTGAACCTTGCAATTTAATGTTTAAAGATAATTTCATGCAAATGTTGACCGCGGCTGCGTCTCAGGTAGCCCATCTGCTGAGTCCAATTTTGGCATACTCTTTCACACATATCGGCCGGTATCTCACGAATGAATGCATGGATGTTGGCTTCCAGTGCGTCAATCGAAGCGGGCTTGTTCCTATACACATTAGCCTTGGCATACCCCCACAAAAAATAATCTAATGGTGTCAAATCGTACGATCTAGGCGGCCAATGTACCGGCCCGAAACGTGAAATTAACTGTTCACCAAACTCGCCTCGCAATTGCGCCATTGTTTCGCGTGCTGTGTGGCATGTGGCACCGTCTTGTTGAAACCACATATCATGCAAGTCAAGAACTTCCATTTCGGGCAAAAAAAAGTTTGTTATCATCGCTCGGTAGCGTTCACCATTGACAGTAACGCTGCGATTCGCATCATCTTTGAAGAAATATGGCCCAATAATGCCGCCGGCCCATAAACCGCACCAAACAGTGGCTTTTTCGGGATGCATTGGTAGCTGTTGCAATGCTTCTGGCTGATCTTCACTCCAAATGCGGCAATTTTGCTTATTTACGTACCCATTCAACCAAAAATGAGCTTCATCGCTGAACACAATTTTTCGATAAAAAAGCGGATCCTCGGCCAGCTTTCCAAGAGCCCATTCACCAAAAATTCGGTGGTAGGTCGGCTGGCTTTAGTTCTTGCACCAGCTGTATCTTAAAAGGCTTTACGCCCAAATCCTTCCGCAAAATTTTCCACGTAGTGCTGTAACAAAGGCCTAACTGCTGGGAACGGCGCCGAATCGACATTTCGCGGTCTTCTGTCACACTAGCTGATACGGCCGCAATATTTTCTTCACTACGCACAGTACGTAAACGTGTTGGTGGTTTAATGTCCAACAAAGTAAATTTGGTGCGAAATTTGGTCACAATCTTCCGAATAGACTGCTCAGAAGGTCGAGAATGCCGATCATAAAATGGAAGCAGCGCGCGATGAACATTTCGAACCGAGCACGAATTTTGATAGTAAAATTCAATAATTTGCAAGCGTTGTTCATTTGTAAGACGATCCATGGTTAAATTGCAAACTAAACTGAAGCTGTTTGACAGTGACACAAGGTACTAAACACACGTCAGCTGTCAAAACCGGTGTTGCCAAAACCAAACCAGCTAAAAAATCACCCTTTATTATAGTTTAATTAAAGGCGCCTATCTTTTTTTACTTTTATACGTAGAAAAGTAGTACTTCTTTTACGTAGATGTCTCACCGGTGTTAAAGGAAACTTCTCGATAATTTTTAATATTTAAATTTATTTGCCGAAAACCTTTCTCTTCGACTATTTTGAATACGATGTCCCAATTCAAATCGCATCCTCAATTCCTTCTCTTCTTCATACCCATTTCATTCCCAGGATGTATATTTGACCAGGTTGCTACGTTATCATTATTTTACACCGGTTTTATCAGTACCTACTTTTACGTTTGCTTTGAATATGTGCTCATATATTATGCGTTTCGATAGTATCGATAGTTTTTTTGAACCATCAATAGTATCAATAGTAAAAATCTATCGATACTATTGATAGCCTATCGATGTTTAAGGAACACTACTCTGATTTTTAAAACTATAGACAATAACGAAATAAAATTCTTGGTAGATACAGGGGCATCCATATGCACTTTGAGAAAGCAAGTATCCGGAGGACGAACGCGCATTAACAGCCAGGCGCGCACATCCATTATGGGAATAGCCGGATATTTAAAATATGTACCAAAGGAATAAATGCTCCCCTTCCAACAGAATGCCCATGGTTATTACAGACACGCCCTTACTACCTTTCGATAAGGTATACATGTATATTGTCTGTGGACTTCCCGTATCACACTCCGTAAATAGATATATTCTAATGTTTCAGGGTGATTTGACTAAATTCATGGATTGCGCAGCCCTTCCCGATATGGAAGCTTCGGCTTTGGCTAATTTTTTTTTATGAACAAATCCTGACGAGGTATAGAATTCCAAAGTTTCTTGTCACGGACAATGGCGCCAACTTCATAGATATTTTCACAGACTTGCAAGTCACTGGGCGTGAAAAAACTTCACACAACAGCATATCACCCTCAATCAAACGGTTGGTTAGAGATAAGGCATCGGCCTTTAGCCGAATATCGCAGATACTTTGTGGCAAACGACGAAAGAAATTGGTACCAATGGCTTCGGCAAGCCATGCATGTTCACAACAACTACATCCACACCGCGACACAATTAACCCCTTTAAATGCCTTATTTGGTTTAAAGTTTGAAATGCAAACTAATCTAAAAACAAAAATCACACCACTCTATAATGCCTATCCTGCACAACTCAAGCGTCAACTCGAGATTGCCCACAAGTTAGCTAATCGGAACCTTAAAATAGCTCAACTAAAATCGAAAGACATCAATGACAAAGATTCTAAGACTATTACGTTTAATTTTGGACAGAAGGTTTTGCTAAGGAATACCGCCAGAAAGAATAAATTCTCCTCTATCTGGTTGGGACCCTGCAAAGTTGTGTCCATAAGCAATAAGGTAAACACAAATATAAAAATGGGAAAAAAGATTAAAATGGTGCATAACAATCAACTTAAACCATTTCACCGATACATTTTGGTATATTAATATAATTCTCTTCTTTTCAGTAGAGCAAACTCAAAACAACCCCAGGAGTAGAAGCTCGGTGAGATCTGTATAGAGCCTAAGTAATACTATATATATTATATTATATATACTATATCTATATTATTAATAAATTAAATAAATTAATTACATAATGATTTGAACTGATGATTAGATGATTAGAACTATAAGCATTATGTACATGTCAAACTTGATCGGGCTCACCGCGCCACAGGATGCAGAACGGTTCCAAGTGAGAAATCGCTTCGAAACCCCTATCGTCTTCGAGAAAGTGGGAAGTGCCTTATTTTACAAAGACTGTTGGATCATCTTTACTAAGTTCACACCAATGGATTTCTCTGGCGTTGTTGACTTTGCCAATATCTGCGCAAGCAAAACAAACCAAATGTGCTCGTTCCTGAAAGGCTACGTAAGCTCAAAGGACTTCAAGGATGCTTGCAGAACAATGGGTAAAGAAGCTTTTGTAATATCGGAAAACTTGAAGGTAAACAACGTTTATCTCCAGCATATGTTTTCACACAAAACGCAGCAGAAGAGCCCTTCTTAACGTAGTTGGAAGTTTTTCCAAATGGGCTTTCGGTACTATGGACAGCGAAGATTCGGAAAAGGTGTACAACAAATCGCAGTTTCTGCATAAAAATAGTGAGGATACATTCCCACTGATCAACAAGCAATTGACGGTGATGAAATCAAACTACGACGGCATAGGTAAACCCCTCACCAAAGCAATTGCAGATATCGACGCAATAATGGCACATCTAAACGACTTCGGTTCAACATACCAAAAGTTTGCAGAAAAAACAAGTACTGCTATAGCGACCCTTCAGTTAAACACGGCAATAAATGAGCTTGTGGCAATACTAACAGCCAAGCTCCTGGAAGTACAACAAGCCGTTGAAATAGCAATACTGAACGAGCTCTACCAAGGCCGGCTACACCCGTTCATCCTTAACCTTGGGAACATATCTGAAACCCTTAAGGAACCGAGATTAACGGCAAAAATACAACCCTTCTTCCAAGATGAATTAACGCTTCACCAGGCAGCAAAAGTCACCGTATTCCCCAATGACAATACTCTGATCATAAAAGTCGTCATTCCTCTTCCGGAGCCAACAAAGTTTGACATCCAAAAGATGTATCCGATCGCCTCAAGACTGAACGAGAAGTGGAACCTAATTAGCGAGACAAGGACAGATTATATAGCAAGAGTCAGAGGATCATGGACTCTTTGTTTTTATGACCAAGGAAGATCTGGTAAAATGCAATAAAATAACAACAGTGCCGCGTGTAACCGTGTCATCTCTAAGCACCAAAGACCGGTATTCATAAGGGGCAGCGAAGAATGCCTTATCGAGCTCTTGCAGCACACAGCGACAGCCAAAGAACGATGCCAACACATGCTGTTCCGCGTCAGCGGGTACGTTTGTAAAAATAGCGGCCAGTAATTCCTGGTAGTACCACCTCCGAAATAATATGACACTGAATATCAATTGTAACGGGGAGCAGTACAATCCGCTACTAAGGAGTATTGGAGTCATACGAATACTTAGACCATGTGACATCGGGAAATGAAAATCCCGTACGTGTAAGACGACAACAGCAATGTCGAGTTCAAGCAGCCAAAAGTTGATTTTGCCGGAATATTGGAGACGCTTCGAGTATAATAAGAAGATTCTACCGATACGACTGGGAAGCCATGCAGACATCAATGCAATCCTGACCGAAAAAAATCTTTGGAAGATCTGCAAAGACAAATAGAGAAGACCAAAATTGAAGAAACCCTCCGAAGCCAGCATTGGAAGGTAGCAAGTCCTCAATGCGCATTAATGTCGGTGTGTTTGGTATTAATACTGGGGACAACAACACACATATTAAGAAAAATATGGAAGGCACACAAAAGGAAGAAAACGTTGCAACAAGCGCATACAGGAGAGCGGGTAGAATAAATGGAACTTCGCGAGGCTCCAAGCCCTCCAAGAAGAAAACAGCAGCCGAAAAGAAGGGTTGAGATGACCACAGCATCAGGAGATCTAACGTTTGCCAGGGTTAGGTTAGGTTAGGTTAGAGTGGCAGGCCGCCTCAAGTGCAGCCTAACTTAGGCCAAAGTAGGCCCATTGTGATACCACAGGATCAGTGTTCTCATACCGGCCCGTTGAACCAGCCGGAGCTAAGAATGAAGCGTTGGAGGCAATTGATTCCTATGTTTGGGAGTTCGCTGAGATTGTCGAAGAAGTATTCTCCGAGGTGTAGTTTTCTAAGGACTGATATTGCTGGGCACGTGCAAAGAAGGTGAAGAATAGTCTGCTCCTCCTCCTCGTCCCTACAGCTTCTGCAGAAATCATTTGGAGGAAGGCCAACCCTGAGAGCATGTCGCCCTATGATGCAGTGTCCCGTGATGACACCTACTAAAGTGTAATCGTTAAGAGATAATCGGCAATTGAGGGCAGTTGTCGAATTGAAGATGACAGAACCCAAGGATTTAATCGCGGCTTGGCTGTTGGTAAAGATGGTGATATCCTTTGCAGATATAACATTATACCGAAGCCACGATAAGGCCTCTTTGATCGCCATGATTTCCGCCTGGAATACACTGTAGTGATTAGGAAGGCTGAATGAGATTTTGCAATTTAGATCAGTAGAGAAAACACCCCCTCTAACTCTTGTTTCGGTTTTGGACCCGTCTGTATAAAAGCAGACGGACTCCTTACGAGGCACTACATCATTCTCCCATTCGCTCCTGTAGGGTATGTAGGTTTCGAAGTTCTTATCGAATTGATATTGAGGGAGGGTGTAATCAGTTTCATTTGGAATACATTCTCATGTATCAAGAATAGACAAATGACCAGTTTGGCGACTAGTCCACAAACGAATTGCTTTTATCCGAGTAGCTGTGTTTGCTGCCACTTGTTGCAATAGATGTCTAGCGGTAGAAAGTGGAACATTACGTCCATGGCCGCTGTTGGTCCTAAGGGCTCCACTAATGCAACCGCATGCCGTTCTTTGAACACGGGTAAGGTGATTATATTAGATGGCCTTTTCAAGGGCAGTCCACCATACGATTACGCCATATGTAAGTATTGGTCTTACGACGGACATATATATCCAATGTGTAATTCGAGGTTGCAGTCCCCATCTGCCACCAATGGATTTTTTACAGCAGTACAGAGCCGTGGAGGATTTCTAAACCCTCCGCAGGATATTGGGTTTCCAGCTCAGTTTGCTGTCTAAAACGAGGTCCAAGTACCTAGCCGTGTTAGTTAGCACCAAGAGGGTGCCGTTTAGTTTCGGGTGTACGAAATTGGAAATTTCGTTTTTCCTTGTAAAGAGGACTAGTTCAGTTTTTTGAGGATTGACCGCCAGACCACATTTTTTGGTCCGTTAAGAGAGCTTAGAGAGGGCGTTCTGCAAGAGATCTCTAAGCCTATTGAGGTGTTTTCCTGAGACAGCGATAGCAACGTCATCTGAATAGCCAATTACCTTGAACGCTACCCTTTCCAGTATAAAAAGTAGTTCATTCACCACTAGGTTCCAAAGAAGGCCACCTTGAGGCTTACCCCTACTGACGAACCTCCGAACCGAGGCCTCGCCCAGCTTTAAGTTGATGAACCTGTTGGTGAGCAACTGGTTCATCAATTCGGCAATCGATTTCTCAATTCCAAGGGCCTTCAGTGCGCTTAGAATTGCCCCTGCTTCGACGTTGTTAAACGCTCCCTCAATATCCAGCAGAGCAACCAATGTGAATTCTTTGCAATCGAGAGATTTTTCAATGGTAGATACAAGTGAGTGAAGGGCCGTTGCAACCGGTTTTCCTTTACTATATGCATATTGAGAAGCTGACAGAAGATTTGAGTTGATGTCTATCAGTTTCTCTAAGGTTTTTAGCAGAAATGATGACATGTGTGGTTTTACCAGCCTTGGGTATAAAAACTTGGGAATATGAGCAAAATCCAAGCAACTTTTAAATATTACAATTACCCAAGGAAGGATTAGGTCAAAGTTCCTCTGAAGTTCGGCTGGTATTATGCCATCAAGTCCAGGAGATTTAAATGGCTTAAAGCTTTTTATGGCCCATAGAATTTTGGTCTTGGTAATAAGACTTGAAGAGCTGCTTGCTATCGGCCTGGCAGAAGACCTGGTTGGTGGTCGAGGCAGCATTCCAGATATTGGGGAAGTGAGAATCCAATAGTAGATCCAGGGATTCTGCACTGGAGGTGGTGCACGATCCATCAGATCTCTTTAGGTACCTCGATACTTTAGGAGTGGATGCGAGAATCTTTCTGAGCCTGGAGGCCTAGAAGTTTTTTTACTTTCTTTCCACAGAAGAGTCTCCAGGAGTTCCGTTGGGCTTTCCTAACTAAGGTTTTATAGGATTTCAGGGCTTCTTTACAAGACCCAGTCAGAGGCTTCGCGGGATCGCTTGGCCTGAAGAGCTGTCTACATTTTTGACGTAGAGATACAATCTCCTGATTCCACCACGGTGCTCTAGGTTTGCCCCTAGGTTTGCTTATTGGACAGGAGAAAGACATAGTCCAATTGAGAGCTTTAGTGAGTTCTTCAACCATGGCATCTAATTCAATTGTGTTAGCAGGGGGACCAGGGTTTCTATTAATTACAGAGGATTCCACACTGTTCCTATATTTGCTCCAATCTGTTTTCCCGAAATTCCTAAAAACGGGTTGGACTTGAGGGAAGCAGTTCATACCAAATTGAATGTATCTGTGGTCTGAGAAGGAGTGTTCCCTAGATACTTTTCAGTCTCTGATATCATAGTAAATGGTATCGGAGACCAGCGTGATGTCTGGGACCTCTTGATCAAAAATTATATGTCTGTAGTCCAATTGTTAAATCATTGTTAAGTAATACATTAGTTGTCATTTTTGCGGAGGCATCGAACATTACTCGCAATTTTGTGGTCGTACTATCGGGCTTATGTACACAATGATGAGAGAGAACGTAGTGCACGTGGTAGTGTCAACTGCAAGGTGCTGGAGACCTTTCAAGCACTCGTTTGTCGTGTCATGGAGTGCACTTTGTCGTACTATCGGACTGCTGAAGCAACCGATTGAAAAGGCCGTCGATAGTTGGTTTTGAGATACCACATTGACTAGCACTTGGGCTTTTGTTGGTTGTCGACCATCTGTGTGAAATGGTCCAAGCATTGGCTCCAATTTAGATAATCTCTACTGAATTTCGGGATCGCGATTTTGGGTTAACTGAATTGAGCTTGACTGCTGCCTTCTGAAATTCTGAGTATTGTGGATTGTTGCGGCCTGTTACAATCTTCAGTTATACCCATTGGAACCTTGTCTTCCATTTCAATGTACGTGGAAGTTACCTCGCTAGATGAGCTAAAATTGCTTGTCTCTACATGAATCGCCTTAATTTGCGCCCAATATTTGTTGATGTTTGCAGTGCTAAGTTCGCAAAAGTGTTTTGATCCTACTGGTGTGCTCTCCACATTGTCCAGGGTGCGTTGCAGCAAATTCATCAAAAATTGCTGACGCCGTCTCAGCTGTGCAGCATACGTACAACCCCAACATGCGCATTGGAGGTCATCATGGGGATATTACCGCTGGACTTATTTATTAAGAAAAGAGCGGGCCAAACGGCAAAACGTTTGCATCGAGATGCGAAAGGGCACAATTGTGGTACGATCTATGGACATAGGAAGATCCTGGAACGTGTCAAAAACGAGATTAGGGAGCTGAACATGCCTATGGACCTATGTGCGTATTATGGAAAGAAATCACAAAACTCGTATTGAGGACGGATTAGTTCCAGAAAAAAGAAATGGTGAAATAGTGATTTTCACGGATGGATCCATGATGGATGGCGGAGCGGGGGCCGGTATCTATTCAGAAGAGCTGGAACTTGCCTGTCACATTAGCCTCGGGAAACACACTTCAGTATACTAGGCTGAGATGATTGCTTTGCTTCATGCGTTGGACTACTTGCTTGAGTGTCAGGTGGAAGGAAGAAATATCCTTATAGCACTGGACAATCAGGCGGTGATCAGATGCATGGAACAAACAAACATCACAACATCATTGGCAGTGGAATGTGTACTTAACCTCAATAATGAAGTAACACTGACTTGGGTACGGGGACACATATGGATCGAAGGCAATGAAAAGGCGGACTCCCTTGCAAAACAGGGGTCAACTGAAAAGTTGCTGGAACCAGAACCATTCTCTTCAATAGGCAGAGGAATGGTAGAACGGCTGATTCACAAATGGAATGAGTGTGATGCACTCATATCTCCAAAAGCTTAGGATCCCGCTTTGCTAATTCGGCCATAGTTCATTACCGATTTTCGGAACACTGAGTAAGCTGCTTGCAACCTTAATGTGGTGGAGGGAGATAGCATGCTTTACAACGTTCTTACACGTTGCACATCTAAAGTTTAGTTTTCTCGTGTTTTTCATCTATTCCGGTGGTCGTTGGTTTTCGTGTCGTGTAAATTCTTTATGTTTGTTTGGTTTCGCCACGTCGAAACGCAAGCGAAGCACCAACGCTTGATATACGCCAACGCGAAACGCAAGGTGCCACCCACATATGCACCCGGCGACGCAGTTCTAGTCACGCCGCACGTCCTGAGCAACGCAACCAAGGGTATTACATCCAAGTTCGTTCCAAAACGAGACGGGCAGTGCATTATCATACGTAAACTAGGAGAAACGAATTATAATTCTAGAGCCGATGTCATTAACGTCCAACCTCAACACCCTATCCGAAGAAGAGGACACCCTACACAGACGACAACGTTGCCTCAATACTTTCCTGGCAACTCGCCGAGGCGTACTCGTAGCCAAAGGGGGAGAGTGTAACACCCAACCACCGTAAATCTATTGCGCCTTAGGCTACAATGTATATATTTATTAATATTAAGGTCGCCTTAGAGTATACTATGAAATAATGTAATTTCTTTCTACACTTAAATTCAAATTAACGAACATTTGTTTTTTCTTTTGTTTCATCGGCGAAATGGGGGAAATGAAAATCATCGCGCTGGCGTCTCCGCCAGGCAAGTGATCCCCCTTCTCTCTCCGCTCTTACAAATGTGGAATTAAATATAATTTGATTATTTTAAAGTTGACAGCCGTGGACATTTTTCAACAGGAAAGTTGTCATGTGTACTCTTCTATGAATTCACAGCAAATAAATCTTGAATTCGCACATACTACCTGTTAGTCCTCCAGAAGTTCGTAAATATATATTTTCTGCGAAGTCAACCTTTTCGCACCAAACTATTCATTATAGATTCTCATTCCCGGGGAACAAATTTCTTTTTCAAAGAGGGTTAGTTGCAGCCATCTACCTGAGCCGCCTTAGGTACTGAGAATTGTATAAAATAGTGGGTATTCAGATATGATCTGTCTAATCTTAAGTGAACAGATACATATTTTATTGCCTTTGTGACGAGTCTCAGGAAAAATTTGGAAAGATCCCAAACTTATATCAAATTTATTTTTTACTATAAGCGTACTATTAAAAAAAATAAGCCTATCAAAAAGCAAGCACTAGCGGTTAAAGAAGATACATCACAGAAAAAGCACTAACGATTTCATTTAATCAAAAGATTCGATATAGCTACATAGGTATATTTCAAGTGTTTAAAAATAAAACAAAAATGAAATATTTTTCAATTTTGCGCATACATTTGTACAAATTTGTGTTTGCTAAACTTAAAAACCACTTGCATTATTGTTTTTCAATGAATAAAGCCACAAAACATTTACAATTTACTAAAATTAGTTTATGATTGTAAAAGTTCAGGCTAACAACTGTGTATTTAAATTTGCTCCTACTACGAAATTCCATACCGCCATTTTTGGTGGTTGCGCAACACTCCTCTTGTAAATAACGCTTACTGAGTATTTATTTTAGATCAACCAGCTTTAATATCGACATATTCCCACGATTTTCTGTTTGTGCACATTTCATTTCATAATAAATACTAAAAAAGTGTATGGACATTTTTGAATGACGCTTATTTCTGAAGCATTTAGCAGACTTATTTGGAAAATAATTCAAAGTGTTTGGTAATTGTGTTCCTCTCTTCGAGCGATAACACTGTTGCGATGCAACATGATACCACAACAATATCCTTATTGTTATCCGTCGGCAAAAGATCATTTTGCATCAAATGGAAAAGCCGACGGGAACCAAACTCTGCGATGAACATTTATGGTCGAGTTGGGAGATCGTAAAACCAAAATCTTCTCAAGTGGAGACAGCCGGAAATCGATCAGCTGGTGTGGGAGTCAACATGCATATAAAAAAAAGGCAAAGTTATTGCAATTAGCTCCTCCCACAAAGGTGCACTCTCTCTCTCAGTATTGTAGTGTGTGCGTATGTGTGGGAATGGCGTAGTCAAGCTAAGCTCGCCAGGCATATCTATTTGCGCGGTGCGGGAATAGCAAAGCGGTGCAGTTTTGCTGTGATTTCGGTCGAAAATCCACAAAGTTCACTGACCTGCAGAAATGTGCCAACGGAAACAGCTGGATGAATACTTACATGTTTTAAGAAAGGAATGCAGTCTGGCATTCCCAATTGTGCATTCAAGCAATCAATATCGAGCGAATAAAGTTTTATTTTAACCAGAAGTGGCTTTAGTTTTTTTTTCTTTTGTGCGTTAGTTCAGTAGGCAAGGTACAACCTACTCGTACATCATTTTCGTTGTCCAGATTTTCCCGCGCAACATACAATTTTCAATAATCTGTTGAACCAGCCATAGGGGCAAACAGTGTGAATTTTGCTAGTGTCCTAGCGATACATAGTGGTCCTTCGAGCCGGATGTCAGGATCTGGGCAAGATTAGTGCCAAAAGGACAATAATCTGTTGAACCAGCCATAGGCGCAAACAGTGTGAATTTTTGCTTGTGTCCTAGCGATACAAACACGGTCCGGAAACTTTTCCCGTAAAAGATCAATGGTTTCGTTCATTCACCATTTTTGTAGTGAATTTTCAATGCGTTGTTGAAGTGTGTATCATTTTTAGTAATGGCGTAGTTTCTACTTGTCAAATGTCAAAGAATAAAAGCTTCAAAAGTGACAGCTACGGAAATAGCGGGTCATTCACAATAACACCTCTCTTTGGAAAACACTTTACTATAGTTAGGTAAATTAACGCTGTAAGCACAGTTGGTATACAAATATTTTCAAAAGAAAACCGTTATAGACTATTTTTTTTTAATTACCTCGTTCGTTTTTAAAGCCTTCTGATTATGGTCTACTAAACATTGTATGTCACTCAAAATGATGGTGTCCGTGGAGTGTATTGGCGATAAAATATATCCCAAGTCTATATCCTGCTGGTAATATATTTCGGCCAGTTTGCTATCCTGAAAGAAATTTATGAAAGTGTTGTATATTTGTATATATATATAGATTCTTTAGACGAGACCAACCAGATATAATAATGGGGTAGGATATAAGTACTTGTGCAGCTTATTGCGTTTGGATTTTGTACTGAAATGTTTTCTATAGAGACGAGAAATCGAGATAAAACAACTAGTGATGGGCACTATCGAATGAATGCTACAATCGATAGTTAGTAACTGAATGATTTTGACTATCGAATGATTTTTTTCATTCATTCATTCAGTTAAAATGAGTAAAGCCAATTTACCTTCTTTTTGTTACCATTTTTTTCGGATTTCATTGAAACGATTAATTTGCTAATTAATTTACAACTTACAAGTTAGTAATGGAAAAACAGAAAATTTATATTTTAAGGTTAAAGTAGTAGATTATTTAGGAACATTAAGTAAATAAAAAAAAAAATTTTTTAATTCGAATTTTTGTTACAATTTCTAAAATTATAGGTTTATAATATATTATTGGCAGTATTTTGAATATTATCTTAGACTATTTATTTGAATTCATTTATTTTGAGAAGCATGCAGAATGAAAAATGGAAACAGAAAAGTTTACACAAAAAATCAGGCATCCACTTACAGTCAAATTCAAAGAATAAACACTCCAATTAAAAATCAAAAGCCCCAAAAAGAATTTGCTTTTAGCCATAGAATTTATAATGGACCTGAAGGTGTGAAAAAAATGGCGGAATATTCTGTGGAGTGACGAAAAAAAACAATTTTGTACTCCTCGGATGTTGGGCGTAACGTTAGACGACCAAAAGGAAAAGAATACCATCCTCGCTATTCACTGAAAACCGTTAAACATGGTGGAGGTGTTGGTCCTATATTCCGTGTCAATAACATCCTGACAAAATATGGATATAGGAACATCTTGGAAAATGTCATGCTTCCATTTTCCGAGGAAAACATGCCCCTCCGATGGCATTTCCTACAGGACAATGATCCAAAACATACAGCCAGTATTGTGGAAATTGGTTTCGGGATCAAAACATCTCTGTAGTTTCATGGCCATGTCAATCTCCAGATCTCAATCCCATTGAGAACTTGTGGGATGAACTGAAAAGAAAATTGAGGGGTCAGTTCTTCACTAATGGGAATCAACTATGGGAAACAGGGCAAAAGGAATTGTATTCCATTCCTCCCGCAACGTGCCAGAAATTTGTAGGGCCAATGCCACGTCGACTCCAAAAAGTTTTGGAAAATAATTGAGGATATTCAGGCTATTAGAGTAAGTTAAAAAAAAAAACAAAAAAAAAAATTAATAAAATCTATAATTAATGATTATTTAGGAACGCACCTATTTTTTTGTCCAAGCGGAAAACAGAACTCCAAAAGTCATTTTTTTGTCAAATTACTCAACTATTTTCTATATTCAAATATAATGTAAATTTTATTAATATAATTGTAAAAACAAATTGAGAAAATAAGAAAGAATTTGGTTTTTAAAAAAGAAAGTTCTCACACCTATTTTTTTGACCAGCTGTGTATATGTCTGATTTATGGGCCTTTGATTTGCTAAGTCATTAATATTTGTCCTAATTTTGCCTCTAATCCAAGTTTTGGGTTTGTCTCTGTTAGTAAAAGTCCTTTTACAGGTCTGCTAAATAATTTCAGTTGCAAGGAAGGAAAATCACAATGCAGATCGTATATGTATATATTTTTCTGTGTTAATCTGTGAGGGTGAGGAAATTCGTTGAAAATAAAGTTACGGAAGGTTGTAAATATTATGTTCGCCTGGTGTAATAATTTTGATCGCATTGACTGAGGATCGACATTGTGGAGCCTTAAAAAGAATCTGGTGCACATACATTTTAAAAAAAGGGCGGTTCGCATACAGAATCGAATGCTTACCAGATTAATTACGTTGGAAGGGGTGGGAAGGGTAAGGAATCCACAAAGAAAAGTAACCGTGACGAATTTCTGGTGGATGTGCGGCTGTGTTCGTAAATCGAAAAAAAACGAATGCATTAGTGTAAATAAATTCTTAACAGGAATGCCAATTCCATGTTAAGTTTTTTAAGTGAAATATTTCAATAAATTATGTGCTCCAATAATTGACACACATCTCCATGGTATTTGTATTGATTATTGTTTTTGCAGGAATAATTAAAATGTATGTGTGTTTCCTTTCAATTTTACGTTTTGTGGCTGACCAACCACGATCGTACGAGGCCAACAGCTTAGGGACATCTGTAAACAACTTCAATGCAGCAACATGTGTACAAACAATTCTGGATACAGCTCTGAATGTTAATGTCTCCGCCGATGAATTTCAAAATGTTTATGTAAAACCAGTCAGAAAATCTAGTTCGAATGTGGAAGGAAACATTGTTTTCGTTAAACTCTATTTACGTGCTATCAAAGAGAAGATAATGCTGAAGAAAAAAACAGAGAAAGCAAATCTAAATGCATCCATATTTGGCGGTAACAAAAGGAATAGTATTTTTATTAATTTTTTTTTAATCTTTTCAAAGGAGAGAGAATTAGACGGGGCATTAAGCAACACGATTGTAAGTTGTAAAAAAAAACGTTAAACGATGCATCCTGCGTATGTTGTGTATGTAGGAATCTCGCATGTTCTTCGTTTAGCACAAAAATCAAAGATGCCAATGGGTGGAGTGTAGACAATATACAAAGCGAAACGAAACTAAGATGCTATAGGTAGGTATATTGTGTCGTCATTGTCACTTATGGTTTATCGTATTCATCTTTATTGCTCACAAGGCAATACCATAGAGCAAAACCTACCACCCATTTTCAAGTCTTCATACATAAAATTGTTCAAATCCTATCCAGACTCAAGCTAATATGAACAGGGTCGGGACTTTGAGAATTCATCTTGCTACAAAAGTGGTCTTGGTAATTTTTTCACTCCATGACATAAAGCTAATCGATCAGTTGTGCCAAAAAATAGACGTAGACTTTGGGAGTTGTCCGTTAGATACCTACCGCATCCTCCTGGTGGTACAAACATTTCTTGAAAAGAACGATCTATATACCTACATGAGTACAAACCGAATTCAAACGTTCAGAGAACAGAATTCTCAAAATGAACTTGTGTATACCTAGATAGGATTGAAATTCATATAGCTAACTCTTAATACTTATTCGAGCGTTTGTTTTAATGAATGTGTTCCAGATTTTCTTATGCTGCCCACCACAATGTCGATCATTAGTCAGATGTTATGTATCAAAATTATTACAAACATTATAATATTTACAACTTACGGTAACTTAATTTTCAACTTACATCGTCACAATTCCAGCACGATTTGTTTTCCCCACACAGCTAGCCACAACCTACATCTACATCTCAATGCGCAATGGAAATTCATTTATTTTGGAGGATTATTTTACCGATACATTTAATAATTTCTGTTGGTTTTCCTTAAAATGTCATTATTATTATTATATATTGTGTTGAAGCCAAAACGCTTCATCATTACTTTACGTTAAAATTGTAATACCAACCTAAAATTAATTTGCCTGATGAAGACATAGATGGCTCACGTATAAGTAAGGAGTTTGAAAACTTCCATATCTTTATTAGTGACCATCCACAGTAATTTCCGGCATACCGCTTTTTTTTCTTCTTTAACTAACCCTCAACGAGGTAAGATAGCACCACTCCCTGTTTTGCGTGAATAATAAATTTATATATACACTCAATCATTGCATTTTTTTCTCTATTCCTTGGACGAAACAATCTTTTTGGAGCATCGCCATCGGCATCCCAACATTTGGTCCTATACGAGCCGAATAATATTGCTTTCTACAAAAGTTCACGGAGAAAACTTTTCAATTTTTTTTGATACCCGATTCATCAAATAGCAATTCCATTGTTCTTGTTCTCGAGCGCACCAGAGTTCTTCAGTCCAAACAACAAAAACAAAACCATCGCAGTACAAGCAACGGAGTTCTTATCATCTAATAAAATCATCAAAACAAAACAAACATCATATATATTCATCAAGCAGCCAAGCCACGAGTTTTCACCAGTTGTCAAAACGCACAAGCTGATAGACGTCGAAAGCTGCAATCGAGCAAACTAGTTCAAGGCCTTGCCGAACGCGTCATCATCAAAACACCATTTCTCAGAGGTACGTGTAGTGTATTGTTTGGTGCAATTTATGATACATCTATACATATAATTTGATAACACGCGAATAATTAGACAAGTTCGTTAATAAATTTTGTTTGACGATATACACATATATAGAGTGGAACATTGAGTATTTCGGTATAATACAGCATTCGTAGTATTTTCCAATTAAAAAAAAAAAAAAAAAAAATTGTCACAGTTTAACTTACACAGAAATGGCAGAGACCATGGAAACGTTCATATTCTGTGCTGACCATTTAGTGGAATATTTCGCGGATATAAAGGAAATTCCAGCTACTGCGCTAACTTTAATGTCGCTTCAAGCTAGGAAAATTGAATTAGATAATTTGTGGTCAGAAGTAAAGGCGGCATATTCCGAGTGTGTTTGTAATCCGTCGGCACCACTAGATGCAGAAAATGTAACTGCGGTTAAATCTAAGTACAAACTCTCGACAGAGACTTACATATCCTGCTTAGAATTTATAATGGCTATGTCTGCCAAGTTAAATGCATCCACTAATGACACAAAATCGTCAATTCCAACGGGGAGTTCCACTTCCGGGACTTCCCAAGATGATGTTTTTCATCACCACACAACTCACAGTTTTTCCCTTCCTCCATGTGATTCCGAAGTTTTTCATGGAGACTATTTATCGTGGCCTTCATTCCGCGATATGTTTTCAGCGGTTTATCTCAATAATATTCGAGCAAGTCCAGTGCAAAAGTTGTTCCATCTTCGTGCAAAGACTCGAGGAGATGCCTTAAATATTGTCTCGAAGTTTGCTTTAACAGATAGTAACTTTGAACTTGCGTGGAAGGCTCTAAATGAACAATACGAGAATAAAAGAATTTTAGTCAACTGCCAATTAAAAATTTTGTTAAATCTGCCGAATATCAATGTTGAAACAGATAAAGCTCTGAAACAACTCAATCGAGATGTGACTGACTGCCTCTGTGCACTTGAGTCTCATGGTATCAGTACAGAGTCATGGGACTCGTTTTTAACATTCTTTATTTCAAACCGCCTTCCGGAAAAAACCCTTTCGCTTTGGGAACAGGGCTTGGAAAATCCATCGGATATTCCTACCTGGAAAGCTATGAGTAAATTTCTAGTTGCAAGATACAAACTGTTAGAAACAGTAAGTGACAGGAAAGAATAAACAAAGCGTAGGTGTAAATATACAACCAACTCGAAAGGTGCAGTCACATCATACCAGATCAAATAAATATTCATGCGTGCTTTGTAAAGGGCATCACTCATTACGAGTCTGTCCTTCCTTTTTACAAATGCCAGTTAATGACCGATTTCAGTTGGATCGAACGAACAATTTGTGCTAAAACTGCTTGGCGCCTTTTCATACTTCACAAGCATGTAAAAGTAAATTTACCTGCAATCAGTGCAGGAAACGACACCATACACTTCTTCATAGGGTCGAAAACCAACATACATCGAGCGAACCAACTACTTCTTCGTCGACCATCAGATCCAATTCCGATATGGACCAGCAACCTCAAATACAGTCCATTATTCCATCCACCTCAGCTAATGTGAGCTCTTATTTTTCGTCCTCCGCAAAGCAGATCCTCTTAGCAACAGCTTTAAAATCAGTTCATATTCAGGGTACTAAATACACGCTTCGCGCATTAATTGATCCGGGATCAGAGGTCACTCTCATTTCAAAGGCTGCGCAAGTCCGATTAGGACTTCCTGTTACTCCGATTCATGCACAAATTTCTGGTGTCAATACTGTCTTGGCTACAACCTCCAAACTATTGTGTCATTTTACCATTGGTTCGGACGTAAGTCCAAACGTTATGATCAATGTTCAAGCTCTAGTGGTTGACCACCCAACTGGGATGCTTCCTTCTCAGACTGCGAATTCACTTGACTTGGCAGAGTTGGCTGAGATAAAGTTAGCTGATCCCCATTTTCTAAAATCATCTCCAGTCGATATACTTATTGGAGCAGATATATATCCTGATATTATCCTGGAAGGACTATTTCATATTGGGAAGTTAATCGCCCAAAGTACTATCTTCGGTTGGGTCATTTCTGGCTCACTGCCCAAAATAACGACACAAACTTACTCAACATTTGCTACATATTTTAGCCACATTTCTCTCGATGAGGAAATAAAAGGTTTCTGGGAACTAGAGGAAATAAAAGATCCAAAGCCGCTTTCGGATGAAGATCGGTATTGCGAACATCTATACTCCGAATCAACGTATCGTAATCATGATGGGAGATATGTAGTAAAGTTACCCTTTAAAACCGAATTTCCCCAAGCTATCCATCTTGGATATTCACGTAATATTAGTAGGATACGCTTTCTGGGTATGGAACGGCGCCTAAGCGCAAACCCTCAATTGTATTCTCAATATAATAATGTAATCAGTGAGTATATTGATGTAGGTCACATGAAGCGAGTGCCATCTACTGAGTTAGCTCAGGGACACCATGTCATGTCCTACTATTTACCACATCATTCGGTAGTGAAGCCAGAAAGCACCACCACTAAATTGAGAGTTGTGTTCAATGCTTCCAATCCCTCAGAAAATGGCACTAGTCTAAACGACGTTCTGTATACCGGTCCGGTTTTGCAACAAGATTTGGTTTTACTTATTCTTGGTTGGCGAAAGTACAGATATGTTTTTAATGCCGACATAGCTCAAATGTACCGACAGATTCGCGTCCACCCGAGTCAGACACCATTTCACAGAATTATTTTTAGAAATACACCTGATAAGCCTCTTGAAGATTTCGAACTTCAAACTGTAACGTTTGGTGTCAAGTGCTCCCCCTACCTTGCAATACGCACGTTATTGCAGTTAGCTGATGATGAGGAGTCGAATTATCCTACCGCCGCACAAATGTTGCGCAAACAGTTTTATGTGGATGACTTGTTGGCTGTATCTCATTCGTGTGATGAAGCCCTTCGATCGCAATCTGAAATTATAGCGATCTTAAAAAATGCCGGGTTTGAGCTACGGAAATGGACCGCGAACCATCGAGCATTGTTACAGAATATTCCACAGGATCATATTCTGAATGATCAATTCCTCAATCTAAGTGATCAGAGTTCGGTAAAGACTCTTGGGGTATATTGGAACGGCAAGTCTGATTCGTTCCACTTTCAGATAAATCCCATACCCTTTTCAAGTACTTGTACTAAACGAGAAGTATTTTCTCACATATCCAAGTTTTTCGATCCAGCTGGGTGGATAGCGCCAATCATAATTAAAGCAAAAATTCTTATGCAACGCATATGGAAGGACAAGACCCAATGGGATGGAAAATTGTCACCTTCATCTCTGGCTACATGGAAGGCCTTCACGGCGGCCTTTGAAGATATAGGCAAGCTACAAATTCCTCGATGGATTCAAACTGCTCCGCAGTACGACGTACAAATCCATGGGTTTTGTGACTCCTCAGAACAGGCCTATTCCGCCGCCATTTACGGTCGAGTCCAAAACGGTTTTGGTCAGATTGAATGTCACCTCTTATGCGCCAAGACGAAGGTAGCTCCAGTTCAGCCAGTAACGCTGCCGAGGTTGGAGTTATGTGGTGCAGTTCTATTATCTAAACTAATTTCAAACATTATTTCTATATTCAAGTCAGAGGATCATACGATACACTTGTGGTGTGACTCGTCGATTGTACTTGCGTGGTTGGACAAACCGTCATTTTCTTGGCGAACGTTTGTCGCTAACCGCACCAGCAAAATTAAGAGCTATGTTGGAGATGTGAAATGGCGCCATGTGGCGTCAGAAGACAATCCAGCAGATCTTGCAACACGGGGAATGGCTCCTGGTGATCTTCTCGGCAAGGAATTATGGTGGCATGGTCCAAAATGGCTTCGCCTTTCGGAACAGATTTGGCCGTCATGCACTCGTTCCTCTGTCAAAGAGGCGGACCTAGAGTCAAAACCTATCAAATCACATCATAGCCAGTCCAATCAATCAGAAGATATACTTCAACGTTTTTCCTGCTACTCGCGAGCTATTCGAGTTCTATCATATGCTCTCCGTTTTTATCATTTAACTCATCCTCGTTTTAAGTCTAGATTCTCATACTCTACTTGTAACCTAGACCGAGATGAGATCAATTCAACAAAGGAAAGATTGATTATACTTTCTCAACGGATGTATTTTTCAACTGAATATATTTCCCTTGAAAGCAACCAACTGATCCATCGTACAAGCACACTTTTAACATTGAACCCCGTTCTTGATTCTAAAGGCGTGATGCGAGTCAATGGCAGACTGGTCAATTCTCATCTTTCATGGACTGAACGATACCCTATTATATTGGCTTATAAATCGAAATATGCAGAGCTGCTCGTAAACTTCGTTCATAAGATATCTTTGCATGGAGGAAACCAACTCATGCTAGTCCTTATTCGAAACGAGTATTGGATTCCAAAATTAAAAAATCTTATTAAAGCAAGCATAAGCCGCTGCAAACTTTGTGTGATTCACAAGAAACATCTTCGCTCTCAACTTATGGCAGCACTTCCCCCAGAAAGGACAGAGTTCTCCAGACCCTTCACCACGGTCGGTGTAGACTTCGCTGGTCCGTTTGATATAAAAACTTATATGGGAAGAAACTGTCGCATCACCAAGGGTTATGTGTGTGTGTTCGTGTGTTTTTGCACAAAGGCTATTCATTTGGAAGCATGCACAGAGCTCTCCACTGCTGCGTTCCTTGCTGCTTTCTACAGATTGGTGTCTAGAAGGGGTGCCCCTCAGGACATCTATTCCGACAATGGAACTAACTTTGTAGGAGCTAATAGGGTGTTAAAAGAAGAGTTTAAACAGTATTTAACGGAAGCGGCATCTGAAATGTGCAAGAAAATCGACTCAGGTCTCTCTTGGCATTTTATTCCGCCTGGTGCCCCTCACATGGGCGGCTTATGGGAAGCCGGGGTCAAAAGTTTCAAGACACATTTTAAGAAAGTAGCTGCTGGGTTTAAATATACATTTGAAGAGTTTTCAACTCTCCTGTGTCGGATTGAAGCCTGTCTAAACTCCCGTCCCATCTCTGCAGCTTCTGAAAGCATTAACGACATTCTGGCTCTCACTCCGGGGCACTTCCTAATTGGAGGTCCACTTATTTCTTTACCAGAATCTATTCCAAGAGACTCTTCCCTTTCTCTCACAAATCGGTGGGAAAAGCTTAAGATTCTGCATATTCGCTTCTCACAACGATGGAAAGAAGAGTACCTGAAAGAGATTCACAAGAGATTTAAGTGGAAATTTCCGCAGCGGGATATTCAGATTGGCGATATTGTCGTGGTTAGGCGAGAAAACTTGCCGCCTACAGAATGGCGATTAGGGCGAGTAACTAATGTTTTTCCGGGAAGCGATGGTAGGGTTCGAGTCGCTGAGATTCGTACGCAATACGGACAAATCATTCGGCCAATCGTTAAACTGTGTGTCCTTCCGAATGAATAGTTCCACCATAGAGATATTTGAATCTTTGGTTTCTATATTACACATGTAATTAATCGTCAAACAAATCTAAATTTAAATTTGTACACCAAACAAAATGAATTGCACTGAATTATGCTATACACGTAGCCTTAAGCTTATAGATACGATTACTAACAATTGCATTTGAATCTTAATCTACTATTTTCCATAATTAAATTGTAAATAATTTCCATTTTTTAGATAGCTTAGCTTTTCCTACTAACAATCCTCTCCTCCGGAGTGAGTGGAACCCCTTCGGAAAATAAAAAGGTTCCTCATCTAAATCCTAGATATAGGGATTAGAATAGGGCTTATAATTGTCATTTATTTGCAGACTAAAGTCTGCAAGGCGGGCGGCAATGTTGAAGCCAAAACGCTTCATCATTACTTTATGTTAAAATTGTAATACCAACCTAAAATTAATTTGCCTGATGAAGACATAGATGGCTCACGTATAAGTAAGGAGTTTGAAAACTTCCATATCTTTATTAGTGACCATCCACAGTACTTTCCGGCATACCGCTTTTTTTTTCTTCTTTAACTAACCCTCAACGAGGTAAGATAGCACCACTCCCTGTTTTGCGTGAGTAATAAATTTATATATACACTCAATCATTGCATTTTTTTCTCTATTCCTTGGACGAAACAATCTTTTTGGAGCATCGCCATCGGCATCCCAACATATTGCTTAATAGAGTATTTCGCGAAGCTATCCCTTTCACAACTCTGCGTTCTCTTTCACTTAAACGTCAAACCAACTTGTAGGAAAATAAACCAAATTTTATAAGGCGGGAGATATGATTTATTTCGTTTTATAATTGAAAGTCTATGATAAAGGGCAAAAAACTATCTAAAAACATTATATTTACAAAAGCAAAACGAAATATATATGTCCTGTGTAAACTTTGTGTATATGCGTAGTTGAACAAACTGTATTAGGTATATGTTTAAAAGAGCTCACGGGATTGGAAATAAAGCCTCTATAAATGCTTTCCAGTGCAAATAGCACTATCCCAAAAGGCTGGGCTTTACATTTGCAGTGAGCAGATTCCATTTCACCATTAAAATCTACATACGAAGAAGAACCTAAATGTAGGAACATACAGTTATTAAACGGTTGTCATACAATTCGCATGTTTTAATAACCTTCCCCAGTACCACATAAGTGTGTGAGAAACGAGTACCTTTAACATCTTCAAAACATCCGGCTTCAAAAAGATCTTGGCCTTTGGTGATGCTCTGACTGTTATTGCACTCACTTCCAGTGTATACCAAATTTGTTCTTATGAAATAATAATTGAAAATTTAAAATATTAAATTCTATGTAGCGGACTTTAATTCAGTGCATCAAGCACTTTTGCGTTAGCAGAAAGCTCCAATTTTATAAGGAAAAGTTATTCATTTAGTTATATATTATGCACTTTAAAATTAGTAGTTTTAAGTTACTTTTAACAAACACTAATGTCGTAGGTCACTTTTTATGTTTGATTGCTACAAAAAAAAAACAAATAATATTTATCCGATTTCAGAGCTTTTATATTAATTTTGATTAAATTCAAATCTCCCGCCACATGTTACTTTTAACAAACACTAATGTCGTAGGTCACTTTTTATGTTTGATTGCTACAAAAAAAACAAACAATATTTTTCCGATTTCAGAGCTTTTATATTAATTTTGATTAAATTCAAATCTCCCGCCACATCAAATTTAGTTTGTTTTCCTACAAGTTTCTCAGATGTCATTTTGTTGTTTTTTTATCTCATTTGACACTGACGTTGTCGCGAACTACCTTATACAAGCGTAAAAACAAAAAAAAAAAAGTAAAAAATTGAGTAAACCTAAGATTAAAATACAAATATTGATGGTAAAATCGCATAACTTAACATATAACATGAATTTTCGTTAGTTAGAAAGAAATGGGATATTCAAGGTTGAGGTAATTTGTGAAACGCAGTTTAAAGGCTGATTTTGTGCCGTTTATGTCAAATAAGTTGGGAAACATATTTGCTTTGAAAAGCATTCTTGTTAAAGGCTCGTGCTGGCCATGTCAGTACGGTGATGGGGAAGGCGGTGTTCAATGAGATCTGATGCAGCAGATGTGTGTAATCTATCTTTCCGGATAGTAACTGATGAATAAAAATTATAAATTGTGATGGTCATCCCAATAAAGCCCACATAAGGCAAAACGAATGAATCTATGCTGGAGAGCTTCGATTCTCAGAATGTGTACCTGATGGTAAGGTGACCACACCTGGCTGGCATATTCAAGAAGTGGCTTGACAAACGTCGTATAAAAAGATTTAGTGACATAGGGGTTAGAGAACTCTTTTGACCACGCTTTACAAAGCCAAGTGCAGAGTTTGCTCTGCTAATAATATTGTCGATGTGAGGACGAAAGTTAAGTTAAGCATCGCAGATAATGCTCAGATAACTAATAGATGAAACAAAGGAGATAGACTCGTTGTTAATAAAATTTGATCTTTGAGGCAGGCGGTGACGCTTGCGAGAGAATGTAATAGCTTGACATTTTTTCACGTTAAGCTCCAAACGATTCAGTTGACACCAGGTGTAGAAGTGGTTAAGGTCAGTTTGAAGTGAGAGTCAGCTGTGTTAGAAATTTGTTTAGAGAATTTCACATCATATGCTTAAATCTCCAGGCCAGATAGTAATATGACACGTTCTACATCATTTATTGCCAAGTTAAAGAACAACTATTTTTTAGAGTATTGACAGGAACAGATTTAAGGAAACATTCATGGATTTGCGAGTAAAAAGTGTGGTCATATTTGCTGTTTTTGTCATGGCGCCGGCCGCCACAAACAGCTTAAGGATTCATGTTTATTATTACCTATTACCCACGGATGCAGCTGAATAAGACAATAAATTAGGCCAATCAAATGCAATGATAGTATTGTGTAGCCTCGTTGACAGATATTTCAGATGGGTAGGTAGGTATAGGCGGTCCATGTGCCTTTATTAATTAGCTTTTGGGGATGTTTAGAAATCCTTTTATTGCTTTTGTTATTTAAATATGTATTATTCAGTTGATTTTACAAATACCAAACTAATATAATGTAACATACCCTATACTTGGCTAAGTTCCCTATGTTTGTTTCTGCAATTCTAATGCCGCTGTTTTTTCTATTGTTGCTCGCATATGCAAGTGCCGTTCCTAATCACTCATCATACAACAACTTGAACTTGTGATTTTCGTTAAGTCTGTTACCAGTGAGAGCATTGCCGTTACAGTTCTAGTTTTTTTTTTTTTTTCTTGAACAATTGCATAAGCGACGTCATGTTCGGTGAAATCACTTTTGTTCTAGCAGCCACACAGTCAACACCTCGTCATTGCCAACCAGCGGACTATCTGGTATTGCTTTGTTGCTAATTATAAGCATAATAAATTGTATAACGTTGTTCTGAAATCGGCTTTTACTTGCATTACAAATTGGTCTTTCTTGCGCGGATTTTTCGTTTGTTTGGTGGTTGCTAGCAATATCCCTAAGGTAACACAGGTAATACAATTAGCATTAGTATTTTTGCCGCCTGCCTCTGTATATTGTTTGGCCTTGGGATTGTTTATACAATTGTTGCCTTTGGTTGGAATTGCTGAGAGATATTGTTTTTCTTATATTCGGTCCTGAAACAAGCTCGTGGACACATAAAAGGTGTCATTACATGTATTCATAACTTTGCGCAAGAGATTCCCGTCGAAATAGCCAAAACGTTTGGAGAGCTCGTGGCAAGACTTTTGCCAAAACCAAACGGAACTTTTCGCATTCCATGATGAGGATTGCTATGGTGATCCTGAATCCGATTTCGAAGTGTTGGAACTGAAACATATTAACGCAAAAAGTGCGCTCGTGAAGGCAATTCGGGATGTGCCTCCAGTTGGTGATGAAGCTTTCGTTAATTCGATGAACCTTTTGGTTAATTCGCAAGCGGCTTTAATTGAGCAGTTACAGAAAACGGTTTCCTCCAGTTCCACTAAACAACCAATATCCAGTGCCGATATTGAGCTACCTCCAATGAAACTGGAGCCGTTTACGGGTGATCATCGCGAGTGGCCTGGATTTCGGAATCCAAATTTCGAAAATTTGTCCGGTTCGCAGAAGTTTGGATATTTAAAAAACTAGAAAATCGGTACGATAAACCCCTATATATAATTAATGTCTATATCGAAAGTTTTTTAAAACTGCACAATGTCATTTCGACCGACGTTCCTTATTTACGCAAGTTAGTCGATAACGCAGACGAAGTTATTCGCGGTTTAGCTGCACTGGAATCGGAGGGCTGAGATCCGTGGCTTATTTATCTGTTACTTGGTAAAACGAATATCGAAACGCGTAAGGCATGGGCTCTAGAAAGCAAAAATTCGGAAGCTTCTACAATTCAAGACCTAATAGACTTTTTAGAGGTTCGGTGCAATGCTTTAAAAGCATGTGAATAAAAGTCTCGGACATATAAAAACCCTCGTGTGAACTCGAATATAAAAAGCTTGAACGTAGTAAAACCATCGCCGATCCTGCAATATATTATAAGCCATCATATGCGAAATGATTCCCGTCATTTTGCCTACTGCTGTTGTGAAGGTATTTGATGTTTTGAGAAATCCCCAACTCGTTCGTGTTCTCCTTAATACCGGGTCACAGGTTTCCTTTGTGACAGAATCTTTGATAAAACGGTTAGGTCTTCGTCGTTGCCACGCTCGTTTGCCAATATCAGGAATTTCATCTTTTGAAGCAGGTGTAACACATGGTGCTGTAAGTCTGACATTGATTTCTCGATTCGATTCATCAAAAACTCTTGAAGTTGAGGCCTATATTTCAAATAGCATCGCAAACTCCATCGTTTTCTTTCGATTGTCCCAATATGTCTCTCGTTCAAAACGCTCAATTGGCTGATTCCGGTTTTCATACTCCAGGACCCATTGACATGTTGTTAGGAGCGGACAAGGCGTGGAGTATCCTTCATCGTACAGATGAGAGAGGTATTATAGCCCATGAAATCATATTTGGAGGGGTTGTTACTGGTTGTATGCCAGATCAATACATTGTTCCGCTGCAGTCAGGGCTTGATCTTGACGAGATCTTGAAGTCGTTTTGGGAGATTGAAGAAGTTCCCTGCCAATCTTCCACTTTATGAGATGAGGACACTGTCGATGTTCATTTCTCCAAAACGCTAACTTGTGCACCAGATAATAAGTATATGGTTGAATTACCGTTTCGACAAGACAACGTAAAATTTGGCAATACTATTTCTGGTGCGTTGACAAGATTATTCGCCATGGAACGTCGTTTTTCTCGTAACAGAAGTCTTCAATTGGAATATATTAATTTCATGATAACTTATCGTGACCTAGGACATATGGAGCGCATTCCTGAAGACGAAATAGAGCCTACTTCGGGGTTGTCTTCTATTTACCACACCATGCAGTCGTTACTAATAAGACTCGCGTTGTATTCGATGGTTCGCATCAAAATTCCAAGGGAAGTAGCCTTAATGAAATGCTGCAAATAGGAATCCCCCTTCCGCGCAATCTCATTAATGTATTCATCCGACTTCGTTTGCATAAATATGTGTTTCGCGCTGACATCGTAAAAATGATCCGGCAAATTTGGGTGCATCCAAAACACAGGGGTTATCAGCGTATCGTTTGGAGGGAATCTCCTGATGAACCCATTGCACATTATCGATAATGTACCATTACGTACGTTACAGCTCCTGCTCCGTTTTTATCCATAAGAGTACTCCAGCAGTTGGCATTGGATTATAAACATCAATTCCCCATTGCTTCACATGCGATTCTACATGATATGTATGTAGATGACATAATGACGAGATCGAATTTAGTGTCTGAGACCTTGGAATTTAAAAAAAAAACAGTTAGTAGATATGTTGTCGTGCGCAGGTCTGGAGTTGAGCAAGTGCAGCTCGAACTGCTGGTCAATTTTGAGTGAGACTGACTGCATAAAGACTATCTCTTTGGATTTGGACAATTTAACCCAACAACAATTCAATTTGGAACCCTCAACATGAAATTTTCACCTATATCCTCGAATGAACTATTGCCTACGAAACGGAAACTACTGCCCGAAGTTGCAAATGGAGAACCTATGCCGCGGTCCCTTTGGAACTACGTTTGTTCGGCAGAAAACCCTGCTAGAGGAATCGCATCTGGAAAACTCATGGAGTTGGAACTTTGTCGGAAACGTCCAATCTGGCTATACCAAGACTTAAGCTAGCGGCTGATGACTCCTCCAACGTTGTTGGAAGATCTGCCTGAAGAGAGGAAAAATCCTGTAGTGGTAAACATTACGTCTTCGAATAAACATTTACTAGAACCCTTGTCAAATAATGTGTTATCGTGTAGAAAATTGCTGCGGATTGTTTGTTTTGTCTTCCGTTTTATAAATAATTTCAAAATGTTATCGAGAGATCGGGTTCGAGGTCATATTTTCTTCTCCGATTTTCGACGGGCTGAAGAGTTTTGTTTGCTGTGGTCTCAAATCGATTTCAGTACTGAAATACATACCTTGAAAGGATTTCATAGTGTTTCAAAGGGTTCCAAATTATGCTTGTTGTCGCCTTTTATTGATGAAGTAGGCCTAACGCTAAAGGTGTTTCTTTCACTATTAAACACCCCATTATCTTACCAAAACAACATCGACTGACCTAGCTTCTTTTATTGGATGCGCATAGAATATATCTCTATATTGGCGTTTTCGGGCTTTTTGCGTTAATTCGAGAGGAATACTGGATAATCGGGAGCAGGAATTTGATCCGGAAAATTGTTCATGACTGCATTGCATGTTTTCGTTTGCGTCAGCCTACGTCATCTCAGAGAATGGGAAATTTGCCGTCTTCCCGTTTGGACCCATCCTTTGCTTTCATGCATACAGTGTGCGATTATGTAGGCCCGATAACACTACGTTTGTCAAGAGGTAGGCAGCCGAAGTTGGTAAAAGGCTATATTTCATTATTTGTTTGTATAACGACCAAGGCGCTTCATCTCGAGATGGTAACAGATCTCACAACAGATGCATTTATGGCTGCTCTTAAAGGATTTATTGCGAGACGTGGGAAGTGCAGCATGATGTACTCCGATAATGGGACAAATTTTCAAGGAGCAGGTCGTGTTCTTTGTGAGATGTCGCGGTTGGTTCCATCAAGTGAGCATCATGAAAGGGTAGCGGAGACGTTGGCATCCGATGGAATCAAATGGGAATTTATTCCTCCTCACAGTCCTCATTTTTCTGGGCTGTGGGAAGCTGTCGTCAAGTTGGTAAAGCAACATCTTCGTCGGGTCATTGGAACCAACATTCTTTCCTTTGAGGAAATGTCCACGTTGTTAGCCCAAATTGAAGACCTTCTGAATTCTAGGTCTCTTTGTACTATTTCAGATTCTGACCTTAATCCACTAACGCCTTCTCATTTTCTCATAGGTAGACGGTACACTGATGTTTCCGAACCTAGCTATTTGGACGTTCCAGCTAATTGACTGGGTCGCTGGGAAGCTGTACAGAACATGATGCTGGGGTTTTGGCGACGGTGGCAAACATCCTATCTGACCTCTCTACAACAACGCACAAAATAGAGAGAAACGAAGTGAGAATTTCAAGTTGGAGATCTGGTCGTCATAAAGGAACCTAAAAAACAATTGGGCTTTAGGCAGTGGCGACGCGTCATATTGTTCATTTCGTTCATGAACGCCTAACTTTCAGAGAATAAATATTTAAAATTATAAAAATGATTTCAGTTGTCCTCTAAGTCCTAACTACAGTCTTGTGCTAGCGTATTTCCCAACTCGTGCCACCCTCTCGAGAACTTGAGCCAAATCGTACTTCATAACCTGCGACTTTCCACTCATTCCGCTACTAACATCAAAATTAAAAAAAAAGTTTCAAATATTAATACATATTAGTGAATTTCCAAACTCGTGCCAGTCTCTTGTGCACTTGAGCGTTGAGCCCATTCGATTCGTAATTTATACTTCATACCGAAACGAAAAATACCCTGCTACTTGCGAAACTGCGACCATCGGCTGCGACTGCGACACGAGCGAAAATAATACTTTCCATTTCCACTCATTCGTTCAGATGAGTTGCAAACGATATGTATCCATCAAAAATAAATGTTATAAAAAAAAAAGTATAGCGCACATCGTACCCACTATTTCGTTCAGTTCAGTTGTAAACGAAATCGACTATTTTGTATGACTACGGGTTTGTATGGGGTTCGACGTTCGAGTGGTGCTTGGATTTTGGGTTTGGGTATGATCAAGTGGGAAGAAAGCCTGAGTAATTATATTCCTTTCACATTCTACTAGTTCTGAAAGGCAATGAACGAAATGGAAAATTTGTATAGGATTTTGAACATAATCTAAAAGGCTGGACTTAGAATATAAGTCATTTTTCGGTTTAAATTAAAAAAAAAATAAGAAAAAATAAAATCGATGAACTGAACGCCTACACCTTATACTCACGCGTCGCCACTGGCTTTAGGAAGAATTGAAATGGTTCATCCAGGAAAGGATGGTCACGTTAGAGTAGTAACGCTGAGTACTGCAAATGGAAGTTTTAAGCGCCCCATCGGCAAACTAGCTATTTTGCCAATTTGCTGAATGCCTTCAGCGGGGCCGGCATGTTTATGAATCTATTTATTGTTTTTCTTTTTTAAATATGTATATTCAGTTGATTTCTCAAGTACTAACCTAACATAATGTAATATAGCCTATAGTTGGCTAAGTTCCCTATGTTTGTTTCTGTAATTCTTAGGCCGCTGTTTTGCCATATATTGGGTGCAGTTTTTACTCCAAACATAGGCTTATTCACTTTATATTCACGTTGAAATTCTCTAGAATACCATCCATTTCCAATCGCCTAATCGCATCATCTATAAGGGGTCGAATGGCATAAGGAACCTGTCGCGGCTTTACAAATAAAGGTGATGCTCCCTCTCGTAGTTTGAGTATTCCTTTCACATTGGGAATCTTCGGTTGAAAAACATCCTTATGAATCGCGAAAATATGTTCCTTCAGACGATTAATATCTCCCTCTGTAAATGTACTTCCAGAATTAATTTGTAATAATTTCATTGCCTTTACCCATTCTCTTCCAAATGGTTCCTTTACGATATCAAATGGTTCCTTTACGATATAACCACCCTACTAACGAACATAACCTTACGTCAATTGTACTCAACTTGCACGTGAGATTTGCCATAAGCTGGTAGGCAAAATTTTAGCTTTCGGCCAATGAGAAATAAACGTGTCATAATTCATAGCTGATATTGCTACCAGGGTTGTCAGGTGTGGCGATTTATCGCCAAATGTGTGATTTCGAATCTAATTTGCCGACTCGAAAATCAGTTTGGCGACATACTCACAAACATGCGATTTTGAATTTCCGAATTAATCCCTTAATATATTTCTGTTTCCCACTAATTGCAGAAAAAAAAGAAAAGGTATCGATGTGTTATTTTTTGTATTGTAAATAATAAGTAGCTTGGTTTTATTATATCTTACAATACTTTTAATTTGGCGATTTTTGGCGACGGAGATTTATTAATTTGGCGATTTTCATTTTAAGATTGGCGATTTCGATTTAAATAACCTGAAAACCCTGATTGCTGCCCCGTGCTTCAACTTCTTGATTAGCTCGCAAAGAAATGGGTCTTTTATTGTTCTTGGGTGCTAAATTTAGCACGTTCAATTCGTACGGGTCATCATCCGATTGTAAATCACGCTCCCTCTCTGTTTCCTCATCAGAGCCTTGGAAAGCTTGCAATGTATTAGCCTGCGATTTTATACACACTGAGGCAACATGGCCGCTGCATCTACACTTTTTACAAAACAAGTTTGTAGTACGGCACGTGTTTGCCATGTGGTTGGGTTTCCCACACTTGTAGCACACAATTTTTTCTTCTATCTGCCGATCTTGATCATGTAATTTAGAACTACTCATTTTAGTACTTGGTGTTATTCTCTGTACTGATCCTTTTGCCTGTATTTGGTGAATATTTAGGATGTTGCGGCTCTCCATTTTTGAAGCCTCCATAGAGATTGCTATTGTTTTCTCCAAGCTTAAATCCGTTTCCCGAAGAAGCCTGTCCTTTATGTCGGAGTCCCTCAGCCCCCGAATAACTGTGAGTTGGAAATCGATTCTCCCTCATGTTGGAGTCTGAGCAAAAACTTATGCTGTTCTGTAATTTCAATCGATTTTGGACTGAGGTGATCTTTTAAAAGTACGATTAGATCGTTGTATGATTTCTCGTCAGGTTCATCTGGGGCTGTTAAATTGGATAGGAGTTGGTAGTATTTAGCTCCAATCAGTACTTGCCTTTTTTTGTAGCGTCGGAGATGTTTCGTAGTGCAAAATAATTTTCAAGCGTTTTTATGTAATTAGTAAAGGGTGCCTCATTCACGTTAAATTGCTCAGTGTAAATTTGGTGTACTGGGGTTGGCTTGTAAGGTTTGTAGTGCATTTGTCAATGCTTGAATAACTTCCTGCGTTGATTCGGTCATCGCTAAGATTTTCCTTAATCTTAAAATCCTCGTCGCCAATGATACGTTTTGCCTAACCCCACAAAATCAGAAGAAGGAAAAAAAAAAGCTTTCGGTTGCCGTCTCAAAAAGTGTAGTTTTATGCATGCATGTCAAATATGACAGCTAAACTAATTCATTCAATTCACAATATCATTTCATTATACACAACATAATTCACAATCCTTCATACGTACGAAAAACTTATCAGAGGGATTAGGCGATTGGAAATGGATGGTATTCTCGATAAGGTCGAACACTCGGATTGGGGAACACCAATCGTGCCAGTCACCCAAGCGAACAAATCAATACGCTTGTGTGCTGATTACAAGGTGACCTTGAACAAGCTTACTGTAAATGATAAATATCCAATCCCTAAAATTGTTGAGTTGTATCAAAAACTTAAATATGGGTAGTACTATTGCACCTTTGACATTTATAAAGCCTACTTGCATCTTAGCATGCCAGAAGAAATCGCACTATTTCGAACTGTAAGCACAACGAAGGGTCCCTATAAAGTGAATAAGTTCATGTTTGGAGTAAAAACTGCACCCAATATATGGCAATGCTTTATGGATGATCACATCATTAATGACCTCGATGGTACAGCTTGCTTTTTCGATGACATAATCGTGATGGGACGTACCTTGGCAACGCATCCAGTACCGGAAAACTCCATCTTCAACAACGGGAAGGAGCCCAGCCGAGTTTATGTTGAAATTTAATTTTCGAACTAAACTTGACTTGCTGAAATCTACAGACGCGGGGGAGAGTAAGAGGAGTGCGATTGCTAGTTCAAATCCGTTACTATCAAAATAAAGAATGTAAGTGGAAATTTGGAAAAATAACACAGCGAGATGGGCACCTGCTTTATCTGGTGGATGTTGAGGGAACTTCTTACCGCAGGCACATTGACCAGATCCGTTCAACACTTGTTGAAGGTAATATTCACAATCGTTTAACATCCGTTCATTTAGAGGAGCAAAACGCCGCGATTGGAGGTCCAGTGTAAGACAGCGAGATAACAACAACGACCAGATGCTTAGACGACGAGGAAAAAACGGCAGAAAACGGAGAGGAGACGAAAAATACCGGTGAACTCGTTGCTGATGATACTGATAAGGTTGCTAGTGAAGAGAAACATGAACAAACAACTGATATAAGACGATCGAATAGACTGCGTCGTGCAGTTATTCGTTATCAAAGCAATATTTAGTGGGCAGAATTATTAACCTTAGATAGGTACATCAATTTGAAAAAACGGTTATTTATTGAACGTTGCCCATACATTTTCTAAAACAAGAAACAATCTTAATAGTAGGTTGGGTTTGACAATGCATGATGTTTACATTACAGTGTGATTTTTTTCATTAGTAGTTTAGTCGTTATGACTTTTTTGAAAAATATGTCGCCCGCATTTATAAGCTTATGAGATGAAATCTACCTACATGTAGGTAGTTGCAATTGCAATCGTTTGTACTCAGTTGCTTGTGAAAAATTATTTTTTCTCGAAAAAGATTTATAGGAACAGGAAGATAATATTGGAAAGTAATGATAATGATAAAGTAATGATCTCTTATTCTAAAAATGTCACCGAACTTATTAATTAGAGTTTTAGAGTTTTTTTTAGTGAATAAATTAAAACTGTCGTTGGTGATGAAATCGATGCCAACGAAATTGTTTCGTGTTATGTTACGAGTGTAAGCACGATCAAAAAAAACAAACGGTTTGCTCCTGCCATCGTATGCCTGAAGTTCTCAACTGAGTTTAGGAAGAAGGATGTGGTGAAGAAGATGCGTGAAAAAAAAAAAGGATTACTTCTAATATTTTTGGTGCTCAACTTAACAACAACAATAATGATGGCAACAGCAACAACATCAGCAGCAGCAGCAATAAGATTTACATCAATGACTGTCTCACTGGCTACACAAGATCTTTATTGAAAAAGGCAAATGATCTTAAACTCAAAAACAAATGCAAATTTATCTGGGTACGAGATTCAAATGTTCTCATAAAAAAAATAAGGTGACAGAGTTATTAAAATTAAAGCAGGACATTACTAAACTTGAACTTTAAGTAATTATATATCTTTTGTTTTGTTAAATTCATGAATAATACTTGTATAAATAATCCTCAAAGTGATTCAAGTTTTAATAATAGTGTTTCTTCAATAATTTCTGATAATATTAAATCTTAATGTGTAGACCATACTAGTAATGAGCATTCTTCAGGGTTTTCATTCATTCATTAAAATGTTCGTAGCATACGATTTAATTTTAATACTTTTTTCTCTCACCTCACACCATTGGATCATTTACCAGACATAACTTTCCTTTCTGAAATTTGGATATTCAGTGATGAAAAGTCTGAATTTGATTTAATTCCGGATTTTAAACTTGAAGCATTTTGTAACGATTCCTATGCAGCCGGTGGCGTCGCGGTATTCTATAGAAGTAATATTATAGGGTGTGAAATTATAATATGGAAAGTGCTGATAATATCACTGTCAATTGTGAAATTTCTGGTGTTTACTATTGTTTTATCTGTGTAAAAAATAGATTGCATAATTTTTCAGTTTTTGGATGTGTTGCAACGCAACAAACATCTTTCACCCCATCTTCGCTTCATCTGATCGACAATTCGACCAAACGTGACAAGCCGACGGCAAAACGCATCCCAAGCAGCAGTGTTCCAATCGTCACTTGCTAAAAGCATAAAGCCGACGGCAAATACGCATCGTTCATGCGAAATTTGGGAGATCATCGCTTAGAAGGAACTTGGGCGCGCAGAAAAGGCAGCGACAAACAGCTCCAAAATCTCAGCCGGTGTGGGAGGCAACGTAACAAAAATCTGCATGTAAAAAAAATGCTATGTTTATGCAAATTGGCTCCTCCCACTGAGCGGCTCTCACAAAACGCCGAACGGCGTACACATGTGTGAGTCACAGATGCACCCGCTTGTCGACAAAGAAGCAAAGGCGCGGTGCGGATGCTGCCAAGCGGAACAGTCATAGAGTCGTCACAGCCAGCAAGATCCGCAAGAGGTCATTGACCAGCTAGAGAAGCTATTTTACAATCAGCTGGACTTTTGGAAGGTTTCGTAATGGGTTAAACCAATTACTGCAGATCATTCCCAGTTTATCCATCGTTGAGACAAGACATTCAATAAAGCAATAAACTAAAGCATAACGTTTTTTTTCTTTTTGATTTATCACTTGGGTTAGTTCCGCGTACTAGATTCCTTCGGCAATTGAATCGGCACTGGAATCAGTTCGATAGTGCATTTTTGCTAGTGTCCTTGCGATACATTTGGTCCTTCGAGCCGGATTAAAGGATCTAGACGCTTCGTTGTAAAATAAAACTATTTTCATTGAGTGCGTGATAACATCTAATTGTGAACAATTCATCGTGTGCATTGGATCCATCATCATCATAAGTTGTTGCGGTCCTTGTCATTCCCTGTGGATATTTTTCTGGACTTCGAGAAGCTGGTGCAACGAGGGAGCAACGCTCATTATCAGGTGTGTGGCATTTTTTATAACATATAATTATCATTAATTTATCGATCCTCGTTGATCTAATATAATATATCGTGTGTTGGGTGCTTTTCTTATTTACCATTACTCTTCGTCGCTCTTTTAACATGAGCAAATCTAAGATCTCGAACTTAATCGATTCAATTCAAAATGTCTGCATTGATCTCGAAGCTGATTATAAGGCACACATAGACCTTGACAAATCAGCTAAATCTATTTTTATGGCCGAAGCGCGCTTAAAGAATTTGGAGAAAGGGTTTGATGACGCTAGGGCTCTGCATCAGAAAATTGTCGCGGCGCCTAGTGAAGAGGCAAAAGTAAAATATATGGAGTCCCTTGTATTTCACAAATTGAAGGAACTCTATTACACTTTTTCCTCCGATTTGAAGGAGCAGTTATATAACGCTGAAAATCTAAATCAAACTCAAGGATTGCTTAATAACTCAACCGCAGGATCTAAGGCCCCTTTGATTGAGTTGAAACTTCCCACGATTAAAATTCCTACCTTCGCTGGTTCTTTTCAAATGTGGCCAGAATTCAAGAGTTTGTTCGAGAGCTTAATCAGCAAAAATTCATCGTTATCTGACGTTCAGAAGTTGCACTACTTAAAGGCTAATTTAAGCGGTGAAGCCGAACGGTTACTTCGAAACACTTCGATCACCGAAGGTAATTTTGAATCAGCATGGGCTACTCTAGTCAAGCGGTATCAAAACCTACGGTTGTTAAAGGACAACCAATTTAAATTACTGTTTGATCAGCCGAAGCTGTCTCAGGATTCAGCGGACGAAATCAAATCGCTTTTAGACACCACAATTGAAGCTAAACAGTCTCTTGAGAATCTCGGAGTTAACGTAGATTCATGGGAAGATGTTCTAATTTTCCATACTGTGCAGAAACTTCCGATGACCACTCGGAGTCAGTGGGAGTCGCACATTTCCGCTTATGTGGATTATCCGACATTCAGCACTCTGGAGGATTTCTTGCTCATGAGATCAAGAACATTAGAAATAATGGGACAATGCTCATCAAGTCCATCTCCATCTAAATTTAAACAACCAAGTTCAACCACTGTTCGTACCCACAACTCCATTGTATCAAAATGTCAGATGTGTCAGGGCTCACACTCAATCAGAAATTGTTACAGATTTAAGGCGTTGACTCCACAGAGAAAAAGGGACATTGTCAAAAGGCATAAACTGTGCTTCAACTGTCTGTCACACTCGCACGCTACTCAAAATTGCTCAAGCAATTTCACATGCTCGGTATGCAAACAAAGGCATCATTCGTTGCTGCATGAAGGCGATCCCGCCAACACAAACGCAATGCATGCCAACAATCCAATATCATCATTCGTTGGTCAGCCACCTGATCAACCAAACTCCACTGCTGCTCAATCAGGTTCTTCAGAAAATCCAACCTCCACCAACAGAATCGCTTCAGTACACAATACGTACGTAGCTGAGACCAATCAGTCAAAGGCTGTTTTATTAGCTACTGCGCTTATCAAGGTTGTCACTGCTGTTGGCCAACCGGTGTTGCTGCGAGCATTACTTGATCCAGGATCGGAGGCTTCATTTATATCGGAGTCGGCTGCACAGCGGTTGAATCTCAAACGGACGACGAGCTTCGTTAAAATAATAGGCGTTGGGGAAACAACCAATGGCGTTTCTAAGTCTAAGGTATCACTTACCATCCGTTCAATCGTAAACGATCATTTTTCCATACATCTTAATGCATTGGTTCTACCAAAGCTAACTGCGTGTCTCCCAGGGCACCATATTCCTTGCAATAACTGGATTCACTTACAAAATATTCAATTTGCTGACCCCACCTTTAATAAACCAAACAAAATCGATGTCATATTGGGCTCTGACATATATTCATTGATTCTTCTCGATGGTATTATCAAGGGAGAACCAGGTACACCTATGGCTCAACGAACGGAACTAGGATGGGTTCTCTCTGGTTGCACCTCTGCTGGCAACCAAGACAACGTAACATCTTTACACACAAGGACGGATACGACCGACTTGGAAAACATGATGCATAAGTTTTGGGAACTTGAAGAGGTGACCAGCAAGAGGATTCTTTCGGAGGAAGAAAAACAGTGTGAAACACATTTTAGTAGAACCCACCAGCGTCAACTTGATGGGAAATATGTAGTACAGCTACCTTTCAAGGAGGGCATACGTCCTAAATTAGGTCTGTCATACAAATCTGCTTTTGTTAGATATCTTCAATTGGAAAGAAAATTTCAGTCAAACCCATCAGTCCATGAAGAATACAAAGGCGTTATGGACGAGTATAAAGAACTCGGGCACATGACTCACGTAGACCCCACATCATTAGCTTACGCGCACTACTTTCTTCCCCACCATGCAGTTAGAAAGGAATCCAGCTCAACCACAAAAATACGCATTGTATTTGATGCATCTTGTAAGACGTCTGACGGCACATCACTAAATGATCATCTGTTTGTTGGCCCACGGTTACAAGATGATATATTCGATCCATCGCAACTAAAGAAACGACGACAAATGAAACGCATTCATTCGCAATGGTCCAAACGCTTGGTGGTGCATTTGCGGCGCTTCAAAACAGTTGAATTTGTCGAGGAACAATCAAGTGCTGATGCCATGTTACCAAAAGGAGTAAACTAATGGCACACACAAATGCACACCCACACACAAATGAACTAAAATATCTTATCATCCATCCTATAACTAACATAATAATGAATTTAATTAACCCAAACTTAATCAACTAACCTAAACTAATCCCTATAAACTATTATTGCCACACACTCTTCACCACACTTTACTCTTCTTTACATGTACTCATCCACCGCCAAACCTTGTCACAAGGCACACTGTCAGCGGATCAGTCAACAAACAACATACATATATCAAGGAGAGAATGCAGACAACGTTCGAAGGCATACATGACTCTTCCTGTGGCCCGGCAGGATGTTGCAACGCAACAAACATCTTTCACCCCATCTTCGCTTCATCTGATCGACAATTCGACCAAACGTGACAAGCCGACGGCAAAACGCATCCCAAGCAGCAGTGTTCCAATCGTCACTTGCTAAAAGCATAAAGCCGACGGCAAATACGCATCGTTCATGCGAAATTTGGGAGATCATCGCTTAGAAGGAACTTGGGCGCGCAGAAAAGGCAGCGACAAACAGCTCCAAAATCTCAGCCGGTGTGGGAGGCAACGTAACAAAAATCTGCATGTAAAAAAAATGCTATGTTTATGCAAATTGGCTCCTCCCACTGAGCGGCTCTCACAAAACGCCGAACGGCGTACACATGTGTGAGTCACAGATGCACCCGCTTGTCGACAAAGAAGCAAAGGCGCGGTGCGGATGCTGCCAAGCGGAACAGTCATAGAGTCGTCACAGCCAGCAAGATCCGCAAGAGGTCATTGACCAGCTAGAGAAGCTATTTTACAATCAGCTGGACTTTTGGAAGGTTTCGTAATGGGTTAAACCAATTACTGCAGATCATTCCCAGTTTATCCATCGTTGAGACAAGACATTCAATAAAGCAATAAACTAAAGCATAACGTTTTTTTTCTTTTTGATTTATCACTTGGGTTAGTTCCGCGTACTAGATTCCTTCGGCAATTGAATCGGCACTGGAATCAGTTCGATAGTGCATTTTTGCTAGTGTCCTTGCGATACAGGATGAATTCTCGGAATATTTAGTCAATCAAAAGTGTAAAAATGTGGTACTGTTAGGTGATTTTAATATAAACATACTGAGTGATTCACCCCATGATTCACCATGTTGATAATTTTCTATCTAAATACATTGTCTACCTTTGGTTTTGAGTCTTAAATCAACCAACTCGATTTTATTCTTGCTTGGATCATTTATTTATAGGGCTTCACAGGAACAATCATTGAGGCTATAAAACAATGGTATATATGATATACAAACAACTGCCATAGTATGCAGGTATTCAACTTAATTTTAATGTTTCCAGTATAAAACAACCTGATGTGAAAGTTTTTGAAAAAATTGATTTTGTTACTTTACGATCATACTTAAATTTAGAGTTTTGGGATGATGTATACACTGCAGTTGATCCATCATTAGCGTTTGATTTGTTTCTTAACAAGTTGTATTTTTATATAAGAACTGTAAACAGAGAATATATAAAAATAACAACAAATCGAAATGTCTTAAGCCTTGGATGACTATTGGGTTATTACGAAAAATTTAAAGAAAAAACAGCTTTGTTTACTGGTTAGGAAACATCCCAACAACGTTAGGCTAAGGAAATTTTATGAAAAGATATGTCGAGAGGTATAAACTGAAATACCGCTTTGTAGAAATTCGTATTATAGAAATAAATGAGCTCCGAACGTGGGTAACTTTAACTTCGATATAATTAGAAACAATGACAACTCGACTACATCTGATCCTTTGGAAGTTGGGAATTTATTCAATAATTTTTTTGTTCTAACATAGGATTTTCGCATAAAAATAACCTCAATTCTACATTTGTAACAGCAGTTTACATGAAAAAGATTTACAAATGTCAAGTTTTTACTTTGAGGAGTTTAATTCACCAGAAATACATAAAATTATAATGTCTCTAAAAACGTATAATTCTTCCTCTTTGGACAATATTTCAAGTCGTGTATTGAAAAACCTTTCTTTTCAAATTTCAGACGTTTTATGTTTTATTTGTAATTTTTGTGTACGTGAAGGTGTTTTTCCAGAAACTCTGAAAACAGTAATAGTTGTGCCACTTCACAAAAAGGGTGATACTATGGTATTAAATAATTACCGTCATATTTCCCTTTTATCAATTTTTTACAAAGTTTTTGAAAGGGGTATGAAGTGTAGAATATTATCTTTCCTTGATAGAACTAGTTTTTTTAGTGGATTTCGGTTTTGGTTTAGAAGTGGTCTATCTACTGAAAGTGCATTGTTAAAGCTGATTGGGGAAATATATAGTAGTCTAAATTCATCCTAAATTCCTTCGACCCTCACAAAGGCTTTTGATATGGTAAATCATACCTTACTACTAAATAAATTATTTAATGGGGGTTTCAGAGGCTTTACTTACGTCTGGTTTGCTTCTTATTAGTAACCGTAAGCAGGTAGTAAAAGTAA
The DNA here is from genome assembly GCA_916610125.1 of Cheilosia vulpina. NCBI lineage: Eukaryota > Metazoa > Arthropoda > Insecta > Diptera > Syrphidae > Cheilosia > Cheilosia vulpina. The sequence continues at coordinate 52,316,683 of OU744276.1, read as the reverse complement.
AAAATTTTATTAGCTCCCAAAAATAAATGTAACTGTTCCTCAAGGTTCTGTCTTGAGTCCGATCATGTTCCTGATATATGTTAATTCACTGTTTATTCAATGTTTTAAGGGCAATATTACAGCATTTGCTGACGATACTGCCCTTTCCTATTCGAGCAAGAGTTATCTTTAGGTGTCATATTGGACCATAAACTAAGCTGGACTAATCTAACTCTAAAACATCTTTATTGCTATAAAGTTTTAAAAATATTCTTTGAAAATACCGGTTATTATGATGTTAAATTTCATGAAAATTATAATTTACGAGCAAACAGCAGAAATTTCGTTACTGTACCAACAATATACAAAACACACTTATCTCGTTTTTATTGTAACTGTGCCTCGTTTGTTTAATATACTACCCGGAAACCTCAGGTGTGAGAAAATAAAATCAGTATTTTTAAACAAGGTAAAAACAGGTTTTTTTCCTGTAACTATTCTCAAAAAGATTCTCTTTTGATTCCAATGGTATAATATAGTATATGAATATAATAGATTATTGTCTACTCGATGTATAGATTTTGATTTGTTTGTAATTTCAAGTTATATAATTTGTTTCCCCATCAATAGTTTATTACTTTTCCTTTTTTCAAAATAAAAGTACTTTCGCCTCTTGTCACTTTGACAATAGAACGTACTATGCTATTTCTTGCTAAAAACTAAAATGGCTTTCTTAAAGTACGTTTCTATGTAAGTAAAAAATAAAAGAATTATTGTAACCGCTAAGGGTTTTTTGAAAGAAATAAAGAAATTTAAATAAATAAAAAAGTGTATTGAAGTCCGAACCATTTAAGGGGTTGAATATTTCAAAAACTGTCAAACTGCATACGCAAAAATAAATTATGTCTGAAATGTAGATCATTCTTCATGCATATTATCTGAAAGAAAATATCCCGCACTAATGAAAACATTTTACTTGCAGTTTAAGATTTGAGAAATGTATTTCAAATAGCAAGAACCTATGGGCAATATAATTTTAATTGATCAAATTCTTCATTCTAAAAATACCAAAAGTAGTATTTCGGTCACATACAGACGATGAAATCAAATTCTTGCTCATTTATAAAATATGCATAGATACATAATGCATGGCATTAAATAGAAGCTACCATTAAATCACGTAACCCGATAACTGAATGTGATAACGCAAACTTTTTCATGCGGGCTGTCATTGTGTAGGTACCTAATAAAAAGTATGAATAGCGGTTTTCAATAATTTTTATCACAATCAAGGGCTTTGCCTTTCTTCCGATATTCTTGTAGTAGAGTTGAGTGTTTTTTCTTCAGGTACAACCTGACACCTGACCATGTAGTAAAACAGCCTTACCAATAATCAACTTTAGTCTGGCAGTTTACGCAAAGACTCCACACTTTCCAAAATGTACCAATAAATAAATATAGTGCCAGTATATCGCTAACTGTAGGCTTAAATGTTAATGTTGAGAAACCCATGTTTATCTCGGGTATTAGCTAAATAAATCGTCCCTTAATGTCATTTGCCCAACCATCCAAAATGACGGTACCGAATTTCGTAATAGGAGCAAATTTAAATACGCTGTTGGTCAGCCTGAGTGATTACTATTATAAACTTTTTTTAGTGAGTTATAAATGTTTTCTGTTTTCTGGACAACACAAAATTGACTAATTTATGCACGAAATTGAAAAATATCTTCGCCAAGAAGAAGTCACCCGTAACCTCATAAAGTGTATATATTCTGAATCAGGATCACATTCTGAATCGATTAAGACATGTCTGTCTGTCTGTCGGTGAAGTAGGTCTGGTACCCTCCCATACAAAACCAGTTTTGCATGACTTGTATGCAGTGGAGGGTATTAAAGCATCGGCCAGGCCGATGATAGCACTTTTACTTGTTTTTTTTTTTTGTATTGGGAATTCACTGGAAGTAAAAAATCATGACTTTGCAGAGTTTGTACGCGATTTCTAAACATACCTATATCTGTGATTTCCTCTGTTTAATCTTGTTTAACCGTTAGTACTTACTTTGTGATTGCTTTTCGCTTTTTAATAGTTTGCAAGTAACGAGTGCATACTGTTTAGTTAAAATAAATTGGATATAAGTTTGGGATCTTTCTAAGCTTTTTTTCTGTTCTCATAAGATTGTGCAGCTCAAACTTGAATACCTACTTTTTTCTACAATTCTCAGTACCTTAACATGTAGTATGTTCGAATTCAAGGTAGTATACGGAAATGAATTAGCAGCCTATTATTTCTTTCAAAAATATTAACTTGCTAATAATTCAAATGTGATGTTTAAACTACCAATAAGCTTTGATATGTATCATCAGCCTACGAATAAATCAAAGCATTCTAATAAACTGTGTTCCGTTTATTGAATATTGAATAATTTGAAATAAATCTTATTAGGACACAAATTCACTCAGAAATCAATCGTGAAGTGAATCTATTGAATTTATTTTCTTCGTTCTTAATATCTGTGACTACCCTTTGTGTGATTCTTATTTTGTAATGTCCAAACGAATTATTGTAGATATCCTGTAATAGTGGGGTTTTGTTGTTCTGTGGTTCTGGAATCTCAATACCATTTAATATATTTGGGTTTCTCTTTGAGAATAGTTGTTAGGCTGTTATAATCAAAAATATGCATTTTAATGTAGTGTCTGTGATAATTCGTTAAAAATGTTAAAAAGTAGAGGTGAGTTCTAAGCTTATCGGGGGGCCAAACTATTGCTAGCATTTCATTCTCAATTGTTGAGTATTTTTCTTCCGTTTTGGTTAGGGATCTTGATATGAATGTAACAGGCTTATCTTTGCCCATTTCACCTTGTGAAAGGACGGCTCCAATCGCAAGATTAGAGGCATCGGATAAGTAAAGATAAATGGCATGTCAAAATTTGGAATATTAAAATGTCTAATGACATTAGCATTTCTTTTAGATTTTTAAATGCTTTAAGGGCTTGATCATCAAGATGAATTTCTTTTTTTTTACATTTATTTTGCCTTTATGTATACTTGATCCTCTAGTTATATTGGTCAAAGGCTTTGCTATTTTAGCAAAATCTCGGATGAATTTGCGGTAGTAAGATGCTAAGCCGAGGAGATCTTTGAGATTTTTAGGTGGTGGAATTTTTTGGATTGCAGAAATTTTGTTTTTTTTGCAGGAATTCCTTCTTAAATAATTATGTATCCTAAGAAATCTACTTGGGATCTTAGGAATTTGGATTTCTCCAAGTTAATTCTTAAGTTGGCTTTTTCAAGAAGTGAAAGAACTTCATCGAAATTTTTGATATGCTCCTTTTTTCCGAAGATTTTCCTTAGATTTTAAAACATCGTTAATCATTCGTTGGAAAATAGTGGGCGGGTTTTTAAACCCGAATGGCAGTCGAGTGAACTAGTATTTGCCATTTGCCGTAGAGAAGGCTGTTTTCGGAATATCCTTTATCTTGATTTGATGAAAACCGAATGTAAGATCTAGAGTTGTAAAATATTTACAGTGTTTGTTACGTCGGGTATAGGGTAAGCATCGGTGATCGTTACCGCATTTAGTCGTTTAAAATCAATAACCAGTCTATATTGTTTTTCACCTGCAGCGTTAGCCTGCTTCGGGACTATCCAAAGTGGCCAGTTGTAAGGACTTTTAGATGGTCTAATAACACCGGCAGAAAACATTTTCCCTATTTGTGTTTCTACCTCTGCTCTTAAATTAGTAGGATAAGGGTAATATTTGGTGTCGATTGGTTCGGAAGATATGGTTTTAATTTCTATTAAGACGTTAGTGTCTAGTTATTGGTTATTGTTCCAAATAGTTATTGGTGTTTGATAAGTGAATCTTGAATATCATTATCCATGTCGGAATTAATCTGAATATTGTTATCTTGTTTCGACTCTTTTTGAAAAAGGTGTACCTTAATGTTGGGACTCTTTTTTTATTTCTTTTTCATCGCCTATAATTCCGTCAAATGATGTTAGTCCTGGCAGAACATAGAAGTTGATTGTTGTATTATTGCCTATATTTCCGAAAAAGGAACTAGTTACTTTTTAAGTAATTTCCAATTGTCCATCTGGGGATTGTATTTTAAATGGTGTGCCTACTGGCTTACTGTTGTTTGCAATTCTATCGGATACAACATTTTTGTTAGCTCCGGTGTCGATTAGCAATTTTAATATTCTGCCTCGTCTAGTGTTGTGCTCTATGTATGGTACGCTAGAGAGGCTTGTGTTATAAAATTTAGTTCGTTACAATCATCTTCGGCATTTTCATCCTCATAGCCTGTTTCTTCATAGGCATGGAAGTATTCTTCATTAAGCGGGTCTTCTTGGTTGTTTTCTGATTTCACAACGGTATCGGTTGCAAAGAGGCGCTGTTGTTTTCGTGGTAAATTTTCAGAATCATTATACCTGCGCTGCACAAGGTTATTTGCAGGTCGAGTCATATAATTTACCTGTCGCGTTTGGACTGATTGATCTGTTTCCATTGCTTGATGGGGTTTCGGATTTGCGGGCCTGGGGGGCGGTGTGCTTTGGTGGGTTTGGGTTGGGTATAACGAGGAATGCTATAGATTTGATTTCGCTCTTGAGATGGAAATTGCCTATGCGGTACTACTGCTCTCGCTTGGTACTTTGGTGGAAACATATGGTTGATTGGTGCAGTGACTGTGTTATTTACGCCTCTGCGGTAGATGGAGAGGTTCCAGAAGCTTAAATTTTAAAACTCCAAGAATGAGGTATAAACCCCCGGTAGAGTTTGTGGTTTCTGTATTACAAGCATTCTAGAGGCGTCTCCGTTGAGACCTCTAATGAAGATGTCCAATGCTCTGTTTTATAGTTTTCCGTTAGGGCACTAATTGTCTCCTGAGAATAATCCTCAGTTTTAATTTTGTTAATAGTTAATAAGTAGGTTAGGTACCATTGAAAAATCGCTCTCGGTCATAGAGTATGCAATGGTATCCTTTCTGGATATCGAAGGCGCCTTCAATAATGTAAAAACAGAAGACATTTCAAATGCACTCCGCAGGCTGAAGGTTGACAGAAAACATGCTCAGTAGCAGAGTGATCTTATCCGAACTAGGGAGCTGTCAAACCAAACCAAAGTGTATTGGGGTACACCCCAGGGAGGAGTGCTGTCGCCACTACCTTGGATCTTAGTAGTCAATGAAGTATTCATCATCCTGAGAAATATGGGGTGTAAAGTGATAGCCTATGCAGACGACATCGCTATTGCTATATCTGGCGGATTTCCACAATTAGAGATCTTATCGAATCTGCTCTGCACAAGTTAGTTAAATGGACGGATACGATAGGACTTGATGTCAATCCGTCCAAAACAAAGCTAATCTTGTTCACAAACAGATACAAAGTTCCCATTACAGTTACTCCAAAACTCAAAAATAAGGAGCTAAAATTTAGCTATCATGCTAAATATTTAGGTATAATACTAGACAGTAAACTTAGCTGGAAGCTAAACATTTAGGACCGCACAAGGAAAGCCGCAGTTGCTATCCACACCTGCAGGAAGGCCAAAATGGTTGAAAATCTTCAGCCTAGGGTAACAAACTGGCTTTATACTGATTAGACCAATTCTGTTTTACGGAATCTTAGTTTTGTGGCCCGCACTAAAGAAAAAATGTAATTCCAGATCTATGGAACTTGTACAAAGATCAGCCAGCATTTGCATTACAGAGGCGCTCAGGTCCACCCCTTCGGCCGCCTTGGACACAATGCTATACCTCCTCCCCGTAGATATCTACGGGATATTAGTTGCGTCTATGGCAGCCTTAAGACTCAGAGAATCTCAGAAATGGCTCAACTATCAAATTCGCCATACAAGCATTCTCCCTGATTCAATCCCTAATAAAACGGATTATACTATTCCTTTTGAGGACCATAATATTAATTACAAAGCAATAATCCCAGAACGTTCCGAATGAGAAAATAGCACAATAGGAAACAACTATGCACTTGAACTCTATACAGATGGATCGAAAATGGCGGAAGGTACGGGAGCGGGAGTTTACTCTATACCATCCGAAATTAGCATTGCCTTACGTCTCCCAGACCACTGTAGCATTTTTCAGGCGATAGAGGAAAAAGCTATCGTACTATACATAGACAGTCAAGCAGCCATCAAAGCTCTGATTTCACCAACAACTAGATCAAAGTTGGTAAAACAATGTCGGGAATCTCTTAACGAGATTGCGAACCTAACCCTGTGCTGGGTTCCAGGACACAGCGATATTCCTGGCAACTGCAAAGCAGACGAATTAGCTAGACAAGGTAGCGGCCTTCACTTGAAGAACATCCGTGAACCGTACGCTCCTATACAATCTATTAAATTTTCCCTACTTAAGGAGGCAATACGGGTGGCAAACAATAGGTGGAACAGTTTGGACACCTGCGCCACATCCAAGCAAATCTGGCCAAACCCAGATGTTAGAGGACTCAGAGACTTCTCTCTATCAGTAGAAATAGAATTAGCTCCGTAGTGATAGCATTAACAGGACACTGACTGATAGAAAGACACGCTCGCAGATTAGGAGCACCCTATAATGATTTTTGTAGAAGCTGCATGGATGTGGAGGAGGAGGAAACCGTTCTGCATCTTCTGTGTACCTGCCCAGCGCTCGCAAATTTGCGTAAATCAAACTTAGGTAAATACTTCTTCGAAGAACTCAGTGACTTGTCTCTCATAAACACTCGCTGTATCAGCAAATACATTAATAGGACCAAATGGCTGTAATGTTCTTTCACACTTTCCGTGTTAGCAGTGCGTCACTTGGGCTACGGCCCTCAACTCCTTTCCCCTTAGACGGGCTGTTGTAGATTGTAATCGAGGGGTAAACTGCTTCGGTTGCCCTTCGTTTATCCGCAACAAACCGTCACTCAGTCAGACTCAACTTTTGACTAAATCGAGACATCTCACAATTCGCGAAGCTAATAGACTGATTGATCAATCACCAATACTACTACGCCTAACTTTATCTACCACATACAATAAGTTGCCAGAAGATACAGGCTAGGGTCCAACCGCTACGGTAACCATCCGTCTATCCGAAGGTAAACTGTCGAATGGTCACCTCCACCTTGACCGCAAGGACCGATTCTACTCCCACTTCTCTTTTTCGGACGAGATGTCGGAGAATTACTAACATAGGGTACACTGTATCGGTCACCCGACGCACATTTGAAGACATTTCGTTCATTAGTCTCCTCCCTCCACATTCGATCGTCCGAGGTGCACGGTGCATCGCAATAAGCATTCAGACAGCAGAAATGAGACCACTAGTATGCCCTTTCTAGTTTAACTGGCCTTATTACTTTGTTTAGTTCATCCATGTTCATTTGCGTTCCCCTCAACACACACATTCTTCCGTAGTGCTGAAGTAGTCCTTCACACCTTCGTAACCCAATATACCATCGATATAGCAACAAGTCATTGGCGTTTTGCCTTAGTTGCGCATAGTGCATTATCAGCATATGTGCGTCAAAAATACTAGCATGTCATTCACACTTGCCTTAGTTACACACAATGCGATATCAGCATGTGTACAGAGCTTGAAGTGGAGTTCCCTTTTTATCCCATTACTCATATTGTTTATGGGTTCTGTTGGCGATATGTGAGAATGATATGCATTGACATTGACCTAGTGAAGCGGCTTATTGGGAATATCGTATATTAGGCATTTTCTGTATGCGGTAATGTGGTTCTGTGAGCAGTCGTGGTTGTTATTATGGGAACTGTATGGGAATAAGTGAAACGCAGATGAACAGGTGGTGCGGGTACTACATCCTTCCCCCCTTAGAAAAAGAAAATTGGATTGAAAAGATCAATTTTCTCTCGGAGAGGTATCTTAGGAGAATTTTAGAAACAATTTCGTACCTTCTATTTTTCTATTAGCTTATTCCCTATTACATAGTTTTTTACTTTGAAAATTGTTACTTAAACAAGGTGTTGTATATGTTTTTTTCCAATTTTGGAAAAAAATGTTTTTCATATAAATTTATATCGTTAGACATTATTGTTATTTACATTGTATAAAGGTAGATACATAAAGTAGTTTTTAAGATTCAATTCGTTCGCATAATTGTCATGATTATATATATGTTCGTGTAAGGTAAAACTGGAAAGAACCTGAATGTCTAAAAGATCAGAACGTATGTTTTGTAAAGGTTTTTTGTTTTGGCTACGTGTAGTTACCATGACAGTCTTGGAAGTTTCTGCCATATTTTCCGATTTTTATGGCATGCTACTTAATGTGTCGGCATTTAAATTGTTTTTTCCTGCTTTATAGACTATTTTGTATTCATATTCAGCTAACAGCATTCTCCAACGAGATAATCTCTATGTTGGGTCTATAAGATTTATAAGCCATTGTAGTGGCTTATGAGTTATGATCAGTGCATCTTGGGCAGAAGATGTAGGTACGGAATTGTTTGACGGCGAAGATAATAGCCGAGTTTTGACGTCGTTTAGATTTCGACTGGCAAAACAAATTGGTATATGATAAGATAGGAGGTTCTATGAGTTTACGTTTTAGCGTTTGGAATGCTTCGTCGCAAATGCATCCCATTTAAATTCTACGTCCTTTTTCAACAATTTTGTTAGGGGTTTTGATAATATGACATAGATATATTAATTGTTTCTTCATACAATTGTATTTTTCAGGCTGAAGTTTTAAATTATTTTGGCGTAATCGATCAAAAACTATTACTAGTTTGTCGTTATGGTCCTTCAGGTCGTATCCATATACGACAATGTCACTAACGTACACGAAGCAATCAAATCCCTGTAGACCAATCAATACCGTATTCATCAGGCGTTGGAAGGTTGCTGGGGCGTTACTAAGGCCAAATGGCATACGATTATACTCGTAGTGACCATATGGAGTACTAAATCCCGTCTTGCATCTATCTTCCTAATTCATACGTATTTGGTGGAATCTATTAGCCAAAGTAGTGGGTACGCGTCAGCGACTGTTAATTCATCTAGCCGACGAAAATCTACCACAATCGCTTATTGCCTTCTTTATCTGGTTTCTTGGGAACCAGAAGCAAGGGAGAGTTCCACGGGCTTGCGCTAGGCTGGATTATTCCATCCTTTAGCATATCGTTAACTTGTCTATGAATTTCACTTGTGTGTGCATTGGGCAATTTGTAAGGCTTGACGTATAATGGTGGTTTGTTTTGGTTAGTATAGATTCTGTGGCTTATGGCATCCGTGAAGGTAAGCTGGTCGCCTTCGAAGAAGAACAGATCGTTGAATTCTCTGCAAATGTTGTTGATTGATTCTTGTTCTTCCTGGTTACAATGTTCAAGGTCTATGACTGACTTTAGTTTGTCTAGTCTGACTTTGATCTTGTCGTTTGTTTCATTGCAGACCAAGTTGAAGTTATCCCATTCGAGGTTTCCAAGGTATTCATCATTAACACATTTATCTTGGATCCTAATATAGCACTGAAATTCGGTTAAAAAATCGTTACCGATTATGCCATCATATGCTAAACTTAAATGATTAGGAAGTACTTGAAATGGATGGTCCAGAAGAATCAAGTGATCTTCTGTTTGGAATTTCAAAGTTCCTGTGATTTCTCCTATTGTGCTTAATTCTTCTCCTGATATCGAAGATACAGTATAAAGGTTTTTATTGGAAATGTCGGTTTTATTAGACTAATGTCAGAGCCTGTGTCAATCAAGAACGTGGATGTATTTTTTTCTGAAGGATTTTATTTGTATCACTGGCTGCAGATACTCGGGGCAAAATGATACAAATATATTAAAGTTTAGTTTGGGGTTCTGTGGATGTCGACTTATGTTTGTACTCGGGACTGATTGTCGACGACATCTTCCCGAGTCAACCAGTTTCCCGTGTTATTTTCGTTGGAGGTAGTAAATAATGTCTGACATCGCGGCGCATATTACGTGAGTGGGGACTGTATTCCGGTTTCTGTAACAGGTGGTAGATGTGTGTCCTACCCTGTTACAGGTTTGACAAATGAGCTTTGAGGGGGAAAACTTTTGTTGGATATTTTCTATTCTCTAAAAAATGTTCTGCCGTTGTACGTTCGAAGCGAACGGAATGTTCTTCCGCATATGCAATGGCTTACCTTAGATCGCCTTCCCCGTGTGCTTGTACCATGAATTTGAGATTCTGGTTTCAAAGACCGTCTTCGAAAACCTGTATGGCTAACCTATCGTTTTCAAGTGAGAGAAACTTTCTCGCAGCTTCGTCGCTAGTGCTAGCAAAAGTAGCCGAGTTTAAGGAGGTTAATAACCGATTGATGCGATCACCAAATTCCTTAACGCTTTCGGTAGTTTTTTGCTTGGCATTCAACAACACATTTTGTGCTGAGGAAAGTGATTTTTGTTCCTTGAATTGCCTCTCTAGCTCCGAAACTAAGTCTGAAAGATTTTAGCTGGACCAGCTCGAATGCCGGTCCCTGGGGTCTCGTTTTCAAGACCTCCAAAAAGAGTTTGTGTTCCTTTTAATTGACGTAAATAATATATTGCCACACGCTATGAATTTGTTAAACTCTTCAGGATTTCCGTTAAAGGCCGGGAAAATATTATAGATGTCGTTCAGACTGACTTTATATCCTGACATATTTGTCTCGGAATCGGGAGTTTTGGGTTTCACGAAATTAAACGGAAGTTGCTCGAAAAGCCGCGCTATCGCGGCTTGCCTTCTTGTGTTAATGTTGGACGTATAAAAAAAAATTGGGTAGAACAAAACAAATTATTCTTCTTTTCTTTGGGTTTTTAAACATTTACCGAAAATGAAAAAGGAGTGTGGTGATGTTAACAAAAATGGTGTATAATGTTCTTAATGTGTGTTGTGCAAAAACAAAATGAGTTTCTTAAATAAGTTAAATACCTTAAATTTCTGTGAATGCTGATGATGCTGGTACTGGGAATAAGTGAAACGCAGATGAACAGGTGGTGCGGGTACTACAATAAGGGCGGCATCGGCCGGGCCTCGTACTTTTTGGCGTATGTGTTGCAAAATGGCTCAATAAATGGGCTTGTGCTTTACTATATCGTAGTCTTTTAGTTGTGGACCCATGAAATATATTGACAGCATTGCCATCAAACACTTGCAAGTCCTTGACGCAGTCTGGAAGTTTCTTGATATCATTCAGATCTTCCTCAGTTCTTGGGGTTGTAGGAGTATATGGGGTGGGTTGGGGTGGACTCATCCTACACTCTAGTTGCTGAAGGCGACATTAAGGAGCATTACCTGCTCCGGTTAACTGTGTAATCATTTCCTGCATTCGATCCATAGTTGTGCAAATGTAAAATGGGGTTTTAGTTAAAGGAATCCGAATTTGAGTGAGCGTAGGAGAGTACGGGAATAATTTTAAATATAGGAAGGAGTAAGAAGAGATTTACAATATCTTAGTTAGAATTTAAAGTACAGTGGTGGTCCAGTATAACGAATGATACAATGTCCAGGTGTATTCGTTAAATCGAAAAATTCGTAATTTTATTTCATTTATTCATAAAGTTAAAAAAAAACTTTTCAAAGTAAAAAGTAAAAAAGTCTGGATACTATCATTCATTATTTGAAAAGAAATCACCAATAAACGTTTGTTTTCGTGAGCATTGAACAGAGCAATGCAGCTTTATCCTGAAGATTTCTTTGGACAAATATTTTACAATGTTCAACGTTGTTTTCTCGGCCCATTTAATACACGTGTTAAAATTCTGAACCGTATTTTTTTATTTTCTGAAAGAGTTTTGACCTGTTTCTGAGAGGTTATCATCTAAATCATTGTCAACATTTTGAAATGTGCTGGTACGACTATCTTCTGCAAGAAATATTTCAGCATTGTTCCAAGACTCCAAATCCTCTGCAGTGAAGTTAGCATAAAGTACATCTCTTCTCTTCTCTTCTCTTATCTCTAAATTTTATCTTGATGATAAATAAAAGCTAGTTTTAAAATTCGAGAGCAAGGGCTCTCTTCTTTATTCAATGTCCTCTTAAAATCTAAAATTACAAATACGAAACACTACTATTTATACAGTTATCTAAGGCGCTGTTTCCTGTTTGGCGCTCGTATCATCCTCTTTTGTTCGTGCGTCTGTTGTTTTATAGCTTCCATGTGTTTGAAAGATAATATCCCTGTTTATTGTCATTCTTGGAATGTTGAATTGCTGCATCGCTATCTTTTGTTGGCACATCTGTTGTTTTGCTGATCCTGTTCAAAAGAGTCGATCCCTGTTTAGGTGAGCTGCTGTCATAACCCATATATTTGTCCACGAATGGGTTTTATACATTTTTCTTGAATTTTCATTCATTTCTCTAGCTCAAAAATTGCATTAGCCTCTAGTTTCACCAAATAGTTTTGTTCGATACAATTTGATGTTCAAAACGAATGACATTTCACAAATTCGCAAACCGCAATTAGATTCGCCAGCGGTTTGACAGTTCAAGCGAATGAATTTTGTTCAATTCGCTAACCATAATAAAAATAAGTCATTTTCGCATAATTTGTTGTTCGACTCGCTGACGATAATTGTCGCATAAATGTATGAACTTTGTGGTAATAATATTTTCAAGAAGTTTTGATTCCTCGCTTACCAATGATTCCATTTGATGTCCCATTCGAATTTAAGCGTCTTTAATTCCCTATTCGCCTTCCCTTCGCCCTGCACTATTTGTCTATACAAGCGATGGATAAAAAAGAAAGTTGTTTACGTAAAAGCATTGCAATCATTTTTTTTTGCCTGGTGAAGCCGACGGGGTTCAGCTAGTTACATATGTAACGTAAAATGTATAGCTTATAATACTAAAGCTATGTTTAACAGAAACATTCGTTATATCGAATGTCAACCCTTCTTTTCATACGTTATATAGAGACTCCAATGGAATTGAAAAAAGTGTACGTTATATCGATCATTCGTTATATCGGCATTCGTTATACTGGACCACCACTGTATATTGATTTTCAGCGAATTTGTAATGGGAATATTATATTATCTATCTTCAGATTTCTTATTCTATCCTATTTATTAATTTTCTAATTCGCAGTTATTGTTTTGCTTAACTTTAATTGTTTCACATATAAAAATAAAATTTATTAGCTTACAGTATTGGTACAGCTATCAGTATACAAAATGCAACAATTGGTTTTGAATTATAATAAATTACAAATTCAATGATAGCTAAAATATTGTTAGCTTGCAATTGTAATAAGCGAACGTAAATGTGTCATTGCTTTGTTCCGATACAATTCTCTGTGGAGCGTAAAATTGTATGGGAATGGAATGTGAAAGGGAATGGGGATAAGGAAGGAAATGTCGTGTGCTACAGATTATTTTTAAGGCGCCGCAATGTCGATCCTCATACAATGCGATCAAAATTATTACACCAGGCGAACATAATATTTACCGCCTACGGTAACTTTATTTTCAACGAACATCCTCACCCTCACAGCACAGATTCACACAATTTGTTTCCTTTTCCTTTACGGATGGCTACCCACACAGCTAGCCATAACAACATTTGGATGGGTTCATGTGTGTTGATTCACGCATACTAAAGAGCCTACCTACCAGTGCGCAATGGAAATGTATTTTTTCGCAAGGATTATTATACCCATACCTACTATAATTGCTGTGGGCCTGATAATACAGATTGTATTTGCCTTAAAATGTCGACATAATTCTGTTTTTAAATGCTGTTTTTGTTATGGCGCCATTGTTGTTGTCAACAATTTTGAATTTTTTTTAATGTACAATATAATTGTAGTTGTCAATAATTTTGAATCTTTTTGTTTTAGTAATAGAATTTTTTGTTGTCATCAACTTTAGAATATATTTTTTTTAATTTTTTTAAATATAAAATAAAATTGATTTTTGTAAAATAATATGTTTGCTTAGTTACATTAAGTAACATTTTTAATGAAGAGACTATTTTTCTTTGATGGGGTTTGAATCCATCATTTGTTTAGTACTTTTAGGATACTTTTAGGTTTTCAATTGGTTTAGTATGTGTGACTAGGTTGAAATGTAGGGGTGACTGATTGAGCGTGGACGATGATGACAGACAACAGGAGTTGTTGAACGTTATGAGTTCACGCATAGGGGTTGTTACAAAAAATGAGCGAGTAAGAACCATGGTACTCTGCTTATTCTTGAGTAGGGTTATGGGGAGGGCAGCTCAAAGTTACCATAAAACCATCGGTACCGGTGTGGAGAGAGAAGGAAGAAGGCTAACCAAACGAGTTGATAGGTGTGGTTTGTTTTCTTTTTGGCTAATAAAGTTCCTTATATTTATTTCGTTTAGAGTCAATCCTTACCCTATTTTCTTCCTAACCCTTTAATATTCCCAATTATAGAACTTTCCCATAAAAATGTTCAGGCATGTTAAATTGCGGTAGTCCGCAAGACAAGCAGAATATCCCACCCCTCCGACGAGCTATGCACTGGCTTAAACAAGCATGCCTGCCTTCATTGAGATTCCTGTGTCTCTAAGATGAAAGGGTAACATCTGTTCATATGTATACCCAGTGGCGACGCGTCATATTGTTCATTTCGTTCATGAACGCCTAACTTTCAGAGAATAAATATTTAAAATTATAAAAATGATTTCAGTTGTCCTCTAAGTCCTAACTACAGTCTTGTGCTAGCGTATTTCCCAACTCGTGCCACCCTCTCGAGAACTTGAGCCAAATCGTACTTCATAACCTGCGACTTTCCACTCATTCCGCTACTAACATCAAAATTAAAAAAAAAGTTTCAAATATTAATACATATTAGTGAATTTCCAAACTCGTGCCAGTCTCTTGTGCACTTGAGCGTTGAGCCCATTCGATTCGTAATTTATACTTAATACCGAAACGAAAAACTACCCTGCTACTTGCGAAACTGCGACCATCGGCTGCGACTGCGACACGAGCGAAAATAATACTTTCCATTTCCACTCATTCGTTCAGATGAGTTGCAAACGATATGTATCCATCAAAAATAAATGTTATAAAAAAAAAGTATAGCGCACATCGTACCCACTATTTCGTTCAGTTCAGTTGTAAACGATATCGACTATTTTGTATGACTACGGGTTTGTATTGGGTTCGACGTTCGAGTGGTGCTTGGATTTTGGGTTTGGGTATGATCAAGTGGGAAGAAAGCCTGAGTAATTATATTCCTTTCACATTCTACTAGTTCTGAAAGGCAATGAACGAAATGGAAAATTTGTATAGGATTTTGAACATAATCTAAAAGGCTGGACTTAGAATATAAGTCATTTTTCGGTTTAAATTAAAAAAAAAAATAAGAAAAAATAAAATCGATGAACTGAACGCCTACACCTTATACTCACGCGTCGCCACTGTGTATACCGTTACAATTTCTTAGAAAAATAAGCCATTCAAAGTTTTCATTGAACTCATTAACCTTTTCAATGTTAATTTTCTTTTTCTAAGTGAGGAAGGATCTAGTACATAGAAGAATTCGTGTGACATGCAAAAACATACAATAAATACTACCAACCTGGGCAACCCTAGGGAAATGTGCTAGAGTTTGGAAATACCACATTTTAAGATTACTGAATGCTATTGGGAAAAACATGGTTATGTATTAACCTTTTTCGATATCATTAAGATCGATTTCATGTGTTCATTTTTTTTAAATAGCTGATAAAGGTTTGGTCAAAAGGTATTTATTTTCATTTAACCATTCTGCATTGACAATTTATCTTAAATATTTTAAGCAAATGTGCGTGAAATCGGCCGGAGTTGGTGGTCTCAGTATGATTTGTCTCTGGTTTTGGCAATTGTGAATGACATGTTGATACTAATGACATTCCCATGCTGATAATGAATTTTACTCATAGCTAGGCCAAGTGCCAATGACCGTGTCAACATGGTTAAGCAAGGCACTCCAAGAAGTTGCGGAAGAATGTATGTGTTGGAGGGGAATGCGATTGAACCAAAATTAACTAGTAATAAGCATATAAAATAACTAGGCATTTTAGAGACAAGGCAAAGTTCAATAATTCACAGCAAGACTAATGGATCGCAGACAAGCTGAAGACAGCGGATCTATTTAGTCATCAAATAATTTAAATAAATATAAAATAATGATACACAGCCTAGCTAAATACAGCGGGCTCTGTTGTGTGACAAAGCTCAAAAGGGTTTTTTTATTGTAAAATCTACGTTGGGGTACTCTTCTCTCGAAATCGAGAAAGCACGCTACCTAACGTACAACAAAGGTGCCCTTCGTGAAGTTTTCAAAAACTATGAAGATTTAGACGTTACCTTGTTTTATGCGCGGATATGGACAGAGAAAGTCGAAGTAAAGTCGCTACATTAGCCGCTCGGAGACGAGGAGGAACAAGAACTTTGTTTGGCGCCTTTTTGGTTTTGCATACACCACATTAACCATTTTTGGCCAATAGTACTCCTCTCCAATTCGTTCATAAGTTTTTCAGAATTCACTATGGCAACAGATCTTCTAGTTGTGAGGCATCTCGATGACGACTTGAGTAAGGGTATTCTCTTGTAAATAATTTGTCGGATATATATGATCTGGAAGCGAGGCTTGATTTTTGATGATTTCCCCTCTAAGACCAGTATATTCCAAAGAATCGAACTCAGGCGAGGTAAGGTCTATTTCTTTACCTCGTGGCAGGGTATTTGGCACTACATTTAAGGAACCCTTGTGGTGTGCGATGGAAAAGCAAATCCTTAAGCGGCATATGCAACTTTAGACTTCAGTGGTCGGTAACAATACGGATTATGGAACCCTCGATGAAGGCACGGAATTCTAGCACTTAAGGCAGCAGAGAGATACTTAAGTTCTATAACGGTAAAGTTCTTCTGTGCCTTATTCAACTTCTTCGCCATAAACTCTATTGGTTTTTCGTTGCCATCAACATCGAGAAAGATAAGGAAAAGAACTCCTAATACTCCCTCAGACAAAGCGTCACAGTGGATGGTAAAAACCTTTTTAAAGTCTGGCTGGCACAACACTGGAGTAGAGCTTCAACTTTTTCAAAGGCTTCTCGGACTGCAGACGAAAACTCAAAATCTTTTTTTCTTCTCCAGGAAAACAGTAAATGGATAGCCAGATCGGAGTATTTTTTAATAAAACGTTTGGACCATACAGCCAGACCGATAAATCTCTGTATTTATTATTATTATTTATTATTTCATAAATTCTTTATTATTCTAATTTTTAAATACAATTGTGTAGAATTTACATAGACATGCCATTTTAAGTCGTCTGCCGGACTGGACATTTCCACAAAATGGCAAGAAATATGAACAAAAAATTGTGCAATACTTTTTATACATTTATAATTCAAAATTCATTCTAAGGTTTTATATTATTTAGTGAGAAGAGGATGTACAAAAAAGATTGAGAGTTTCAACCCTAGCTCTAAATATAGTTCCAATAGAGTTCACAGAAAGTTCCCTGGAGAAATAACTATTTTGCATACGATGCGACAGGTTTCTGTATATAATTCTTGAATTGGACGATGAAGCACGATCTAAAAATTGGAGATACTTTTTTTCCTCAATTTAAGATATCACAGCAGCAAAGATTTCACTCCATTCCTCGAAGTTAGACTCTCTCAGATTGAAGTATACTTCATGAGAGAGTGTAAGCTGTTTCCATTCTTTGAACAAAGAAGCATTCGTGTGAAGCAGATACTCCATTATCGTCTTATGCAAACCATTTCCATTTTCTCCCATAACTCTAGTAATATAATCAGAGTGAAATTTAAGATTTTGTATGAATAGCGGAGCGATTCCAGACACAACAAGTATCGCGTAAGTTGGCGTACTATTAGGTAATCGAAAAAGACGTTTAAAAAATAATCGTTGCACTTCCTCAAATTCTTCCAAAGGTAAGTAACCGAACGCCTGTACCCCATAGCACATACAAGTTTTAACTTTTGCATCGAACACGCGGTATTTTAACGCTACATCTATGTTCTGGTTACCGAAATATTTTGGACACATAACACTCAGAGCTGCTTCTGTACTTCTCTCCTTTGCATGCTTCGAGAAATTTAAATTACTTGTGAGCAGTACTCCAAAATATTTGAATTCTCTGACGACTTCAATACGTTCACCTTGATGAAACCAATTCTCTTCCGCCAATCTTCTTCGACGATGACGTGATTCAAAAATCAACCCAAGTTGAGAGCCTCTCATAGAGAATACTAAGAAAAATCTTTCTGATTGAGTTAAATATTGAGATTCCCCTGTAGTTTTCTGCTAGACTGGTACTTCCCTTTTTGCAAATAGCAAATATGAGTGCCGTATTGAAGCTTCAAGAAACAGTACAAGTATTGTATAGCTTATTGTAAAAAAGTAATAAATATTGTTTAAATTGCATAGTCGCATTTTTATAAAACTCCATGGGAACTCCATCAGTACCTGGCGCTTTGTTATTCTTCATTTTTCTCAACACCGATTCCAGATCGAACATACAAATAGGATGATCAGTCCCACAGACTGTAACATTAAGAATGGCATATTGGAAAGACTTAAAACCTACATCCGCAGTCAATAACGAATGAAAATGAGAAGCTAGAACGTCTACTTGGATCATGGCTTGGGAATTTCGACTTCGCCCAGCCAGTCCAGAACATTTTTGAATTCTTACAATGAATTAACTTTCTACCAAGATCATTGAAGTAGTTGGTAGGTTTTTGTAGACATAATTTTCTATATTGCTTATATTTAGCGATATAAGCATTTCTGTAGAAATTTGAAATTTCTGTCGAAGTCTTCGGCATTCATTATCAGTACCCAGTCTATGTTTAGTGCCCAAAAAAAACCGATGACTGTATAGCATCTACAAGGCTTTTCTCAATTTGATCTGATGAACTCGAAGTTAATGGTGGAAGAAAGACACTTTACTGCGTAAAGCCATTTCCCAGTAATAGCACAGATATCAATTACAGAACTTCCTTGTGCACTGACAAAAGTGAATCACCTTCAAACACTCCATTTGTGACGAAAAGTCCAAAGTTTTGAGATGTAGATGGCCCCACCAAAGTGTAGGGGGGTTTAACAGCACTTGTATCAGACTTTTCTCCCTCGCTGCAGTCAAATATTTCAAGAGCATTTTCTCCAAACACTTGACTGATAAACGTCATTTCTCTTGCTGTTTTTATGACAAGACCGCGTGAGATTTTGTAAACAAAAGTGAAATTTTCAATTTGTAGTTTGTCGCCTCTGTACTTACCTAGGTATTTTCGAAATCCGGAAGTTAATCATCGCCTCTTTCTTTTCAGGGTTGGTCTGAAGCGTGCCCTGCCCGACGATATAACGAAGATACTTGATGTTGCGCATGCAAAACTAAATTTTACTGAGGTTGATAGTTAGATCCTCCCTACGTAGACAGGACGCCATTTCTGCCAGTACTTGAACATGGGTGTTGAAATCCGAAGAACATATCAACTGGTCATCCAAATACACGACGACATGTTTCCGAAGTTGGGCAGGAATATAACACGATCCATTAGCTGACATAACCTGCGGCGTTGTATAAGCTGAACGGCATAACTGTGAATTGATACAGTGGCCGTCGAGGTACAGCAAATGCCGTTTTCTGTTTGGATTTTTTATCAAGCAAGATTTGAAAAAAAAAATGCATCTTTAAGATCCAGCCGAGCGATGAAGTATGTGTACTGTAGACGACTCTGGAGATCGTCAATATGTGGCAGCGAATAAGCTTCTTTTCTTTTGTCCCGCTGTTCAACTTCCAACTGTCCATGCAAAAGGCATACTTTCCCTGGCTTTCTGGCCAGGTGAGTTACTGGATTTTATAGGCACAGCGTCACCGACATCGACGTGATGGGTCTCAAGATGCGTATTACCGAGTCCAAAGTCAAAGAAATTGGAAAATTGTTTCTTTACCAAATCCAGCTGGATTTTTTGCGCTGAAATGAGTAGCATAAAGCTAGGTTCTTCGATCAATTTTTCACTTTCGCTAACCGGTAGAACTAGTGCATTTGTTTCGCTAATGTTTGCAACTAAGCAGAACTCCTTCCAAAAATTGAGGCCGAGATATATTAGCTGTGCTAAGTTGGGATCATGTAAAAAGTAATTGTCTTGGTGATACCATTTGATTCCATTCCTTTCGAGAAACTCGAAGACTCGCCTAACAAACTAAGAACTTGTTCGTCTTTCAACAGCAAACTCGCACACATCCTGCTATCTGCTTTTGACTATAAGATGGTCTCAACAATAATTTTCTAAAAGAGTTTCGGCTTTTGACACCTTTCCCTTAATTTTTGAATGTGGTTGAATGTGTTATTATACTTCCAAATATCTGAAAACGAAGTCTGTAATAATGTTGCTTCTTTTCATGAACCTTCAGGTTAAAGGTATTAATTGGGTGTAAGTTGTGGGGAATTGTTTCTGCGGTTATTTTTGTCTTTTTGTGGTGGTTTCTTAGAGAACTGCTCTCCCCGACTCTTCTGTAGTTCCCCTGAGGGTTTCCCTGATGCTTAGAGTACTCCGGAATACTAACCCTTTTTTGGACACAGAGAAAACAGAATAACTTGTGTGATGGACAGTGGTAGAAGGTGCAGCGGTCGGTGCACGGTTATGTGAACGGCTAAACACTGCCACTTTTTCAACAGGCTCTTTCAGATGTCATTCGCCTAGTTGGGAAACATTCAGCATCTCTACCTTGATCCCTTAGCTATTCAAGACTCTTGATATCAACCGCCAATAGAACTCCCCCAATCGTCAAATCCTTAAATGACTGCCTACGTGTGAACAAGGTTTTGGTTCATACCGTCCATCTTTGCTATTGAAGCCGATTCAACTGATCCTTGGAGACGCCTACCCACTTCCAAACATAACTGATATCATCGATCAGCTTGGAAAGTCTATGTACTTTAGTGCACTTGACCTGGCAAAAGGCTTCCATCAAATCCTGATGGATAAAAATGACAAAAGCAAAACAGCATTCAGTAATCCGTTCGGACATTATGAGTACAATCGTATGCCATTCGGATTAAAAATCGCAGCAGCAACATTTCAGAGGTTGATAAACAACGTATGAATGGACTACAAGGCATCGAATGCTTTGTCTACGTAGATGACATAGTCATTTACGGATACGATCTACACATTCACAACAAATGGCTGATTCAGGCTCTCAATCGTCTTCACGAACACCATCTAAAATTATAACCTGACAAGTGTCATTTCATAAGAAAAGAGCTTACCTACATTGGACACGTTATTTCTGAAGAATGAATTAGACCAGACCCTGAAAAAATCTAAGTTTCTAAGTGGGACGCTTTTGGTGATGAGTCATTCGGGAATCTTAAAGGAAAAATGTTAAAACCCCCTATTCTTGCCTATCCTGATTTCAACCAAGAATTTATTGTTAGCACTGACGCAATTGATATAGCTTTAGGAGCAGTACTCTCTCAAGGCCCAATAGGAGAAGTTAACCGATTTCCTTCTCTAGCCGAACTCTTAACGACGACGAGACGAGGTATACAACTTCTGAAAAGGAGTTACTCGCCATTACTTATGCCCTGCAGCAATTGCGACCGTACATTTTCGTAAAAATAATTTACAATAACTTATTATGGTTAATTGGACAAAAGAAGCCTACCTCAAGACTTTTACGCTGGCGTATCTTGATGGAGGAATATTAGTTCAAAATTGTGTACAAGTCCGGCAAAAGTAATTAAATAATTAAAAGGACACTTGCTAACTACAAGAAGCCAACAACAAGTTCTTAACCAAGACATCGAAACAAACTCTCAACCTACTTCAAGCCTGACGCTTATCGAAAAAACAGATTCAATATTTTCAAACAACAAAGTTTCATTCAAAGTTGTACTCCTCCCTCTCATAGAATTCCCCGACGAAAAACTGCTACAAAAAGAGTTCGCCAATTTTGCAAAACCTGATATAGGATAAATCTTAACCTTTGCACAAACAAGACCCAATTGTCATAACCATATCATAACATTACCGATTCCCTTGAGAAGTACCACTGATCAACAAACCTTAACAAAATGTTTCCAAAGCATCTAAAAAGAATACAAAGAACGAAAATTAAATTTGATAGCAATTTCCTTGCCACTTAGCGGCCGCAACCAAGGCGAAATTAAAAAGACAATATACGACATTTTCAAACAAGTATATATAGCCATTTACATACGAGTACTGCACGAAAACCAAGTGTCCCCTTTTGGCGGAAAAAAACAGAGTTACTACTGGCCAACCATAACCAAGGACACGACGGAACACATCTGCAAATGCGTATCATGCCAAAAGAACAAACCATCGAAAAACCCAAGAATACCCTTGCAAATAACAACCACCAGTAAAACTCCATTCGAACGAGTAGCATTGGAAACTACAATACGATAAAAACAGCAAAATACAGATATTCAACGTAGGTGACAAAGTCCTACTATACAAGTGAAAGTGTTATCATAGGCCTGGCCGTGCAAAATTGGTTTAGTATGGGAGCTACCAGAACTACTTGACCGACATAGCCCATTTTTAATACCAACTTGACGACAATAAAAATAAGTCCTCTCACAAAATTTCACTTTTCGACGTTATCGTGTTTTCAATATATGTTTTCTAATATTGGCTTTGTATGGGAGGTACCAGAACTACTTTGATCACGTTTTCGCTTTTCTTGCTTCAGAAAAGCGAAAAAGTGATCCATTGTTTTTTTTCGCGGCCTCGAGAAATTCTTTCATTTTTGATATTACATGAAGCAAACTGTTCGTGCGCACGAAAACATTTAAACGTTATCGCTTAACAGAATACAGGCCCTGGATATTTTTCACAGAGTTGCTTTACATTTGACAACTAGTTGAGTTTGTTTATGTTTTCGTGAAATTTTTCAAATGCAAAGAAACGCATTGCATCGGATGGATCTGTTTTGTTACTTAGTTATGTACAAATGTTTAGAAATCAATTTGGGGAGAAACTTCGAATGTCGAAGGCTACATATATTCCAGTCGCACGAATATAAACAAAGGAAAGAGCATGTGACGTTTTTATGTTCGATTAGACACACGAAATCTGAAATCTGAGAGCGAATCTGAAGAAGCCCAATCGAATACCACATAATGTGCTGTGTATGTGCTCAAGACTGTTTTGCCCAAAGGTTAAAATTTTACAAGATATTTACAAAAAACTGTCAATCACTATATAAAGTACGCTCCTTTTAACCATTTTCATTCGTTAATGGTGTGTTCTCTTAGTCGATTTCCATTGGAACTATCAATGCAAACTCAATTCTACTCATATTCATCCCCACACAAACATCCAGATTCCGGACTGCACAGTAATAAACAAAGTACTAAATAGACCGTCAGCTCCCGCGCACCTACCCGATTCCACCCGCAAATACATACTTTATGTCCAGAGTCCACACTAGTGTTTGTGCTCTCGGTCATCTCCATTCTCCCATTTTTAATTCATTAAACCGGCAGAGATTTGATAATTTGTGTTTTATCTTTCTACTGAGATATTATTTTTATGTAAGATAGATAGGTGACAAAGAAAAAGGATAATCTTGAGGGAAAATACGAAAAAAAACCTTCAATATAAAAGAAAAAAAAAACAAAGTAGATATTAACGAAAAATAATATTAAATGTATGTAATATACACTAAATGGATTTGTACTAAGAAGTTAATAAATAGGTATTTCATAAATAAATAAAAAAAGACAAATAAATAAATAAGTATATTAATAAATAAACAAATAAATAAATAAGTATATTAATAAATAAATAAATAAATAAATAAATAAATAAATAAATAAATAAATAAATAAATAAACAAAAAAAAAATAAATAAATAAATACATAAATTAAGAAATTAATAAATAAATAAATAAATAAATAAATCAATAAATAAATAAATAAATAAATAAATAAATAAATAAATAAATAAATAAATACATAAATAAATAAATAAATAAATACCTGGAAACCGTATAACATAATTGCCTGGAAAATTACCTTATGTAATATAATTTTGTTATTCGTAGAAAGCAGTGATTTTCTATTAATAAATGAGTAGAATATCTTTATAGCTATTCCTATTTTCTTTATGGTTTTATCGACATGGTCCTTAAATGTGTTATATATGTCATAATCTCTATACCCTTTAGTTTATATACTGATCATTTATAACCAGTCATTTATATAAATTGTATAAAGTCTACACTCTACACTTTCACCATAAAACTGAAGCCTGATGATGGACTGCAAGCCAGCAGACAGCAGTCTCATTGTCATCGTCATAGACTTAAGACTTTATTTCATTTTCCCTGATACATCAATACACAACATGGTGTCAGATGTAAATCATTAATTTGCTTCTGCCCATCCAATTAACATTTTTTCCACCGAAAATACATAACATACGTAAAATACACAAAGAACTTAAACTATAAAGTGACATTATTGTAAACGTGCGTGAAAGCCATTCTTCTTATTGTGAACAACAAAATGGATTCGACGTTTCGCACGCCACTGCAGTTTAATTTCAACAAAACTAATTTGGAACAAGAGTGGAAGATTTGGTTACAAAAGCTCAACCTATTTATGAGTGCTGCCGGTTTAAGTGATAAAAGTGAAGCCAGAAAAATTTCTATTTTGCTTCATTGCATTGGCGAACAGGGCATACAGATTTATAACACCTTTAAATTTGACAAAAAAGAAAATGAAATTAAATTCAGTGATGTGAAACAAGCATTCCAAGATCATTTTTCGCCAAAGAAAAATCTGCAGTTTTTAACGGAACTCAAAAGTCTAGCGTCCTCTTGTGAGTACAAAGACGAGACTGATATGATACGGGATGTATTTGGCATAGGAGTCCAAGAAGAAATTTTAAAAGAAAAACTAATTCGGGCAGACTCTTGAAAAGGCTATTTCAATATGCAAGGCCTACGAAACCAGCAAACTACAAGTGAAGGATATGGTCACCGAGGGAATCAACACTGACTTAAACATAAATAAAATAAATAAAGTGTATAATCGCAAACAAAATTCATCAACCGTCGGTCAACGCTTCTCGTCATCAGCCGCCAAGTCATCCGAGCGTCATCAAAATTTTCATCGCAGTCAAGGTCAAGCAGTGCAAAAACAAAAAGCCTATGCAATCGTTGCGGTCAAGTTCATCGATTTAAGTGTCCAGCCCAAGGTGTCAAATGCAACAAATGCCAGAAAATAGGCCATTTCGCAAAATGTTGTTTAGTAAAGTTGTAAAAGTAGTTTAAATGCAGTTAATGAGATGTCGGCACATAATTCGTCAGAAACCTTATCTTGGACAATCAATATTTTGATTAATGGTACAGAAGTAAAGTCTCAACTGGACACAGGTGCTCAAGTAAATATAATATCAGTTAAAATATTAAAACAACTTAAAGTCCCTACAATATTTATAAGGAATACCCATACAAAAGTAACAACTTATACCGGAGAAAATCTAGAGGTAAGAGGTCAATGTTCTCTGAAATGCGTAGTCAATGAAAAGGCATATTTAATTGATTTTGTGGTTGTGAATTCTGATAAGCTTACTATAATCGGACTTCCAGATTGCATAAGATGCAATTTAGTCACACGCGTTTTTAATTTGAATTGTGAATACGATACAATTTTTGCAAAATACGAAGATCTATTTAAAGGTTGGGTGGTTGGGTGTTGTATGAATAGGGTAGACACTGATTGGTATCAACCTGGCGATGCCCAGCTGTTGCAACTGTTTCATACACATCAATTGTGCTTATTTTACCTCCCCGTGGTTGCCACCGGATACTGGTCTCGTCCACCCGGGCTTGACTTGCTAAACTTATAAGCGCGAGTGTTGAGCACGAAGAAAACAGCAACACTATAATGCTCTGTCGGAATGACTGCCTGATCGAGTCTCAGAGGTCTTACATGAGCCCCTCAGAAAGAGGACACACAGCGGATGAATCCACAAGGTTGGATCAACGGTGGTGCCAACAGTCAAGATGGCAGATACCTTACGTGAGCTACTCTGACGTATTTGGAGCTAAGGTCAGTAAGGAATTTTCAGCACTAGTCAGGGTGTTGAAATAGAGATGGTGGCGGATGAACCCTTTATGGGCCAACGGCAGCACTCATATCCCCGAAGTGGGTTACTGACAACGGAATATCCGACCCGCTGTCCTAGGGTCAATCTAGGGCCTGGTCCTCCAAGTTGGGGGTTGTGCGTGGGGCGAACTACCCAACCACGGAAAAAAAAAGGACTGTTGCGAGGCAACCAAAAGCCTCGGATAAGGACGGATTCACTGTTGACGACCCTGGAAAACGAAAAAAGGACAACGACGTTCGTATCTGCACGTGGAATGTTCGAACCCTGAACCGGCCGCGTGCAGCCGAACAATTAGCGGAGGCCCTAGACTGCTACAAAGCAGATATCACCGCCATCCAGGAAGTGCGGTGGGATGGGCCGGGCAAAAGAAGGATGAAAACCTGTGACATTTACTACGGTGATTGCTATAGGGAACGAAAGCAGCGTCTATTTGGATGCGGATTTGTTGTAAGCGGCAGACTTAGGCAAGAAGTCTTGAGCTTTCGACACGTTAGTGAACGCCTTACAACAATCCGCATCAAGGCTAAATTCGCCAACATCAGCCTAATATGCGCTCACGCCCCCACAGAAGAAAAAGACGATGCTGGCAAAGAGTGTTTCTACGAGCTCCTCGACAAAGCATATGAGCAATGTCCTAAGTATGACGTTAAGATTGTCTTAGGTGATTTTAACGCCAAAATAGGAAAGGAGGACATCTTTGGTAGCACAATCGGAAAGCACAGCCTACACGACATTACGTCTGGGAACGGACTTAGGCTAATTGACTTTGCTGCGGGGCGTAATGTTACTATAGCTAGCACACGGTTTCCTCACCTCAATATCCACAAAGGAACATGGCGGTCGCCAGATCATCAAACCGTCAACCAAATTGATCATGTTGCGATCGACGTAAGGCACTCCTCCAGTGTTCTAGATGTCCGAACTTTCCGAGCGGCCAACATAGACTCGGACCACTACCTTGTTGTAGCCAAGGTGCGTATGCGGATATCTCAAACGCCACAACAACGGGGAAATACTGTGAGGAGATTTAACGTTGAACGGCTACAATCGCAACAAACCGCCAGAACCTTTGCTGATCGCGTATCCCTCAACCTCTCGAGAAGTCCTATGCAGCCAGCATCAAGTGCTGAAGACCCGTGGCATAGATGCCAAGACGCCATCAGAAACGCCGCAACCGATGTGCTGGGTTTCACACGACCACCCTCACGAAACCCCTGGTCTGATGAAGAATGCCGGCAAGCACATGCAGCAAAACAAAGCGCGTACAAAGCGGCGCTGCACAGAAGGACGAGGGCAGCTCGTGAGCTCTACGAGCAAAAGAGGAGGGAAGAACATCGGCTTCTCCGGAAGAAAAAGAAAGAGCACGAGAAGCGCGCGATCGAGGAAATAGAGAGGTGCTACTCCAGAAACAATGTTCGGAAGTTTTACCAAAGGGTAAAAAGAACGTGCAATCGCAACAAGACCCGAACAGAGACCTGTAGAGACGAACAAGGAAACCTTGTGGTAGAGTCACAGTCGGTGCTGAGGATATGGAAAAACCATTTCTGCAAACTGTTAAACGGCGAAGACGACCCAAATTCCGCTGTCAGGCAGAACGAACCATTCAACTTAGACGATGAAAGCCAAGACTTCCGTCCACCCGACCAAAACGAAGTGAGGATAGCAATATCAAAGCTTAAGACCAACAAAGCTGCTGGACCAGATGGCTTGACTGCCGAGCTTTTTAAGGCAGCGGGAGATGACTTGGTAGAGAGCATACACCAACTCGTCTCCAAGATTTGGTCGGAGGAAAGTATGCCTGATGAATGGAACCTCAGCATCGTTTGCCCGATCCACAAGAAAGGAGACCCTCTAAACTGCGCCAACTATAGGGGTATCAGTCTTCTTAACATCGCATACAAGATCCTGTCTGCCATACTGTGTTAACGCCTGAAACCTTTTGTCAACGATCTGGTTGGTCCCTACCAGTGCGGTTTTAGGCCCGGTAAGTCCACAACCGACCAAATATTCACACTACGGCAGATCCTGGAGAAAACCCAAGAAGTCCAGATCGATACTCACCATCTTTTTATCGATTTTAAGGCCGCATACGACAGCATTTATAGAGACCAGCTGTATAGAGCTATGTCTAGTTTTGACATCCCTGCCAAACTCGTCCGATTGTGCAGAATGACGATGGAGAATGCTCGCTGCTCCATAAAGGTCGGAAACAATCTCACCGAGACCTTTGATGTCAAAAAAGGATTTAGACAAGGTGACGCGCTGTCGTGTGACTTCTTCAACATCATTCTTGAGAAGATTGTGCGAAACTCGCAAGCCAACACCAGAGGCACAATCTTCCAGAAGTCTGTGCAACTACTTGCATACGCTGACGACATCGACATCATTGGCAGAACACAGCGAGCTGTCACTGGTGCGTTTGCAAGTATCAGTACAGAAGCGGCAAAAATGGGCTTAGTGGTGAATGAGGGCAAAACAAAATATATGCTGTCAACAAGAAGGGAAACACAACATCGACGAATCGGTCAGAACGTCACGACAGACAGCTATAATTTTGAGGTAGTTAGGGATTTTGTCTACCTCGGCTCCGCTATAAATTCTGACAACGACATCACATCAGAAATCAATCGAAGAATTACACTTGCCAACCGCTGTTTCTTTGGCCTAAGAAGGCAATTGAGAAGTAAGGCCTTGTCAAGAACCACTAAGGAGACTCTATATAAGACCCTCATCATCCCGGTCCTATTCTATGGCGCAGAAACATGGACGCTATCAAAGGCGGATGAAGATCTCCTTGGTCGTTTTGAACGCAAAATTCTTCGATTGATTTTCGGTCCCGTTTGCGTTGACGGGCTTTGGAGGAGGAGATTTAACAGCGAACTCTACGAGCTGTACAGCGACATCGACCTGGTCAGAAAAGTACGCATCAGTCGACTAAGATGGCTAGGACATGTAGAGCGAATGGACACCAACGCTCCGGCCCGAAGAGTCTTCGACTCAAACCCGGAGGGACAACGCAGTAGAGGAAGACCTCGCCTTAGGTGGCGCGCGCAAGTGGAAGGGGACCTCAACCAACTTGGAGTGCGCAACTGGAGGCAGTTAGCCAAAGATCGCGCTAACTGGAGAGGCGTATTGGTTGAGGCCCAGGTCCACCCCGGACTGTTGCGCCACCTAAGTAAGTAAGTAAGTATTTAAAGGTTTGGGCTGCTTGAAAACGGTTTGCCATCTAAGTCTAAAAGAAAACGCACAGCCGGTTGTTGACCCTCCAAGAAAAGTTCCTTTTAAGCTTCACAAGCGTTTTCAAGATGAATTAGATCGAATGGAATGCTTAAAAGTCGTAGAGAGGGTTGCGGGTCCAACAGAATGGGTAAACTCTGTTGTCCTGGTTGAAAAACCAAATAAAAGCTTACGAATCTGTTTAGACCCCAAAAATTTAAACAACAATTTGCTCAGATCTCATTTTCCACTTCCTGATATAGAGTTTATTAAGGCATCACTTAATGGTGCATCGTTTTTCTCAACCTTAGATGCGAGCTCAGGCTTTTGGATGATAAAACTTGATAGCGAAAGCACTAACCTTTGCACTTTTAATACAGCTTTTGGAAGGAACAAGTTTTTGAGACTACCATATGGTCTTAACGTGGCACTTGAAATCTTTCATAAAATCATTGTAGATTTGTTTTCTGATCCTGAGGTTTTAATCTATATTGATGACATATTAGTCTGGGGTTCGACAAAAGAGGAACATGATAAGCGTCTAATTAAGGTATTGGATAGTGCGACAGACAAATTTAAAGCTAAATAAAGATAAGTGTCATTTTGGCCTATCATCTGTTAAATATTTTGGTCATACTTTCTCGAAGGAAGACATACTTCCTGATAAACAAAAGATCAAGGCTATTTTAGAAATGCCTAGTACTACTTGCGTAAAAGATTTACAACGTTTTTTGGGTCTAATTAATTATCTAGGCTCTTTCGTGAAAGATTTGTCTAAAGAAACAGTTCCTTTGCGAAATTTACTTAAAAAGAATACTTCTTGGATTTGGAATGAAACGTACGAAAAATGTTTCACTGAGTTAACAACACTTATTTCAAATCCACCAATTCTAGCATATTACGATTTAAATGGACCGATTAAGATCTCAGCTGACGCCTCACAATTTGCTGTTGGAGCTGCCCTGCTACAGCATGATCGTCCGTTGGCCTACGCTTCCAAGACTTTAACAAATTCACAAAGAAACTATTCTCAAATTGAGAAAGAGCTTTACGCAATTGTATTTGCTTTCAAAAAGTTTCATCAATATGTCTATGGTCATAAAGTTGAAGTCGAGTCTGATCATAAGCCATTAGTCACTCTGTCAAGAAGGTCGATTGCTGACATTCCGGCAAGATTACAACGAATGATGCTAAGTCTACAGGCTTACGATTTAAATATAAGTTATAAGCCTGGAAAGCAGCTCACAATTGCTGACACATTGTCTAGAGCTCCTCTTTCAGAAATGGAAGTAGACCTAGACAATGGAATTCAAGTTCATGTCAATTCCCTTAAGGCATCATTGGCGGTTTCTGAAGACCGTTTGAAACAATTTGAAAAAGAAACAAACAAAGACTTACAGTTGATTAAACTAAAGCAGCAAGTAACTCATGGGTGGCCACAAAATAAGCGTGAAATTTCCCATGATATCAAAGAATTTTGGAACATTAGAAACGAAATCTTCATTATTGATAATCTGCTTTTTCGGAATGAGACTCCGATAGTTCCTAGGAATCTGAGAAAAATGGTGTTAGATCTTCTACATGAAGGACATCCAGGAATTGTAAGATCCAAACGAAGAGCTCGTAATCTCGTATACTGGCCAAATATTTCCCGTCATATCGAAGATTTTATAGAAAGCTGTGCTGTATGTCAGGAACATTCAAAATCAAACGCCAGGCAGGAACTTATGCCACATCCAACTCCTAACTATCCTTGGGAATGCGTAGGATCAGATATATTTGAATTTGACGGTTACTCTTACTTGATAGTTGTAGACTATTTATCAAAGTTTATTGAAATAGTAAAATTGTCCTCTTACAATAGCTTCACGGTTATTGGTCATTTGAAGTCTATATTTGCCAGATTTGGTATACCAGGAAAGCTGATATCAGATAATGATCCACCCTATTCTTCCAACGAGTTTAAGAACTTTACTCATTCTTGGGATATAGACCATATAACAAGTTCACCGAACTACCCACAGTCAAATGGGCTGGCCGAAAGGTCAATTCAAACAGTTAAGGACATGTTTCGAAAGACAAAAAAGGAGAATAAAGATATACAACTAGTCTTGCTAGAATATCGATCAACGCCACTTGCAAGCGGTTACAGTCCATCACAGTTATTAATGTGTAGAAATCTTAGAACGCTTATACCTATTTCGAATAATCTTTTAAATATGCCTGATTTCGAAAAATATCAGAAGTTCGTCGCTCACAAAATTAGAAATGTAGAGTCAAGATACAACAGTAATGCCAAAGTATTGTCAGACTTAAGCGTAGGAGATGTTGTAATTTTCCAGAAGAAACCTAAGTCAAATTGGTCAGAAGGCACCATTACAACCGATTGCAAGCACCCCAGGTCATATGTAATTAGAGACAAGCAAGGTAGTCAGTATAGGCGAAATCGAATTCACATTAAATCAATTCACACACAGATTTTCTTCAGAGAATATTCCACCTCAAAGCCAAAGTCGAACCAGAAACAAAACTAAAATCGAAACAAAACTGACTGGGACTAATGATAAGGTTCCTACGAATTATGTCACGAAATTTGGAAGAGCTATTAAGCCTCCACAAAGACTTGAATTTTCATAGAGTTATGAATTTCCTCTTTATTATCTAATTCTTATTAAAATTTGGTATACAAATATTAATAATTTTAAAGTTTTGAATTAGAAATAATAATTATAAGTAAAACAAAAAAAAAGGGGCATGTTATATATGTCATAATCTCTATACCCTTTAGTTTATATACTGATCATTTATAACCAGTCATTTATATAAATTGTATAAAGTCTACACTCTACACTTTCACAATAAAACTGAAGCCTGATGATGGACTGCAAGCCAGCAGACAGCAGTCTCATTATCATCGTCATAGACTTAAGACTTTATTTCATTTTCCCTGATACATCAATACACAACAAAATGTTAATCTAGTATCGAAATGGATGCCAAGATATCTAACGGAAGGTTCCCAATTTATGTAGCTTCTATTAAGCTAAAGCTGATTGCTGGGAAGAAAGCAAGGCTTTCTATTTCTAGTGAAAAAAATAGCTTGAGTTTTCCCTTCATTTAGTTTGATCTTCCACTTGTGATATATTTCGTTAATATTTCCACTACATATTGAAAATTCCTCTCAACATTGAGAGCGAATTCATGTGAGGAAAATATAGCAGTATCATCTGCGAAAATAGTTATATCACAGTGGGGTAGGATTGGAATGTCACATGTATAGATGTTATATAACATTGGGGCCAGAACCGAGCCTTGTGGTACACCCGATTGGAATTATATTAAGTCGGAAACACTACTATTAATATGGACATTAAATCGACGATTGAACAAAAAGCTTTGGATTATTCGACAAATATAGGGAGAGAAATTAAGATGCATCATTTTGTATACTAGCCTGTCATGCCAAACAGAATCAAATGCCTTTTCTATGTCTAGTAGGACCATACGAGTAGACTTTGCTTTTCATATGGTTGCATATTCGCATTGCCTGATGGGATGTACTATGACGCGGCCTAAATCCAAACTGTTCGTTGGGGTAGATCTGGTGAGTTTCTATGAACTTCACAACTTTTTCCTTTAGGATCTTTTCATACACTTTACTAAGGTACTGATAGGTCTGTAGCTTTCTGGCCTCTCTGAAGCCTTACGAGCTTTAAGTATGGGTACCACTTTTGCGAGTTTCCATACGTCAGGAAAGTATTGCATTTTAAGACCAGCGTTTACAATAAATGCTATGCATTTTATACCGGCCCTAGGCAATAGGTAAACATTTCGTAACTTATCAAGACCTCCTGTTTTTCTAGGGCGCAGAGTATTTACTACAAATGCAACATCTTCTTCGGTGATGAAAGTGGTGGGAGTTGTTTCTTCGACTATAAATCCATGTGCGGTATTGCTGACTAGGTAGTTGGTATGTGGGTCCCCAAGGTTTTGGGAAACAGTATGGTTGTTGGAAAAGATTGCGGCAAGAGCGTTGGCTTTTTCAAGATCTGTAAAATAGGTACCCGAAAGGGTACAATGGGGCAATTGTCTGTTTTTATTTTTTACTAATTTTACTATGTTCTAGAATGGTTTTCGGCTTTTTTCTAGTACTTTGAGTTTATTGTTCCATTCTTTATTACGGTCTTCTAAAATTTGTATGCTTATTTGTTTGTTAAGGTATGACATTTGCAGGCGAAAAATAATCCGTCGATACCTTTGCCAGTTTCTTCTACAGATATTTCGTAGTTTAATTAAGTGCAGAATATGTGGAGGTAGGTTAAGCGAATAAATTTTTTTTTTTACTTTTGGGATGCTTGAATCAGCCGAACTTAAAACACGCTCTGTAAAGTCGTTAATAAGGCGATCAACATCTTCCTTGGTGGAGACACCTTCTACATTCAGGGGAATATTTTGGAGTTTTTGCTTCACTTCTGAGCGAAATCGTGTCCAATTTGCATTCTTCAAATCTTGAACATATTTGATATTCGTTTCTCCTGACCATAAAAGACGGCACGAAACTGGGTTCTGGTCCGAATTAAGTTCATTTAAAGGTATTGGATTTGTAAAGAAATAAGGTATATTTGTAACGAATAAGTCAAGGACAGAAGGACTGCCACGAGAACTAGCTGGGACATAAGTAGGACTAGGAGGAAACAGAACACAAATTGGCAGCACAACAAGAAAATCAGCAAGTAGGTTTCCCCAGGAATTTGCTCTAATACACCCCAATTCCTATGCCTTGAATTTAGATCACCCCCAATAAGAAAGTCACTATCTAATGTGAATAGTCTTCTTAAATCACTTTTGAAAATTGTTCTCTTCATTTCTGACGCAGATTTACCTGGAAAATATACACAAAATATTTTAAGAGTCTTTTGATTCTCTAGTGTTATTTCAATTTCCACATTCTCTACTAAACGCGTTCTAATAACAGGCAAGAGCGAATGTTGAATTCATCTTCTAATTAGTATTGCAACACCGCCACCAGTTCTGTCGACTCTGTCATTTCGGTAGCATTTGAATTCTGGTGTTGACAAATTTATACCTTATTTAAGCCAGGTATCTGTTACCAGAGCAACGTCTATTTTGCTGTTGTTTAAAAAATTTAGAAATTCTATGGTTTTGCTGCGAATTCCTCTCGCATTCCAAGTAACAATAGCATTATATTAATACGTGACATCAAAAGATTCGGCACACTTTTTAAGTATTTATTATGAAATGAGGAGAATAAAACTTATATCATTCGAAATGCACTGTGCCATAGATGTGCACAAACCAAACATCTTGGGTATATGTCGCCATTAACGCTGGTAAAATTTAGTTATGAATTCAATTTGTCGCCGACATATTACCATAGTAACGTATTCAAATATAAATCAATTCAGATTAGAACCTGTTTCCAATGAAGCAGCTCATTTACGTATTTTTCCGATATCTAAAAAAAAACATAAATAACGAAAATAATTTGAGGTAGCTACTTTTTTACTAAATATTAAATAGACCGTCAGCTCAGACAACTTAAGAGAATTTGCTTACAAGCTGTTTTCCGTGTTACTATGTGTGCCATGTTAAAGTAAATTAGCCGCACGCATACACTTACACATAGAAACCTGAGAGTGTATTCAGTTTTTTTTCTTTTTTTACACCTACCGCCATAAGAATTTTTTTTTGCTGCTTCACATGCATTCACAGATAGGCAATTTAAGAGAGAATTTTATTTTTAAAATTTGCGGGCGGAATGGGGTAAGTGCGCGGGAGCTGATCCTTAGCCAACTGCGGATGCATTAGCTTAACCCTAATCCTACGACGAATAAGTAAGTAATAAATTTGCCTATAGAAATTATAAATTATGAATTATAATAAATAAGCGTTAAAGCTACTGGACGTCTACAAAATAAACACCATAGTTGTTCTTCTAATCGTTTTTAGTTGTACCTATTCCAATGGATACTCAGTCTCATGCACACATATTATTATGCACAAATATGGCTCTCGGTCATTTCATTCATTAGAGCGTGTTCTCTACTCTTAGCACGGAACCTTCTGTTCGGTGCGCGAGTGACACTCGTTCGTGGTCGGGTTTTTTGTACTTTGATAGGTGTTTGGTTGCAGCCAAATTTCTACCTAAATACTTGACATTTTGTGTTTCCCTCAAATTTTCGCCTAAAGTACTAATAATTGTTGGGTAAAGTATTCAGGTATAGAGCATAGTCCGTATAAACTTCAGTGAACGGATATTTTATTCTTTTTACAACGACTCTAAAGTGATTCTTGGAAATATCCCTACCCAAGCCTTTATAAAGTTTAATTTTTAGAAGGCATTCGTTCGATATTTGCACACCTAATTTTTTTAGACTAAGACTCTCGCGAATTCGCAAAGTTCACTAAACTTTACTCGCGCAAACTAAGCGAATCTGAGCGAGTCAATTTTCAGATGGTTTTATTTCTATTTTAATAGCGCGAACTAAGTTCTTTTTCTGAGTTTGCTTAGTTTTGTACTGAAGTTCGTGCAAAATGGATTCAGAGAGGCTAATTTATGAATATAAAAATCGACCATGTTATGGGACATGAAAAGGAAAGACTTCTGCAAAAGCGCATAACTGTGGATAAATAATTAGATGTGGTTTTTGAAAATGCTGTTCTCTAACAGAATTTTTTTTTTCGCAAAACGAAAACGACATGGTTAAACTTTCCCAAACGCGACTACCTATCGCTGCTATATAACATTCATAATTTGCTAACTTCGCCTGAGTAAAAGTCGCTGACATCGGAATCATTCTATACTCGTAAAAGCGCGGGAGTTAAATTCTCTAACATTCGCTTAGTTCGCGGCAACTTAAGATGCTCAAGTATTAATAGGTACAATGATGATTTGTGTTTATAAATTTTAATTGAAATATTTCCAGGTTTTGCAAACAAATTAATATGAGTCTAAGTCTAGTAACTTTGCCATTGTAAACAAACAACTTTTCATAAGTATTTGAAATTATTTCTGTAAACATTAAGAACTTTACCTTCAAACTTTGGATAGCTTCTACTTTTTCCGCTTCCTCATTCGTGGACTGGTTACACGATGATACTGCATTTAACGATTTAATTGGAAATAAGGTATATCCCAAGTCAACATCTTGTTTGTATAAAACATCAGCCATTGTGGACTCCTATAAAAATTAAAACATATTTCTTAGATTTAATTATTTTTGATTAACATGATTTCATAGGTTTGCTTAGTATGATTTTCATAAAATAACCATATACCTCGAATCAATACTTAAAGTTGTGATAGTCAGTTATAACAAATGTTTGGAACAACATATAAATATTCTTTTCAAGAACAACACGCAAACTAGACTTAAAAAAACATTACCATTTTCAGCTTACAGGCAAAAAGATGAGCACATTTCAACCATCCACTTAGCATTATTAATGGCAAATAGATAAAACAAAACTATGTGAAGTGCACAGATTGGTTGAAACAATCCAAAGCATATATTGATAAGTGATACCCAAGATTTGTATCATTTAATAAGACTTACGATTGTACTACGATCTACGAACCAGGTTTTACGGAATAAGGTGGTTAATCTTTTTTGAATCCGTGATGTTAAAGATAATAGAACCGCAGTTACACTGTTGTATAAGGTCACAAAGAGTGCTGACCAAATTTTTAACTTCTTAAAAATGATCGTTTATCGGGCTATTGCCGAATTGTCGAAATTAGAAGACAAACCAAGAAGTGGACGAACGGGCTGTTAGGAAACTAAGGAAAAGGGGAACAAATATAAACACATTTTCTTTTAACAAAATAACGTCAACATTATTTATTTTTTTTTATATATATGTATTTTTCATTTTTTAACAAAGGAAAGTTTTTCTTTCTTATCTTACGTTAGGAATTTTAATATTTTCCTCAATAATAATAAAAAATTTACGTTAGGAACTCGAGAAAAGGGGAACAAACATAAACACCTCTTCTTTTAACAAAATAACTTCAACTTTATTTACTTTTTTATATATTGTTTTCACAAAAGAAAGTTTTCTTCCCTATCTTACGTTAGGAATTTTTGATATTTTTTCTCCAAAAAAAATAATGATTTCACAAAATTTTATGTTAGGAACTCGATTTAAACAAATGTTTTAACGACTCGACGGCAAAAGATCAACTGTCCCGCTTTTCCAAACTAAAAACTCTAGAAAATCTGTAGTGAACCTCACGATAAGAAAAAAAATAGCTGTGTTTGCAGTTGAGTTGGAGATTTTGTTTGAAGGTTGGGTCAGCAACAGAAGAAAATATCGCACATACGAATGCGAAGAAATCAAAAGAATATTGCATCGCATACTATTAAAGGGTATTCGGGTTCATAACACCTTCCCCCATAGAAAGAATTGATTTTAAATAAACAGAAATCAATTTAAAGGTTTTAATTAGATCCTAAATTTGAGGCTGCAGTCCGCAATGGACGCCTTGGAGTGATTTTGGGGCTATCAGCCTGATAATGGACAGTCGGAAGATCTGCGTTTTCGATATGACATGGTTCTTTTATCGTAAAACATCTATTTATAATTTGAACTAAGCAACCAGTATTTTCTGGTTGGTTGTTTCTTTGATTACTTAAGATTTTGATTTTGATATTTCTTGCAACATTTTTAGATTATATAGAATGTTATTATTATGATTATTATATAAAGAATGCTAGAAAATATTAAGGGATAGCGAAT
Organism: Cheilosia vulpina; assembly: GCA_916610125.1. Taxonomy (NCBI): domain Eukaryota; kingdom Metazoa; phylum Arthropoda; class Insecta; order Diptera; family Syrphidae; genus Cheilosia; species Cheilosia vulpina. The sequence continues at coordinate 52,278,612 of OU744276.1, read as the reverse complement.
GAGTGTAGGATATTTACTAGCCTGATTAATTTGCTGTGGATATTGTCGAAAGTATGAGAAAATAATTTCAAGTTTTCGAGATTGGCATTAGTTTATAGGGTTATTTAATCTGATTCGAGGGAAATGTTGGTGGATGCTTTCTCTGGCTTGTGTCCAAAAACTAATTCATACGCTGTAAACTTAGTAGTACTATGTACCGAATTGTTGTAAGAATATATTGCGGTTGGAAGCCATGTGTCCCAATTATCTTGGTATTCATTTATATAACGTTTTAAATAATCCTTAATTGTCGAATGACAGCGTTCTAACGCTCCATTGCTCTGGGGATGATATGCAGTAGTATGGATATGTTTCATGTGGAAAAACTTTGAAAATTCTTTAAGCACATGAGACATGAAGTCTGAACCTTGGTCGGTAAGCACTGCTTTTGGAATTCCATAACGGCTAATAAACTTAAGTAAATTTTCTGCGACTGTTTCAGCTTTGTGATCTTTGATTGCATATGCCTGTGTAAATTTCGTAAGATCATCTTGCATTGTAAGTATAAAGCGATTTTCGTCTAAAGTAATAGGTAATGGTTCTACTACATCTAAACTATTTCCATTGGAGCCTTATATGTTTTCCAACACTTTGTTTCTCTGACAACTCTCACAAGATTTTTTGTAATATTTCATCGTTTTCTTAATTTTATGCCAACGATAATGATTTTTTTTTTTTTTTTTTTTTTTTTTTGATAATGATCTCGGATTCTATTATATGTTTTCCGACAACCAGAATGTCCAGATTGCGGATTGTCATGATTTTCTATGAGTAGTAGAGGTATATCATCCTGGGTAGGTGTTATTATTTTGTGTTTATGAACAATCATTATTATATTTGAATTTCTGAATAAGAATTGAATGACATGACGTAGTTTTTTATATTTAAATTGATTAATTTTATCTTCAAAGGTAGGCAATGATATTGTTTCTATATTATCCTCTTCTAGTTTATTCTTTAGATTCGGAATTGTATAAAAGAAATCTTGAAAGGTAGCTTTTTCCCAGCTGTTTCCTTTTATAAAACAATGGTAAATATTTTTCTGAGTTTTATTGTTATTCGAACGAATAATATTGTACAATTCATGAGGATGGTTTAGTAATTGGGAAAAGTTATCTGTTATTTCAGACTGACAAATTGACAAATTTACTTTCGTCACCAAAGTCAGTGCTATTTAAATAAGCTATATGATCGTTTGAATATAGCAAATTTAAATTCTCCTCTGAATAGTCGAATACTTTTAGTTTCAACGAAGAGAAATGAAATTTTAAATAATCGTCATAAGTTTCCTGACTGACAAAGCAGATTGTGTGATTTTCTTTGATGGGTTTAAATTTTCTTGATAGACAGTCGGCATTTGAATTCAGTTTGCCTTGTTTATAGACGATATCATATTCATATTCTTCAAGCTTAACTCGCCATCTTAAGAGTCTTGAACCAGCATCTTTGCATGAAAATAACCATTGTAATGGTCTATGGTCGGTAATAATTACAAATATCCTTCCATAGAGGTATGGACGAAAATGGTCAATCGGTAAAATAGCAAAATTAGATGCGTATGTGGTGACTAAAAATTCTTTTGAAAAATCTGGATGTTTAGGTTCTGTTAAGAGTTTCGATTTTAATCGTACAAATGAGTTTTCCTGTTCATTACCTCAATTAAATTTAGTATCTTTTTTTAATATGGAGGTTATGGGTTTGGATAGTTTGCTGAAATTTTCAATAAAACGACGATAATAACCGACGAGCCCGAGGAATTATTTTATATCATCCGAATTTGTATGTTTAGGAAAGTCTTTAATTACCTCGACTTTCAAAGGGTTAGGCTTTACTCCATTCTCTGAAATCAAATCTCCGAGATATGCGACTTCTTTTCGAAGAAACTCGCATTTATCTGGTTGGAGTCTTAAATTATTTATTGATAATCTTTGAAAAATAACAATAAGTTTATTTTCATGATCATCAAGAGAGGATGCATATATCACCACGTCATCAAGGTAGACAAAACACTTTTCGCCAATCAGTCCCGCAAGAACATGATTCATTGCACGCTGAAAGGTGGCGGGCGCGTTTTTGAGTCCAAATGTCATATGACAGAATTCGTAATGACCATTTGCGGTGGAGAAGGCGGTCTTTGAACTGTCTTCTTCTTTAACGTTGATTTGGTGGAACCCGGAAGCGAGGTCCAGGGTTGTAAAGTATATACTGTGACCCTCAACTGGTCTAGTATTTCACAGATATTGGGTAAAGGGAAAGAATATCCTACAGTATGCCGTTGAGTTTCCTGTAGTTAATAACAATTCTCCATTTCTTTTTACCCGAAGCATCCCATTTTGAAGGTGCGGACCAAGGAGAGTTGAAAGGCCTAATCATTTTTTGATCTAGCGTATTTGAAATTTGATTTCTGACTTCTTCTTTGTGAATCTCAGGAAACTATACGTTTTATAGTTAATGGGCCTATTGTTTTCTAGATTAACTTCGTGTTCAACAGATTTCATAGCTGAAAGGATGTCGCCTTTTAAATAAAATATGCTTGAATATTTATTGCATATGTTGAATGGATCCATGAAATTAAGCCCCAATGAAAAATAGCCCAACAAAAAAAATGAAAAAAGGCCCCAAAAAATAGGGAAATATTTTATAATGCAATATGACCCCATTCCATTTATGCAATATTGCCCCAAATAAATGTAGAATGGGCCCAAATTGTTAGCATAAAAAATGAAAAATTGCCCCAAAATAGTGCATGGCAAGCAACAACAAAATTGATTACGAGTTTGGACAGTATTTTCATTGTTTTGGGGTCTTCTTGCATATTTTTGGGGCAATTTTTCATTTTCTTATTTTGTTATCAAAACAAGATTCTACGAGAAAAACGTGAAGTATACCGTTGATTCAACGGCGTCAATCGTTTCAAGGACAAAATAACTTCCTGAGAATTGAATTTTTGAGTACAAATCGATCAGTTTAGTGACGAAAGTGCAGTGATCATTCGCGCGTATTTTTAAGTTTTATTTTCTCAAATTTTCTAACGTTAAAATTAAAAGTTATATTTGAAAACCTGAACTGACTTTAAGCTTTACAAAATTAAGAGCCAGCTCAGGTTTTCAAATAGAACATTTTTTATTTTAACTTTGCGTAGTTTGCCGGGACTTGCGGGCAAATATTTTTTTTTTGCCTTGTAAGCACTTGAAAGTTTGCTCTGAGTGCGACTTAAAATTAATGGCCGAGGTAGTAGCGGTGGATAACAAAAAAAAGCTATAAGTGTACGTATTGCAGGCAAAACGTCGAAAATACAATTCAAGCTTTTATTTAAAATAATAAAAAAACGTTAAAAACAATTTGTTTCTTTTTATTGATGTTTGTTGTAATTTGGGGCTCATTTGAATTTGGGGCCATTTTTTCTTTACTTTTGTGTGATATTTCATCTATTGCAAATTATTTTTTTCGTCCATTCTAAAAAATGTCCCCAATAATATTACACTGGGGTATAATTCCGCAAACAAAAATTAAATTTTACCCCAAATTATCCAAACGTTGTTGTTGCTTTTTGTGGGGTTTTTTTATTTTTTTCTTTGGCCATTTTTCATTGAGGCATAATTTCATGGAGCCATGTTGAATAGGGTCTGTTTTTCTTCTTGATTAAGATGTTCTGTTCTTATTTCTTTATGTAGTAATTCTGTTCGATTTGAAGATTCGCTAGTTCCATTCTGAAATTAAAAAGATTCTGATGATAAGGATTCATAAATATTTCCTTTTTTGTGTTTCATTTATTTTGTGTAATTGTTATAATTAATTTAATTCGCTGTTTTGTTTTGTTAACTAATTATTGAACGTTAATAGGTTCGGTAAAATTCTATTAATCATTGCATATCTCTTGTGCTGAATTATTAATTCTATTAAAATAAAACGGGGTCATATAATAGAGTTATTAACGCGGGCTTCAAATTTCGCGGAAAGTGTTGACGAGCGTGTTTCGCTGGAACTTCTGGAATTGCGCTTGCAGAAATTGGAAGAAGCGTTAAGCAACCAGCTATTTGCATACTCGGGTGAATTGGAGTTCATTGACCCTGAAAAAGATTTTGAGGAGTATGAAACGAAGTATTTCGTGGTTCAATCGACTCTCGTCAAAATTATTCGCGAACGAAAAATTGCTAACACACCCGTCGTCATCGAATCTTCCATCGAAAAATTAGCTACCCAACAAGTATCCTTTCTCGAGAAGTTTACAGCACCGAAAGAATCGTCTTTAATTTCGTTGCCAAAGTATAGTGTTGCGCTATTTTCTGGAGACTATAAAGAATGGCCTTCCTTTGGGAAGGTAATCGGTACCAACAAAAATCTGTCGCCCACAGAGAAATTTCATTACTTCAAATCATTTTTACACGGTGAGGCAGAAGACTTAATTCGGCACATAACTGTATCTGACAGCAACTATTAGGACGCATGGGATCGGTTATGTGGTTTTCGATTGGGCTTCTTCAGATTTGCTCTCAGATTTCAGATTTCGTGTGTACAATCGAACATAGAAACGTCACTCGCCCTTTTTTGTGTTGATATTCGTAAGGTTCAAATATGTGTAGCCTTTGACACTTTTCTAAGCGTTTTGCATTCACTGGTTAAACTTTATATTAAAACATTCTAAATTTGGGCCCAGATTGATTTCTAAACATTTGTACATAAATAATTAACAAAAATAGATCTACCCGATGCAATACATTTCTTCAAAGTTGAAAAATTTCACGAAAACGTAAATAAACTTCACTAGTTGTCAAACTCAAACGTACTTGTGGGAAATCTGAAGCAAATCTAAGAAAAAAATCCAGATTCGCAAAAGTGCTCTGAAATCTGAAAAAGATTGTTTTTTTTTTTGTACCAAACGAACATTTAGATTGATCTGAGAACAAAAGAAGTGCTCTGAGAGCCCCCAATCGAATACCACATTAGAGAAAACGGTACGATCGCACCAGCCCTATTATCCAATCGCACATCAGCGTAAGTTTAGGCAATAGTCCTATCAATTGTCTTCGAAAAATTACTGAGACCCTTGTGTTATTTATTTGTTGCTGCAGAAGCTAGTTTAGGATACGAGAGAGGCGTGGGCAGAGGAAGTAGGATCAAGGGATAATTACACAACTGATCAGTTCATAACATTCTAAGAATCACTCGCATTTTGCTGAAACTAAGAAAACGTGTCCTAATTGTAGATCGAATCATACATTATCGAAAGGTCCTCAGTTTATATCGCTAGACATCAATACACGTCGTACCTTTACAGAACTTGTACTCGCGTCATCATACCCTTGTCCACCTCGTCGACAAGTCCCGCAAACGACCCTGAAACCTCGTCGTACAATTCATCATCGAATACACAAATATCGTCTCTTACGCATTGTTCTGCAATATCTCCAACAGATTATTCGCTTAGTCCTAATCATTTTAATCAAACACTGCCGTTGTTCGGGTCTATGATAGTTTGGGAGTCGCTCGGAAAAATGCTCGCATTCCTGTCGTTGGTGTTGGTTCGACTACGAACGGCATTGTAACACTGGAACTGTTCTCACGTTTTTCTCATGAGAGTGTGGAGGTTATTTGCCATGTGATCTCTAAACTTACGTCGTTTAAACATCCCTGATCTCGTTTTCAAACATCCCTGATGATCTCATACCAATTATTTTTGTCTGGGTGGTTGGTGGAAATATGAACAATCGCAATCATGCACAGAATAATATTAATTCCTTTTGCACTCAATTAGAAAAGACACAAACTTTCGATCTCGAGCTCTTGTACATGTACCAAGTATGTCACTTGAAGATCAACGTGCCGAAGATATTTTCAACATCGGCCACTCATGTTTACCAGACGGCAGGTACATAGTTAACTTACCCTTCAAAACTGATGAGATGACAGATTATGGCCTTATTATGCCACATCATGTCGTCATGGAACATGATAGCAGCACCACCAAAGTCAGGGTAGTTTTTGACGGTTCGGCCAAGTCCTGTGGCAATCCTTCTCTCAACGAATCCCTGCTTGTTGGTCAGAATTATCAACGTGATCTCTTTTCAATATGTATTCGATTCCGTCGCCATTTGTACACTATATCTAGAGACATCGAGAAGATGTTTCGACAGATTCGTGTCTCCAAAGACCATACAGATTTTCAAAGAATACTTTGGAGAAATTCCATTGACCAACCGCTAAAACATTACAGCCCATTTCCGACAGTACGCACACTTTCAGGGCTATCGGTAATTCCGAGGGGAAAAATGTCCCCCGAACATTTTTTGTTCCCTGTAAAATATTCCTCCTATCGCGAATTTCCATCGGAATTTATTTCCCCCGGAATTTTTCGAAGATTATGTTCGAATGCATTGACAGATGTCAGTTGTGATTTATAGAATTGTCAATTGAGCTCAAATTTGAGAATATTTTTCAAATATTTGTTAGAAACCAATTTCAGCAATTATTAATACGCGAATTCGGTATTTAGTAAAGTGTAAAGAAAGCGTTCGATTGGTAAATATAGAAAACACACAATTACAAAAGGCACAGCGCAGCATTTAGATTGCTGGCCGAGGAGCAAATTCAAAAAGAAAAAAATTAAGTGAAACTAAATAGAAGAACTTTTAAAGATAAATCCAATCCCTTAGAGTTACCACAGGCGTTGTAAGTAGAAATTAAATAGCTTTTCAATATAGATATTTATTACATATTCAAATATCTGCTGGATTTTCTCTCGGACAACCTGTTATTTCTTTTTTGTCCACCCACAACTATAATGGATTAAATCTGTATAATGATGAGATAAATATAAAGCAAACTACCCGTTTCCACTCAAATACCGATTTCATTGGAGGCTCAGCACTGCTCAGCTCTTTGTCTAGAAGATTCCAAAACTTCTTTGCTCCTATTAGTAGTGAAACCGTTAGCAATGTCGTGATTTTCATTAAATAAATGTACCATCATCTCCAACTGTTTTTGATTAGTTGAGCTACACCTAATTAATTAATTTTATTACATCTTGAAAAAGGACTTTAACCCTAGAAAGCTAATGTTCGTCGATTCGACGACGTCGCATTCTTAATTTTCCTGTCTCTTTTCAACGCGGGCACATGCGTTCTTGCGAAAGACGGTTGTGTCCGGCAGGTAAAAACGGTATTTCTATTTTTATTAATATTTCTAAATGCAATATTTCAATTTGTGGTCAACATCGAATTGACTTTTGCGGATATTGCGCAAAGAAAAATAGTTCCTTTATTTTTCTTTCTTATCACCTGTCATTATTAATTTTATATTGCCAAAGAAGGAATGTTTTTTTTTCAGTTTTTTTTTTAAATATTGTGAAGACATGTTCATTTTAGACTAAAAAATGCTGCGTTTTTTAAAAGACTGCTTAATAATAAAAAATTAAGAATATACTTATTAAAATCAAGTTTATTATATGGGAATACAATCTTAATGTTTCAGAAAAAAAAAATAGAACCGTATGTATTAAACAAATCTAAAAAACATATTTTAGTACAGATCGTCGAATCGACGAATGTTTAGCTTATTAGGGGTAGTCAGCAACATTAGCCTACTAGGGTTAAACAAAATAATTGCATGATTAAAAATTGTTGCTCTCCACTTAAAACAGAAAAAAAAAAAACTGCAAACTTCCAACTTTAAACCGTAGAAACTGCTTACATTTTGAATTTCCACCCACAAATTTGCAAAGGAAATATTCCGGGGGGAATCCTATCAAATTCCGTGGGGATACCAATTTATTCCGGGGGGAATTTTTTTCCTTTTTCGAAATTTATTGGCGATACCTATTTTTGAAAAAAAGGAAATATTCCGTGGGGAATTTTGTTCACGATAGCCCTGTTTATCAATTGGCACTTGATTCAAGAGATGCATATCCTCAAGCGGCAGAAGGACTGTTAAATGACTTCTATATCGATGATGTCATGACCGTTGCTGATTGGATAGAAAAAGTTACGTCTCTGCGGTTAGAGCTAGTCAACTTACTCCGATCGGGTGGATTTAACCTTCGCAAGTGTACAACAAATTGTTGGCCGCTGCTTCTAAGTCTACCGGAAGATCAGCGCGAGCAATCTCCAAGGGAATTTGAGGAATACAGCACTGTAAAATAACTAGGCCTGCAGTGGTCACCGGCAAAGGATTCGTTTTCTTAGGTAAACCTGAGCGATAACTTATCGTCGACGAAGCGGCAAATCCCATCGGAATCTTCGAAAATTTTGGACCCTCTCGGGTTTCTAGCTCCAGTTGTCGTAGGGGCTAAGATTTTATTTCAAGAGCTCTGGCGAAATAAATACAAATGGGATGATGTTTTATCATTAGAGCACTCCAATCAATGGAGATTCATTCCTCAAGAGCTTCCAATACTAGAAACTATGAGTATCCTACGAATCATGTGGAGTTGTAAGAATACAGTGGAGTTTCACGCATTTTGCTATGCATCCCTTGACGCAGCTGTGCAGGAGTGTGGATGTATCTGGTAACATAACCAGCACGATCGTCGCTTCAAAAATCAGAGTAGCACCCATAAAGGTCATATCACTTCCCTGCCTCGAGCTCTGTGGAGCAGTTGTACTAACCCGATTAGTCAACAAACTTAAACTTTCTTTACAATATAAGAGGTAGAAGTTTTCGCGTGGATTGACTCTGCCATCGTCCTTCATTGGCCTTCATCGCTGCCAAAAAAATAGTCAGTATTTATAGCGAATCGCACATCTGAGATATTGTCGTCAATTCCAAGGGAATCATGGCATCATGTGCGATCCCAACAAAACCCTGCTGACTGCGCCTCTCGTGGTATCCTACCGACTCATTTAATTAAAAATGACCTATGGTGGTACGGACCATCGTGGTTGTAGAAGGAACGAGCTCAGTGGCCAAATATGGAGTATTCGACTACAGACATATAGCGTAGTATAGCGTTTTATTACGAATTCGCGGACTAACTATGTTTTAAGACAAAAACAATGGTTGTATGACTAGCGATTATATATACTTAGTATATAATTATATATTTTTGTTACTCATAACATAACGATATTTCTTTCAGAAGTATCTCTATCATATTATTCTAAGAAATTAATATTTCGATACCTCCGTCAGAAGTATCCTCTTACAATTCCTAGAAATCTTCATGGAACGAAGAATTAAGAATTGCACATTGGTATATTCCACCGTGCACATATATACTTATTCTAACGAGTGTCTGGTGCACAGTGTCATAAAACCCACGCAAATTCCTTTCTCTATCTGTGTCTTGAAAAGAGATACTGATAAGTGAATGGGACGCGAAGTGCTGTAGGTTTAAGTTTTGAACTCAATTTCATTCTCTAGTTTTATAGTTCAGTTCGTAATAAAGATTCGACCTGTATAGGTCGACTACTGAAACAGCGCTTTCATTGGCGCCCAACGTAAAAAGAAAAAAAAAAAAAACTCCGGAACACAGAAGAACAAACCAACATCAAACAGCATCGCAGCAAAATATACAAATAATGAAAGTTTTACCTGTAAGTAAAAGTGGTTAAGCAAACGATATTAACTTTTTTTGTAACAAGTAGTGTATTAATTTGTGTTCGTATATAAGTTTGTTTTTTTGTTTCTTTCTTCTGTTGGTTGTGTGTTTTTATTTTAATTTTAATTAAAATGTCTCTCAGTGCAGAGGCAATTACCGATCTCGTGACTAGAGTCGCTTCGGCAATCGCCGCACAAACAAAACTCGAAATAATTTCTACTATAAGTGAGTCGGTTCTTCGCAGTCCAATCACATTATAGAGCCGTATAAAGACATTGAGATCGACGTAAATGTCAAATGTGACATTAGTCTGGATGTGGTAAAAACCGTTCCCGAGTTCGGCGGTTCCACAGAAAGATACCCTTCTTGGAGACAATCCTCCAAAGCAGCGATGAAGCCATACCAAAATTATATTGGTTCAAATGGTGCAGGGAAATAACTTCACGGGCAATAACTTCACATGGGAAATAACTTCACCTCTAGTGGGAAATAACTTCACTTACAGAATGTGCAGTTATTGCCCACAGAAGGTGAGCAATAACTCCACCGTAAATTTTGTGAAGTTATTTCACACCTATAATTTGGGAATTTGTCTATGATAACTGGAGAGCAAATATGAAATAGATTTATTTATTCGTTTTTTGTATAATTTTATTAACTTTATGAATAAAAAAAAAAAATGATTTCTTTTGTAACAAAATATAACAATTTATGTTCAGCAATTTATATCAAATTATATTTTCAAAATGAATACATTTGGAAACAAAGATATATTCAAGTAGGTACGTATTTTTTTATTTACAAAAAAACTTTAACAACATTTTGAACAATAGTTCTACAAAATGGGCAAAGGATTGAGGAGCGCGAGTTTTTAACCATTTTTGAGTAGCAATCTTGGCAAACTTTTAAATGATTGCATGGTTGCAATAAAATGCTCTTTTTTTTGTCCAAACAAAGAATGCACAAAATAGTGTCTTCTGTAAAATTTTCTTCTACCGAATCCTCATTTTCATCTGATGAAATGTCTTCATCATTTGGAAGTAAATCCGATTTTTTGTCGAAAATTTTAATGATTTGTGGAAGAAACTCGGAAATACTGATTTTATTTCTTGTCAGTTTTGTAGTCAAATTATCAATTAATTGATTTCTTTTTTTGAATAATTTTTTTGGGCCTTCGAAAAGCTGAAAAGTTTGTCCATCCAGAGCTGATATTAAGTCCCTAGTTGTGTTGTATTCCTCATCAAGTAAACAGTCGACGAATTTAAAGAAATTTCCATGCCTATGAATTTTGTTTGCTGTCGGCTATTGTAACCTTCCAAGGCACTTGTAGTTCTCATACTTTCACTGGCCACAGAAAACATTTTTGGGGTTTCCTATAAAAACAGTAACGAAAGTAGACAAATTTCTTACTTCAGTCGTTATAAATGAATTATTGAAGTATTTACCCGCAACATCCATTGTTTTTGAAAATATTCAATAAATAATGTTAAGCAATCCAAGTTCAAGGTTAAGGCCTCAGCTTTTAATAAATCGAACGCTTTTTTAATGTTTTTTGGACACAACAATGGAAGTATCAATAGTTTCTTAAACCACTTAGAAAAAGTTGCATTTTTTCGCATTGTTGGTATAAAATTTTTAATTTTTGAAGCCTTTCTCTGCAGCGCTTCCGTGTAGTGGAACCAACATCCTTTCATTGTAACTTTAGGAAATACTTTTCGAAGCGCATTGCAACAGTGAATCACCCATTATGACGGTTCTTAAATTATCATAAAATGTTAAGAGAAATTATTTCCCACAAAAAAGTGAGGATATTACTCATCTATGGTGGGCAATAACTGCACATGTTGTAAGTGAAGTTATTTCCCACTAGAGGTGAAGTTATTTCCCATGTGAAGTTATTGCCCGTGAAGTTATTTCCCTGCACCGGTTCAAATCGTTACTATCAGGCTGTAGCCATAATAAGAAATAAAATAATAGAGAATGATGATACAGTACTCTCTTCTTTCAACACTCCTATGAATTTCGAGGCTATAATAGCTCGACTCGACCACACCTATGCTGATAAGAGACCAGTCTACTTATTGGAGCAAGAACTCTCAACCTTACGTCAAGGACGATCTACAATTACCGAATATAATGACTCGGTAGCAAAGCAATTAACCCTAATAGCAAACAAGGCTATAATGCAATTTTTTGACGATAGGGAAGTTTTGAATTCTCTAAACGAGAAGTACAGAAGTGATGCGCTTCGTGTATTTATTTCTGGTCTTAATCGGCCTATAGAAAATATTTTATTTTCAAACCGCCCAGCTGCCTGGACATGAATCAACTGCCTTGGCACTAGCACAAGAACTGGACATGAATCAGCAGCGTTTGGCATTTGCAAATTCATTTGCTGAAAGGAATAACAAATACCCTTCACCCAGGCTCAATCATCCCCAATATCGAGCTATACAAAGCAATAATTACTCTCATCCTCAACAAAAGCATGAGCCAATGGATGTAGATCCAACCTCTTTGCGATTTAGGTAAAATCCAAGACAGGATCATTCGAGCCCCCAACAACGAAGTGGTAGATTTAATCGAAATGATGGTCCAAACCAAGATTATTTGAATTCTCGTACAATGAAAAGGGATAGAGAATCTGATAAAAGTGCAGGTTTTCATAAAAACCAACGTATCAATCATGTTGTTACAAATGGACATTTTTGGCGTCATATCCGAATTTTTTATCCTTCCAAATCTCGAAAGCTTTGACGCGATATTAGGATACGATTTGCTTAAGCAAATAGGCTCAACTTTGGACATTGGTTCCGATAATATAATATACAATAATAGTTCGGAACCTCGTCTATTTATACCTTTTTCTCAAGTCAATAATTTGCTGGCAAATATAAAGGATATAACCGAATCTGTGCGCTACGAATTTAATACCTTAATTAATCAAAATATGGAGGTCTTTGCAGATCCCAACAAAACTCTCACATACAATACTAGTGTTATTGCTAAAATCGAAACTACAACGGAAGAACCAATTCTTTCAAGAAATTATCCTTATCATATGTCCGCTGCGGGCTTCGTAAACTACGAAGTCAATCCTTACTTCAGGATGGATTCATCCGTGAAAGCCGCTCTCCATACAACAACCCAATTTGGGTAGTAAATAAAAAAGGTTACGATGAATTTGGAAAGCAGAAACTGCGACTAGTTATTGATTTATCTGTAAATAATGGCAAGTACGAGTTTTGCCGCCTTCCATTTGGTCTCAAAAATGCTCCAAGTATTTTTCAGAGGGCCATCGATGACATTTTACGAGAGGATATAGAGGTACGATGTCATGTTTATATTAACGATGTTATAATTTTTTCCCCCATTGCTGAAACACACATTAAAGACATTAAGTCTAATTATAAAAATAAATTTGGAAAGACACAATTTTTTAAAACAAGTGTGGAGTTTCTGGGATTAATCGTTTGTCAACGAGGCCTGAAGACAGCTGATGACAAGGTTAGCGCTATACTTAAATACGAACTTCCATCGGGTTACTATAGGCGTTTCATCTGAGATTACGCTAGAATATCAAAGCCACTTACCCAAATTTTACGAGGAGATAATAGTCATAAAAACACAAATCAATCGAACAACACGAAAATTACCCTTTCTCTAGAGGCTAGAGAGGCTTTTAATAAATTAAAGGAAATTTTGGTATCTGAAGATGTTACTCTTCTTTTCCCTGACTTTAATGAGCCATTTGAATTAACTACTGACGCTTCGTCGGTTGCAATAGGGGCAGTCCTGTCATAAACTGGAAAGCCAATTACATTCATTTCTCGCACGTTATCAAAAACCGAGCACAATTATGCCACGAATGAGGGAGAAATGCTTTCAATTGTATGGGCACTCCAAACGCTCAGAAATTATCTTTATGGTGTAAACAACCTTCATATATACACTGACCATCAAGCTTTAACCTTTTCTATATCCGATCGAAACCCTAACACGAAGCTTAAACGTTGGAGGAATTTCATTGAAGAATTTACTCCAACATTTCATTATAAACCCGGTAGTGAAAACAAGGTTGCAGATGCGCTGTCACGACAGTATATCCAACATTTGACACATAACTCTAACTCCAACTCAAGCTCAAGCGAATATTGTGTTAACAGCGAAGTTTCTTATACTCAGTATATTCGCTCAGTTCCTCAACCAATAAATGGTTTTAAAAATCAGATTTTACTGTCGCAAGCTCAGACTACTGATGTGATCACCACAACCCCATTTTTCGGTTATACCCGCCACGATATTCGTTTCAACGATTTTCAATCTTTGTTACCTATTCTACAGGAAGTAATAAATCCCGACACTAGTAACGGGATATATTGTCAGCTCGACGCATTGGGAAAAATTCAAAACGAACTAGTTGAACTATTCCCAGCAGTTCGCTTTAAACACACTAACAAAATGGTTATAGACCTTGTTAATGAAAACGACCAAATGGAAGCGATCGCCATTGAACATAATAGAGCTCACCGTTGTGCAAGAGAAAATATTCTCCAGATATTAGATAGTTATTATTTCCCAAAATTTAGGAATATGATCAAGGCATTCGTAAAGAACTGCAAAATTTGCTCGGAATCAAAATATGTAAGACATCCACAAAAACAAATAATGAAGGCAACACCAGTTCCAACTCGCCCAGGTGAAATACTTCATATGGATATCTATAACACGGACAATCAGTCTTTCTTGACATGTATAGACAAATTCACAAAGTATGCCATCATTGAACCAATAGCTTCACGTTCCTTGGTAGACATTAAGCTGCCAATACTTAAAATACTTGGCTCCTTTAAAAACTCAAGATTATTAGTCACCGATAATGAACCAACATTCTGCTCCCAAACAATACAATCTCTCATTAGAGAACTTCAAATTCACGCATTTTACTGTTCCGGCTATGCATAGTCAAAGTAATGGTCAGATTCATTCAACCATTAGTGAAATCGCTAGAACTATCAAACTGCAACTTAACTTATCTAACGTGAAAGAAATTCTACAAACGGCGGTGTATAAATATAATAACACCATTCACTCAGTTACTAAGCGCAGGCCATTTAACCTTGTATTTGCAATGGGCAAAACTGAAGTAAAAATAGTGCATGATTTGCTCCTAGAAGCACAAGATAAACAAAACGAGGCTCATAATAGGAAACGAAATTCTCGCAAATTTATACCGGGGCAAGAAATATTCGTGAAAATAGACAAACGTAGGGGTAATAAGATGTCGAGTAGATATAGGAAAAAAATTGTTCAAGAGGATTTAGGCACCACCGTCCTTGTAGAAACAGATTCACAAAGATAATGTTAAATACATTCTATTTACAGACTAATTTCTCTACCAACGATTACTGCCAAGATTATGGACTATTCTTCTGCTCAGTACATACCGTTCCGCAAAGGTGAAGTGGCAATTTTTGACAATTATATGTATTTAACTCACACTGTTAATTTAACGGAATTTGGAGTTATAGCGTTAGACATTAGAAATCTTAAGTGCTTGTTTAGCAACGGAGATACGGTAGCATCACTTGATGCTGACTATAATGAAATAAATAAACTATTATCTGCATTATGTTTTCACAGAAGACCACAGCGGTCAATCGATTTTATTGGATCGGCATTCAAATTTGTAGCTGGCACACCAGACCATGATGACTTTATAATTTTAAACGAAAGAGAGTTAAGGCTTATTGAGGCTGAAAACCAACAGATCGATATTAACACAGAGCTTACGAATAAGATTAATGAATTGACCACACTAATTAATACAACAAAAGAATCTGACAGTTCGGACTTGTTTCAGCTAATATCGGTTAGAAATCAAAGAGCAATAACTCTTCTAGACAACGTCGTTTACTCAGTTACTTTTGCATGCTTAAATATTGTAAATCCGATTATTTTGACAGATATAGAAATTGCAAATGTTGTTGCGTTCAAAAACGCGACAAAAAAAAAAAAAATTGTAATCATCTCCCACTTTTTCACCTTCCGACCCATTCCTTTTTTTACCATCCCGTCTTTTCGCTATTCTCTTGAGGAAGTGGCTATATATACGAAGTGTTGGGTATACTAAATATCCAACGATCTTGCTCGCCATGACCCTCGGGTGGATAGCAAAAGCAGGTACCCCAACAGCCCAATTAGACGGGCAGGGACGGGCGGTCCTGAGAGAGAGAGAGCGAGGAGAGTTTTCTCAAAACACAGTACAAAAAGCATTACGGGTGGACAAAACAACCAAACATAAGATACCAAAATGGCCAAAGGGAAACTCAACTACTAAAACACACTATTACACCTGTGTCGACGAAAACATAACATTGAAGACAAATCACGAGTGAGTCTCATACAAACAGTCATCCTCAAATATACGAAACACAACTGAGGCACATACATCATACATACATCATACAAATACAACCACAAAGGCAAGAGAATACGAGATGTCCACCCAACGTCAGTGAAAACGGCTCAGCATCCAGTGGCTAAAGGCCCCAACATAAAGAAGTTATGTGACAGAAATGGCACACTATAGGCTCATCCCCAACCCCCCAATCTGCGCGGAAGCCCACGTGATTATCACCGGAAAACAAAACCAAAGTACGGAATAGATAAGTATTGATCAGCAACCTCTGTCACCAAGACTCTGCTTTCCATACATAGGAACAAGGTCTTATGATCCCCAAGCATTGTAAGTTCCAATAGCTCGCCTGCTAAAGAAAAATCCTTTTGCTTTTGGGCATAGGGTTAAAAGATAGAACCGCTAGGGGGAATAATGTCGCGAACGATTTCTATCACGATTTTTACTCGAGCTGTAAATTGGCGAAGGTCTTAACATTTTACTGAATGCATTGGGTGGAGAAGTATGTGTGAGTGCGTTCAGTGAAAAGCTTGAGATTGGGAAATATTCCTAACACTCGGGCGAATTCGCCAAAGAACGTTAACACTATGATTGAGAGCAAGAACGGGAAACCGCACGAACCTCAGCCAAAAAGAAACAGAGTGTTGCAGTCACGGACAATAATATAGTCCCGTTTTGTTGAATGAAAGAATACGTTTGTGTGAGGTAAGAACAGAGGAGATCACTTTTTGGTTAACTGCGAGATCGGCAAAAGACAGCTCGACTACAAACCGTAAAGAATTTGATAGATAATTTTGGAAAAACGCTATTAGTTGAATAACGCATTGAAGTAATTAGTTAATTGGGTTAAGAAGTGCTATTAGTTGAATAGCCGAATTGAATATTTAGGAAGTGCTAAGAAAGGGTGAAAGGAAGGAGAAGAGCAGGGGATGAAGGACGGCAATACAAGCGGCAGGATAGACAGGGAGTTACCTACCAGGACAGGTTTTGGGACAAAGGAAGCCAGATAAGTACAGTGTTTTATGTGCATTATTTAGATATATCATTTATAGAATCGTATTAGTTAGGATACATACATATCATAGAAATATCATTACGTTGGCTTTCGTTTCGGTAAAATCCCAGAAAAGCGGGACACGCGACCCGTTCACACGACGGTCAGAAATTCGGGAAGTAGCGATAGTGGGCCATTTCATCGGCGGCCATCATTTTGTCTCACCACCCAACCAATTCGCTAAATAAAACGCCATGTCTCCTCACGGAGTTTTATAACGAAGTGAAAACCCATTCTTCTCATTTACTTTCTGAATTCTTCAAGATCGTTTCACAACGTTGTTCGGTAGGGTTTCACAATTCCTTCTAAAAAGATTGTGTGGCGCCCACTGTAATCGAATCAACGGTTATATTCATCATCTCGAAAAAAAGGTTAAGCACCCATTTCGTTTCAGCACATATAATTTTAATTTCATCGTCAAGCCTGAACCCACCCAGCTGAGCGGCCGAGGTGTTAGCATTCAACCGGCTACCTGTTGCACTTTTCCCCCACCATATACCACCGGCGAATTGCATCGACGATTTGACATTTCTCTACTTATAGCCATTAGCGACTTTCAACCCATCGGCGCAGCGGCGGCTGCAACTTCTCCCGTGTTTTTTTTCTTTTCTACGCAAAATTTAAAACCGTTTATCTTAATCCCCGGAAAAGTGTAATAAAATTGACGCCCGAACGTGGGGCCTTTCTTTTCGTCTACCAATTAAAAAAATATTGTAATTACTCGTTAATAAAATCTTAAATCGATTCAGAGAAAAAAACAAACTTGTGTTGTGGAGCATATAAATAATATAATATATGTGCAGCTGTGTTGAGTTCGTTGGTTATCAGGAAGTTTGTGTTCTATTTTGTTTTGTTCTTTTCACTTTTGTTTGCTGTATTTTTCCCAGGCGGTGTTCTATTTTAATTGGATTATTACTTATAAGGAAGTTGGATTAAAACCCTAATCGGATTCCCAACCAAAGTAGGTGAGTAATATTCCTGAGTTCAAGTAGGTCATTTTGTTTTTTTTTTATATTGTCATATATATATATATACCTACTGGCACATTGAAATTGCATTTCTTGTAAAACAGAATTGCACAGTTGTAGCAGTAGCGGTAGCGGTTTTTTTTTTTGTTCATCGCCACGAATAGTGGATTTTTGTTTTCTGTGTTACATCGGTTGGCGGCTACGTGATTTTAGGGTTGCCACTATTTCCTTTTTTTTTCGCTGTATATAATTTTTTTTTTGCTTTACAGTTTCATCATAATTTTATTATTACATACTGATATTCATCGATATTTGTGATTAGGATAAAAATATTTTCTGGTGTTCTTTGTGTGAATATACTATTACTTGTTTTCACACCTTTTGCGGATGATTTATTTAAAGTTTTCAATACGAGACTTATTTGGTTCGGTACTTCTTCGTGATTTTTGATTTTGTTAATTTTTTCGGTGGAATTGAAACTTTTCCTCGTACTCTGCTGTGGTTTATTTTGGTAACCAGTGATACATTTTGATTTTATTGGATTGGGTTTCGTGTTTTTTTATATTCTTGTGATATTTTGAAACGTTTCTTTAGTCGTGATTTTTTATATTTTCTTTTGTGGCTTTGGAAATTGATAGTCCTTTTAACCAACCCTTTAACGTTGGACATATTGTGGAATTCTTTTTTATTCATATATCATATAGGCATCATTTTAGCTAGGTCTTTTTTTATCAGTTTTATTACAGGTAGTGTTAGTTGCTTCCTTTGTCATTAGGTGTAGAATAGGTACGCAGTCTTTTTTCAGTAAATTTTATAGATAGTGGGAAACAAAATGGAGATTAATAGGTAAGCTTAGGAGGAGTTGTACTACGAAATGGACGTGCGGGGCTTACCGAGAAGCATCGTCACAGAAATGAGGCAGTCGCTTAGAGCAGCAAGAATGCTGGAGCGTAGGGGCTCTTTGGGAACTGATGCCAGTTACCCTTTCTCTTTGAGGAAGATACGAAAGTTATTGAAGGGAAAGTAGAGACGATCGAAGATCTTTTAAATGATAAGCCTAGCGATCCTAAGTCAGGGGAGTTTTTAAAGGTAGTAACAAAGATCGAATGGTGTTTGCGCAGGTTAGATAGAGCTCGCGCTGAGGGCAGTGAAGAGGAAAGTTTGAAGTTGAAACTGCGTAACCAGTTGGTAGGCTTGGCGGCTATACTTGAGATCGGCGACGAAGATGAAACGAAACCTAAAGAAAAAGCAGCTGCGTCCAGGGGAGCAGTAAGGGTAGTACAACAAGCTGAACCTCTACAACAACAACAATTTATTTAATCAGCATCTGTGACTCAAGATAGATGCTCCGAGCGAATTGAGAAGTGGGACGTGAAGTTTACGGGGGAACGCTGTGGGGCTTCGGTAAACGCATTTTTACAGAGAGTCGAGGAACTTAGGCAGGCAAGGAGCGTTTCAGAAACGCACCTCTTGAGGTCGGCGGTTGATTTATGCACGGGGAAGGCTTGCTTACTTTCATTGAATTCGCGCGAGTTAAGGACTATTAACCACATAGTTTAAGTATTATTAAGACTTATCTCAATATTGAATGGGTCACAAACAGTAGATAAGAAAAAATAGATTAAGAATGGAGGAAAGTATGTATTTCATCCAAACACAACAGTAGATAAGAAAAAATAGATTAAGAATGGAGGAAAGATTGTATTTTATCCAAACAAAACAGTAGATAAGGAAAGATTGTGTTTGAACCAAACACATAGATTACTAAGTAGGATATAAATATAAGAAACGAACACGGAGCGGTCAGTCGAGGAATTACATCTACTGAGACCACAGTTCGGTGATTATAAACGTTATTAATCGTAATGTATTAGTCAGACAGTAAAAATTAATTAAATAAAATTTATCAAAAGGATCATAGAAATCCTATAAAAAAATACTGTTTTTTAATTGAAAGTATACCCACACAACCAGAGTTACTCAATTCGCGCGAGATATGCGGAGCTGGAAACGCGAGGCTTATTGGTTTACAAAGAAAGCTAAAAATTCAACCACTATCATACAACTAAATAAAGAAAACAGTGTTACAATATAATAATTTCAACAACTACTGTTACTTATACAAGGGATGGAGAATCTCGACAGGAAGGTGTGCAGCCGACGAATGATTGCGCGTCTCGTATGTGAGGAGTGATTATGAACGAGGGATTTCGCGAGTCGTTTGCAAGGTACTTTTACAATGCCTTGTCCACTCGGTGCAATTCACAAGAGGCGCAATCGTTAACAAGTTACAGTGTGCTGTCCCTGCACAATCGTGAGCACGTTACAGTGTGCTGTCCCTCGATGTCCACTCGGTGCAATTCGCAAAAGGCAAAATCGTGCTCACGTTACAGCGTGCCGACAATGACGTCGTTTTTTTCGTGAGCAGTGTGTGTGGTTTTTTTTTGTGAGTAGTGTGAGAACGAGATAAAACTTTGTTGTGTGTGCTGATGGACTGGCACTGGTGGCGGTCAGAGTTGGGGACTATCGAATAAAAACTATCTTATTCGATATTTGCTCAAAATTCGTTCATTCGATAGTAGCTGAAAAAGTGGTAATGAACGAAAAGTTATTCAACCACTACTTTTTCACTCGACAGCAGGTTTGAACGATTCAATTCGTTCATTCAACTTTTCGTTCAATTATTATTTTCATGCGAAAGTAGGTTTGAATGGAATGATTCCATTCCTTCAACTTTTCGTTCGTTCAACTGTATTCCATACTGTTTTCATTTGATAGTTGGTGTGCTTACTTGAACGATTTACTTTTTCCTGTCGAGATGTAGCTTTTTATAGCAATAGCCAATGGGTATAGAATAATTATTAGAAGTGCGTATTATAAATATATACCTATTATTGTACTTGTCACCAACCGGCTGAACTGCATTTGCAGTGAACACGCCCATCTTCGGTTGAATGCAAATGCAGCGGAACCACATTCAGCAGAGGATTCACTCACAGTTATGTTATCGGGATAGCACTTTGTTTTAGCCTCTTTAATTTTGTAAAAAGAGGGCAGTAAATTGGGAACAGTTTTATTTATTTTCTGGCGTATTATTTCATATTGATGAGTAGATAGCTGTGTGTCTGTTATCATAGCTAACGCTTCATTTGCAGCCATTGGCAAAAAGCCAGAAGTAGTTGTTTCCAGTGTTTTCCTTATAATTGAACCTTATTAACAATCAAAAATGACAAAAAAGTTAATTGACTAAAATAAAAAAAAAAAATACTCAGGAAGAAGAAATTTCGATAAAGAAGGTTGTTGCAACGCAACATGAACATTTCATAACCATCTTTAATAATCACACCCGCATTGATTTCTCCAATCGAAACACACCTTATACACGCGCTCACAAAATCCGAAGGCACAACACAAAGGCCGACGGCATTACGCATTTATTGCAATTCTCAAATTACTGCCAAAAATTGGGAGATCATAAAATAGATCATTAACCAATGCACTCGAGGAAATCGTATCGTGGGGGAGGTCTTGCAGCGATAGTGCATACAGAAAAAATTTAGTTGTTTTGGAAATTTAGATCCGCCCACTGTCTGCGCTCCCAGCACTAACTGCGTAATGCCGTCGGCTTTTGTATGCATGTGTATTGGTGACTTTTTCTCACGGTGGCAAAGGCAAAACACATTGCGCGGTGCAAGAGGCGGTGACAAAGCAGTGCATTGGAGTAATGCTTCTTAAGAATCCGTAATCCAAAGGGGGTCAATGATCTGATTAAATCGAAAACGGCAAAATCAGCTGGATGCAGAGGTCTCTTTTGACTGAAGAAGAGGCGATAGATGTCATTCCCAAGTATTAAGTTACGAAAGCAAGTCGGAACAAATAAAATTTTAAATAAACTTTGAGTTTGAGTTTTTTTCTTCTGTCTCATCTGCATGTACCCAGGTATTGCATATTGCGCGCTGTGATTTCGGTTGGTCTGATAGTGCGACGGCAAAATTACAATCCTTTTGTTTGTAATTTTTTTTTGCGAGTGTCCTTGCGATACACTTTGGTCCTTCGAGCCGGATCTAAGGATTAAGGAATCCTAGACAGGATCGGTACACAAACAATAAAATAAAATTGTAAACTATCGCGTTAAATCAGCGAGTGTTAAACTTCACAATTTTTGTGCGTCGCGGTCGTGTAAAAGACATTACCACTTACTATCGGTGCATACAATTCTGATTCTGTCATCAACCGAACAACATCTTCTTTTATTTACTCTCTACGAAGTGATTTAATTTTGAATAAAATGGCTCAAAAATGTGCAAAGTGTGATGAAATCGTTGTAAAGGATTTTGTCATTTGTGGTGGAATGTGTTCACAGACATTTCACGACATTTGTACCCTTGTGCCAGAAAATACTCTTAAAATTGTGAAGTCAAGCATAAATCTTTCTTGGAAGTGTAATGCATGTGCAAGTAATTCTGCCCTTGCATTAGTGTCTAAGATAAATGACTTAAACAAAGTAGTCTTAAATTTGGCTAGTGATTTTGCCCAAATACAAAGCAAATTGGGAGGAAATGCAGTGGTAAACAAAAAACTTTCAACAAACCAAAGTATAAAGAGTGGAAAAAGTGATGCCGAAATAAATTCCACTGAACAAACCGTTGTGCATATAAGTGAGTCTGTGGAGGTTATTGACCCGTGCTCTAGTCAAATTAAAGTGTCATCGATGCAACAAAATGCAATTCTGCCGCGCCCCCCCATAAAAGGCAGACCAAAGAGCAGAAACGATCGGCATATAGTTGGCATTGATGCCTCCTCAACATTATTGGAGGTGATACCTGCTTTAAAATGGATACATTTGTCTCGTTTCTCACCAACAACAAAATCAGATGCTATCATTGCATACGCTTCTAACAAATTGAATGTTCCTGCAAGCAAACTTTCTTGTGTTCCGTTGTGTAAACAAAATTCTGATATGAGCACCTTAACTCATATAAATTTTCGTCTTGGTATACCATCAGAAGCTCTCGATAGTGCATTGAAGGGAGAAAATTGGCCGCAGAGCGTACATGTTAAAATGTTCCGTTTTTTTCCAAAAAAAAAGAATGTACCCATAGAGGACCTGAACAAGTAAACCAAATTATTGAACGCAATCAAGTCATCGCCTCTCCTCAACATCAACATTTTCCTTCTCACTTTTCATCTTCGCCGTCTTCATCATCATTTTCGTCATCATCAAACTATTCTCCACACTCACTCTCTGTTTACTACCAAAATGCTGGTGGTATTAGAACAAAAACAAAAGATGTTTTTCTCGCTGCATCATTGCATGAATATGACGTCATTGTTCTCACTGAAACTTGGCTTCATGTGCATATACAATCAGCTGAACTTTTTGATGATTTTTACAATGTTTACCGTTCTGATCGTTATCATAATTCAACTCAGCGTGGAGGAGGAGTACTTATTGCTGTTTCTTCAAAATTCTTAAGTCAGCGGTTTGAGCTTCGAACAAATGATGATAACATTGAACAGCTGTGTGTTATTGTAAGTTTAGGTAAGGGTTTAGGCTTGCATAATGAAATTGTTTTTGTTGTAAGTTATATACCACCAAAAAGTCCTATATATACTTATGAAATGCATGCAAATAATATTGAATATTTAATAGAAACTCTTTCCGATTGTCAAATTCCATGTATTCTTGGTGATTTTAACTTATATGATATTTATTGGAATTATTCAGAAGATGAAAAGTCTATGATTCAATTTAATGTTAAGAAAGATTATGAAATTCTAATTGTTGATTCATTGCTATCACAAAATCTTATTCAGATAAATACTGTTTGTAATTCTATGCAAAGATTTCTTGATTTAGTTTTTACATATAATAAATTAGCTTATGAAGTTAGTGAGGCCATTTTTCCGGTGGTGAGAAATACTGTTTATCATAATGCAATTTGTATAATATTAAGAGTTTATAAAAATCCTGTGTGTAATACAATTAATACTTTTAAGAATGAATTAAATTTCTCAAAAGGGAAATATCTTGAATTAGATGATTATTTTGTAACCTTAAACTGGTCAAAAATTCTTTCTGGAACTGAAATTGAATTTATTTATAACAACTTTTTAAAACATTTATATGATGGTTGTTTGAAATTTGTCCCACAAATTAATAAGAAGTTAGATTTTAAATTACCTTGGGATAATCGGAGACTCAAAAATCTCAAAAATATTAAAAATAAAGCTTTTAAAAAATTTAAAACATCAAAGTTAGAAATCGACAGACATCGTTACATCCAATTACGACGTGAATATGATTTTCTTAATCGTTTTTTATACAAACAATATATGATGAATACTCAATCACAGATTGCAAGAAATCCAAAAGCCTTTTGGGCTTTTATAAATTCGAAAAAACAAAACTCTGGAGTATTTATGAATATGGAATATAATAATCTAACCTCTTCTGATTTATCTTCTACATGCGATCTTTTTGCGTCCTTTTTTGAGACTGTGTATAAGGACCATTCTGCTGCAGTTATTCCAGACATTGATGTTGAACCAATCTCGTTTTCAAATATGAATCTAGGACATCTTTCTTTGTCTGTCGATGACATAATAGAAGGAATTTTAAAATTGAACCCTAGTTTAAACTCTGGTCCAGATGGTATTCCCTCTTTTTTAATAAAAAAATGTTTATCGCTTGCTAAGCCACTTCAAATTATTTTTAATTTATCTCTTTCCAAGGGAATTTTTCTAGATAGTTGGAAATTGTCATACATAACTCCAGTTTTTAAAGCAGGACAAAAGCATAAAATTGAAAATTACCGTCCTATTTCTAAACTTTCAGCGATACCAAAGCTCTTCGAGTCTATTGTAAAACAAAAAATTTATTTTTATATAAAAGAACTTATATCTCCATATCAACATGGATTTGTAAGTGGTAGATCAACAACTACAAATTTAACTTTGTTCACAAAATTTGTTTCTGATGCCCTTGAATCGGGTTTTCAAGTGGATGCTATTTTTACTGACTTTCAGAAGGCATTTGATAGTATTTGTATTTTGAAGCTTTTAAGAAAACTTGAACATTTTGGATTCCACTCAACCCTTCTTAAGTGGATATCTAATTATTTGCTGAATAGAAGGCAATTAGTAAAAATGTTAAACTGTACGTCTAAAGTAATAAATGTTTCATCTGGTGTTCCGCAAGGAAGTCATCTTGGACCCTTGTTGTTTTTAATTTATGTAAATGAGCTACCTTTATTGCTGCAATATACTACTGGTTTGTTATTTGCAGACGATTTCAAACTTTTTTCAGTCATAAAAAATACGAATGATTGCCGTAATGTACAAAGTGACATAAATAGAATAGTTGAATGGTGCAAACTAAATTTTCTGTCACTTAACATTAAAAAATGTAATTCTTTCTCATTTTTTAGATCAAGAACAGTAGTTTTATATGATTATAATATTTCAAACTTGGTTTTGGGAAGACTATCAGAAGTGAAAGATCTAGGTGTAGTTTTCGATGAAAAATTAAATTTCTCTTTACATATGGATTTTATTATTGCGAAGGCAAACTCAATGCTAGGTTTCTTAAAACGAAATTGCTCAGAATTTTCTAATCCTTATGCAATCAAAGCAGTTTACACTTCACTTGTCCGACCTCATCTGGAATATGCATCAGTTGTATGGGATCCATTTTACGCAGTTTCAAGAAGTCGAATTGAAAGGGTTCAAAAATCTTTTACGAGGTTTTTGGTTAGACAGTTAAATTGGAATTTGCCAGAAATGCCAAGTTATTCCACCAGATGTGCTTTAGTTGGTATAAGTACTCTAGAAAATCGACGCCTTGTAAATTATGTTATGTTCGTTTATGATATATTGTCTTACCATATAAAATGTCCCTCCCTACTAAATTTTTTAAACATCTATGTTCCAGGAAGAAATATACGATCCAGAAATTTATTTTATATTCCCTCGCATAGATATAATTATGGCTGTAATGAACCATTCACAAGATGTATGAGAATATTTAATGAACTGCATTTTAATTTAGATTTAAGTCTTGAAAGAAATGTATTTAAATTACAAATAATTGAAAATGTAAATACAAATGTAAATTAGTAAGCAATCTGTAAGAGGAAACTCGATAGATGAATGAATGAAATAAATAAATAATTTCAACCACTACATTGGCTGTTTATTTCCTGGATCGGGATCTGCGGAAGCTGGTGCAACAGAATAGAAGAAATATTGGAGCAACGCTTTAAGTACAGGTGTGTGGCATTTTTCTTATAATATTATATTAAAAGTAAATCACCGATCTTCATTGATCTTATTAAACTCGTGTGTGTGTTGTGTTCTGAGCTTTGACTGAGGGTTTTTTTTCATTCTTTAATTTATATCGTTGGCTTAATCATGAGTAAGGGCAAGATTTCCAATTTAATCGAAATCATTCAAACAATTGCGCAAGAAATAAATGCTGATTATAAGGCATATACAATGTTAGCATCGTCAAAGACATCTGTGCATATGAATGAAGCGCGGTTAGTGAATTTGGAGGCATCATTCGATGAAGCTAGGATAATTCATCAAAAAATTGTTGGGGCCCCTAGCGAGGAAGCGAAGGTAAAATATATGGAAGATTTAACTTTTCACAAATTAAAGGAGCTGTTCTTCCAATATTCATGCGAACTGAAGGAACAGTTAACAACTACCGATAATCAAAGTGTTCACAACAACTCAGTAATCGGTTCAAAGACACCGTCGGTCGAATTGAAACTCCCTCCTATGAAAATTCCTACCTTCGATGGTTCACTACAAATGTGGCCAGAATTTAAGGGATTGTTCGAAGGATTGGTGAACAAAAATTCATCGATATCTGATGCACACAAGTTGCAGTACTTAAAGAGCAATTTAACCGGTGAAGCGGCGCGTATGCTGCGAAACACAGAATCTAATTTTGAATCTGCATGGGCGCTACTAGTAAAGCGGTTTCAAAATGTTCGATTATTAAAGGATAATCAATTTAAATTGCTTTTTAATCAATCCCCACTCACACAGGAATCATCCGACGATCTCAAATTGCTTTTGGACACAACCAACGAAGCTAAACAATCGCTCAAAAATCTTGGAGTGTCCGTGGAATCATGGGAAGACGTTCTCATCTTTCACACGGTGCAGAAACTTCCGTTTGCCACTCGAGGGCAGTGGGAGTCACACATTTCGACGTATGTCGATTATCCTACGTACAACGTTCTTGAGGATTTCATTTTAATGAGAGCAAGAACCTTGGAGGTGATTGGCCAATCACCATCAGGTTGCAATCAACCTAAATCCAAAAAATTTGCGTCAAACACAATTCGTGCAAATAACGCTACTATCCTGAAGTGTACAATGTGTCAGGGGTCGCATTCCATTCGGAATTGCTTTAAGTTCAAGGCCTTAAACACGAAGAAAAGACAGGAGTTTGTAACGAAAAGAAAATTATGTTTCAATTGTTTATCAAACGCCCATTTCACGCAAAATTGCACGAGCACGTTTACGTGTTCTACATGCCATCAAAGGCATCATTCATTACTGCACGTAAATGAACCAGTTAATGCAATGCATGCTAATGATATAGTTCCACCAAGAGCTGTTCCACCACCCGATGAAACAGCCTCCTCTTCAACACAACCCCATCAATCGGAAGCAACAGAAATCCCAACATCCTCAAACCGAACTGCTTCAGTGTACAACGCGTTGATAGCCGAAAACAAGCAAGTACATGTTCTTCTGGCTACGGCCCTTATCAAGGTTTTAACAACTGCGGGGCAACCGTTGCTGCTGCGAGCGCTATTGGATCCTGGATCTGAGGCGTCATTCATTACTGAGTCGGCCGCTCAGTTGCTAAATTTAAAAAGGGAAAGGAGCTGCGTCAATATCATAGGCGTAGGGGAAGCCAAAACAAGCACCGCACAACATAAAGTTTCTCTCACGATATTTTCAAATGTTAATGATAACTTTAGCCTACAGCTGAGTGCATTGGTCCTGCCCAAACTCACAGCTAGGCTACCTATGCACCCTTTACGTGCTAATTGGAGTCACCTCCATAACATTGAACTTGCTGATCCTACTTTCAACAAGCCAAGCAAAATCGATATTTTACTTGGCAGTGATGTTTATCCGTCCATTCTCCTTGAAGGCATACTGAAGGGAGAACCAGGGACTCCTATGGCTCAAAGGACGGAGTTAGGATGGGTACTCTCCGGAGGTACAACAGCCATCAACAACTCGAGTAATAATATAACAACTCTCCACATAAAGACTGAAGATCAAGCATTGGACCGATTGCTGCTCAAGTTTTGGGAACTTGAAGAAGTGCCAAAGAGGAAGTTGTTGTCATCAGACGAAGAGACATGCGAAACTCACTTCTGCAGAACGCATCAGCGTCAATTGGACGGCAAGTATGTAGTTCAACTTCCCTTTAAAGAAGGAACACGTCCTTTGCTAGGTCGTTCGGACAGATCAGCGCTAGTAAGGCTTCTGCAACTCGAAAGAAAATTTCAAATGCAGCCATCATTCTATGAGGAGTATAAAAGGGTCATCAACGAATACAAGGAGCTCGGACACATGTCAGAGATTGTCCCCATATAACTATCCAGACCTCACTATTACGTTCCCCACCACGCAGTGATGAAGGAATCAAGTTCAACTACAAAACTGCGGATCGTTTTTGACGCGTCCTGCAAATCGTCGGATGGCACATCACTCAATGACCATCTCTTCGTAGGCCCAAGGTTGCAGGATGACATTTTCGATCACATCGCTCGATTCAGGTTACACAAAATCGCCTTTGTAGCGGACATCAATAAAATGTACAGGCAAATTTGGGTTCCGCCAGCAGATTCATCATACCAACTCATTTTGTGGAGAGAAGTAGATGGCGAAGAAATAAAAACATACCGCCTTAAAACGGTCACATTCGGCACTGCGTCAGCGCCATATTTAGCGATTCGTACGCTGCAACAACTTGCGGCCGACGAGCGGGATGATTACCCAATCGCATCGAAAATTGCTCTGAAGAACTTTTATGTCGATGATGTGATTCATGGGGCGGACACTGAACCAGAAGCCATAGAGATGCAGCGGCAACTCAGTGATATGTTGAATCGTGGAGGCTTTCCACTACGAAAATGGGCAAGCAACTCTGAGAAGTTCTTGGCGTCCATTCCAGAAGAGGATAGAGAGGTACAGGTACCACTCTCATTCGATGAAGGAAGTGCGGTTAAAGCGCTAGGGATCCAGTGGCATCCCGCAAAGGACATGTTAACCTTCAAGGTCTCACTTCAGGATTCGAAGAAAACAACAAAACGAACCATCCTATCAGACATTGCGCGGCTGTACGACCCAATGGGCTGGATTTCGCCCTGTGTTATTTTGGGTAAGATCATAATGCAGGAGATCTGGAAGAAGAACCAAACATGGGATTCTGAGCTCCCATCAACAATCGTTTCTGCGTGGCATAGCCTGAAAACTGAGCTCAATGCACTCAACGCTATTGAGATTCCTCGCTGGATAAATTTCACAACGAAGTCACTAATCGAAATCCACGGTTTCTGCGATGCGTCAGAAAAAGCGTATTCGGCCGTAGTATATCTTAGGGTTCGTACCGGAAATACCATAATCACTAATTTAATCGCTTCGAAAACCAGGGTTGCGCCGCTAAAGGTTAAATCGCTGGCAAGGTTGGAGCTTTGTGGGGCGCAACTCCTAGCACATTTACTGGTGCATACCGTGAAGACGATGGGGCTCCAATCGGCAAAAATATTCGCTTGGTGCGACGCTAAAATCACACTGGCATGGATAAAGTCGGCGCCATACATTCGAACAACATTTGTGGCCAACAGAGTCGCAGATATTCAGGAACTTACAGATCCTGGGTGCTGGAACTACGTCCCGTCTAAGGACAACCCGGCAGACATTGCGTCTAGAGGACTTTTTCCAAAGGATCTTGTCAAGGACAATCAATGGTGGCATGGACCTGAATTTCTGCAGACGTTTGATGAGCGACTCCACCAACCATACGAACTTGCAACGACAGACCTTGAAGCAAAACCATCAGAAATTTCAAGAACCAAAAATGAGATGATCGCATCTGGGTACCCCATAAAAAACATTTTTCAGCTCTGCGTTCACTTCACTGCCTTCGAAAATAACAACCTTTTTAATCGTTTTTCCTCGTTGAAGCGTTTGATCAGAGCCACAGCTTATTGGCTTAGGTTTTTCATTAATTTGCGATTTAAAGCAAAAAAGGTTTCAACTCGTGTGTCTGGAGCACTTTCAGACGATGAAATCTACTCAGCCCAATTACGATTGATAACCATAATTCAGCAAGAGGTGTTTGCTGAAGAAATCTCAAGGATAACCGAAGGCGAACCGGTCTCAAAAGGGAGCAAATTAGCAAGGCTTTCACCAATAATCGACGAGAAAGGAGTTCTGCGTGTCGGGGGTCGATTAGAAAACGCAGAGTTGCCCTATTCACAGCAACATCCAATCATACTGCCGTCACAAAATGTCCTGACGTCACTCATAGTGCACGAGGCGCACATGAAGACGCTGCATGGCGGACAACAATTGATGATGGCAACACTTCGATCTGAATATTGGATTCTGCAACTTAAGCCCACCGTCAAAAAATGTATCCATAATTGTTTAAAATGTTATAGGTACAACGCAAAGGAAATGGAGCAACAAATGGGTAATTTGCCAGCGCTACGAGTCAACCCGGCGCGACCATTTCAAACTTCGGGGGTGGACTATGCAGGTCCTGTTCAAATTAAGGCCTGGAAGGGTCGATGCAGCAAAATCACGAAGGCGTACATAGCAATTTTCGTTTGCTTCTGTACAAAAGCGGTACACCTCGAGCTTGTTAGCGATTATACGACTTCCGCATTTCTCGCGGCATTCAAACGTTTCACTGCGCGCCGTGGAGTCTGTACCAATATCTACAGCGATTGTGGAACCAATTTTAAAGGTGCTGCAAACATTCTGGAGTCAGAAAAATCATACGTAGCTAGGCATTGGGCAGACGATATCGCGCAACAGATGCAATCCAATGGCACGACATGGCATTTTAACCCACCTGCTGCTCCGCATTTCGGCGGACTGTGGGAAGCAGGCGTCAAGTGCATGAAGCACCATCTAAAGCGGGTAATAGGTCATTACACTCTCACATTTGAGGAGTATGCAACGGTCTTGACACAAGTTGAGGCCTGCTTAAACTCACGTCCACTTTGTCCAGTAACTGAAGATCCAGAAGATCTATCAATTTTGACACCAGGACATTTCCTGATTGGGGCACCGATAAACACGGCACCCGAAAGGAACCTAACTGAAGTCAAAGAAAATCACCTGGATAGATGGCAACTTATGCAAAAAATTACACAAGACTTCTGGAGAAAATGGAAGACAGAATACTTGGTTCGACTACAACACCGTCCGAAATGGATAACACCAAGTGCTGACCTCCAGATCGGAGATCTAGTACTCTTACCTGATGAACAAACACCTCCTACCTTGTGGCGACTTGGCAGAGTAACAGCGACGCATCCTGGAACAGACGGAAAGGTTCGTGTGGTCACAATCAAGACTGCAACAACATCATTAACGCGTCCTATAGCTAAGCTGTGTCGTATACCGATGCTCAGCGAGTAAAACGACAGTTGCGCACGCTCACCCACACACACACACACAATAAAAAAAAACATATCTCATATCATAACTAACTAACTAATTTACAATGAATTTAACAAATCTAATCTAATTAACTTATACCTAACTTATTATTGCCACACACCATTCACGACACCTATCACTTTTCTCGTTTTCATGTACTCATCCGCACACGTCGAGGAGCTCATGGAAAAACCAGCTGGAATCATCTCGCAACACACATCTGTAATCAAAGCGCAAGCTCAAACATGGGAAAACAGATGATAAGCAGAAAACCTCGGACCTCTATCGTTCCCATATCCTGTGGCCCGGCAGGATGTTGCAACGCAACATGAACATTTGATAACCATCTTTAATAATCACACCCGCATTGATTTCTCCAATCGAAACACACCTTATACACGCGCTCACAAAATCCGAAGGCACAACACAAAGGCCGACGGCATTACGCATTTATTGCAATTCTCAAATTACTGCCAAAAATTGGGAGATCATAAAATAGATCATTAACCAATGCACTCGAGGAAATCGTATCGTGGGGGAGGTCTTGCAGCGATAGTGCATACAGAAAAAATTTAGTTGTTTTGGAAATTTAGATCCGCCCACTGTCTGCGCTCCCAGCACTAACTGCGTAATGCCGTCGGCTTTTGTATGCATGTGTATTGGTGACTTTTTCTCACGGTGGCAAAGGCAAAACACATTGCGCGGTGCAAGAGGCGGTGACAAAGCAGTGCATTGGAGTAATGCTTCTTAAGAATCCGTAATCCAAAGGGGGTCAATGATCTGATTAAATCGAAAACGGCAAAATCAGCTGGATGCAGAGGTCTCTTTTGACTGAAGAAGAGGCGATAGATGTCATTCCCAAGTATTAAGTTACGAAAGCAAGTCGGAACAAATAAAATTTTAAATAAACTTTGAGTTTGAGTTTTTTTCTTCTGTCTCATCTGCATGTACCCAGGTATTGCATATTGCGCGCTGTGATTTCGGTTGGTCTGATAGTGCGACGGCAAAATTACAATCCTTTTGTTTGTAATTTTTTTTTGCGAGTGTCCTTGCGATACAAAGGTACATAACTTAGCTAATCACATAAAAGAACATGCTAGAAGTAAGAGGTCTATAAATTTCTTAGGATCTGCTATTAAATTTATATTTGGTAACCCAGATCATTATGATCTTATTGGAATACAGACCAAGATAGATAATTTAATAGAAAGTAATAACAAACAGAGGAAGGTAAACTCTAGATTTGAACAAATTTTAAAGAATTTTGAGGGACAAAATTCAAAAGAACATATAATCTTAGAACAGGTACATGAAGAGTTACTCTAACTAACTAGAATGATAAACTTAGCAAAGAATAATGAATATCTTTCAGAAGCATTATTTATATAACAGACATAAAAGAAATAATAGAACATGAGTTAGAAGAAGTTCCAATAATAAATATTT
This sequence comes from Cheilosia vulpina, assembly GCA_916610125.1. Classification (NCBI taxonomy): domain Eukaryota; kingdom Metazoa; phylum Arthropoda; class Insecta; order Diptera; family Syrphidae; genus Cheilosia; species Cheilosia vulpina. The sequence continues at coordinate 52,245,439 of OU744276.1, read as the reverse complement.
TAGAATATGCAACCATATCAATTGCTAGAACAGACGAACTTTTTATAATAATATATAAATAACCAATACTAAAAATACAGGGTAAAACAGGGTGGAAAATACTAACAGACGAATTAATAGCATTTTGTAAAGATTACGTTAGAGTATAAAATTGCCAAAACTATTTAGGAAAAAATATTTGCGAAGAAAATATTGAAAATGAAGAATCTATAATTTCATTATTAAAAAATTAAAAATCTAAATGTAATGTAAAACAAGAATATGATTTTGATATGTTAGATATAGTACCAGGAGTAATATTTACTAATGGAAATTTAAAAAGAAACAATTTACAATACACTGCCATGGAAAACACCATCCGGTTATGTCTACAGGGGGAAACTCTGGAGGCAGTCCTAGCATTGTTAATTCACCTTAGCAATTTGGAACAGGTTATTAAAACGCTTTCATTTCCATTTGGACTCACAGATGTTTCGGTGAAAGCCCAACTGCAAAAAATACGGCAGTTTCCAAGTATTAACGATGCCCAGGTGGAACAGATAATCCCATTCAATACAATGGTTGATAATATGCTGCACTTAGAATTGGTTTTGAAGCTGCCGCTATCTAGAAGATTCGAATAGGCTAACAATCAAGGACTTTGATGTTTGGTTAAGTGTGCAAGCGAAAATAATACACCTTTTTCACAATCAACTATTTCCGTAGTTACCAGAAATCAAGCTTCACACACTCGAAGACTGTTTCACAAAAATGAGAGACGCGCGGCAGTATCACGGAACACAACGAGTCTGCAATGGATGTGTTGCGGTACTAATCATCAGATGAGTGTTTGTGTTACTTTTAAAAGCTTAGCCATCAATAACCGCTGGAAATATAAATAATAAATAATAATAAATAATAAGCACCTATGCTTTTCATATATCAAACTGGGTCATGGGACTGCAATGTGCCGTAGTAAAAGGAGGTGCAATGAAAATTCATGTGCTAAATTCCACCACAAACTTCTACACGAAGAAACTAATCGTGTGCCAACATTTACTTCAGTAGTCGATGTCACTTCAACGCCACCCCAGGGACATAATTGAAAAACCGACCCAACGACTTCCCAGGCATCTCTACGGATGCATACGTGCCAAACACTAGAGGATATTGGACAATTATTTTGGATTTTGCCAGTAACACTGACTGACCCACGAGGAGAGATGTCAGCCTATGCGATGTTTGACGAAGGGTTATCAATTACCATTCTGGAAGAAGGAGTAGCAGAGCAGCTGAGACTCAAAGGTCAGGTACAGCCACTAACTCTGCAGTGGTATGGAGAAAACGTAGTAACAGTCATTCAACAAGGATACTTTCCTTCATATAAGAATTTCCCAGTCTGCAGTTACAAAAAGACAACACCAGTACCGGACAATTGTCACCTAGGTGCTGCTAGAGTGGTAATCGAGGATAGAGAGAACAAAATCAAAGCCGTACACACTAAGCAAGGATGTGTAGTATATTTCCCTCAACAAGCTGATAATTTGGCGGTAGTTATGCACATTAAGGAAGCGGAGACACGCAGTAAGTTGGACAAACTAGTGGACGACAATCACTACGTGGACGATTTTGTCTACAGTTTCACCAGTGAAGCTGAGGCTTCGGAGGGTGGCTTAACACTTCGTAGCTTCGTTGGCAACAGAAAGGCAATGCTAGCTAAGCTTAATGAATAGGGTTACATCGACGGTCACATTAGTATTGGACAAGGAGGTCGATAAGGTACTTTGAATATATTGGAACCATGAAGACGATACGTTCCGCTTTTGTCTCAAGTTCCACAAAATTGCCAAAAATGTATTAGAATCAACGAGACCACCGACGAAGAGGGAGATGTTGGGTATAGTAATGGTAGTCTTCGACCCATAAGGCTTCCTTGCCAACTTTCTCATCTACTCGAAGATTCTACTTCAGAAGACTTGGAATACCAGAATCATGATCAGAATGATCCATTACCGACCGATGCTCTAGTGGTTATAGCTGGACAAGATCAAGCAGCGTACTGTTAAGAGTTAAGGAAGGTGATAAAGACATTAAAATAAGTTCGTTTGAAGATTTAGTAATTCAGGGAGATAATAACTAAATAGTTTATTTAATTGTAATAACATTTGAACTTATAGTTTCTTTATGCCTTTTGCAATTAATAACAATAATAATATCTATTCCATATCTGAACATTCTAATTGCTATTGTATGGATCACTTAAAAAATGAACAATATTCTGGTTTTTCTGTGATACATCAGAACATTCGTAGTTTAGGAATGAATTTTGATACATTTTTTTCTCACCTCTACTAAATACTTAGACCATTTACCTGTTTTGATTTTTGTTTCGGAAATCTGGATATATCAAAATGAAATTCCTGATTTTAGTATACCTATTTTTTTATTTGATGCAACATGTAATGAATCATATGCTGCAGGTGGTGTTGGATTATTCTTTAAAAGTGTAAAAAGTATAATTTACAAAGTGCTGACATAATAAGTTGCGGATGCGAAATTTCTCGTACGACGTATTGTTTTATATGTGTATATAGATTACATAAGTGTACAGTAAAAACCTTCATTGAAGAATTTTCCTTGTTTTTAGAACTGCAATCGAGCAAAAATATAATTTTGTTAGGTGATTTTAATATTAATATTTTTTCTGAATCTGCAGATGTCGACCACTTTTTGCCGGTTCTTTCTGCGTTCGGCTTTGACTCCTTTATGACTCAACCGACTCGCTCAACTTCTTGTTTGGACCATATTTTTATAAGAGGTCAGCGGAAAAATTTAACTGGGTTCAAAACTGCGTCATATGACTTGAAATTAACAGACCATAACAAGACTTTTATTCAACTCGACTGTAATGTGGTGCATCACAAACCAATTGAGTGTGAAACATTTGTTAAAATCAATTTTAATTTACTTCGAAGCCGTTTGAATTTTGAGTTTTGGGAAGATGTTTTTAGCATAAGTAACGCGTCTATTGCATTCTCAGATTTCGAATAGCGAACTCATAAATAGTGGAAGCTAAAAAAATAAATTTCTGAAGCCTTGGATGACTTTACCCCTTCTGAAAAAAATTAGAAAGAAAAATAAGCTCTGCGTCCTTGTGAGTTAACACCCAAGCAGTACAAGACTCAAAACGCTTTATGTAAGGCTATGTCACGAGCTAAAACTGGAAATCCCTTTGTGTAGAGATAATTACTTCCGTAATAAATTATCAACAAGTCTTGGAAATGAAATGAGTGGCGCAGTGGCTTAGTGGTTAGTGTGTTGGACTACTAAGCGAGGGGTCCCAGGTTCGAATCCCGAGAAAAACCCAAATTTCAACTTAAGGTTTTTTTCGCTGCGCCACCTCTCGCGAACGTCTGACAAACATCCGAGAGTATAACTGTCATGAAAGAGCTTCTCAATTGGCCGTTTGGACTCGGCATAAAATTGTAGATCCCTTCCATTCGTCCCAAAAATAAAAACTCACACAAGACGAATGGTTGTGAGAAGCTAGGCTTGGGTCCATACGGACCTGTTCCGCCAATTATTATTTTTTTTTTAAGTCTTGGAAATCCTAAAAAGCAGTGGCGAATTGTTGATGAGATTCTCAATAGAAAATATTCTGAAATGGATATAGTCTTGAATGTCAACAACTCAAATGTATCTGACTCTTTTGAAATTGCTAACATATTTAATAACTTTTTTTTGAACATAAGTTCTTTTCAAAACACATCATATAATAATTGTAGTTCTGATTATACCAATGATATGGAGAGCCAACCTGTAAGTTTCTTCTGTGAACCATTTACTGCTCTAGAGATTCATAGAATAATTTGTTCTCTTAAAACATCGAATTCTCCTTCATCTGATAATATCTCAAGCTTTATGTCAAAAAAAAGATTTCGTTTCAAATTTCTGATGTTTTATGTTTTATTTTTAATAAAAGTATACAGCAAGGTGTTTTTCCTAACTGCTTAAAGACGGCAGTTGTAATGCCACTCCACAAAAAGGGTGATAGAACTATTTTAAATAATTACCGTCCTATATCTTTGTTATCGACTTTTTCAAAAGTATTCGAGAGAGGTATTAAATCTAGAATGTTATCGTTTCTAGACAGAACACATTTCTTCAGCGACTGCCAATTTCGTTTCAGAAATGGAAGATCTACTGAAACAGCGCTGTTAAAATTAACTGGCGAGTTGTACAATAGCTTTAATTTATCTGAAATACCGGCTTCCTTGTTTATTGACATAACTAAAGCTTTCGACATGGTGGATCACTCAATATTACTGGGCAAACTTTTTCATATAGGATTTAAAGGTAATATATACGATTGGTTTGCTTCTTATTTGAAAAAGCGAGGGCAAGTAGTTAACATTAAAAATATCTACAGTACTTCGAATAGCATTGATCTTGGTGTTCCACAAGGTTCAGTTTTGGGTCCTATTTTGTTCTTGATATATGTAAATTCATTGTTTCAGCCTTTCTCAGGCAAAATTACAGCGTTTGCCGATGACACTGTTCTTTCGTATTCAAACACAAGTCTGCTGAATGTTATTGTGGATGTGAATTTTGATCTCGATTTGCTGAGAAAATGGTTCTTTAATCATAAACTTATAATCAGTGACAAAATAAAACGAAAATTTGTGAGGATTTGCCGCTTTATTATCACTCTCCAAGTTGCACACGCTTTTGCTTAAACAATATGAACGAAAACACCATAGCTTTCAATCATTTAAAATCTTGTTGCAATTATTGTTTTAGGATCGAGTGTGTTGACAATTTTAAATGCTTGGGTATTGTTTTAGATAACAAGATTTGTTGTTAATCGTACAATTTTCCTTAAACAGTATCTCAAAAAAGTGGTAAGACAACTCTATCACCTTAGTTTATACCGTCCGCAATCAATCACAGAACTTGTTTATAATGGTCTTTTCAAATTGAAGCTGCAATATGGTATTTCTTGTTGGGGTGTTGCATATTTTAATTAAACGGAGCCACTACTTATAAAACAAAAGCATGCAATACGAATTTTATGTAAAGCAAATCGCAGATCTCCAAGTTTGTTCAAAATTTGTTCAAAAACCTGGAAATTCTTCCGTTAAGGCATCTATACTGCTAAAAAGTCATTAAAATATTCTTCGAAAACTCGGGTTTTTACTGTGTAAGATAGAAAATTATAATTTACGGGTTAATACTAGAAATTTGGTAACCGGTCCAACAATTAATAAAACACATTTTGAACGATTCTACCTTGCCACCGCTCCCCGTTTGTTTAATTCACTTCCAGATTCCATTAGGCGTGAGAGGGTAAAAACAGTATATTTAACGTTAATAGTACTTTCGACTCTTGTCACTTTGACAAAAGATTGTGCGAAACTATTTCATACCCTCTTTTTAATGAACTTGTTATCAAAAATTGTAATCTCAACTCATTGTATGTATGAAATAAAGTAATAATCAAATCAAATTTAAAGTAAGTCGCTGTTACTCGCCGAAACTGACATCAGACGAAAATCTCGAACTTCACATATTTGTCGCCGTCAAACGTAAGTGCCTTTTCCGCCGTGGGCCACTTTCGAATACAATGACAAGGAGAAATTGATTTTGCGGGTAAGCCCAGGTTTGCACAAAAATAGCTGCTCGCCATACCATGCCTCGAATTATAAGTGGCAGTTCTGGGAAGCCAATTACAGACCACCATACGAACAAGCCACAAACAATCTATCCCAAGAGTTGTGTTCTGAAGTAGGTAAGTTCATCTACCTTTATCCGAAGATTGGGCACCTTGTCGTGGTGGCGCGGCTTAAGTAGAGGAACAGGATGCTAGATCAGGGTAGTGGCCCAACTCCTCTGGTAGAGCTGAATGTGAATTGAAAAACCAAGATCGAATCCGATCAATCGATCAACCCTTAACTCCAAGATGACTAGTCTGCAATGTCGAGGGAGCTGTGATAACGTAGGTAAAACTACTGGTTCACAGGGTTCAGGGGTAATTGAATCGTTAATGGAGACTCCTCAGGGGCAGCTCAATCCTCTGTTGTAATTTAGTTGTGTAGGATTGGAATTGGGGATCTCTGCCTATTCGGTCTGTTTAATTCTCCCCTACTGGTGGGTACACATATGGATCTTAATAAAACAAAAATAAACAATACTCCTTCGGAAAACGTGGTGGAAGGCTTAGGAGGGGTCAAGAAGGCTTTGGAAGGCGCTGACATGAACCCGAATAAGCTCGATGGATCAGTGGACTCTGATGGGAAACCAAAAGAGTTAGCAGACCAATCGTCTGTGGAGGTGGACAATGCGGTGTAGAAATGCACCAAGAGGTCAGCCGAAACTGCGGAAGCCGGGTTGGAAGAGGAGAAAAGTCCCGACTCCGAGTGGAAGTTGCACAAACAACTGAAGCAAAGGATGAAGAGGGTCAGAAGAAAGCAAAGATTGGCCTTGGCCAAATCTGTTTCGGCGGAAGGCATAAGTAAGTCGGTTGAGGAGCTGACTGAAATGGTTGCCAACTTTACGTCGACCGAAACCTCTCCAGAAGACGGTGGATCAAGGAAACGGTTCAAATGTTCCAGGACCATTAATCCACCCGAAACTGAGAAGAAGGGGACGGAAGGCGGAAGGGAAGACGGACAGTCTGTTCAGTATGGGGTCAGTCTACAGGTACCACACTCCATTGGTTATGTGGATGGACAACATGTACAACGGACTATTAGCCAACCCGTAAAGCAGAAATCGTGCAAGGCCGAGCAACCTGGACCAAGCAAGGTAAAGCGAAAGCTGAGCCAAGCTATGGGAAGGAGAGCAAAGCAAGCAGATGATGCAAAGCCTTACGCTAGGAGTGAGGGAGCCAAAGTTGACAAGGGCGTAAAAACCTTTGCTCAAACAGCGGCGAACGATCTCCAAATGGGTGTTGCCGACATGAGTCGAGGGGGAAGGATAGAAGCTTCACAGTTGAATATTTTCAAAAATGCTCTGCTGGGGGCTCTAGACTTACTTCCGACAAATGCAGGTGATATCGGGGTAAATGAGATAACCTTGGAGGAAGGGATTATAGCAATAAAATGCGGTAACCAAAACACCAAGGGTTGGCTATGTGAGACTGTAGGGAAGATGACCGACCTATGGGAGGGACAGGCTTCACATACTAAAGGATGTTTAAAGGTTGATAATCTTCGCTCCCGGGCAACCCGTGAGCAAAAATGTCATCCTTGCCAGACTTTGTCGTCAAAATTCCTGTGTGAAGGACACTTCGAAATGGAGGGTTATTCATGTGGGAAGATATGACGACAAAGAAATTGGTGGAACCAAGCTGAGCTGACGATCTGGTGCCCTAGGGAGGAACCGAGGCTGGTTAGACAAGCAGGAGATAGACTCTTCTGCGGGTTGGACATAGCATTCGTGAAGTTCCAAGGATCATCGGAAAAGACTCAACCTGGTAAGCCACCCGGTAGGGCGACGAAGTGATAGACACCATGGAGATGAGATCAACACAAGTCGGGCGGGAGGTGGGCCCGTACTGGGAAAAGCTGAGGGTGATCCAATTGAACCTTCATCACAGCAAAGCAGCATCAGCAATGATGACTTAATGTTTTGATGAGGATTCATTTGATATAGCCATGATACAGGAGCCTTGGATCTTTAGAGGAAAGATTAGAGGACTCCCAAATAACATGGCTGAGTTGCATTATGCGCAAACTAGCGGAAGAATTAGGTCCTGTATCCTGGTAAGGCGCGGAGTTCAAGCATATAAACTGCCGGATGTGGGTGCCCCAGACCTTGCAACAGTACGAGTAGGATCAGGTGCGGGAAGTTTTGTCATATCATCTGCATACCTGCCGTATGATTCTAAATGGGAATCCAAATTGAGGTTACCCACTCGACACGACTCCTCGTATACTGGGATATCCTCAAAATAGCACGAGTTTAAATAGCTGTTTGCCGTTACCACCCTCCGTATTATTTTTGTTCACTTGCATTCCCTAGGCCACTATAGCATTTGCATTATCTGACGGGATATTGGTATACCCCACCGCAGCTAGAACCAGAAATGGATTTTGTTTGCCATCGATATCTGAGTCTCAACTGCTGGAATGGACGAGGGATGAAATCAAATTTTTCGGTTGTGGAGCATTGAATTTGATATGATTACCGAAACCAGATTCCAAGGATTCTTTATCCCGAACAGAAAGTATAGCATACATAAACCGTCTCCTGGTTCCATTTCGTCCATCTGCGCCAGAGGAGGGTTCAGGATAGTTTTTCATCATAGCCCTGCTGAGCGTGTTCGTTCCTCCGACAAGGGAGTTAGAGTCTTGCATGTAGGAACAGGAACGAGGATCTAATAATTGGTTGTAATGCCAATGCATATAATACAGTGTGGGGCAGCACCAACGATAATTACAGAGGAGAAGCCTTATTCGAATTTGTATCATGCAAGGATCTAGCTATCTTAAACAGGGAAACAGAGCCGACCTTCGTCGATGAGAGGCGAATGGAAGTGATCGATGTTACCCCGTGCAGTAGCCAGATAATTGAAAGAGTACCAAATTGGAGGGTAATGGATCAGGCTACATTGTCCGATCACAGAGCCATTTCATTTGATGCTCGCTATGGATCTAAAAGGAAAAAAGATCGGAAATACATCAGAATTCCGAAGAACACAGATAGGATAAAATACCTGGAAGTGTTGGAGGAAAAATTGAATGTAAGGACATGCGGAATACCGAAAAACACTTGGCATCTAGAATCACAACTGAAGCATCTGCAATCGGCTGTTGAAGATGCGTACCGAGTGGCTTGTACACCTACTTTAGTGGAAAAACAAGATCCTGCGCCTTGGTGGTGTCGGGAACTTGAAAAGCTAAAAAAGTCTGTGAGGAAGCCCTTCAATCACGCCATGAGGTGGGGAGAACCCGAAGCATGGGATGAATATAAGGCGAAAAAGAAAGAGCTAAATGTCCCTCTGCAACGACGTAAAAGGTAGTCGTGGATGGACTTTTGCTCGAGTATGAGGAGTACATCTGAAGTCAGTAGACTACAAAAGATTGTCTCGAGAGATCCAGTTTCCAAGATCGGACTCATTCGTAATAGAGCGGGGGAGATGGTAGAAACTCTGGATCACACAAATGAGGTCCTAATGGAGGTACACTTTCCAGGAAGCTATAAGTCAGATCAGCCCTGGGTTTCAAGGAAACAAGGAGCGAACAGGATGGATAGGACGGAAGCAGAACGGATCGTGACACCAAAAGCGGTCAAGGGTGCGATAGAAACATTCTCACCCTTCAAAACTGCGGGGCCGGATGGTATATTTCCAGGTCTAATGCAATGGGGTATAGACGTAATTGCACCAAGGCTGAGGAATATATACGTTGCATGCCAAGCAATAGGCTATATCCAGATTACATGGAGGGAAGCAAATGTGGTCTTCCTTCCAAAACCGGGAAAAAAGGACTACACCTAGGCAAAGTCATTCAGACCAGTCAGCCTAACATCCTTCCTGTTTAAAACAATGGAAAGGGTGATAGTGCACTATATGGAGAGTGTTGAGATGATTATTAGATTAGATATAGCAAGCAGTAACACTTGATATCTTGTTGGCTGTGTGGTGAAACAAGCACTTGAACCTGTTCACCGTAAAAGGGGAGTAAGGAATAGCTAAAAGAAAGACGTGTTATATGAGTCAATAAATGATATTGATTGATTTTATTTTTGGGCCAACGCCTCTTTTATACTTATAATTACTTACTTAAAGTGCTACGATAAACAATATATTTGTTCCATATTGCTTAATGCTACAATAGCCTACATATTACATGTTGTTTAATGCTATATTTGGTGTGTCAGCGCAACAAGCGATTGTTGCTTCTGTTGTGCTGACGGTGTTATTGGTGGTGACTGGAGTGGGTCACTAGGTGCGGTGTTCGTTGCACCTGGTGTGTTATGTTGTGTTGTTACTGAACATTCTCCCCGCGTTGAACTGCGTTGCATTCAAGTTGTTCTTATGCTTCGCTGACATTGTATTGTGATCGGGTTTGCGGAATAGTTTTCGGTTTTTTGGATGACGTATTTCGACTGCGCAATTTGCAGATGATTGTAATTCCGACGGCAATTGACACCAGAAGAGCCAGATAGCTGATTGAATGATGATGAATGCTATTGGTGAATACCGTATCCTGTAGTTCTGGGAGGCCTTGAGGTTGCAAGTCTGCAAGTTGGGTTTGAAGAGTCGTCAAGGATTTAATGGATGTGTTGTTAAATGCTGGAATTAATTTAAGGATGGTGTGTGCTTCCTTGTGGCTAATGATTGAAGAGATGTTCCCAAAACTGATGTAGGAGGAGTGTAGTGTGCTGGTGATCTTTCGATGTGCCTGGATGGTGATTAGATGGTTTCTTATTACGCAGTCTTCGTCGAGTGAGAGGAGTCCGGATCTAGTTAGTTCGAGTTGAATTGTTTCTGTTTTACATATGGCAGTTAGTTGCACGTTTAGGAGTGTGCCGAATATCCACTGGTTGCCGCTGCGTAGCTGAGTCCACATCATGTTGTTGGTTGGATTTATTAATTTGCATGATGGTACTGTAATATTGTTGAACAGATTGAGTTCACAATTGTATGCCTGTGAACCAGCGTTGTATTTTGCCTTTTTGTTGGAGCAGAAGAATTGCAGGTCCTTGCCTTTGTCGCATTCTTGAAATTCGGCTGCCGTCATTGCGAAATACTGATCTCTGTGACGATTTATGGCGAGAATTTCCATTGACGGGTTGATAATTAGTAGAGTGTTGTTTATTGTTGCCGGGAATGGTATCAATCGAAATAGGTTGAAGGATTCTTGTTCGACGAGTGGAATATTGATGACGAACAGAAGATGATTATCAGTTGCTCCTTTGCTGTTAGAATTTTGTAAAAGTGAATCAAGTCTTCTTGTTCGAATGGTAGTTTTTGGTACTGCGGCAGATGGTTTTTGATGTTTGTGATTTCTGCTCTTAATTGTGCTGGAGAGAGCAGCAGCGGACTGATGGTTCCATAGTATGCGTCCGTTAATGTGTTGAGAATTGCAGTTTCAATTTGTTGTATGTTAGATGCCATAATCATTAGTTGTGTCGTCAAGGATGTAAAGATTTGGAAGATCTTGGATTTTTCAGTGGCTTCTCCAATTCGAGCAATAATCTGTTTGGCTTGGGTTTGAAGGAGGTTCATGTGCTCTCTTGCTTCGAGTTGATCCCGTTTCATGATATTAATCGTGGAGTCTATGATGGACGTCTGGTTCCTTAGCATAGTCCATAAGTTTGCTTCATTGCCCCTTAATTGATTAATGGTTTGGGATAATTCGTCTGCGTAATCAGAGTCAAGAAGTCCGAATAACGTGTGTGCTACATTACCAACAAAGTTAATAGCTGCTCGAGGGGTTCGACGTTTTGCGAATAAGCTGGACTCTGCTTGTAGTCTGCTCCTAATGGCGATAAAATGTGTTACCAACGCAGTACATGTTGCTCTTTGTTGTAATTGGTTGCAGAGGTGTTGAAGTGCCGTTGTGCCATTATTGAATGCTCTCAGCTCTGTTTGAATAGGTGCCAGGTCATAGTACACGATAATTTTCCATTCGGTCGCAACTAGGTGTGTAGATCCGAGATTTTCGAAGTATATTCCTGGCTGATTATTGAACTTGGTTATGTTCACTGGCAATGCGCATATCATTGGTAGCAGTAATAATGACAACATTATTGTGGTCGCTAGCGAGACGTATGATATCCTTCTTCGTTTTGGAGATGTTTCCGTTGTAACAGTTGTAGTCGACGTGGATTGTGATGATGGTCCTGGCGTTTCAGCTGTATTTGCTTCACTATCATCTGATTCGTTAAATAGTGGGGCTAGACGGTGGATTGGTCGTTTCCAGATTCCTGATTTGGTTTTGACGTTGACAACTCGTACCATGTTGTCGTCCCCTTTGAAGATTTGAGTTACTCTTCCAATTGGCCATTGAAGTGTTGGTGTGTTATCTTCTTTGATTATGACCATGTCGCCAACCTTGATATTGTTCCTTTCTTGGTTCCATTTGTGCCTATATTGTAGTTCGTTCAAGTATTCGGTTGACCATCGTTTCCAGAATTCGTGTTTCAACTGACTAATTGCCTTCCAGTGGGTAAGCAGAGTTGTTTTGGCTGGTGTGGTCTCACTATCGACTTGAGCAACCAAAGGCTCGCCAATAAGAAAATGCCCAGGGGTAAGTGCAGATAGGTCGTTTGGGTTTGATGACAGCGGGGTAAGTGGTCTTGAATTCAAAATGCTTTCAATTTCGACGACTACGGTTTCCAATTCTTCGTGTGTCAATGACGCCGATGAAACTGTTTTTACCAGGAGGTGCTTTGCGGATTTCACTGCTGCTTCCCATAGGCCGCCAAAATGAGGAGCTCGAGGTGGTATGAATTTGAATGCTATGCCTTTGTCGCTGCTGGCCTTGATTATGGTCTCTTTTGCTTCTGGCACATGGAGGACATCGAGCAGCTGGTTTCTTGCTCCCACGAAATTGGTTGCATTGTCGCAGTAGAGTGTTTTAATGCGGCCGCGTCGGCTGATAAATCTTCGAAGGGCTCCAATAAAGGCTTCCGTTGTTAGGTCAGTGACAATCTCTAAATGTACAGCCTTGGTTGCAAAGCAGCAGAAGACTGCTAGGTATACCTTGTGAGGCTTTTTTCCTCTGATTTTGTAGTGCACCCATAGGGGTCCGCAGAAGTCAACACCGGAGATCATAAATGGTCTGTTTGGTGAGACGCGATCGGCTGGGAGGTTTCCCATTACTTGATTCATCAATTGTGGTTTGGTTTTGGTGCACTTAACGCAATTATGAACTGTGTGAGAAAGCCATGATCTTTCCCTTGATTGGCCAGACCTGTTGTCTCAGGATAGAGAGGAGCGTCTGTGGCCCACAATGGTTGTGCTCATCATGTTTCATTTTGAACAGCATTTTTGTTACTGATTCATTGTATGGCATTAGTATGGGATGTTTTGCGTCGAAAGAGATGGGAGCGGCTTCTAGTCGGCCTCCGACTCGTAGAATACCCTTTTCATCTAGAAATGGTGCTAGGGTGATCAGTATGTTAGATCTGCATAAGCCCTTGTGACTCTTGAGGTCTTGGATTTCCTTCCCAAACTCAGATCCTTGTACTTGCCTTATGATGACCGTAAGAGCTTCGTTGAGTTCCATAGGTGAAAGTGTGATGTGGTTTACTTTATTTGTGTCTATTTTTCTGGATCTCTTGATGAATCGAAGAACGTAGCCAATCGTGTGCTGAAGGAACTTGAAAGAATTTCGATGATTGATGTGGTAAATCATTTGCTCTGTGTTCTTTTGTGTCAATGCTGCAGCAACTGTATGCTTTCTCTTTCTTTCCAGGTCGGATTGTGGGTCTTGTTCCTTTGTGAAGGGTGGAGGCCATGCTGATTCCTTCGCATGCAAGAAGAGTGGTCCATAAAGCCACATATTGCATGACATAAAGCTGACTGCTGATATTCCTCGTGATAGGAGATCTGCTGGGTTTTCCTTGGATGGGACGTGACGCCATTGGTTTGCCAAGGAACATTCCTGTATTTTGGCCACTCGATTTGCCACAAAGGTATGGAGTGATGACGAGGTTGAATTGATCCATGACAGTACAATTTGTGAATCGGTCCAGAAGTAAATCGGAGTGTCTTCAACTCTTAAGTCTTCTCGGACTCTATTTGTAAGTTCAGCCCCTAGTACGGCAGCACACAACTCAAGTCGAGGAAGTGACTGTTGTTTCACTGGAGCTATACGTGATTTTCCACAGAGAAGTCTAACGAGTGTTGTTCGATCCGTATATGTTGACCGCAAATAAACTGCTGCTCCATAGGCTTGTTCCTATGCATCCACAAATGTATGTATTTGAACGGATGTTGGAGTCCTTTTATTGAACATGTGCCTTGGCACCTTGGCCTCATTAAGAGTGGAAAGAGTATTTCGGAATGTTATCCATTCTTGCCTTAGGGAATCCGGTAATTCTTCATCCCACGATAATTTCAGGTGCCAGAGCTGCTGCATAAAAATTTTTGCTTTAACAACAACCGGTCCAAAGAGTCCTAATGGATCAAAGATCCGTACGATATCTGAGCTGACCGCTCGCTTCGTGAGTGTGGAAATTTCGGATAGGTGAGCTCTTCCATGTAATTGGTCTGATTTTGGCTGCCAAATCAGGCCTAATGTTTTGGTTGTGCAATTACTGGATTCGCTGAAATCAAGTCTGATTTCTTGGTCTTCTATTGGAAGGTCTTGAAGTAGTGCCGGGTGGTTTGCACACCACTTACGGAGCTTAAATCCAGCGCTGTGAAGCAGTGAAGTCACCTGGGTTTGTGCTTCTTTCGCCAGTGGGATGGTATCCGCACCGCTGATGCAATCATCTACGTAAAAATCATCCTGAAGTATTCTTGATCCAGCTGGATGTGTGAGCTTATTTTGTTTAGCTAAGTGTTGTAAACATTTGGTAGCCAAGTAAGGGGCTGATGTTGTTCCGTATGTTACGGTGTTTAGTTTGAAGTACTTGATGTCCTCTGTTGATCGCCTCCTCCAAACGATGAGCTGGTAATTCTGATCTTCTTCCTGCATCAGGATTTGCCTATACATCTTCTCGATATCGGCTGTGAAGACATACTTGTGCAGGCGAAAACGAAGGAGTATGGATAATAGTTCACTCTGTACTGTAGGTCCTGAATGAAGAATGTCATTGAGCGAAAGCCCTGATGACGTTTTTGCCGATGCATCAAAAACTACTCGTAATTTTGTAGTGCTGCTGTCTGGCTTCAATACGCAATGGTGTGGAATGAAGTAATGTGGGCCTTTGATGGCTTCTGGCTTGATCTCCTCCATATGTAGAAGAGACGCATATTCGTCCATGAACTTGACATAGTCTTCTCTCAGCTTCGGGTCCTTGCACAGTCTTCTTTCCAAAGATATGAAACGATTTATCGCAGTTTGTTTGGAGTTTCCTAGAGCCGCCCCATTTTCTCGAAATGGTAATCTGACGATGAAGCGGTTGGAGTCCGATTTTGCGATATTTTGAGAGAAGTGTGTTTCGCAGTACTTTTCCGTTAATGTAAGCTGTCTAGGTATGGTTTCAAAGTCGTCAAGTTTCCAGAATTTTTCGATAAGGTTGTTTGTGCAGTCTTCCTCGCAGAATACTCCACAAGTTGCTGAGATGGGTGTTATGTCTCGAATTTTTCCAGATACGACCCAACCTAGTACGGTGTTTTGGAGGATTGGCATCCGGTCACCAATATGAATCTTTTCTGGTCGTATGAGATGATGATAAAATTCTGCTCCTAGTAGAATATCGATTTTGTCAGATCGGTGGAAGTTTGGGTCAGCTAATTTGATGTTTTCAGGTATGATCCAGGTGGTGATGTCCAAATTTTGACTGGGTTGAGGTGAAACAATGTTTGGAAGTATGAATGCTTCTACCCTGCATTCAAAGTTTCCACTTGTCGATCGTAATCCAACGTTAACTCGTTGATTTGAGCTTCGTGTTCTCCTGCCAATGCCTTCGATGCAGAGTGAAGATGGTGTTGGTGATAGAGAGAGTCGTTTGATGAGTCTCTCAGTTATAAGATTTATCTGCGAGCCGGAATCCAGCATGGCTCGTACCTCGTATCTTTGTCCATTGTTTGCAGTGATGGCCACTCTTGCGGTGGCTAGAAGAACGTAACCTTGCTTGTTGTTTACTTGCTGGATCGTGGCTACAGTTGTCGGAGCTGTCCTTTCGCTCGGTTGTGTCGTTGTAGTTGACCGGTCAAGATGCACCAGGGTATTGTGCTTCCCTGGGCATTTGGTGCAACATCGTGCAGAGCATGTTTTAGCACTGTGGTCGGTTTTGAAGCAGTTGACGCAAAGCCTTCGTTTTTGGATCCATTTGAGGCGTTCCGCTGTTGGCATCTTGAGAAACCTTTCGCAATAGTACATCGGGTGGCCTTTGATTCCACATACCTTGCATCCTTCGATATTGGAGGTGGCCACGGTTGTTACCGCTCTGGCCTTGTTCTTTTCTCCAACAGCTCCTAATGCCTCGAATTGGGATTTCAAAAATTTTAAGAACTCATCTATTGTTTGCAGTTCTCTTGGATTTCGCAGTGATTGCTCATATAGAAGATGGCTTGGCCGTTCTAATTTTTTGATGAGTAGGTGAATGAGGAGTGGGTCCCAGGAGTCTGTCTGGATACCCAACGTTTTAAGTGCTGCTAGGCATTCATGAATGGTGTCATGAAACTCTCTAATTGACTTCATCTCTGAGGTTATACTTGGTAACCCAGTAAGTCGTTGGATTAATGCTGATGTGAGAGCCCTTTTGTTACTGAAACGATCCTGTAGCGTTTTCCAAGCTATATGGTAGTTATCTTCGGTTAGCTCAAGGTGTCGCAACAATCGCTCTGCATCGCCTGACACGTTTGTTTTTAGATACCACATTTTTTGAATTGGTGGTAATGGCTGATCGTGTATCATTTTCTTGAAGATGTCTGAAAATGTCTGCCATTTCAAATGATCTCCGTCAAATTTAGGTATTGTCATCTAGGGCAGTTGAATTGCAGGATGATCAACAATTTGCGATGCCGTGTTGTTCTGCTGAGTTGTTCTTGTTGGTTTTCCCAAAAGAGCTTGATTCTTTAGAACTTCTGCCTCCAACTTAATGTATGTATTCATGTCATAGCCCTCGGCTACCGGGTCGTTATCTGTTTCCCAAATTGAGTAATGAATTTCCTCAATTTGGCTCCACAGTTTGTTCATCGCCTGTAGACACTGAGTCGGAGCTTCTTCTTTGGCTGATCCTTGTATGATGCGGTTTAAAGAGTTCATCATTGCCTTCTGACGTCTTTGCAGCATCTCCCGGCCCTGTTGGTCCTCTAGTATTGGCGGATGTTTGATTGATGTCGGAGATGAATGCTGTTCATCTGACCTTGCTGTCGGGTTTTTCCCTATTACCGTCTTTTCGTCGTTGCCCAGCTTTAGTTGTGCCAACGATTCACTTAAGATAAGTCTATACTTGTTGTATAGCTGCTTTATCTTAGTGTAGTAGTCCGAGGAGAAATATTCGTCTTCTAAGGGAACTGCCGTTAGAGAGCGAATATTGGTGTCCGTGGCTTCGAACTCCTCCCATATGGCATCTAGTCTGTTCAACCGGGAGGTGAAGTATTCTTCAGTTGTTTTCCGCGTTGGGGAATCCTTCGTGAAGTTCCTGATGATTTGCTGGATTTCGTCTCCCAGCATTCTTTGACTAGTAGTCAATTGCTCCATTGTTCGTCTTCTTCTGATCACGTCGGGGTCACCAAAAATGTTGAGATGATTATTAGATTAGATATAGCAAGCAGTAACACTTGATATCTTGTTGGCTGTGTGGTGAAACAAGCACTTGAACCTGTTCACCGTAAAAGGGGAGTAAGGAATAGCTAAAAGAAAGACGTGTTATATGAGTCAATAAATGATATTGATTGATTTTATTTTTGGGCCAACGCCTCTTTTATACTTATAATTACTTACTTAAAGTGCTACGATAAACAATATATTTGTTCCATATTGCTTAATGCTACAATAGCCTACATATTACATGTTGTTTAATGCTATATTTGGTGTGTCAGCGCAACAAGCGATTGTTGCTTCTGTTGTGCTGACGGTGTTATTGGTGGTGACTGGAGTGGGTCACTAGGTGCGGTGTTCGTTGCACCTGGTGTGTTATGTTGTGTTGTTACTGAACAGAGAGTATTGCGCTTAGCACGTATCCTTTAAATAGTAGACAGCATGCATACAGGGTAGGCATGTCTACAGAAACAGCGCTACATCAAGTAGTACGCGTTGCGGAGGAAGAGCTAAATGCCGGGGGCATTGCGATGACCACTATAATGGACATTGAAGGTGACTTCGATAAGATATGCTTTGAAAGTCTGAAACAAGCCTTGGAAAAACGTAGGGTTAACCCACTGGTGGTAAGATGGGTGGACAATACGTTGAATACAAGAGCGATTAATATTCAGACGGGAACCTCAAAACTCAGAGAAAGGGTTAGCAGAGGTTGCCCACAAGGAGGTGTTCTCTCACCTACACTGTGGAATATCACTGTGGACTCTCTTCTCGACAGACTTGAGGCGACGGGCATTCACACAGTGGGATATGCCGACGACATATCAACAATGGCCAGAGGCAAATTCGTGAACGTCACCGCAGATATCATGAGGAACGCACTCAGAGTGGTTGAGCGGTGGTGTCTGGAACAAGGGCAACCACCGCACTCATGTTCAGCTCCCTAATACGAGATTAGGGAGCTGAACATGAATTTTGAAAGTGCCACCAATTGATGCAATTAATCGTATATTATTACCACCATGAGAACGAAGCCACCAGCGGTATTAGGTGCCACGTATACGATCAGTGGTTAAAAAAAAAAAGAAAAAACTGTCAGGTGCTTGAACTTGCACGAGCCACTCTAGTGACGCTGGCCGTTGATGGGACAACTAGCAGTGGATCGATTGACATTACATATACGACTTTTTGGGCAACTCCAAGTCGCTATTGGTCGCCTTGATTGTGTGCTTGTGGAATTTCGTCAACAGGAGAGGAACCCCTATCCTTATAACGGCATGCTTTTTATTGGAGCAAAGCGGAAGCTTAAAAGGGAAGCTCGACTGTTCAAGGTGAGAAACGGATCGACTGGAAGTTTAACTGTCCACTAAATACCATCGAAGGAGGAATATGGGCGAGAATGTTACAGTCCATAAAAAAATTATTATTTTAATAACGCTTCTTGAAGAGGCACCAAGAGTTGAGAAACTTCACAGCTTGTTGGTCGAAGCCGAAAATATTGTAAACTCTAGACCTCTGACGGAACTGCCAGTGAGTTCGGATGAAGACGAGCCCTTAATCCCAAACCACTTTCTGATCATCCATCCATCCATTCATTTACCTGTTTTTCTTTTCTTTTCAATTTAATTGTTTGTTTATTCCTCGTCGCCAATTAATAAGTAGTCTATTATGAAAATATATATTTATTAAAAGCATAATATAATTGTTTGATAATAGATATAATTTATTTATTATCTCACAAAATTTCACTTGCCTGTGTAGATTCTTTTCACCGCTATGGTGTTTTCAAAATGAGTTTTCTAATATTGATTGTGTATGGGAGATACCCGAACTACTTTACCGACATAGCCCATTTTTAATACCAACTTAACGACAATAAAAATAAGTCGTGTCACCAAATTTCATTCGCCTATGTCAATTGCTTTGAGCGCTATCGTGCTTTCAACAGACAGAGAGACACATGGGTCTAATATTGATTTTGTATGGGAGGTACCAGAACTACTTGACCGACATAGCCATTTTCAATACCAACCTGACGACGATAAAAATAAGTCCTTTCAATAAATTTCATTCGCATATGTCAATTCCTTTGGGAATTATCTTGCTTTCAACAGACAGACGGACAGACGGACATGGCTAAATCGATTCAGAATGTGATCCTGATTAAGAATATATATCCTTTATGAGGACTCCGGTGACTCCTTCTTGGCGTTACAAATGTAATGGCAAAGTTAATATACCTTCCTGTGGAGGGTATAAAAAGAAAAGCAACACGTTAAACCACAAATTTAAAAAAAAAAATAAAATATTTTTTCTAAGGTTTCAAATACCAGTTCAAAAAAGTTTAAATTTGTGCTTCTATTGGAGAAATTCGCTTCTTTTCCTTCTTAGATTTAAATGATATGAAATAAAAAGTTAGCTTAAAAACAGCATTCGAACGATATGATAACCATTTGTCAGCTATAACAAACTAACCCAACGAAATTTCTTGGGATTTTACAGTATTCGATTACTAGTGTTTGAGAAAGAAACGCTTTAAAAATTCCGTAATTAAAAGATACAACCGCTTTCCAACGTTTTAAAAATATTGTCTTTAATGTTCCAAAAATGCAGTGCTTATATACATGAAGTACACTTTGTTTACAGAAAATGTTAGTGACATATTTGACATTATTTCCCTTTTGGGAAATTTCGTTTAGCGTTTAGTGCACCTGCACTTGGTGACACAGGTTGTCGTCAACATTCTCCCCCAACGATGATCAAAGTTCTTAGCTTACTGCTATGCGCCCCTTCTTGCATCTGCCTCCCCTTATCATCATGCTGGTGACCAAAACTGCTGCCACTGATCTGCCTGCTGTTGAAATTGTGTATACAATGCATGTGTTTGGGTACATGAAAAGAAACAACAGATTATTGCATGTTTGATAAGACGTCGACAAACAAAAAAATGGTAACAGACGGCACTATTAAAGAATATATAAACAGCAACAACGATTCCAGCGGTCAAGCTCACACACGATCCCGTTCCTGTGCGATCGCATGCAAAGTTGTTTGCTTTGATTTGAATTGTAACACCTTCTCCCGCTGATAATTGCTAACATAAGCACTGTGTGCTGCTTGCCCATTGTGCGTTGATGTTGTTGCTGCGATGACGAAGACGAGCACGAAGTCGAAATCCAATGCAGCTGTTGTTGGCGTAGAGATGGTGACAATGAAAACTCTCTTGATGCTGTTGTAGTTCATACGGTCGTGTGTTAATTGTTATGTTTTAAAGATTAATTATAAGTAATGGGATTTGAACGTGTGTTTTCGTGTGAGTTCAGGTATATTACAGGTGAGTTTAATTAAAATTATATGAAATTTATGTAAATTCAATGTTGGTTTTGTTTTAATTTTTCGTTAACGCCCATCGATGATGTCCATGTGTGCGTTTATTGGGGATTGGAGTTTTGCATTGGCGATGGTGCTTTGAAAGTGTGATTCAGTGAGTGAGTGTGTAAGTTCATTGAGAATTGAATTGTATGGAATAAATGCGTAAGAGCGAGTAAGTGGACTGTATCAAAGTGTCTGTGTGAGTGTTTGTATTGCAGTATGTTGAGAAATATTTTTGAGTGATTTCAGATTTTGATTTGAGTATGTAGAATTGTTTTGTATGATGACAGTGGTGCGAAAAAGTTTTCTTCTGTCGATGAAAAATTATTTTTAAGATGTTCATCATCACCCTCAACAGGAAAGTATATTCATTTTGTCATTACATTTGTAAGGCCAGGAAGGAGTCACCGAAGACCTTATAAAGTATATATATTCTGAATCAGGATCACATTCTGAATCGATTTAGCCACGTCCGTCTGTCTGTCTGTTTGTATGTCTGTTGAAAGCACGATAGCGCCTAAAGCAATTGACATAGGCGAATGAAATTTGGTGAAACGACTTCTTTTTATTGTCGTTAAGTTGGTAATAAAAATGGGCTATTGGGAGAGTACTGCTCCCAATGCTATATCACTTGCGTCAGTGGTGACAATAAACTCTTGGCTGAAATCAGGGTAAGCGAGAATGGGAGGTTTTATGATCTTTTCTTTTAACTTCCTGAACGTTTCGTCACAAAAAGCATCCCATTTGAAATCAACGTTTTTCCTCAGTAGTTTTGTTAGGGGTTTTGAAAGATCTGCGAAATTAGGTATGAACTTCCTGTTGTATCCTACGAAACCGAGAAATGATTTAATGTCCCTTGGTTTTATGGGTACCGGGAAGGTTTTAACTGCCTTGATTTTCCCGGGGTCTGGTCTAATTCCTTCTTCCGCAATAACGTGTCCTAGGTACGTATGTTCTTTTCGTATGAAATGACATTTGTCAGGTTGTAATTTAAGACTGTGTTCTTGAAGACGTTTGAGAACATTAAAAAGACGTTTGTTGTGATCGTGTAGATCGTAACTATAGACGACTATGTCGTCTACATAGACAAAACATTCGATGCCTTGTAGTCCCATCAACACATTATTCATGAACCTTTGAAATGTTGCTGGTGCGTTCTTTGTCCAAATGGTATGCGATTGTACTCATAATGTCCAAACGGAGTACTGAATGCCGTTTTGCCTTTGTCATTTTCATCCATCAGGATTTGGTGAAAACCTTTTGCCAGATCTAGTGTACTAAAGTACTTTAACTTCCCAAGCTGATCGAGAATGTGGGTTATGTTTGGTAGTGGGTATGCGTCTCCAAGGGTTAGTTCATTCAGTTTCCTGAAATCAAATACTACCCTCCATCTTTGGCTGATTTCTTTGAAACTGGAAGCAGAGGTGAGTTCCATGGACTATTGTACTTTGCTGTACTATGTCGTCTTCCAGCATTTCGTTAATTTGTTTGAGGATTTCCTCCCTTTGGCTTTCAGGGAAGCGATAAGGTCTTGTAAATAAGGGTGGCTTACCTTCTTCAGTTATTATCTTGTGTACTATAGAGTTTGTTTGTGTCAGGTGGTCGCCCTTAGCAACAGATTTTAAGGATAGACTCCTTTTCTTCAGTGTTGCAATGGTCTAGTTCAATTAGTGCGTTTAATTTATTTAACCGGTTGCGTACGGGGTTTTTAAAATGTTCTCCCCTGACTATATCGAAATAATTATTATCATCCCATTCTAAATTTATTGTGTATATTAATTTTCTGATCTGTTTCTTATGTGTTCATCAGAAGTATTTTAATTTTCGCGTTGTTAGGTTTGGCTAACGTCTCGCCTATGTAAGCCCCTGGAATAATAATTTGTTTTTTTGTTATTATTTCTGCGGTGGTTGTTTGTTTAACAGGAATTTCGACTATTTGTTTACTTCTTTGCTTTAATGTGATACATTTTTCGTTCTCGATCATGTGCTCTGCTAAGGGTTCTTTCTTTTTAGTCTTTTTGTCTGCCGGATTTATTTTTATCGCAGGCTTATTTTCTGCAGAGGCACTTTTCTTCTCAGGCTTACGTTCTGCTGGATTTTCGAATTCAATTTCGTCCGATGATACCAGAATTATCTCGTCAGGATTATCCTTCAAATGTTGAAGCCTACTGAAAATCGGTTTGCTCCTGGCTTGTTTGGGGTATCTTTGTGAAACTACTGATCCGTTCTGAGTTGCGAAATCAGATGTTGGTTCCCGTCTTAATTTCTCTTCTACCCTGGTGACTGTATGACATTCAGTATTGGTAGCAGAACACAAATCAATCTGTTTGGACCCGTCGATTGCAGGTTGATGCTCACCGGTAATTGAGTTAGTGTTTGGTCGCCTTAGGTCGCACCGTTTTACACTACTCCTATTTTCAGCACTACCCGTAGGTAGCACCTCGGAATGTGTAGCTTCTTGAAGTTTTTCTATGAGAATAATTTTGTTGCTATCATAGGTTTTTGTAACATGTTTTCTAAAGGTATTTTGGGGAGGTGAATAGTCGTTAAATACTTCTCCTAACCCATATACAATAGCCGTGGAATTTTGGCAAAGGGATTTATTGTTAAAATGTTAGTCCGATAATTGATTTTGCATTCATAATGTTTTAGGAAGTCGTTTCCAATAATGCCGTCAAAATTTTGTTGGGCCTGATGGTCCAAGATATGAAATAGGTTGGGTATCATCATCGATTCTTCCCCCGCTTGAAGAAACAAGGTTTCAGTAGTCATATTGGAGCTTATTACCTTTTCGACACTCATAGTGGATATAATCATATCATTTTTAAGCAACGGCGAGTTGGTGGAGCTTCGCATGTATCCTGTATTTTCCATCTTTGAAAGGGATTCCTATCATGGACAGATTATTATTGGGAATTAGGGGAACTTTGATTGAAAATGTTACTGACAGTGTACATCGGCTTGGATTGTCAGTCGGAAGGAGTCGCCGTTTATTTCCTCCCGACGAAGATCGTTTCCCAAGTTATTACTTTGTGAAATTTGTACTCTGTTGCACATGGTGCAAATTAACTTGTCGTCGGCCTTGATTATTCGGTTGGCTATTATTCCGATTTCTAGGTGGGGGTTGGTTATTATTTTGGTATTGAGTAGCCTGCTGATTTTGTCTCATGTGAGACATCTTGAGTCGGCACTCGTTTTCCGTGTGGTAGCGTTTGTCGCAGTAACCGCATCTGACTATTTGTGGGTTACATTGAGCTTCGCGCTTTACCGGATGTGGGGTGAATTTTGGCAGATTCGTGTTTTGGTAACACGTGTGGACCTTATTGCAGGTTTGGCAGATGGGTCGAGGTGTATTATTTCTCGCCGGAAATGTGGGAGGATTGGACTAAGGACAGTCGTGGTCTATACGAAAGGATTGGTCTATGGCGTAAAATATAGCTTCTGTAAGCTGGCTAGCATAGTGTGCTTTCACAAAAAACCATAAACTGTGATTCTTAATTCCATCCTCAAATGTTTGCAGAGCTAGTTTGTGGTTTTCTAAAAGGAGAAAATCTTATGTAGCCGAATCGAGAGCAAGTAGTAACTGTGAGAGCCTGTCACCATAGTCTTTAATGGTTTAACTAGCATTTTGTTTGGCTGCCTGAAGTTGGTTCTGCGTCAAAGTACGGGACCTATGTTCATTGAAATGGGATTCCAGTTCGGTTACCAGGTCTTTCCATGTTACCAGGTCTTTGTCCTGTATAAGCTTGCAGGCGGGACCTTGGATTCGTGTTTTGACGATGCTCAGGAATAATTTGTGTTGCGCTTCGTCTTTTATGTAGCAAAACAAAGTGTTGCCACATGATATGAACTTACAGAGCCCGTCAAGTGTACCGTCGAACATATGGACGATACTCTATACATCGTTCAACGATAATTTAACGTCCATATTGGGTGAAGTGCTGGGTCTGAGGTCAGTTAGTGTAGAGAAAGGTAGGGCTTAACAGAGCTCTAAGGTTTGGAAGTTGCGTCGGGTGAAAATGTTTGTAATTTTATGTAGACGGTTAAGTGTGTGAATGTGATATACATATATAAAAACCTTTTACAAAAAAAATAATTTCTTACTTAATGCCTTTTTTTCTCCGACCGCTTCTTAGTTGTTTTGATGTCTTCTAATTGTTGGTCTGGCTTCGCGCCTTAAAGCTGGTGTCCTCTGTTATTTTCACTGCCCGAATTTCTGCATCCGGCGTACGTTGTGGAATTCGCTAGGTCTTACGCTTATGGGACTTTTCAGCACTTTTTATCACTTACTTTCTGGTGTATAGCCCCAGAAACGCCTCGAGTTTTAACTCGTATTTGGTAGTAGGCACCGTTAGATTACGTGGATCCCACCGCTAGTTACGCCAAATAAAAACAACGAAGTACATTTTTAGAATATTTTATTGATTGTAAGGCCCGCTGTCTTAAGCTTTGGGTGCAACCTTAGAGTTGGGATCGTAAATGTATTCTGACTTTTTCTTTCGATTCTTCCCCTTTTATATGCGAACATGAGTTCCCTTCCACCATACACGCACCTTACGCAATTCCCACACGTATCAGTTATACTTAATATAGATCAATATATTGGGCAACGCAACAGGCTTAAGCGCGTGTCTCAGCATAGTACCCAATATATTGGTCAATGTGTCAAAGTGCATCATCAGCATAGTGCGCAACTCATCGACTCATTATTGCCTTTGTTTATATCACATTTGTATCACTGCATAGCATGTGCAAGAGATAAGCGAGCCGTACTCTTAATACCTACCAAAAGAGAGATATGTTTATGATGTCTTCACTTCAGTATTTTATGGGTCTGAGCTAAACCGAAATGTGAGCGATTTACAAACAATCATATTGGATGAGCTCGGTTGTGTGGGAACCAAGTGATAATGGCAGTGCACTGGGTTTGCGGTGAGTATAGCTAATGACCATGCACTGGGTTTGGGAAAAGTATGGTATAGGTCGCGTCATTGGTAGAGGGTTTGGTATAGGTTGCATGTAATGTAGTTACTACATGAGCTGAGCGCGCAACTATTTTTGCACCGTTGTCCAGCTCTTTGGGAGAGAGTGTTCCGAAGTGGCGGTTTAAGGGTCGGTCCTTGCGTTATTAAAGAAGCGCAGGCACCAGGCTGCTATTCTGATAAGTCGAGTCGAGTGAAGTGCCAGGCGTGAATAGTACAGTCTTTGAGCTCGAGTGTGTGTGCTCCATAGTGTAGCAGTTTAGCCAACGTTACAGCACCGCAAGGCTCCAGAGGTGGAAGACGAACTGGTTGTACTGGTGCGACCTTAGACTTTGACATCACGAAGTGCATATGCACTTTACCCTGGCTATCTTCTGCTCGAAGATAAACTGCTGCTCCGTACGCCTTCTCAGACGCATCGCTTAAGCCGTGCAATTCGAAACGGTCCTTCTTGCCGACTGTTTGAGCCCACCAATCATTGTAGAAACTGGTCCATCCTTCAAGCATCGTGTTTTTAATTGGATCATACCAAGAGAGTTTCTGGATCCAGAGAAGCTGCATGATGATTTTTACCTTTAAAATACAAGGTGATATCCAGCCCATTGGGTCAAACAGCAGAGTGGTTGTTGACAGTATGAACCGTTTTGTTGGCTGTCTGGAGGCGTGAAGCGAAAACAGAAGTGGTCAGTGTTGGGAAGATAATGAATACCCAACGTTTTGATTCGGTCTGATCTTTCCGACGGAACTGCTAAAGATGTCTCTCGGTCATGGATTGGTATATCCTCAAGAAGCTCTTCTGCGTTTGACATCCATTTCCGTAAGTTGAAACCTGCCATTTCTAAGACAGAGTTAACCTCGTTCTTCTAACTTTCAGCTTCTTGAATTGAATCTCCACCAGAAAAAAGATCGTCGACATACATTTCCGTACGGATCATCTTGGCAGCTGTTGGATTTTCACTTTCAGCCACTTTAGCTATTTCCATCAGTGTCCGAATTGCTAGGTAAGGAGCTGAAGCCGTACCAAACTTTACAGTTTTAAGGCGAAAGACCTTCAATGGGTCCGCTGGTCGATTGCGCCAAAAAAGAAGTTGGTAGTTTGAGTCTAACTCCGTAACCCATATCTGGCGGTACATTTTTTCAATGTCCGCAGAAAAAGAAAACGTAGAGATATGAGTGAGATTGTATTGCAAAGAAGTGCCAGTCATCAGGTGGTCATTTAAAGAGGATCCATCGGTTGTCCTGTACGACGCATCAAAAACAACTCTGAGTGGAGCTTGTTTCTTTCACGACGGCATGATGAGGAAGAAAATAGTGACTTCTGCTGGATACATCGTCTTCATCAGCCTCACTCATGTGACCCAGCTTCAAATAATCGTGAATGCATGAAGCGTATTGATCATGCAGTTTTTGATATGCTTCCAGACGTCTCTCCAAGGACCTAAAACGCTGAAAAGCTCCTTCACGTGACCTACCTAATACGGAATGAACATTCTCCTTGAACGGAAGTTCATACGCTTAGTGGTTTCGACAAAATGTTCTTCACACGCAATGTCTTCAATGGTCTCATATCGATCGAACGGTGTCTCTTCAAGTTCCCAGAATCTTTGAAGTTGAGCATCGATATTGGATGTTTGAAAGAAAGTCCTGATGGATCGTTGTGCTATCGGTGATCTGCCAAATAAAATCCATCCCAACTAAGTATTCTGAGCCACAGGAATGGCTTTATCCGGATGACGAGACATTTCTGGTAGCATTACGACGGCCAATATGTCGTTGCCTAGTAGTAGATCGATTTTTGCTGGCTTATAAAAAGATAGATCCGCCCAGATAATGATTGAAATATTAAAGGTTGTTTCAAAGGCAGTGTGATACGAAGCAAACGTAATATCCATAACCTTTTTGCAAGTGCCACTGCTGACCAAACCCAACCCAGACACCTCGACATTAGTAGATTTTGTTTTAAACGGACAAGTTGAGCTGCTGACTCTATAATAAATGAGGCTTCGGAACCAGAATCCAGCTAAGCTTGTAGAGGTAAACTGTTTCCCGAAGACGTCTTTACCTTGACAATTGTCGTAGCTAACAAAACCTGTGTGTTATTATCATGTATAGAGTGATGATTTCTTACGCCGGAACTGGTCGAAGGCTACTCTTTGGTGGATGGATGGAAAGCTGGAGCTTCGTTGTTAAAAGTTGAGGTAATATATATTTGTGTTGGATGTGGTGGTTGAATATTTTGATTATGTGAATGTGAGTTGGGCGCAACTGATTGCGAATGTTGACTTGTGTTGTTTGTATTAAGTGAATGTGAGCTGTATGGGTTATTGCGGGTATTGGAAGGGTTGTTAGAAAGGTATAACTGCGGGACTGGGTTTCGAAAATTAGAAGTGTGAATCATATAATTATTGTGTAAGAGTGAATGCTGTGGCTGTTGACAATAATAACACCTACGAGTACTAGGACATTGTTGTGACGATTGACTATATGCTAAGCAGTTAGTACATAAACCTAGTTTATTAACATTTTGATATTTATCAGAAATGCTCATTTTTAGAAATTTGTTGCGCTTTCTGATAGCGTGCTGCTTTGAAGTAATTTGTTGAGTGTGAAAAGAATTTCGTTGTGATGCCTTTTTGGATGAATCAACTGATGGACGAGCTTGCTGATAGTTCACCGCTTCTAAAGTACGAAACCTAGCCTCAAGAAATTATGTAAATTCTGCTAAAGTTGACAGCTCCTTTCTGTTTTCCACAATTGTTGCATTTTAGAAGGAAGTTTTTGCAGTAAAATGTAGATGATAATCACGTCCCAATGATTGACGGGTACTTTTAAGTTCTCCAGACTGTGAACTACTTCGCTAGACGTGTCTAATGGCTCTTTGATGGCCTTAGCTCGCTCCTGGGTGATGGTTGCCAATTTAAACAAACACTTGAGTTGAGTGGTCACCAAAAAACGTTTGTGGTCATACCTATCTCGAAGTATAGACCATGCCTTTGAGTAGTTACCGGTGGTAATACACAAGTGTGCTAAAAGTTGTTCGGCTTCACCTGACACTCTTGTTTTGTACATCTTTTGGATTTCCAACAGCGATGGATTTTGATGAACAAGCGACAGAATCAAATCATGAAAACTTCACCAAGCCTCGTAACTCCCTGAGAAAATTGGAACCGGAATGTTCTTCAGCCTTAGCTCATGATTAGCAGATGGTTTTATGTTGCTTGAGTCCATGTCTGTGGCATCCATCTTGACGGCGTCCTTTTCTTTCAGCTTGTCCATTGTGTCGAGAATGTCACCCCGATAGTCAAAATACTTTTCTCGAATTTCCTCGTAAGTAGTTTCGATTGCGTACGTTTATTAGTACCCTTTTTGGAGATATTTGTGATATCCTTTTCGAGTTGAGACTCTACTCGAGATAACTTAGTAGGTTTCATATTGACTTAACCTTTTTTAAATGTATGAATGCCACACGGAGTAAAATAAAATTCACATACTTGTAAAATGATGATTTTTCAGATGACAGTCCAAAGTCCACCAGGTCGCAGTTGCAGTACAAGTCCAAGTTGCAGTCCAAGTCCAAGTTGCACACACGATTTTTCCATATGGCGATGATAAAAATGCTCACGATCAATCTAATCGTAAGATCCCACGATGGCAAATACACAGCACACAAAGTTTAATTAAATTATTATTGCGAAATCCACAAAAATCGCATAAGACAGTGCTGAGTAAAATGTAATCAAATCGCAAAAAAAGTTAAAATTAGGCTCGAAGGACTAAATGTTCGGGCGTTGAACAACGAGAAAATTAGATTTTACAGAAACGCTTTAAAAATTCCATAATTAAAAGATACAACCGCTTTGCAACTTTATAAAAATATTGTCTTCAATGTTCTAAAAATGCAGTTCTTATATACATGAAATACACTTTGTTTACAAAACAAATTATTGACATATTTGACATAATTCCTTTGGGAATGTTGTTGTATGTTGTCGTCAACATAGCCGTTTATTAAAATGTTCTAGTACCAAAAAATAATCATAACAGTGTTACAAACTGCTATTGTTATATTAAATGTTAATTTAACGTCTTTTTTTTCCGTGTTATACAAATTTAACTTTTAAAAACTGCATGTTGACACAAAAAAGTATAGTGGGACTTTGATTTGAAAGGGAATTTGAGTAATTTGAAAGCGGAAAAAAGACAAAAAAGACCATGCATCGGGGAATAAATTAAGATATAGTGCTACTATTTCAATAACAAACAATTTGTAAATGAATTTATAACAATATATGTGAAAAAAGTTGAGAATGGTTTTTTAGATAGCATAACTTGTTCTCCATCCATCATCGGCACCAAAAACTGTTCATTCACATTTCAGTTTTTTATACCCTCTTCATAAAGTATATATATTCTAAATCAGGATCACATTATGAGTCGATTTAGCCTTGTCCGTCTAAATGGGCTATGTCGGTCAAGTAGTTCTGGTACCTCCCATACAAAATCAATATTAGATCCATGTGTCTCTCTGCAAGTTAAACTCAAGCTTCCACTAGGGCTTAAGTGAATTTTAGAGAATGTTCATGAACATTGAATAAATTTCTCTTAGGCTTGGTGGATGTTTTTAAATTCGTCTATTTAACACAATTTTTGTACCAAATCAAAATATGATTGGAAATTCTGTAGTTTAATAACACTGAACACGAACAGTTTTGAATAATGTTACTTAAGAATAGTACAATGCAAATGCTACTCATATTTAAGAAATCAAACGTATTAATATCGAAAAGCAAATTTTTAAAAAAAAAATTGATTAAACTCCTAACAAAAAGACAATATAATTTGGTATTTAAATGGATTCTTCGATTTGATTTCCGATTTCGGACTTCGCGTATTCAATCGAACGTAATATCTATTTATATTGTTCTGTTATTTATTGGTGTATAGCATGCTTTGATTGTTTTTTATAAATAAGAATTTATTTATTTATAGAAAACAATCAAAGGTTTTATTACAATGTATTTTGAAATTGCACTTGAGATGTGCACCTCTCTAAATTATTAATTAACAAAAGCAAGTTCACTGTATGTATTTTTGGAATATAAAAAGTGATGAAAACATTTTTTTTTAATGTTCGGAATACTTCACATAAAAACAGAGCAGAAAAAGCCCAGAGCAATATCGAATTATTTTTTGAATTTATTAAATGCATACTTGCATATATTATTGTGTGAGTATGCATTTTATATACTAATTACAAATTATCAATTAAATTATGCTAAAACTAAAAAATATTTTTCCCCACTACATAAAACATTTTTGTTCTCTAAACGGTGTTAAAATATTTTGTTTCAATATGACTTCGAAATTAAAATACTTATTAAAATTAAAATTAAGAAACGAAAGTATTTTTTCCTTAAAATATACAAAAAAAGGTTGAAGTTACAAAATCTCTTTTAACGAAAGTGCAAAACATTGTGCTAGTTCGTTTTTCTCTAATTAATATTTTGACATGGATTTCTCCCAGATATTGCCAAAGATTATTGTATTAAGGTATTTGGCATTTTAAGGAAATTTTAACACTAATTCCATTTAATACCAACAATTTCATAAACTTTAAGAACGCCGTGTAACTAATGGCCCAAAATATGCCGAACACAGTTGCCCCCACCAGAAAATGACCGCCCGATGGACATCAAGTCCCTGGATTTTCTTAGTATTCGTGCGGCAGCATTGACACGAATATTTAGAAAATCCTATGCAGGACAGGCAGCTTGTAGGCAAATGTACCATTTCTGCTCTCAGTTGACCGTCTAGTTTGGTTAGTCTATGGTTCGAATGCCGTATAGTTAGACAACAGAACTAATATGAAACCAAAAATCAATCAACAATAGCGACAAATATTATAATTTCGGTTGAAAATGTACAATCGCAATACGAGTATTTTACGTTACGTAGAATACGTAGTCATATCTCGAAACCAATCACATGTAAGTCAGAATAACGGATACGACAAAATAGCCACTTTAATACTACAATGCCAAGGAAACCCAGAAACCCAGAAATTCCAAAACAATTTTTTTTCAGTTATCCAGTCATCCAGGAGACTCTTTAAAAAATGCATGGATGAGCGGTATAGTACAATACACTTAAGCTGTTGCTACACACCTTCGTTCGGGACACGGCTACGTAACAAAATGTTTTAAGGAGTAACTGATTTCCTAAAACACTATTTTAAATGAAAATACTGTTACGTTACGTCACTTACGTAGCAGTGTCCCGATGTCAGACAAACGTCAGTCTGTACAAACACCACGAGCGAAAAGCAACTTCGATAGACTTGTAAATCAGGTTACACATTCAAACCTAAAACTTATTCAACAATTTTACCTGTGTTAGGTGTCCAGAATACAAATTAAGTTCATCATAACTATTGTCATCTAAATTTTCTAGAAATTGATCCTTTTTTATTGAGGAATTATTGGTACGAAATTCAACCGACATATTCACAGCAGTGTTTAAATGCAAGTCATAAAAGCTATTGTCTAGCGACTTATCCCTTTCAAATATTTCATTCGAACTACTATCTTGTAATAGATCATCAAAACTGAAATTATTTAAATTTCGATTGCAATCTAATGTTCGAGTACCGCCATGTAATTCACCATTTCTATTATTCTGCAAATATGAAATTATGCAATTGCTTGAATTTGTGCCCGATATCATTGAAGGCTTAGTATCTTTTTTAATATTAATGGGATACATCGTTAAGTTACGGTTGTTACTATAATCAAAGCGTAGCAAGTCATCCATTAAAGTTTTCCAAATTACATGATCTTGCACGTATTTTGTCACTAGAGTTGAATAACTATTCCTGCCTATATTTTTATTTATAGTATTAAGTTCGGAATATTGTCGCCTATCATAGATTAGCGCCTCACGTAGACAGTCATTTCCAAGTGCAAATATCGAATTCTCATTGCAATTTATTTCATAACACATATGTAGCGCACTCAATGTGATGCACAGTTGGATTAAATGCATTGGATATTTTTTTACATTATTCATATCTTCCTTTTGGTTTAAAGACACTTTGGTTGGTATTTTGAAAGAACGATTAAAGTAAACACAGCACCATATACTACTGTTGCCATAGCCATTCAACAAATTCCAATATCCAAACACGGAGTAGCAAGAAGCAACCTACAAAAGATAATGGAATACACAAATATATAACTTTCCAGTGGAAAGGCGGCTGCCAATAATCTGTTTTCCCGAAAAATTCATGATGTCACGCACATATGCTGATTTCTTTTCTAGTATGAACTCACATTCATGAATCGGAATTTAATGCAAGAAAATCCGAAATGTGTATTTCATTATTTTTATACCCTCCACAGGAAGGTACATATATTCACAGTGGGAGGCGATGGAATATCGAACATTGTGCTTCGACATCTTCCTCTAGAGGCTGTGGAAATATACGCCATCCTGTTCAATAATGCACTGAATAATGCACATTATCCAGAGCATTGGAAGACAGCTGTGGTACATCCGATTCCTAAAAGGGGAAAGGACAACTCCAATCCGGCAAATCTCCGGTCGATAAGTCTACTTCCAAACATCAGCAAGGTATTCGAAAAAGTCATCAACAGAGCCTTGATTAAGTGGGTTGAGGACAAAAATATAGTTCCGGATAACCAATTCGGTTTTAAGGCGGGGCATGATACAATACATGCCGCGTCTAAACTGGTGTCCGACATTCAATGGTACAAAAGTAAAAAACAATGCACGGGTGCCTGCCTGATTGACTTAGAGAAGGCCTTTGATACCATATGGTTGGAAGGGCTTTTTTACAAGTTGAGCAGGTTGGGCATAAGTAAACCACTACTGTACATGCTGCTTGATATGCTTACCGGTAGAAAGTTCGTTGTTAAAAATGGCAATGTGACGTCTACTGGGGTGTTCGAAATAAAAAATGGTCTGCAACAGGGAGCGGTTAATTCGCCTATCCTATTCAATATCTTTACAGCTGATCTTTTTGACGTACTTAAAAAGCACATTCTTCTGTGAATCGGGTGCCAGTTCGATGGCATCATCGCACGAATCGATGAAGGTAAAAACCTCATCGCTAGTACCGTTGAAGGTAGGGATGACATTTTTTTTTGTTTCACTTGAGAATACGAAACAATCACTTTACAATAAAAATTACTCACATAAATAACAATACCAACTCCATGAATCCCTCGCAGTTGCTGTAGTGCAATCCCTCGCAGTTATTGTATTGACGTATCCCACCGCTGCCACCAGAAATGTGTTATGCCTGGTTCGGCTATACACAAAATGTCACTACGTGGTCGTCAGGCCGGATGTAGGTTTGGGTCAACAACCTCCGGTATTTCCGTGGACTTAAGTTGCGAGCTTTTTGTAAAGGGGCAGTGCTTTTTCGCGCTGTTAAGAAAGATCACCAACGAGAGTTCGAAGAATGTGCGAAGTTCAACAATTTTAATGCAAACGAAAGAATCGGTCGACGAATTTTATGTAGTAGAGAAAAATGTTCCGATGTTCCGATGGAATGCCCTTTTTACAATCGAAAAAAGAAGATAGAAACCGTACACTTCTTTGCTTTGAAAGTTCTTTATTCAGAGAAAGATAATTCGTTTATAATGTGGAATAACTTGCCAGAAGGGGGGATAATCAAAACTTGGATTGACAATGCAATTTGAACCACTATAAATAAAACAAATTCGCTGACTCTCGCTACTGTACGTTGCTGCCGGTAAATTGAATTTGCTGACTCCCGCTACTGTATGTTGCTGCCGGTAAATTGCTGATCACGTGTCTGGTTGTTGTCGCATGTCGGTGTTCTGTTGCCTTCGTGACCTTAATTTATCCATAACAATTCAGTTTATGAGGTCTGCGGTGACACATTCTTGGCGTTACAAATGTAATGACAAAGTGAATATACCTTCCTGTGCAGGGTATAAAAAAGGGAAAAGTAGGAATATTTCATATTTTCAGAACTAACAGATAGCATATATAATATTCTTTAAGGAAAAAATGAGAGAGATGTATTCAAATGATAACTCAGTTGAATTTGTCAAGTGTTCATTTAGGGCACAAGATATCGAAACAGAGGTAGAAGTCGTTAAACAGATATCCCCGTACCACGTAATAGAAAGCCAACACTGTGGAGTACAAGGAAACATATAACCAAATAAAATATATTATCCAAATCTTATGGAATTCATCCACATTGTCATCAAGCAATGCGACATTTGCCAAACAGTCAAATTTGATCGTAACGCCATAAAAGCTAAGTTCAAGAAAAGTGAAACACCTACAGATATCAATCAGATAATTCATATTGATACTTATGTAATCCGAAAAATAAGTTTTCTAACGATAATAGATAGATCCTCTAAATTTGGTTCAGCATATAATTTAACAGATAGAAACAATACTATTATAATTGATCAACTACAAGACCATTCCACAAAATTAGGGAAACTAAATAAAATCGCCCCAGATAATGAATTTAAAGATATTCAGATAAAGGATATATCAGTTAAAAAAATGAATATTCAGTAAAAAGAATTATGCAGAAAACTGTAAGAAATTATAATCATAGATTCCACTCTACTATTAAATGCAATCCTTCTGACGCACATACTCATAAGATTGATGTAGAAAGAATTCGCCAGAACATTGAGAAAGCAGAAGAAAGAAAATTTAGAAAATTAAATGAGATTAGAGAAGACTATGAAGAGCAGAGGTCAACAGGTTTTATTAAAAACTATAGGGCAGTTAGACACATGCATGAGCCAAAATATAAGAAAGGAATATTTTACATTTTTTTTGCTTTTATTGAACTTTTTATATACAATTTGACTTAAGCTCGATAACAAATGATGGTGAATAATTAATATTTATATGTGTTGGCTCAACAACAGGGGCCCAACGGTATACAATGATTGTTTCTTAGATCTATTTTACATAAATTGTGGTTGTCTTCTTGGATTCATACTCGTAATATGCATCGTTGTCTGGGTTTACCTCAGGGAGTTCAAGTTCGGGTGTTGATGTTCTTTGGGTTATTATCTTCGATGGTGGGTTGTCTCGGTCGATTCGTAGAAGGGCAGGGCTGTCCTGTCTGTGTTGCTTGGGAATAGCTCCTCGTTTAGTAGAGCCATTACATGAAGGTACCGGTGCTCTGGGATGTTTGGCAGGTCCGCAATCCTTCGGACTAGTGGGTTTGGATGGCTGGAGGTATTCCTGAGTATTTTCTGGAAAAGTGTGACCATATACTTCGGTGCTATCCCCCCACATCTGGTGCCTGACGTTAAAGTCCCCGCCTATTGTACCATATGAGTGTTGGGTTAAGTGTCCGTTCAGTATCTGCATATCGTGTTGAATATCCAAAGTGTTAGCATGACATTTGTTGTATATGCTGATGACTGCCAGAGTTTCGGATTTAGACATTCGGATTACTATTTCAGTAGCTTCGAATGATTTGAGTCCAGGAATGGCGAGTTGTCTAATCATGGATTTGTTGATGTAGGTTTTGGCGAAGATGCCTGTTCCTCGTTTGCCTTCTACTTTGTCTGTCTTGAAGAAGTTGTAATCCTTTAGATCCATCTTGTTGCGGCTGGTGAGCATGGTTTCACTGACGAGTGCAATATCCGGGCTGTTTAACTGCATGAATAGATGGAAAGCCGTCCTTTTGTGGAGGCTGTATAACGAATTAACGTTATAGGCAATTACACGAAGTTTCCTTATGTACTGCATAATTGAAAAATAAAGGGGGCCAATGCCACGGACTTATTTTGTTCACTCATACTGGAGTAGCTGGGAGGGACGGCGTTACGAGCTTTCTTCATTATGGTGGCTAAGTCGGCTCCGAAAACTCGATAGACTTCTTCGCTGAGGTTTACTGGATGGTTCTTGCGAGCTGGATTTTGAATTTTTGCTCTTGGAGTTTCAGCTGGTGGTGGTGGTTGCTTTGCTGGAGTCTTGGGCTGGCTCTGTTTTGGTTGGGTTTGCTTAAGACCCACCCTCGCCATTGCAGCAAAACTCATTGCCGGTTTGGTTAGGGTACAAGCAGATTTGGCTGCAAATTCCTGTTGAGCTTTCTTCTGCGTGACCTGCTTTTCTTTGTCTGCAAGCTTCAACTTATATGTGGGCATCCTTTGTAGCTTGCTGGGTGATCTGTTGCCTTGCAGTTTGCGCAATAGACTTCGGAATCTGGTGGTCTAACTTGCATTTTACGCATACGTATGTCATGCCGCAATTGGTGGCGACGTGACCGAAACGCTGACAGTTTTTGCACTATACGACGTTATTAGTTTTGAGGCGCTCCCAGTGGATCCATTGGTTTAGTAACAGAGTGTTCCTGTATACTTCAGTGTCGTTGAATGCTTTGCTGATTTGCACCACAAAGCAGTTGAAAGTTTTTCCTTTTGCTCTCGGCAAAATAGGAATTAATATAGGTAAAGAAACTAATAAGGTATAAAATAATAAGTATATTCCAGCTTGTAAATGTGCAGGTTGATAACCTCAACCTAAAATTAAAAATAATGTAGGAATTAAACTTCCTTCAAAAAATAAATAAAATATAAATATATTTATTATTCTAAAAGTTAATAATAATAATAATAATAAAATATTTAATAAAAATAAATTTTTATAATTATTATACTTATTAATTGCATATCTTGCTATTTTCTTATACATTTAATTCGACTAGGCATTTAAAAAAAAATCAATTGAACAATATGAGTGTTACCTACGCATTTAAATTGTTAAAGAAAGGTTGAGAAAGATTTTGTCAGTCTCGGGAAATTGATTGATGATACTAAAACAAGGAA
This sequence comes from Cheilosia vulpina, assembly GCA_916610125.1. Classification (NCBI taxonomy): domain Eukaryota; kingdom Metazoa; phylum Arthropoda; class Insecta; order Diptera; family Syrphidae; genus Cheilosia; species Cheilosia vulpina. Next base: position 52,207,852 of record OU744276.1, on the reverse strand, counting down.
TTATATAACTTTAAGATTAAATATTTTGGAAGACAATTTTAGAAACATCTGCGAACACTGTGATGACATTGACAGTTCTGACCTGGAAGAAGTTGTATTAAAAGGGTGTGAAGATTTATATGATAAAGTCATGGAAACTTACCTCTCATACAAATCCGTATTGCGATGAACTAGATAGATAAGATAACTTATGTTCCCCTGGGTATCCACCTGAAGAAGTGTTAGATAAAAATCGGGAAGGTTTAAATAGAAATCGAAGTGAAGCCACTTCCAAAGGGCAATCACAAGTGCAGATAGATAGTCCGACCCTCGCATCGAATTCAAACTTCAACGAGATTAGACTCCCTTGCATCAATCCTCCGATTTTTTCTGGTGCTTACGATAGGTGGCGATCATTTCATGATCTTTTTGTCTCATTGGTGCATAATAATTTTTTACTAGGATCCAGTAAAGAAGGAGCATTACGAAGATTTTACCAGCTGGAAAGGAGATTCGACAACAATCCAACTCTACATAGTCAATACAAAAAATGTATATATATAAATGGAGTAAACATCTAGGCCAGATGGTGGAAGTGGATATCAGTCTGAATTAAATCCGCAAATCACCTTATCATTATGTAGTGCCGCACCATGCGGTGTTTAAGGAGTCCAGTCCCACAGCAAAACTTCGTGTTGTCTTCGATGCTGCCTTTAAGACTACAGATGGGACTTCCTTAAACGATCATCTTATGGTTTGACCTAAAACAACAAGCAAACATAATTGATATTATTTTGAGATGGAGAAAATACAAGGTTACCTTAACGGCGGATATCGTAAAGATATACCGGCAGATCCAGGTGAGTCAGGCAGACTCATATTATCAGCTGATCTACTGGAGGAAAAGCAAGACGGACCCGATCAAGATCTATAGGTTAAGGACTGTAACTTTTGGAACTGCGTCTGTCCCTTATCTTGCAACTCGGACGTTGAACAAGTTAGCTGACGACGAAAAGCAAAGGTATCCGTTAGCAGCTCAGATGATACAAGAAGCTATGTACGTCGATGATCTGGTCACTGGGGCTGATTCTATTCAGAAGGCTCATTAACTGAAAAAATTAACTGAAATCTCAGAGGTGCTTAAATCAGCAGGATTTCATCTCCGCAAGTGGGCCAGTAACAGAGAAGAAATCTTAAGTCGGATACCGCCGAATGAACGCGAGGTTGATTTTCTATTGCCATTTGATTCGTCAGATCATATTAAAACGCTAGGTATCAAATGGCTCCCTTCCACCGATTGCTTTTCATTCCAATGGGTGTCTAGTGATTCAGTTGAGGTTACAAAGCGAACCATGCTCCCTTCCACCGATTGCTTTTCATTCCAATGGGTGTCTAGTGATTCAGTTGAGGTTACAAAGCGAACCATGCTCTCAACTATTGCCAAGTTATTTGATCCATTAGGTTGAATTTCCCCATGTGTGATTTGGGCAAAAACACTCATGTAACGGTTATAAGGAATGGGTTTCAAACCTGGCACAATTACCCCTTTTAGAAGGTATCCGAATTTAACGTTGGATTTTCACTCAGGAAGGAAATAACAATTATGAGCTCCATGGATTAAGTGATGCATCTATGAAGGCATATGGGGCTGTAATGTATCTTCGAGTTTTAGATAATCAAAACAACATCCATACTCACCTCATAATTTCTAAAACAAGGGTTGCTCCATTAAATACCGTCTCACTCCCTAGGTTAGAACTGTGTGGATCTGTGATATTAGCACGACTATTAAGCTATACAGTTAAGGCTCTGCAATTGGGTAACATTAAGACATTTGCGTGGACCGATTCTACCATAGCACCGTGTTGGATAACATCACCACCGTCAAAATCAGCAACAGAGTCGCTGAAATTCAGAGGCTCACAAATGTAACCATCTGGAAACATGTGCCTACTCTTTCCAACCCCGCGGATCTGGCGTCAAGGGGAGTTTTTCCTTCAGACCTCCAACATAATGACCTTTGGTGGAAGGGGCCAGAGTTCTTGCAAACTTCATGTCATTTTTGCCTTCCGAGTCAACCCTCAACACTTGATACAGAAGAAGAAATACGTCCGATAAAAATACATACAAACTGCTGAAATTATTGCGAATCACATCATGTTGTTGGTTGTTGGAGATTTATCTGTAATACACAAAAACAAACTCAATTTCATAATTTACCACCGATTTCTCCTTCGGATATGCAACGGTCTACGGTGACATATAGTAAGCTCGTACAACTGTAAATGTTTTCAAAGGAACTCGGTGTACTCCAACATCAAAGACAGACGTCCACCTTGAGGCCATTTCGATCTCTTAATCCATTCATAGACAATCTAGGGATTTTAAGAGTGGGAGGAAGATTGCAAAACTCTGATCTTCCAGTTGATCAACAACACCATACCATTCTTAGAACAGACAACCATTTTACCCAACTACTGATTCGAGATGGTCATGAGAGGACTTTCCATGGAGGAGTACAGCAAATGGCCTCCCATCTGCGTAACAAATATCTGATACTTAAAACCGATGGATGTTAAGGCATGGAAAGGACGTGGAGGCAAGATTTACGAGGGTTATTTCGCCATATTTGTTTGTTTGGCAACAAAGACCATTCACTTGGAGGTAGTGAGTGACATGACCACCCAAGCGCTCCTGGCTGCTTTCCGAAGATTCACAGCTCGACGAGGAAGTTGTGCTGAAATTTATAGTGACTGTGGGACGAACTTTGTGGGTGCAAACACGGAGTTGCAACGAATGCTTAAGGCAGAAATTCAAGATTGGGGGGAGGTTGCTACGACATCAACTGACATCGAAACTAAATGGAATTTTATTCCTCCTGCTTCTCCTCACGTTGGGGGGCTATAGTACGCAAGAGTGAAGTCCGTAAAATTTCATCTTAAAGAGTCGTCAAAAACGAAACGCTGATATTCGAGGAACTCAGCACCCTTCTAGCACAAATATAAGCATGTCTTAACTCGAGGCCTCTTTGTCCGCTGACCGAAAATATAGATGACTTCACTGCATTAACTCCTTCACATTTTTTAATTGGGACATCCGCCCAGCTCATACCACAGGCAGACCTTATATCGGAAAGGGCATATTGCATCGACAGATGGAAAATAATTCAATTCGCTGTTCACAATTTCTGGAAGCAGTGGAGCGGAGAGTACTTAGACTTCTTACAGCAACGTCCAAAATGGCTCAAAAAAGAAGCACAACCGAAGGTTGGCGATTTTGTCTTATTAAAAGATGAGCGTTTAACACCCTCTAAATGAAGACTCGGTCGCATCAGTACAACATATCCAGGAGCAGATAATATGATTCGCGTGGTTAAATTGAGAACCGAAAATGGAGAATGCAAAAGTCCGATCACTAAAATATGCCGTTTATTATCGAATATTACAAATAATTATCATCATCATACCATAACACAATTCACAACAATTATTTCTGTTCATTTACGAAACCAGCATCCGCAAATAAGCACAATAAGAACCCACTCATATTACTTACATTCAACCGATTTTGACACATAATGGTACGCATTAAAAGGAGGGCTCAACCAATACATATAAATATCACATTCACTCAAATAATCACCCAGAACACTGACATGGCATCACATTTACTGAAAATCGCTCATTTCTTATACGATTTATCACATATCATGCAATACTTACTCAAGCACTCAATGATCACACTCAATCATTGAAAACAAACTCAATCAAGACACTTAATCGGAAATGCCTCATTGATATTTATATCACAATTACATATGCACTCATCTGATATCGAACTCACTCATTCAAAAACAGTCAATGAACGTAATAAACTTACTCAGCCTCATAGGATATCACTAAGTCATAATGCTATATGATATCAGATTTATTCCAATTCGTTCACCGAGCACACTAATTACCAAAACTTAATCTAATCACTCAAATGACACCGAACTCAAACACTTACTCTGCATTCATTTACAACACCATAGACATCGCATATATATATATCAATCATAAGTAACGAAACACCCTGCACAAATTGTCAAGCACACCTATTTACCAAACAGCGTTCAACAGGAATTTACGTGTAGCAACATGCATCATCTGTAACACTAGAGAACAAAATATAGCACCATCATCATATGTACAGTCCGCTAATCGAAATATTCAAATACAACACACCGTAAATTGCATACACAATTACCCGCACAATCCATGAACAAGAAACGAAGAAGAAAAGAATGAAAATCCCATTGATTAATGGACATACACACAAACTTTACTCTGTTCAATTTATATTTTCAGTACAGGGAAGATAGGCTATTTGCCTTTCACCCTTACTATTATAGATTTTAATAAGCTGTCTCCATTTTAAAGCTCTCACATGGTTGCCATAGTGAGTACTATAAATTGGCATAATTCTCTCACAAATATCGGCAGGGTTACCAAATACCAACTCTTTATTAAGATGAACAGAAACATATAGACCGTAAACTACATCTAAAAAAATTAAACTAATTCTAAATTAAATTAAATATATCTTTTTCCACACTTTTTTTAAGAGTTCCCCAAAAGGCCTAATCTATTTTAACTTAAAAATATATTACAGAAAAAAAACACTTTATCGAGTAGTTGCTGCTACTACTCTCATTGTTGCGTTAAATTTTACCGCAACAAGGCCTGCTCTCTTTCCTTTCTCTCCCTGCCCCTGGTCCCTATTTTCTTGGGTTTTGTACTCGAGGTCCTGGGATGTGGACGGGCATCCGAGGCCCCCATCAGCCTCCGGACCACCTCCGTGGAGCCTTAAGGGTTCGACCACATAGGTACTCGTAGTGACAGGCCGGTCACAAGACATCAGACGGATGGGAGTCCCAGTTGCGCAGCCCTTCGGACGGAAGGGAGACTCGCAACCGTCGATTAAGAAGGGACGGAAGTCGGATGGTGAGCCTGGCAGGGCGTCAGGAGACTCCCACCGACCAACAGTACAAATGTACCGACAGGAGGTCGGTATAGACGAAAGAGTGGGGGGAGGACGATCCCCTTAGCCAACACTCCACCGAGGGATAACTATTAGATCAGCATCTGAGTCTATAAAAGGGTGTGGCGGACGGCCAACACAAAAACACGCCAACGATTGTCACACCAAAATAGTATGTGACAAGAACATACACAAATTACGTTCGATGGGTGGAGAGACGACGATCTCTTTACGAATCACCCCGCCGCGGGAGCAACAGAGGAGCCAAAGTAGAGAGAGCTTGGTTCGATGGGCATAGGGAAGACGATCCCTAAGTTTGGGCCCCGACGATGGAGCAACGGAGGAGCCGCAGAGAGTGTAGGCGGACGGCCACATAAAACGCACTCCCACAGTAGAACGAGCACCAAACACAAATCGTTGAAAGACGATCGCAGCACCATCACAGTGAAGAGGGACAAGAGCGACACAGAACCAAAACAACAAAAAAATAACCACCACCAAAAATGCATCCCAATTAAGGCCTAGAGCCCACCCTAAATTCAACCATTTGTAAGGAATGGCATGTTATCGCTAGTCTCATTCCCCAAATCTGCGCGTAAGACTACCGAAATAGCTTAAATAACTCGCGGAAAATTTTGTAAACAAATCATACCTGATGGATACGTACAACCCCAACATGCGCATTGGAGGTCATCATGGGGATATTACCGCTGGACTTATTTATTAAGAAAACAGCGGTCCAAACGGCACTTCGTTTGCATCGAGATGCGAAATGGCACAATTGTGGTACGATCTATGGACATAGGAAGATCCTGGAACTTGCCAAAACCGAGATTAGGGAGCTGAACATGCCTATGGATCGAATAACAAGGGTGCGTATTATGGAAAGAAATCACAAAACTCGTATTGAGGATTACTTCCAGAAAAAAGAAATGGTGAAATAGTGATTTTCACGGATGGATCCATGATGGATGGCGGAGCGGGGGCCGGTATCTATTCAGAAGAGCTGGAACTTGCCCGTCACATTAGCCTCGGGAAATACACTTCAGTATACCAGGCTGAGATGATTGCTTTGCTTCATGCGTTGGACTACTTGCTTGAGTGTCAGGTGGAAGGAAGAAATATCCTTATAGCACTGGACAATCAAGCGGTGATCAGATGCATGGAACAAACAAACATCATTGGCACTGGAATGTGTATCTACTTAAGCTCAATAAGTGTTCATCGAAAAATGAAGTAACACTGACTTGGGTACGGGGACACATAGGGATCGAAGGCAATGAAAAGGCGGACTCCCTTGTAAAACAGGGGTCAACTGAAAAGTTGCTGGGACCATAACCATTCTCTTCTATTGGCAGAGGAATGGTAGAACAGCTGATTCACAAATGGATCACGGCAGAACACCTGAGAAGGTGGTCAACCGTGGAACAGTGTAGACAAGCTAAAATGGCAATAAAGTGGCCGACCTGTTCCACTCAAAGAAGGGTTCTAAGTATGAGTCGAGGAACATCGAAATGGGTGGTGGCTTTGTCTACAGGACATGGTAATTTCGGGTATCACTTAAGGAAAATGGGCCTTATAGAGGCTGATACCTGTAGACTATGCCTGGAGGAATCTGAGAAAGCGGCACATATACTGTGTCAATGTCCAGCGTTGGCTGGCAGAAGAATCAGGATTTTGGGACATCATTGGGTCGAGACCCAGTCGATGAAACAAATCTCCCATAAACAGATGCTAGCGCTAACACTAGGAATTAAGCCCAGAGAAGAACTGTGGAGAAATCCAGAGAGTCTCTCTGAGTAAGATTTACAGTGGTAGATAGACGAAAAGAGACCCGACAATGGTGGTCTGATTCGAATATCTCTCGAAATCTCTATATATATGTATATATACCTGATGGATTCCTTGTCAGCTAGTGGGAGTAATTGGGTTTTCCCACGTTAAGGGAAAGGTCCAACGTCCGATGTCCGGGTGGGGAATATTGGCGTCGACCATTATCCTTCTTTTCTTATTTTTTTTTATTATTTTAAATTAACTTTTAATTCGTGGGGAAAATGCCGGGTTGCAAATTCCTCCACGAATTACTTTGTTTGTTTGCTATGACAGAGGGTCATAGAAATTATTATCATAGACGACTAACTCTGATAAAAGAGAAAAGAGTCCGAAGTCGGCTGGCTAATCCAAATGTACTGGAAGGATCTTACGAAAGCGAATTCCAGTACATTAAGAGAGGAATGATTGGAAATTATGGTTGGTTGGTTGGTTTAAATAATTGGCGTTGGTTGGTTTAAGTGGCTGTATTTCCCGTACGAGGGAAAGACACAAATATCGCAATTGAGCGCCGTTTTAAGACCACAACTCACGGAAACCTGAGAAATAAAGGGGAAGAAGGACGATGAGGGAACTTACAACCAGCCTGAGGAGTTAAGAAATTTGATGAACTTATTGAAATGAATACATTGGATGGCCGAAAGGTCATCATAAAAGGGATGACCTAGAGCACTGTGTCTGGTTTTGGCTAGGGCCAGACACTCACAAAGAAGATGAAACACTGTTTCACTCTTATTTGTGTCCGCGCAACTACGGCAGTGGGCGTTATGGGGGATGCCAAGTTTGGCTGTGTGAGTTCCTAAGGGCAAATGGCCCGTACTAATTGCCGTTAGTCTGGCGACATATACACGCGTTCTGGCTAAGAGGTTGTTTGTTCTGGCATCATCATAGGTTGGCCAAATTTTTCTCGAAATGGCACAGCTCGTCAGGTTCAGCCATCTGGTCTCCGCCCTTGAGGTGCAGTAGAGGAGGATTTCTCTCTTAACGTATCCCAGCGGAGGGAAGACTTCCTCCGCTAGAGACACGGACAGAGTAGAGCCACGTCTGGCAAGTTCATCAGCTTTCTCATTCCCCTCTATGTTCCTATGGCCACGAACCCAGACGAGAGTGATTTCAAACAGATGACAAGCCCTGGCAAGCGTCTCCCTGCAGTCCACAACAAGTTTAGACTTCGATTTAGTTGCCCCGACAGCCTTAATCGCGGCCTGACTGTCGACGAAGATGCCTATTTTTCTTCTGGGTGAAGTTACGTTAAGAAGCAGTCTACACGCCTCCTTGATTGCAAGTACTTCTGCTTGAAAGACGCTGGCAGCGGAATGATTTGGAGATGTCTAATTCTGCTGAGAAAATGCCCGCTCCCACTCCACAGCTCATTTTTGAACCATCTGTGAAAATGGGTATGTCGAAATCGTTTACGACCGCATTTTCCTCCCATTCTAATCTAGAGGGGAATCTAACAGAGAAGTTTTTATGGAAGTTGAGTTTGGGTACGATGTAGTCCGTAGGTATACGACCAATGGTGTATTGGTGATGGGAGAGTGACCTTTCAACTGTGCGCACAACTTCATGGAGAGCAGTCTCCGTCGACTTGCCCTTGAGGTATGCGTGTTGTGAATCATATAAGGGAGACCTTTCAAGGCCTGTTCTTATGTGAAGGAGGTTTAGCTAATAGGTCGGCAGTCCTTCGCGGATTCATGACCTCTTTTGCCGACTTTCGGTATAAAAACTACTCGGACAAACTTCCAAGACTGAGGTATGTGATTTAGTAAGATACTGCTTCTGTAAATTTTAACAAGTAAGGGTAGCATTATCCTTTCCTGTTTTTGCAGCATGATGGGGAGAATGCCGTCCTGCCCCGGTGATTTATACGGAGCGAAACTGTGGATGGCCCAGGAGATCTTTTCCTCGGTTATAATGCGTTCAACTTCTTCCCGGTGCGAGGGAGAACTCCCCCGCGAGTTGGACGGGATTACGCAGTGTTCTTTACAACCAGGAAAGTGAGTTTTGAATAGAAGCTCTAAGGGTTCATCAGTTGATTTCGTCCAGGTTCCGTTCGTTCTCTCAATGAAAGATGGAATGGAGCGTTCTTTGGATAGAATCTTACTGAGTTTAGCAGATTCCTTGAGAGTATCGATAGATTGGCAGTATTCGGACCATGCTTGTGTCTTAGCAGATCTAATAAACTTTTTGTAGAGCTTTAGGCAGTCTTTATAAGGTTGCCAGAATGTATGCCTGTAGCAGATATTGAAAATATCCCTAGTCATCCTTCTAAGGATAGTTAGGTCCTCATTCCACCACGGCTGTAAGGATTTTTTGCTGTATTTAACAGGACACGATGCCTTGAAGGCTGTGCTCATCGCACTTTCAAGTGCAAACGATATTGTGTCCAGTTCTGCACCAGAGTCAAATTCTGGGTGTGGGGTGTTAGGAAGCTTAGATTTTAAGACCTGACCGAATTTCTTCTAGTCAATTCTCTTTGGGTTTCTATATAGGACTGGAGTATCTGCCTTGATACTGAGATTGAAGAGAATCCACTTGTGGTCCGAGAAGGACTTTGAGTCGGACACTCTCCAATTTTCAACCCTCACGTTGTCATTGTTTGTTTTAAGTGTAATGTCTAGCACTTCTTCCCAGCCATTATAATTTTCCGTGCTTGGAAAAATAAAGGTAGGGGTGTTACCCACATTACATACACATAGATCGGCAGTTAAAAGAAAATCAAATAAGGACTCACCTCGTTCATTTATTTCCTTGCTGCCCCAAAGATGATGTCGGGCGTTAGCGTCACAGCCTATAAGCAGACTCCCTTGCCTGACTTGAATTTCTGCTGTAAGTTTCTGCACTTCTTCTGGGCGGGGATGGTTTGTCGTGCGTCATATATGCGGATGATAGGAATATTTTTTGATCCTGGGTGTGTTCTAATTTAATGACGGTTAAATCACCCGAGCAAAAGTTGGGACATAAGAAAGCATTAATGTATTTTTTAGCTAAAATGCATGTTCTTGGTAAAATAGGTTGTAGTTGTTGTCTGAGAGGCCCAGTATAGTCGTGTTCTTGACCCAGGGCTCTTGAATGATGCCGATGACAATGTCTTCCTCTCTGAAGAAGACCAGAAGATTCTCCGATGCACATTTCGAGTGCTGGAGATTCGACTGGATGACTTTCAGAATGTTGTTGTTGTGGGTTGGAGGCGATCGCCACTTCCTCCAACAACTTGTTGGCAGCGACGACATCGTCTGTGTTTGGCAAGCCGAATGCCAAACCGTAGCTTGAAATCCGCTGCTTCTAGTGCCCCTAGGCACTCCTCGTTGATTAGCAGGAGATAGGATAGGCTGTTTTTCTGGGGTTCCTCTGCCTTTATGACAGCCCAGTCGTCCATGGGGATGGTCGGGTTCTGAAGCTTGAGGCACTTAAGAAGACTCTCAGAGTCTATCTTCATCACGGGCAACCAAATACGGGCCCTAGGTCTCGTCGGGATATCCTTGGCAGGGATCAGCTTAAGCTTTAAGCCATCCCAAGCTTCGGCGATCTTGTCGATGCATTGGCCAAGGAAGTCCTTAGAGTACTGGTCCACGCATTTAATCACCCGATATCCTCGCACCACATCCGCGCAGTCGAAACTGGGTAGTCGGCTGTCAACTCCGGAGAGCACATGATCCACAACCATCTCGGATAGCTTGGCTTCAATTTTACACCAACGGTCCATCACAGTTTTGCCGTTATTGGACATCTCATCTATAATGGCAACCTGAAGATGGTCCCTCACTACCTCGGTGAAGGTTCTGACTGCCTGGGAAGTTGATGGGCCCTGAAGGTTTGTCAATCTCGGGGCAATCTTGGACTTTTTAAAGGCGTGAGAGGTCTCATCTTGAGACCTGTTTCTTTTCTGTTGCGATTGCTTCGGGTTTTTCTGGTAGTTGACGTACTCGTCGACCACCTTTTGGTACTTGATTTTGTCTTCCTTGTCCCTCTCGTTAGTCATACCAGTCTCTTCGTTCTTTGCAATCTTACCAAGAATGAAGACAGCTCTGGTATATCTTGACTTCAAGATGGAACCGGAGGACTTCTTGGATTTGGGTGCACTATGGCTGGTGTTTCCCATTGTGGTTAATTTTTTACATTTGGAGGCTTTTGGATACTATGGCTGGTATCCTCGGCCCCTAAAGTTGACGTAGTATTTGATGAGGTGATTGGTTGACTGCCTGAAGGAGTACTACGGCTGGTGGAGTCAACTACTATCTGGGGAGGGTTCTTCCTTTTTTGTTTTAATTATTTTTTCGTACGCGACTGGTTTTACCCCCAGCCTTTCATCCTTGGGTACGGTTTGCTACCTACTCACACCACCACTGGAATTAGGTTGGATTTAAAGGTTTACTCCTACCTCAAACTAATGGATCACAACAAACGATTGAGACGTTAGCGTAAATCCTTGGATGACACTAACCGTTTGACCGGTTAGCCATTTTCAGGCGCGCCCACGAGAAGGACTAAGAATGAGGATTTCTGCCCAAATTAATAGGTTAGCTAGGGACGAGTTAGTTTATGAGATTGAGCGTTAGTTTATGATTGGGCTCATAGAGCCCAAGTGCGTCAGTGATCTGGTCGTTTTGGGAAGGAAGCTGGAGACAGTGCGAGCAAATGTGGAAACGTTTGTTCCACCTCCAACGACTCGGGGTAGGCATCTCCTGGAACCGGATTTGGCCTACATTGCTTCGGAGGAACCAAGGGTTTCGGTTGTCGTTCAAGACAACTAACAGCGTCGATCACCACGACCAATGAGGTGTTTTAATTGCGATAGCGAAGGGCATTTCGCTAATCCTTGTTCCGCTCCTAGGCGTTGTAATGGTTGTGGTGCAGTAGGGACGTCGCGTAAGGATTGTCGGCCCTGTTCGGGAAATGCGCAACGGCCTCTTGGGTCAGCACGACAAGAGCGCCGTCGCAATTAGAGAGGTCGCCTGCTGGTGACCAGTTAGGGTTTTCTTAAATTCATTTAGGTTTTACTTTGGAGGCAAACGGGGAAGATAGGCGACCATACTTAGTAGTTTCAATTAATGGGATTAGGTTTTTTGACTTTTGGATTCGGGCGCTTCACGCACAATCATTTGCAGGGACGGGTGGAATATTTTGAAAGATTTAGGGCTAGTGTTAGGTAGAGGCAACATAAAATCGGTTGCATTAGCAGATAAGGCAGGAATAGAAGTTTTAGGGGTGGTATCTTTACCAATTGTGGTACAGGAGAAGACAGTGTTTTTAGATTATTTGGTGATACCAGTTCTACCACACGTGATGATCTTAGGTGCAGATTTTTGGGCACTGACGGGAGTGGTCCCGGATTTGAGATCGGGCATGTGGAATTTTTCGAGTCAACAGATGGTTGGCTCTATTTCAGCGATTAGGGAAAAGTCCGAGTTGGACGTGGCCGAAGTAAGGCAACTCGAAATTTTGGTAGACAAAATTTTTTAAGCTATGCCAGAGGGCTTAGGGTGCACACAATTGGTAGAGCATAAGATAAGGACGTCGGCAGAACCAATTAAACAAAGGTATTATCCGGTCTCACCGGCAATGCAGGGACATATTGATAAGGAGCTAAAGGAGATGCTGGATGCGGGAGTTATCAAGAAAGAAAGAGAGAAATCAAGCAGCCCGTGGGCATCGCCAATAGTTCTTATTAGAAAGAAGGATGGTTCATTTAGGTTCTTCGTCGACTATAAGAAGCTTAATAAAGTTACAGATAGGGATGCTTATCCACTTCCATACATTTCAACGACCCTAGATAAACTTCGAGATGCGAATTTCTTAACATCTTTAGATATAAAGTCGGCAGATCCCGATGGAGGAGGGATCCCGCCCACTCACAGCCTTCACGGTTCCGAATAGAGGTCTGTTCCAGTTCAAGCGAATGCCATTCGGCTTATATAACGCGCCTGCGACGTGGCAACGATTTATCGACAGCGTTTTGGGTGCCGATTTGGAGCCACACGTATTCGTGTATTTGGACGATATTATTGTTACCAATTCTTTCAAACAACACCTTGAGATACTGGAAGAGGTCCTTAAGCGTTTATGTGAGCTGGTGTTGAAAGTTAGTCGGGAAAAATGTAACTTTTGTAGGCCCTCTTTAAAATTCCTAGGTTACGTCGTTGATAGGAACGGATTACATGTGGAAAGCATGGTTAGGATTCCTGCACCGAAGAATGTATAGGAAGTTAGGAGCTTTATAGGAACAATTTCGTGGTACAGACGTTTTGTACCAAATTTCGCCATTTTAGTCAGGTCTTTAACAGATTTGTTAAAGAAAAGTAGGTAGTTTTAGGAAGGCGAAAGAATGTTTGATTACGGCACCGATCTTGACTGGCCCGGATTTTCAGCGACCTTTTGTGGTGCAAACCGACGCATCAGATTTTGGTATCGGGGCTGTATAATCTCAGGAGTTTGGGGAAGGAGAGAAAGTTGTTTGTTATTTAAGTAGGTCTCTCAATAGGTGTGAGAGAAACTACTCGACGACTGAAAAGGAATGCTTGGCTGTACTGTGGGCTGTTGAGAAGTTGCGTCCGTATATCGAAGGTGTTCGGTTTACGGTTGTGACGGATCACTACTCTCTTATATGGCTGAGTAATCTTAAGGATCCGTCGGGTAGATTACCGCGCTGGGCAGTGAGGCTTCAGCAATTCGATTTTGATATCATTCATCGAAAGGGGAAGGAACTTGTCGTCCCGGATATGTTGTCGCGAGGAGTTCCGGTAGTGGCCGAGATCTCGGATGCGGATTTGGACCCTTGGGTGGTGAAGATGATTTCGGCGGTCGAGTTGAATCCATTAGCATACCCAGCGTGGAGAGTGGAAAATGGACGGCTTTTCAAGTTCATGAATGCCAGTCACATTATAGTCCACGAGGATAACAATGAGTGGAAATTAGTTGTAGGCAAATCAGGTAGATTATGGGTTTAAAGAGACTGCCATGACAGTCGTTTAGCTGGACATATGGGAGTCCGAAAAACTTTTGCTACAGTAGGAGGCAAATATTATTGGCCTAAAATGAGACAGAATATAACTAGGTAAGTTAGGAATTGTAAAGTGTGCCAACAGGTAAAGCCGGTGAATGAGAAACCCGCTAGTCTGATGAGGGAACGTGTAGGGGTTTCGAGGCATTGGGAAATGATTTGCGTAGACTTGGTAGGACCTCTTCCCAAGTCCAGTAGGGGGTTCGTTTATATTTTGACTGTTGTTGACTATTTTACCAAATTTCCCCTTTTGTTCGCGTTGAGATCTGCCACCGCAAAGGCAGTATGTAAGGAGTTGGAAGACAATGTCTTTCTTTTATTTGGCGTTCCATCAGCGGGCGTATGTGACAACGGCCCGCAGTTCCGTAGCAAGGAATTGAAAGCGCTTTGCCAGGCGTACGCGTTACAACTACGTTACACAGCACATTATAATCCACAGGCTAATCCTGCGGAGAGGATTAACCAAATTATAAGGACAACGCTGAGAGCGTATGTCTCCGAAAATCACCGAAGTTGGGACTCACAGTTGGCGAAAGTAGCGTGCGCTATACGCACGGCCCAACACGACGTTTTAGGGATTTCGGCATATTATGCGAATTTTGGCAGGGACATGATGACTTGTGGTCGAGAGGTAGCTCCTACAAGTCATCACGTCGGGAATAGGGAAGCAGCTCCGGGTAGGGATTTAGCTGTAGGTGATAGAGATTTAAGTGTAGGAGATATAGATTTAGATATAGGAGATAGAGATGTAGATAGGGATGAGTTAGAACACCGATTTAGGGAGCTTAGGTTAGATATAGGTAGAAAGTTAGCGGCGGCCGCCAAGAAGTCCGCGAGAGTCTACAACTGCGACGGTGAGATACCAATATCTCCCAAACGAGTTGGTATGGCGCAGAAATTTCGCGTTATCAGATGCCGCTAATTATTATGCCGCAAAGTTGGCTCCTAAATTCGTCGGTCCCTTCAGGATAAGTAAGCGGGTGTCACCTTGGACATACACGCTATCCGATGAGAACGGCAAAGACCGTGGAACATGGCACGTGAAGGATCTTAAGTCTCATCACGATGCAGAATAGTCTAGAAGTCCCAATAGAGTAGCTTTAGCTTGTTTTTGTTTTTATTTTTGATTTGTTTTTGAGATCTAGACGGGCAGTTTTGACCAATGGTGGGAATGTCTCTCCTTTGTTGTGGCGTCGACTTACATCTTGGGAAATGGTTTGGGTTCCTGCGAAAACCAAGTCCATTTCCCAGGAGGTGAGGGTGGGGTTTGTTTTGCGTTAAATTTTACCGCACAGAGGCCTACTCTCTTTCCTTTCTCTCCCTGCCCCTGGTCCCTCTTTTCTTGGGTTTTGTACTCGAGGTCCTGGGATGTGGACGGGCATCCGAGGACCCCATCAGCCTCCGGACCACCTCCCTGGAGCCTTAAGGGTTCGACCACATAGGTACTCGTAGCGACAGGCCGGTCACAAGCCATCAGACGGATGGGAGTCCCGGTTGCGCAGCCCTTCGGACGGAACTCGCAACCGTCGATTAAGAAGGAACGCAAGTCGAATGGTGAGCCTGGCAGGGCGTCAGGAGACTCCCACCGACCAACAGTACAAATGTACCGACAGGAGGTCGGTATAGACGAAAGAGTGGGGGGAGGACGATCCCCTTAGCCAACACTCCACCGAGGGATAACTATTAGACCAGCATCTGAGTCTATAAAAGGGTGTGGCGGACGGCCAACACAAAAACACGCCAACGATTGTCACACCAAAATAGTATGTGACAAGAACATACACAAATTACGTTCGATGGGTGGAGAGACGACGATCTCTTTACGAATCACCCCGCCGCGGGAGCAACAGAGGAGCAGCAGAGGAGTGTAGGCGGACGGCCAATTAAAGACACTCTTCGTGAGATCTACCATAACCACCAAGGTAGAGAGAGCTTGGTTCGATGGGCATAGGGAAGACGATCCCTAAGTTTAGGCCCCTACGATGGAGCAACGGAGGAGCCGCAGAGAGTGTAGGCGGACGGCCACATAAAACGTACTCCCACAAATCGTTCAAAGACGATCGCAGCACCATCACAGTGAAGAGGGACAATTGCGACACTGAGAACCAAAACAACATAAAAATAACCACCACCAAAAATGCATCCCAATTAAGGCCGAGAGCCCACCCTAAATTCAACCATTTGTAAGGAATGGCATGTTATCGCTAGTCTCATTCCCCAAATCTGCGCGTAAGACTACCGAAATAGCTTAAATAACTCACGGAAAATTTTGTAAACAAACCATACCTGATGGATACGTACAACCCCAACATGCGCATTGGAGGTCATCATGGGGATATTACCGCTGGACTTATTTATTAAGAAAACAGCGGCCCAAACGGCACTTCGTTTGCATCGAGATGCGAAATGGCACAATTGTGAAACGATCTATGGACATAGGAAGATCCTGGAACTTCTCAAAACCGAGATTAGGGAGCTGAACATGGCTATGGATCGAATAACAAGGGTGCGTATTATGGAAAGAAATCACAAAACTCGTATTGAGGACGGATTACTTCCAGAAAAAAGAAATGGTGAAATAGTGATTTTCACGGATGGATCCATGATGGATGGCGGAGCGGGGACCGGTATCTATTCAGAAGAGCTGGAACTTGCCCGTCACATTAGCCTCGGGAAATACACTTCAGTATACCAGGCTGAGATGATTGCTTTGCTTCATGCGTTGGACTACTTGCTTGAGTGTCAGGTGGAAGGAAGAAATATCCTTATAGCACTGGACAATCAGGCGGTGATCAGATGCATGGAACAAACAAACATCACAACATCATTGGCACTGGAATGTGTATCTACTTAAGCTCAATAAGTGTTCACCTAAAAATGAAGTAACACTGACTTGGGTACGGGGACACATAGGGATCGAAGGCAATGAAAAGGCGAACTCCCTTGTAAAACAGGGGTCAACTGAAAAGTTGCTGGGACCATAACCATTCTCTTCTATTGGCAGAGGAATGGTAGAACAGCTGATTCACAAATGGATCACGGCAGAACACCTGAGAAGGTGGTCAACCGTGGAACAGTGTAGACAAGCTAAAATGGCAATAAAGTGGCCGACCTGTTCCACTCAAAGAAGGGTTCTAAGTATGAGTCGAGGAACATCGAAATGGGTGGTGGCTTTGTCTACAGGACATGGTAATTTCGGGTATCACTTAAGGAAAATGGGCCTTATAGAGGCTGATACCTGTAGACTATGCCTGGAGGAATCTGAGAAAGCGGCACATATACTGTGTCAATGTCCAGCGTTGGCTGGCAGAAGAATCAGGATTTTTGGACATCATTGGGTCGAGACCCAGTCGATGAAACAAATCTCCCATAAACAGATGCTAGCGCTAACACTAGGAATTAAGCCCAGAGAAGAACTGTGGAGAAATCCAGTAGATAGACGAAAAGAGACCCGACAATGGTGGTCTGATTCGAATATCTCTCGAAATCTCTATATATATGTATATATACCTGATGGATTCCTTGTCAGCTAGTGGGAGTAATTGGGTTTTCCCACGTTAAGGGAAAGGTCCAACGTCCGATGTCCGGGTGGGGAATATTAGCGTCGACCATTATCCTTCTTTTCTTATTTTTTTTTATTATTTTAAATTAACTTTTAATTCGTGGGGAAAATGCCGGGTTGCAAATTCCTCCACGAATTACTTTGTTTGTTTGCTATGACAGAGGGTCATAGAAATTATTATCATAGACGACTAACTCTGATAAAAGAGAAAAGAGTCCGAAGTCGTCTGGCTAATCCAAATGTACTGGAAGGATCTTACGAAGGCGAATTCCAGTACATTAAGAGAGGAATGATTGGAAATTATGGTTGGTTGGTTGGTTTAAATAATTGGCGTTGGTTGGTTTAAGTGGCTGTATTTCCCGTACGAGGGAAAGACACAAATATCGCAATTGAGCGCCGTTTTAAGACCACAACTCACGGAAACCTGAGAAATAAAGGGGAAGAAGGACGATGAGGGAACTTACAACCAGCCTGAGGAGTTAAGAAATTTGATGAACTTATTGAAATGAATACATTGGATGGCCGAAAGGTCATCATAAAAGGGATGACCTAGAGCACTGTGTCTGGTTTTGGCTAGGGCCAGACACTCACAAAGAAGATGAAACACTGTTTCACTCTTATTTGTGTCCGCGCAACTACGGCAGTGGGCGTTATGGGGGATGCCAAGTTTGGCTGTGTGAGTTCCTAAGGGCAAATGGCCCGTACTAATTGCCGTTAGTCTGGCGACATATACACGCGTTCTGGCTAAGAGGTTGTTTGTTCTGGCATCATCATAGGTTGGCCAAATTTTTCTCGAAATGGCACAGCTCGTCAGGTTCAGCCATCTGGTCTCCGCCCTTGAGGTGCAGTAGAGGAGGATTTCTCTCTTAACGTATCCCAGCGGAGGGAAGACTTCCTCCGCTAGAGACACGGACAGAGTAGAGCCACGTCTGGCAAGTTCATCAGCTTTCTCATTCCCCTCTATGTTCCTATGGCCACGAACCCAGACGAGAGTGATTTCAAACAGATGACAAGCCCTGGCAAGCGTCTCCCTGCAGTCCACAACAAGTTTAGACTTCGATTTAGTTGCCCCGACAGCCTTAATCGCGGCCTGACTGTCGACGAAGATGCCTATTTTTCTTCTGGGTGAAGTTACGTTAAGAAGCAGTCTACACGCCTCCTTGATTGCAAGTACTTCTGCTTGAAAGACGCTGGCAGCGGAATGATTTGGAGATGTCTAATTCTGCTGAGAAAATGCCCGCTCCCACTCCACAGCTCATTTTTGAACCATCTGTGAAAATGGGTATGTCGAAATCGTTTACGACCGCATTTTCCTCCCATTCTAATCTAGAGGGGAATCTAACAGAGAAGTTTTTATGGAAGTTGAGTTTGGGTACGATGTAGTCCGTAGGTATACGACCAATGGTGTATTGGTGATGGGAGAGTGACCTTTCAACTGTGCGCACAACTTCATGGAGAGCAGTCTCCGTCGACTTGCCCTTGAGGTATGCGTGTTGTGAATCATATAAGGGAGACCTTTCAAGGCCTGTTCTTATGTGAAGGAGGTTTAGCTAATAGGTCGGAAGTCCTTCGCGGATTCATGACCTCTTTTGCCGACTTTCGGTATAAAAACTACTCGGACAAACTTCCAAGACTGAGGTATGTGATTTAGTAAGATACTGCTTCTGTAAATTTTAACAAGTAAGGGTAGCATTATCCTTTCCTGTTTTTGCAGCATGATGGGGAGAATGCCGTCCTGCCCCGGTGATTTATACGGAGCGAAACTGTGGATGGCCCAGGAGATCTTTTCCTCGGTTATAATGCGTTCAACTTCTTCCCGGTGCGAGGGAGAACTCCCCCGCGAGTTGGACGGGATTACGCAGTGTTCTTTACAACCAGGAAAGTGAGTTTTGAATAGAAGCTCTAAGGGTTCATCAGTTGATTTCGTCCAGGTTCCGTTCGTTCTCTCAATGAAAGATGGAATGGAGCGTTCTTTGGATAGAATCTTACTGAGTTTAGCAGATTCCTTGAGAGTATCGATAGATTGGCAGTATTCGGACCATGCTTGTGTCTTAGCAGATCTAATAAACTTTTTGTAGAGCTTTAGGCAGTCTTTATAAGGTTGCCAGAATGTATGCCTGTAGCAGATATTGAAAATATCCCTAGTCATCCTTCTAAGGATAGTTAGGTCCTCATTCCACCACGGCTGTAAGGATTTTTTGCTGTATTTAACAGGACACGATGCCTTGAAGGCTGTGCTCATCGCACTTTCAAGTGCAAACGATATTGTGTCCAGTTCTGCACCAGAGTCAAATTCTGGGTGTGGGGTGTTAGGAAGCTTAGATTTTAAGACCTGACCGAATTTCTTCTAGTCAATTCTCTTTGGGTTTCTATATAGGACTGGAGTATCTGCTTTGATACTGAGATTGAAGAGAATCCACTTGTGGTCCGAGAAGGACTTTGAGTCGGACACTCTCCAATTTTCAACCCTCACGTTGTCATTGTTTGTTTTAAGTGTAATGTCTAGCACTTCTTCCCAGCCATTATAATTTTCCGTGCTTGGAAAAATAAAGGTAGGGGTGTTACCCACATTACATACACATAGATCGGCAGTTAAAAGAAAATCAAATAAGGACTCACCTCGTTCATTTATTTCCTTGCTGCCCCAAAGATGATGTCGGGCGTTAGCGTCACAGCCTATAAGCAGACTCCCTTGCCTGACTTGAATTTCTGCTGTAAGTTTCTGCACTTCTTCTGGGCGGGGATGGTTTGTCGTGCGTCATATATGCGGATGATAGGAATATTTTTTGATCCTGGGTGTGTTCTAATTTAATGACGGTTAAATCACCCGAGCAAAAGTTGGGACATAAGAAAGCATTAATGTATTTTTTAGCTAAAATGCATGTTCTTGGTAAAATAGGTTGTAGTTGTTGTCTGAGAGGCCCACTATAGTCGTGTTCTTGACCCAGGGCTCTTGAATGATGCCGATGACAATGTCTTCCTCTCTGAAGAAGACCAGAAGATTCTCCGATACACATTTCGAGTGCTGGAGATTCGACTGGATGACTTTCAGAATGTTGTTGTTGTGGGTTGGAGGCGATCGCCACTTCCTCCAACAACTTGTTGGCAGCGACGACATCGTCTGTGTTTGGCAAGCCGAATGCCAAACCGTAGCTTGAAATCCGCTGCTTCTAGTGCCCCTAGGCACTCCTCGTTGATTAGCAGGAGATAGGATAGGCTGTTTTTCTGGGGTTCCTCTGCCTTTATGACAGCCCAGTCGTCCATGGGGATGGTCGGGTTCTGAAGCTTGAGGCACTTAAGAAGACTCTCAGAGTCTATCTTCATCACGGGCAACCAAATACGGGCCCTAGGTCTCGTCGGGATATCCTTGGCAGGGATCAGCTTAAGCTTTAAGCCATCCCAAGCTTCGGCGATCTTGTCGATGCATTGGCCAAGGAAGTCCTTAGAGTACTGGTCCACGCATTTAATCACCCGATATCCTCGCACCACATCCGCGCAGTCGAAACTGGGTAGTCGGCTGTCAACTCCGGAGAGCACATGATCCACAACCATCTCGGATAGCTTGGCTTCAATTTTACACCAACGGTCCATCACAGTTTTGCCGTTATTGGACATCTCATCTATAATGGCAACCTGAAGATGGTCCCTCACTACCTCGGTGAAGGTTCTGACTGCCTGGGAAGTTGATGGGCCCTGAAGGTTTGTCAATCTCGGGGCAATCTTGGACTTTTTAAAGGCGTGAGAGGTCTCATCTTGAGACCTGTTTCTTTTCTGTTGCGATTGCTTCGGGTTTTTCTGGTAGTTGACGTACTCGTCGACCACCTTTTGGTACTTGATTTTGTCTTCCTTGTCCCTCTCGTTAGTCATACCAGTCTCTTCGTTCTTTGCAATCTTACCAAGAATGAAGACAGCTCTGGTATATCTTGACTTCAAGATGGAACCGGAGGACTTCTTGGATTTGGGTGCACTATGGCTGGTGTTTCCCATTGTGGTTAATTTTTTTACATTTGGAGGCTTTTGGATACTATGGCTGGTATCCTCGGCCCCTAAAGTTGACGTAGTATTTGATGAGGTGATTGGTTGACTGCCTGAAGGAGTACTACGGCTGGTGGAGTCAACTACTATCTGGGGAGGGTTCTTCCTTTTTTCTTTTAATTATTTGTTCGTACGCGACTGGTTTTACCCCCAGCCTTTCATCCTTGGGTACGGTTTGCTACCTACTCACACCACCACTGGAATTAGGTTGGATTTAAAGGTTTACTCCTACCTCAAACTAATGGATCACAACAAACGATTGAGACGTTAGCGTAAATCCTTGGATGACACTAACCGTTTGACCGGTTAGCCATTTTCAGGCGCGCCCACGAGAAGGACTAAGAATGAGGATTTCTGCCCAGGCCCTGGAAATTATGAGACGGCTAACGGGTTACGGTAGCGCATTGGTGTCGCAAAAATTTGACCGTTCTACCCGATAGT
Source organism: Cheilosia vulpina (assembly GCA_916610125.1). Lineage (NCBI taxonomy): Eukaryota > Metazoa > Arthropoda > Insecta > Diptera > Syrphidae > Cheilosia > Cheilosia vulpina. The sequence continues at coordinate 52,185,983 of OU744276.1, read as the reverse complement.
GAATTTGGTGGTTAATGGCCGTGGGAGGCATTGCTGAATGCCAACTTAAAGATCCCACCGTTGCGGTCTAATACCCCAACCGTGTTGGAGCTGCTAACACCGGTTTGTTTTCTTGACAAGTGGTTTTTTATTTTGTCGGTACAGACAAATAGTTGTTCTGTTTCTTAGCGCAAGTTCATTTTGGTCTGAATCTGGTAAAGATGGAAATTAATAGGTTAGCTAGGGACGAGTTAGTTTATGAGATTGAGCGTTAGTTTATGATTGGGCTCATAGAGCCCAAGTGCGTCAGTGATCTGGTCGTTTTGGGAAGGAAGCTGGAGACAGTGCGAGCAAATGTGGAAACGTTTGTTCCACCTCCAACGACTCGGGGTAGGCATCTCCTGGAACCGGATTTGGCCTACATTGCTTCGGAGGAACCAAGGGTTTCGGTTGTCGTTCAAGACAACTAACAGCGTCGATCACCACGACCAATGAGGTGTTTTAATTGCGATAGCGAAGGGCATTTCGCTAATCGTTGTTCCGCTCCTAGGCGTTGTAATGGTTGTGGTGCAGTAGGGACGTCGCGTAAGGATTGTCGGCCCTGTTCGGGAAATGCGCAACGGCCTCTTGGGTCAGCACGACAAGAGCGCCGTCGCAATTAGAGAGGTCGCCTGCTGGTGACCAGTTAGGGTTTTCTTAAATTCATTTAGGTTTTACTTTGGAGGCAAACGGGGAAGATAGGCGACCATACTTAGTAGTTTCAATTAATGGGATTAGGTTTTTTGACTTTTGGATTCGGGCGCTTCACGCACAATCATTTGCAGGGACGGGTGGAATATTTTGAAAGATTTAGGGCTAGTGTTAGGTAGAGGCAACATAAAATCGGTTGCATTAGCAGATAAGGCAGGAATAGAAGTTTTAGGGGTGGTATCTTTACCAATTGTGGTACAGGAGAAGACAGTGTTTTTAGATTATTTGGTGATACCAGTTCTACCACACGTGATGATCTTAGGTGCAGATTTTTGGGCACTGACGGGAGTGGTCCCGGATTTGAGATCGGGCGTGTGGAATTTTTCGAGTCAACAGATGGTTGGCTCTATTTCAGCGATTAGGGAAAAGTCCGAGTTGGACGTGGCCGAAGTAAGGCAACTCGAAATTTTGGTAGACAAAATTTTTTAAGCTATGCCAGAGGGCTTAGGGTGCACACAATTGGTAGAGCATAAGATTAGGACGTCGGCAGAACCAATTAAACAAAGGTATTATCCGGTCTCACCGGCAATGCAGGGACATATTGATAAGGAGCTAAAGGAGATGCTGGATGCGGGAGTTATCAAGAAAGAAAGAGAGAAATCAAGCAGCCCGTGGGCATCGCCAATAGTTCTTATTAGAAAGAAGGATGGTTCATTTAGGTTCTTCGTCGACTATAAGAAGCTTAATAAAGTTACAGATAGGGATGCTTATCCACTTCCATACATTTCAACGACCCTAGATAAACTTCGAGATGCGAATTTCTTAACATCTTTAGATATAAAGTCGGCAGATCCCGATGGAGGAGGGATCCCGCCCACTCACAGCCTTCACGGTTCCGAATAGAGGTCTGTTCCAGTTCAAGCGAATGCCATTCGGCTTATATAACGCGCCTGCGACGTGGCAACGATTTATCGACAGCGTTTTGGGTGCCGATTTGGAGCCACACGTATTCGTGTATTTGGACGATATTATTGTTACCAATTCTTTCAAACAACACCTTGAGATACTGGAAGAGGTCCTTAAGCGTTTATGTGAGCTGGTGTTGAAAGTTAGTCGGGAAAAATGTAACTTTTGTAGGCCCTCTTTAAAATTCCTAGGTTACGTCGTTGATAGGAACGGATTACATGTGGAAAGCATGGTTAGGATTCCTGCACCGAAGAATGTATAGGAAGTTAGGAGCTTTATAGGAACAATTTCGTGGTACAGACGTTTTGTACCAAATTTCGCCATTTTAGTCAGGTCTTTAACAGATTTGTTAAAGAAAAGTAGGTAGTTTTAGGAAGGCGAAAGAATGTTTGATTACGGCACCGATCTTGACTGGCCCGGATTTTCAGCGACCTTTTGTGGTGCAAACCGACGCATCAGATTTTGGTATCGGGGCTGTATAATCTCAGGAGTTTGGGGAAGGAGAGAAAGTTGTTTGTTATTTAAGTAGGTCTCTCAATAGGTGTGAGAGAAACTACTCGACGACTGAAAAGGAATGCTTGGCTGTACTGTGGGCTGTTGAGAAGTTGCGTCCGTATATCGAAGGTGTTCGGTTTACGGTTGTGACGGATCACTACTCTCTTATATGGCTGAGTAATCTTAAGGATCCGTCGGGTAGATTACCGCGCTGGGCAGTGAGGCTTCAGCAATTCGATTTTGATATCATTCATCGAAAGGGGAAGGAACTTGTCGTCCCGGATATGTTGTCGCGAGGAGTTCCGGTAGTGGCCGAGATCTCGGATGCGGATTTGGACCCTTGGGTGGTGAAGATGATTTCGGCGGTCGAGTTGAATCCATTAGCATACCCAGCGTGGAGAGTGGAAAATGGACGGCTTTTCAAGTTCATGAATGCCAGTCACATTATAGTCCACGAGGATAACAATGAGTGGAAATTAGTTGTAGGCAAATCAGGTAGATTATGGGTTTAAAGAGACTGCCATGACAGTCGTTTAGCTGGACATATGGGAGTCCGAAAAACTTTTGCTACAGTAGGAGGCAAATATTATTGGCCTAAAATGAGACAGAATATAACTAGGTAAGTTAGGAATTGTAAAGTGTGCCAACAGGTAAAGCCGGTGAATGAGAAACCCGCTAGTCTGATGAGGGAACGTGTAGGGGTTTCGAGGCATTGGGAAATGATTTGCGTAGACTTGGTAGGACCTCTTCCCAAGTCCAGTAGGGGGTTCGTTTATATTTTGACTGTTGTTGACTATTTTACCAAATTTCCCCTTTTGTTCGCGTTGAGATCTGCCACCGCAAAGGCAGTATGTAAGGAGTTGGAAGACAATGTCTTTCTTTTATTTGGCGTTCCATCAGCGGGCGTATGTGACAACGGCCCGCAGTTCCGTAGCAAGGAATTGAAAGCGCTTTGCCAGGCGTACGCGTTACAACTACGTTACACAGCACATTATAATCCACAGGCTAATCCTGCGGAGAGGATTAACCAAATTATAAGGACAACGCTGAGAGCGTATGTCTCCGAAAATCACCGAAGTTGGGACTCACAGTTGGCGAAAGTAGCGTGCGCTATACGCACGGCCCAACACGACGTTTTAGGGATTTCGGCATATTATGCGAATTTTGGCAGGGACATGATGACTTGTGGTCGAGAGGTAGCTCCTACAAGTCATCACGTCGGGAATAGGGAAGCAGCTCCGGGTAGGGATTTAGCTGTAGGTGATAGAGATTTAAGTGTAGGAGATAGAGATTTAGATATAGGAGATAGAGATGTAGATAGGGATGAGTTAGAACACCGATTTAGGGAGCTTAGGTTAGATATAGGTAGGTTCCTGCGAAAACCAAGTCCATTTCCCAGGAGGTGAGGGTGGGGTTTGTTTTGCGTTAAATTTTACCGCACAGAGGCCTACTCTCTTTCCTTTCTCTCCCTGCCCCTGGTCCCTCTTTTCTTGGGTTTTGTACTCGAGGTCCTGGGATGTGGACGGGCATCCGAGGACCCCATCAGCCTCCGGACCACCTCCCTGGAGCCTTAAGGGTTCGACCACATAGGTACTCGTAGCGACAGGCCGGTCACAAGCCATCAGACGGATGGGAGTCCCGGTTGCGCAGCCCTTCGGACGGAACTCGCAACCGTCGATTAAGAAGGAACGCAAGTCGAATGGTGAGCCTGGCAGGGCGTCAGGAGACTCCCACCGACCAACAGTACAAATGTACCGACAGGAGGTCGGTATAGACGAAAGAGTGGGGGGAGGACGATCCCCTTAGCCAACACTCCACCGAGGGATAACTATTAGACCAGCATCTGAGTCTATAAAAGGGTGTGGCGGACGGCCAACACAAAAACACGCCAACGATTGTCACACCAAAATAGTATGTGACAAGAACATACACAAATTACGTTCGATGGGTGGAGAGACGACGATCTCTTTACGAATCACCCCGCCGCGGGAGCAACAGAGGAGCAGCAGAGGAGTGTAGGCGGACGGCCAATTAAAGACACTCTTCGTGAGATCTACCATAACCACCAAGGTAGAGAGAGCTTGGTTCGATGGGCATAGGGAAGACGATCCCTAAGTTTAGGCCCCTACGATGGAGCAACGGAGGAGCCGCAGAGAGTGTAGGCGGACGGCCACATAAAACGCACTCCCACAAATCGTTCAAAGACGATCGCAGCACCATCACAGTGAAGAGGGACAAGAGGGACACTGAGAACCAAAACAACAAAAAAATAACCACCACCAAAATTGCATCCCAATTAAGGCCGAGAGCCCACCCTAAATTCAACCATTTGTAAGGAATGGCATGTTATCGCTAGTCTCATTCCCCAAATCTGCGCGTAAGACTACCGAAATAGCTTAAATAACTCACGGAAAATTTTGTAAACAAACCATACCTGATGGATACGTACAACGCCAACATGCGCATTGGAGGTCATCATGGGGATATTACCGCTGGACTTATTTATTAAGAAAACAGCGGCCCAAACGGCACTTCGTTTGCATCGAGATGTGAAATGGCACAATTGTGAAACGATCTATGGACATAGGAAGATCCTGGCTCTTCTCAAAACCGAGATTATGGAGCTGAACATGGCTATGGATCGAATAACAAGGGTGCGTATTATGGAAAGAAATCACAAAACTCGTATTGAGGACGGATTACTTCCAGAAAAAAGAAATGGTGAAATAGTGATTTTCACGGATGGATCCATGATGGATGGCGGAGCGGGGACCGGTATCTATTCAGAAGAGCTGGAACTTGCCCGTCACATTAGCCTCGGGAAATACACTTCAGTATACCAGGCTGAGATGATTGCTTTGCTTCATGCGTTGGACTACTTGCTTGAGTGTCAGGTGGAAGGAAGAAATATCCTTATAGCACTGGACAATAAGGCGGTGATCAGATGCATGGAACAAACAAACATCACAACATCATTGGCACTGGAATGTGTATCTACTTAAGCTCAATAAGTGTTCATCTAAAAATGAAGTAACACTGACTTGGGTACGGGGACACATAGGGATCGAAGGCAATGAAAAGGCGGACTCCCTTGTAAAACAGGGGTCAACTGAAAAGTTGCTGGGACCATAACCATTCTCTTCTATTGGCAGAGGAATGGTAGAACAGCTGATTCACAAATGGATCACGGCAGAACACCTGAGAAGGTGGTCAACCGTGGAACAGTGTAGACAAGCTAAAATGGCAATAAAGTGGCCGACCTGTTCCACTCAAAGAAGGGTTCTAAGTATGAGTCGAGGAACATTGAAATGGGTGGTGGCTTTGTCTACAGGACATGGTAATTTCGGGTATCACTTAAGGAAAATGGGCCTTATAGAGGATGATACCTGTAGACTATGCCTGGAGGAATCTGAGAAAGCGGCACATATACTGTGTCAATGTCCAGCGTTGGCTGGCAGAAGAATGAGGATTTTGGGACATCATTGGGTCGAGACCCAGTCGATGAAACAAATCTCCCATAAACAGATGCTAGCGCTAACACTAGGAATTAAGCCCAGAGAAGAACTGTGGAGAAATCCAGAGAGTCTCTCTGAGTAAGATTTACAGTGGTAGATAGACGAAAAGAGACCCGACAATGGTGGTCTGATTCGAATATCTCTCGAAATCTCTATATATATGTATATATACCTGATGGATTCCTTGTCAGCTAGTGGGAGTAATTGGGTTTTCCCACGTTGAGGGAAAGGTCCAACGTCCGATGTCCGGGTGGGGAATATTAGCGTCGATCATTATCCTTCTTTTCTTATTTTTTTTTATTATTTTAAATTAACTTTTAATTCGTGGGGAAAATGCCGGGTTGCAAATTCCTCCACGAATTACTTTGTTTGTTTGCTATGACAGAGGGTCATAGAAATTATTATCATAGACGACTAACTCTGATAAAAGAGAAAAGAGTCCGAAGTCGGCTGGCTAATCCAAATGTACTGGAAGGATCTTACGAAGGCGAATTCCAGTACATTAAGAGAGGAATGATTGGAAATTATGGTTGGTTGGTTGGTTTAAATAATTGGCGTTGGTTGGTTTAAGTGGCTTTATTTCCCGTACGAGGGAAAGACACAAATATCGCAATTGAGCGCCGTTTTAAGACCACAACTCACGGAAACCTGAGAAATAAAGGGGAAGAAGGACGATGAGGGAACTTACAACCAGCCTGAGGAGTTAAGAAATTTGATGAACTTATTGAAATGAATACATTGGATGGCCGAAAGGTCATCATAAAAGGGATGACCTAGAGCACTGTGTCTGGTTTTGGCTAGGGCCAGACACTCACAAAGAAGATGAAACACTGTTTCACTCTTATTTGTGTCCGCGCAACTACGGCAGTGGGTGTTATGGGGGATGCCAAGTTTGGCTGTGTGAGTTCCTAAGGGCAAATGGCCCGTACTGATTTCAAACAGATGACAAGCCCTGGCAAGCGTCTCCCTGCAGTCCACAACAAGTTTAGACTTCGATTTAGTTGCCCCGACAGCCTTAATCGCGGCCTGACTGTCGACGAAGATGCCTATTTTTCTTCTGGGTGAAGTTACGTTAAGAAGCAGTCTACACGCCTCCTTGATTGCAAGTACTTCTGCTTGAAAGACGCTGGCAGCGGAATGATTTGGAGATGTCTAATTCTGCTGAGAAAATGCCCGCTCCCACTCCACAGCTCATTTTTGAACCATCTGTGAAAATGGGTATGTCGAAATCGTTTACGACCGCATTTTCCTCCCATTCTAATCTAGAGGGGAATCTAACAGAGAAGTTTTTATGGAAGTTGAGTTTGGGTACGATGTAGTCCGTAGGTATACGACCAATGCCGTTAGGAAGGGAGTGTAGGATGCTGGTGTGCCCATAAGGCCTTTCGGACCAACATCTAGATTCCTTCAATCTAACTGCACTGCACGCTGCAATGTTTCTTATGTGCAGATCCACTGGCAGGAAATTGAGAATCACATTGAGCGCCTCGGTCGGACTTGATCGTAGGGCTCCTGTGATTCCAATTCCAGCTGTTCTTTGGACTCTACTTGATTTAGTGATATTATAAGCTTTGCTTAAGGCGGGCCACAATACCAGTGACCCGTAGGTGAGGATAGGACGTACAACAGCTGTGTACATCCAACAAACCATCTTTGGATAAAGTAAGATTTTGGTTATTCAAGTGAGAAGGTTGGTATTTTGGTTTTGGTGGTGAACAGTATCAGTTCAGTTTTGCTTGGGTTAACTCTAAGACCACAACTTGTAGCCCAACCGCTAATCTTACCCAGTGCTCTTCCCATGATTTCACTTATCACGTTCGGAAACATCCGCATACGCAACGACTTTAATACCTTCCCTGTCGAGTCTTGACAGGATTTTGTTAAGTACCATAATCCATAAGAGTGGCGAGACCACCCTACCTTGAGGTGTTCCTCTGCTTACTGATTTGGTTAAAAGGGTGTTACCAAGTTTTGCTTGAAGGATCCTCGTTTTAAGCATGGAAATGATCCATGAAGTGACGAAATCCTCTACCCCCAGTTCTAAGAGAGATTCCTGGATCAATTCAGTATGGACGTTGTTAAAAGCGCCGTCTATGTCTAAGAAGGTAGCTAGGGTGTATTGGTGATGGGAGAGTGACCTTTCAACTGTGCGCACAACTTCATGGAGAGCAGTCTCCGTCGACTTGCCCTTGAGGTATGCGTGTTGTGAATCATATAAGGGAGACCTTTCAAGGCCTGTTCTTATGTGAAGGAGGTTTAGCTAATAGGTCGGAAGTCCTTCGCGGATTCATGACCTCTTTTGCCGACTTTCGGTATAAAAACTACTCGGACAAACTTCCAAGACTGAGGTATGTGATTTAGTAAGATACTGCTTCTGTAAATTTTAACAAGTAAGGGTAGCATTATCCTTTCCTGTTTTTGCAGCATGATGGGGAGAATGCCGTCCTGCCCCGGTGATTTATACGGAGCGAAACTGTGGATGGCCCAGGAGATCTTTTCCTCGGTTATAATGCGTTCAACTTCTTCCCGGTGCGAGGGAGAACTCCCCCGCGAGTTGGACGGGATTACGCAGTGTTCTTTACAACCAGGAAAGTGAGTTTTGAATAGAAGCTCTAAGGGTTCATCAGTTGATTTCGTCCAGGTTCCGTTCGTTCTCTCAATGAAAGATGGAATGGAGCGTTCTTTGGATAGAATCTTACTGAGTTTAGCAGATTCCTTGAGAGTATCGATAGATTGGCAGTATTCGGACCATGCTTGTGTCTTAGCAGATCTAATAAACTTTTTGTAGAGCTTTAGGCAGTCTTTATAAGGTTGCCAGAATGTATGCCTGTAGCAGATATTGAAAATATCCCTAGTCATCCTTCTAAGGATAGTTAGGTCCTCATTCCACCACGGCTGTAAGGATTTTTTGCTGTATTTAACAGGACACGATGCCTTGAAGGCTGTGCTCATCGCACTTTCAAGTGCAAACGATATTGTGTCCAGTTCTGCACCAGAGTCAAATTCTGGGTGTGGGGTGTTAGGAAGCTTAGATTTTAAGACCTGACCGAATTTCTTCTAGTCAATTCTCTTTGGGTTTCTATATGGGACTGGAGTATCTGCCTTGATACTGAGATTGAAGAGAATCCACTTGTGGTCCGAGAAGGACTTTGAGTCGGACACTCTCCAATTTTCAACCCTCACGTTGTCATTGTTTGTTTTAAGTGTAATGTCTAGCACTTCTTCACAGCCATTATAATTTTCCGTGCTTGGAAAAATAAAGGTAGGGGTGTTACCCACATTACATACACATAGATCGGCAGTTAAAAGAAAATCAAATAAGGACTCACCTCGTTCATTTATTTCCTTGCTGCCCCAAAGATGATGTCGGGCGTTAGCGTCACAGCCTATAAGCAGACTCCCTTGCCTGACTTGAATTTCTGCTGTAAGTTTCTGCACTTCTTCTGGCGGGGATGGTTTGTCGTGCGCCATATATGCGGATGATAGGAATATTTTTTGATCCTGGGTGTGTTCTAATTTAATGACGGTTAAATCACCCGAGCTAAAGTTGGGACATAAGAAACCATTAATGTATTTTTTAGCTAAAATGCATGTTCTTGGTAAAATAGGTTGTAGTTGTTGTCTGAGAGGCCCAGTATAGTCGTGTTCTTGACCCAGGGCTCTTGAATGATGCCGATGACAATGTCTTCCTCTCTGAAGAAGACCAGAAGATTCTCCGATGCACATTTCGAGTGCTGGAGATTCGACTGGATGACTTTCAGAATGTTGTTGTTGTGGGTTGGAGGCGATCGCCAGTTCCTCCAACAACTTGTTGGCAGCGACGACATCGTCTGTGTTTGGCAAGCCTAATGCCAAACCGTAGCTTGAAATCCGCTGCTTCTAGTGCCCCTAGGCACTCCTCGTTGATTAGCAGGAGATAGGATAGGCTGTTTTTCTGGGGTTCCTCTGCCTTTATGACAGCCCAGTCGTCCATGGGGATGGTCGGGTTCTGAAGCTTGAGGCACTTAAGAAGACTCTCAGAGTCTATCTTCATCACGGGCAACCAAATACGGGCCCTAGGTCTCGTCGGGATATCCTTGGCAGGGATCAGCTTAAGCTTTAAGCCATCCCAAGCTTCGGCGATCTTGTCGATGCATTGGCCAAGGAAGTCCTTAGAGTACTGGTCCACGCATTTAATCACCCGATATCCTCGCACCACATCCGCGCAGTCGAAACTGGGTAGTCGGCTGTCAACTCCGGAGAGCACATGATCCACAACCATCTCGGATAGCTTGGCTTCAATTTTACACCAACGGTCCATCACAGTTTTGCCGTTATTGGACATCTCATCTATAATGGCAACCTGAAGATGGTCCCTCACTACCTCGGTGAAGGTTCTGACTGCCTGGGAAGTTGATGGGCCCTGAAGGTTTGTCAATCTCGGGGCAATCTTGGACTTTTTAAAGGCGTGAGAGGTCTCATCTTGAGACCTGTTTCTTTTCTGTTGCGATTGCTTCGGGTTTTTCTGGTAGTTGACGTACTCGTCGACCACCTTTTGGTACTTGATTTTGTCTTCCTTGTCCCTCTCGTTAGTCATACCAGTCTCTTCGTTCTTTGCAATCTTACCAAGAATGAAGACAGCTCTGGTATATCTTGACTTCAAGATGGAACCGGAGGACTTCTTGGATTTGGGTGCACTATGGCTGGTGTTTCCCATTGTGGTTAATTTTTTTACATTTGGAGGCTTTTGGATACTATGGCTGGTATCCTCGGCCCCTAAAGTTGACGTAGTATTTGATGAGGTGATTGGTTGACTGCCTGAAGGAGTACTACGGCTGGTGGAGTCAACTACTATCTGGGGAGGGTTCTTCCTTTTTTCTTTTAATTATTTGTTCGTACGCGACTGGTTTTACCCCCAGCCTTTCATCCTTGGGTACGGTTTGCTACCTACTCACACCACCACTGGAATTAGGTTGGATTTAAAGGTTTACTCCTACCTCAAACTAATGGATCACAACAAACGATTGAGACGTTAGCGTAAATCCTTGGATGACACTAACCGTTTGACCGGTTAGCCATTTTCAGGCGCGCCCACGAGAAGGACTAAGAATGAGGATTTCTGCCCAGGCCCTGGAAATTATGAGACGGCTAACGGGTTACGGTAGCGCATTGGTGTCGCAAAAATTTGACCGTTCTACCCGATAGTGAATTTGGTGGTTAATGGCCGTGGGAGGCATTGCTGAATGCCAACTTAAAGATCCCACCGTTGCGGTCTAATACCCCAACCGTGTTGGAGCTGCTAACACCGGTTTGTTTTCTTGACAAGTGGTTTTTTATTTTGTCGGTACAGACAAATAGTTGTTCTGTTTCTTAGCGCAAGTTCATTTTGGTCTGAATCTGGTAAAGATGGAAATTAATAGGTTAGCTAGGGACGAGTTAGTTTATGAGATTGAGCGTTAGTTTATGATTGGGCTCATAGAGCCCAAGTGCGTCAGTGATCTGGTCGTTTTGGGAAGGAAGCTGGAGACAGTGCGAGCAAATGTGGAAACGTTTGTTCCACCTCCAACGACTCGGGGTAGGCATCTCCTGGAACCGGATTTGGCCTACATTGCTTCGGAGGAACCAAGGGTTTCGGTTGTCGTTCAAGACAACTAACAGCGTCGATCACCACGACCAATGAGGTGTTTTAATTGCGATAGCGAAGGGCATTTCGCTAATCGTTGTTCCGCTCCTAGGCGTTGTAATGGTTGTGGTGCAGTAGGGACGTCGCGTAAGGATTGTCGGCCCTGTTCGGGAAATGCGCAACGGCCTCTTGGGTCAGCACGACAAGAGCGCCGTCGCAATTAGAGAGGTCGCCTGCTGGTGACCAGTTAGGGTTTTCTTAAATTCATTTAGGTTTTACTTTGGAGGCAAACGGGGAAGATAGGCGACCATACTTAGTAGTTTCAATTAATGGGATTAGGTTTTTTGACTTTTGGATTCGGGCGCTTCACGCACAATCATTTGCAGGGACGGGTGGAATATTTTGAAAGATTTAGGGCTAGTGTTAGGTAGAGGCAACATAAAATCGGTTGCATTAGCAGATAAGGCAGGAATAGAAGTTTTAGGGGTGGTATCTTTACCAATTGTGGTGCAGGAGAAGACAGTGTTTTTAGAGTGTCGACTATAATAATTAATAAAGATAGGGATAAAGATAAAGTTACAGATAGGGATGCTTATCCACTTCCATACATTTCAACGACCCTAAATAAACTTCGAGATGCGAATTTCTTAACATCTTTAGATATAAAGTCGGCAGATCCTGATGGAGGAGGGATCCCGCCCACTCACAGCCTTCACGGTTCCGAATAGAGGTCTGTTCCAGTTCAAGCGAATGCCATTCGGCTTACATAACGCGCCTGCGACGTGGCAACGATTTATCGACAGCGTTTTGGGTGCCGATTTGGAGCCACACGTATTCGTGTATTTGGACGATATTATTGTTACCAATTCTTTCAAACAATACCTTGAGATTCTGGAAGAGGTCTTTAAGCGTTTATGTGAGCTGGTGTTGAAAGTTAGTCGGGAAAAATGTAACTTTTGTAGGCCCTCTTTAAGATTCCTAGGTTACGTCGTTGATAGGAACGGATTACATGTTGATCCGGAAAAGGTGGAAAGCATGGTTAGGATTCCTGCACCGAAGAATGTATAGGAAGTTAGGACCTTTATAGGAACAATTTGATACCCTTACGAGTATTATTAAAAACGCAGTCCCGAGCTTAACAACAGGAAAAAAACACTTATCAAAACAAAAGTGGTTTGATTATGAGTGTCTGAGAGCCAGGAATAATTCATTCTCACTACTTAAGCTTTTTAGGAAATATAATACAAGTATCTTTAAAACACTTTATGGAGAAGCAAATAAGGTTTTTAAGCGTCTTTGTTATGAAAAAAAAAATATATTCGACCTGCAGTGTATTGCTATTGTAAACAACTCTACATCCTCGGCAGAATTTTGGAAAGCTGTAAAGCATATAAATGGACGAGTGAATTGCATCGCGACGTCACTTAAAGCAACACAGCTAAGGGACCACTTTATTAATCTACTTAATTCACCACAGATCTCACCACCGTTCCAATATGCAGATCCATTGATTATAGATCAATTCCTAGATAACCCATTTTCAATAGAAGAAGTTAAAGAAGCCATTGATAAAGCTAAAAACAGAAAGGCCCCCGGAGATGACAGAATCCCATACGAGTTCTATAAAAACTGCACAGATGAATTTATGTTGGCTCTCGTTGCAGAATATAATAGAATTTTCGAATCCGCAAACATTCCGCAAAGCTTTAAAAAAGCAATTATCTATCCACTACACAAAAAAGGTGACTATGTCGATCCTGCAAACTACAGAGGAATCTCTTTTCTAAATACATCTGCGAAGTTATTTGCTGCGCTTATATATAACAGACTTACCTGATGGGTTGAAGATAAAAAAGTTTTGCACGAGTCTCAGGCCGGATTTAGAAAGACCTACTCAACAGTCGATCAATTGTTCACATTACTTAATATTGCGGAGATCTATAAGCAAAAACATAAAAAACTATATGCCTTTTTCGTCGACTTTCGAGCGGCCTTCGACACTATTGCACGCGAAGCTCTATTTTACAAATTGCACAATATTGGTTTTTCAACGAAAATAATCAACATCCTAAGAGCAATGTATGTAAATAATGTGGCGTATGTTTGGGATGGAGAATCAATTTCTGAAGAATTTACAACAACGATGGGTGTGAAGCAGGGATGTATTTTGAGTGCGCTACTGTTTATTCTGTTCATTAATGACATATCAGATGCGGTAAAGGGTGGAGTCGAGTTTGGCAGTATAAAAATTCCGGTTCTCAAATATGCAGATGACCTAGTTTTTCTGTCCGATACTATAGATGGATTGCAACTTATGATGAATAGGCTCTCCACATACTGCAAATACTGGAACCTAAGCGTGAACTTGAATAAGTCGAAGGTAATGGTGTTCAGAGGCGGCGGCGGCAGATATACTCAAAGTGAAAGGTGGATGTATCGAGGAGAATTGGTGGAAGTAGTCCGGGAGTATAAATACCTTGGAATTTTAGTTTCCTCAAACTTGAATATGAAGAAGCATCTAGAGGCCAAACTGTCTGAAGCCAAACGAGCAATCTCATCGGTATGGGGACGCTCCATCGATAATAAGAGTATAAACCATAGCTCGAAGCAGAAACTCTTTCGCACAACCGCAGCTTCAATTCTTCTGTATGGATCGCAGGTATGGGGATACTGTTCCTATGTTGAAGTTGAGAAGTTTTTTCGGTATTTCTTAAAGAGAATGTTCCGCTTACCAAGTTCTACACCTAATTACATGCTGCACCTGGAGACTGGAGCACCGCCAATGTTTTTGGAAACACTGAGATTACATTTTGAGTATATAATAAAAGTTATGGGTATGAGTGATGACAGACTGCCAAAAGTTGTACTCAAGAGTGTACTACGAAAGAAAGCAAGTTTCTTTCAAGAATGGGAACGCCTTGCATCAGACTGTGGAATGAGCATACGTATAGCACCCGATGAGCAACCCGAACATCTAAGAACGCAACTCAACATCCTATTGGAAAAAGTAGGTCGAAATATGTATGATCGCTTTGTAACAGTTGCACAGTCCTCTCAGTATAGGACGTACTACAGTAAGCTGAAATATCAACTAGCAGAAAAAACATATTTTCTGAACAACAATATGGTAGAGAAGATAAGTTTAATTTTTAAAATCAGAGGAGAGCTACTGAACCTGAACTTCATTCCACACCGCCCAGAACTACCTATCCTGTGTAATATTTGTAATATGAAGATACGAGAGGATGTATTTCACTTTCTTGCAGTATGCCCAATCTTAAAAGAAATACGAATAAGGTTTTTTAAGTCATATACCTTGGAAATAGATGAAGCAATTCAAATTTTAAATGGAGACCGAGGATGGGATTTACTCTACAACTACTGTACAAATGCACTGCGTTATAGAAAATGTATAGTTGATGAAGATTTTTAAAGTTTACGCTATTTTGTCAATCTGGTAGACGGCCATAGGCCAAACCATAATAGACTTAAGTATATATATATATATATTTCTTTCTTTTTATGAAGACTGTATTGAATTAAAGATGAAAATAAAAGTCAAATAAACTAAACTATAGGAACAATTTCGTGGTACAGACGTTTTGTACCAAATTTCGCCATTTTAATCAGGTCTTTAACAGATTTGTTAAAGAAAAGTAGGTAGTTTTAGGAAGGCGAAAGAATGTTTGATTACGGCACCGATCTTGACTGGCCCGGATTTTCAGCGACCTTTTGTGGTGCAAACCGACGCATCAGATTTTGGTATCGGGGCTGTATAATCTCAGGAGTTTGGGGAAGGAGAGAAAGTTGTTTGTTATTTAAGTAGGTCTCTCAATAGGTGTGAGAGAAACTACTAGACGACTGAAAAGGAATGCTTGGCTGTACTGTAGGCTGTTGAGAAGTTGCGTCTGTATATCGAAGGTGTTCGGTTTACGGTTGTGACGGATCACTACTCTCTTGTATGGCTGAGTAATCTTAAGGATCCGTCGGGTAGATTACCGCGCTGGGCAGTGAGGATTCAGCAATTCGATTTTGATATCATTCATCGAAAGGGGAAGGAACTTGTCGTCCCGGATATGTTGTCGCGAGGAGTTCCGGTAGTGGCCGAGATCTCGGATGCGGATTTGGACCCTTGGGTGGTGAAGATGATTTCGGCGGTTGAGTTGAATCCATTAGCATACCCAGCATCGAAAGTAGAAAATGCACGGCTTTTCAAGTTCATGAATGCCAATCACATTATAGTCCACGAGGATAACAACGAGTGGAAATTAGTAGTAGGCAAATCAGGTAGATTATGGGCTTAAAGAGACTGCCATGACTGTCGATTAGCTGGACATATGGGAGTCCGAATAACTTTTGCTACAGTAGGAGGCAAATATTATTGGCCTAAAATGAGACAGAATACAACTAGGTAAGTTAGGAATTGTAAAGTGTGCCAACAGGTAAAGCCGGTGAATGAGAAACCCGCTAGTCTGATGAGGGAACGTGTAGGGGTTTCGAGGCATTGGGAAATGATTTGCGTAGACTTGGTAGGACCTCTTCCCAAGTCCAGTAGGGGGTTCGTTTATATTTTGACTGTTGTTGCCTATTGTACTAAATCTCCCCTTTTGTTCGCGTTGAGATCTGCCACCGCAAAGGCAGTATATAAGGAGTTGGAAGACAATGTCTTTCTTTTATTTGGCGTTCCATCAGCGGGCGTATGTGACAACGGCCCGCAGTTCCGTAGCAAGGAATTGAAAGCGCTTTGCCAGGCGTACGCGTTACAACTACGTTACACAGCACATTATAATCCACAGGCTATTCCTGCGGAGAGGATTAACCAAATTATAAGGCCAACGCTGAGAGCGTATGTCTCCGAAAATCACCGAAGTTGGGACTCGCAGTTGGCGAAAGTAGCGTGCGCTATACGCACGGCCCAACACGACGTTTTAGAGATTTCGGCATATTATGCGAATTTTGGCAGGGACATGATGACTTGTGGTCGAGAGGTAGCTCCTACAAGTCATCACGTCGGGAATAGGGAAGCAGCTCCGGGTAGTGCGGAGGCAGCTTCGACAAGTAGGGATTTAGCTGTAGGTGATAGAGATTTAGATATATGAGATAGAGATATAGATAGGGATGAGTTAGAACACCGATTTAGGGAGCTTAGGTTAGATATAGGTAGAAAGTTAGCGGCGGCCGCCAAGAAGTCCGCGAGAGTCTACAACTGCGACGGTGAAATACCAATATCTCCCAAACGAGTTGGTATGGCGCAGAAATTTCGCGTTATCAGATGCCGCTAATTATTATGCCGCAAAGTTGGCACCTAAATTCGTCGGTCCCTTCAGGATAAGTAAGCGGGTGTCACCTTGGACATACACGCTATCCGATGAGAACGGCAAAGACCGTGGAACATGGCACGTGAAGGATCTTAAGCCTCATCACGATGCAGATTAGTCTAGAAGTCCCAATAGAGTAGCTTTAGCTTGTTTTTGTTTTTATTTTTGATTTGTTTTTGAGATCTAGACGGGCAGTTTTGACCAATGGTGGGAATGTCTCTCCTTTGTTGTGGCGTCGACTTACATCTTTGGAAATGGTTTGGGTTCCTGCGAAAACCAAGTCCATTTCCCAGGAGGTGAGGGTGGGGTTTGTTTTGCGTTAAATTTTACCGCACAGAGGCCTACTCTCTTTCCTTTCTCTCCCTGCTCCTGGTCCCTCTTTTCTTGGGTTTTGTACTCGAGGTCCTGGGATGTGGACGGGCATCCGAGGACCCCATCAGCCTCCGGACCTCCTCCCTGGAGCCTTAAGGGTTCGACCACATAGGTACTCGTAGTGACAGGCCGGTCACAAGCCATCAGACGGATGGGAGTCCCGGTTGCGCAGCCCTTCGGACGGAACTCGCAACCGTCGATTAAGAAGGAACGCAAGTCGAATGGTGAGCCTGGCAGGGCGTCAGGAGACTCCCACCGACCAACAGTACAAATGTACCGACAGGAGGTCGGTATAGACGAAAGAGTGGGGGAGGACGATCCCCTTAGCCAACACTCCACCGAGGGATAACTATTAGACCAGCATCTGAGTCTATAAAAGGGTGTGGCGGACGGCCAACACAAAAACACGCCAACGATTGTCACACCAAAATAGTATGTGACAAGAACATACACAAATTACGTTCGATGGGTGGAGAGGAGCAGCAGAGGAGTGTAGGCGGACGCCAATTAAAAGACACTCTTCGTGAGATCTACCATAACCACCAAGGTAGAGAGAGCTTGGTTCGATGGGCATACGTACATACGTACTGATGGATACGTGTTGTATCGCCGTTCGCCGTGCTTTCCTGTCACCAGGAGAAGAGCGAACTTGCGGAGAGGTTGAAAGAAAACAAAGTATTAATTTTTTATTAGAAAGGCCCGCTGTCTATAGCTTGGCTGCGACCTTTACTAATAGTATATTTTATTTTAATTAAATCAATATAGTAAGGCCCGCTGTCTATAGCTTGGCTGCAACCTTTACTATTCAAAAATCAATTAACAACTCTCTGCCTGACCCTTTCAACCACTCCTTTTTATATTCATTTTAACAGTTAAATTCCCCTCCAATCACTTGGAATCAGCAACCCAAGACAATTCTTATCCCAAAAACCTATTTTCGTAATCATGGTGCCCAAAGCAATATCCAAAGAATATGCTATGCCATCAATGTGTCGCAACATGTCATTGGCACTTCGACCATTCTGAGTTGAACCCGAAGTGAGTCAATGCGCTATCAGCATTACCCATGTCATTAGCACTTGTGTTCCTTTCCGTGTTCCCAGCGGTCGCCATGCGTCACCATTCATTGATACACGATACCCATAGTATACTCGTACTCGTAGTATGTAGTATATCGTATGAGTGTGCCTGATGGGTATAGTATGTCGCTTGGGTACCAATATGCAAGTGTTGCATTTTGGTGTTTACGGAATTGAAGTGGATTGCGCAAGTGAAATGCATTAGCGCGATAGTGACCTAGTGCCGACAAATTTATAGGTCATTTGTTTTATACTTTATGTGGACGTATATATTGGATTACGAAAGATAGAGTTTAGGGTAAAGATATCATAGTGGATGTTGCTGTGAAAGGAGTTGTGTGGGAAAACAGAGATAATTATGATGGGATATTGTGGGATATGTAGCGTGGATACTACATCCCATCCCCCTAAAAAAAAGAAAATTACTACCTTGAAGAGGTTAATTTTCTGTGGAGTCGTAGTGGGTGTAAGGTACAGGTCAGTTGATTATTAGTTTTTACTTATTATCTATTACAAAAAGATAATGATAATTTTATAAAATGGGTTACATATAATTTTTTCTTAAATGTATAAAAAATTTTTTTCTTTTTCAGAATTATTACGTAAACAATATATTTTTAGTTGTAAACAATTTGTAATATAAAGGTAATGTTTATGAATCGTAAGAAGTAATTTTATATTATTAGATACTTTTCTATTACAAAAACTTAATGATAATTTTATAGAATGGGTTACATATATATTTTTTCTTAAATGTATACAAAAAAATTTTCTTTTTCAAAATTATTACGTAAACAGTATATTTTTAGTTGTAAACAATTTGTAATATAAAGGTAATGTTTTATGAATCGTAAGAAGTAATTTTATATTATTAGATACTATAAATTATGTTTTTACAAGAATAATGGTATAAATGTATTGTAGTTATTTTTGTTTTGTTTAATTATTTGCAGTTTTAAGTTTTATTAATTTCCAAGTGTAATGGTAGGAGTCTCAATATCATTGAGTGTTTTGGGATTGGTTTTGATTTCGGAAGTGGTTTTGGGAGTAATGGAATCATGTTTGAACCTGTACTTAGTGTACTGTTTGTAACAGAATAATGTTAGAATTAAAGCGATGATAAGGTAAGTAGAGACGTAGTGGTGGATATTATGTTTGTCTAGTGGTATCAGGGGATCGTCTTCTAAGTTTTTCATGAGATTTATGCTTTCAGAGAGTGCATTTAGATCGTCCTGGCTTGAGAATTTTACGAAGGATGGTTTGTTAGTTTCGTTCCAGGGTCTATTGGTATGATTTGTGAGGATAGTGGAAATGTTAAGGGAGGGGATAAAAATGTTGTGGATGTATGTGGTTTTTTCCTTATGTGATCGTATGGTTAGTTCCTTGGTTTTGAGGTAGAAATCTCCAGAAATTAGTAATGTAGCTGTGTCTTTTAAAGAATAGGTCGTGAGGGTGTCTTGACAGATTTCGTCAAAAGTATACTCATTGATGGTTGAGAATAACCATTTATTAGTTTGAGACAATTGTATCCAAACCGTTGGGATGTTTGATTCCCTTATATTGCAGTTAGTGGGGTATGTGTTTGTCCTTTGGAGTATTTGGATTTCACACGGAGGGTTATTGGTGTTTTTACAAAAAGAAACTAATTATTATCCGGCTCCCATACAACTGTGTCGGTAGATTCGTACCCGTCTTCTGAATCATCTTCGTATTCGACTCGGTGCGGTGGGTTGCGTATCGCGGGGTTCCAACGTCGTGGGAGTGGACCTTTCAGTATATAAGTGGGACAGAATTCTAGTTCGTAATCTTCTTCTCTTATACCAAAGCTTATTGTGTCCCCGAAATGGAGCTTCCTTATAGTACAAGGGGTGAGTCTTTCCCCATTGATATAGGTTCCACGTGAGATATGGTGGTCCGCTATGTGTACTCTTTGATCGTTGAGGTCTACGTGAATTGCTGATTGACCAGGGGACACAAGCGGAGTAGACAGTTCTATGTCATTTGGATATCCCCTGCCTATCTTCGTGGTTCCGCGGCGCAGACGGAGTTCTTTTTGTGAAACTATATTAAATAGTGTCCATTCCGAATCTGGCTCGTAGTATATCGACTCCATCTTCTAAAAGAAGAGGATTGGGAGTAATTAAATCGGGGTCTCGGCAATATATTTGTATAATCTAAGCTTATCTGAGTGTGTGGGAAAGTATATAATGGTCTTATTCGTGGTAAAACTGTAAATTATTGTTGTGTATTAGTTTGGACTTGTTTTTTATTTTAATTATGGTGTTTTCGTTGGATAGGATTTTTATCACTTCGAAGGGACCTTCCCATAGAGGGGATAGTTTATTCTTTCTAGCGTTATTTCTTAGCAAGACCTTATCACCAACATTAAAGATTTTGGGGTTGGTTTTCTTGTCAAAATAATTTTTCGAGTTCTCTTTTCGTTTGTTTAGTATTACTTTAGCTGCTTGGTACCCATGTTGCAATCGTGCCTTTAATTCGTTTGCATAATTATCATAATTATACGAAACGTTTGGTTGTTGTGAGAGTTTGCTAGGTACGTTGGCTGGATAGCCGTAGAGCAATTCATATGGCGTAAAGCCTGTGCTTGAATGGGGAGTAGTGTTATACACGAACATCGCGTAAGGAATCCACGTGTCCCATGTAAGTGGATCTTGGTTGACGTAATGTCGTAAATACTCAATCAAGGTTTTGTGGCTACGTTCTAGTGCTCCATTTGTTTGGGGGTGATATGGGGTTGTGTTTAATTTTTTTATCTTCATAAGTGAACACGTTTCTAAAAACATTTTACTTAGGAAATTCGCACCTTGGTCCGTTAACAGTGAGAATGGAATGCCGTGTCGACAAACAATGTTTTCGACGAAAATTCTTGCAACTGTTGGAGCTTCTGCGTTGGGTATTGCGTATGCTTCTGAGTATTTGGTAAGGTCATCTTGAAAGGTTAAAAGATATTTACGGTCACTATAACTTGTTGGCAAGGGTCCAACTATGTCTAGAGCTATCCTTTCAAACGGTCTTGAACTAGTAGTCGTAATTTTCATGGGTATGGGCGGATTTCGCCTGCTCTTATTAACCTGGCATGAGGTGCACTTTCTAATATGGTCAGTAATATCTTGTGCCATTGTGGGCCAGTAGTATTTTTCTTTGATTCTTTTTAGGGTGCGTGAAACTCCTTGGTGACCTCCAAAAGGTGAATCATGGTATTCAAATATGATTGTTTTGATACTTTCTTGGTCGGTCAAAGTGACTCTGTCGTTGCTGTATAAGATTATTTCGATATCATTTTTATCAAAAACTTTTTCTATCAATATTTTGATGGTAGTTTTCATGTTGATACCTACATTTGGGGTTGTAATACCTATTGATTTTGGCTGGTTCTTATTTATGATGTCCCTTATTTTAATTAAACATTTTTCGGTTATTGATTCGTCTTTGTGACTTCTAAATGGTATAGGTAGTGTAGTAACATACCCGAATTTGGTTTCGGAAATGTTTGCTATATCAGGTTTAACGAAGTTTGGTATTAATTCTTGGAGATCTTTTTCTTCTGAAGATTCTACTAGAGGCAGTATTATTACTTTAAAATTTAGGTTTTTGTCTTGATATACCGTACCTTTCTTTTCTATCAAGGAAAAGCTGGAAATTGTTTGTAATTCGTCTTGGTTACTTTGTGGCGAACTATCTTCTTCAAGTATTTTCTTTTGGTTACGCGTGATCGCCATGACGTTGTTACTCTGATTGCTAGGTATTCGACTTAATGCATCTGCGTTAGTGTTGCATTTTCCTGATTTATAAATGATTTTATACTGGTATTCCTCTAACAAAATTCTCCACCGTGCTAATCGTGAAGTCGGATCCTTAAGGTTCATTAGCCATTGTAAGGGCCGGTGATCGGTGTATATGGTAAACTTGGTATTGTAGATATATGGTCGAAACTGTCTGATTGCGAAGATAATAGCCAATAATTCCTTTTCAGTTGTTGTGTATCGTGTTTCAGCACTGTTTAGTGTCCTGCTAGCGAAACAAATTGGTTTATCCTGTCCTATCGCTCCTTGTGATAAAACTGCTCCTAGTGCCAAGTCGCTTGCATCTGTTGTTACTACGAATTCTTGACTGAAGTCTGGGTAAGCTAATATAGGAGGGTTAACTATTTTTTGTTTTAAGGTTCTAAATGCTTCGTCGCAAAAGGCGTCCCATATGAAAGCAATATTTTTCTTTAAAAGATTAGTTAAAGGTTTGGCAGTTCTGGCGAAGTCAGGGATGAATCTTCTGTAATACCCGACAAAGCCTAGGAATGATTTTATACCTTTTACATTTGTCGGTTGTGGATAAGTGGTAACTGCTTTTATCTTCTCTGGGTCCGGCATTATGCCGTTTTCTGTGATTACATGTCCCAAGTATATTAACTCTTTTCTGATGAATTGGCATTTTTCTGGCTGAAGTTTTAGATTATGCTCCCGCAGTCGGTTGAGCACTTTTATAAGCCGATTATTGTGATCGTTAAGATCGTATCCGTATATAACTATGTCGTCTACGTAAACAAAACATTCAATTCCTTGAAGTCCCATTAGTACGTTGTTCATTAGTCTCTGAAATGTGGCAGGAGCATTTTTTAGACCGAAAGGCATACGATTGTATTCGTAGTGTCCAAACGGCGTGCTAAATGCCGTTTTGTGCTTGTCTGCTTTGTCCATAAGAATTTGGTGGAAACCTTTGGCTAGATCGAGAGTGCTGAAATACTTTGCCCTTCCCAATTGATCCAAAATATCTGTGATATTGGGTAAAGGATAAGCATCTCCCACAGTTGCTTCGTTTAATTTTCTAAAATCGACAACAACTCTCCAGCGTTTAGTACCATCTGGACCTGCCTTTTTTGGGACTAATAGCAGTGGTGAATTCCAAGGACTATAGCTTGGTTGCACCACACCATCCTGTAACATTTCATTTACCTGTTTGTGTATTTCCTCCTTAGTACTGTCTGGGAGGCGATATGGTTTAATGAACAAGGGAAGTTTTCCTTCGTCGGTTATTATTCTGTGTTGCGTAGTGTCGGTATAAGTAAGGTGGTCGCCATCGAGGAAGAATAAGTCGTTGTATTCCCGACAGATGTTAAGAACGGACCCCTTTTCTTCGGTATTACAATGCTGGAAGTCTAAGAGTGATTCTAATTTCTTTAAACGGTTCTTTACTGGGTCTCTTAACCTGTCTGCTTTGACTATTTCAAATTCGTTTAATTTTTCCCATCTTGGTCTGATATTGTTAAGACTTACTTCTTGGTCGATGTCTAAGGTATTCATCATGAGTACTTTGATTTTGGAATCCTTAGGTTGGGTTATTGTTTCACCTACGTATATACCTGGTAGGATTTCTTCTTTCTGTATTATTATGTCTTCGTTTACTTCTTTCTCGCTGAATGGAATGTCCACTACTTGACGCATTCGTGGCATTAACCTGATGGAGTTTTTTGTTTCTTCTTTGTTATTGAGGGCTGCTTTAGTTTTTCTGCTATTTACTTGGATGTCTCCAGTTCTATTTTTGACTGGGATTTCGTTTATATTTTTATTTGTAGGTTTATGGACTTGTGGATGAGGGAAGATATCAGAGATGACTTCCTTAGTGTCGTTTTTTGCAGAATCATCTGTTTTATTCCGTTGATAACCGGAACCAGATTTAGATTCCCATGCATGATTTGTATTATGGACCAAATCAGTATGGTTCGACTCTTGGACGCATCGTCTATCTTCTTTCTTGCTAGATCTACCCGTAGGTAGCACCTCGTAAGGTGTAGCATTTTGCTCCTCTTCTGTTGCCTCTTTTACCTGTTTAAGTTTTACATATACGTATTTATTTATATATTTATTGCCCTTTTTTAATTTTGCTTCTAGTTGACCTTTTCCATAGTTCACGTTACATTCGAATTTAGTTAGGAAATCGTTTCCCAGAATGCCGTCGTATGGTAGGTTTATTTCTTTGCTCATTATTTGGAAAGAATGTTTCAGGGATATGATACGTTCATCAGTTTCGAATTCCAATATTCCTGACCTTTCTCCAAGTGTATTTAGAGCGTCTCCAGCAATTGTGGATATGACACATTGCGTATTGTTTTCTTGTCTTAAAGAGTGCTGCGTTCCTTTTATTAGGCTTATACCGGCGCCTGTGTCAACGAGGAACGTAGAATTTTTTTTATCCGATGGCTTGAACTTGATGCATATCACTGGCTCCTCATATTCGGGACAGAATGATACGATCATATTCAAGTCTACATTCGGTTGGGGTGTACGTCGGCTGTTGTCACAACTCGGGAGGTGTCGACGTGGTTCGCCTCCCGAGGGGTGGTGTTTTCCGAATCATTACCTAAGTTATGGGGGGCACTGTATCTTACGTCACGATTTCTGCCGCGAGGGGGGTAATTGGAGATGTTGGGGTTTGGTCTGTTGTTATTTTGGGAGCTATCTGTATTATTAATATTATTAGTATTGTTATTTGCCGGAGGTCTAATTTGCGCCAATCTTACTCGGCACTCATTATGACTGTGATTATAACGATTACAATAGCTACATTGTAACCGCTGAACTTCTCTTTTTACCTGTTGGGGAATGAATTGGGGAAGGTTTTGGTTGCGGTAGCAAGTCGCAGCAGTGTGTCCTACCTTATTGCAGGTTTGACAGACTGGAGAACTAGTACGACCTGCTGTAAGAAAGCAAGTACTTGAGGTGTGGCCCACTTTGTTGCAAGTTTGGCAAACAGGTCTTTGACGATTGGGATATTCTCGGTTGTGCGAGGTGAAGTTTGTCGTGTGTTCCATTCGAGCTGAATGTTCACTAGCATAAGCGATGGCCCTTTTGAGGTCTCTTTCGCCATGTGCTTGGACGATCAATTTTAAGTTGTGGCTTTTTATTCCGTCCTCAAAAGCTTGCACTGCCTGCTTTTCATTTTCCGAGACTAAATACCTTCGCACGGCTTCCTCTCTAGTACTGAAAAATGTGGCTGAATTTAGCGAATTTAGTAACCGTAATATTCGATCGCCAAATTCTTTAATGGATTCCCCATTTTTTTGTTTAGCATTTGTCAATGCTCTTTGTGCAGAGGAACGTGATTGTTCTTCTTTAAATTGGCTTTCTAGCTCGCTCACTAGATCGTCCCATTTATTTAAAGTGGTGAACTGAGTAAGTTCAAATGCGGGTCCTTGGAGTCTAGTTTTAACAACTTCAAGGAACAGTTTATGTTCTGCATCTGTTTTGACAGATGAAAAGAGAACATTACCACAAGCGGTGAACTTGCTAAGTTCGGCTGGGTCTCCGTTGAAGGTGGGGACAATGTTGTATATGTCCCCGAGACTAATTTTGTACTCCATAAGGGTGTCAGGTGAATTTGTTTGTTTGAAAAAGGGTAATTCTTGAAGTAGCTGTACTCTTGCAGCTCTACTTCTAGTTATTATAAACGGAATGGTGGTTGGTTGAGGAAAATTTGGATGACCGAAAGGGGAGACTTAAAATTGCAATTACAAATTTTTGTATTTATTGTGGTAAAATATATATATGTTTTTAGGTAAACTTAATAGTAGGGCTACCTTATGATGTTCTTCTTTCCTTGGTGGTGGATTTTTTTTTCTTGCTGTGTTGTCGTCTCTTGATGTGGATGCGCCAGGCAAGCTTCACGCCCTAAAGCTGAGGTCTCCTGGTCTTTTGTTGCTGCTTTTTAATTTTCACTATATTTCTGGTGTAAGCCCCAGATACGCTTCACAATATCATTTTTTTTTTTTTTTTCACACTTTTTTTTTTTTACTCCTGGTGTATAGCCCCAGTACGCATCGAGTGTTTACTCGTTTTTGGTAGAGTGGATCCCTTTTACGTGGATCCCACCGCTGCCACCAAATGTTGTATCGCCGTTCGCCGTGCTTTCCTGTCACCAGGAGAAGAGCGAACTTGCGGAGAGGTTGAAAGAAAACAAAGTATTAATTTTTTATTAGAAAGGCCCGCTGTCTATAGCTTGGCTGCGACCTTTACTAATAGTATATTTTATTTTAATTAAATCAATATAGTAAGGCCCGCTGTCTATAGCTTGGCTGCAACCTTTACTATTCAAAAATCAATTAACAACTCTCTGCCTGACCCTTTCAACCACTCCTTTTTATATTCATTTTAACAGTTAAATTCCCCTCCAATCACTTGGAATCAGCAACCCAAGACAATTCTTATCCCAAAAACCTATTTTCGTAATCATGGTGCCCAAAGCAATATCCAAAGAATATGCTATGCCATCAATGTGTCGCAACATGTCATTGGCACTTCGACCATTCTGAGTTGAACCCGAAGTGAGTCAATGCGCTATCAGCATTACCCATGTCATTAGCACTTGTGTTCCTTTCCGTGTTCCCAGCGGTCGCCATGCGTCACCATTCATTGATACACGATACCCATAGTATACTCGTACTCGTAGTATGTAGTATATCGTATGAGTGTGCCTGATGGGTATAGTATGTCGCTTGGGTACCAATATGCAAGTGTTGCATTTTGGTGTTTACGGAATTGAAGTGGATTGCGCAAGTGAAATGCATTAGCGCGATAGTGACCTAGTGCCGACAAATTTATAGGTCATTTGTTTTATACTTTATGTGGACGTATATATTGGATTACGAAAGATAGAGTTTAGGGTAAAGATATCATAGTGGATGTTGCTGTGAAAGGAGTTGTGTGGGAAAACAGAGATAATTATGATGGGATATTGTGGGATATGTAGCGTGGATACTACATACGTATAACCCCAACATGCGCATTGGAGGTCATCATGGGGATATTACCGCTGGACTTTTTTATTAAGAAAACAGCGAATAGTTAAAACAAATAATTTTCCAACATCATCACTTAAGTTTATAACTAAACTTTCCACTGCTCCTTCAGTAAAATCATCCATTTCCCACATCTTTGGCTCAATCACCTACTCAACGTGTTGGACACACCGTTGCCATTTTTCAGCGTCAATCTTCGTAAGTCCTGTTTTTAGAAATTCTATTAGTTCTGTCAGCTTAAAAGACTTATTTTGGCTTGCCACGAATCCTTTCATTTGAGCCCAAACAAGCTTTCCTTGGTAAGTCAGTGGCTTGGTTTTTGTTTCAGTGGCAATTTTGTGATTGAGTGCCGTGAGACAGGCATATGTAATTCTTCTTACTTCCCAAACTTTTTTAATTGAAGCAAGTGAACCTATTCAAGTGACGCATTGAAAAGGCTAATTTTTCGCAGTGCAACTGTTAAACATTTACAAAGAACCGTTACCAAGATTTTGTGTTTATCTTCTTCTTGCAAATAGATAGACAATGAGACAAACTTTGAAAATGCAACAACAAAAAGCTTTCCTTAGAGCTTTTTTAAGAGAACGAAGCTCTTAATTATTGCTAAAGCTCTGAACCTATTCTATTGACGGGCACTGTATATGTTGTTAAAAGGCGAATAATTTGATTTCTTTGGTTAATAAAACTAGCTAAATGAGATGTTCTATATACTAAAAACTTATTATGACAAACATGGTTGCGTATTTTGCGCTTGAATATCATTAACTTCGATTTCATGCGTAAATTTTTCTTATAAAACTGAAGAAAATTTGCTCGATATATTTCTATTTTACTTCAAATAATCTGCATTGTTAATTTTTCATAAATATTTTAAGCAAATCTCCACTTATTCCTTAAAAAAAATATTATGCACATGTGTTGATGACAAAATCAACAAATGTAAATTGCAATTGCACTGAACTCACCCACTACCTTTGAAATTTCCCAAAAGGGAAATTATGTCAAATGTAAACAATTATTGTATATAAAGATCCGAATTTGCTTTTATTAAAACACAAAATTTTATAACGTAAAGGAAGGCGGTTGTTTTTATTGCGGAATTTAAAGCGTTCTTTTTTACAAACAGTAATCGCAACAGTTTAAGCAGTTCTTTTGTTCAACGCCCGAACATTTGTTCCTATCGAGCCGGATTTATTTTTACTTCTGTTGCGATTCAATTTGATTTTTAATTCAAAACATTTGAATGCGATTTGTGTGTTTCTTCGCAAATATAATTAAATTAAAATTTGTGTGCTGTGTGTTCGCCATCGCTGGATTTCAACTGTGAAGATTTCATCATCGCCATTGGGAAAAATCGTGTGTGCAACTTGAACTTGGACTGCAACTTGGACTTGTACTGCAACTTGGGTTTGTTCTGCAACTGCGATCTGGTGGACTTTGGACTGTCAGCTGTAAAATTAACATTTCACAAGTAAGTGAATTTTATTTTACTTTTTTGTTGAATTTATACTTCAAAAGTGCTAAAATTAAGTATGAAACCCACAAAATTATTTATTTATTTATTTATTTATTTCATCTTATAAGTACAACTTATTTTAGATTACTTTGCAATAATTTATGAAGAATGCGATTATTGTTACAAATTATAATTTACTTAAAACTACAGGTTTACAATGATCTCTACTCATATTAAAATCTATTAGGTTATTGTATTTATTGTAATTTACGCAAGCCATAGTGATAGGATCATTCAGACCATAATTAGTTCTGTGTCTAGGTGGCATAAAGAAAAAATGTTCCCTAGGTCGAAGAACACGAGAAGGAGCATATATATTAAATAATGACAGCAAAAACGAACAATCGATGTGGCCAGTTAAGACGTCATTGGCAAGCATTGCGGAATAATAAATCCTTCTTTTAGAAAGAGGTTTCAAATTTAATAAGGAACATCTATCGTCGTAGGTTGGAAGATTATTATTCCAGTCGAACTTTCTTAGAGCATACCTAGTAAACCTTCTTTGAATTTTCTCTATGCGAGATTCAGTATTGCTGTAAAAAGGATTCCAAACAACAACTTTCTTAGAGCATACCTAGTAAACCTTCTTTGAATTTTCTCTATGCGAGATTCAGTATTGCTGTAAAAAGGATTCCAAACAATGACAATTAAATAAATTAAATTACAATACAGCAGTATTCCAATATCGAACGAATCAAAGTATTATAGAGAGTTTTAAGTGTATATGGATCATTAAAATCTTTAGAGTTTCGAAAAATGAAACCTAGCATTTGATTAGCTCTGCCAACTATGTAGTCAATATGCAAAGAAAAGTTTAGTTGAGTGTCAAAAATGACCCCCAAGTCTTTTTGGTCTGAAACTCTACTCAGTGTTTTGTTTTGTATTTTATAATTAAAAAATATAGGGAACTTTTTTCTACTAAAAGTAAGAACCGAACATTTCTTAATATTAAAATAAATGCCATTAAGAACACACCAATTATTTAAACGGTTTAAATCATTTTGTAACGCTAAGACATCTGACATACAGTTTATGGTCTAGTACATTTTTAGATCATCTGCGTACAAAAGACATTTTGAGCTTGATACTTCGATTATCGCGGTGATATACTCGACACAATCGACAAGCTGAAAGCGATGGACGCTGTCAAGATCGATGCCACCGAGATGGATTCAAGCAACACAAAACCATCTTCTAATAATGATTTGAGGCTGAAGAACATTCCAGTTCCAATTTTCTCAGGAAGCTACGAGTCTTGGCGAAGTTTTCACGATTTGTTTGTGTCGCTTGTTCACCATAACTCATCACTGTCGGAAATTCAAAAGATGCACTATCTTAAAACAAGTGTATCAGGAGAAGCCGAGAAACTTTTAGCACATCTGTGTATTACCAACGGTAACTACATAAAGGCATGGTCTATTCTTCAAGATAGGTATGACGATACACGTTTTCTAGTGAACACTCAGCTCAAGTGTTTGTTTAATTTGGCAACAATTACCCAGGAGCGATCTGAATCAATAAAAGAGCTGTTGGATACATCAACAGAAGTGGTGCACAGTTTGGACAACTTGAAGGTACCTGTCAAACACTGGGACGTGGTGCTGGTTTACATTCTGCTTCAAAAACTTCCTTCAAAAACGCAGCAGCTTTGGGAGGAAAAATTTAGCTCCAAGGAAGATAGCAAGCAGCTGCCAACTTTTGCAGAGTTTACTCAATTTCTCGAAACTCTATTTCGCAGGAGGCGGTGAGTTATCAGCAGGCTCGTCCATCAGTTGATCCATCCAAAAAGGCATCACAGCGAAATTCATTCCACGCTTCACAAAACACATCAATGTTCACTTCCAAACTTTGTAACAAGGGTCAGCATGCTATAAGGAAATGCAATAAGTTTCTAAAAATGAGCATTTCTGATAAATATCAAAATGTGAATAGATTAGGTTTATGTACTAACTGTTTAGCGTACAGTCACTCATTACAACAATGTCCTAGTACACGTAGGTGCTATTACTGTCAACAGCCACATCATTCACTATTACACAATTATTCAAGTCACACTTCTCACATTCAAAACCTAGTCTCGCAATTAAACCCTTCTAACAACCCTTCCACTACTCGCAATAACCCACAATCTTTGAACACAAACAACACAAATCAATTTTTACATTCATTTCCACCCAAATCCCATATTCAAAATGTTCGTCTACCACATCAAACACAAACATATATTACCTCAACAATTAACAGCGAAGCTCAAGCTTTCCTTCCATCCATCGAAGAGCAGCCTTCAACAAGCTCCGGCGTCAGAAATCACCATTCAACACACGATGCCAACACCCAGGTCTTACTAGCCACAGCGATTGTGAAGGTAAAAACATCTTCTGGAAATAGTTTACCGCTTCGGGCATTGCTGGATTCTGTATCCGAAGCTTCTTTTATCACGGAATCTGCAGTTCAACTTCTCCGTTTAAAATCGAAATCCACTGATGTCGAGGTGTCCGGGTTGGGTTTGGTCAGCAGTGGCACTTGCAAAAAGGTTTTTGATATTACGCTTGCTTCGTATCACACTGCCTTCGAAGCAACCACACAGGCGTTAATCTTTCAGTCACTGTCTGGGCATCTCCCAACCCAAATCCTTTCAGTTGATGATTGGAGGCACCTCACTGATTTACATTTAGCGGATCCATTCTTTTATAAGCCAGCTCATATCGACCTTCTGTTAGGCAGCGACATACTGGCCGACATTATGTTGCCTGAGATGTCGCGTCATCCGAGTAGGAATATTCCTGTTGCTCAGAATACTAAGTTGGGTTGGATTCTGTTTGGCAGATCACCTATTGCACCTCGATCCATCAGAACTTTCTTTCAAACATCCATTCGAGCGCTTTCAAACCACTGAAGAGACTGCGTGTGAAGAACATTTTGTCCATAATACAAAGCGTTTGGTTGATGGACACTACCAAGTGGCACTTCCGTCAAAGGAAAATGTTCATCCCGTACTAGGTAGGTCACGCGAAGGAGCTCTTCAACGTTTCAGGTCCCTGGAGAGACGTCTTGCAGCAAATCAACAGCTCCATGATGAATACGCCTCATGCATTGAAGAGTATTTGAAGCTTGGCCACATGAGGGAGGTGAATGAAGACTATGTATCCAGCAAAGGTCACTATTTTTTGCCACATCACGCCGTTTTAAAGGAAACAAGCTCCACAACGAAATTAAGAGTTGTTTTTGATGCATCATACAGGACATCCGACGGATCCTCCTTAAATGATCATCTGATGACTGGACCTTGCTTGCAACACAGTGTTACTGATGTCACTTTACGTTGGAGACTGTATCGTTTCTCTTTTTCTGCGGACATTGAAAAAATGTACCGACAGATATGGGTAACGGAGTTGGATTCACACTACCAACTGATTTTTTGGCGCAGTCAACCAACGGATCAATTGAAGGTGTTTCGCCTCAAAACGGTTACGTTTGGTACATTCGGACACTGATGGAAACAGCGAAGGCGGCAGAAGTTCAACACCCAAGGGCTGCCAAGATGATCCGAACCGAAATGTACGTTGACGATCTATTTTCTGGTGCAGACACAATTCAGGAAGCTGAAATAAAGAAGAAAGAGGTAAAGTCCGTCCTAGAGAAGGCAGGTTTCAACTTACGGAAGTGGATGTCAAATTCAGAAGAGCTTCTTAAAGAAATTCCAATCCAGGAACGAGAATCATCTTTGGCAGTTCCATCGGAAGGATCAGACCGAATTATAACGCTTGGCATTCATTGGCTTCCGAACACCGATCACTTCTGTTTTCGATTCACGCCTCCAGATAACCCACAGCCAACAAAACGGTTTATTCTGTCAACAACTGCTCGGCTGTTTGACCCCATGGGTTGGATATCACCTTGTATTCTAAAGGCAAAACTCATCATGCAGTTTCTATGGATCCAGAAACTATCGTGGGATGATCCAATCAATAATAATATGCTTGATGGATGGAATAGCTTATACAACGATTTACCAGCCATTAACAACATCCGCATTCCAAGGTGGGTTCAAACAATCGGCAACAGGAACCGTATTGAATTGCACGGATTCAGCGATACATCTGAGAAGGCGTACGGAGCTGCAGTTTATCTTCGAGCGGAAGATAGCTTAGGGCAAAGTACATATGCACCTCTTGATGTCTAAGTCTAAGGTCGCACCAGTACAACCGGTTAGTCTTCCACGTCTGGAGCTCTGCGGTGCTGTAACGTTGGCCAAACTTCTACACTATGTAGCACACACTCTCGAGCTCAACGAAACATCTATTCACGCATGGACAGACTCCACCATTACACTTTCTTGGATTCGTTCACCGGCATCACGTTGGGAGACATTCGTCAGGAATCGAGTAGGAGAGATCCAAAGACTGACGGACATTCAAGTATGGTAGCATATTCCAACACACCTTAATCCTGCAGACCTAGCGTCCAGAGGGGTCCAGCCATCAGCTCTAATTGGAGAGACACTGTGGTGGAAGGGTCCGGATTTTCTGTCATCGTCTTGGATTTTCAGTGCTCCAGCACAGCCAGCAACACTTACTACAGAAGAAGGTAAAAGAAAGGTTCAGGTTCACTGTTCAGGACTGGTAGAAAATGTACTTACCCAATTGATTCAGCGGACATCGAATTTCACACGCCTTATCCGAATAGCAGCATGGTGCCTGCGTTTCGGCAACAACGTAAGGACATACCCTTTTAACCGCCACTTTGGAACACTTTCACCCAAAGAGCTGGACAACGCTGCAAAGGTAATTGCACGCTCAGCTCAACAAGAAATGTTCGCCGAAGGTACAAAGTCCAAGGGAATGGGATCATTAAATCCATTCGTTGACGGAGAAGGAATTCTTCGTGTCAGCGGAAGGCTCAGGCACGCAAACATTCCGTATGACCAACAGCACTCAATAATTTTGGAACCAAAGCACCATTTCACAAAATTAATTATTCATGACTCTCATGAAAGGTCTCTGCACGGAGGAATCCAGCTTGTTATAGTACACATACGACGAAAATACTGGGTGTTTCAAATCAAAAGAGCTGTAAACAAACACATCAATAGTTGTACTATATGCTACAAACTTCGAGGCAAAACAGCGCAACAGCTAATGGGAGAACTACCTGTGCCCCGAGTGACGGTATCGAGACCTTTTTCCCACACAGGCATTGATTATGCAGGACCAATCAACATCCGAGCATGGAAGGGTCGCGGATCTAAATGTCACAAAGGGTTCATAGCCGTCTTTGTTTGTTTGGCCACCAAAGCCATTCACCTAGAAGCGGTAAGTGACCTTACAACCCAAGCATTCTTAGCCGCCTTCAAAAGATTTACTGCTCGACGGGGAGTTTGCGGTCAAATCTACAGCGACTGCGGTACTAACTTCGTGGGAGCTGATGCAGAACTCCGCCGACTTTTGAAAAGCGCGATCCAAGACTGGAAGGAGATTGCAGATGTCACAGCAGCAGAAGGAACAAAGTGGAATTTCATTCCCCCGGCTTCTCCCCACTTTGGAGGATTATGGGAAGCAGGAGTGAAGAGCGTCAAACACCACTTAAAAAGGATTGTCGGAAACGGTACACTCACCTTTGAGGAGCTCGCCACGCTTTTGTCGCAGATCGAAGCGTGTTTAAATTCGAGGCCTCTGTGTCCCTTAACCGAAAACCCCGACGACTTCCAACCGCTAACTCCTGCACACTTCCTAATAGGAGAAACGTTATTCACTGTACCGGAGCCAGACATGTCCATAGGCAAACAAGGACACATCGACAGATGGAAGGCAGTTCAAGCTCATCTACAAACCTTCTGGAAACAGTGGCAAGGAGAATATTTAGCTCGACTGCAGCAACGCCCTAAATGGTTGAAGCCGAAAACTCAACTGAAAATAGGAGACCTTGTCCTGTTGAAAGACGAACGACTACCCCCCGCAAAATGGAGTCTAGGCCGCATCACAGAAACTTACCCAGGATCAGACAATCTTACACGCGTGGTCCAAATAAAAACACAGCAGGGAACTTTTAAACGACCAATTTCGAAACTATGTCCGCTACCAATCAACGAACCCCATACTTAAGAAAATGATACACAGGAACGAACCCCATAATAAAATTAAATATACAAAACCACTATCAAAGCTACTACACAAACACTAATTCTACACAAACTCTATAAATTTCTTCAAAATTTCATCCAATTTTAAAGCAATTGATATTAATTAATACCCAATTGCTTCTACCCAACATACACACACAACACACACAAATATACTATAAAACCCGAAAAATAATTTTAAAATGCAGTGGAACAAAACTTTGTCGCACTACTGTCATCATACAACACAATTCAAACGCACTCAAACCTAAACCCAAAACCAACTTAATCAGCTGCAAGGCAAACAATACAGTCCACTCACTCGCTCTAATACAGTATAATTGTTCAAATTAGCTAGCAAATAAAACTTCAAACTTAACACTAGAATTAAATGCGCGCACCACCGAAACAAACTGCTCGACGCACAAACTACCATCAACAAGTACAACTGCAGCACACAACAGAGATCGTCAGCATTGCCACCGTCATCAGCATTTTTTATGAGAACAACAGCTGCATTGCATATCAACGTGTTCATGGTCGTCTCGTCATCAGAGCAACAACAACAACGTAGAATATGCTCTCAATGCTTGCAGTTATCAGCAGGAGAATGAACTACAAGAAGAAATCGCACATTATCGCATATGAACGGGATCATGTGTGGGATGGTCTATGGACTACTGGAGTAGTGCATAACATGTTTTGTTCTTTTGATTTGTCCATTACTGTTTTTTGTTCTTTTGCTCTTTGTCAATCATATGCACTAATTGTTGTTTCTTTTCATGTACCCAAGCGCATGCATTATACAATCAATTACATAAAGATAACAACAGGCACATCAGCAGCAACCACAGTGGGGCCCGTATGATTACAAAGGAGAGGCAAATGAAAGAAGGGGCGTGCAGTAGCAACAAGCTAAGAACTTCGTTCATCGTTGGGGGAGAATGTTGATGACAAAATCAACAAATGTAAATTGCAATTGCACTGAACTCACCCACTACCTTTGAAATTTCCCAAAAGGGAAATTATGTCAAATGTAAACAATTATTGTATATAAAGATCCGAATTTGCTTTTATTAAAACACAAAATTTTATAACGTAAAGGAAGGCGGTTGTTTTTATTGCGGAATTTAAAGCGTTCTTTTTTACAAACAGTAATCGCAACAGTTTAAGCAGTTCTTTTGTTCAACGCCCGAACAACATGTAACGAATAATTTCAAATTTAACGGATAAAATTCTATGAACGCTATCAGCAACTTTGCCCACAGCGGAAGTGGCATATGCAAGGTGCGAGTGTGTTGGTGAGTCGGAATTTTTGAAGTTACGTAACATTTTTCAATACGAATTTCTACGTAAGCGCACTTAGCATTTGCCAACCCATAAAAATATAGCTTGTAGACTAAGTAACGGGAAATCGGTCGGAGTTGGTGGTCTCAGTATTGTCTCTGATTTTAACAATACATTTAACACTCTTAAAGATATCATTAGTAATGATAGGGAAGCAATTTTAAAACAACTTAACACAGTTCAGAGAGTAGAAAGAGACTTAGTGATGAAACAAATCTATTTTGACCAATTATTTAAACTTAAATATATCGAGTATAAAATAGAGCATATAAAGGGTGATTTTTTAGCTGGTTTGGTTTTGGCAACACCGGTTTTGACAGCTGACGTGTGTTTAGTACCTTGTGTCACTGTCAAACAGCCTCAGTTTGGTTTGCAATTTAACCATGGATCGTCTTACAAATGAACAACGCTTGCAAATTATTGAATTTTACTATCAAAATTCGTGCTCGGTTCGAAATGTTCATCGCGCGCTGCTTCCATTTTATGATCGGCATTCTCGACCTTCTAGCGCAGTGGCTTAGTGGTTAGTGTGTTGGACTACTAAGCGAGGGGTCCCAGGTTCGAATCCCGAGAAAAACCCAAATTCCAACTTAAGGTTTTTTTTCGCTGCGCCACCTCTCGCGAACGTCTGACAAACATCCGAGAGTATAACTGTCATGAAAGAGCTTCTCAATTGGCCGTTTGGACTCGGCATAAAATTGTAGATCCCTTCCATTCGTCCCAAAAATAAAAAACTCACACAAGACGAATGGTTGTGAGAAGCTAGGCTTGGGTCCATACGGACCTGTTGCGCCAATTATTTTTATTCTCGACCTTCTGAGCAGTCTATTCGGAAGATTGTGACCAAATTTCGCACCAAATTTACTTTGTTGGACATTAAACCACCAACACGTTTACGTACTGTGCGTAGTGAAGAAAATATTGCGGCCGTATCAGCTAGTGTGACAGAAGACCGCGAAATGTCGATTCGGCGCCGTTCCCAGCAGTTAGGCCTTTGTTACAGCACTACGTGGAAAATTTTGCGGAAGGATTTGGGCGTAAAGCCTTTTAAGATACAGCTGGTGCAAGAACTAAAGCCAGCCGACCTACCACAACGCCGAATTTTTGGTGAATGGGCTCTTGGAAAGCTGGCCGAGGATCCGCTTTTTTATCGAAAAATTGTGTTCAGCGATGAGGCTCATTTTTGGTTGAATGGGTACGTAAATAAGCAAAATTGCCGCATTTGGAGTGAAGATCAGCCAGAAGCATTGCAACAGCTACCAATGCATCACGAAAAAGCCACTGTTTGGTGCGGTTTATGGGCCGGCGGCATTATTGGGCCATATTTCTGCAAAGATGATGCGAATCGCAGCGTTACTGTCAATGGTGAACGCTACCGAGCAAGTTCTTGACTTGCATGATATGTGGTTTCAACAAGACGGTGCCACATGCCACACAGCACGCGAAACAATGGCGCAATTGCGAGGCGAGTTTGGTGAACAGTTAATTTCACGTTTCGGGCCGGTCAATTGGCCGCCTAGATCGTGCGATTTGACACCATTAGATTATTTTTTGTGGGGGTATGCCAAGGCTAATGTGTATAGGGACAAGCCCGCTTCGATTGACGCACTGGAAGCCAACATCCATGCATTCATTCGTGAGATACCGGCCGATATGTGTGAAAGAGTATGCCAAAATTGGACTCAGCGGATGGGCTACCTGAGACGCAGCCGCGGTCAACATTTGCATGAAATTATCTTTAAACATTAAATTGCAAGGTTCAAACTATCGATTCAAATAAATATTTCATTCATTTTTTCGAATTTTTTGTGTTTTTTTTTTTAAAAAGTTCTAAACCTCTTAAAAAATCACCCTTTACAAGATAATATAGCATCAGCTAGAAATAACATCATACACCCCAACATTCTCACCAACGAAGAAATAGAATCATATGGAACAGATTTTTTTAAATTGAAACAAATCAGATTAGGAGAAGCAAACTATAAAGATAACATGTTAATATTCGCCTTAAGAATTCAAAGAAACTATGTAACCATACCTCTGATACTGTTAACTCCCGTTCCAAATAAACATTTTCTACAGATTAATGCCGATAAAGAATTCATTATAGAAATATGAAAAAGACAAAAGTGTAAATTAATTAATTGAAAGTAAGCATTGTGTAATAAAACAAAATTGTAAATTAATCAAAAATGATCCAACTTAAATTGAATCTTTAGATGACGAAAGCTTATTCATCAAAAATGCAAATATAAAGATAAACCAAAAATGTGACGATAGAGATATAAATCTCACAGGAATTTATTTAATCAATTTTATCAATTGCACCTTGTATTTTCTAGATCAAAAATATTCTAATGTAAAGCATATACAAAAACAAAGATTCTATGATCCAAATTATAAAGAAAAAATAAATTTACTGAAACAATAAAATTTGACAAAATTATCTTAAAAAACATTGAAAATATTAAGGAAATAAATGAAATAGAATTTCAAAAAGATATATCCTATATAATAAACGTAACTTGCATTGTAATAATTTTTATTATGTTTTCAATATTGTCATGTATATGTATACAACAAAAAAGGATAAGAATCTACTTAAATAATAAAATTCTGAAGAATTTCACTCTTAAGGACTGAGAAGTTACATTATATGCAAACGCCAGCACCTTTGCCAGTGCTAGGTGACAAATATTACACGTTTATCCGGTCAATTTCTTAGAATTGTATATAGTCTATTCAAAATGTTAAGGTAAGAGTAACATTTTGAATAGCTAATAAATAGAGGTGAACTACACAAATTATAAAGTTTCTGTTGTTCCAAAATTGAGTTTGAGTTTGTTTTTAATCTGGCTTGGCACGGGTCATTTCAGTAGGGTGTTGGAGAAGAGTTGGTGGCGGATGAACCCTTAATGGTCCAACGACAGCGCTCACATCACAAAGTGGGTTACTGGCACCGGAATAAACAGCCTGCTGTCCTAGGGTCAAGGGCCTGGTCCTCCATGTAAAAAAACACTAGTGCCACTAGTGACACGAGGAGCCTCGGATAACGATTTCCCACAAACGGCAACCAGACCCGGAACGTCAACGGACAACGATTTAACAGTGTGTGCCTGGAATGTGCGAGCGCTCTATACCCCAGGTGCTACTCAAAAACTTGAGTCTGTCCTCACGCGGTACAGCAGATATTACCGCGATCCAGGAGATACGATGGATAGGATCAGGTATGATGAAAAGAAAAAATTGCGATATTTATTACAGCTGCCATAAAAGACTGCATGTATTAGGATACGGATTCGTCGTGGGAAATCGGCTTAGGACAAAAGTTATTCAGCCTTACCAATAATCAACTTTAGTCTGGCAGTTTTCGCAAAGACTCCACACTTTCCAAAATCCCTTTACCAATAAACATATTTAGTTATCGGATTATCGTTAACTGTAGGGTTAAATGTTAATGCTCAGAAACCCATGTTTGTCTCGGGCATTAGCTAAATAAATCCGCTCTAAATGTAATTTTCAAGAGGAGTATTGCCCAACCACCAAAAATGGTGGTATGGAATTTCGTAATAGGAACGAATTTAAATACACTTTTGTTCAGCCTGATCGTTTACGATTATAAACGAATTTTAGTAAATTGTAAATGTTTTCTCCCTGTATTCGTTGGAATACAACAATGCAAGTGGTTTTTAAGTTTAGCAAACACAAATTTGTACAAATGCATGCACAAAATTAAAAAAATATTGCATTTGGGTTTTATTTCTAAACACTTGAAATAAATATTTCGAATATTTTCATTAAATGAAATGTTTGGTATCTTTTTTAACCGCTAGCGCTTGATTTTTGATTGGTTTTCCTTTTTTTATAGTTTGCAAGTTACGAGTAAATACGTAGTAAAAAATAAATTTAATATAAGTTGAGGACATGGGCGGATCCAGGATTTATTTCTGGGAGGGGCACAAAGGCCAGATAGGTGAAGAGTGTACCCCATAGTATTGCATTGCAATTTTTTTTTGGGATTCATTCTTTATCAATGACATTGAAGAATAACAAAGAATAAAAAATACTTTTTATAAAGGTGTAATAATGAAAAATTATATGATTAATAATGACAGCTTTCTTTTATGTTTTCTGCTGAAGATATCTAGTACTTCTTCAGGGTTCATCTTTGAAGCAAAGTCTTGATGGATATGCATTAGGGCAAGTCCATTCAGGCGACCTTCTCTCATATTGCTGCGAAGATTTGTCTTTATCCGGCGTAAGGTGGAGAATAATTGACAAAGGGTTCTTATGTTTGGCAGAGTTGTTGCTTTTTTATTAGCTTCTGCTGGTGACTTAGGCATATTTTCTTTCATCTGTTGCCAAATTTGTAACTCTTTTTTTTACGGCCGTCGGAAACACAAAAATTGTACGATTAAAAATGTGGTCTATACGACTTTGCGCTTAAGGCTAGAAATTCCTTGCACGTGCCCCAAGATTCAGATATACATATTTCTAGGTTCTAGCATATGCAGACATAGATTTGGGTAATTTTTCGTTTTGATTTCCATCGTTTGTTAGAAAAGTGACTTTTATTTTCGTACATAGGCGAAGTGTCTGTGTTGTTTTGATAATGGAATGAGCAAGCAGTAATAATGCAGTGCTCTCTGCGAAGCAATGGATCCGCCATTGGTTGAGGATGTTTCCAAGACTTTCTGGAGAGTCGTCGAGAAGAGAACAAAATACAGGTTCACTTAAGATTGGACAACTCATACCCGAATACCTAAATTTTTCTAAAATTCTCAGTACCTTAGGCGGCTCAGGTAGATATTTTTCTGCAACCAAATCCTCTATGGAAATGGAGTTTGTTCCCAGAAAATGAGAAAAGCTTGACTTCGCGGAAATATAGATATAAGAATTCAAAGATGTTATCCCCGCGAAATAATAAATTTAAGAACTTCTGGAGGAATAAAAGGTAGTATGTGCGAATTCAAGATAAACACAGAATTCTGTTTATTTTGTATGAATTCATAGAGGAGTACACATGACAGTTTTCGTAGAGAAAAATGTCTGCGGGTTTATATTTTTCTGAATGAATTTAAGTTTCCCGAATTAAGTAATATGAGCTATACAATTTTAAAAGATTGCAAGCACTGTTTCGTTTTTCGGCAGATTGAAATTCAAAAACGGAAGCGATAGGTCCTTAAGACGCTTTTGACTTCATACGTGAGTTTTTAATTTATTCTTAAACAAAATAGCCGGTTATTATTTCTTTTATCAAAAGTATTCAGTTGTTAACCTTTCAATCTTTAGATAAATCAGCTTCGATTTGTATAATTAGCCATACAAACTGTGTTCCGTTTGTTGCATAGTTTGAAAGAGATCTTATTGCGACACAAATTCACTCATAAATCAATCGTGAAGTATTAGAAAACAAAGGAAAGTGTGCTATAAAAAGTACCGAAAATTGTGTCCGATCGAAGGAGAGGGAATTACGGATTTGCATATGATATTTGACAGATCAGCTGATATTTTGTGCATTTCCTATTTTGTGTTTTGTTTTTTGATTATAATAAGCTTCAAAAGAACTTTGAAAGATATCTGTTGGGCAAATTAATTTGCAATTTACATATTCCTTTTTTTTCACGAAAACAAATTATGAGATTTGAATTCTGCGATAAAAAAAAATGTAATAGATTTTAAGAAAGTTGTCGCACTAGCAAATGTGGAGGTGTAATTGTTTACTAGTACCGTTTCACTAATTCTGTACATTTTTACTAAAGCTGGCTGGTAAGGCCGATTGACTTTAAGCCGATCAGTGATCGCCTAGCTGTGATCCGAATCAAAGCTTCTTTCCAAAACATAAGCCTAATATGTGCACACGCCCCTGCCGACGAGGCTGAATAATCTATCAACGAGGAGTTTAATGACCTCCTGTCCGGAGTACGATGTCAAAGTTGTGCTCAGGGATTTCAATGCTGAAGTCGGAAAGGAAAACATCTTTGGCGGGTTAGTTGGTAAGCAAAGAATTCACGAAACGACCACAGAAAACGGTTACCGACTAACTGACTTCGCCTTAGCACACCTGGAGTACCCAGAGTCTACATGGAGCGCCTGAGTGAGAAACTCTTCGCAGTGTTTCTTCACCTACCACAGTGTTTCTTCACCTACCACAGATGCCAACACCCAGTGGTCCCAGTATCGCGACATCATCAAAGAGGTAGCCGAAGGTACCAGCCACCCCAGAGAAATAGCCCGTGGTATGATAATGAATGCGTACGCCGGACACTATCTTCAACAGATCCTTCCAGCTACTGGGGTATGCAGACGATATTGACGTCATCGGTCGCTCCCAGAGTGCCTTTATAGAAGCTTTTACGGCGATTGAAGAGCAGCCGAAATTCGTTGGTCTTGTAGTAAATGAGGACAAGACTAAGTAGGTACATGATATCAACAAACAAAAAAGCATCTGTCCACCGCCTAGGACAGAACGTCACTATTGATAGTAACAGTTTCGAGGTAGTAAGGGAGTTTATCTACCTCGGAGTAAAAATGAACTCCACAAATGACATCAGAGTGCAGATCCGGCGAAGAATTACCATAGGAAACCGCTGCTACTTTGGTTTGGCAAAACAACTGCGTTCAAAACACCTAACTCGAAGGACAAACTGTATGCTCTTCAGAACTCTTATCCTGTCAGTTCTGCTTTATGACGCCGAGAGCTGGACTGGGCTCCTTCGAAAGAAATATTCTTCGGCGGATTGTTGGCCCTGTGTGCGATGAGGGCGAATGGAGGAGAAGATATAACCACGAACTCTATGAGCTGTACCAAGATGTGGATGTAGTCCAAAAGGCCAAAATACGCCGACTACATTGGCTCGTCCACATCGAGCGAAACGACAATAATGCTCCAGGTAAGAGGATCTTCGAATCTCAGCCGCCAGGTTCGAGACGATAGGAAGATCGTACCTCCGTTTCAAAGACCAAGCCATCGCAGATGCCAGAGCGCTTGGTCTGGATAACTGGAAGCAGCGTGCCCGGTATCGCAGAGGATGGAAGGCTACAGTGTCTCAAGCAGATACTCTTCACGGGTCGGGAGCCCGTTAAGTAAGTAAGTAAGCATACTCTCTATACAATTAACATCCGAATGTCAAATGTTGCGGATTTGGAATTAAATGGATCGTCTGGCTGGTGTGGGTGATAAAATGTAGGGGAAAGTGGTCACCCTTCGTACATGAGGCACATTGGTACATTAAGTATGAAAGAAAAAATAAACGGCGCACAAACATGTGTTTGCTTGTGTGCAAAGTCATACCAGGTACCATTTCGCCCAACTAACTTCGGGCCAGTCGCGCAATAGAGTGGGAACTGACAAGACGTAACGTGTTTCCGAGCGCTGTGAGTAATTTGTCTACCGAAATTCATGATCGCATTGTGAGTACATTTTTTTATGTTTTTTGCAAAATAGTGATGACGAATTTGTGTTTACAATGTTTATTTTGTGATTTAATTACTAATATTTCCATACTAAATTATAATTTATACAAACTTGTAATTTTTATTTTGTGCATAGCCTGGGGTACATTCGGACAGTAATACAGGGGGTACATTCGTACGCGTACGAATGATAATTTAAATTTTATTTACAAAAAATTATTACCACAACATAATATCGATTCTAATTAAAGAAAATATAACACTTTAAAATTTGTTTTACATATTCTATAATTGAGGTATTTTCTCTATAAATATTTCCTTCAGAATCATGGTGCGGAAATATAAAAAAAAGGCACCCGAACCCAAGAAGTT
The DNA here is from genome assembly GCA_916610125.1 of Cheilosia vulpina. Classification (NCBI taxonomy): domain Eukaryota; kingdom Metazoa; phylum Arthropoda; class Insecta; order Diptera; family Syrphidae; genus Cheilosia; species Cheilosia vulpina. The sequence continues at coordinate 52,142,392 of OU744276.1, read as the reverse complement.
GATGAAGAATCCATTAATTCAGCAATTGAGGAAGTAATGCAAGGATGTTCGTCTTTTAGAAAAGCTGCTTTGAAATACTACGTTAAGGTATCAACTTTGCAAAGCAGAATTAAAAAAATCCGAAATGATATTAATAAAGATAGACCGCCACGTACTTTTCATTCCAAATACACAAGCCTGCAAGTCTTCTCCTTGGAAGAAGAGGAGCGCTTAAATGTCTATATAATTAATTGCTGCAAGATGCATTATGGTCTTACGAAAGTACAAATTCGGAAACTTGCATATGAATACGCGGAAGTAATAAAGATAATGTATCCAGCAAAATGGGATGAGGATCAAATGGCTGGCTTAGAGTGGATGCGTAAATACAGGGAACGGAATCCAAATCTCAGTTTGCGAAAGCCAGAAAATACCAGTGCTGCACGATCATTCGCTTTTAATAAAACTGCAGTAACAGAGTTTTACAATAATTTGACCGAAGTATTACAGCGACATAATTTTACTGCCGACCGAATATTTAACTTCGATGAGTCGGGTGCTTCTACTGTTTTAGACACTCCTAAAGTTTTGGCTCCTAAATCACAGAAACAAGTAGGGCAGATCGTTTCAGCGGTGCTATTATTTCGGCAAACGGGAATACTATTCCGCCGCTTTTTGAATTCCCACGTGTGCATTACAAAGACCATTTTCTTGAAGGTGCACCTGAAGGAAGCATTGGGGCTGCAGATAGGAGTGGCTGGATAAATTCTGATATATTTGTGTCAGTATTAAAACATATCCAAAAGCACACACTGACCTCTAAGGATCACCCGATTTTATTATTATGTGATAATCATGAAATATACATCAGCTTACAAGCTATAACATATGCTCATATAGTTTGTAAACGTTAGAATTGCAAGTAAATAAATTCAGAGTTTATTATTTTTAGTTGTTTTCTTTGAAAGGTTTTTAAGTGAACCATAAGTCAAGTTGAATATTATTAAGTAATTTGTAAGTTTAATAATTTCTTTTGTTGCTATTTTAACAATTAGCAGGTTAAATAAACTTTTTAAATACCCTGTATGAGTCTTCCCCATACTGTACGAAACTACCCCATCTGCTGTGCGAAAGCTCCCCACAGGTGGGGTGCATTCATACAAATATCTAATCCTAAAAGATATTCTATAATTCTGAAACTCTTTGACATAATGGTTTCAGACTTTTTTGTAATAAGCTACGATATATATATTACACATAAGTGCATGAACTTATTACTGAAGTGAGTTAATTATTAACTAAATAATGCAAATGCAAAAAGTGTACGAAGGGTGACCACTTTCCCCTAAGTTAAATCATTTATTGATTGATTATTTGTTTGTAAACAAAATATTATTTATTTTTAGGGGTAGAATAACAAACAGAGACCAATTTAAAAAAAATAATATCCGCAGGGAAATTAAATACAGATATTGCTAAAAATAATGCGAAAAGGCAACCCGAGGACTTGGGAGAATATTGGAATATGCTTAAGGATAGGCTCAATCTCCTGGGTCCACCAATGAAAGAGGTGACTGAGTGGAAGAAGGTAGATTCTAAAATAATATCTTTTTTGGATTTCCTTACTTTTCTGTGAAGTTCTCTCTTTAAGGATTCTCTTGTTTCACTGTTGGGAAATTGGGAAAAAAGTTCTAAGCTATCCAAACCTGTTTGTTTATTTTTTTTTTTTTGTTTTATTTATAGCAGAATAGCAGAATAGCAGAATAGATAGATAGATTTCTTCTTTTTTGTAAATTAGAGAATTTTGTGCTCTTGTGTTAAAAAATTTGGTAATCTAAGGTCACACATATTTCTGAGACTATACGGCTGAATTTCACAAACATGTAATATGTATTTTGATAAATACCTTGGCATTGTACTATATTTAATTTTGAAGACAAACATTAACATATTCATTACAATTCTTCGTTTGACAGACAGCCACTTTAACGAATTCAACATAAAATTTATTGACGTATATCTATTGCACTTCAAGATAGTTCTCATAGATCTATTCTGTAACAATTGGAGCCTTTATTCGATTTCATTACATAAAACAAAACAGTTGAACAATATTCAAAATGGGGTTTAGCAATAACATTGTATATATCAATAGAGGTCAGTGTTGTCACATCTTTTCTGATTCTTTTCAAAAAAAACAATTTTTTTACTTAAATAATCTATGTGACTTTCAAAGTTGAGGTCTTTGTCTATAATAATACCAAGGTATTTTATTTCTTCCACAATTTCTATAGATTGATGTTCAATACTTCAGTTAACATTAAAGTTTCGTTTGTTATTTAAAATCACACATTTCGTTTTTGTAGCATTAAGTTTTAATTTGTTTTGACAAAGCCATATATATACATCATCCAGGTCTTGTTGAATTTTTTGATGACAATCTTCGACATCCCCTCCAGCAATAAATAGAAGTGTGTCATCAGCCAGTTGGTCATTTTTCACAGCCCTTTGGATATCATTAATATATATAACGAACAGTAATGTTCCGAGAACCGATCCTTGAGGAACCCCAAGTTTTACTTCCTTTGGATTCGAAAGTTCGCCATGAACTTTAACCCGTTTGTATCGTTTGGTTATGTACGAGGCAAACCAGCTCAATTCCTGGTTTTTGACTCCATATGATTCCAACTTTTTTTAGAAGAATATCCCTATCGATTGTTTCTAAAGCTCTTTTAAAGTCCAGAAAAACACTGTATACACATTTTTTGTTTGCTATGTTTTCTTTCCAGTTCGTTAAAATGTAATTTAAGGAGGTTTCACATGAGTGTGATTTTCTAAAACCGGATTGTGTTTCGATTATGTAGCGTGTCTGGTCATGTACGATTCTACAAAAAAAGGAAATAAAAAAAAAGAAAAGAGGGTGTGCTTACACCATTAAGGCCGAAACTTTGACAGTTCATGCTCTCTTTCCCATTCAGCCATTGAAAACATTGTGAATGGCAGCGTTACCAATGGTTATATAACGCGAAATCTGATTGACGCGAGTTATTTTTGAATTTTCAAACGCTTAAGAACAACATCTCCTGACTTATTTAATAAGCTTCCGTTACATAAAAAGAAAAAGTGTCATATATAAAAAAAAATATATATTACTTAGTCGTGGGAACATATAATTCAGGAGAGATCCTGAGCAAATATTTGGAATTTTTAATAAAGCACCCCACATGGTTTGAAGTTCACATAAAATCCAGCTTTCAACTTTCCTCGTATACCGCGAAAACTTAAGAAAGCACATGGTATACGGTGGCTGAGCTCGTACCTGTACCTATTTAACAGACAAACATCGGCAACAAGTCTTCATATGATATATGTATTTGCTAAACCAGCTACTATATTACTAAGCATAGCGGATAGCGGATCTCAAGATCGCATGCTTTGCTACTATACTTATTATCTATCGCCGTTGATAAAACCATATAATAGACCGCGTGTAAAGTCAGTTGTGTATATACATATACATAGATACAGATATACCTATATATATAGGGTATAGAGAGAACGTATCAACATATTTGCTTCAACGCTATCACCGAACGAACGGATTATATATAAAAAAAGAGTAAAGTGAGAAAATGTTTGCTTTATATTTTCTTTTGCATATTAAGATATATATATACATTATATATACTCATACACCATTGTCCAAAATAAGCGCGATAACAGATTTTTTATTGTTTTTAATGAATTGAGATAACGTCAGTTAATATAAAATTTTTGATTTATACATATAATTTACATTGACAGAATATACACTTTCCGATAATTTCTCTTAAAACTTCCGAATTTTTATTTTTTTTTGAATACAACAAATATTAATAAAAATAGCTAATGAATTTAAAAAAATATAAAACATATTATTTCTAATCGATATAAATAAAATGTGGCTTTATGAATACAACAGAATATGATTCAATTTTCATTTAGTAATTCCGTTATGTTGTGTTAAAAGTGATTTCCTGAGGGTGAGATTCCAATTGGTGTTAGCATGCACATATATGTAATTAGATTCAATGCACTTATTCCATCTAGTACGGCATAAAACGATAAATGGACTAACCTGGGCAATATAACAAGGGTAGGATAGTCATGGTGCAGTCGGGTATCCAGTATACTCTGATGTATTTAGTGGGCGGGACCCTAGAAGGCGGCATGACATCTAGCCATCACACAGAACCAGATGAAGTGATATAATGAAATAATTATACTCGACCTTACCGCATAGAAACACGATTTAATACACACACACTTTCATATTTCGATAGTCACAGTTGATCACATATTTGGCATGTAGAATCATTGTAGTCATCCTCTTTCATTTTTTTCGAGACACAGATTTTTTTGTAAGAAGAGCTATAGCAGCAAGATCCCCTCCAATGCCGTCGAGCTAAAGCCGTGCAAAGCTTGCGTGACTCACCGCTGCGAATGGATGCGGAGCTTTTAACATCTTGCTTCTGCGTTTATCCACAAGCTCACTAGCTGTCTTCTTTACAATAATTAAACTATTTCTTTCAAAGTAGCCTTCTAGTGGCGTAAATACTATTTTTTCAACAATTTTTTCATACAGAAGCATCGAGTTTACCGGCCTAAATTCATCCCTTTTTTTTGTATTCGCGATTTTTGCAATTGGAGTCACAATTGATTCCTTCCAACAGTCAGGGAAGATTCTTGTTTGAAAGGTTTTGTTAATTATTGATTGCAATACCGGACCCAATAAGTCAAAATTATCCTCGTATATTTTAGGACACAAAAATGTAAAATCTCTTTTATTTTTTAGTTTACTAAGCACTTATTTCATATCACGTAATGAAACAGAAAGAGTGTAATTATTATTTATACAAAAAGGACTGACGGAATGGAGATATTTATTTCACTAACACTATGTTTGTTCGTTGGCTTTGAAGATGTTTAAATTATATTGTTGGTCGAAAATTCCTGGCTGAAAATGCAGTTAAGGAAAAAAGGGAAAAATATTGTGGCGAACCAAAAAAAAATGAAAGGCACGTGGCTGAAAATACAACAGGAAAAAAAAAAACGTTTATTGCAGAAAAAAAAAAGGGAAGAGAAGAATGACAGAAAAGACATTTTTACATGTAACGCGTTCAGCAGCAAACGACCATTTAAGCTGATCACACCTCGTCGAAAATACTCCCGTCGTTGAAGGCTCCCTTCAACTAGACTCGATTTGAGACCATTTCTGCCAGGATCCTTGGACCAGCCGTTGAAGATACTGCCACCGATCTCGCAGCGATACTTCCATGGATAAGATGCTCGCATCTGGCACGGTCGTAAGCGGCTGTGCAATAAGGAAATGCGCCGGCGTTAACGGATCCATGCCCCCTTCGAAGCGTGCACACAATGGCCTGGAGTTAGCACATGCTTCAATTTGGCACAACACGGTTGAAAATTCCTCGTATGTCAGAAATGCCTGGCCTTACACTCTTCGCAGATGGAGCTTGGTAGTTTTGACAGCGGCCTCCCACAAGCCGCCGAAGTGCGGCGCATGGGGAGGCGAGAAGAGCCAATTGATTCCCTTGGAGGTAAGCTCGTTCGATACATCCTCTTGAAAGGTTGCTGAGTAGGTTTGACCAATCTTGCAGTTGTGGATTGGCGCCTACAAAGTTGGTGCCATTGTCACTAAAAATGGAGTGACACTTGCCGCGCCGAGAAACAAAGCGACGCAATGCAGCTATGAAGGCTGCCGAGGAGAGATCTGAAACAAGTTCCAGGTGAAGCGCCTTTGTAGCCATGCAGACAAAAACGGAGACATAAACCTTATGCTGCTTTGACCCTCGTCCCTTCCATGACCGTACAAAGAAGGGGCCAGCGTATTCGACGCCAGTGTTTCCAAACGTTACACCAGGTTCCACTCTTTGCTTTGGAAAGCAAGCCATTTGTTGCTGGTAAGGAACTGCGCGGTGCCGCATGCATATTGTACATTGATAAATGCATCGTTTAATTACATGATGAAGACCGATAACAAGATAATTGAGCGACAACAAATATGTCATTTGCCGCATTCCGGCATACAGGTTGTTAAGGTGGCAATCCTTGACGATTAAGTGGGTTAGTGGATGATCCTTACGTAGAATAATGGGATGCTTCTGCTCAAAAGGAATGGACGCGGTTTCGAGCCTACCTCCCACCCGCAGAATACCATCTTCGTCGATAAATGGACGCAAATGTGAATACTTGCTCTTTTTCCAAAGGGCTTGTCCTCGTTCCAAATGAGTTATTTCATCCTGGAATGTATATTTTTGTGAAAGTCGTACTAGTGCGAGTTAAGCCAGTCGTATATCGTCGCGCGATAACAAATGCGTTGGACCACTACCACGAGGATTAGATCGGGTTCGGGCTAGTCGAATGCAGCGAGCGATAACCCGGAAGAGACGATTGAGGTTCGAGAATCTTCCGAAGATACGAGTATCCCATTCCACCGTTTCCGTTGTGGCTGTAAGACAGGCGAACTCATCTCCGGCGGAAATATCGGTGACGCTGGGTAGTCCGGAAAACGTTTTCATCGCTTCGCGAAGAAATTCGGGGCCATTCCACCACAAACCTAACTTTGCTAGATGCTTCGGCATCATGCCACGAGTGGCACAGTCAGCAGGATTCTCATTGGTACGCACGTGATACCATATAGAAACAGGGAATTTGGCGACGATTTGAGATATCCTGTTGTCCACGAAAACTTTTTGCGCACGTGGATATCCCTGGATGCAATGTAGGACGGTGGTAGAGTCCGTATAGGCAAAACACTCTAGGTCGTGAATGGCAAGGGCTTCTTTCACTTTGCTAAGCAACTTGTTTAGCAATAAAGAGCCACATAATTCCAAGCGGGGGATCGAAAGCGGGGGCTTGACTGGAGCAATTCTGGTTTAGCACATATTAGCGTAGTTTTCACGCCCATAACTCCTACCACCCTAGAATATACTGCGGCGGCAAAGGCTGACTCTGATGCATGAGCAAAGCCGTGCAATTCCATTACATCCCCTTGACCGTATTGTAGCCATCTCGGAATGTTAAATGTTTGTAGTGAGCTCAGGTTTGATCTGAAATCCAACCACTCTTGGCAAAGGTCAGTGGGTATGAATTCGTCCCAACCGACTCTTCTGATCCAAAGACGTTTCATGAAAATCTTCATTCTAACTACGGCAGGCGACAGCCATCCTAGTGGATCAAAGATCGAGCTATATCCGATAGTACTTCCCTCTTGGTGGCATGTGGGCCGATGGCCGGAATCACAGAGGTGAATTTGAAACAATCGTGTCTCGTGTCCCACAGCAGCCCCAATGTTTTGAATCCGCCTTCACCAATCGACAACTCGGTTGCCATTTCTCGATGCTCGAGGGGAATGTTGTTTATAAAGTCAGGCGAATTGGAGGACCAATTTCGAAGCTCCATTCCCGCGTCAGCAAGGATATTTATCAATTCGTTTTTTATATCGATCGCTTCGTCAAAATCGTTGAACGTAGACATGAAATCGTCCACGTAAAAATCGTTGATAAGACTATTCGAAGCCCGTGGAAAATGATGCATATTATTGATTCCGATTTGCTTGAGGACCCGTGTAGCGAGTAACGAAGCGGAAGCTGTTCCATACGTTACGGGGAGCAGAACATAATCGCGGGGATTCTCGGTTACTTCTTCCCGCCAAACGATCCGTTGGAAATGTACGTCATTCGCATTGAGCAAAATTTGGCTATACATTTTTGCGATATCAGCCTTAATTGCAATTTTGTGCTTGCGAAATAGTATCGTGCACGTAAAGAGGTCATTTTGAATGGTAGGTCCTACAAGAAGATAGTCGTTTAACGAGAAGCCGTTAGTGGATTTACACGACGCTTTGATAACGACCCTCAGCTTTGTCGTTGCGCTGTTGGGCTTCATTACTGCATGGTGCGGTAAGTAAAACGAGGGACCATGGAGACAGTCAGGAGGAACGATTGCCATATGCCCCAGCCGCTCGTACTCACGCATGAACTCAATGTATCGTTGCTTTAGGTTCGCGTCTTAAGATAATCGTTTCTCCATGGCATTCAGTAGTTTTAACGCCGCACCACGAGAGTCTCCGAACTCAACATGTGTGTTGTTGAACGGTAACCTGACTACAAACCTACCGTCACGATTGACGAAATGTGTTGAGACAAAATGATTTTCGACAATTGCACTTACCTCGCACCCGGTACGGCTACCATCCGCAAGATCTTCAGGTTCAAGGAATCGCTTTAAGAGCACGTCTAGATCCACAGCGGAATGATTGACACTTAAATTAGCTTCTGTCCTTAAAGAAATGTTTCCCGCAATCACCCAGCCGAAGATGGTGTTCTGGGCGACATGTGAACCCGAGGGATGCTCGATTTTCCCTTCCGCGAGAATGTCAAAGAATAAGTCCGTTCCCAATAAAACATCGATTTTATTTGCGTGACAACACTTGGGGTCTGCCAGTGGCAAATTGTTAAAGTATAACAGCTTTGAACTAGGGATATCAACACTTGGGAGATCGTTTATTAATGTCGCGAGGATGAAAGCATCAGCCGAAATAGACGACTTCGAGTCCAATATTGAAGACACTACTAGATTAACTTGACCCCGTGTGCCTTCGGTACTTTCGCACTGACCCAAGCCTAGTATAGGAATCTTGTCATGAACACGCTTTAATCCTAGGCGTTGTATACACGACTCGGAAACCAGGGTGGCTTGCGAACCGGAATCAGGGAGAGCTCTACAAGGTTGTGCTTCACCATTGATAACTTTGATCATTACCATTGCCGTCGGTAACATTGACAAATACTCGCGATGCGACGGGACTGCGCGGACGGACACTGCGGTCACGAGGCCATTCGATGTACAAGGTTGGTTTGACGTAGAGTTTGTACGCACAAATGCGGGTGCAATTTGATCTAAATGTAGCATAGTGTTGTGCTTCGAACCACACGTTTTACAATTGGAGAATTTGCATTCCGACACTGCGTGTTTCGCGCAAAGACAATTACAGCAAATTCCGCTTGATTGCACGAATTCACACCGAGCTGGCACCGCGAGATCACGAAATTGCGCGCACTGATAAAGCATATGTTTTTGTTTGCATTTAGGATACGCTGGAATTGTCACATTTAAAACGCGTCTCCTCCTATTCTTTGGCCTTTTGCGCACTCGCCGTATTACGACCGGTATGCGAATTCGAGAGGTTTAAGCTTTTCAGCTCATTAATACGTTCCTTCAAAAAACCAATAAAATTGGAGAAAGTTTGCTTAACCTTACTCGTGCGAATCCACATCATTTTATTTTCCGAATCTAGTTTACGCATCAAAATATAAACTAGCAGTACGTCCCACGACTCGACTGGGATTTTTAAAGCGCGAAGAGCGTTCATGCTGAATAAGCGTTTAATTTCCGTTAGCGACCCATTTTTGATAACCGGTTGGTCGTATATATTGTCCAGATGTGCCACCATGATAAAATTCGGTTTATCATAATGCTCCGTTAGCAAATTCCAAGCAACATCGAAATTGTCGTTGCTATGAGGAAGGTGATTTACAAGTGATAATGCATCACCCTTTAAATCACCCAATTTTTCTATACCCGTTACCGATTTTTTTTGATATAACTAGTGCCGTAAACAAATCGCGAAATCTAACCCACTCGTCGAATTTTCCCGAAAAGTCCGGTAAAGTCATTGCAGGTAGGCCCGATGCCGCTTGCTGATTTATGATGCTTATTGGTCGTCGCGAGGAATCTACTAGGTTTTTCACTATTTCGTCTAGGGAACATTGATTTTCGGTTAACGATTGAATTGCTTTGCTTATCTCAATATCAGCATCAGATCGCGATTCACATACACTATGTACTTTTAGTATGGGTTTCTATAATTTCCGATATCTTGGCGTGAACACTGTAAAATATAGATTCGAACTCGGCACGATATTGAGTTTCTTCGGATAGTTGGACATTATCATCAATCGATGCATCAATTTCACCTTGTAACCACTCAAAATCTTGCATGTGTTGCTCTAGTTTCGCTTGACGCAATTTACTTTCGGCCAGTGAAGCACTCGGTGACTCACTGAATGTAACGATCCGCGTTACCTGCCCTTTGATAGCCGCTCGTTTGCGCTTTAGAGCTTCCATAATGCCGACAGAAACTCACAGTAACCAAAAAATGAGACACGCAATTACCGAGATAGAATGTTTATTTTTTACGTATGAATGTTAACTGAAGTACCGATTCCGATCGACTGTCAATTACCGTACGCACGCAGATGCATATTTTTTTTATAAAACCGGCAGCGGCCAGAGTGTTTACCGCACACAGTGCGCTTATGTAAAAATGCACCGTTTGGGCTAACCCAGCAGAGAGATATGTTGCAATGGTTCTCTACGCGCTTTTTTTTTATGTATGACTTTGCATAAGCGTTTGAAGATGATACGGCGCGCGTTAAAGGGAATTAGCACCGATAACTAATTAATAGTTCATGAGAATGCGCGTTTTTGCTCGAACGCGTAGGCCATGAAACTCCAACAATACCCGAATAATCCGCGCTCGATAGGACCAAATGTTTGTTCGTTCGCGTTGAAGATGTTTAAATTATATTGTTGGTCGAAAATTCCTGGCTGAAAATGCAGTTAAGGAAAAAAGGGAAAAATATTGTGGCGAACCAAAAAAATGAAAGACGCGTGGTTGAAAATACAACAGGAAAAAAAACGTTTATTGAAGAAAGAAAGGGAAGAGAAGAATGACAGAAAAGAAATTTTTACATGTAACGCGTTCGGCAGCAAACGACCATTTAAGCTGATCACACATCGTCGAACACACTATCTACAAAAAAGTCGTTAAATTTATTTCACTAATACTCATGTCAAAAAGTACATGGTCAATCACACTTTCTTCTTTTTTTAAAACTAACTTTTTTAAATTGTGCCACATGTCCTTTTGGTTATTTGAGTTATGTACTTTGCTTTTAATACATTTGCGTTTACTTTTACTTATCTCCTGCTTGTATTTATTCCTGGCACATATATAATGGTTCCAGTCCCCATCTAAACCACTGAGCACCGCTTTCGCATGACCATCGATTTTTTTTTTTTAATTTTGTAAGTAACTATTGAACCACACATTTTGACTATATTCCTAACGTCTTTTCACTAAAAACTTCAGTGCACTACGTTTAAGTAAGTCCACGAACATATCTCCAGGAATATTAACACTGCTAATATCGTTTATCGAACCCACTTTGTTATTCTGTATTTCACAGTAAAAACTATTTCTACTTTATTTTAATATTTTTGTATAATGGTGTGTTCTTTTGACTGTAGTTTTGATATTTAATTTGATAACAATTGTCTCATGATCACTTATTTTTAGTTAATTTTCTATTTTAGCTGTTATATTCTTGTTGTTAGTCACGACATAATCTATTAAAGTTCTGGTAGTTTTTGTTATTCTTGTTGGTGCACTTACCATTTGATAGAATGCTTTGTCGTTTATAAGTTTAAAAACTTAAAACAAATTTTTAACAAATTTTAAGTAATGGATATAACTCGAATATATTCTTTTAAGTATATTATTACACTTCCCGTATGACTAGTATCGCTATCACATCTTATTACATAATAGTTGTTTATGTTGATTCCAATATCCTTAACATTGTCAGTTACGTGTGTTTCCGACATAACTATCACGTCAAAATCATTATTACAGATTATATCCAGAAGCTCATCAAAGTTATTTTTGGATACCTTGGATATTAAAATAAACAATTTCTGGATTTTGTAATTGCTAAAAAGCTATTCTGCTTTTTTGAATTTATATTTTCTTTTTAAACACTTCACAAGATGGGCTTCTACAATCATGGTCAATATTTAGCATAAATCACAATTTTTGCACTTAAGTATTGTTTTTTCACAGTCTCTGAAATCATAGCTTTCTGCACACTTGGCACAGACAACATTATTTTCACATATAAAGGGTGATTTTTTAAGAGGTTTAGAACTTTTTTAAAAAAAAAAAACACAAAAAATTCGAAAAAATGAATGAAATATTTATTTGAATCGATAGTTTGAACCTTGCAATTTAATGTTTAAAGATAATTTCATGCAAATGTTGACCGCGGCTGCGTCTCAGGTAGCCCATCCGCTGAGTCCAATTTTGGCATACTCTTTCACACATATCGGCCGGTATCTCACGAATGAATGCATGGATGTTGGCTTCCAGTGCGTCAATCGAAGCGGGCTTGTCCCTATACACATTAGCCTTGGCATACCCCCACAAAAAATAATCTAATGGTGTCAAATCGCACGATCTAGGCGGCCAATTGACCGGCCCGAAACGTGAAATTAACTGTTCACCAAACTCGCCTCGCAATTGCGCCATTGTTTCGCGTGCTGTGTGGCATGTGGCACCGTCTTGTTAAAACCACATATCATGCAAGTCAAGAACTTCCATTTCGGGCAAAAAAAAGTTTGTTATCATCGCTCGGTAGCGTTCACCATTGACAGTAACGCTGCGATTCGCATCATCTTCGAAGAAATATGGTCCAATAATGCCGCCGGCCCATAAACCGCACCAAACAGTGGCTTTTTCGGGATGCATTGGTAGCTGTTGCAATGCTTCTGGCTGATCTTCACTCCAAATGCGGCAATTTTGCTTATTTACGTACCCATTCAACCAAAAATGAGCCTCATCGCTGAACACAATTTTTCGATAAGTCATGTAATTTCCCGCATAATAACTCGACACCGTGCTCGTGGAAATGTCGAAACGGTTCATAGTGGCGGTAGACCTACTTTATCGTGAGGATAAACGGATCATCAGGCTAATCAAAAAGTAACGGGTACATATCGTCGAGATCTATAAAAAATTAATTATGCTTAGAAATCTCAAGCAGGAAAATCCGGCGGAGAGCGGTGGATAGTGGTTTGTCATCATATCGAGCAGTAAAAAAACCTTTTATTTCATAAAAAAATCGACGTACAAGGTTGGAGTTTGCAAAGGAACATTTGGACTGGACTGTTGCAAAGTGGTAAACGGTGCTCTTCTCTGATGAATCCAAATTTAATTTAAAGGTTTCTGATGGCTTTTGAACAGTACGGAGGCCAAAAGGGGAACGATTTAGTCCCCGTTTCGTAAGGGGTACAGTTAAGCACGGTGGAGGCAATATTCTTCTCTGGGGTAAATCTTCCGTCTTTGTGTATATACTTTTATTCTTTGTCTTCATTGTTTTTCGTTCTTTTCACCTTTGTGCAGTCGTCAAATAAAGAAATTATAATATATTTTTTGGTCCCTCGAGCCGGATATTGAATCAGAATCTTGCAAGGAATAATTATAAGTGCGAATTTAAGAATAATAGTGCAATAAAACAAAAAAAAAAGAGAAAAGAAGGTTGTTTCCCGTGTGCGTGACCTGCTGCTGCTGCGGCTTGCTGTCGCTGCTTGCTGGAATTTTACCGTAAGTATTTTTCATGCGGTTCTACTTCAAGGGAATTGCTGTGAATCGAATCAATAGTGCAATTTTATTGTTCAAAGCTGACAAGAACAACGAAAAAAGGAAGTATTACCAAGCTGCAACTTAAGGTAACAATTTTATATTACTTATTCGTGAATTAAGCACATCAAATGGATATTCTAAAATCTAAACGTGCTCGTTGCAAAGGACTACCATCTCAGGTAGTCGATTCATTAATCAAAACGTTTTTTGAAATAAATAGTTCAAACGCGATACAGCTTCGTTGTGTGGCTAACACTTTCGATCAAGTAATGCGAGGTTTGAGGGCACTTGGTCCGAATGCTGAAGCACGTGATCCGTGGCTGATAGCACTTATAAATATTAAAAAAGGTATATAGTGAGACCCACAAAGCGTGGGCCGAATATGTTGTTGAGAAAGACTACCCAACTATTGAGGAATTGACTAAGTTCTTAAATTTGCGTTGTGATGCTTTAGAAATAGGTCCTTCTCATTCAACGGCTTCTATAGCTCCTATTACGTACAAATCTACTCGTGCGTACATCTCTGCAGTAAACAACGCCTGTCAAAAATGTTTGGAACACCATCACCTGCCTTACTGTCTAAAATATCTCGGGATGGACACTGCTGGGAGAAGGAAATTTGTCAATGAAAGAAAGCTTTGCTTTAACTGTCTCAAGCCTAGGCATACAGCCAACTAAACATTTATGTGAGCACTGCAATTTAAGACATCATACATGTTAACTATAAACCACAAAGTAATTCTTACCAGAAACCCAGTGCAAGCACATCTGCTGCAGCCCATGCTGGCACTACTACCCTTAAAATAGTAAAGGCTCATGTCTTCTTATGCTAAGATAGATTCCATAACAGCTGAATCTAAGGATCAAAATTGAACGCCTTGCTGCCAACTGCTATGATCTTAGTTGATATGGGAAATCTGCAACCTTGCAATGTACTTCTGGATTCTGGATGTCAAAATACGGTTATTACTGCTGTGTGCTCAGCGATTAGGTCTTCCCCAACGCCCAGCTAATGTGAAAATATTAGGGCAGCTAGCAAAGTGGGTGTTTCTAAGGGTGCTGTCAATTTAAGAGTATGTTCCCAATACACCAAGGGTCATGTTCTGAATATAACGGCTCTAGTCTTTAGCCATATATCATCTGATCAAAATACTCTCTTTGGGTGGGTCATATGTGGTTCGCATTTAGCTGACACTGCTATTTGATGCAATCTGTCCACACACGCTGCCGAAGTAGCTCTCAACGACGCTATCCAACTATTTTGGAAAACCGAGGAACTGCCAATTAGAACTATAGCTCCTACAAGTGAGGAACAATTAGCAGAAGAAGTATTAAGTTGGTAGATATTCAGTAGGGCTTCCCTTCAAGTCTGAAAGGTCTGTACTAGGAAACTCGTACATAGCTGCCGAAAATAGACTCCTTTCAATGGAGGCAGCTATCGAAATTTTATGTCCGAGTACTTAGCTCTCAAGCATATGGAAAAAATTCCAGACGAAGAAATAAGTAAAGAAAATACTGAGCTGTATTATTTACCACACTACGCCGCGTTTAAAGACAACAGTCTTACTACGAAACTTCGGGTTGTCTTTGATGGATCCTGTAAAACTAGCAATGGAAGGTCATTGAACGAAATCCTTTCACCAGGTACACCCTTACAACAGGATTTGACAGCCGTTTTACTTCGGTATATATGCTTTAAATATTGCTTTTCATCTGATATAAAGCAAATGTTCCGAATGATGGAAATTCAGAAATGCGATCGTGACTTCCAACGCATTTTATGGCGCGACTCCCCAGATCAAGCAATTCAACATTTTCGACTTACTACAGTCACTCCATCAGCTTAAACAAGACGAAGGCCAAAATTACCCTCTGGCATCTAAGGCGCTAATCGAAAACTTTTATGTTGACGATTGCATGGCGGGGGCAAATACTGTTGGTGAAGCAAAGGAGCTTGTGTCACAGATAAATAGTCTGCTCATGGCTGGCGGCTTTACGTTAAGAAAATGGGCGTCTAACTCCCCAGAAGTTATTTCAAGTATACCTCAGGAAGATAGAGTTGACTCAGTCGTTGAGGTTCCTAATGAGTATAATATATGCTTATTAGAACTAACTTGGAATCCAGCTACTGACTGCTTTCTTTTCAAAGTAACTCAAAGAAATGCAGACTTAAGTACGAAAAGAAAACTTCCGTCAGCAATATCTGAGATCTTCGATCCTTTAGGCTGGGTCTCCCCGTCAATTATAATGGCGAATATTATATTTCAAAAATTATGGCTTTTAAAAATCGGATGGGAAAAAAATCAACACAGCTATACAACCAATTGAATTTATTGAATAAAATCAACATACCCCGAATAATATTCACCAGGGAAGAAGATGTACAGTATCATGAATTTTGCGATGCTTCTTCAGTGGCCTATTCAGCTATAATTTATTGTCGTAAAACATTTGCAGATGATTCACATTCGGTCAACATAGTTATAGCTGAAACCAAGGTGGCGCCGCTTAAGGAAGTGTCCATTCCCAGGCTGGAATTATGTGGAGCATACTTACTTACTGAACTTTTCGAGTTCCTGGAGTAATCTATTGGAATAAAGGACGATGAAATATATTGCTGGACAGATTCCAAAATAGTATTGGCCTGGCTGTCATCTCATCCGCGAGAATGGAAGACATACGTGAGTAATCGTACATCCTTTATTTTAGACTCTCTCCCTAGAGCAAAGTGGCTACATATTTCATCGAAGGATAACCCAGCAGTCTGCGCAAGCAGAGGTATTACTCCACTGCTTCTTGGTGATTTTTTAGCTGGTTTGGTTTTGGCAACACCGGTTTTGACAGCTGACGTGTGTTTAGTACCTTGTGTCACTGTCAAACAGCTTCAGTTTGGTTTGCAATTTAACCATGGATCGTCTTACAAATGAACAACGCTTGCAAATTATTGAATTTTACTATCAAAATTCGTGCTCGGTTCGAAATGTTCATAGCGCGCTACTTCCATTTTATGATCGGCATTCTCGACCTTCTGAGCAGTCTATTCGGAAGATTGTGACCAAATTTCGCACCAAATTTACTTTGTTGGACATTAAACCACCAACACGTTTACGTACTGTGCGTAGTGAAGAAAATATTGCGGCCGTATCAGCTAGTGTGACAGAAGACCGCGAAATGTCGATTCGGCGCCGTTCCCAGCAGTTAGGCCTTTGTTACAGCACTACGTGGAAAATTTTGCGGAAGGATTTGGGCGTAAAGCCTTTTAAGATACAGCTGGTGCAAGAACTAAAGCCAGCCGACCTACCACAACGCCGAATTTTTGGTGAATGGGCTCTTGGAAAGCTGGCCGAGGATCCGCTTTTTTATCGAAAAATTGTGTTCAGCGATGAGGCTCATTTTTGGTTGAATGGGTACGTAAATAAGCAAAATTGCCGCATTTGGAGTGAAGATCAGCCAGAAGCTTTGCAACAGCTACCAATGCATCCCGAAAAAGCCACTGTTTGGTGCGGTTTATGGGCCGGCGGCATTATTGGGCCATATTTCTTCAAAGATGATGCGAATCGCAGCGTTACTGTCAATGGTGAACGCTACCGAGCGATGATAACAAACTTTTTTTTGCCCGAAATGGAAGTTCTTGACTTGCATGATGTGTGGTTTCAACAAGACGGTGCCACATGCCACACAGCACGCGAAACAATGGCGCAATTGCGAGGCGAGTTTGGTGAACAGTTAATTTCACGTTTCGGGCCGGTCAATTGGCCGCCTAGATCGTGCGATTTGACACCATTAGATTATTTTTTGTGGGGGTATGCCAAGGCTAATGTGTATAGGGACAAGCCCGCTTCGATTGACGCACTGGAAGCCAACATCCATGCATTCATTCGTGAGATACCGGCCGATATGTGTGAAAGAGTATGCCAAAATTGGACTCAGCGGATGGGCTACCTGAGACGCAGCCGCGGTCAACATTTGCATGAAATTATCTTTAAACATTAAATTGCAAGGTTCAAACTATCGATTCAAATAAATATTTCATTCATTTTTTCGAATTTTTTGTGTTTTTTTTTTAAAAAAAGTTCTAAACCTCTTAAAAAATCACCCTTTAAATCATGATCTATGGTGGACGGGTCCTACGTGGCTTTCTATTGGCGAACAAAACTGGCTAGACACAGAAACTACAACACATACAACGCAACAAGAGGAACGTTCAAAGGAGCAGATGTCACTTCAAGCTACATCACAAGCAACGGGAGTACTCTTCGACTTAAATGAAAAACTATCTACATGGAAAAAACTATATCGCGTAACGGCGTACTGCATTCGATTTTATTACAACTTAAAATCTAAAATTAATGATAAATCTCCTCTAAAGGTTTCCGAACTACAGCACGCAAAACCCTACTTTATAAGTTCTCTCAAGAAGAGTCATTACGCGACGATCTTATGAGTTTAAAGCAATTTAATAATGTTCAAGCTAACAGGAAATTAAAGCGGCTAGCTCCGTATTTAGATGCGAATGGAATTCTTAGAGTTGGAGGCCGTCTAGAACACTCGGAATTCGCTTTCGATCTCAAACATCAAGTGATACTAAATCAAAATCACAGTCTAACCAGGAAAATTGTGACGGACTGTCACCTGGAGAATCATCATGCTGGCGTAACTATACCTATTGTAGTTCTTCGACAGAACTATTGGATTATTGGTACGCGACTTAGCAAAATCTGTAATCTATCGTTGCATAGTCTGACATCGACACAGCCGAAAAACAAATGAACAGCTGATGGGAAACATTCCAAAATATCTCCATTAATTAAAGCGTACGTAGCTCTCTTCATTTGTCTTACTACAAAGGAAGTGCATTTAGAGCTTGTAAGTGATCTCAGTACTGATTGCTTCTTTGCTGCTCTTAAACGTTTTATTGCAAGACGGGGGTTATGTGCGCACATTCGGAGCGACAATGACACAAATTTTGTTGCGGCTGCTCGACAGCTCGGTGAACTGCATCGACTTGTCGCTTCTCATAAAACAAATAATTTAATATCTGATTTTTTATCATCCAATGGCACTTCATCCTCCCTGGTGCTCCTCACTTTAGTGGTGCTTGGGAGTCTGGAGTAAAGAGAGTCAAGTTTCATCTAAGACGAGTTATTGGTCAAGCTATACTCAACTTTGAAGAGATGACAACACTTCTTGTGCAAATCGAGGCAATACTCAACTCTCGACCGCTATGCGCATTATCTGACTCTGATGACATTAGCTGTTTAACTCCTGGCCACTTTCTGGTCGGGCGACCATTAACCACAGTTCCCGAACCAAATGTTACGAATTTAAAACTGTCCACGCTGAGAAGATGGAGATTGGTACAACAGCTTACCCAAGGATTCTGGTTGAGGTAGTCGTCAGAATACCTCTCTGCAACCAAGGCAGAAATGGTATCAATCCAAACCTAACATCAAGATTGACGACATCGTTCTACTTAAAGAACTTCCAACTTACTGGAAGATAGCGAAAGTTATTGCGACCCATGCTGGTTCCGGTGGATTGGTACGAGTGGCAACCGTCCGCACTAAATCTGGTACCCTTAAGAGGCCCATCACGACGCTTTGCGTACTACCACTTAACTGTTGATTAAACTTCAAGGCTGGCGGACTGTTGCTGAACTACATTTTATTTATTATAATCATAAATAATAATAATACACTACCGCACCTAATAATTAACGTAATTATATTTCATTCATTTATACCTACATTTGCTCATTGCACAAAGACGACAACTCTGTAATCATCATAATTACCTTGTGTATTATGTATATGATTTGCATCTTGCTATGTAATAATATTTAAACTACAAAAAAGGGCGCATCACGCTTTGCAGCGACAAACTGTAATTTGTCTACGTAACATGTACAATGTATTGTATTTGACAACGGGTAAATCTCCCGTCTTTGTGTATATACTTTTATTCTTTGTCTTCAGCGTTTTTCGTTCTTGAAAATTTGCCGTGACCACTTCACCTTTGTGAAGACCTTTGTGAAATACAGACCTCAAATAAAGAAATTATAATACACTTTTCATTTTTCAATAAAAAAAATATTGTAATTATTCGATAATAAAATCTTAAATCGATTCAAAGAAAATCATCTTGAATAGCATATTATAATATACATAATTATGTACATTGTACAGTGTACACCTGCTGTTCAAGTAGGTCATTTTCTTTTTTTAATATTGTCATCTATTCATGTATACATATGTATATTAAATTTTAGTTCAATAAAAATAATGTTTTTATTTTTTCCCGAGAGCTTTTATTTATGTCTTCTTAAAATCTAAAAACTACAAACACGAAACACTACTATTTATGCTCCCATCGTCTCCTTTGTTGGTGCATCTGCCGTTTTATGACTTCCATATGTTTCAAATATCCCAGTTGGTTATCCTTATGGAAGGTCGCTCAAAAGAGTCGATCCCTGTTTAGTTGAGCTGCTGACATAACCTAATTTCATTCTTTGTAAAACAGAATTGCACAGTTATAGCGTTAGCGGATTTTTTTTTGTTCATAGCCACGAATAGTGGATTTTTGTTTTCCACCGTTTGTTGCCACCGTTTACCTTTTCGCTAGATATATTTTTTTTTGCTGTTCGTCAATTTTATTATTATTGATTGATTACCTGCTGCAATACATTTTCTTATTTCCATATTTGTGATAGGATAATAATATTTTCTGGTGTTCTTTGGAAAAAGGTATTACTTGTTGTCACACCTATTGCGGGGGATTTGTTTTGAAGTTTTCAATACGATAAGACTCGTTCGGTGATTATTCGTGATTTTTGATTTCGTTAATTTTTTTTTCGGTGGAATTGAAACTTATCTCGTACCCTTTTGTGGTGTATTTTGGTAACCAGTGACACATTTCGATTCTACTGGATTGGGATTTGTGTTTTTAAATTCTCGTGGTATTTTAAACGATTCTTATAGTGGTGATTTTTATATTTTCTTTTGTGGCTTTGGAAATTGATAGTCCTTTTAACCTTGTACATATTGTAGGATTTCTTTTTGTATTCATATATTAGCTAGGTCTTTTTTTATCAGTTTTATTATAGATAGTGTTAGTTGCTTCCTTTGTCATTGGGTGTAGAATAGGTACACAGTCTTTTTCCAGTTAATTTTAAAGATAGTGGGAAACAAAATGGAGATTAATACGTTAGCTCAACAGGAGTTGCACTACGAGATGGAGGTGCGGGGGTTACCGAGAAGCACCGTCACAGAAATAAGGCAGTCGCTTAGGGCAGCAAGAATGCTGGAGCGTAGGGTCTCTTTGGGAACTGATGCCAGTTACCCTTTCTCTTTTGCAGAAGATACGAAAGCTATTGAAGGGAAAGTAGAGGAGATCGAAGATCTTTTAAAGGATAAGCCTAGCGATCCTAAGTCAGGGGAGTTTTGAAAGGTAGTAACAAAGATCGAATGGTGTTTGCGCAGGTTAAATAGAGCTCGCGCTGAGGGCAGTGAAGAGGAAAGTTTGAAGTTGAAACTGCATAGCCAGTTGGTAGGCTTGGCGGCTAAACTTGAGTTCGGCGACGAAGATGAAACGGAACCTGAAGAAAAAGAAGCTACGTCCAGAGGAGCAGTAAGGCTCGCACCACCATCCCCAACTATACCACCTGTAAGGCTAGTACAACTAGCTGAATCTTTACAGCAACAACAACAACAACAACAACTTATTGAATCAGCATGTGTGACTCAAGATAGATGCAAAGAGCGAATTGAAAAGTGGGATATTAAGTTTGCGGGGGAACGCTGTGGGGCTTCGGTAAACGCATTTTTAGAGAGAGTTGAGGAACTTAGCCAGGCAAGAAGCGTTTCAGAAACGCACCTCTTTAGGTCGGCGGTTGATTTATTCACCGGGAAGGCACTCATCTGGTTTAGGGCGATCCGAGAAATGTTAGGACCTGGAAGGAGTGGGTATGTGAACTCAAGGCAGAGTTCCTACCACCGAACTATGTTGATCTCATGGATGAGATTAGGCGACGTACACAAGGACAGGCGGAGTCGATTGGTGTATACGTCGCCACGATGTCAAACATATTCAGGAGATTATTAAAACCATTATCTGGACGAAGAATGCTTGCAATTCATCAGAAAAATCTGGCACCGTTCTACCAGACAGAGCTTGGTCTCGCTGACCCGAAAACGGTAAGCGATCTTGATGCTCTGGGTCGACGCTTAGAGACAGTTAGGGCGGATGTGGAGACTTTCACTCCTCCACCTAGTAATCGGTCGAGAAACCTGCTGGAACCCGATTTAGCATACGTTGCGGTCGAGGAACCAGTAGTAGCGGTTGTAACTAGAGAACCTCTACCGGTAAGGTGCTTTAACTGCAACCAGGAAGGGCATTTTGCCAGTGATCCTAGGCGATGTGTATGCTGTGGGCAACAGGCGGTTGCTCGCAGAAATTGTAGTAGTTGTTCGGGAAACGGTCAACGCACTCTCCGGTCGGCAGGACGAGGGCGCCGTTGAATTCTCTGATTAGGTCGCCTGCTGGTAATCAGCTGGCTAGTAGTGAAGTTGTCCAGTTAGGTTTCACACTAGAAGCAAATTGCAATGATAGGCGTCCATACCTTAGGGTCAACATTTATGGTGTTAACTTGTTGGGTTTATTGGATTCCGGAGCTTCACGCTCTATTATTGGTAGGAATGGATGGACGATATTAAAAGATTTAGGGTTAGTTTTACAAAAAGGCAACATAGATAGGGTCACTCTAGCCGATGGCGTAGGGATAGGTGTACAAGGTGTCGTAATGTTGCCAATGATAGTGCAGGGAAAAGTTGTGTTATTGGAGTGTCTCGTTACTCCTAGTATTCCGCAATTTCTTATTTTAGGGGCAGATGTCTGGAAGTCTTAAGGAATAGTGCCGGATTTAGCTTCAGGGCAGTGGAGTTTTTCAAACCAAGGTTCGTTGGCTTCGATAACTGAGAATAAGAACTTATCAGATTTAAACGAGACACAACAACAACTGTTAGGTAGATTCACAGAAGAAATACTTAAGGACATGCCTCTAGGTATTGGTTGCACCCATCTGGTGAAACATAGAATCAGGACCAATGCTGAGCCGATAAAACAACGGTATTATCCGGTTTCCCAGCAGTCCAGGTCCATATAGATAGGGAATTAGCAGAAATGATTAAGGACAATATCGTTGAGACATCGAATAGCCCTTGGGCTTCTCCTATAGTCATGATTAGGAAGAAGTATAATAGTTATAGGCTTTGTGTAGATTATAGGAAACTTAACAAGGTAACTGAAAGGGATGCCTATGCTCTCCCCTTCTTATCAGCTACCTTGGATAAGCTTAGGGACGCGAAATTTCTGTCTTCTTTAGACATCAAATCTGCTTATTGGCAAATACCAGTTGGCCTTTTACAGCCTTTACTGTACCAAATAGGGCACTGTTTCAGTTTAAAATAATGCCCCCGCGACGTGGCAGCGATTCATAGACAACGTGCTTGGAGCCGATTTGGAACCGCACGTCTTTGTCTACCTAGACGACATAATAATCGTTACCAATTCGTTCGATAGGCACTTAGAGATTTTAAAGGAGGTATTTAGGCGATTGACAGAGGCAGGTTTGAAATTCAGTCGGGAGAAGTGTAATTTTTGCAGACTATCCCTTAAATTTTTAGGTTATGTAGTACCTACATCGCAACGGCCTCCATGTAGACCCTGAGAAGGTCGAGAGTATGTTGAATATTCCAACCCCTAAAAATCTAAAAGAAGTGAGGAGCTTCGTCAAAACTGTATCCTGGTATAGGAGATTTGTGGCAAACTTCGTTAAGTTTTGGTTAAACCGGAGACCGAGTTGCTCAAGAAAAGTAGGAAATTTTGTTGGACAGAAGCGAGGAAAGCTTCAGAAAAGCCAAAGAGTGTTTGGTAGCAGCGCCCATCCTGACGTGTCCGGATTTTGGGATTGGTGCGGTCTTGAGTCAGAATTTTGATGAAGGGGAAAAGGTGATTTGCTACTTGAGCAGGTCACTTAATAGGTGTGAACGGAATTACTCAACAACAGAAAAGGAATGTGTTATGGGCTATAGAGAAGCTAAGACCATACCTCGAAGGGATTAAGTTTACTGTCATTACCGACCATTATTATTTGGTATGGCTTAGCAAGTTAAAGGATCCTGTTGGGAGATTAGCGCGTTGAGCTGTTCGTTTACTACAGTTTGATTATGAGATTATACATAGGAAGGGTAGGGATCATGTAGTGCCAGATATGCTCTCCAGGAGCTTGCCGGAGATAGCTGGGATTGAAGAGCACAGGTCCGATCCATGGATAATCCGGATGATCGACAAGGTAGAAGAAAAGCCGTTTCTGTATAATTGTAAAAGGAAGTGGTTTGATTTTATCAATGTGGTTTTGAGTTTTATTAATTACAAGTAAAAATATAAATGGAAATCCATTGAGTTGGAAATCGGGTGTGTAAAATAAAGAATCAAACAAATCATTAGTCCATCGAGCCTTTTTCGAATTGTTGGAAGCTGAAATTACCGAAGAATTCATCTCATCAATAGGTATCCATTTGCCGGCCGTGGTTCCTTTGTCTGGAAAAACCGTAAGTACCACTACTTACTTTATATACTTACTCTATATACCTGCAAATATATAAAAGAACAAAAGAAATTCTACAATATGGGTGAAAGGCCATCAAAAAGGCAATACTTCAAATGGAAAAGGATTTTAATAGTTTTAAGACCAAAAAAGAAGCTTCTTCCAAGATACGAAGTGTGAAAAATTGTATTTCCATCTGCTTAACTTTGTTAGAAGAAACTTTTACAAGGATAACCAAGCGTTGTGAAGAGTTCGCTGATTCTATGGAGGATGAAGAGAAGGTGAGGGAGTTCGACGAGCGTTATGATATGGCCAGAGAAGTTTACATACAGTACAAAATGGAACTTTTCGACGAAATGGACAAGGAGGAAGTGGACAAGAAACTAACTGTCAATGCATTTTCACGTTCAAAATTCCGGTTGCAGAACATCGCCTTGCCAACATTCGCCGGGAGTTACGAAAATTGGAGGTCATTTTATAATACGTTTTCATCACTTGTTCACAGCAATGAATCGTTGACTGAGATTGAGAAATTTCACCACCTCAAATCTTGTCTGACAGGTGAAGCTGATCGCCGGAATTATGAGATGGCGTGGACAATTCTAACATCACTCTATGATCATAAGCGCGTATTGGTTAATGCGCAGTTTAAGGTTTTCTTTGGTCAGGCAGTTTTGCATTATGAAAGTGCATTAGGGTTGAAAAGTTTGCTAGATATTTCCACCGAGTGTCGACACTCTCTTAATAACTTAGGACTCCCAGTGGAGCATTGGGTTTCAATATTGATTTACATTATGTTGCAAAAGGTTCCAGGTTCAACGCAGCAATTATGGGAGGATAAACTGGGTTCAACCAGATTCTGGACACTGGAGGTTCTGGAGCAGCAGAAGCAGAAGTCATCGAGTAAGAATGCCACATCAAAAGCAGCGTTTCACGTTAAAAATCCGCAAAAGGAGCAATTTAGTTGCAAAGTGTGCAGCAAAGGCCAACACTTATTGCGGAAATGCAAAAATTTTTTGAAAATGGACATCTCGGAGCGTTACAACATCGTAAAAAAAATCAGCGTCTGGATTATAGCCATACTACCCACCAATGCCCTAGTCAAACGCGTTGCTACAAAAGCACAATTCTTTACTCCATTTCAGCAATAATCCAACCAATCTACACAATCAGCACCCCACTTCACACTCAAATTCATATCACTCCCTACAATATACCAAACTCCACACAATGTCAAATTTCTAACTCAAACCACACACCACACAATAGCAATCCAATACACTCCATTAATCAAATCCCAAACACAAACTCATACCAAGTCAGTAAAATCAACCCATCTGCACCGTGTTTTCAACTCTCTGAGTCTGAACAGCCGACAACATCAGCTGCGTTTAGATCTTGTCACTCTATACAGTATGAGGATACTCAGGTCCTTTTAGCCACTGCTGTAATCAAGGTTAGGGACTCAAGAGGAACATTTTTAAATCTCGGTGCCTTAATTGATTCAGTCTCAGAAGCCACTTTTATCACTGAGGCTGCCGTTCAGGCGTTACTTTATTGAATGTGTCAGGGCTGAGGAAGGTCAGCAGTGGTACATGTCACAGTTCGGTAGACATAACATTCGGGACAAACCACTCGAACTTCGTGACCAGGACACAAGCATATATTTTCAAATCACTGACTGGGCTTCTTCCGGCCAAGGAACTGACAATTAACAAGTTGGATCACATCGATGGTCTACAATTAGCTGATCCATGCTTCTTCAAACCCGTCACCATGGATATACTTCTGGGAAGTGATGTATATTCGGAAATCATTCTCCCAGAAATCATCCGAAACAAACAAAATGTATCACCGATAACCCAAAACACTCTTCTAGGATGGATTCTTGTAGGTAAACTTCCATTGAAACCGGCACCTGTCCGAAGCTTCATGCAAGTTTCCGATTGAGATTCTCAAGTGCAACGATTTTTGGAGATTCAAGAATCGAGGCGCAAGAAGATCGGATATGCGAAGAATTTTTTTGTGAAAAACATCAAACGGATGCCCAATGGACGGTACAAAGTTAAGCTGCCCTTTAAGGAGATGCGTTACTCGGCAATGGGAACATCGCTGGACATTGCTTTAAGGAGGTTTTACCAGTTGGAGAGAAGGTTTCTGCACAACCCTACACTCAGAGAGGACTACACGAAATGTATCAAGGAGTATATCCAACTAGGCCACATGAAGCTACTTGAAGAAAAAAAAAAACAATCATTTTAATAGTATTACGCTGTGTCGCACCATGCTGTATTTAAGGAAGCGAGTTCGACTACAAAGTTGCGTGTTGGCTTCGATGCTGCTGCCAAAACTTCCGATGGTACTTCGCTGAACGATCATCTGTTAGTAGACCCTAAAATACAAAACGATGTTTTAATTATCATTCAGCGTTGGAGAAAATATCGATGTACGTTTACGGCAGATATGGAAAAAATGTATGCAGATCTTCGTGGATCCACAGCAGCCCGTGAAGCATATTTGGCGATTCGGACTCTTCACAAGCTGGCGAACGATGAGGAAGCAAATTTTCCAAAAGCTGCTATTGTTTTAAGTGAGGACACGTATGTTGATGATGTTATCACTGGAACCGACACTGTTGAAGAAGCCCTACAAAAGAGAGATGTTATCATCAGCAGGTCTTAACTTGCGGAAACGGACCAGTAACTCCTTGGACCTTCTGCAACAGCTTCCACCTTCAGACTGCGAAGTTGACTTTTCAGTGCCGTTTGACTCAGCCAACACACACGTCAAAACCCTCGGCATAAAGTGGCAACTGTTGAGCGACTCATTTTCGTTCCAGAACATCGATTGGGAGAGGCAGAAGTCACCAAGCACACAATGCTCTCCGCGATTGCCAGGCTTTTTGATCAACTTGGGTGGATTTCTCCGCGCATCGTGAAGGCAAGGCTGATGATACAGGAACTTTGGTCACGAGGTTTGGATTGGGATAAGCCCATTACCCCAGAGCTGAAGCGGGAATGGCTTACATTTCGAGAAGATCTTCCAGTTGTAGAGCAGATTCGAATTCCTCGGTGGATCCAGACACACAGTAGGAGCAGAAATCTGGAATTACATGGATTTTGTGACGCTTCCGAGAAAGCTTATGCAGCGGTGATTTACCTGCGTGTTCTGGATGAGAAGAACAATATCCACATGAATCTATTGATTTCTAAGACTAAGGTTGCGCCACTAAAAAGGGTCACTTTACCACGCCTGTGGCTCAATAAGGATTCGCATGCAATTGCCAATGGGGACCTGGTTTTAATAAAGGACGAAAGGTTACCGCCTTCGAAATGGACGTTAGCACGAGTCACAGCATTACATCCCGGAGCTGATAATTTGGTACGCGTCGTAACGCTGAAGACCCAAAATGGCGAATTAAAACGACCTATCAATAAATTATGCCGATTACCTTCAAATTCATTCAACACAGAAAGCACGAATATTTAAACAAACACATATACACATATAATACTATTTCGGATAACATTATTAAAAATCCAACATATTAAAAATAATACTACTATTTAATACTATTCTTCAAAAAAAAAACATAAAAAAAATATACACAAGACTAAATGCACAAAGGTCCCATCACTAGTACAATTAAATTACACTCAACACTTGCATGACGTCATTGTTTATGATTTCATAATACCCCAAGCCCCAAACAACACATAATCACACACACTAATGGTAACATGTTTACGTTTTGAAACGGATTGAAAATGGAATGATCAACACCGAATTAAATTCTATTTATACCTTCATATTAAGCAATATGAATTCATATTACTTACCTGAATTACATTACACAATATAAAATAGACAATTTAAGTTAATATTTACACTCGAATCCCGACTGCAGTACACGAAAAAACAAACCGAATTCATCAAAATAAAAATAAATTAAATATTGTTTATAAAGTTTTTAATTTAAATAATTTATTGTTTCAATTTCAAATTTCAATTTGATTTAATCTTATTTGTATTTATTACTCATGCAAATGCCTTTTAATACAATAATATGTCAAAATGAAGTCTATGTTTATTTATGTCACTTTAATGACATCTGAGGTTAAATTTTTTTTTTGTTAAGAATAAAATTTTCTGTATAATTGTAAAAGGTTTGATTTTATCAATGTCGTTTTGAGTTTTATTAATTACAAGGAAAAATATAAAAGGAAATCCAGGGAGTTGGAAATCGAATGTGTAAAAAAAAAAATCAAACAAAACAGTCAAATATTGGTCCATGATCAGAACTCAGAGTGAAAGGCGGTCGTTGGCAAAAGTGATAGGGCTAGAATACTAGGGAATTGTCATGACAATCCGCTAGCAGGACATATGGGGGTTAGGAAAACTTTAGCTAGGATATCATAGAAGTACTATTGGCCCAAAATGAGGTCCGATATTACGAAATATGTTAGGAGCGGCAAAATTTGTCAAAGTGTGAAACCGGTCAACGATAAGCCGGCTGGGTACATGACGGAAAGGTAAGGGGTAACCAATCCGTGGGAGATGGTTTCGGTAGATTTAGTTGGTCCACTTCCAAAGTCGAGAAGGGGTTTCGTCTACATCTTAAAGGTCGTTTATTATTTCACTAAGTTCCCTTTATTTTTCGCTCTTAGGTCGGCTACGTCAAAAGCTGTTTGTAAGGAATTGGAAGAGATGGTTTTTCTCCTGTTTAGGGTTCCGAAATACTTTGTCTGTGATAACGGTCCACAATTTAGGAGTAAAGAACTGAAGGCTCTTTGTGAAGAGTATGGTTCCACTACTAGGTTTACCGCTCATTACCACCCGCAAGCAAACCCGGCGGAAAGAATAAACCAGATAATAAAAACAACATTAAGATCGTATGTATCTGACAACCATAGGGTTTGGGATAAACAATTAGCTAAGGTAGCGTGCTGTATACGCACAGCACAATACGACGTATTGGGGGTATCTCCGTACATGCGAATTTTGGTCGAGGTATGGAGACTTTTGGGCAATCGTCCTTAACCACTATACCGTGTGAGGGGAGCATAAGTGCGGATCCAGTAGACCAATTTAGGCAACTTAGGGTAGAGATAGGCAAACGATTAGAAGCGGCATCCAAGAAGTTAGCGCAGGAATATAATCTTCGGAGAAGGAACGTGCAATACCTTCCGAATGAACTAGTGTGGAGGAAAAATTATGTCCTCTCGGACGCCGCCAATTACTACACCGCAAAGTTGGCCCCAAAATATGTCGGCCCTTTTCAAATTAAAAAGAGAGTTTCAGCATGGACGTATATTCTCGAAGATAGCGATGGTAACGAGGTACCTGAATTTGTTGAGTTCAAACGCGCAAAAAAAAAAAATATGTGGTCGCCTCCCACCTTCCGACCCATTCCCTTTTTTTACCATCCCGTCCTCGGGAGGATAGCAAAACCAGGTACCCCAACAGCCCAATTGGACGAGCAGGGACGGGCGGTCCTAAGAGAAAAAGAGAGAGAGACAATACAGAGAGCATTACGTGTCCAACCAAACACCAAAATGGCCAACGAGGAACTCAAATACTAAAACACACTAGTACATCTGTGTCGACGAAAACATAACATTGAAGACAAATCACGAGCGAGTCACACACAAACACAACATAGTCATCCTCAAATATACGAAAGACAACTGAGACACATCATACAAAATATAACCACAAACGCAAGACAATGTAAATTATTAACAATTAGAAAATACGAAATGTTCACCCCAACGTCAGCGAAAACGGCTCAGCATCCAGTGGCTAAGGGCCCCAACATAAAGAAGTTATGTGTAAGTAATGGCACACTATAGGCTCATTCCCAACCCCCCAATCTGCGCGAAAGCCCATGTGATAATCACAGGAAAACAAAACCGAAGTACGGAAAAGATAGGTATTTATCAGCAACCTCTGTCCCCAAGACTCTGCTTTCCATACATAGGAACAGGGTCTCATGATCCCCAAGCATTGTAAGTTCCAATAGCTCGCCTGCTAAAGAAAAACCCTTGCGCTTTTGGTATAGGGTTAAAAGAAAGAACCGCTAGGGGGAATAATGTCTCGAACGATTTCTATTACGATTTTTACACGAGCTGTAAATTGGCTAATTTTGGATAGAAAATGTAAAGCAGAACATTTCATGTACTGAATGAAGTGTGTGGAAAGTATGAGTGAATACGTTCAGTGAAAAGCTTGAGACTGGGATATATTCCTAATACTTGGGCGAATTCGTCAAAGAACGTTAACAGTATGATTGAGAGCAAGAACGGGAGTCCGCACGAGCCTCCGCCCAAAAAAAAAACGGAGTGTTGCAGTCGTGGACAATAATATAGTCCCGTTTTGCTGAATGGAAGAATACGTATGTATGAGGTAAAAAGAAGGAGATCACTTTTTGGTTAACTGCGAGATCAGCAAGAGACAGCTCGACTACAAACCGTTAAGAAATTTATCGATAATTTGGAAAAGCGCTATTAGTTGAATAAAGCATTGAATTTATTAGTTAATTGGTTTAAGTTGAATAGCAGAATTTAATTGTCAGAAGTGCTATTAGTTGAATAGCCGAATTGAATTGTTAGAATGTGATAAAAAAGGTGAAGGGAAGGAGAAGAGCAGGCGAGGAAGCGGCAGGACAGACAGAAAGTTGCCTACCAGGACAGGATTTGGGGACAAAGGAAGCCAGATAAGTACAGTGTTTTTATGTGCACTTGTAAGATATACTATATAGAAAGGTGTTAGTTAATATATAAAAGGTATCAGTCGGATCACGTAGGCTTTCGTTTCGTTGAAATCCCAGAAAAGCGGGACACGCGACCCATTCATACAACCGTAAGAAATTCGGGAAGTAACGATAGTGGGCCATTTCATCGGCGGCCATCATTTTGTCTCACCACCCAACCATTTCGCTAAATAAAACACCATTTCTCCTCACGGAGTTTTATAACGAAGTGAAAACCCATTCTTCTCATTTATTTTCTGAATTCTTGAATTCCGTTTCGCAAATCCATCATGGGGAAGTTTTTCGGTAGGTTAGGTTAGGTAAGGTTGAGTAGGGTTGTGAGATCGTCACAAAAGACCAGGCGCCATCCCCAGGGAACCTTTACGGTTAAAAACCTAAACCAAACCGCCCAAACAAATAATTTAATTATTGTTCAAGCACTGTTTGAACCAATCTCCTCTAAGTTGTTAAAGAAGTACCTGCCTAGGTGCCTCCTTCTACTCCGAGCAATTGCTTGACACTCGCAAAGAAGGTGATATCTTCCGTGACTTGTAGGCCCCCACAGTACCTGCATATATCCGTGTTAGCTAAGCCTAGTCTCATGGCATGATTTCTTAGAAAGCAGTGTCCAGAGAGTATTCCTACCGTTAGTCTTAACTTTGTTCTACTGAGATTTAGTAATTCTTTAGATTTTTTCCTATTTAAGGCGGGCCACATTGCCTTTGAGACCCTCTGTCCTTCTAGCTGTGACCATCTGGTGGCTGCTTTATTCAAGGTTTTCTCAAAGACAACCCTTCTAGCAATGGCCATAGGTAATCTGATACCCTTAACCATTGTATATAGTGGGAGCTCCGCTCCTTCCTTAGCCAGAACGTCGGCTTTCTCGTTACCTTCAATATCAGAATGCTCAGGTACCCAACACAATTTGACATGGTTCTGCGAACATAATGCATTGTGCATCAATTCCTGACTATTTCAGATTGGTGGTATATGATTCTAGCGCTTTAAGCGCAGCTTGGCTCTCAATGTAGATGGCGATATTCTTATTGGATATCGATCTCATCTCAAGTACCTCCGCAGCTTTGAGTACGGCCAGAATCTCTGCCTGGAACACACGGCATGTGTCCGGAAGTTTTTCGGTTAGGTTTCACAATTCCTTCTAAAAAGATTGTGTGGCGCCAACTGTAATCGAATCAACGATTATATTCACCAACTCAAAAAAAATGTTAAGTACCCATTTCGTTTCAGCACGCATAATTTTTAATTTCATTGTCAAGCCCCAGCTTAGCGGCCCTGTTGCACTTTTCCCCCACCATTTACCACCGGCGAATTGCATCGACGATTTGACATTTCTCTCCTATACCCATTAGCGACTGTCAACCCATAGGCGCAGCGGCGGCTGCAATTTCTCCCGTGCCTTTTTTTAATCTATTTTACCTACGCTACAATTAAAATCGTTTATCCTTGTCCCCGGAAAAGTGTAATAGGATCATTTCATATATCGGGAGATTCTTCAAAAGGTCATGCTTCCTCATGCTGAGGAGAATATGCCATTACGAAGGATCTTTCAACATGACAGCGATCCTTAACTTACCGCTAATCTTGTGAGAGATTGGCCTAACGAAAGCCATATTGCTGTTATGAAGTGGCCAGCACAATCGCCTGATTTCAATCCCATAGAGAATCAATGGGAACTTGTAGATCCGAGAATTGACAGCACGAAGTGCCCTATTTTAGACTCCATGTTTCAACAAACTCGAATTGCCTGGAATAATATCCCCATGCATATAATTGACAACCTCATTGACTCCATGCCTCGACGATGTGCTGCTGTAGTCAAAAATAATGGCTACGCCACAAAATACAACCAATAAAAAATATTTGTTGGTTTTTTTTTATTTATGATTTCGAAAATGTGCTTAAGTTTTATCCACCTAGTTTTTGATGAATTCTGATTAAATTAGTAATTTTTAAAATAAGTTAAGAGTATTAATTAAATTGTTGTTTATGAATTGAAGAAAGATGAATTTGGTTAGAAAGAAAAAAAACTAGAAAGCTATAAAAGGTTTTCTGAATTGTCTTTAAGTTTTTCCAAAGCGAAATCATTTCGTGCTTAAGTTTTGGCTAAGTGAAATTTTGTAAAAGGACTTATTTTTATACCCTCCACAGGAAGTTATATTTACTTTGTCATTACATTTGTAACGCTAAGAAGGAGTCACCGGAGCCCTCATAATGTATATACATTCTGAATCAGGATCATATTCTGAATCAATTTAGCCATATCCGTCTGTCTGTCTGTTTGTCCGTCTGTCTGTACGATAGCGTCCAAAGGGATTGACATAGGCGAATGAAATTTGGTGAAAGGACTTCTTTTTATCGCCGTCAGGTTGGTCGGTCAAGTAGCGGTAGAGAGTTCCATAACCGAGTGGCACTTACAAAAAACTGACGTTCAGAGGTTAAGCAAGAGAATCGAAATTGTGTAAGTTGTTGCGACCTACTTGATGAGCACAGTTGCAATCTGTTGTAAAGATAGCAGAGTTGATGTGACTGCATTATTCTGAACAATAAGATCAAAGTCCGATATCGGATGAGATTGCCAAATGAAAGGTTGTATATGGATTTTGCGAAAATCTATATCCCAGTCATATCTTTTCAGACCGTATATATATCTAGCAATATTATTGTATGCTACATTAAGTTTTCTCCTACTATTGAAGTTGCAGTTGCCATATATTTCTAATCCATATGTCAATATAGGAATTGCGAGTGTTTTAGCAAGCATTAGTCTGGTTTTCTGTGGAGTATAATATTGCGCTATCCACAAAGTACGGAGTACTCCATAAACTTTCCCCACTACTGAATTAATGTGAGTGATCCAAGTAAGATTCGGTTAAACACCATTCCTAAGTTGCTTGCAGTCTCAACATTTCGACTTATTTGGATTTCAATAGAGACCTTTGTATTGGGCATTAAATAAAATTTTACTTAAGTCCTCATTTATATTATAGACACAATCATCAATTAGTCCAATAGGGCAACTTTTGTCCACATCATCTGCATACATTTGAATAGAGGTTTGACAGTTTTTTACAAAGATTTTCATGGTCAACTGTGTCAAAAGCTTTGGAAAAATCCAACAATACCAAAAATTTTACTTTTCCATCATCTAAAGCGCCTCTTATGTCTTCAATAACATTTATAAGTGCTGTGGAACAACTGTGTTGCTTCCTAAAACCGGATTGCTTCGGTGATAAAAAATTTGTCCTTTGAAGAAAACAATTGATCTTACCGCAAAATACACAGTGATGTTTGCATGATTCGTGCACTGACCTTATGTGGCGTTTTAAAGCAAATACTCTGGCGAAGGATTTTTTGATTTTTTTTGTATCGCCTGAATTAAAAATTGCACTGTAAAATGTATGCACCGCTACTGAGCACAATGAAATAATATTGCAACTGCTGTGGATTTTGTTCACTCATTTCCTATAATAATTTGGGTACTTTATCGCATATGACAACCAAATTTTCGTTTACATTTCAAATTTCATCTAACCCCAATTCACTTCAGCCAGTGTTTTACCCTAGATATTATAAACAACACAAGTGCAGCATCTTATTGTGAACTTTTTATGTTCGTTCTTCGTTTGACCATTCAATGTGTAATAAAAATGCTCTCAAGGGCGCCACGTAATTTTGGGTAAATTACGAAACCTGAAAATTAATTATCCAAAAAAAAGAAAGCAAATTTTGTATCGTGTTATAAATGCTCCGTTGGAGCATGGTCTGTTATTAAAAGGATTAATCCTTGAAAGGAAATTTCAATGATTATTAGAGGACGTCGTCGTAAATTCGATGGTAATTATGTGGACCGTTGGAATGGTCCGCTACCGCGTTGTCTCGAGAAGACTAAACGGTATGGATATGTGTCGCGTGTCCCGCTTTTTCGGGAAATTTTCGGAACTAAAGCCTACAGAAAAATACTTTTTGTTTCAAATTTCTAACAACGATACACACACTCTACTTATCTCTTCTCCTCAACACCTGTTGGATTCCTTGTTCTTCCTTGTGTTCGGTATCCCTCGGCCACCTTTTCATCATCTGTCCGGCTTTTCTATCCTGTCTTTAATAGTACCTCACTCGCTTTATATTTTCATAATCAACTCTACGTTATTCAGTTTTTTTTTAAATACTACCACGAATTACTTTCGTTTCAATCACAAAAAATAAAACCAAAAGTTGCCTTCTGCAACAACAAGATCTAAAATTTTCTCACATTCCAAAAACTTCAGAAATTAACTTGCTTAAAAGATGGTCAGCCAAGAAGTGACTTCCAGGGCTTTGTCTTTGTTTGAAGTCGCTTGGCTTTCTCACACTCTCTTATACATTCGCTGGTGTTAGATTGCATTCAGCAATGCCTCCTACGGCCATTAACCACCACATTCACACTTACTAGCGGGCTGAACGGTCAACTTTTTGCGACACCAATGCGCTACCGTAACCCGTTAGTCCTCTCATTCTTTCCAATCACTCCTCTCTCTATGTACTGGAATTCGACTTGGGAAGATCCTTCCAGCACACTTGGGATTAGCTAGCCGACTCCGAAATCTCTTCTCTTTTCCCAGAGTTAGCCTTCTCTTTACGTATCATCTCTGGTATTTAGCCAAAGATGATCAAACGCAAACAAACAATAATTAGTGGAGGAATATCAAGCCGGCGTTTTTCCCCATGAATTGTAATTAAAATATAAATAAAATAATCGTAAAGACAACCAAAAAAGAAAAGAAGAATGGAGGTGGACAAAAATAAATCCCGACCCCGATATGGATATTTCCCTCACCGTGGGAAATCAAAACAACCCCCTACAAGCCTACAAGGAATTCAACAGGTATTGGTTTCATTTCAAGTTCTTTTCTCGCGATTTGTCTACTCTACTTCTGCGCATATTTTGAGGGATGGTATCGGCAGATAGCAGACCATTCCTTACAAGTTTTCTTTTAAATTTATGGTGGGCTCTCGGCCGTATTCTTTTGTGACGTCTATGATCGTTCTTTGGGTGATCTCTACCTTCGTTTGCTGTTGTGGTTGCCTTCCTTTTCTGTGTATATCGGTCGTTGTTAGTGTTTAAGAATGTTCATCATTATCATGTTCTGTATTGCATGATATAAGTTCACCCTCTTTTGTTTTCGACGTATTTTGACGATTGTTTTGCGTGGTGTTGTCTCTCGTGATATTTGTAATGGTGATATTTGTAAGTGCGTGACTTTACTTGGCCGTCCGCCCATGCCCTCTGCTGCTCCTTCGTTGCTCCAGCGGCGGGGAACAGTGCTTTCGGGTATTGTCACTAATTTGAGTGTGACAATCGTTGGGGTGTTTCGCATTGGCTGTCCGCCACACCCTAGACACAGTTGTTGGTCTAGTTGTTATCCCTCGGTGGAGTGTTGGCTAAAGGGATCGTCCTCCCCCCCTCTTTCGTCTATACCGACCTCCTGTCGGTACATTTGTACTGTTGGTCGGTGGGAGTCTCCTGACGACGTGCCAGGCTCACCATCCGACTTGCGTCCCTTCTTAATCGACGGTTGCTAGTCTCCCTTACGTCCGAAGGGATGCACAACCGGAAATCCTATTATGTGCTGATCAGACCGCCCGTCTGATAGCTTGTGACCGAGCTGTCACTCACTATCTATCTATCGGTTGTACCCTTAAGGCTCCAAGGAGGTGGTCCGGAGGCTGATGGGGGCCTCGGATGCCCGTCCACATCCCAGGACCTCGAGTACAAATCCCAAGAAAAGAGGGACCAGGGGTAGGAAAAGAAGAGATAGAGAGCAGAACTTGTTGCGGTAAAAATTTAACGCTACAAACCCCACCCTCACCTTTCTTCGAAAACCAAGCCCATTTCCCAAGATATAGGTCGGCGCCACAACAAAGGAGAGACATTTCCACCATTGGCCAAAAATGTCCCTCTAGATTTCAAAAACAAATCAAAAATAAAAGCAAAAAACAATCTACAGCTACTATATTGTGAATTCTAGACTAATCTGCATCGTGATGAGGTTTGATATCCTTCAAGTACCATGTTCCACGGTCTTTGCCATTCTCATCGGTTAGCGTGTATGTCCAAGGTGACACCCGCTTACTTATCCTGAAGGGACCAATGAATTTGGGAGCCAATTTTGCGGCATAGTAATTAGCGGCATCTGATAACGCGAAACTTCTGCGCCATACCAACTCGTTCGGGAGATATTGGGTATCTCGCCGTCGGATGTTGTAGACTTTCGCGGACTTCTTTGCGGCCGCCGCTAACTTTCTACCTATATCTGACCTAAGCTCTCTAAATCGATGTTCTAACTCGGCCCTATCAACGTCCCTATCTCCTACATCTAAATCTCAATCTCCTACATTTAAATCTCTATCACCCTACTTGTCGAAGCTGCCTCCGCACTACCCAGAGCTGCTTCCCTATTCCCAACGTGATAACTTGAAGGAGCTACCTCTCGAACATAAGCCATCATGTTGTCCCTACCAAAATTCGCATAATGCGAGTCCCAATTCCTGTGATTTTCGGAGACATACGCTCTCAGCGTTGTCTTTATAATCTGGTTAATCCTCTCCGCAGGAGAAGCTCCTAACTTTCTTCACATTCTTCGGTGCAGAAATCCTTACCATACTTTCCACCTTTTCCGGATCAACATATAATCCGTTCCTATCAACGACGTAACCTAGAAATTTTAAAGAGGGCCTACAAAAGTTACATTTTTCCCGACTAACTTTCAACCCCGCCTCACATGAACGCTTAAAGACCTCTTCCAGTATCTCTGCGGAAATACAGACCATAAAAGAAAGGATTGTAAGGAACCCCCAAAGTGCTACTTATGCGCAAACCTTGAAAATCAACCCTGCGCAACGGACCACGTACCTGGATCGGGAAAGTGCCAAGTATTCAGACAGGCACTTGAAAAGACGAAAGAGACTTCCTCAAAATGACCAAGATACTACAAGCGAACGTCCACAGGAGCCGAACGGCGGACAACCTCCTGTTCAAGCTTATAAGTGAACTACAAGCGGACGTAATCATCATAAGTGAGCAATACGCCAACAAAATGGAGCAAACCTGGATCTCCGATACACTAAAAACCGCCGCATTATGGATTCCAAAAAGAAACATCACTGTTCAGAGCAAGGGATCAAAAAGAGGTTTTACATGGATAAAAAACAACAAAATCACAATAATTAGTGTATACCTAAGTCCAAATGACCGCATGGACGATTTCCGGCAAAAACTAGAGGACTTAGAAGATTTTATATGTGAGACCGAAGGAGAGATCATAGTTGCAGGAGACTTTAACGCAAAAGGCCAAGAATGGGGCATGCCAACGACAGATTCTCGAGGAAGGCAAATACTCGAGATGGCAGCGAGACGCGGCCTTAGTGTAGTTAATGTAGGAAACACCCCCACCTTCAGAAGAGCAGGACAAAGAGGCACAATACCTGATATAACCTTCGCCACAGAAGGTATACTGTCCAAAATCAGGAACTGGAGAGTCATTGAAGAATACACAGGCAGTGATCACCAATATATCGTTTTCGATATTGAGGAAGTCAGGCGAAACCCGAACCGAGACCAAAATCAAACAGTGAGATGGAATGTCAACAAACTGAACACCGATCTCCTTAGGAGGATGATTGACAGAGGAAAAAGTTCCGTGATCCAGATGCAGGGAACTACCGAAGAAAAAGTAGAATCAACAATGCAACTCATCCGACTCGCATGTGATGCTTCAATGCCTCGAAAGAACTACTCCAACAGAAGAAAAGAGCCAGTCTACTGGTGGTCGATGGAAATAGCCGAACTCCGCAGGAGGTGTCTGCAGCTAAGACGAAAAGTCACCGGAGGAAGAAGAAGGCAGGATGGCAACATCGAGCAAGTTCTCGAAGAATTCAGAACCAAACGCCATGAGCTCAAGACAGCCATAAAAACGAGTAAGAAGCTTAAGTGGGAAGAACTCCGACAAGATGTCAACAATGACCCCTGGGGACTTGGTTACAAGATTGTTATGCGAAAGCTTGGAGCCCAAAAAACCACGGAAGCCCTAAGCCCAGAAAAGATGAGTCATATTATAGATACGCTGTTCCCAAGTCACCCTGTTAGACCACCCGACACCCCCTCTGGCCAGCAACAGGAAATACAAGACTTCAGTGAAGAAGAGTTGAAGACTGCTATAAATGCAATGCAAAACAAAAAAGCTCCCGGACCAGACGGTATACCGGCGGAAGCGCTTAAACAAATAGCTCAATTCAGCCCACAACTTTTACTCAGTATGTACAACAGCTGCCTAGGCGAGGGGACCTTTCCAAAACGCTGGAAAAAGCAACGGCTTGTCCTTATCGACAAAAATAAAGGACCGCCAGACTCCCCGTCCGCCTATAGGCCTTTGTGCATGCTGGATACAACAGGAAAACTCCTAGAAAAGCTATTGCAGCCACGCCTCATAGCCGCGATTAAAAGGAGAGGAGATTTGTCTGAGCGACAATACGGTTTCAGAAAAGGTCGCTCTACAATAGGAGCAATAGAAGAAGTTGTAAGAGCCGCCGAAATCACCCACCGAGGCTACACTTCCACCCGAAAAATTGTGCTACTGATAACTCTGGACGTCCGGAATGCATTTAACTCTGCCAGGTGGATTGATATGATAAGAGCACTCGAAATAAAATTCGAAATCCCAGAGTATCTCTCGCAGATGTTAAAAAACTACTTGAGAGACCGGGAACTAATCTATCAGACAACGGAGGGATTAAGAAGAAAAGATATCACATCCGGAGCCGCTCAAGGATCTATCCTAGGACCTGATCTCTGGAACATCTCCTACGATGATATCCTACGCATGGAGATGCCGGAAGATTCGTTCCTAGTCGGATACGCAGATGATGTAGCTGCAGTGATTACAGCAAGAGACACCGAAAGCGCACAGAGGAAGCTAAATCAGGTCATGCGAAGGACAATTTCCTGGATGGAGGGGCACGGGCTGTCTCTGGCAACTGAAAAAACCGAAGTAGTGCTCCTAACGAGAAAACGAATTCCCACGATAATCGACTTCAACATCGACACCGAGGTTATAAGGAGTAAAAGTGCGGTAAAATACCTGGGAATTAGACTCGACACGAAGCTAAGCTTCTGGGAACAGATACGGACGGCCGCAGAACGCGCATCAAAAGTGACAGCATCTCTATCCAGGTTGATGGCAAACGTAGGTGGACCAACTGCTAGTAAACGAAAACTACTGTTGTCGACAACGCACGCGATTCTCCTATACGGAAGCGAGATTTGGGCTGACGCACTGAAGCAAGAAAAGTACCGCAAACAGATGGCGTCGGTGCAGAGGCGCGGTGCCTTACGGATAGCGAGCGCATACCGCACGGTGTCGGAGCCAGCGGCTCTTGTAATCGCGGGGGTGACACCAATAGACCTCCTTGCAGCACAACGAAAGTACGCATACGAAAAGAAAACGGAAATTGGAGCGGAAGCAGCGATGGCGGAAGCAACAGCGCGTATACAACGCAAGTGGCAAGAACGCTGGGAGTCTGAAAGTAGAGGGCGCTGGACTGCGAGGCTCATCAGAGACGTAAACGCATGGAGTAACCGGAAACACGGTGAATTGAACTATTACCTTACCCAGTTCCTCACCGGACACGGATACTTCAACGCCTTCCTCCACAAGATAGGAAAAGTGAGAAGCCCATCCTGTCAATACGGAGATTCGTTTTCAGACGACGTCTACCACACCGTCTTCGAGTGCGTTAGATGGGAATCCCTCCGCCAAGAACTAAGTGGAAACGTCGGCGAAATCAGCCAGGACAACATCATTCAGAAGATGCTGGACAACGAAGTCCAGTGGATGCAAATAAGCTCGTATCTGACCCAAATCCTGAAAATTAAAAAACAAGAGGAGGTAGCTGAGGAAATGACCGAGCCCGCTACTTAGACACGGACCCCCCCTCGAAGTAATGCGCAAGTAGTCCCGAGGGGGGAGATCGGCGAGACACTTTTGGAGTTTTAGCCGGTACGCCAAGGGTTTAAATCCCCTAGGAGAGCCCGGCTCACGGGGAAATATGGATATTTCCTTATGGTGCGTAAAGCATTTCTCCAAAAGTAAAAAAAAAAAAAAAAAAAAAAAAAAAAAAAGTATCTCAAGGTGTTGTTTGAAAGAGTTCGTAATGATAATAATATCGTCCAAATACACGAATACGTGTGGCTCCAAATCGGCAACCAAAACGCTGTCGATAAATCGTTGCCACGTCGCAGGCGCTTTATATGAGCCGAATGGCATTTGCTTGAACTGTTCCAGGTTCCTCTATTCGGAAACGTAAAGGCTGTGAGTGAGCGCGATCCCGCTTCCATCGGGGTCTGCCAATAGGGCGACTTTATGTCTAAGGATCTTAAAAACTTCGCCTCTCGAAGCTTATCTAGGGTCGTAGAAATGTATGGAAGCTTCCTATAGTCGACACTTAACCCAAATGAACCATCCTTTTTTTTTAATAGAACTATTGGGGATGCCCACATTGTCGCTCGCACTGTCTCCAGCTTTCTTCCTAAAGTGACCAGATCACTGACGCATTTGGACTCTACGAGTCCAAGCTGTGTCTGGTAAAATGGCGGCAGATTCCTTTGCAGGATCGACAGCTTCCTTTTCTCCGTGAGTGGATCGTAAAGTTTGCCGAACATATTCTTCACCGTCGCAACGTAGACTTGATTCATCATTCCCTTGGGTACGACGTCGAATATCTTCTAAAAGAAGGTCATCGTAATTGGGAGGGAGAAACTCCAGTTGCAATTCTGGCCATAAAGAAACAGTCCGCCTCATCGCCCTAAACCAAAGAAGTGCCTTCCCATTAAATAAATCGACCGACGACCTAAACAATTGGGATTCACTTATCCCCCTATCTTCCCTAAGCTCCTCAACTCTCTCCAGGAAAGAGTTGACTGATGCCTCGCATCGTTCACCCGTAAATAAAATATTGCACTTGGAGAGATTTTCGGGTTTCTCCGATTGAATATATACATTCGTTCGTCAGCAAAGGTATTCGGGTTAGTGTCCACAGCCGATGCTGACATTCCACATTTGCTATTGTAAATGTTGTTGCTGCTGCTGTACGACTTGCTTGTCTTTGATAGTTGCGTTATCTTCGCAATCGCATACTTCCTCGTCGCTATCCTCTAACTCCCCGAGGATATTGACCAACTCGGTCTTCAATTCTTTCTTTAACTCCATCTCGTCTTCCGTAATAGCACGAGACCT
The DNA here is from genome assembly GCA_916610125.1 of Cheilosia vulpina. Lineage (NCBI taxonomy): Eukaryota > Metazoa > Arthropoda > Insecta > Diptera > Syrphidae > Cheilosia > Cheilosia vulpina. The sequence continues at coordinate 52,100,225 of OU744276.1, read as the reverse complement.
CCCTATCCTATTCATTGCCCAATCTATTTTCGTAAATGCCTTCTTAAATTCTGAAGATCCCCGCTCAGGGTGGCTTGCTACGAGCGGCTTGATCTCCACTATTTTTCTCTCAACTGAATCCCTATCTTGCTTCAAAGTGTATGGATATGTGTCCGATTCTACGACCGAACCACGTCGCTCTATTGCCATAGCCGCCCTAAGAGATTTTCGCATTGGGTCGACGTCGCCAACCGACAACCCTCTGCGCTCAATCTCATGAAATAACTCGTCCCTAGCTATTAATTTCCATATTGACACGCCGAAACAGAATTAATTTTATTCGAAAAGCCAAAAAAAATAAATTAATTTATCAATTAAGAACCGAACAATGCCCACAAAGAAAAAGAAAAAACAATTACAATCCAAATTGAAAGAAAAAACAAAAAAACAAAAACCGTCTGTGTTGGCAACCCTACCAACTTAACAAATAAGAACTCTTATGATGTAGCTTCTCACAATATTAAAATAAAGCAAATCGAATAAAAAGTGTTAAACCCAAGAAAAAAATAGAGGTGGTAACCCTGTTTTCGAAGTAAGTAACAACTCACAGTTAATGTATAGAGTACCACTGGCTTATGAACCACCGGTACCTATATGGATATATATATACATACAAAATAACCCCGAGTTACAAAACGGAAACACTTGTATATTGTTTACGCTAAACACTGACCTACCTATCGTAGGTCATCACCCCACATAACAACACAACATAAACCTCAATCAACACATCCTTTCACACATATTCTTTTGACATTGCATTTTCCGTTTCCAATTTCATTCACCCTGCACACAATTGTTTCCTTTGGTCATATCAGCACTTTCGGCACTTAATTATTGCACCTTCAGCACGTCACACATAATTTATAAGTTTGGCATATCAGCACTCATTGCAAGTTATGGATTTAGTGCACTTACAGCACTTTACACCTAATTGTTCTTTTAGTCAAGTAAGCAAGATGTTAGTATATAAGCCACAAAATCAATAAAAATAGGACAGTCTTTTACCAATCAACGATCGTTTTATCATTTTGAATAAGAGTCCACCCCACCCGAGGTAAGGGATCTTAAACAAGCAGAAACAGACCGAGAGAATTACAAAATCGACGATCACTAATCACTACAAGAGTTTCTGGTTCATGTACTAGAAACTCTACCGTTGTCAAGGTTTAAGTGCTTTGGTCAACACTAATGTTGAAAGATCGTTCATGGTGACCCCGAAGTGATTTGGTGATCACGGTTCGATATTTGTTTTCTATTGTTCAACGCTTGTTCATCAACGTCAATTCGGAACGCTAGCTCTGCACCATGGAACGGCAAGCAGAACTACAGCAAGAAACTGGATCAGAAATTGAGCGAATCATCGCCAATTTCAAGAAGGATCCAGCAACCAGAAAGACGCTTTCGTACTATAAAGAGCGCCTGCGAAGATTGGAGGAGCAGTGGGAAAATTTCGACGCCACTGACAGTGAAATCAGAGAAACATATTCTGATCAACTCGATCATCCTTATTTTAGCAAGGGATACTATGATGCCTTAAGGACGGTATATAAACAGCACAAGGCCCTCTTCGAGGGTAAAATCGAATACTTGCAACAGCAGGTAAATCCCGTCGTATCGGAGACTGACGACAAACCATTCCCGTCAGCACCTCTCCACGTAAATGCTTCCGACGGTGATCAAACAAGCGACAATATTAGCATAGCCCAGGTAAGGCGGCGTCAGCAATACTTGAGAGAGACGCTGCAACGTACCCTGGACAACGTCGAAACTACACCAGTGGGATCCAAACACTTTTGGGAACTCAGCTGCAATACAATTAACAAGTATTGGCCGCAAATTGAGGCGACCGAAATCAATTCGGTGGAGCTTAGCGACTCGTTGACATCTAGCGAGGACACCTCCACACACATCCAAATGGAGGACACAGTCCGCAGAATGCTGGAAAGGTGCGCGGCGGAAATCCAAGATTGTACCGGTCCGCAGCAATCCCCGCGTCACAGTAGCTCAGAAAGCAACCACAACCACAATACCCATTTCAGTTAACCTAAAATCGTGCTCCCGAGGTTTGATGGCGACTATTTAAATTGGAGACAATTTTTCGACCTATTTACACAGATAGTCGACAACCAGCAGATGCCCAAGTGCCAAAAGATGTGATATCTAAAAACCAATCTGAATGGAGACGCTGAAAAACTTATTCGCCATCTACCTCTCACAGAGGACAACTATACGTCAGCATGGCAGATGCTGCAAGATCGATACAACAACACTAGACTACTGACAGTCGCATTCTTCAATCGTTTTCTTCAACAACCTGGCAGTTCAACAGAATAAGCCAACAGCATTAAGGCACTACACGAGACGACCAAGGAGTGCCTGCAAGGTCTCAAAAACCTTGGATTAGATACCAGCAGTTGGAATCCGCTTATAGTTCACCTCTTAATGAAAAAACTAGATCGCTCAACGCACATCCTCTACGAGCAGTCTTTAAAACACCCAAGAGCGTTGCCATCGCTCAAAAAATTCCTCAGCTTTTTGGAGACCCGTTTTCAATCCCTAGAGACACTAGGAAACAAAGGACGTTGTGCGGAAGAACAGACGCGAAAACCAACAGCCCGATCCTTCACGTCAGTGGTCGCGGGCAAACCAACTAATCTAAACTGCCTCTACTGCAACAAGGGGGACCATAAGTTATATGCATGCCAAGGGTTCTTGCGACTTACACCAAATGGTCGCTTACCCGTGGCAAAAAGACTCAGATTGTGCATAAACTGCCTCAATTCGGGACACGTAGCATCCAATTGTTCAGCACGAAACTGCACAAAATGCTCAGGAAGGCACAATACTCTCCTACACATGGATGGACCATCAAGAAACACGACGTAGAGAGAAAATCGCCTACAAGGCCGATCCAATTCCCCTCCTAGTGCCCAGAACCCAGAAGATGAGAGGCCAACAACCCCAGCAGCGGCAGTAGCCCCAATCACTTCAGCTTCAGCAGTCGCTCCCAAGAATAAGGGCTATGTTTTCCTAAGTACGGCAATCATCAACCTATAGGACAGGGCAGGCAACCTCGTAAACTGTCGAGCATTGCTAGACTCTAGGTCACAGCTAAACTTCATCACCGAGAAGCTGTCGAGAAGTTTGCAGGTTCCAGAATTCGGCGAAACAATGCGGATTCTTGGAATAGGAGAGGGCACAAGGCAAGCAACAAAGAGAGTCAACCTTGCATTAAGATCGAGAACCTCAGAATTTAACGTCAATCTAGAGGCCTTCGTCCTACGACAAATCACTCCTAATCAACCAACTCGGAGGATCAACACTGCCTCCTGGAATATTCCAACCGATTTAAGATTGGCAGACTCCCACTTTGGCGAACCTGGACAAATCGATTTGCTAATTGGAGCAAAACTGTACCATCAGCTCTTGACAGTCGGACAACTTTGTATCGGGGAAGGTCTACCGCTACTACAAAACATGCATCTTGAATGGATATTTGCGGCAAGGCAGGTGGTGCATCCCCACAGTCGGTATCTCCTTTGAAGACCAGCTATCTCAGGATATGGAGAAATTCTGGATTGTGGAGGAAGTTCAAGAAGCAACCAAGTCTCACACACTTGAGGAAAGAAGATGCGAAACTCACTTCACCGAAACGGCCACCAGAAATCTAGAAGGACGCTTCGTGGTTCGACTTCCTTTCAAGGCCACGACCAACGAGTTGGGAACATCTAAGGGGATTGCCCTTCAAAGATTTATATCGCTGGAAAAAAGACTAGCAAGGAATAGTGATCTCAAGGAACAATATACACAATTCATGGGAGAATACAAACGACTTGGTCATATGGAGCCCATCAACCCTAGCGAGATCCAAGGACCGCATTATTTCCTTCCAGCACAACCACAAAGCTGCGGGTGGTTTTCGATGCATCTGCGAAAACTAGCACAAACGTATCCCTTAACGATCTACTAGCGACAGGGCCGACAATCCAAGACGAACTGTTCATAACTCTTCTACAGTTTCGTCTGCACCGATACGTATTTACCGCAGACATAGAAAAAATGTATCGACAGATACTTGTCAATCAACATGATCCGAAGTTCCAACTCATTTTTTGGAGAGATAATCCGTCAGATGAATTAAGGGTATACCAACTCAACACAGTCACTTACGGAACAACATCAGCCCCTTATTTAGCCACGAAATGTCTACAAAAATTGGCACTAGAGGGCACAAGACACTTTCCACTGGAAGCCGAAGTTTTGGACGATGTGATGACCTGATCAGATAACTTAGCTACGGCCATCAGAATGCAAGCGCAGTTATATGAACTACTGAAAACTGCCGGATTCACTCTTAAAAAATGGTGTTCCAACGACAAGAATCTGTTGAAAAACATACTAAGTGACGACAGAGCATATGGCGCTGCAATATATTTAAGAGCAGTCAACAGTGACAAAACCATAACCGTTCGACTGCTCTGCGCCAAATCAAGAGTGGCTCCGTTTAAGATGCTAACTATACCACGACTAGAGCTATGTGCCACGACCTTAGCAGCTGAGCTGGTCAACCGTGTTTCCAAAGATCTGTATTTAGAGGAGTGCAAGAAATACATGTGAACAGATTCCGAGATAGTGCTCGGATGGATTAATCCTCTTCATCTTTTCACACTTTCGTCGCCAACAGAATATCGTCCATTTAAAGACTTACTGTCACGCAGGATTGGCGGCATGTTCGGTCCGGGGATAACCCAGCTGACATCTTATCTCGTGGGATGCCAGTAGACAAGTTGGCAACATGTAGCTTGTGGCTTTATGGACCGCTCTTTCTGCATGGAGGGGAATCTTCATTGCCTCCAGCATATCAAAGGAAATCAGACCGCGAAATAGAGAGAAGATCCACAGCACTTGTGTTATCCACTGTCAAACAAACATCGAATTTCAATTACAACATTGACCACCACAAAAACTTCAGAAGGTTGCAGCGAGTGATTGCTTACATCCAACGATTCTCCCATAACATGAAGGTTACCACAAAAAAGGAGGTCGTCAAGAAATCTGGCGCTCTCAAGCCCACAGAATTACAAAAGGCACTAATTTATTTAGTCAGAAACATGCAAGGGGAAGAATTCGAGAAGGATATCAAACACCTTCAGAGCTTCACCAAAGGACAGTTCAATCGCCAGTTTCTCTTCATTTATTGACGAAAATAGGAACCATTAGAGTCGGAGGGCGCCTTGAAGCTTCCTCACTACCATATGAACCAAGCATCCATTGCTGCTTCCACATACAAAGATGCTAATGACCTCAATCCACAAGGAAAATCTTCATTGTGGGCCACAAGCCCTTTAGTCAACCACGAAGCAGAAATTCTGGCCCATAAAAGGAAAAATAATATCTATGTCCATTGTCCAGCAGTGCGTAAGACGCACAAGAGCGAGACCGAAGCTACTTACGCAAATAATGGGAAATCTGCCAGCTCACCGAGTTCAACCTGCGCGCCCATTCGTAAATGCAGGGGTTGACTTTTGTGGACCTATCAAGACCCTCTACAAGGTCAGAGGAAAGCTTCCACAGAAAACGTACGCAGCCGTGTTCTGCTGCTTCTCGACGAAGGCGGTGCACCTCGAACTCGTAACCGACTTATCAACCAACGGCTTTATCACCGCAATGAAGATATTTATCGGAAGACGAGGAAACTGCCAACACCTGTATTCCGACAACGCGACAAATTTCGTAGGTGCCAACAACCAACTTCAAGACTTAACAAGCCACATACATTCGGAAGCGGCGCAGGAACAAATCCAAGCCATATATGCAGCAAAGGAGATTGAATTTCATTTCATACCTCCGAGAGCACCACATTTTGGAGGCCTCTGGTAGGCTGCAGTAAAATCGCAAAATATCTACTGCAACGTTGCTTAGGACCAACCTCACTGACGTATGAAGAACTTGAAACCGTCATCATCGAAATCGAGGCAGTCCTGAACTCAAGGCCACTCACTCCAATGTCGACTGACCCCAACGACTTAATGGCACTTACCCCAGGTCATTTTATCATAGGCGAGCCACTAACAGATTCAATCGACCCGACTTCCGAATCCGTTAAGACAAACCTTCCCGCCAAACTCAGAATCATCGCTAATATAAAGAAAGACTTTTGGAACAGATGGTAAAAGGAATACCTCAACGAATTGCAACAAAGATAAGATATGGCAGCGAAAATGCGAAAACCTGCTTCCGGGAACAATGGTCATCATCAAAGAAGATAACTGCCCTGTGATGAAATAGCCATTTGGAAGAGTCATCCAGACCTTTCCAGGGGCAGACGGAGTCGTTAGAGTTGCGGAAATTCAAACTGCCACCAGTATATTACGAAGACCAATACACCGATTAGCACCTCTACAAATCGAAACAGAAGAACAAGTTGTTAACGAAGCACAGCCGACAACAACAGTATTGACAGCGTCCACTCAACAAGAATAAGAACGCGAAGAGGGCGAGGTCAATTCAGATGACGATGTGAGTCCTGCACCAAGGAAGAGGAGACTCAATCCTTTCCATGCATCCACATCGGCAATACTAATAATTCTATTATTGGTGCCAGCGGTCATGAGTGCCCAGGTCAGCGTTGAACCATTTAAATCTAATCCAGGGATTCATTTCGAAAATTTGGGAACAGCACACATCATTTCAGACCAGTGGGACATAGTCATTTACTATGAGTTGAAATCATACTGGAAAGAACTAAAATGTACGAAGAGTACGAATTATACAAGATTATCCCAGTTCCTGTGATGGTTAATACCTCGTTTGTTGCAAAACGGCCTTCCGACTACATAATAATAAATCTACACCGAACGCAGTATTATCCACTAAGCGCAAGAGAGCTTAATGATTGCATGACGGCTTTGGAAAATGACATTATGTGCAAGCAGAGGCATCCACTTTATCAAAAGGGATCCAACATCAGCCTATGCGAGTTCAACCTTATGAACCAAGTCCTCGATCAGTCCTCTTTTCAACTCGAAATCTTTACAGAGGAACAGTTCTGGAAACAACTACAAGACTCAAATCAGTGTCAAAGAAAATCTCACTCAACTACAGTTAAAACAATCTGGCATCTTGACAATACCTGCTGGTTGAGTTCTAAAACAAGACATACTTACCATTCAGGGGCACAACACTTTCATAAGCACTTCACGAGCCTCATTTATTCCAGCAAGTAACATATCAGACGCAATCAACATTGCCCCAAATTAAACATCAGCCACTACTCAACCAGCTTTCACATAAATTCACGTGGAATTGATCTACTTCAAAAGGGGATCACGGAGCAGCAATTAGAAGAAACGCTAGGACAGGTAAAGGGCACTGACACCCAAAAGTTCATCGTCAGTTATTTTGCCGTCGTCTGCATCTTGATCAATCTCGGGTACATTATCTGGACCACAATACGTAACCGAAATCATCATCATAGAGAACCCCCAATACCAGCACCTCGGACTCATCAAGAAGCCTTCACTGTCCACATTTGAACCGTAGTTCAAGGCGGGGAGAATGTTTACGCTAAACACTGACCTACCTATCGTAGGTCATCACCCCACATAACAACAGAACATAAACATCAATCAACACACCCTTTCACACAATTTCTTTTGACATTGCATTTTCCGTTTCCAATTTCATTCACCCTGCACACAATTGTTTCCTGACCAAAGGACTTAATTATTGCACCTTCAGCACGTCACACATAATTTAAGCAACATGTAAATATATAAGTTTGGCATATCAGCACTCTTTGCAAATAATGGGTTTTAGTGCACTTACAGCACTTTACATCTAATTGTTCTTTTAGCCAAGTAAGCAAGATGTTAGTATATAAGCCACAAAATCAAAAAAAAAAATAGGAGTCTTTTACTAGCAATCAACGATCGTTTTAGTCTCGTTTAGAGAATTACAAAATCGACGATCACTAACCACTACAAGAGTTTCTGGTTTATGTACTAGAAACTCTACCATTGTCAAGATTTAAGTGCTTTGGTCAACACTGCGGTTGAAAGATCGTTCATATATAATATAATAAAGAGCAACAGGAAAAACTATATATATATATAGGCAAATATGTAGTTACGTTCAACGTATTAACCAATAAATATGAAAAAATAAAAAACAAAGCAAAACCACCTACTTGAGTATTTCCACTATGGGAAATCTTACTCCGTCTGTGGTACACAAAATCCTTTCCTTTAGGATTCCCGAAACTCGGAATGTTTCCCGAATCTTTCCACCACTATATTCACTTTGGAACCTTAAAAAAACAAAAGCCTAAGTAAAAAGTACAAACAAAATAAAACACAAAGCACTTCCCTAAACACAAAAACTTCGATAGGGGTGGGAATTGTACAACACAAATTCCTTCCAAAAGCACAACCAAAAAAATTCCAAAATTGCCCCACGTTGGCCGCCAAATGTTGCAAAATTTCTTAATCTATTATTGAACGCGATCAAACTACTAAATTATTAATCTATTTGGCATTTAGCAATACATAACTAGCACATGGGTCTGTATGTTTTTGAGTAGCCATGACAATGAGGGTGAACATTTATCCATTTCCATACTAGGAATGGTTTTTAATTGGATATGAGAGCCAGGAAGATATTTTTTTTTAATCCTACCTAGGTAGGATTCGTTTGAATTCGTTTTGTAATCATATAGGTATATAGATCGTTCCTTTCAAAAAATGTTTTTACCATCAGGAGGATGGTAGGTATCCAACGATCAACTCCCAAAGTCTACGTCTATTTTGCACAACTGAGCGATTAGCTTTATGTCATGGAGTGAAAAAATTACCAAGACCACTTTTGTAGCAAGATTAATTCTCAAAGTCCCGACCCTGTTCATATTAGCTTAAGTCTGGATATGATTTGAAAATGGGTGGTAAGTTTGAAATTAGTACCCATAACACCAATGTGAGCAATATCGATGAATGCGATAGAACATAAGTGACAATGACGACACAATATACCTACCTACATGATGCTATGTTAGTTTCGTTTCGTGTCGTATATGGTCTACACTCCACCCATTGACAAACGAATAGAAACAACGCAAAATGCGTACACAACACAACATATGCAGGATGCAGCCACCATTTTTTATGAACTGGCCTATCGTTTTTTCTAACAACTTAATATCGTATTGCTTAATGCCCCATCTCATTCTCTCTACTTTCAAAGGATTAAAAAAAATCTCGGTCAACGAAGCATTCTGTTGCTGTTATATGCAGCATACTTTGGAGAGCCGTACACAATGTCATGCACCCAAAATATCGGTGCATACCCCAAGGCGCCCACGAAGAAGTTAACCTTGATGATGGCCATAGCCAATGACCCGGTCACCATCCGCAACACCAACGGTGGTCATAGCAGCATCCACAAATTCGGGCAACGGTGGAGATGCAAATGCGAGGCATTGAGGAAACATCGACACCCACGAAAAAACACAAGTTTCGACCCAGTCAACGAAAGCAGTCTTCGCCTTTTTTATTTGTTTGTAATGTATTTGAATTAATGTCAAGTGTTAGATTCGTTAAAGTGCTAAATAAAATTATTATAAAACAAATTAAATATACAGTCCACTTCAACGCAAAAACATTGGTCCTTCGAGTCAACAACAGAACCAGCTAATACCAAAGGTACGATAGTGAGTTGTTGATAATATTGAAACATTAAGATCTGCGAAAGAATTAAGTTTACGTGTGGGTACTAGTACATTTCGTCTGAGTGATTAAATTTGGTGTCTTAGTTCATCGTACAATCAATTTATTTTTTTGCTTCGTCTGCCGTTTATAGTTTATCGTTTATTTATTGAAATCATGGCGGAAGTAAAAATCGCAGATTGCGTAAAAACACAAATGATATTTATAGAAGAAATGAGAAAATTTATTAAAAACACTGGAAAACAGTCCATCGCAAAAAGAACGGTGGGTTTTTACACTGGCAGATTGAGTGGGTGGGAAACATTGTGGCACACCTTTTATGAACGCCATCATTCTATGCTATTGAGAGCTTCAGATGATGATTCAAAGCTGCCCTATTTCTCGGATGATTTATTTGACGTCCAAGAGCAAATCTATTACGATTTTAAAGGGGATTTAATGGATCGCATTGAGAACCTTAAAGTAGGAAATCGCGAAGAAGCCAATATAATCACTAATAATGATGCCAAAGGGGACAGTAAGCCTTCGTTTGGGTGTAATGTTCAGCTTCCTCCAATTGTCCTTCCAAAATTTTATGGTGATTATAACAAGTGGGTTTCATTTAGGGATTTGTTTCAGTCATTAATTCATTCCAATAACGATCTAACCCCAGTACAAAAAATGCATTATTTAAAGTCAAACTTAACGGGCAATGCAGAACAATTGGTTCGACATTTAACCATTTGTGATGGTAATTATGATACTGCTTGGGAAATGCTTAAAGGAAGATATGAAAACAAACGCGTCATTGTTAATAATCAACTAAAAATGCTGTTATCGCAGCCGATGATCACTAGTGAGAACTCAGAGTTGATTAAAAACATGTTGGACACTACAAACGAATGTGTGGAATCACTAAAAAATTTGTCAGTGGAGGTTGATAATTGGGACCCCATTCTGGTTTTCATTGTTGTTCAAAGGTTACCGTCTGAATCCCTTCAGTTATGGGAGCAATCACTGGCATCTGATAGAGATTTACCTCATTACAAAGACTTAAAAAAATTCCTTGAATCTCGTTTTCGTACCCTCGAAATTATTCAAGCAAATAAAATTAGAACTAGGGAGCCGCAGCCACATCAAAGGAATCAAGGTGTTAGAAATGTTGTACAGTCGTATCATGGATCATCAAATTGCCTGTCATATAAGTGTTTGTATTGCAATAGCGACCACACATTAAGATCGTGTCCCTCATTTAAGGCAGTGACAGTCGGTGAACGTCTACAATTTGTTAATCGTATGAAACTGTGTCAAAATTGTCTAGGGAAAGGTCATATAGCTTATAAGTGCAAGTTTGGTATTCGTTGTTCCATTTGTAAACGCACGCATAACAATTTGTTGCACCAATACAACGAAAGTAGCACTCATGAACAAGGCCCGAGCACTAGCACTGTGCAGAACAATAATAGTGAACCAGAAGAATACGCTCATTTTAATAACCATTTGAATAATAAAAACTCCAAAGTCCTATTAGCCACAGCGTCCATATATATTATATCTGCATCAGGAGCATTTATCAAAGCCAGAGCACTACTTGATCCCGGTTCAGAAGCAAGCTTTATATCCGAGCAATTAGTTCAACGAGCTAGATTACGTCGACTACCGACTAGAGCACTTATTACTGGCCTAGGAAGAGTTGAAACAGGTAGATCATGCACTATGGCAAATATAAAAATAAATCACAATTTCTCTGTCTTCCCAACATGCCATTTCGATCATCGAACCTCATATCATAATCATCGCTGGATTCCTCGGGCGAGTCGGTGCGCCCATAAGTAACACCTAGATCCAGTGAAGAAGGATGGTGCACAAACGGAGGAAATGCCGTGCCTGTCCAACTTCAATTTACCTGCCATCAGTTAAATACCTACGTAATTTAACGTTGGGGAGAATGTTGCTGTTATATGCAGCATACTTTGGAGAGCCGTACACAATGTCATGCACCCAAAATATCGGTGCTTACCCCAAGGCGCCCACGAAGAAGTTAACCTTGATGATGGCCATAGCCAATGACCCGGTCACCATCCGCAACACCAACGGTGGTCATAGCAGCATCCACAAATTCGGGCAACGGTGGAGATGCAAATGCGAGGCATTGAGGAAACATCGACACCCACGAAAAAACACAAGTTTCGACCCAGTCAACGAAAGCAGTCTTCGCCTTTTTTTATTTGTTTGTAATGTATTTGAATTAATGTCAAGTGTTAGATTCGTTAAAGTGCTAAATAAAATTATTATAAAACAAATTAAATATACAGTCCACTTCAACGCAAAAACACATTCTTTTACGGAACGATGCGCAATATACGTACTCACACCCTGTTCGGGCGTTGAACAAAGGAAACTGTTATTTAGCTACTGTTTGCGATACTGCTTCGCACAAGAAAAACGCTTTAGAATTCCGTAATTAAATAAGCAACAACCGCTTCAAACGTTATAAAAGATTGTGTTTTATTTAAGAGGACAATGCTCTTTTTATAAGATTTTGTTTACATTATTTGACAATTGACATTTGACGTTTCGGCATGATTTCCCTTTTGGGGAAATTTCAATGTGGGTGGGCACCTGCACCTTTGTTGACTGGTATAATCGTCAACATTCTCCCCCAACGATGAACAACGTTCTTAGCCTTCTGCTATGCGCCTCTTCTTGCTTATGCCTTCTCTTATCATCATGCCTTTGACTAAAACTACTGCCACTGATCTGCCTGCTGTTGAAATTGTGTATACAATGCATGTTTTTGGGTACATGAAAAGAAACAACAGATAATTGCATATGATTTATAAGACGTCGACAACAAAATTAGTAACAGACGGCACTATTAGAGAACACATAAACAGCAATAACAATTCCAGCGGACAAGCTCACACACGATCCCGTTCTTGTGTGATCGCATGCAAAGTTGTTTGCATTTGCATTGAAACACTTTCTGCAATTTGCAAGCATAAACACTCTGTGCTGCTTGTGCATTGCGTGTTGTTGTTGTTGCTGCGATGACGAAGACGAGCACGAGTCGAAATCCAATGCAGCTGTTGTTGGCGTGGAGATGGTGACTATGAAAGCTTCTTTGATGCTATTGTTGTTGTAGCAGAAGATGAAGACGATGACTGTGGCAATGCTGGAAAGCTCTTTGTTGCATTTGTTGGTAGGTTTTATTTTGGTGGTGCGCGCATTAAATCGTGTTTTATAATTATTGAATTTAAAATTAAATTATAATTCAGTGAAGTGTAATTTTAAAAGTGGTGTGTGATATTGTATATTCCAATTATATATATTAATTGTATATTAAAATTTCATTAATTTCAGTGTTATTTCCTATTTGTTATTTTGTTTTAAATTTGTTCGGCGGCGTCCATCGATGATGTGCATGTGTGTGTGAGTGCCGATGAATGGATTTTTTTTTTTTGGCAATGGGTGCATTGAGAGTGGGATTCAGTGAGTGAGAATTGAATTGTGTTGAATGAATGCGTAAGAGCGAGTGAGTGGACTGTATTAAAATGTGTGTGTAGTGTTTGCATTGAATAGGTTGAGAAATATTTGTGAGTGATTTCAGATTTTGATTTGAGTATGTAGAATTGTTTTGTATGATGACAGTGGGGCGAAAAAGTTTTCTTCTGGCGATAAAAATTATTTTTAAGATGTTCATCATTTTTATATATTATTATTATTTAAATTTTATTGTGTGTTTGTGCTGTTGGGAGAAGCAATTAGATACCTTTTTTTTTTTTTTTTTTTTTTTAATATTATTTTTGTAATAATTTTGTAATTTTGATGAATGTTTTGAATGTTTATCTGTGTAGATGTGTTGTAGTTTAATTAATCGGTCTGCTCTTGGATCGTATTTTTTCGTTCGTTGATTGGTAATGGACAAAGTTTAGTAATGGGTCGTTTAAAAATTCCCTGTTGCGTTTTTATTTTTACGACGCGTGATAAGTTGTCTGTTCCTGGGTAGGTTTGTATGATGCGGCCTAGACTCCATTTAGCGGGGGGAAGTCGTTCGTCTTTTACAAGAACAAGATCTCCTATTTTGAGTTGCGTTTGTACCTTTAACCATTTTGGGCGTTGCTGCAGGCGAGTTTAATATTCTGCTTGCCATTGCTTCCAGAACGTTTGTAGATGCGCTTGCACTGCCTTCCATCTGTCGATATGTCCTTGTTTTCCTATGGACATGTCTGGTTCTGGTATGGTGAAAAATTTTTCTCCTATAAGGAAGTGTGCTGGAGTTAGCGGTTGGAAGTCATCGGAGTTTTCAGTTAGAGGACACAGAGGCCTCGAATTTAAACACGCTTCGATCTGCGTCAAAAGCGTGGCGAGCTGCTCGAACGTGAGTGTACCGTTCCCGACAATCCGTCTTAAGTGGTGCTTTACACTCTTCACCCCTGCTTCCCACAATCCCCCGAAGTGCGGAGAAGCGGGGGGAATGAAATTCCACTTCGTTCCTTCTGCTGCTGTTACTTCTGCAATCTCCTTCCAGTCTTGAATCGCGCTTTTCATAAGCCGACGCAGTTCTGCATCTGCTCCCAAGAAGTTGGTACCGCAGTCGCTGTATATTTGACCGCAAACTTCCCCTCGTGCAGTGAACCGTCTAAAGGCCGCAAGAAAGGCTTGAGTAGTAAGGTCACTTACAGCTTCCAGGTGGATAGCTTTGGTGGCCAAACAAACAAAAACTGCTATGTACCCTTTGTGACATTTTGATCCGCGCCCTTTCCATGCTCGGATATTGATGGGACCTGCATAATCAATGCGGGTGGAGAAAAAGGTCTTGATAACGTCACTCGGGGCCTAGGTAACTCTCCCATTAGCTGCTGCGCTGTTTGATTTCGACACCTGTAACATGTAGTACAATTGTTGATTAATTTCTTTATAGCTCTTTTGATCTGAAAAACCAAATATTTTTGGCGTATGAGGGTTATCATCAGCTGGATTCCACCATGCAGTGATCTCAAATGAGAGTCGCGAATGATCAACTGTGTGAGATGGTGCCTAGGTTCCAAAATGATTGGGTGCTGCTGGTCATAGGGAATGTTGGCATTCCTGAGCCTTCCACCGACGCGAAGAATTCCTTCACCATCAACGAAAGGATGTAATCATCCCATTCCTTTCGAATTCGTACCTTTGGCGATCATTTGTTGCTGAGCAGTGCGCGCGACTATTTTCGCACCGTTGTCCAGCTCTTTGGGAGAAAGTGTTCCGAAGTGGCGGTTTAAGCGGTTTGTTCTTGCGTTATTAATGAAGCGCAGACACCAGGCTGCTATTCTGACAAGTCTGGTAAAATTGGATGTACGATGAATTAATTGGGTAAGTACATTCACTATAATTCTCGAACAGTAAACCTGAACCTTCCTTTTGCCTTCTTCCGTAGAGAGATTTGTTGGCTGCCCAGGCAAATTGAAAATCCACGAAGAACGCAAAAAATCCGGGCCATTCCACCACAGTGTGTCGCCCAATAAGGCCGATGGCAGCACCCCTCTGGACGCTAAGTCTGCAGGATTGAGATGTGTTGGGATATGCTTCCATATGTGAATGTCTGTGAGTCGTTGGATCTCCCCTACTCGATTCCTGACGAATGTTTCCCATCTTGATGCCGGTGCAAGAATCCACGCCAGTGTTATGGTTGAGTCGGTCCAGGCGTGAACAGTACAGTCGTTGAGCTCGAGTGTGTGTGTTACATAGTGTAGCAGTTTAGCCAACATTACAGCACCGCAAAGCTCCAGCCGTGGAAGACTAACTGGTTGTACTGGGGCGACCTTAGACTTTGACATCACGAGGTGCATATATACTTTACCCTGGCTATCTTCAGCTCGAAGATAAACTGCTGCTCCGTACGCCTTCTCGGAGGCATCGCTAAAGCCGTGCAATTCGATACGGTTCCTCTTGCTGAATGTTTGAACCCACCTTGGAATTCTTATTTCGTCAATCCCCGGTAGATCTTGGTACAACTTGTTCCATTCTTCAAGCACCTTACCTTCGATAGGATCATCCCAAGCGAATTTCTGGATCCAGAGAAGCTGCATGACGAGTTTTGCTTTAAGAATGCATGGTGATATCCATCCCATGGGGTCAAAAAGTCGAGCAATTGTCGACAGTATGAATCGTTTTGTTTGCTGTGGGCTATCAGGAGGCGTGAAGCGAAAACAGAAATGGTCAGTGTTGGGAAGCCAATGAATACCTAACGTTTTGACTCGGTCTGATCCTTCCGACGGAACTGCCAAAGATGTCTCTCGATCATGGACTGGTATGTCATTAAGAAGCTCTTCTGCGTTTGATATCCACTTTCGTAAGTTGAAACCTGCCTTTTCTAAGACAGACTTAACCTCTTTCTTCTTAATTTCAGCTTCTTGAATGGTATCTGCACCAGAAAATAGATCGTTGACGTACATTTCGGAACGAATCATCTTAGCAGCTCTTGGATGATGGGTTTCTGCCGCCTTCGCCACTTCCATCAGTGTCCGAATGGCTAGATAAGGAGCTGAAGCCGTACCAAACGTTACCGTTTTGAGGCGAAACACCTTTAATAGGTCTACTGGATGATTGCGCCAAAAAATCAGCTGGTAGTTTGAATCCAACTCGGTTACCCATATCTGCCGGTACATTTTTTCTATGTGCGCTGAAAAAGGAAACGGTACAGTCTCCAACGTAGAGTCACATCAGTGACATTGTGTTGCAGCGAAGGGCCAGTCATCAGGTGATCATTTAAGGAGGATCCATCGGATGTCTTGTACGACGGATCAAAAACAACTCTGAGTTTGGTAGTTTAGCTTGTTTCTTTCACGACGGCATGATGAGGAAGAAAATAGTGACCTCTGTTGGATATGCTGTCTTCGTCAACTTCACTCATGTGACCCAGCTTTAAATACTCCTGAATGCAAGAAACGTATTGGTCGCGCAATCGTTGATCAGCTGCTAGACACCTCTCCAGGGACCTGAAACGTTGAAGAGCTCCTTCGCGTGATCTACCTAGTACGGGATGAACATTTTCCTTGAATAGTAGTGCAACTTGATAGCTTCCATCTACCATACGCTTAACGTGTTGCAAAAAATGTTCTTCACAAGTAGTGTCTTCAGCAGTTTCGTGGTGTGCGAATGGAGTTTCTTCAAGCTCCCAGAATCTTCTAAGTTGTGTGTCGACATCGGATGTTTGGAAGAAAGCCCTGATAGATCGAGGAGCAATGGGTGATCTGCCAAACAAAATCCATCCCAACTTGGTATTCTGAGCAACAGGAATGGCTTTATCCGGATGACGAGACATTTCTGGTAGCATTACGTCGGCCAATATATCGCTGCCTAGTAGCAGATCGATTTTTGCTGGCTTATAAAAAGATGAATCCGCTAATTGTAAACCGGTGAGGTGCCTCCAATCACCAACGGAAAGGATTTGGGTTGGAAGATGCCCAGACAGTGACTGAAATATTAAAGCCTGTGTGGTTGTTTCAAAGGCAGTGTGATACGAAGCAAGCGTAATATCCACAACCTTTTTGCAAGTGCCACTGCTGACCAAACCCAACCCGGACACCTCGACATTAGTAGATTTTGGTTTTAAACGGAGAAGTTGAGCTGCAGACTCTGTAATAAATGAAGCTTCGGAACCCGAATCAAGCAATGCCCGGAGTGATATGCTATTTCCGGATGACGTCTTTACCTTCACAATTGCTGTAGCGAGTAAAACCTGTGTGTTGGCATCATGTGTTGAGTGATGGCTTCTCACGCCGAAACTGATTGAGGGCTGCTCTTCGATGGATGGATGGAAAGCTGGAGCTTCGCTATTAAAAGTTGAGGTAATATATGTTTGTGTTGGTTGTGGTGGTTGAATATTTTGATTATGTGAATTTGAGTTGGGTGGAAATGATTGTGAAAATTGATTTGTGTTGTTTGTATTAAAAGAATTAGAACTGTATGGGTTATTGCAAGTAGTGGAAGGGTTGGTAGAAGGGTTAAATTGCGGGTATGAATTCTGTAAATGAGTAGCGTTATTTGTACTATTGTGTAAAAGTGAATGATGTGGCTGTTGACAATAATAGCATCTACATGTACTTGGACATTGTTGTGACGAATGACTATACGCTAAACAATTAATACATAGACCTAATTTATTCACATTTTGATATTTATCAGAAATGCTCATTTTCAGAAATTTGTTACATTTTCTGATAGCATGCTGACCTTTGTTGCAAAGCTTTCAAGTGAATTTAGAGGTGGTTTGTTGAGCATGGAACGAATTTCGCTGTGATGCCTTTTTTGGTGGATCTACCGATGAACGAGTCTGTTGATAGCTCACCGCTTCCAGAGTACGGAATCTAGTCTCGAGGAATTGGGTAAATTCCGCGAAAGTGGGTAGCTCCTTGCTGTCGTTTTTGGATCCCAACTTTTCTTCCCAAAGCTGCTGCGTTTTCGAAGGAAGTTTTTGTAACAGAATGTAAACTAGCACCACGTCCCAGTGTTAAACAGGCACATTCAAGTTTTCCAAACTGTGCACCACTTCTGTTGCCGTGTCTAACAGCTCTTTGAGGGATTCAGCTCGCTCGTGGGTTAACGTTGCCAAATTGAACAAACACTTGAGTTGAGTGTTCACCAAAAAACGTTTGTGGTCATACCTATCTCGAAGTATAGACCATGCCTTAGAGTAGTTACCGTTGGTAATACACAAATGTGCTAAAAGTTCTTCGGCTTCACCTGACACACTTGTCTTAAGATAGTGCATCTTTTGAATTTCCGACAGTGATGGATTTTGATGAACAAGCGACACAAACATATCATGAAAACTTCGCCAAGACTCATAGCTCCCTGAGAAAACTGGAACCGGAATGTTTTTCAGCCTTAGATCATTATTGGAAACTGGTTTTATGTTGCTTGAATCCATTTCGGTGGCATTCATCATGACGTCGTCCTTCGCTTTCAACTTGTCGATTGCGTCGAGTAAATCACCCCGATAATCGAGGTATGTTTCCCGAATTCCTTCGAAAGTATTCTCGATTTCCGTGTCCTCTTCATCTTCCTCCAGCGCACTAACGAACTTTTCATAAATTTCAGACGCCGACTCCATCGTTTGCTCTAAAAGAGTCAAGCGGCCTGACAAATAATTCGCCGTACGTTTAGAACCCTTTTTGGAGTAATTTACGACGTCCTTTTAGAGTCGGGTAAGTACTCGACATAATTTTGTAGGTTTCATGTTTGGTTTTACCACACTTGAATACGTAAAAGCCACACAAAGGAAAATAAAAATCACTTACTTGTGAAATTTTAATTTTCCAGATGAAAGTCAAAATTCCACCAGATCGCAATTGCAGTCCAAGTCCGTGTTGCAGTCAAAGTCCAAGTTGCAGTTTTTCCAAATGGCGATGATGAAAATGCTTACAATCAATCAAATCGTAAAATCCAACGATGGCAAATACACAGCACACAAATTTTAATTAAATTATTATTATTGCGAATTCCACAAAAATCGCATAAAACAGTGTTGAGTAATATAGAATCGCAAAAAAAGCTAAAAACTGACTCGATAGGATCAAATGTTCGGGCGTTGAACAAAAGAAACTGTTATTTAGCTACTGTTTGCGATACTGCTTCGCACAAGAAAAACGATTTAGAATTCCGTAATTAAATAACCAACAACCGCTTCAAACGTTATAAAAGATTGTGTTTTATTTAAGAGGACAACGCTCTTTTTATAAGATTTTGTTTACATTATTTGACAATTGACATTTGACGTTTCGGCATAACTTCCCTTTTGGGGAAATTTCAATGTGGGTGGGTGCGTTTAGTGCACCTGCACCTTTGTTGACTGGTATAATCGTTAACACACCCCCAAAAACCTTCTCACCTCTTCCACCCGCAATTAATCTGCTACGCATTCCGTTCTGTATGCGAACCGCGCTTTTTGCAATATGTATGTGACCAGTTTTTTTTTTAAGGCGCCACAATATCGATCCTCATTGAATGCGATCAAAATGATTACACCATGCAAACATAATATATTTATTTTGCAAGGATTATTCCGCCCATACCTACTATAATTGCTGTGGGCCTTGTAATACGGATTGTATTTGCTATGGCGCCACAATGTCGACGTTCTGCATTGTGATTTTCCTTCCTTGCAACTTAAATTATTTAGCAGAGCTGTAAAAAGTCTTTTACTAACAGAGCTAAACCTAAAACTTGGATTAGATGCTAAATTAGGATAGCACAAATATATGACTTAACAAATCAAAAGCACATAAGTCAGACATATATATGTGCTTTTTATTTTTTCGATTTTCATCGGTTCTTAGGATTTAGGTTAACAGTTTTCTGTAAGCTTATTAGATGTAAGATTTCTAATGCGATTTTTAGCTAAACGGCTTAAGCTACGAAGCTGGAAACTTAGCACATAAATCAGGCATCAATATAGCATATTAATTTTTTTATTTTTCGGCCGATTTGACTATACGCTCTGCTGGCTTTACGTTAAATTGGCAGAGCACTTTTCAAGGTCGATATTCTCGGAAACCAACATCAAAACATCACAAACATCACAAACTTAGCACATAAATAGCACATAATTCTGGGCTATTCAATTGATTTTTTACATGTGTGCTCTGCCAAGTTGACGGAGGTGTTAATTTGCACCATGTGCAACAGAGTCCAAATTTCACAAAGTAATAACTTGGGAAACGATCTTCGTCGGGAGGATATAAACGGCAACTCCCTCCGACTGACAATTCAAGCCGATGTACACCATCAGTAACTTTTGCAATCAAAGTTCCCCCAATTCCCAATAATAATCTGTCTATGATACGAATCCCTTTCAAAGATGGAAAATACAGGGATCTAGACAGGCATACATCTTGTTTTTCCAAGCGGGGGAGGATTCGATCATGATACCTCACCCATTTCATATCTTGGACAATCAGGCCCAACAAAACTTTGACGGCATTATTGGAAGCGACTTCGTAAAGCATTATAAATGCCAAATCAATTACAGGAATAACATGTTAACAATAAATCCCTTTACACAAAATTCCACTGCTATTGTATACGGGTTAGGAGAAGTATTTAACGAATATTCACCTCCCCAAAATACCATAAGAAAACTTGTAACAAAAACCTATTATACCAACACAATTATTCACATAGAAAAACTTCAAGAAGCTACACCGTCCGCGGTGCTACCTACGGGTAGTGCTGAAAATAGTAGTAGTGTAAAATGGTGTGACCTAAGGCGACTAAACACTTACTCAATTACCGATGAGAATCAACCTGCAATCGACGGGTTTGTGTCATACAGACACCAGGGTAGAAGAGAAATCAAGATGAGAACCAACATCTGATTCCGCAACTCAAAACGGGTCAGTAGTTCCACAAAGATACCCCGAACAAGCCAGGAGCAAACCGATTTGCCTTTAATATGTGAAGGATAATCTAGACGAAATAATTCTGGTATCATCAGAGGAATTTGAATTTGAAAATCCAGCCAAACGTAAGCCTGATTAGAAAAGTGCCTCTGCAGAAAGTAAGCCTGCGATAAAAATAAATCCGGCAGACAAAAAGACTCACTCTTATTTACAAGACCTTATCGACTCCCTGAAAGCCAAAGGGAGGATATCCACAAACAAATTAACTAAATGCTGGAAGACGACATAGTACAGCCAAGTTATAGTCCATGGAACTCACCTCTGCTTCTAGTTCCAAAGAAATCAGCCAAAGATGGATCAACACATTGGAGGGTAGTAGTTGATTTCAGGAAACTGAATGAACTAACCCTTGGAGACGCATGCCCACTACCAAACATAACCGACATTCTCGATCAGCTTGGTAAGTCAAAGTACTTTAGTACACTAGCAAAAGGTTTTCACCAAATCCTGATGGAAGAAAATGACAAAGGCAAAACGGCATTCAGTACTCCGTTTGCACATTATGAGTACAACCGCATGCCATTTGGACTAAAGAACGCACCAGCAACATTTCAAAGGTTAATGAATAATGTGTTGATGGGACTACAAGGAATGTTGTGGACGACATAGTCATCTATGATTACGATCTACACGATCACAACAAACGTCTTATTAAGGTTCTCAAAAGTCTTCAAGAACACAATCTTAAATTATAACCTGACAAGTGTCATTTCATACGAAAAGAACTTACCTACCTAGGACGCGTTATTTCGGAAGAAGGAATTAGACCAGGCCCCGAGAAAATCAAGGCAGTAAAAACCTTCACGGTACCCAAAAAACCAAAGGACATTAAATCATTTCTCGGTTTCGTAGGATACTACTGGAAGTTCATACCTAATTTCGCAGATTTGGCCAAACCCCTAACAAAACTACTGAGAAAAAACATTGATTTCAAAAGGGATGCTTTTTGTGACGAAACGTTCAGGAAGTTAAAAGAAAAGATCATAAAACCTCCCATTCTCGCTTACCCTGATTTCAGCCAAGAGTTTATTGTCACGACTGACGCAAGTGATATAGCATTAGGAGCAGTACTCTCCCAAGGCCCAATAGGAGAAGACAAACCGATATCTTTCTCCAGCCGGACTCTAAACGACGCAAAAACAAGGTATACAACTTCAGAAAAGGAGCAACTTATTATCACAAATTCGACAAAAGAATCCTACCTCAAGACTCTTACGCTGGCGTATCTTGATGGAGAAATATGAGTTCAAAATTTTGCACAAGTCAGGCAAAAGCAACGTCGTCGCAGACGCTCTCAGCCGATTAAAAAACGAAGAAAATAATAAAGTACTTGTTAAAGATCGATGATAGTTGGCAACCCACAAGCCATTAACGTTGACAAGCAGTTGTCACTTTGACGTCTTCACCAAATCAAAGATTTGGTGTCAATTACCACGTTTCTTTTTTTCTTCTTAAAAACATTTCGTCGCTAATAAATAAAGGTTATGAATTACAAATTTAATACTATTGAAGATAAACTGCGTTTTTAATAATTCTTCTCAATAGGTTATGGGCCCAGTGCGCACATCAAAGTTGTTTAAATAAATTGTATGGTGAATTGTGAGCAAAAACCTTGTGGCGATCTAAAGAATTGGTTTGCCATGGCTTCCAGTTCCTCAAGTTCCTCGCGCATGGAGTTGCTGTCAACAGAGAACTACGACACATGGAGCATGCACGTTGAGGCACTTCTCACCAAAAATGACTTGTGGGATTATGTGAATGGTTCGTGTTTGATGCCTGCGACAGACGATGCTCTGAACGTTGCATGGTTGAAACAAGACAGAAAGCCAAGGCGGATTTGGTTTTGTCAATTCATCCCTCTGAATTAAAAGAGGTTCGCGGATGTGATACATCACGCGAAGTGTGGCTTAAGCTGGAATCTATTTACGCCTCAAAGGGACCGGCAAGGAAGGCGACATTGCTGAAACAACTAATGCTCCAGAAGTTGGACGATGGCGGTGACGTTAAAGATCACATGGCGAAGTTCTTCGATGCTGTCGATAAGCTTGAGAGCATGAAAGTGCAAATAAATGGAGATTTGCTTGCAATTATGTTATTGTACAGCCTTCCCTCTTCATACGAAAATTTTCGATGTGCTATTGAGTCGCGAGATGAGCTACCAAACGCCGAAGTACTGAAAATAAAAATTATTAAAGAAAGTGAAGCGCGACAGCAAGCAACTGGAAGTGCAGTTATAGCCATGGCTATATGCTCGGTCCTTGCGAGACAAAATACAAACGCCACCAAGTAGGGCAGAAATCAAATGTTTTAAGTGTGTATTTTTGGTCATAAAACAAACGAATGCCCGACAAGGAAGTCTGATGTAAGACGAAAGCCAAGGCAATCAGCAAACAGTGTCGATGAGTCGTATTGTGCGGTTTCTCACTTGATTACCGCTGATGCAAATAATGCATACTGTGCGAAGAAAAAGCGCTTGACTAATAGGGCATGGATTCTTGACAGTGGTTGTACCGCACATTTATGTGGCGATGAATGTCTTTTCAAAAGACGAAATTGAACTTGGCAAGTAATGTGTCAGCTGAAGTGAAAGGAAAAGGCGTTGTTTACGTGTTAATTGCGAGTGATTGTGGTCAACGAAAATCGAGTTCAAGGATACGTTGTATGTACCTGACTTACGAACAAACCTCATCTCAGTGGCAAAAATTACGAATAGAGGCCATGAAATGACGTTTCGGAAAAATGACGCTTACATTCGTGATGATCATGGGAATGTGTCCGTAGTTGCAGATCGCAGAGGGGAACTTTATTATATTGTGAAAGTACTGCTGAATGTGCAGAGGCGGTTGTCCGATCTGAGTGCTCCGAACTGTTGAAGTGGCACGAAAGATTGGGTCATTTGAACAGCAAATATTTGTTGAAGCTGGTTCAAATCGGTGTTGTACCTGCGGTGGATGTGAATGACGCTGATCAATTATCGCGTTGCGAGATTTGCTTGAAAGGGAAAATGACTGCTTTACCCTTTTCCAAATGTAGGGTGCCTTGTTTAGAGGTATTAAAAATTGTGCACTCTGACGTTGTAGGTCCATTTAGGACGGAATCATCGGGATGTGCGTAATATTTTGTGACCTTTATAGATGACAGTTCAAGATGGTCCGAAGTGTATTTCCTGAGACAGAAGAGCGGAGTATTCGACGCGTTTAAACTGTACCAGAATCTTGTAGAAAGGAAAACTGGGATGAAAATTAAATATTTGCAGTCGGACAACGGACGCGAGTACTGTAATTTGTTCGACAAATATCTAACCGATCAAGGAATACAAAGGAGGCTAACGATTCCTCGCACTCCACAATAAAACGGAGTTGCGGAGCGCATGAACCGAACTCTTTTGGACATGGCAAGGTGTTTGTTGCTGAAATCTAGTTTGAGTGCGTCGTTTTGGTCCGAAGCTGTTGTTACCGCTTGTCATATTCGCAATCGGTGCTCTACGAGCAGTTTAGTCGGTAAGATTCCGTATGAGAAGTGGACAGGAAAGTTATTAAAGGTAAACTACCTGAAAAAATTACCTTATTTAGAACGAAACTTGGCAGATTGTGAAGAAAGAGTCTCGTTCGAACATTGTTGGATGTCGTTGGGTGCTTACAAATAGGCATAGCCCTGATAGAAAAGTTGAAAGACGTAAAGCTTGGATAGTTGCCAAAGGATATAGCCAAAAATCAGACTTTCGCGTGATAATTTGTTAGAGGAGTTCAAGGTAAAGGACATAGGCCCTGCTAGGTATTGTCTTGGACTGGAAATAAATCAAGGTGAAAGGAAAATCGAACTTTCGCAGACTGGATATATAATGACTCCTCAAACACTACGGGATGGATAAATATAATGCAGTGTCAACACCTTCGGAAGTAAACATGCGTTTCAATAAAAGTGAGTCACAGGAAAACTATCCATATCGTGAATTAATCGGTGCCCTTATGTATTTGTCGGTGGCAACACGTCCGGAAATACTGTTTCAAGATTAGCACAATTTACAACTAAGCCGAATAAGGCGCACTGGCTTGCTGCGAAACGAGCCTTGATTGCTGTATAATAAGACAGATGAGCCGCTTATTGGATATACGGATGCTGACTGGGGTGGCTGTACTGTTGATCGTCATTCGTACACAGGGTAAGTTTTCCTACTTGGTGGCGCTTCAATTTCATGGAAATCACAGAAGCAGCGAACTGTTTCGCTGTCTTCAACTGAAGCGGAATATGTAAGTTTAGCGGAGGCGGCGAAGGAAGCTATATACTTGCGTAGTATATTATGTGAGCTAGAGTCATGTGATCGGGCTGATATAATTATTTTTGTTGACAATCGAAGAGCTCAATGTTTGGCAAGTGATCCAGTTTTCCATGCTCGCACGAAACATATCGACATTAAGCATCATTTTGTCCGTGAATCGATTAACTCGAAACTGTTTGTACTGGAGCATGTGCCAACGGAACGAATGTGCTGACGAAGTCTCTAGCTCAGACAACACACGAACGATGTGTAGGAGGCATGGGTCTTAGGACGCGTGAGGATGTTACTTATGTCGTGAGGCTTGAGAGGGCGTGTTAAAGTTCGATAATAGTTGGCAACCCACACGCTATAAACGTTGACAAACAGTTGTCACTTTGACGTCTTCACGAAATCAAATATTTGGTGTCAATTACCACGTTTTTTTTTTCTCTTAAGAACATTTTGTCGCTAATAAATAAAGGTTTTGAATTACAAATTTAATACTATTGAAGATATACTGCGTTTTTAATAATTCTTCTCAATAGTACTCATAACCACGAGACGTCAACAACAGATGCTTAACGCAGACAACAAAGCTAATGAGATACAAACAAGACATACAGATTTTCAACCTACGTCAAGCTTGCAGATCATCGAAAAAAACGATTCAATATTCTTAGACAAAAGAGTTCCACTTAAAATTATACTCCTCCCAATCATAAGATCCCATGACGAGGAAATCTTACAAAAACAATTTCAACATTTTATAAAACCTGACATAGGACAAACCTTGCCCATGTCCCGAACAAAACCCAATTGGTATTATAATAAAGTCACCTTACCGATTCCTTTAAGAAGGACAAACCATAACAAATTGTCTACAAAACATCCTTCAAGAAAGTAAGGAAAAGAAGCAGAAGTTACTGGCATTTTCCCTTCCAAATAACGGTAATAACCAAGATGATATCAAAAAATGATTAAAGGCATTTTCAACCAAGAACATCTAACCCTTTACATTTGCACAGAAAAAAGACTAATACTAGACAATACAGAAGACATAGCACGAGTTCTGCACGAAAATCACGAGTCTCCTTTTGGAGGACATCAAGGAGTAACTCGTATTATCAAACGAATAAAACAGAGTTACTACTGGCCGACCAGAACTAAGGACACGACAGAATACATCCGCAAATTCAAATCATGCCAAAAGAACAAACCATCCAAAAACCTGAGAATACCCTTAAAAATAACGACCACGAGCAAGACTCCATTAGAACGAGTAGCATTGGACATTGTGGGTCCCTTACCTGTCAGTCACGACAACAACAAATACATACTGACTTTCCAAGACGACCTAACAAAATTTAGCGACACAATCGCAATACCCAATGCTGAAGCTAATACAATAGCCCGATTGCTAATAGAGCGAATAGTCTGTCGATTTGGAATTCTGGACTCAATACTAACGGACCAAGGTACAAACTTCCTCAGTACACTCTTCAAGGAAGTATGCAAGATCTTGAAGACATAGAAGCTACAAGCTACACCGTACCATCCTCTGACTAACGGCGCACTCGAAAGAAGCCACAAGATCTAGCAGAATACTTATGACATTATGTTAAGCAAGACCCACTCACTTGGGACACATGGCTTCCATACTCCATGTTCGTCAATATCAGGACTCCACATACCAGAACGACTTTTAGCCCACATGAAGCCTAAGCACACGCTACGTGGTACGTAGAAGAAATCAACAGGACCATACAGACTTTGGAATAATATGCAACGGTGCAGTTACCGAGATGAACCATCTCATGACGGACATACAAACCAAATACAGACTGCTAAACCTAAGGTATAGAAACAAAATAGCCCTACTCAATGTAATAGGTACCAATAGCAAATCTCTGTTTGGGACATTAGACGAAGACGACGCCAGGTTTTACGACAAACAAATTGAACTGTACAAAACTAACGAAAAACATTTATTATCACTCATACAGAAACAAACAGTACTACTAGAAACAACTAAAACCGTCTTCAGCAAATCTGAGAAAACCATAGAGAACCAAATGACAGCAACCAACGCAAAAATAGAGCAATATAATCTTTAACCTCCCTGGTCACTTTGATCATCATACGATACCAAAATACCCTTAATGATACATTAGACTTGGTAAGTGACGTCAAACATGGTAAGCCCCATCCAGCAATAATATCCCCAGACCAAAAAAAATCCGCTCTTGTACAAACCAAGCAAGAAATACCAAACGGCATGAGATTACCATTGATAGTTAACAACGAAAATTTCCTCCATCTATACCAAACAATACCTCTCCCACTAATAGATAATTTCCGAATTTACAAAGTTATACCACTTCCAACTCGATACAACAACCAATTTTTATTTATGCAACCTTCAACCCAATACCTGATCATAAATTATAGAAAAGATCGGTTTTCAAATTTGAACAAAGATGATTTAGCAAAGTGCAAATCCTTGAACGAAAAATTAATTTGCCCCCTTACACACCCCTTATTCAATACAGATAGTAATGACCTACAATGCGAGGTCCAATTATTAGAAGAAAACACAATTCTCCCAATTACCTGCGAGATAAAGCACTCAAAGCCCACAACAATATGGATCCAACTCTCCCAACCAAACAAATGGTTATTTTCGTCTCTCGACAAATATATAGTCGACACAATATGTGGAGAAAACACAACCATACGCTGATAAATACCTTAAAAGTGGAAATACAGAAAAACTGCTACCTAAAATCAAAAGAACTCACAATACAAGCATTAAGCGAGATTCCCTCAACTTTCACCAATTCCTATGTTCCGCCTTTAAACATCTCACATATCATCTCCAATAGCTTGGTTACTTTCACATCTAACATAACAGTCATAAAATTCTCAAGCCAAAATGACTTGAAAGTGATCTCACAAGGCATAAATGCTTTAAAAGAGGAAGAGGAAAAACCTATGCTGACACTAAACAACCATAACCTGTACCATTATACACTGATATATACGAAAGTAGCACTAATACTAGTTCTATTTTGCTATAAACAATATCAAATTGATGTAGTAAATAAAACCAAAACACCTGACAAAAACAAGAACAACATAATAACGACGAAAACTGAAACGACTCCAGACTGAGCAATTTAACAGACGAAAAAAAACAACAACATAAATGATACAAACAATTCCTAAATACATATATATATATTTCTTAAATAAACAACAAGTTTGTAAATCTAGTACTAAATCAAAAAAAAAAACTTTTGAAAATATAAATAAAAAAAATAAAAATAAACTTAAATTTATATCCTACACAATCAGCTAATTATTGTTTCACCTTAAAATAAGCATTTTGTAAACTAGAAAATAAGACCGAATTTGTATTCATTCACCTTAGCTAAAAATTAGAAAATCATTTTTTTTTTACAAATTCTAGCTAAAATTGTAAACTCTTGCTTTCGATCCTCCACTAACGTCAGAAAATTAACCTCTTCAAGGCATAATTTCCTCCCTTTAAGGGGAGCGTGATGTAGTAACTACGCTACATGCACCCTATACCACACTCTCGACCAATGACGCGACCTATACCATACTTATCCCAAACCCAGTGCAGGGTCATTAGCTATACTCACCACAAACCCAGTGTAGTGCCATTATCACTTGGTTCCCACACAACCGAGCTCAGCCACTATGATTGTTTGTAAATCGCTCACATTTCGGTTTAGCTCACACCCATAAAAAAAGGGGAAGGATCGAAAGGAAAAGTCAGAATACGTTTACGATCCCAACTCTAAGGTTGCAGCCAAAGCTTAAGACGGCGGGCCTTAGAATCAATAAAATATTCTAAAAACTTACTTCGTTGATTTTATTTGGCGTAACTATTCTCCCGAATTCACTCTTCTCCTCGATAGTGAGGAAAGCACGGTGTTATTACGGTACAACACTTCGCCAAAGACACGAATTCCAAAGGAATGGGATCTTTAAATCCATTCGTTGATGGTGAAGGGATTCTTTGGGTCGGTGGAAGGCTCAGGAATGCAAACATTCTCTATGACCAACAGCACCCAATCATTTTGGAACCTAGACACCTTCTCACACAGTTTATCATTCGCGACTCTCACTGGAGATCAGTGCATGGTGGAACTCAGCTGATGATGACACAGATCGAAGAGTGTTTAAATTCGGTTCCTCTGTGTCGTTTAACTGAAACATCCGATGACTTCCGACCGCTAGCTCCAGCACACTTCCTTATAGGAGAAACGGTTTTCACCGTACCAGAACCAGACATGTCCATAGGCAAGCAAGGACACATCGAAACATTCTGGAAGCAATGGCAAGCAGAATATTTATTTCGCCTGCACAACGCCCGAAATGGCTTAAGGTAAAAGTGCAACTAAAAATAGGAGACCTTTTTCTGGTAAAAGACGAACGACTTCCCCCGCGAAATGGAGTCTAGGCCGTATCACTGAAACCTACCCAGGAACAGACAACTTAACACGCATCGTAAAAATAAAAACACAACAGGGAATTTTTAAACGACCTATTACTAAACTTTGTCCATTACCAATTAACGAACCACATACTTCAGAAATTAATTATACTATTACAACACAAATTCTACATAGCTATAAACATTCAAAACATTTATCAGAATTGTAACAAAAATAATATTAAATAAAATATAAAACTGCTTCTCAACAGCACACACACACACACACGATAAAATTTAAATAATAAATGATGAATATCTCAAAAATAATTTTTCATCGACAGGAGAAATCTTTTTTGCACCACTGTCATCATACAAAACAATTCTACATACTCAAATCAAAGTCTGAAATCACTCAAAATGCTTTTCAACCTACTGCAACACAAACTCACACACCCATTTTAATACAGTCCACTCACTCGCTCTTACGCATTTATTCAACACAATTCTATTATCAATGAATATACACACACGCATGCACATCATCAATGGACGGCAAAGAAAACAAAATTACACAAAATCAACACTGAATTCACATAAATTTAATATAATTTTAATCAAACTCACCTTGAATATACTGGAACACACACGAAAGAAAAAACACGTTCACATTCTATTAATTTGAATTAACTTTTAAAACATAATAATTAACACACGATTTAATCCACGCACCACCGAAACATGAACAACAACAGCATCAACAGAGCTTTCATTGTCACCATCTCTACGCCAACAACAGCTGCATTGCGTTTCGACTTCGTGCTCTTCTTCATCATTCGCAGCAACAACTACAACGCACAATGGGCAAGCAGCACATAGATAGTGCTTATGTTACCAATTATTAGCAGGAGAAGGTGTTTCAATGCAAATCAAAGCCAATAACTTTGCATGCGATCGCACAGGAACGGGATCGTGTGTGAGCTTGTCCGCTGGAATTGTGTTCTCTAATAGTGCTGTCTGTTACTATTTTTTTCTGTCGACGTCTTATGAAACATATGCAATAATCTGTTGTTTCTTTTCATGTACCCCAACACATGCATTGTATACACAATTTCAACAGCAGATAGATCAGTGGCATCAGTTTTGGCATTGTATATAGAGACTATAGTACTATCATCAACACGAAAATTTTCTTGGCCGCTGGAGTCGCCGGATGGCGTTGCAGTCGTGCTAAGTTTCTTGTTAAACCAAAGTAGAGAGCAATATTCACACTTGTGGTTAGAGAAACGAAACATTTGGTCGGTGGTGGTGGCTAATCGGTAGGTAGCAAATAAAGGGATAAAAACATTATTTGGGTTTCTTTTCTCCGTTGCTTGCACATGAGGTTTCATCCTTTCATGAATGAAGCATGAGTAGTTTCTTTGAAAAAGAAATGATGACAAATTTCTGATTTGGAATTTCGATCGTATGAAAGGCAAATCTTGATGTTTGCACTTATGAAAGAAAACGATTCTGTTGTATGATAAGATGACGGTTGATCTTTTATTTTAGATTTGAAAATTCGTTCTTGTAGATATTTGAATGCAAATGGAATTTATTTTAAGTTAATCTTTTTGTCGTATTTCTGTTAGTTATGAATTCATGACCAACAGTTTAATGATATTATTGATTTGAAATTATATCTACAATTAATTATCTCCAATTGCGGGTGTGAATGACACATATATATACTGTGTTGTCGTAAGGTACACATCACAAAATATTGGCTCCATAAGTCAAAATGAATTGCTCTGTGTGTAAACAAAAAATTGATCGCAATTGCCTTGAAAAAATAAATTGTGGTGACTGCAAGTGCTTTTTTCATTTAAATTGTGTGAATATCACTAAAGATGATGCTGAATTTTATAAATTAAGTGGCAATGTATATCGGTGCGATAAGTGTGCAATTTTACGACGACGCTCTCTGCATGATCAAATGCCATCAACGTCCAAGAAGCGCACCAACAACAACGCTCAATCTAAAGCTGGTACTCTTCAAACTGGAGAATCCAACACTCAGCCGTCAATTAGGGAATCATCTAACAGTGATATCAATAGTGAGAGTCAATTTACTCTCCAGATGATATATGCCAAACTGTCAAAATTGGAAGACTGTAACACCCGCTTTCTTCAAGAATTGGCCGAGTTGAGAAAAGAGAACGTAGAGCTTAGAGAAAAAGTGCAAAGTCTAGAGTTCAAATTAAATTGGCAACAACAAGAATCGCTAATTAACTCTATAGACATTGTTGGTGTCAAAAATGTCAATGAATGAACCAATGCAATTGAAAAGGCAAAACAAATTTACAGTGATGCCCTATCTATAGATGTTAATGACTGTGAAATTGTGAGTTGTTATGTTAAAAAAATGCGCTCAAAATCTCAGCCAAAGCCAATCATCTGTGTAAAATTCTCTAACCTTACAATTAAGCAACGCATAATGCGGGCAAAGAGGGCAAACAAAAACAAACTCATTACTCAAGTGGTTGACCACTCCAACGAGGATGTAAGCAGAAGCAACAGAAAGAACAACAAAGGAAGCAGCATATTTGTCAACGACTCCCTTACTCGTTACACGCAAGCTCTTTTAATGAAGACGAAAGAGATAGCAAAGAAAAAAGGTGCAAAATACGTATGGTTTAACAAAAATCAAATTTTATTAAGAAAAGAAGAGGATGGACGAGTTATCTCGATTAGATCATTTAGTGATATTTCACTCATTTGAGTCTGTTTTTCTTGTCTTTTTCTTTTGTATTTAATATTACGAATTCCAAAATTGATTTAATTGATAACTCTTCTTTCCTTGTCCAATGCAAACCTCACTGTGATGCTGTTCTAACTAATAGTTCTTATTGCAATAAAAAATTATTTATTGTACATCAAAATATTAGAAGTCGGAGAGAAAACTTTTCTGCGCTCGTCGCACATATTAACTCGTTTGCGTGTGTCCCGGATATTGTGTTTGTGTCTGAGATCTGGATCTATGAGGTTGAAAAAAATGATTTCTTTCTGCCTGGTTTTATTTTCTATGCTAAAACAAACGAAAATTACGCAGCTGGTGCTTTATAAAGAACACTTATAAAATCATTAATGTTTCCCAAGTCGATTGTCCTAATGCAGACGTCTCGAAATAAATAATGAAATGTTTGTTTTTTTTATGTGTTTATAGATTGCTGATGTTTAATGTAACGATGTTTATTAATGATTTTTCTATTGTGTTAGATAGGGAGAAATCCAAAAACTTAATTGTTGATTGTCTAGATGAAAGTCCTACGGTATCAAATTATATTTCTGTGTTAGCTTTAAATGGCTTGACTAACTTCATCAATGAGACTACTAGGCCTGTATCAGGTACTTGTTTAGACCATATATATGGACGGTTTCGAAATGTTGCTTCCATATTACTGACCATTCCATGACCGGCGTTCTATTTAGCGTAACATCCAAAAACAATAGCCCAATACCGAAACGTGACCAAAGCAAGCCAAAAATAAACTATACTAGGTTTCGAAATAAGTTGTGTTTTGAGTCCTGGGACAATGTTTATAACTGTAGTGACGTATCGAATGCATATTTTAATTTCTTAACCACTCTTAAAAGTCATATTGCTAGCTCCAGTTTTCTGACCACAAGAAAATCTATGTATAAACTTAAACCTTGGCTATCAAATTATTTATTAAATAAAGTAACAACTAAAAATATACTTAGAGTAAAGTGCAAAAGAACCCTCAGAATGAAATATAAGAAGACTTGTGCCGATTTGAAAAAGGAAATACCAATTTGCCGTGACTCTTATTACCGTGCTCAATTTTGTTCAGCTAGAGGAAATCTTAAGAAAGAGTGGAAAGTTGTAAATACCATTCTCAACAAAAAATCGTCCATTCAAAAAACTATTGTTCTACGTTATAGTAGTAAGGAAATAACAAATAAACGTGAAATCGTTGACGCTTTTAATAGATATTTTTCAAGTATCGGACTTAATTTACATAGTGGACAAACTCAAAATCTATGTTCTCAATGTTCTGCTATTGGTGATGTAAACTCTGGGCCCTGTAGAAGTATTGTTTTTGACTCTATAACTCCCTTAGAGATTTTAAGTGTGATTGGCAGTTTGAATAACTCAAATTCATTTGGTGTCGATGGTATTTCTCATGTTGTCCTTAAAAATATTGCTTGTTTCATTATGGATGTATTGGCTGATGTTTTCAATCGTAGTGTTTTTTCTGGTGTTTTTCTGACGGTCTAAAGTGTGCAGATGTTATTCCCTTGTTTAAAAAAGGCTCTCCAACTGAAATAGGAAATTATAGGCCGATTTCTCTCCTGCCAAGTATAAGTAAAGTTTTCGAAAAACTTATAAAAATTAGGTTGGTAAACTTTTTAGACAAGACGATGTTCTTTCATCCTTTTCAATTTGGATTTCAAAAGGGAAAATCAACCGAGGACGCACTTTTAGACTTCTGCTCTCAGATAATAGCTAACCTTGACAAAAGAAAATGTACAGCTGCGTTATTCATTGATATAACCAAAGCCTTCGACATGGTTGACCATAAAATTCTGTTGAGTAAACTGGAAAATGCAGGTGTGCGTGGTTTTATGCTTAAATGGTTTAATTCATATCTGAATAATAGATCACAGAGAGTAAAGTTGAATATAATAGATCACAGAGAGTAAAGTTGAATGAGACGAGAAGTGGCGCGCAATTAATCAGGCTTGGGGTACCACAAGGTTCAGTCTTGGGTCCCATTTTATTTTTAATCTATATCAACTCACTCTTCCACTTCAATCTAAGAGGCTCACCTACTGCCTTTGCTGACGATGTTGGGTTATCGTATGGCTTAAACAGTCCCTTAGATCTTATCTCTGATATAAACTGTGATGTACATACAATGGACAATGGTTCGCTGAACACAAACTTTAAATAAGTCCTAAGACTAAATTAATGTTCTTTAATTTATCTGGTTCTATTAATCTAAAACCGGATGTATGCTTTCATGCACCGAATTGCAAAAAATTTAAATTATATCAATGTAAATGTGCAACTAGTGTGCTTGGTCAATTATTTTGTACTAGTGAAAATTGTAGTGATGATTGGTTTTTGATAGAGAATGTAGACGAATTTAAGTACCTAGGACTCCTATTTGACTCTAATATGAAATTTTCATCTCACGCTATTGCATTGAAGAAGTACTTTATCTCCACACTTAGGCATTTCTATTACCTTCGTAATATATGTTCAACTAAGCTCCTAACCACAATTTATTATGGATTTTTTAATTCTAAGCTTCAATGCGGTATAAATTGCTGGGGAGGTGGCTATCAAAACAAAGTTCAGCCATTGCTAGTCTTGCAAAAGAATGTTGTCCGGTAAATTTGTCGTAAACCTAGTAGGTATCCTAGTTTTCCTTTGATTTGTCAATTAGGTATTCTTCCTTTTCGTCACTTATACTGTTTTAAGGTTCTAAAAGCGTTCTTTATGAAGTCTGTTAACCGTAACTTTCGTATAATCTCAAACTATAACCTACGCAATAACTCACTTAATATGTTAGAAGTGCCAAACTATCGAACCACCGCAAATAGAAATTCACATTCAGTTGTATATAATATTTTGTTTAATGTCCTCCCGGAAGAAATCAGATGTGTTCACATGTCCGTATGTTTTCTAAAGCGCGTAAAAAATTTGTTGGTTTCTCATGATTATTATAGTTTAAACTCTCTTACTTCAAATATTTTGATCGGACTTTTGCCTCAACTTTTGATGTTATTATATAGATTACATAAATTCTTGCATCCTTTGTGAAGTGAGAACAAATTGATATCATGTTAAATGAATTAAATCGGCTAAAAATTGTTTTTTCTATCATTTCTATTTTTGTTTTGTTTAATACCCCACCCTATATAATTGTTTTGTTCCTTTTGAAGTGGCATTCAACACTATTTGAACTCAATATGAATAAAATATCGAATGCCACAAGATTTTTTCTTACTTTACTTTGTAGTTTCTAACATATTAAATTTTTTATATGGATTTGTATTTCATATCATATTTATAAGTACTTTAAGATAAATAAATATCATACATACATACATACATACGCTTTTTAAATATGCGAAAGGAGATTAAATCGACGGCCTTGATCTACAGGTGTCTTTAATCGTGCGAATTTTAGGGTGACTTTTCATCGGATCGCTTTCTATTCTCATATACCTAGGTATATTATGTATTGGTGATCTGTTTTTCTGTTTTGGAATTGTCATAACTACATAATCATAATGGTATATTTAAAAAAGAAATACTTATGTGTTCGTAAATAACTAACCGACAGCGTTTATAAGTTGCACAGTATGGTTTGGGGTCAGTTAATTTAGAAAATCGAAATAACGATTTATAATATTAATTCAAATAATAAAAAAAATATATATTTCATAAAACCCAATAAAAAATCAATAAATTCTACAGAAAACATAACTTCATGTTAAAAAAGGAATAACAAAAACGCAAACTAAAATAATATCGACGCAACTTCGAAACCACGACATTTTGTGAACGACGCAAACTGAAATAAAAACGACGCCGCTTTGAAACCACGGTAATTTTTAAATGACGCAACTTCGAAACGACACAAAGCGAGGTTTTGGTGTAGTATTCTTTTATTGAATATTTATGACACACTGTCGCATAAAGTAGCTAGGTAGGCAATTTGTTTTTTAGTTTAATTAGGTATTTTGGTACCATTCTTTTTTAATTGTTTTTTTTTTTTGTTAAATTCGTATATGCACACACTTTTACTAAGAAATAATTCTTTTCTCGTATTATTTTGTTTTTAATTCTATGATGTATATTCAAATTCAACCCAAATTAAAATATTTATAACAAACTCTTGCAGGAAATTGGTAGGTAAGCAATATTATTTATTTTATTCAATAGGTAAGTATGTATTGCCGGATTTGTCAGTTATACGGGAACAGTATAAATTAAATCATATTTTTATGCTCTTCAAATATGACGGACTCATTGGATTATTTGAAAAATAAGACAGAGTCTGTCAAGCGTTTAAATAACTTTTCATTGAATTTGGTTCGATGTCTATCTAATGTTTGGTAATGTGGAAAAACCTAAAGTTAATAATGAATCATTATTAATGATATCAATACGGAGAAAAATTTACCGATAAAGTTGTAAATAAAATAGAGAATAGTGTTTTTGCCCAAATTAAATAGAGAAACCAATACAATGTTCTATTCTATTACTCAAAACTTCAAAAAATTAAATAAAACTAACTACTCAAAATTATTCTTTTGCTTCTGCCAAATGGATTGAAAAAGGATTGAATTTATAAATGATCTACCTCTTTTCACAATTCTTACGAAATCCTTATCACATTCAAATTCCATGAAATGAACTTGGGTTTTTCTAGATTTTGTAAAAATGTAAATTTATGGAGAAATCCTGTGAAGTTATTAAGTTGAAAAGTTTTTGATTTTAAGATTTATGGCCCCATATAAAAATGCACTAATATACAAAACGGCGATACATATTCGGCGAATTTTCCGTTTTATTTGGAATGATTGTTTGAATTCAGTAAATGGACCTTAGTGGCTTGGATAGCGTCAACATTATAGTTTTTATATCACCAATATAGGTTAGATATAGATATGTTAGATATAACACATGTTGTAACTTTCTATTATTTCGAAATTTCCAAAGAATCATATTATGAATTAGTATTGCATGGCTTTATGAAGTATATGGAAAATAACCTTGGAAGAGCGATAAAAAAGTTAACATTAATTAAAAAAACTTTCAGAAATGAAATTCATCGTATATTTGTAACTGTAACTGACTGTTTCAAAGAACATATTTAAAAAAAAGTCCCTGCTTCTTATTAATAACTTAAAGCGCATGACGTTTTTCTTTTTTTTAAATATGTAGGTAGATCCGACCACCATAACCAATTAAATAAACCGAGTAAATCAGGAAAATCAATCATTTGTCCATAGAAGCAAGTAATCCAATTCTCAATTCATCTACGCTTTGAGCAGAATTAAAGAATTTCATAAATCGTAAATGCAGAAATTCTTCCTAAGAAAAATAAATGCACATCCAACTACACACAAAGTAGGTACCTGTTCGTTCATCTCCTTCATAAAAAGCAACAGACGACAAACCTGAGAAATTATGAAATCGAACCAAAAAGGGAGAGAAAGAATAGAATATAAAAACCCACCCCTCATCCATACTCTGAAATCGGAAAGGGAAATCATATCAGAAAACAGCAATGCAAATGTATACACATTCATTCAAGTAAGGATGTTCGCGTTACACTTGGGTGGCTTTTCCCTTAAACAAATATATCAGCCACGAGCGCTGACACCAATGCAACCGCCACCAGTGAGGTTTCTGCGCCTACTGAAGTAAACCAACAAAAGTTATGATCTGCACCGCTCTAAAATATTTGAGCTTCACTCTTTTGACACCCGTAGCGCAATGATAGTATACACGAAGTGATAGTACTATAATGATTATATACAATGGTTTTGGTCACCAGCATGATGATAAGAGGAGGCAGAAGCAAGATGGGGCGCATAGCAGAGAGCTAAGAACTTTGTTCATCGTTGGGGGAAAATGTTGATGACAACCTGTGTCAACAAGTGCAGATGCGCTAAACGCACCCATTCACACGGCAATTTCCCAAAGTGAAGTTATGTCGAAATGTCAAATTATGTCAATAACATTTTTTTTTGTAAGCAAAGTGTATTTCAAGTATATAAGAACTGCATTTTTGGAATATTAAAGCAATATATTTTTATAACGTTGGAAAGCGGTTGTTTCTTTAATTGCGGAATTTTTAAAGCGTTTTTCTTTCTCAAACAGTAAAGTAATCGAATACAGTGAAGTAAAATATTTCCTTTGTTCAACACCCGAACACAAAGTCTTATCATTGTTTCTCGGTTACTTGGATTTGGACCAGCGGTGACAATATAGTCAAGATCTGTTCAAAAGAATTCGTCTTTTTTTTCTTTCTTCCCATCGTTGGATCTAATTTTCGCTGCACAATTCGTCGTCAAATTACCGCTCACTTTCTGTTTTTGACTTCAACCGCTGTAGTTCCTCCTTCACCTTCCTTAGTTTTAAGCCATGAAGCTCGGTTGAGCTGTCTGGTTCGTAACTGCTGGGGGTGGTGTGGGTGTAGCGGCTACTTCGGTTGGATCTGCCATACTTGGTCCTAGTTGTAAGTAGTTTTAAGTTAGATTAAGTCACTATAATAGCTTGTAATAAGCCAAATAAATGGGGCTTTTGCCCCACCAAAATTAAATTGTAAATTAAAGAACGCTAACATCCCCGAAGAACAGAAACATCCGATCGTACTTCCGAAGGATTCTCATTTTGCTAAGTGTTTTGCTCGGCATCTGCATGTCACGAACTATCACGCTGGACCTAAAACCCTCGTCGCACTGATGTGAGTAATCTGTGAGGCGACAGTGAAGGTCTCTAAAGGACACATATATCGCTCCTGAACAGCAACAAACTGTCTTTCGAAGAGCTTACACTAACCAATGACCCTAACGACTTCGAGGCGCTAACACTAGCACACTTAGTTATTGGATCGTCCCTCAAATCGATTTCAGAACCAGCAGACGATGCCGCAGACACAAGCATTTTACAATACTTTTGGAGGCGTTGGTCCATCGAGTACGTGACGGAGCTTCAGCAGCGATCGAAATGGTCATTAGCACAACCTAACTTAACGGTTGACTCCTTATTGATCGTTCATGACGACAACTAATCCCCACAGAAATGGTTAATGGGGACGGTACAAAAGGCAGTCCCCGGTAGAGATGGAAAAGTATGAGTAGCTGAGGTTCGCACGTCCAAAGGAGTTTTTAGTCGACTGATCAACAAAGAAGCCTTTTTGCCTTGTCGAAAGGGATCCTTTCTATGGGGGCAGAATGTTGGGGCTCAAAGAACACATCTCTATTATAACATATCTACCTACATTCAATTCGATTCAACTAGTTCTAAAATCCTATTGTAATAAAATTATACCATTTCAATATGAATTTAAATTTGCCGTCAACAAAATAATCTTCTCTATATTTATTTTTCAATATTTTGTACTAAAGCTATTCTTAAAATCTAACTTATAGAAACTGCTGAAATAAAAATGCCACTCTTGTTCCAATCATTGCACGAGTCGTTTCTTTGCGTCGCTTATTCGCCGTCTTGCTGTATATTTTTCGCTTCATTGCATCGCTACAGAATTTACTTCGGTTGTATCGCTATCGCGGGAATTTCATCGTAAGACACAAGATCATGTTCGTCCTAATATAATTTCTTGTAAAACATCTCCTGTAGATAAAAAAAAAAACGAATTAGTAATGTAAAAATGTGGTATTCCTATCTCTATCACATTTCCAGTTATCACATTGGCAGCATTTGTTTGTATGATTTTGCATGCAATTGGCATTCCACCGATAGAAAAACAAAACGGCGCAATTTTCAAAAAAAAAAATGGAGTATGATTTGTCTATGGTGGGAACCATTGGATGGTTTACTCATAGGTGCGCAAATGTTATCTGAAACCCTATCTAAATCTATTTCGTTTTCGTTACGAGAAACTTTCATTTCCGTTACAAAAAAACTTCGGATCAAAGTTTGGCATCACTGGCTCACTACTACATTAACACAATAGAATAGAAAAAAACTGAATAGAAAACTGAGCGACGCCGCTCAGAAACGTCGCTTGTCGCTCGAGATTACGTACACACAGCTATACATCAATATATACAATACTTTATTGGCCTTACTAATAATGATTTTTAACTTACACACTTAATATTTTTTTATGTTAAATATATAATTTCCTATGGAAAATTTCGTCATTGTGATCGTAAAATCTAAGACGGACACAAAAAAGGATTGTTAGTATCGCGGTATATATTTAAAATTGTTTTTGCCCCTTACTGTGGGGAATTAGCGTTTTAGGTTTGTCATTCCACTTTTCAAGAGAAAGAAGAATAAAAACTTACACATTGAATCCATAGTTGCGAATGTAGAATTCGTTTCATATAATGGTACGAACCAGGAATCATTGCAAATAACTTAACAATTTGTCTGATTCTGATTTTAGCGGTATTCCAATTTCCTGCAAAATCACCCTAGATGACAGCTTATAGAACTACAAGGCAAGGACGTGTACATTATAAAATGAGGGAAGTACATTTTCAGACATCATTGGTAGTTACCCGGACTTATAACTTCAGTTGAATACATATTTCTGGTTGGCAAACTGTAGAAAAGAAATAACAAAAAAGTGATTTTAATCTCAAATACGATAATTGCGATAATTGATTTAGTGGAAAACTAAGTAGTAACAATATTATAATATGGAAAAAGTGTCAAATGAAATAAATGACAAAAAAACATAAGTTAAATTCGATTGATTCTTTTACAACTATACGGCATCAGCTGAGATTGCTTAAGTTGACTATATGTGAGTATGTACAGATAATTCTCAAGCCACATTTTTAAATGTAATAAATTATTATTTATTGTCTCGCTTAACTTCATACCAATAAGGAACATACTACAGATTTTGATTTTTGATAAATAGATATTTCATAAGTTCTTGCTCTAAAGTTATCTGGATATTGTAAATCTGGGAACTACAGCTGTAATACAGGGTGTTTTAATCGTTCTTCAATCCTACTTTCTGTGCTTATATGTAGCTTTGCACAAAGCAATGATAAAGGTACCTATTGAAGTAAGGGGGAATTAATGAAAACGAAAGCAATATATTGATTGTTGTTTACCACAACTTCTTGGATCTATTTTCAGTTACATGGAAATGCATTTACAGAAATATAATACACTCAATCATTAGTAATATTAGGTGGTTAAGTGGTAAATGTGGTGGACTACTGCGCGGGATGTGCTAGGTTCGATCCGTCGAAAAACACAATTAACAGCTAATTTTCTTTATGCGTGCATAACTGTTCGGACTCGGCATACAATTTTAGGTCCCTTCCATACGTTCCAAAAGTTAAAACTCACAAACGAATGGTTATGTTTTTTGCACAATCTAATTACTTATATGTACATAAACAAGTTGCAATATTGGTGCAACACAAATAAAGGAAAACAAACCATAATAATATGCCTACGTTGAATAAATTATATAATTTTTGGCTAGTGGACGGTCAAAGGACCTTAAACAGGTTTGCTTTATTTGATATTTTTTTCTAGTAAAACAAAGTAAAATAAATAGAATCTTCAGCATCAATTACACTCTACTTCACATTAGAAGTGCAAGTGACTTCTGGGAGCAGCTACGTTCTGACTTGTGAGTGCTTGGGAAAACATTCCGTTTATTTTCAAACTCTTCGGGTAGATTTATTGATGATAATTCGGGGATTCAATAAAATACTTTTAGCGTCATTCAGTTTCAGTGATGGGCACAGGAAAAACCCAGTATCAAACCAGAAGTCTTCTAAATCGGAGGAAATCACTCTCAATTATTTTATTGAGCATTGAAAACATTGAACAAAAATGCCTACTCGGGATCATTGTATTTACCTAGAACTCTGCTGTTGAGGACTTATTGACCTTCATCAGGGAGGTCACCCGTCTTTTAGAATAACTTTTCCCTATTGATACACTAGATCTTTCAGGTCGCAGTATCAGCCATCAGGCATGGGATTTAAAGAAAATAATAATTATTTGCCTAGAAGCGTAAATCTCAGAATGAATTCAAAATAATGAATACGACAAATAATTCCAGTTGACAATTGGTCAAAAAATTGAGTCAAAAGCAGAAAATACAGGGCATAAACTTTAAGTATTAAATAGAACATCAGCTCTTAGAACTTAAGAGAATTTGCTTACAAGCTGTGTTTATATGTGGCAAAGTATGTGTTCCATGTTAAAGTAGATTAAACGCACGCATACACTAGCACATAGAAACCTGACAGATGCCTGACAGTTCATTCTGTGGTAACAAGGGAAAAAATTCAAATAATTGCCCGTTATAGGGACGTGTTCAGAAAACGGTGGGTATAGTGTGGTGAATTTAGTACCAAATTATATTAAAACTCATAGGTAGACATAATATGTAATACGATTTATTTCATTTTACCTAGATAGTCTATACAGTACGGGATGTTAACATTTGTTTTGTAAAAAATGGAAATCGATGAACTATATCGACAAAAAAACGAGTAAAAGTGTTTTTCATCAGCCTGGCCGATGCTTTGATACCCTCCACTGCATACAAGTCATGCAAAATTGGTATTGTATGGGATGTACCAGAACTACTTGACCGACATTGACCAATTTTAATATAAACATGACGATGATAAAAGTTAGTCCTCTCA
This sequence comes from Cheilosia vulpina, assembly GCA_916610125.1. Lineage (NCBI taxonomy): Eukaryota > Metazoa > Arthropoda > Insecta > Diptera > Syrphidae > Cheilosia > Cheilosia vulpina. Next base: position 52,056,914 of record OU744276.1, on the reverse strand, counting down.
CAAAATTTCACTTGCCTAGGTAGATCTTTTTCGACTCTATCGTGTTTTCAGCATGTGTTTTCTAATATTGGTTTTGTATGGGAGTTAGTAGAACTAATTGATCATTTTTTATACCAGCCTATTGACGATAAAAAGAAGTCCTTTCACCAAATTTGATTTCCTTTGGGAGCTTTCAACAGACAGGCGGACAGGAAGATAGACAGACAAACAGACAGAAAGACATGGCTAAATCGATGTTCAGAATGTGATCCTGATTCAGAATTATATATACTTTATGAGGTCTCCGCTGACTCCTTCTTGGCGTTGCAAATGTAATGACAAAGTGAACTGTAGAGGGTATAATAATTAGTATAAGTTTGTTGGAAATTGTCTTCGCGTTTCTCTATAGGTAGGGCAATAATAGCACAAAAAGAGGTAAGTGGAGCACAACTGTAATAAAACATCGCAAAACCATCACTGTGACTTTGTTCCACTGAACTAATATTCCCTCAATTTCAACAGGAAATAGATTGAACACGATTGAAAACATCGTGGGGACTTGTGATCGCAACTTCCAGCAACGACACTTAGGAGAGAAAAATTATGTAATATCAGCAGTATTAAAGACAAAAAGGGATTGAACCAAGTAAGTTAATATTCTTTTCCATTACTTTTTGTACATATACCTACCTAGCTATTAACAATTGTGTAGCTCGTGATTTGATAGAGCCGGATAAAGTGCCATATTTTTTTGTCTCTTAAATTAATGAACTAAAACGTAAAATTTCGAAACTTAAAACGTAGATAAATATATTTCATGCATAATGTACTTTGAACTGATAAAAGAATTATAAAATTAAGGCTAACTTCAAATACATTTATTGAAATACGAAACACGAAGGTTAAACGATTATTATTCGTGAAAGTAAATTGATGTATGTACTCTAATACACGGTCATTATATCTGTGGCCACAAGCAAAAACCGTTTATGTCAAAAAATTCCATTTTCGAGAAAGGAACTTTGATACTTATTTATTTAAGTCTGGAAAAAACCGACGAGTGTAAGAAACAAAAAATATACAGATTCTATCAAGAGGGCTTTTATCGTATTTGTCTAAACTACTTTTTTTTTCTTTAATTTCTTTAATTTCTTTATTTTTAATTTTATTGCAAAAGCGTCATTAAAGCTGAAAATTTCCGTTCATGTCTTCTTAAATAAGATAAGCTGTTTTTCATTATCATTTTTTATTGTAATCATTAAATGAATAATAATTTAAGGGGAATTAACAAAAAAGGAAATAAAAAACACTTATTTAAATAAAAGCAATGAATAAAAGTTAATAGATAGTTCATTAAACAGCTTAAGGATAGGAAAAGAAGTAAAACTCTTCATTTTCGCCTGCATCAATTAAATCAGGATGTATGTCAGCACCCGGTTGCATTTCCGTATCTAATTTGTTGTAGAATTCATGAAATGCAGGACCAATAAATGAAAATAAGCTTAGAAAATCAGCTTTTTTTTTAACTTATTAAATTTTTTGTGGTGAGTATGGAATTTCACTTTATTTTAGTAAGTTTATACAACGTTTTGCCACATTAAGTACTAAAAAAGGTTGATTTTTATCCAGTGTACTTTTGTATTGAATCTTTCCCAAATTGTTTTTGTTGTATCTCAAATATCGCACCATACAGACTTATTAGAATCTTCATCCCGGCTCGTCCACAGAAGTTTTATTTTGGAAAAAGAACCAAAGTCGAAGAAATCATGACTGTTCATTTCAATTACACTGAATGGGTTTTTTAAACCCACTGTTCGTACAAAATTATACCAATCATGAGGATGATGAATCCGTGCCTCCGTTCTTTTTTTTTTTAATAGTGCATAATCTAAGTCACACTCCATATGAGTGTGACCTGTGATCTGGCTCTAAAAATGTATGATCTATAACCTCAATGCAGAAGTTGGCTTCCAAAAATGTTAAGAACATCGTGCTCACAAATTAATTTTTATTTTGACCGCCACATGAATCACTGTAGAAAATTAAATGTTTTACTTGTTTGTTGGCGTTTATATTTTGCATATGCTTTAGTAAATGGATGTAATTTCATTACGACCTCGCTTAGCCATTGCCTCGTACCACATAAAACAATAGGGAGTGTTTGAGGAAAAGTCGTGCACGGTCGTGCCGTTTGTAAAAGCTTACTGAATTTCGGAGGTATGGTGTCGGCAGGCACTGTTGAAAACAAGTGAAAGTGTTATCATCGGCCTGGCCGATGCTTTGATATTCTCCATTGCATACAAGTCATGCAAAATTGGTTTTATATCGGAGGTACGAGAACTACTTGACCGACATAGCCCAATTTGAATATCAACTTGACGACGATAAAAGTAAGTCCTCTCACAAATAAGTCCTTTCACCAAACTTCATTCGCCTAGGTTGATTCCTTTGGGCGCTATCGTGCTTTCAAGAGACAGACAGACGGATATGGCTAAATTGATTCAGAATGTGATCCTGATTCAGAATATATATACTTTATGAGGTCTCCGGTGACTCCTTCTTGGCTTTACAAATGTAATGACAAAGTGAATATGTATACCTTCCTGTGGAGGGTATGAATTCGTATGAATTAAAAGAAAATTGTAAGCAGCGAAACTTAAATGCGTGAGACAAATCAGTAAACATGTTTATTTCCAATTTTGCTATTTACATTTTGAGTTTCGTTCTTTCCCATACAGTTTGAAAGAAAATAAATTTTCGTTAATTGTGTCTATTAGACTTTTTTTTATTATGAATGAAAATTATTCATATTCAATTTCGTTAATTATTTCAATTGTTTCAAATTTTCTAATAAATTTAATTCCTTTTTTTTATTTTCCTTTAATAAACAGAATCTGCTTGAAAAGATTGGGCCTTACCAATAAACATTTTTATTTTCGACTCTAAATTTAAGTACGAGTAATTCACAGTGGTTATATTTTCTATACAAATTTCGCAATTGTGAACTTCCGTAAATTTAAAGTCGATATTAAATTTGTTATTAGTATGCGCACTAACTCAAAAATCATACCCACACAGAAATGTTTATATCTTTCCCCAGAAGAATGTTTGTTAATATTCTTCATCAATTCTTCTTTTTATATTGGTTGCAGTTTTTCTGTCGACATTCGCCGGTAAAATAATTTTTCGCCAAAAACAACAAACGAAAACAGACACAATAATTATAGGAATAAAAATATGTTTTTTTTATTACAACGAATTAATATTTCAGACTTAAATCTTTATTCATTTATGTTGATTGTTATACATTTTGTGGAATACATGTTTTCGTGGTGAAATAAAACAACGAATATGAACTCTCAGAACGCACCCATCAGCTGATAGAAACTTACCAAATACACTAACTCCAGTCAGTGTTCTTACAGTATGTCCTTATTTTTTGTTTTGTCAATAATCTCAAATTACCCCGATTTTTTATGAAAAAAAAAAATATAAACTTTGTATTGTTCGGATAGAAAATCACATTAAATTAATCTTCAATATATACATAACGCAATATGTGCGTATTAGTGCGTTGATATTCATGGTGAAATGTGGTTTGAATGATTTTCTGTTAGATAATTGATATTTCCACAGTTTTGAGTTTTTTTCCTTTCACGCACAGAATGTTTTTGGTAAATTGAAATTCGCTCAAAAAGGTAGAGATACCACGATGTAGAAACACTGCAGATTGTCAGTATTTTATTACACTTCCCGCCATTTAAAATTTCTTAATACTCGTGATATGTAGTTTCCTCGCAAAATAATTAATTTAAATGTGAATGAATAAATGAATAAAAAAAAAAACTAAACAAAGATTCTTTTCATATAAACAACCGGTTTACAAACACCATCCACACATTAGTCTAAGAGTTGATGAACGTTTATGCAACGTCATTTAGAAAAGCTAATTTATATTGTTTTTGTTAAATTTAAGCTATTGATGAAATAAAAGAACGTCTGGCAGTTTTCTGTTGGTGTGAATGGGGTGGCCGGGGCCCTAAATGTGTAAAAAGTGGACTTTTTCACGTCATTTTAGCAAATCTGCATTTTTGTTTATGGGCAATTGGCTCTATGGAATATCATAATGTATTACTGCCAAACATTTTTCTAATCATTTATTAAGACTAGTTTCGCGGTCGAAAATAGACTATACCTTTTATAAGAATATGTATGTACTAAGAAACGTACCACAATATTCGATATTTATGTTGTTTTTTTGTATACACGAAGAAGCAATATCTAGATATAGAAAATATACGGCCCTTGGAAAATAAATTTTATACTCATGATTTAAATTTTAATACGTAAATTTATAGCGAAAAATATATGTCGAAAATTATCTATATAGTATCTATTATCATTGAAAGAAAATTATACAGTTGCTTAATTTTAGGATATGTAAATTGCATTTCTTCAAAAAAAAAGGTTCTTATTTCAGATGAACACATAACTATGTTAATATGGTGTCGGCAAGTTGAATGTGAGCAAAATGCTTTCAATTAACTGATAAGCATTTTGTATAGGGATTTATTAACTTAATTTGCCAGCCTGGCGACATTTACTCACAAATTTTTGTTTGTGCACATGTGACATGTGTGCCCCAGTACCTTTCGAATGATATAAGATTATTTCCTCTCATTTCATACTAAAAACTCAAAAGAATTTTTATGTTCACGTATTAATATAATGATCTCGCAGACTAATTATTTACAGCTGCCAGAAAAAAACTCCTCCTCTTCGCCGAATATAACTCAATTTTCCAACGAAATGTTTAAGGGAATTAAAAATTAACTGGGTTCATCTTATAGGAAATTCAAATTCAATTCTGAACTGTAAATATGCAACATTTCAATACAACCTGTGGAATAAGAGTTATAAAAAAGCGGTAGGCGCGATACCTTATGTATATTTGGGTGATTATGATCGATCATCATTACAAACACTTAAACATACACTTAGCATCTAACACGTCAAACTTAGTATGGTGGTCTCTCTCTTTAGTTTTGCCTTTAGAGTCAGTTGTAAGTAACTCAATAAAGAAAGGTTGTTAGAGTGGTTAAAGTGTTTCAACTATTACAACTTGCGAATAGCAAGAATATATTGCATATATTTATTTTAGAAGCTAACGTTGAATCTTTTTATAATTTGTGAAATCTAACAATTATTCGTAACGAAATGGCGAACTTTGATTACCAAAAACCTGGTCCATTAATATTGGGTGGAAACGTCAAAGAAAATTGGCGAAAATTCTTCAACATGTGGAATATATAAACAGTTCCTACAAAAAAAATTTCTGATTCAAACAGTGAAGTTTCTGTCTTGTGCTGGAGAAAAATAAATATAAATTTTCCAAACGCTACATATATCTGAGGGTGACATAAATAAAATGAAAATAGTGATCGCAGCATTCGAATCGTACTGTGTACCAAGGAGCAACGTAGTTTATGGACGCAATCTGTTTTTCTGGCGAAGTCAGAGAGAAGCAGAACCATTCGAGCAATATCCGCGTATATCATCAAATTAGCAGAAAAGGGATCGAAAAGTCATGGGCATTGCAAGACTGGTCTAGATCTTGCTAAAGCAAGCAAATTATTACTCAAAAGATTGATTATCTGTTCACATGACCCTGAAGCTCAGTTCAGTCGACGTCCCATACAGTTCCCATCAACTCACATCGATCCAGTTTCACACCTGAACCCACATTCCAAGAGGACACCTACCTCCAACTCTTTGTTTGTTAGATTAAGACTTGAGTTTTGCTCTGCTCAAAAAAAATATTTTTTTAATCGTTTTTATAGAAACGTAATTGGCGCCCGAGCTTAAAGTCAAGAGCAATAAATCACCATAAGTAGTGATTCGGTTTACTCGCGATAATACTCACAAAAAAGAGTGATACGTAAATAAATACATACTGTGCAATCGACTCACACGGTATTCAAAGCTGTTTAGAGTTCTAAAGACTCCCTGGAATCCGGTTCCTTAGTATCCAATGAAAAATGGAGGCAGTGGAAAACGCTAAGCCGATCCATCGAACGAGTGTACTATGGCCTATGTACTAGTACTAGTAGGTTTAGTGTAATTCAATATAACTTAAGTTAGATAAGAAAGAAAGTAGAACAAATTATAAAATCCCCATAGAAAGGAGATAAAAACATTTTTTATCTAAAATAAATTTGTTTATAGTGACAATAATATTGAAGTGGTAGTCTTAAGTAAATCAAAATATCACAGTAACAGAAAACTGTTAATCGGTTTTGAATTTTTTTTTGTACGCAAAAAGTATAACCTAAATACCTAAATAAACTAAGTAATAGCAGATTTATCAGAAAACTTTACTTTTCTTCCCCAATTCTGAACTAATTTTTTTAACTTTCTCCATTACGTTGTAAGAGACAATACGATGATAGAGGAACTCAAAAAAGTGGGTCACAAAATTCTGTCCGTCTGTCTGTCTGTATGTCCCGAGGCCTACAGCGTTAACGGCTTGCCGGATTTCGTTCAAACTTCGGATTTGGTGTTTGGAGGCCTACAGTTCGGGGCCGTTTTTTGTTTTGCATGGTAACATCAATATTAATGGTACTTCCCATACAACATTTTCATACCAGTTTGATTTGTTCGAAAACGGCTCTAACGATTTCAACGAAAATTTATATTTAAGCTTAAGTAAATAAGGTTACCATGACTGCACTCAGTTTTTCAGTAAAAAATCGAATAACGGTACTTTAGAAATTTGGACATATCTCGAAAACGGTCCATACGATTCTAACAAAAATTAATTTCTAAGGTAATATGGTCATTTCCAACTTAATGGCAACCTCACTTTTTCTCTTTATTATCTCAAATGGATTTTTGAAAAAACTATTTTTTTTTAATTTAGTTTACTTAAAGAAGGCAACATCCATTTCGACCAAAATGCAAACTTTTTGTATAATCTTGATTTTCAACTTCTAATAAAAATGCAATAACAGCCAAGCTAAACTTATTTTTGACAAATATAACCCACTTCTTTTTTTAACCACATTGAGTATGCACCTTAAAATAATACCAACCGCAATCAGAAACTCCCACTTCATTTTCACACCACACACGTCAATTGGGAAATTTAGTTTATAACTGCTAACGCATATTCAAAAACAAATCTTACAATATACATCTATGTAAAAATTTAGATCTATCACAAACCCTGCTTCCAATCATACACACCTTATATCAGCTTTAGTAATCAAAATAAAAACATGACCTAACTGATCAGAATCCAAACAGAAACTCCTACTACACTTGTCCTCGTACTCAAAAATCTTGTAGTGTTAGAGCTTATAAAATAGTACAGTTGGCACTTATAACTCTTTAAGCAGAACTTGCGACAATGCCCTTATACTGAGAGTTTTAAAAACTCACATTGTTATTTGATATGTAGGTACTGCCATATCAGATGTACTTCCCAAAAGTTAATTTTATTTAACACTATTTATTTTCCCATATTCTATCTATGCACTGTTTCTTTTATCTAGCATTATTTTTCAGCTCTTTACCTACTACCTAATAAAATAAGAAAACAACCAAGCAAACTTTTGATGAACGAGAAAGTTACGTTCGACCCAGTCGTCCACTTTATTTATATAACAATAATTAATGCACTTATTTATATAATAATAATTAATAGAATGGCCAATCAGAATAATGTAATTAAATGTACAACAAAATGAAAATAATCCCCCGCATTCAAATCCCCGACCTGCATTAGCATCACCAGATCTAGTTGCCCTTATTTCGGGCATCATCAATTAATCCTTTAATCAAAACGCTCCGAGGTTCTGTAATTAACTCAAATCCAGATGTTTCAATTCGCTGAGATCAGGTCATAAACCCCGAATTTAGAGACGATCTTACTGATTTGGATAAGATCCCTGACGTTTTCAGATATCTCCGGGAAATAAACGGACAACCAGGAGAATTTAGCTCTTGGAGGAAGTTCGTGGACCGCATCCTCCAATTGTACGAACACCTCCAAGGAACGCCGAGGTATTATGGCATCCTCAGCGTAATCAGAAATAAAATAACGGGAAATTCCGATTCAGTGTTGGGATTGTACAATACTCTAATAAACTGGAAAGCCATTTCCAGATGTTTAATGCTAATTACGCAGATCAAAGGGATCTTGGTACACTAGAATACCAAACGACATCCGTTGTCCAAGGCAGCGATTTCGTTCACATCTTCTACCAAGCAGTCCACACACATCTGTCACCTACTTTAAATAAAATATAGTGTATGGATGTAGGAAACGAATCATTATCGGTACTCACAAGCACGTATAGAGATAAAGCGCTCGATACGTTTATTCGACGGTTAAACGGCGACTTACCTACGGACTTACGACAGGCTTTAAATCTATGTTTAAAGCTAGAAAATCAAAAATTTCGATCAAACTACGCCAACTAAGCCTCAACTTAAATCATCTCCCCCACAGCGTAATACAAATGCACAGCAATTTTTTCCTCCTAAGGAACCTATCCACCCACAGGTAACCTACCTCGCACAAGTACCTACATTCAAGACAAAATGTATATGCCCCACCAGTATATTCGCGGCAGAACTTGTACCCTCAACAATTTGTCCCCCAGCATAATTTTATTTTCCAACAACAACCACAATTTGGTTACTCACAGAATAACCCTTACCAAGCCCCTCCCAGGCCAGCCACACCCAAACCGCAACCAATACCGGAGTTTATGGATACTTCAACGATAAGAACGAGTGCGGTCAATTATCAAAACAGACCCTCGCCATTTATATATGCGCGAAAACGTCCACCAGGAGCTCTGATGCAAGCTCATATTCCAAATAAATACCAGAGGAACTTCCACATCAACGTAAAATCAACTCCCTCGGTCCCACCTGAGTTTTCTATACAGCCAACAAGATATGTCTGTCCGACTGATTTATACGCATTCTATGACCAAAATTAAGCAAGTGAGGTAGAACATGACCCCGACCTCAGAAATTACGTGCTTGAGCAGAATTTGGTGGAAGAGACAATATCCAACCCCAATATGATTTCAAGAACTTTGTGACATACATTTTTTAGGTTAATGGATAGGGTAATTACCAAAGGAAGTTTCATGACAATTCTTGATAAAGTTAAAGTTAAAAGCGAACTTCGTGAATTCATTGCCCGTCAAATTAAATAACATGCCTGAAGTACTATCGTACACAAATATCGCCCGTTGTTCACAGAACCAATCGAAAAACTCACCTACACTACAAAGGTTACAGGCGATATACGCACACGAACCGACCCCCCAGTATACTCTAAATATTACCAGTATCCTGCATCGCTCAGAGATGAGGTAGATAAACAAGTTCAAAAATTGCTAGAAGAAAATATAATCAAACCAGCCCGTTCCTCATACAATTGGATTGTCCCTTAAAAGGCCGACTCAAACGTAAAGAAACAATTTAAACTCCGTAACAATCTCAGAACGTTATCCAATACCTGATATTAACGAAGTATTGTCACAATTAGGACAAAGTAAATTCTTTACGGTCCTAGATCTTAAAAGTGGGTTTTACCAGATTCCACTCAAGGAATCGGATATGGAAAAAAGCGCATTTTCGATCACCAATAGAATAGAATAGAAGTTAGAGTATACGCGTCTCCCATTTGGCTTAAAAAACGCACCATCCATCTTTCAGCGTGCCCTTGACGATATTTTGCGTGCTTACATCGGCAAATTCTGCTACGTCTACATTGATGATATAATCATCTTTAGCAAAGACGAAGGCGATCATGTGAGACATGTAGAAGAAATATTCAGAACGTGAAGCGAAGCCAATATGAAAGTATAATTTGACAAATGCGACTTCTTTAAGGAAGAAGTCGAATTTTTGGGTTTCATTGTATCGCATAAAGGTCTATCGACAAATCCCGCAAAAGTTCAAGAAATAGTTAATTTTCCCATTCCAAAAAACTCTTAAGGAGCTAAGATCGTTCTTATTAATTACCGTAGATTCGTAACAGATTACTCGAAATTGGCCAAACCTTTGACAACTTTAACAAGAGGTGAGGAAAGGAGGATATCAAAAAACCAATCCGCGAAAATCATAATTACACTCACAACAGATGCGATCTCAGCCTTCAAAAAAATGAAGAGCCCCTTGGTCTCCAGAAACCTAATTCTCGTTTATCCCGACTACAGAAAAAGTTTCGAGCTAACCACTGACGCCTCTAACTTCGCTCTTGGCGCGGTACTGTCACAAGGCGTTAGACCCATTATATTCATCTCTAGGTCATTGAGCAAAACCGAGAAAGCCCACGCGGCTAATGAAAGGGAGATGCTCGCCATCATATGGGCTTTGAAAACATTAAGAAATTATTTGTATGGTACAGATCACCAACCCCTTACTTATGCCCTGAGTAGTACAAATAACAAATCCAAAATGAAACGCTGGAAAGCGATATTGGAGGAATATAACTACGAGCTGAACTATAAGCCAGGGAAAAGTAATGTTGTCGCTGACGCACTGTCCCGCTTACCGAAAAATTCCGAAGTCAACTCATTGACTATGACACAGCATAGTGACGAAAGCTCGTCACACGATTTAATTCCGGCTGTCGAAAGCCCAATATGTGTATTTAAAAATCAATTAATGCTTCTTATCAGTAGTTATAAAAGCTATGAGTTCAAAATCCCCTTTCCAACATTCCACAGACACACCTTTGTATAAAAAGAGTATACTGATGAAGACTTAACGTCTATCCTGAAACAATACCTCAACTCAAGCGTGATTAATGGATTCTTCACAATAGAACCTATTATGGGAAGAATCCAGGAAATTTACCCCTTTTACTTCAGATCATCCAAAAAAAAAAAGATTCACACAAACTCAGGTTACAGACCTAACAGATGCAAAAGAACAGGAATACAGAATCCGTCAGGAACATAAGCGAGCCCATAGAAATAGTCAAGAAAACAAAAAAAACAGTTACTAGAAAACTTTTACTTCCCACGAATGAAGGTTAAGATTCGCCGATTGGTAGAACAATGCAAAACATGCAAAGAGCAAAAATATGGACGCCATCCCAACAAGCTCGAATTACAGGCAACCCCGTTACCCCGATTTCCAGGCGAAATAGTACACTTTGATATTTTCTCTACAGACAAAAACCTTGTATTGACGGCTGTAGACATGTTTTCCAAGTATGCCATGGTCGCGTTATCAAGTCGAAAGCTATCGAGGACATTAGAGAACCCTAAGGCAGCTTTTGTTCACCTTCGGAGTACCAAAAGTAGTAGTTTTCGATAATGAGAAGTCATTCAATTCCGCTTCGATCTGCTTTATGATGCGGGATCAACTAAATGTTGAAATCTATAAAACCCCGCCATACACCAGCGCAGTAAATGGTCAAGTAGAGAGATTTCACTCGACCCTTTCGGAAATTATGCGCTGCCTGAAGTCGGAACGCAATCACAGATCCTTTACGGAACTTCTAGACCGCGCTGTTTACGAGTACAACTACTCGATACATTCCACTATAAACAGGAAACCAATCGAAATATTTTTTGGAAGAACAATAAGTACCGACCCAAAATTGTACGAGGAAACTAGAAACGAAAACATCGAAAAACTTAGGAAAAAGCGAAATCAAGATATGCTAGCACACAATAAAATTAGGAAACCCATAAAAAACTACTCACAAGGAGAAATTATTTATGTAAAGACTAACAAACGTATAGGAACAAAGCTGTCTGCTAGATTAAGGAAGGAGATAGTTAAGCAAAACAAGTCAACCACCGTACTAACTAAGTCAGGAAGGATAGTACACAAATCAAACATCAGAAATTAAACCATTTCAGATTTTTCATACCCTCGGTTTGGGCAGAAGTTCAAATATTAGACTTTTCAAATTCAAAACTAGTGTCCATTAACACAGGATTGGCCAAAATACAAACGGGTTCCTTTCAAATTGTTCATGTTATCGACCTACAAGCATACGAAAATGTAATCGAGAATCTCCAGTCAAAAATACCGAATTACATAGATAACGCCGACCCCAACATCCTTTTCATATCCCACCAGGTAGCAGAGCTCCGCAATCTATTAAGCCACTTAAAACCCATAGTCAGGAAACGCAGATCATTAAATTTCCTCGGAAGTACCTCAAAGTGGAAGCCCAGACCACGACGATTTCCAACTCATAACAGCAAAAATGCACAACCTTTTAGAGAACAATAATAAGCAAATTATAATCAATAAATCTTCTATCGACAGAATAAATGAAATAACTAATGTAACTAATCATATAATTAGACTTATAAAATCTGACGAAAATATTAAAAGAAATTATATCCTGGACATAAAATTCAAAATAGACGTTATTAAAGAAGAAATAAAAAATGTAGAGTATGCTTTACTTTGGGCCAAGGCCAAAATTGTTAACTCATTTATATTGTCAATGTCAGAGATAAAAAGTATTCAAGAAATTTTCGAAAACGATAACCTACCGTATGTCAACTTTGAAGAAACGCTTGTATTTGCTCATGTAAAAATTGCATCCTCTATATAATTAATATACCCACTACCGAAAAAGAAACTTGTAACAATATTTTTATCAAAACCATAAAGACATCAAGCATCGTAATAAAAATTCCTTACGAATATGTCTTAAATTGCAAAGATAATATCTACGGCATAAAGAGAAATTGTCAAAGCTATAACAAACTAACAATATGTAAAAGAAACTGTATCGAAAGGATAACAGAAAATGAATGTATACCAAATTTGTTAAGAACCGTCATCGAGCAAATATTCCCAGAACCCTATTCCTGAACCAGTTCAATGGATCAATACTCGTCCAAGGAGAAATACTCAACCTTACCGGAACCTACATCATACAGTACCACAATGACTCTGTCTACATGAATGGTCCAAATTATAGCTCAAGCGAAATCTCCATAACTAAACCCCTTCCGGCCATAGTTCAACCCGACTCATCTATGAAAACCTATGAGGAAGTATTAACTCTTGAGATGATGAGGGAGCTTCACATCAATAATACCAAACACATAGAACAACTACAAGAAGATCAACAAACATACCGGATAGCAAAGTACAGTCTAATAACATTGGTATTGATAGCATCCATATCTACCGCAGTAAATCTAATCACAACCAGACAAAAGAACAAAATTAGCATCCCCGCTGAAAAAATAGAAGCAACAACGACGGCACCGGAAACCTGTAAAAGTGTGCCAGTCCTCTATATGGTCACGAGTGAGGACACTCGAGTTTAAGCCGGGATGAGTTAACAACAAATACGCTTAGCTCCTCATAAAGTATAATCGCCTCATTTCCCACGCTACCGATCATCAGTGAAAAACGTGTAAGATGCACACGACACTAATAATCGCAACTCTGCATTCCAAAGTCATCGTCCGCCGGTAACCCGATACCAGGAATCACCTGTCGGCGCACCGTTGCTGTTCCCGGAATTCTAGTGTAGACATAGGTGATAAGTTTGGTTTGTTAATTTCTAAGTTTGAGTTTTGTTTCCATCTCGATTGAATAAAGAGCTTCTGCTCGAAGAAAATATTTTTTTCGTGTTTTTTTTTGTCGTCAGGTTGGTATTAAAAATGGGCTATGTCGGTCAAGTAGTTTTGGTACCACCCATACAAAATCAATATTAGGCCCATGTGTCTCTCTGTCTTTTGAAAACAGTATAGCGTCGAAATAAATCGATCTAAACAAGTGAAATTTTATGAGAGGACTTACTTTTATCGTCGTCAGGTTGATATTAAAGTTGGGCTTTGTCGATCAAGTAGTTCTGGTACCTCCCATACAAAACAATTTCGCATGACTTGTATGCAGTGGGGGGTATCAAAAATACTTTTACTTGTTTTTTGTTGCGTTTATTATGATTGAGTCGTTTTATTTTCTTTCTATTAATTTCATACTTCTAAAGTATGAGAACATTCAACAAAAGTTTGGTTAAAATAATAAATGGATTATGGATTATCAAAATTTTAAAATGTTTTCGCCTTTAACTTTTGGTACTGCTAGTACGGTTTGTTAAAAGCGACAAAATAAAGTGCATGTTGCAGTGTGTACCAATTCGGCGTAGAAAGTTTGTGGTCATTCTAGAATTACTTTAGTTACTATTTATGTTATTATTGGCTATGTATTAAAAAATACTCATAATATTTTATGTATTGTGAATAATCGAATTTCGGTGTAAAAATAGTGGAAATTTAAGAAAAGCAATATTTTAGCTTTTTTTAAATTTCTCCTATTTTAACACTAACATTTTGTTTTGCACACTTCATAAATTGTTTCAAATTTAATCTGCTATAGTTAATTTTATAAAATCAGAAAGCATTTTCAATTTTCGCCTACTATAATAGGTGTTTTAGATTTTGCCCACATAATTTATAGAGATATTGGTTTAAACGGTTTACAAAAGCTCTTGGATCTCGTACTATTGTTGTAAACCATGAAAATCAGTGATCTATATAGTTCATGTCGATAAAACAAAAAACGCTATAGCATTAAATTGTCACAAATCCGACTGAGCGCGGTCAATTTGCGTAGCTGATAAATGGTAACATTAATTGGAAAATTCACAGTTTTTGTGTGTTTATTATGTTACCACAAAGGACATTTGTATGTTTGAGTAGTGTAAAAGTAACAAATATGTCAAATAGTTACCATATTATTGGAATAATTTCATCTCCTTAAGGAAATCAATATTAAAATTGGCGGCATCGTGCTTGTAAAATAAGATCGTTTACCATCAACTAACTAGATGATAAAGGTGCGTTCTGTTACCGTATTTAATAATATCTCAAAAGTCCAATTACAAAATTATGTTTTCTTCCAATTGAATCACACAAAAGTAAGTCTCCAGAGGAACCAAAGAACCTATCAAAACAACAAGTGAACTTATGAAGCACAAGGTCAAGAGAGCCGAAGACGAACAATAGACAACCTATTAGAAGAGGTCCCCGAAAAACGACCAAATTCAACCCACTACATGTATCCATAATGGATCTGCATATCTGAATGCATAATTCCTGAAACGTTTAAGCAATTAGAAGAAGTGGAAATAATACAGTTCACCAGTTAACCTGGCATATTCCTTGAAGATATTTTGAGAGTGAATATGATTGTAAGTTCCTTAATGACTGCAGTATTTTTCAACCTATTAAACTACTGGGCCGAACTCCATACGGAACGGGATCTGCATGGCAACCAACCATACGGACGATACCAAGGACCTTTGCCAAAATACATTCAGTCAATTTCAACGTCAACGAAGTGCTCCTTCATGCTAACGAAGATGCCACTCGTAGAGTTCGACGTTCCCCATTTGACATCATTGGAACTCTGAAAAATTAATTGTTTGGAATATGTAACGGGGCCATACATTTTTATCGTACCTGAAAAAAAAAACAAAAAAATTAGTACCACAGATGTAAACAAAAATTTCGATTGGAGTTTGCGGACAAACATTTACATGAAATACACATCCTGTCAGGAAAACCCCACCCACCTGAAATAAAAACCTAATTAATATTCGGTAATTAACAGAATAAAATTTCTTATCAGAAACATGTCCATCCGACGTTCCCATGTTTTTTTTGTGTTGACGTTTTGCTTTGGCAAAGTTTGTCAAGTTTTGTTTCTCCCTTTTGGTGGCTGTTTCGTTCCAATTCCGTCTGTACCGGTTCGCGCAGTTCTGTCTGTTGCACTTCATCAATGCAATACGTGATCGTTACATTTGAACTTACATTATTTATGTATTTATTTAATTGTTATATAATTTATGTAGAATGACAGAGGTAAAGACTGATTTGACGAATTTGACAGAAAGAAATATACACAACATTCTCTTAAGCGCGATTTTGATTCTATCTCACAAGAATATGAGGGGAAACAGAAAACAGTAATTAGGACACAAATACAAGAGCATCGATATTAAAAGAAGTAAATAGACAAAAATAGAGAAAGTAAGCAATTAGGATGTAAAAAAACAAAGGGAGGGGAAACAGATGCTACGGGGATTGAGCTGTCTTTTGTCGACGAGCGCACGATCTGCCATCTGATCATAGAGCGCCTTCAATGCCCTATAGCAGTCATAGTCAGCAGGGATAATTCCTTTTCAATCGCACAGTGGCGAAAAAAAAATACTATCCCCGTCTGAGGAAGACAAAAAAAAATAATTTATATAGCTAAGAATTATAAAAAAAGGTAAGGGAAAATTTTGTGCTTCACGAAGTCTTTAATTAATTATAATTTTTGTGTAGGAGCAAACGTCGTCCCGAAGGTGTAAATCGGAGACAATTAGGCAAAAGGAATTTGCGTTAGAGGTAGGTGGACATTTCCATTTTTTTTTGTGCAACCAAAGGCTAAGAGTGCTTTTTTAGGAAGATAGACGTAGGAGAGCATTTTAACGTCCCCAAAGTTGTGGCTGGCGTCCCAACTCTCGTTGCACGGCTTGGACAATTGTAGTCCCAAGCTAAACGGACCCTAACGAGCACTACAAAAAGCCAACGGTCTCCCCCACTGTTACCGGTCCGATACAGATACCGGAACCTTTCGGTGTCGGCAAATTGGCTCGGGAAAGCACTCCCGACAAAGCCCAACAAAAAAAAAAAAAAAAACAACAAAGCGAACAAAAAAACCGAAACAAGACTCGATTCCCCAACGGAACAGAATTGGCGAAAGCAAGGTGCTCCACCACCCCGTACAAAGATCACTGTGTCCCACGAAACGGGGACCCGTCCAAAAAGGAGCAGCGACAACAACGATTTTTTTGTGAAGTGCCATTTTTTTGTGTTAGCTTTCCATTATATTTGTGGATCTTGCATTTTTTAATTAGAGTAAGGTTAGGGAATAAGGTTAGGCTTGGTTAATTTTAGTTATAGTGTTCTGCGGTCAACATTTTTTTGTTCGGAATTAGTTTTAAGCCATATTTGGAAAATTTGGTTCAACGTTTCTTCTTGCGCTGCCGGCAGAACAACGGGGGGCGAATTTTGCAATGTGAGTAGATTTTTTATTTTTGATTATAAATTGATTGAATTTAAATAGTAGTTAGTATACCTAGTATTAAGTGCAGAACTTTTTTGTAGATTTAAGTTTTGAATTTCCCTTTTTGGCCTTTTTTTATTATATTATTTTTTTTAGTATTTCTTATTTCTTTTTTGAGTCTGGATAATAGTTTAATCAGATTAATAATAAATTGGCACCATAACTTCCCCCTGTAGCTGTCAAATTTTTTTTTGAGTGGAAGCGATTACACACTGAGGGATACACTGAGGGGTTATCACTCACAACATCGGCCGGAGTGATAGCAATTGGATAATGTCGCTGGACATAATAGATTAAACTCTCAACATACTCAAGAAGGAACATGCTGCAACTCAGAAACAACTAACAGTGTTTACTACTTTATTAACTGTTTCAGAAAGCAAACCGACAAATACGTTTAAAATCTTTACTTCTACGGCGCTAAACACAATATTGATGATAAACTACCAAAACAGGCAAAATATATTACTTGATGTGGTTCTCTCAACACATCACGGAAGAATTCATCCACTCATACTAACCATTGCACTACTGAGGAGGAAATTGACGCGAATTCATGACAATATTCTCATAATAGTACCTACCCCACGATGACATGACAGCTCAGTCAGAATAACACTAAAGCTCGTGACGGTTTTTGTTTCCAAGTCTTTTTTTTCTCTTTAATAATCTCCATTAATTACAACAAGTGAATTGATTTCATAAAAATAAAATACTATCTCTTCCATATGGTGATAAATTATCGATATTGATTGAAAACTTAAATAAATTTGCTGGACTTTAAAATCTTCCATTTGCCCGTACAAGTACGGACTCATGTTCTTCACCCCGTGCAACAAGGCTTACTTCAAAACAAGTGAAGCAGATTTGTTCCCCAGTGTCACCCCTAAGTGCTGATCTGAAAATGCCCGACAAACGCCTAGCTCGACAAATTAATGAATGCAGTTCCGAATTAAAAGACCTCATATTAGATAGTCAAAGCAAAATAATGGAGAGGCTTGATAAAATTGTCATTGATGTTGACAGTCGCTTTGATGACATTGGTAAAACAGTTCGAGTGGAAAGTGCTGGAGCAATCACCGATTTCTGTGGAGTGTAACAAAGTGGATAGCGAGATTTCCGTGCTGAAAGAAAAGGTAGATCTAATGAAACGCGAAAAATGTCCAGTGATGTTATTCTTCATGGAGTTCCTAAGACAGCAAATGAAGATCTGTGCACTATGTTTAATGGTCTCTGTGACTCACTCGCAAGGCAACCAGCACCAACCCCCAAAGATATTTTCCGCACGAAACCAAGAGGAACATCGATCGACTCTACAATTTTCATTGTGTTGAAGTCCCCAACCAACCTTCTATATAAAAGAACAAAGAAGCCGCTTTGCCTACGTCACCTTGGTTTACAATCAGACACGAACATTTTCTTAAACGAAAGTCTAACTTCAACCAATCGTTCAATCTACCGTAAAGCTTTTCAATTAAAACAGCAAAACCATCCGATCTCTGTTTTTACCCGCCATAGACGCGTTTGAGCGTCAAACTCCAACCGCGAAAGCGGTTGTAATTGACTGCATCCAAAGCTTGGATTCACTTACTGCTGCCGGTCCCCGTACACACGATGATGACGTCACGTATATATAAACGTAAGCCACTGTTCCACGCCGATGATAACACTTTTACTTGTTATACCCTCTACAGGAAGGTATATTCACTTTGTCATTACATTTGTAACGCCATGAAGGAGTCATCGGAGACCTCATAAAGTATATATCTTCTGAATTAGGATCACATTCTGAATCTATTTAGAATGTCTGTCTGTCTGTCCGTCCGTCCGTCTGTTGAAAGCACGATAGCGCCCAAAGGAATTGACATAGGCGAATGAAATTTGGTGAAAGGACTTACTTTTATCGTCGTCAGGTTTTTATTAAATTTGGGCTATGTCGGTCAAATAGTTCTGGTACCTCGCATACAAAATTAGTATTAGGCACATGTGTCTCCCTGTCGGTGGAAAACACGATAACGTCCAAAGGAATCAACCTAAACGAATGAAGTTTGGTGATGGGACTCCTTTTTATCGTCGTTTGGTTCGTATAAAAAATGGACTATGTCGTTAAAGTAGTTCGGGTACCTCCCATACAAAATCAATATTAGGCGCATGTGTCTCTCTGTCTATGGAAAACAGGATAGCGTCGAAACAAATCAAACTATGCAAGTGAAATTTTGTGAGAGGGCTTACTTTTATCGTCATCAGGTTGATATTAAAATTGGGCTATGTCGGTCAAGTAGTTCTGGCACGCACCATACAAAACCAATATTAGAAAACACATGTTAAGACACGATAGCGTCGAAAAGAATCCACCTAGGATGGTGAAATTTTGTGACAGGACGTATTATTATTGTCGTCAAGTTGGTATTAAAATTGGGCTATGTGGGTCAATTAGTTCTAGTACCTCCCATACAAAATCAATATTAGGCGCATATGTCTCTCTGTCTATTGAAAACAGGATAGCGTCGAACAAATCAAACTATGCAAGTGAAATTTTGTGAGAGGGCTTACTTTTAATGTCATCAGGTTAATATTAAAATTGTGATATGTCGGTCAAGTAGTTCTGGCACTTCCCATACAAAACCAATAGTAGAAAACATATGTTAAAACACTATAGCGTCGAAATGAATCCACGTAGGCAAGTGAAATTTTGTGACAGGACTTATTATTATTATCCTCAAGTTGGTATCGAAAATGGGCAATGTCGGTCAAGGAGTTCTGATACCTCCCATACAAAATCAACATTAGGCCCATGTGTCTCTCTGTCTGTTGAAAACAGGATAGCGTTTAAAAAAATCGACCTACTAAAGTGACATTTTTTGAGAGTACTTACTTTTATCGTCGACGCAGTGGCTTAGTGGTTAGTGTGTTGGACTACCAAGCGAGGGGTCCCAGGTTCGAATCCCGAGAAAAACCCAAATTCCAACTTAAGGTTTTTTTCACTGCGCCACCTCTCGCGAACGTCTGACAAACATCCGAGAGTATAACTGTCATGAAAGAGCTTCTCAATTGGCCGTTAGGACTTGGCATAAAATTGTAGATCCTTTCCATTCGTCCCAAAAATAAAAACTCACACAAGACGAATGGTTGTGAGAAGCTAGGCTTGGGTCCATACGGACCTGTTGCGCCAATTATTTATTTTTATTTTTTTATTTTATTTACTTACTTTTATCGTCGTCAAGCTGATATTAAAATTGGGCTATGTCGGTCGGCGCAGTGGCTTAGTGGTTAGTGTGTTGGACTACTAAGCGAGGGGTCCCAGGTTCGAATCCCGAGAAAAACCCAAATTCCAACTTAAGGTTTTTTTCACTGCGCCACCTCTCGCGAACGTCTGACAAACATCCGAGAGTATAACTGTCATGAAAGACCTTCTCAATTGGCCGTTTGGACTCGGCATAAAATTGTAGATCCTTTCCATTCGTCCCAAAAATAAAAAAAACTCACACAAGACGAATGGTTGTGAGAAGCTAGGCTTGGGTCCATACGGACCTGTTGCGCCAATTATTTTTTTTTTTTTTATGTCAGTCAAGTAGTTCTGATACCTCCTATACAAAATCAATATTAGGCCCATGTGTTTGTTGAAAACAGGATAGCGTTGTATCAAATCGGCCAACGCAAGTGAAATTTTGTGAGAGGACTTACTTTTATCGTCGTCAGGTTGGTATTGAAAATGGGCTATGTCGGTCAAATAGTTCGGGTACATCCCATACAACACGAATATAAGAAAACACATGTTGAAAACGCGATAGCGTCGAAGTGAATCCACGTAGGCAAGTGAAATTTCGTGACAGGACTTATTATTATTGTCGTCAAGTTGGTATTAAAAATGGGCTATGTCGGTCAAGTAGTTCTAGTACCTCCCATACAAAATCAATATTAGGCGCATATGTCTCTCTCTCTGTTGAAAACAGGATAGCGTCGAAACAAATCAAACTAGGCAAGTGAAATTTTGTGAGAGAACTTACATTTATCGTCGTCAAGTTGATATTAAAATTGAACTATGTCTGTGAAGTAGTTTTGGCACGTCCCATACAAAACCAATATTAGAAAACACATTGTAAAACACGATAGCGTCAAAAGAATCCACCTAGGCTAGTGAAATTTTGTGACAAGACGTATTATTATTGTCGTCAAGTTGGTATTAAAAATGGGCTATGTCGGTCAAGTAGTTCTGATACCTCCCATACAAAACCAATATAAGGCCCATGTGTCTCTCTCTCTGTTGAAAACAGGATAGCGTTGAAACAAATCTACCTAGGCAAGTGAAATTTCGTGAGAGGACTTACTCTTATCGTCGTCAGGTTGATATTAAAATTGGGCTATGTCGGTCAAGTAGTTCTGGCACGCACCATACAAAACCAATATTAGAAAACACATGTTAAGACACGATAGCGTCGAAAAGAATCCACCTAGGATGGTGAAATTTTGTGACAGGACGTATTATTATTGTCGTCAAGTTGGTATTAAAATTGGGCTATGTGGGTCAATTAGTTCTAGTACCTCCCATACAAAATCAATATTAGGCGCATATGTCTCTCTGTCTATTGAAAACAGGATAGCGTCGAAACAAATCAAACTAGGCAAGTGAAATTTTGTGAGAGGGCTTATTTTTAATGTCATCAGGTTAATATTAAAATTGTGATATGTCCGTCAAGTAGTTCTGGCACTTCCCATACAAAACCAATAGTAGAAAACATATGTTAAAACACTATAGCGTCGAAATGAATCCACGTAGGCAAGTGAAATTTTGTGACAGGACTTATTATTATTATCCTCAAGTTGGTATCGAAAATGGGCAATGTCGGTCAAGGAGTTCTGATACCTCCCATACAAAATCAACATTAGGCCCATGTGTCTCTCTGTCTGTTGAAAACAGGATAGCGTTTAAAAAAATCGACCTACTAAAGTGAAATTTTGTGGGAGTACTTACTTTTATCTTCGTCAGGCTGTTATTAAAATTGGTCAAGTAGTTCGGGTACGTCCCATACAACACGAATATTAGAAACCACATGTTGAAAACACGGTAGCGGCGAAATGAATCCACGTAGGCAAGTGAAATTTTGTGACAGGACTTATTATTATTGTCGTCAAGTTGGTATTAAAAACGGACTATGAAGGTCAAGTAGTTCTGATACCTCCCATACAAAATCAATGTGTCTCTCTGGACTTTACTGTAGAGGACTTACTTTTATCGTCATCAGGTTAATATTAAAATTGGGCTATCGGTCAAGTAGTTCTGGCACGTCCCATACAAAACTAAAATTAGAAAATACACGTTAAAACACGATAGCGTCGAAATGAATCCACCTAGACAAGTGAAATTTTGTGACAGGACTTATTATTATTATCGTCCAGTTGGTTTTAAAAATGAGCAATGTCGGTCAAGTAGTTCTGATACCTCCCATACAAAATCAATATTAGGCCCATGTGCCTTTCTGTCTGTTGAAAACAAGATAGCGTTGAAAAAAATCGACCTTCGCAAGTGAAATTTTCTGAGAGTACTTACTTTTATCGTATGTCAAGTAGTTCTGATACCTCCTATACAAAATCAATATTAGGCCCATGTGTTTGTTGAAAACAGGATAGCATTGTAGCAAATCGACCAACGCCAGTGAAATTTTTTGAGAGGACTTCTTTTTATCGACGTCAGGTTGATATTGAAAATGGGCTATGTCGGTTAAATAGTTCGGGTACGTCCCATACAACACGAATATAAGAAAACACATGTTGAAAACGCGATAGCGTCGAAGTGAATCCACGTAGGCAAGTGAAATTTCGTGACAGGACTTATTATTATTGTCGTCAAGTTGGTATTAAAAATGGGCTATGTCGGTCGAGTAGTTCTGATACCTCCCATACAATATCAATATTAGGCCCATGTGTCTCTCTATCTGTTGAAAACAGTATAGCATTGAAGCAAATCGACCAACGCAAGTGAAATTTTGTGAGAGTACTTGATTTTACTGTCGTCAGGCTGATATTAAAATTGGGCTATGTCGGTCAAGTAGTTCTGATACCTTCCATACAAAATCAATATTACGTGTCTCTATCTGTTCAAAACAGGATAGTGTTGAAGCAAATCGAACAACGCAGGTGAAATTTTGTGAGAGGACTTCTTTTTATCGTCGTCAGGTTGGTATTGAAAATGGGCTATGTCGGTAAAATAGTTCGGGTACGTCCCATACAGAATCAATATTATTCCCATGTGTCTCTCTGTCTGTTGAAAACAGATAGCGTTGAAACAAATCGACCCAGGCAAGTGAAATTTTTTGAGAGGACTTACTTTTATCGTCATCAGGTTAATATTAAAACTGGTGTATGTTGGTCAAATAGTTCTGGCACGTCCCATACACAACCAATATTAGAAAATACATGTTAATACACGATAGCGTCGAAATGAATCCACCTAGGCAAGTGAAATTTTGTGACAGGACTTATTATTATAATCGTGAAGTCGCTATTAAAAATTGTCAATGTCAGTCAAGTAGTTCTGATACCTCCCATACAAAATCAATAGTAGGCCCATATGTCTCTCTGTCTGTTGAAAACAGGATAGCGTTGAAAAAAATCGACGTACCAAAAAGTCCCCTGGTAGTCGGAGTTCAACATGACGAATATCAGTCGAGAATTGGGCGACGTAGTCCATATGGCGTTGGCGACGGGGTATTTCGCTGGGCGATGATGTGTTGCAAAATGCAAAATTCAGCGGCTTGTGATCGGTGAAGATGCAAACGGTCGGCCTTCGACGAAGCGGCGGAAATGCTCAATCGCCTGCTTAATGGCCAACAATTCTCGATCGAATGTGCTGTACTTTTGCTGCGCAGGCGTTAAAGTTTTTGAGTAGTATCCTAGTGGTTCAGATCTAGCATCGA
Organism: Cheilosia vulpina; assembly: GCA_916610125.1. Taxonomy (NCBI): domain Eukaryota; kingdom Metazoa; phylum Arthropoda; class Insecta; order Diptera; family Syrphidae; genus Cheilosia; species Cheilosia vulpina. The sequence goes on along the minus strand of OU744276.1, from coordinate 52,032,891 downwards.
CAAGTTGTAATAGCACTGCGCCAAATGAGGTGTAGTTCTGCGTCGGGCAACGGCTGAGCGAGTAAAGCGGCCTCCGCAAGTGCCTTGCGACAACGTTGGAAAGCGGCTTGTGCTGTTGCAGACCATGACAGAGGCGAGCGATCCCTCTTGGCTGCACCACGGAGCATTTGCGAAAGCGGTGCTTGTTCGGCAGCTGCGTGCGGATGACACTGACGAAAAAAATTAAGCGCTCCCAAAAATCGGCGGAGCTCACAAACGGTGGTTGGTTGTGGGTACTCGGAGATAGAGTTGATGGTGTCCTGCGGTGGCCGTATGCCACTGCTGTCAACATTGTATCCTAGGAACTCGAGTGCGTTTTTGCCAAACTCACACTTTTCCATGTTTATGGTGATGCCGTTGGCTTGAAGACGACTAAAGATTTCTTCCAGATGTTTATAGTGTTCTTCCGACGATTTTGATGCGATGAGCATATCGTCAATGTATGTAACTCACCAAACACGGAATTGACGAAACGCTGTTGAGTTTGCGCTGCGTTGCGCAATCCAAAGGTCATGCGCGTGAACTCGTACAACCCAAATGGCGTGATGATGGCGGTCTTCGGAATGTCTTCTGGAGCCATCGGAATTTGGTGGTATGCACGGGCGAGGGTTATCCTGCTGAATATTGCCTTGTCCTGCATGATATTTTGGAAATCCGTCAGGCGTGGCAGCGGATGATGGAATTGAGGCGACGATAGTCACCGCACGGACGAATTTCTCCGTTCTTCTTGTCCACGATATGCAGCGAGCTGGCCCACGGGCTACGTGATGGGCGACAGATTCCCAAATCCAGCATGCGCTGGAACTCTGTTTTGGTGAGTGCTTAGAATTTTGGTGGGATAGGCCTCGCGCGGCAGGCGAGTGGCGGTCCCGTGGTCTCCAAATGATGGCGAACGTTGTGTGTAGGTTGGCGTTGAGACAAGAATGGAAGTGTAATGCTTCAATACTGCTTGAGGTCTATGGAGTCCACAACAGTGTAGTCAGCTGAGATGAGAGCTGCTGGTGTACAGATGTTTGTTATCTGATCGATGAGACGGCGTCCATGTATGTCTAACAGCAGGCGGAAATGTTGAAGAAAGTCCGCACAGCTGCACGAACGAACGTCCACCTAAATGAGCGTCGCAGACCCAAATCCAACTCAATTGTTACTGACCCATACGTGCTGATTCTTGTACGGTTGACTGCGTACAGTGCATATGGTTGTTCTTGTAATTTGCTTGTGGATTTGACAGCTAACACCGAAATAGCAGCGCCGCTGTCAATTAAAAAAGGGTGGCCAGTAACTTTATCCATAATAAAGAGGCGACAAGACTTACCAGCAACTGCAGACGCCTCCACTAATGTTGCTGGTTGCAGTTTCCCTGCGCAAATGTACAAGGTTGCGAACACTTACGTGCCCGGGAGCCGTAGCGTTGATGGAACCAACAGTTGCCGTTGTTTCTCGACTACTCTCTGCTTGGTGGACGTGAGCGATTGTTTGTGCTTCTTCTTCTGTATTGCTGACGGGATCTTCCTCCTCCTTCAAGCGCGGCTAATCTTTGTTGGATATCACGCAGTATATCGTTGTTAGCAGTCGATGTAGGGTTTGACCTTGAAGGTAAATGGTGCATTGCCGATACCATGGCCGGTGGGTGACAGTGACCAATTACTTTGTCGGCGATCTGAGCGAGATCGTTTAAATTGCCCATGACTGCAGAAAGCACCGCTCTCACGTGGGATGGGAATTTTGATAACCACAACACTTGAAGCACTGCGTCTGGTGTACCTGAGGACACAGAAAGATCTCGAATGCGACGAAGTAACTGGGATGGCTGTGCGTCGCCTAGGTCGAGACCTTCCACCAGACGCTGAAGTCGTCGTTCTTGGCTTTCTTCGTACGCTTGCATGAGCCTGGATTTCACAGCGCTATATTTGTCCGTCGTCGGGGGCGATAAAAGAATGTCCCAAAACTTGCTCAAGATCTCGCCGATCCAATTTGGGGATGACATATTGATATTTAATTTCATCAGAAGGCCTGGATGCGGCGAGGATAGCTTCCACTTGAGCGAACCACAGTGACGGGAGGTCGCGCCAAAATTGTGGTAATCGCGCTGCGATAGAGAGCCCTGAAATATGTGGCTGCGAAGTGGTGGAGTTGGAGTCCGACGGCGGCGTTGTGTCTGACTCTGTCCTTGTAGTCGCTTCTGCTTGCTTGCCAGGTGTATCCATCGCGCGATTTAAGCAGCAGCGTGCTTTGACGACAGCGGCGGCGAGTTTTCTTTTACAATTAAAAGGAATGCAACGAGTTCTTTAGCGGGGTCACCAATGAAATAGGGTAAAATAGAATGAAACAAAGAATTATAAAAAACTTGATTATTCTATATTAATTGAAGATAATATTACGTATTATTATTGTCGTCAAGTTGGTATTAAAAATGGGCTATGTTGGTCAAGTAGTTCAGGTACCTCATATACAAAATCAATATTAGAGCTATGTGTCTCTCGCTCTGTTGAGAGCACGATACCGCCCAAAGGAATTGACGTGGGCTATTGGAATTTGGTGAAAGGACTTCTTTTTTACCGTCGTCACGTTGGTATTGAAATTGGGCTATGTCGGCCAAATAGTTCTGATACCTCCCATACAAAATCAATATTAGAGCCATGTGTCACTCTGTCTGTTGAGAGCACGATACCACCAAAAGGAATTGACTTAGGCGAAAGAAATTTGGTGAAAGGACTTCTTTTTTACAGTCGTCAGGTTCGTATTGAAATTGGGCTATGTCGGTTAAGTAGTTCTGATACCTCCCATACAAAATCAATATAAGGCCCATGTGTCTCTCTGTCTGTTGAAAACAGGATAGCGTTGAAAAAAATCGACCTAGGCAAGTGCAATTTTGTGAGAGGACTTACTTTTATCGTCATCAGCTTGACATTAATATTGGACTATGTCGGTCAAGTAGTTCTGGCACGTCCCATACAAAACCAATATTAGAAAACATATGTTAAAACACGATAGCGTCCAAAAGAATCCACCTAGGCTAGTGAAATTTTTTGACAGAAATTATTATTATTGTCGTCAAGTTGGTATTAAAAATGGGCTATGTCGGTCAAGTTGTTCAGGTACCTCCCAAACAAAATCAATATTAGAGTCATATGTCTCTCTGTCTATTAAAAACACGATAGCGGCGAAAAGAATCCACCTAGGCTAGTAAAATTTTGTGACAGGACTTATTACTAATTACTATTGTCGTCAAGTTGGTATTAAAAATTGGACTATGTCGGTCAAGTAGTTCTGGCACGTCCCATATAAAACCGGTATTAGAAAACACATGTTGAAAACACGATAGCGTCGAAATGAATCCAGCTAGGCAAGTGAAATTTTTTGAAAGGACTTATTATTATTGTCGTCAAGTTCGTATTAAAAATGGGCTATGTCGGTCAAGTAGTTCTGATACCTCCCATACAAAATCAATATTAGGCCCACGTGTCGCTCTGTCTGTTGAAAAGAGGATAGCGTTGAAACGAGTCGACCTGGGCAATTGAAATTTTGTGGGAGGACTTACTTTTATCGTCGCCAGGGGGTCAATTCCCGTTCCGTGATACTGTGAAATGAAAAGAGTTTTCACAAGTTCACACTGAATTCGATTCTCGATCCATGAAAACATGAAAACAAATATCAGAATTTTTTCATATGATAAGTTTTTTATCACAGCAATTTCATTTGTGAAGAAGTGTGAAAACGTGATGGATACAAAAAATAAACGGGGACAAAGGGCTTCCGAAACCCAAAAAAAAAAATTAAATAGTTTTTCTTGAGAACAGGCCCGATTTAGCCACGTACAAGTAGGTAACATTTAATTAACATAAATATTATATTCTGCGTTGAAAATTTTAAAACTTAAAAAAATGATATTAACAAATTTACATCAGCTGAAGATGCTCATACCCATGATAATGAGTGGAAGGAACCACTTTATTTCTAGGAAAAATATTTATTTATATATTTTTGTTGAAAAAAAAAACAACAAATTGATAAATCACCTTTGTTAAATACGACGCCTATTGTTAATAATTACTCGTATGATATTCCCGACATTATAATTATAAAATATATAAAATGGAACACAACAATCAAACTGATCTATTGTCGTTTTCCATTGGGAAAAAAATCAATCTTTTTTTTTATTCGGATCACGTTTTGCAGATCTCGATATTTTTTTCAGATTTACACTGATACAGCAGAGCTGTTTTACGTCATTTAAAGAAGTTTGTTTTAAAACAAATGTGCAAAGTTTTGTGAAACCCAAAATAAAGTAATACATAAACAGCAATGGACATAGTTTTAGAGGAATTATTATCTTCATTGTCTTCCTCATCATCTGGAAATTACGAATCACCAAAACTACTCCATTTGTAGCTACAACAGAGGAAATATTTTTCAAGCCGATTTCCATGGTTCATTTTACTAAAAACAAATGCAATTTTAACAGCTGATATTGTTGTCAAATAACGCAATAATCCATTTACAAAAGCAGATCAATTTCATTGCATGTTCCATGAGCCGCATAAAATCTGAGATCTGAAAAAGATTTTTGGTGGTCCCAGTGGAAAACGACAAGAATGAAAACAACAAGCGCACAAATGCGGATGGGTGACAGCATTTATCATTTAGTACATTTCAGTACACATTTAGACAACTGGTTATCATGATGAGTTCGAGAATCGCATTAGGTGTGATCGTGAAGTGATATGAAAAGCTGCTGTGAAAACTGAAATGATAAATTATTTACCATTTCACAGTATCACGGAACGGGAATTGACCCCCGGGTTGGTATTTTAAATGGGCTATGTCGGTCAAATAGTTCGGGAACGTCCCATACGAAACCAATATTTGAAAACACATATTGAAAACACTATAGCGTCCAAAAGAATCGACGTAGGCTAGTGAAATTTTGTGACAGGGCGTATTATTATTGCAGTCAAGTTGGTGTTAAAAATGACCTATGTTGGTCAAGCAGTTCAGTTACCTCACATACAAAATCAATATTAGGCCCATGTGTCTCTCTGTCTGTTGAAAACAGGATAGCGTTGAAACATATCGACCAAGGCAAGTGAAATTTTGTGAGAGTACTTACTTTTATCGTCGTCAGGCTGATATTAAAATTGGGCTATGTCGGTCAAGTAGTTCTAATACCTCCCATACAAAATCAATATTAGGCACATATGTCTCTCTGTCTGTTGAAAGCGCGGTACCGCCCAAAGGAATTGACGTAGGCGAATGAAATTTCGTGAAAGACTTCTTTTTTATCTTCATCAGTTTGGTATTGAAATTGGGCTATGTCGGTCAAGTAGTTCTGATACCTTCCATACCATACAAAATCAATATTAGACTCATGTGTCTCTCTGTCGTTGACAACAGGATAGCGTTGAAAAAAATCGACCTAGGCAAGTGCAATTTTGTGAGAGGACTAACTTTTATCGTCATCAGGTTGATATTAATATTGGACTATGTCGGTCAAGTAGTCCCATACAAAACCAATATGAGAAAACACATGTTAAAACACGATAGCGTTGAAACAAATCGACCTAGGTAAGTGAAATTTTGTGATAGGACTAACTTTTATCGTCGTCAGGTTGATATTAAAATTGGGCTGTGTCGGTCAAGTAGTTCTTGTACCTCCCATACAAAATCAATATTAGGCGCATATGTCTCTCTGTCTATTGAAAACAGGATAGCGTCGAAAGAAATCGACCTAGGCAAGTGAAATTTTGTGAGAGGACTTACTTTTATCGTCGTCAGGTTGATATTCAAATTGGGCTATGTCGATCAAGTAGTTATGGTACGTCCCATACAAAACCAATATTAGAAAACACATGCTGAAAACACGATAGCGTCGAAAAGAATCCACCGAGGCAAGTGAAATTTTGTGACAGGACTTATCATTATGATCGTGAAGTCGCTATTAAAAATTGTCAATGTCGGTCAAGTAGTTCTGATACCTCCCATACAAAATCAATAGTAGGCCCATGTCTCTCTGTCTGTTGAAAGCGCGGTACCGCCCAAAGGAATTGACTTAGGCGAATGAAATGTTGTGAAAGGACTTATTTTTACCGTCGTCAGGGTGGTATTAAAATTGGGATATGTCGGTCAAGTAGTTCATATACCTCCCATACAAAATCAATATTAGGCTCATGTGTCTCTCTGTCTGTTGAAAACAGGATAGCGTTGAAACGAGTCGACCTGGGCAATTGAAATTTTGTGGGAGGACTTACTTTTATCGTCGCCAGGGGGTCAATTCCCGTTCCGTGATACTGTGAAATGAAAAGAGTTTTCACAAGTTCACACTGAATTCGATTCTCGATCCATGAAAACATGAAAACAAATGTCAGAATTTTTTCATATGATAAGTTTTTTATCACAGCAATTTCATTTGTGAAGAAGTGTGAAAACGTGATGGATACAAAAAATAAACGGGGACAAAGGGCTTCCGAAACCCAAAAAAAAAAATTAAATAGTTTTTCTTGAGAACAGGCCCGATTTAGCCACGTACAAGTAGGTAACATTTAATTAACATAAATATTATATTCTGCGTTGAAAATTTTAAAACTTAAAAAAATGATATTAACAAATTTACATCAGCTGAAGATGCTCATACCCATGATAATGAGTGGAAGGAACCACTTTATTTCTAGGAAAAATATTTATTTATATATTTTTGTTGAAAAAAAAAACAACAAATTGATAAATCACCTTTGTTAAATACGACGCCTATTGTTAATAATTACTCGTATGATATTCCCGACATTATAATTATAAAATATATAAAATGGAACACAACAATCAAACTGATCTATTGTCGTTTTCCATTGGGAAAAAAATCAATCTTTTTTTTTATTCGGATCACGTTTTGCAGATCTCGATATTTTTTTCAGATTTACACTGATACAGCAGAGCTGTTTTACGTCATTTAAAGAAGTTTGTTTTAAAACAAATGTGCAAAGTTTTGTGAAACCCAAAATAAAGTAATACATAAACAGCAATGGACATAGTTTTAGAGGAATTATTATCTTCATTGTCTTCCTCATCATCTGGAAATTACGAATCACCAAAACTACTCCATTTGTAGCTACAACAGAGGAAATATTTTTCAAGCCGATTTCCATGGTTCATTTTACTAAAAACAAATGCAATTTTAACAGCTGATATTGTTGTCAAATAACGCAATAATCCATTTACAAAAGCAGATCAATTTCATTGCATGTTCCATGAGCCGCATAAAATCTGAGATCTGAAAAAGATTTTTGGTGGTCCCAGTGGAAAACGACAAGAATGAAAACAACAAGCGCACAAATGCGGATGGGTGACAGCATTTATCATTTAGTACATTTCAGTACACATTTAGACAACTGGTTATCATGATGAGTTCGAGAATCGCATTAGGTGTGATCGTGAAGTGATATGAAAAGCTGCTGTGAAAACTGAAATGATAAATTATTTACCATTTCACAGTATCACGGAACGGGAATTGACCCCCAGGTTGGTATTTTAAATGGGCTATGTCGGTCAAATAGTTCGGGAACGTCCCATACGAAACCAATATTTGAAAACACATGTTGAAAACACTATAGCGTCCAAAAGAATCGACGTAGGCTAGTGAAATTTTGTGATAGGGCGTATTATTATTGCAGTCAAGTTGGTGTTAAAAATGACCTATGTTGGTCGAGCAGTTCAGTTACCTCACATACAAAATCAATATTAGGCCCATGTGTCTCTCTGTCTGTTGAAAACAGGATAGCGTTGAAACATATCGACCAAGGCAAGTGAAATTTTGTGAGAGTACTTACTTTTATCGTCGTCAGGCTGATATTAAAATTGGGCTATGTCGGTCAAGTAGTTCTAATACCTCCCATACAAAATCAATATTAGGCACATATGTCTCTCTGTCTGTTGAAACCGCGGTACCGCCCAAAGGAATTGACGTAGGCGAATGAAATTTCGTGAAAGACTTCTTTTTTATCTTCATCAGTTTGGTATTGAAATTGGGCTATGTCGGTCAAGTAGTTCTGATACCTTCCATACCATACAAAATCAATATTAGACTCATGTGTCTCTCTGTCGTTGACAACAGGATAGCGTTGAAAAAAATCGACCTAGGCAAGTGCAATTTTGTGAGAGGACTAACTTTTATCGTCATCAGGTTGATATTAATATTGGACTATGTCGGTCAAGTAGTCCCATACAAAACCAATATGAGAAAACACATGTTAAAACACGATAGCGTTGAAACAAATCGACCTAGGTAAGTGAAATTTTGTGATAGGACTAACTTTTATCGTCGTCAGGTTGATATTAAAATTGGGCTGTGTCGGTCAAGTAGTTCTTGTACCTCCCATACAAAATCAATATTAGGCGCATATGTCTCTCTGTCTATTGAAAACAGGATAGCGTCGAAAGAAATCGACCTAGGCAAGTGAAATTTTGTGAGAGGACTTACTTTTATCGTCGTCAGGTTGATATTAAAATTGGGCTATGTCGATCAAGTAGTTATGGTACGTCCCATACAAAACCAATATTAGAAAACACATGCTGAAAACACGATAGCGTCGAAAAGAATCCACCTAGGCAAGTGAAATTTTGTGACAGGACTTATCATTATGATCGTGAAGTCGCTATTAAAAATTGTCAATGTCGGTCAAGTAGTTCTGATACCTCCCATACAAAATCAATAGTAGGCACATGTCTCTCTGTCTGTTGAAAGCGCGGTACCGCCCAAAGGAATTGACTTAGGCGAATGAAATGTTGTGAAAGGACTTATTTTTACCGTCGTCAGGGTGGTATTAAAATTGGGATATGTCGGTCAAGTAGTTCATATACCTCCCATACAAAATCAATATTAGGCTCATGTGTCTCTCTGTCTGTTGAAAACAGGATAGCGTTGAAACAAATCGACCAAGGGTAGTGAAATTTTGTGAGAGTACTTTCTTTTATCGTCGTCAGGCTGACATTAAAAGTGGGCTATGTAGGTCAAGTAGTTCTGATACCTCCCATACAAAATCAATATTAGGCCCATGTGTCTCCCTTTCTGTTGAAAACAGGATAGCGTTGAAAAAAATCGACCTAAGCAAGTGCAATTTTGTGAGAGGACTAACTTTTATCGTCATCAGGTTGATATTAATATTGGACTATGTCGGTCAAGTAGTCCCATACAAAACCAATATTAGAAAACACATGCTGAGAACACGATAGCGTCGAAAAGAATCCACCTAGGCTAGTGAAATTTTGTGACAGGACTTATTACTAATTACTATTGTCGTCAAGTTGGTATTAAAAATGGGCTATGTCGGTCAAGTAGGTTTGGTACCTCTCATACAAACTCAATATAAGCCCCATGTGTCTCTCTGTCCCTTGAAAACAGGATAGCGTCGGAAAAAGTCGACCTAGGCAAATGCAATTTTGTGAGACGAATTACCTTTATCGTCATCAGGTTGATTTAAAAATTGGACTATGTCGGTCAAGTAGTTCAGGTATCTCCCATACAAAATCAATATTAGGCGTTTTTCTTTTTTAGTTCAGAGCGCAACCTGAACTGTTATACAAAAAGTTCGTGTTTCTTTTTTAGCTCAAATACATGAGAGCTCAGAATTAGTGTTTCTTTTTTCTCTCAGAGCATAATCAGAGCGCGCTCTATGAGCACAGAATAAATTGACTGAGCAGGCTGCGCATAAAGCTGATTACACACTTCCAGGTACATTTGAGAGAAAAAAAACAGGATAAACAAAATAATTGAAATGACGGACGAACCTTGTTGCTCTGGAACTGAAGGTTAACCAATTTAATAAACAACAATTAATAAATATTCAATTTATACATATATTTATTAAAAATTACAGCTATTTGCTCAAGTGTGTTTCATAAATACATCAGAAGGATCTGAGTACGCTCGCTTCAGAGCGCGCTCATAATGCTCGAGCTCGGTTCAGAGCTCAGCTCTGAACTAAAAAAGAAAAACGCCTATTATACCCATGTGTCTCTCTGCCTGTTGAAAGCGCGGTACCGCCCAAAGGAGTTGACATAGGCGAATGAAATTTGGTGAAAGGACTTATTTTTTATCGTCGTCAGGTTAGTATTGAAATCGGGCTATGTCGGTCAAGTAGTTCTGGTACGTCCCATACAAAACCAATTTTACATGACTTGTATGTAGTGGAGGGTATCAAAAGCATCGGCCAGGTCGATGATAACACATTTACTTGTTTTTGTTTAGTTTTGGTCCGGATGTTTTTTATAATCAAGTTTCTGCCTCGGCGTTTTCTAAACATGATTTTTTCAACATTAGTTAAAGCTTATAGTTACACGGGAAGAGCTTACATACGATCTTCAAAGAACTAGCTGGCCACCAATATACTCTGAGTCCAAATCCTATGCTCAAGTTAATTACTTTCAAAGTTCAATTATGTATATATTTAATATCTATGTACTTATTGTGAGAAAGCATGTGAAATGTGTGCGTAATAATTGGTTTACTGAAGAGATTGATGATCTGATAACAAGCGTGATGCTGCCTACAACCGGTGGAAACGATATAGGCTGGGTTATTTGATGCCTTTCATCAATTACGAAACCTGGTTACATCCAAAGTAAAACAGGCTGAATGGATATATTATAACACATAATTTGATGAATATCTTCGTTCTAAGATTCTTTGGAAAAATTTGCGTAAAGTGGGAGTCTGTCGAAAGACAGTCCAGGATGATGAGGACCTTGATCCCAACCAACTTAATAGGCTATTTGCAGATGTCCAAGCATCACCATCTTTGTCAAACTTGCCCCTCAGTACTGCCCCGAACAGCTCCTTTGAGCCTACACGATCGGTCCAATTTTTAAGCACATTATCGATTGTGTGTAGCTGTATTTCACCAATGGCTTCACGAATATTGTCCTTTAAAGCGTCAATTGTCTCTGGCATGTCGGCGTAACACTTATCTTTTACGGCACCCCACAAATAATAGTCCAACGGTGTAAAATCGCAGCTCCGCGGTGGCCAAACGACATCAGCTCTGCGGCTGATAATGCGATCTTCAAAAACAGGGCGCAAAACATCGAGTGTTTCGGCTGTGTGGCACGTAGCGCCGTCCTGTTGAAACCATAATTTTGCCAATATCCTCCTCTTCAATTTTTCTGAACAAAAATTCGTTCAACATGGCCCGATAACGATCGCCATTGACTGTAACGGCCACTCCTTGCTCATTTTCGAAGAAAATTGCCCAATTATGCCTCTGGACCAAAATTTCAATTTTCTCGGGTGTACGCACTGTTTTTGGCTTTTCGCGCTTTGGTTTATCGATGAGGATGCCAGTTTCTTTCACTTTTTTCACAAGATAACGAACATACGGAGCTGACGGTGCATCTCTTCTTCCAAAATTCGTACGCAATTTTCGCACACATTCTGCAACATTACCATGATTTTCAAAGTAATGTCGCAATATTTCTCAGCGTTGTTTAAGCGTATACACAACCATATTCGTTCAGCGGAAGGATAAAACTAATTATCTGTCAAATCAGACATGAGCTAAGTTTTACCATTCGCGAAATAAGCACTAGTTGAAAAAAAAAAGTTAGATGGCGGACCCTTATATGGCTTTTCAGATTCGGCTGCAAAATTCATTCTCTCTCATCTCCAAGAAAGAAAACAAACTGTGTTCTACAATAATACTTCTTCCGATTTTATTGAGATATTGGTAGGTGTTCCGCAAGGCTCAGTTCTCGGTCCTCTTCTTTTCATGCTCTTCGTTAACGATATTCCAAAAGTAATTAAATATTCACATTAGCACATTTGTACTCAGATGATGTTCAACTGTACCTCAACTGTATCTCAACTGTAAGCCTGGCCAAACTACTGAAGCTATACTTAAGTTGAATGACAATCTTCAAGAGATTTTAAACTTGTCTCAAGAAATCTTTTTAAAACTTAATCCTATTAAATCGAAATGCCTGGTCATCGGTAGAATGGAATTTAATGTAAGTCCTTCTCCGCCATATGCCTAGGACATAATCCAATCGAGTATGTTGGCAAGGCTAAAAATCTCGGCATCTGATTTAATTCTAGGCTAAGTTGGGATGATCATGTTACTACGATAAATGTTAAAATTTATGGTTCTTTAAGACTCTTATCGGTATCCCAAAGCTACACAACACATAAAACTAGACGTATGTTAGCAAAATCTCTTCTCATACCTATCATAGCCAATGGCTGCGAAATCTGCTGCTCCGTCAAAGCTAATATTAAGAAAACTTAACTCGCTATGTCTATTAGGGTGGAGCGAAATTTCCTGTATTATAAATCGTTGAGCCATAGTCTTAAATGTATAAATTCGAAATTTCAGTCTTATATGTCAACATCTTCAGATGGTGCACTAGGCTCGAACTTTGAAGTATAAGCGAAAAAAGGTATCTCAAAACGGTCCAAATAAAATGCATTAAAATATTTTTTTTATTTGCTTTTATTATAATTCTGTGGTCACAAGGCAAAACAGCTAAAGTCTGTTTTACTCATTGTTCAGGAGAGCATTTTAAAGTTTTTTTACTCCATTGACTCTAGTGACGTAAGCTGTTTTTTTTTTTAAATTGTGGCCACATTTTTAAAGATATAAAGCTGAAAAAAAAATTTACGAATTAGATTTGAGTACGCTGAATCTAATGGCATCAAAATCTCAATTTCGTCTAAAGTCGACTTTAGCGGTTATGGTTTGTGACCACAGATATATGTATTATAGAAATAGATACAAGAATAGAATCTGAAATAAGTTTATTTGTTTCCATCAGAAGTTGTTGGACCTTCGGTACGGTTGAAATATTGCGATTACAGTCTATTAAGTCACAGTAATGAGATGCTATTTGTAGTTTAGGTAGTTGAAACTCAAGAACTTGATTGCCTTTTTTCTGTTGTCTTGCCTTTATGAATCTTCGGGGAGCTATCTCTCTTATGTGTGCTGGTAATCTTGCAATACCGCTAGCAACAAATTTTCTGGGTGTACGAAGAATGAATTTCTTCGGATAGTTCTTATAACGATGTTCTTAAGATCATCCCGCAAGTATAATGATCTTTTAAGCATGTTGAAAATGTGAATCGGAATGTATCATATCGATTCACGCTATGAGTTTTTCATGTTGAAATATATAGTCTCACGATGTGTTTTTGTATTAAAGAAGAGCTATCCTATTCACAGTCTGTTATATTATATCTGCTGTCGCAGTCATAGTTAGAAAAAGACAACTGTAGTACTAGAAGCAAGGAGCCCTACTGTTTTATGGCCTAAGGGCAGTGGGAAAATACAGTCAACTAGGAAAAGACTAGAGAAGAAAATGTGTCCAGTTGAACTTAGTTAATAAATTTTGGGTTTTTTGCATAAATGCTTCTTCCCAACAGAAAAAATGGTTCTCGTTTTTATTTCTTTGAAAGTGGAAAGTGGTTGGCGCAGCCAGAAGAGACGGAACATTATGGTCCACGTCGAGCCGGATAGAAAACCGGCGAACTATGGTGATATGGTGAGAGGGTTGGATTAAGAAATCGACAAACTGTTCGGTATATTTGCAAAGCGATAATGCATTTTACGACTGCATTATTGTTGAATTAATTTCCTTTTTTTTTCAGCGAAAGTTTCGACTTTGCAATTTACGACTACATTTTCAATTTGTAAAGAGCACGCGCATATGCAACTTACAACTGCAATTTCAAATAAGAAAGCTCTCGATCTCAATTTACAACTGCATTCGTTGAATTAATTTGAGTAGGTACGGGGGAGAGTTCATTTGCAGTTCAAAACTGTAAATTCAGTATAAAAACCTATAGACACAACAACAACAACAACTGCAGTTGTCAATTTTTTTTACGAAAGTTTTTTGAATTTGCAATTTACGACTGCAAATTCACTTTTCCTGTTGCTCGAAATATTTTCAGGAATTACAGACTACAGACTGCAGTACAGTCTACAGTTATCCATTTAGAAAGTCTCTTGGAAAGACAAACACAGCAGGCAGATGCTATTGCCACGAACGTCAACGGTGGAAGGAATAAATTTTACCTTCAAATATTGCATTCATGCCCAAATTTGCGGGCGCAAGGGCTACCAGTAGAGCACTGGGATCTTGTGTTCGTGCACAACTTGCACGAGCGTATGGATGGAGAGACCGCCAAACAATGGGAGTTGAATTTCCGCGGATCGCGGACATGCCGCAATTTATTGATAAGCAGGCTGCGGCAATCCAGGCAGCTCAGTTAGGAGCTCAGGCTTCTCGATTGGGTCAGCGGAAAGAACAGACAAGGAGACAGGAAAGGAAAGCGGGTGGAGGAGATGCCATGCGAAAGACGAAAGCAGCTCAACTAAGAAGGAGGTTTCCGTGCGATCTGTGTGCGGGGGATCATATGATCTATTTGTGCCCGGATTTTCTGGCACTGAATTTCCGTGCAAGGGAGGATTTGGGGGCAGGAGGAACTTATGTACCAACTGCCTAAAGCGAGGGCACAACCGTAGTAACTGATTCCAGGGAGGATGCGTGCGTTGCCCGGGGCACGCATAATAGCGTACTATGTCCGATGAAGGAGTGGCGCAAACCGTTGCTGGTACTCAACAATAGTACTGGCATATCAAAGAGGGATTGACAGTTAAGGAAGCGGAAAGCGGAAGTAATTAAGGATAAGGGTAAAAGGAGGAAAGTGGAAAGTTATGGCCAAGTGTCAAAAATAAAAAAGGAACATTATTTTTTGTCTAATTTTTATTTGGAAAGCGGAAAGAGTTCTTTATATCCTACAACTAGCTGACCCGGCGAACTTTGTACCGCCTAAAATTATTTAAATTATTTAAATTTTTGGATAAAATTTAACGTGTCTATTGAACAAATGAAATTCCTTTGGAACCTGCCGGTACTATAAGGGAAAGCTTCAACCAATGAATTACAGAGGATGTCCACGAGGTGTCCCATCAGTTGCGGGCGCAAGGGCTACCAGTAGAGCACTGGGATTTTGTGTTCGTGCACAACTTGCACGAGCGTATGGATGGAGAGACCGCCAAACAATGAGAGTTGAATTTCCGCGGATCGCGGACATGCCGCAATTTATTGATAAGCAGGCTGCGGCAATCCAGGCAACTCAGTTAGGAGCTCAGGCTTCTCGATTGGGTCAGCGGAAAGAACAGACAAGGAGACAGGAAAGGAAAGCGGGTGGAGGAGATGCCATGCGAAAGACGAAAGCAGCTCAACTAAGAAGGAGGTTTCCGTGCGATCTGTGTGCGGGGGAGCATTTGATCTATTTGTGCCCGGATTTTCTGGCACTGAATCTCTGTGCAAGGGAGGATTTGGGGCCAGGAGGAACTTATGTACCAACTGCCTAAAGCGAGGGCACAACCGTAGTAACTATTTCCAGGGAGGATGCGTGCGTTGCCCGGGGCACGCAAGTTATGTATTCACAGTCTCTCCCTAGCATATTAGATATCCGGCTATCGGATACTTTTCAATACCTCAAGGGTGAAAACAAATAAAACAATTTTGTGTTCTCACATAGCCAGCACATTCTTGCACGTAGCAGACGGAAACTTGAATATCCGTTTGGTCGTACATTGTGCTGATTAAACATTTTATGCATACAGAAAATAGATCTTGGAAAGTCACGTTGAAGTTTGAGTTTGAGTTTGATTTCTGCAACCAATCCGTTCGGACGGTTTCTCGCCACGTTTTGTAACCCAGTACTTGTTTTAGTCGTTAAAAATAAATAAAGAAAAAAAAGAAAAAAAAAAGAAAACTTTTTTTTTTATTTCCAACACCGTCGAAAATTAGGTAACTGGCGCAGTCGGTAGGATAACTCTTTTACGGGTTATCTAGTGAAACGAACCAAGAAACATATTGTGAAAAGTGCATTAACTCGAATTAAAATCAATAACGATTACGAGGAAATAAAAATAAAAGTGAACGCAACATACAAAAGTGAGTGTTGATGATTACAAGAAGACAAGCGAGATTTGACGAACAGAGACAAAACCTAGAGGAAATTAACATGGAAGCAGCAAACGTCGAACTCCAACAACAACTGAGATTGAGGGAACAGCAATTAGAACAGCTAACTAATGCTTTCCAACATCTCCAGGCAAGAGAAACAGCACGATTAGATCGTGAGAGGATTCTTCGTGAAGTAGCCCATATGAGTACAAAAGGCGAAGTGACAATAAATAGTTTTTTTAAGAACGTGGAATGGTATCTAAACGATTTCCCAAATGAAGACATCAAGAAGTTCATAATACGGACAGTATATAATGAAAAAATCCAGGGAGAGGCAAAGGAGGTCATCATTAATGTACGGGATCCAGAGAACTGGGAAGCCATCAAGAAGCAGCTAAAACTGAGGTATCGACCAGATGTGGAGCCATCAGATATCTACAAAAATATTCACAACATCAAAGTTAATACCGTAAATGAGCTATTAATAGAAATACAAAAAAATAAATTCAAAAGTGATGAACTTATAAATTTCTATAAAGGGGATAATGCCATAGATTTAAGTAATGTAGACTCCCTATTGGTAAACATGCTAAAAGAAATATGCCAAGGTACACTATTAGAGAAAATCTATGAAAAGAAAGAAATTGATACAATATGTGAAATAATGTTAAAAAGAAAGTACGAAGATACGTGTATAAGGGAAGAATATAGAAAAACTAAACATAAAATGGGGAATAATAACCAACATGGATACTTAGGGCAATCTAGAAATATAGTTACGTATTCGGGCCAAAATCGCCGGGAACAGAATACTAATACCAACCCTAGAAATTTTGCTATGCATTCGGGCCAAAATCGCCAGGAACAGAATATGAGCAATAACCATAATAATAATCCAGGAACGAATAATAATTATCGAAACCCTGGTCAGTATAATAATAGATACTCCGGACAGTATCGACAGTTTAACAATAATTCAGGTAGAACTAGGAATTCAGGCCAATTCCACCAACATCAAAACCATGAACCAATGGACATAGGAAATATAGAAAGAGATAATTATGAAAATAACACCGAGTTTTTTTGCAACTAGCCTCGGAAGATTTACCCACTGAATCTCCGTGCAAGGGAGGATTTGGGGGCAGGAGGAACTTATGTACCAACTGCCTAAAGCGAGGGCACAACCGTAGTAACTGATTCCAGGGAGGATGCGTGCGTTGCCCGGGGCACGCATAATAGCGTACTATGTCCGATGAAGGAGTGGCGCAAACCGTTGCTGGTACTCAACAATAGTACTGGCATATCAAAGAGGGATTGACAGTTAAGGAAGCGGAAAGCGGAAGTAATTAAGGATAAGGGTAAAAGGAGGAAAGTGGAAAGTTATGGCCAAGTGTCAAAAATAAAAAAGGAACATTATTTTTTGTCTAATTTTTATTTGGAAAGCGGAAAGAGTTCTTTATATCCTACAACTAGCTGACCCGGCGAACTTTGTACCGCCTAAAATTATTTAAATTATTTAAATTTTTGGATAAAATTTAACGTGTCTATTGAACAAATGAAATTCCTTTGGAACCTGCCGGTACTATAAGGGAAAGCTTCAACCAATGAATTACAGAGGATGTCCACGAGGTGTCCCATCAGTTGCGGGCGCAAGGGCTACCAGTAGAGCACTGGGATTTTGTGTTCGTGCACAACTTGCACGAGCGTATGGATGGAGAGACCGCCAAACAATGAGAGTTGAATTTCCGCGGATCGCGGACATGCCGCAATTTATTGATAAGCAGGCTGCGGCAATCCAGGCAACTCAGTTAGGAGCTCAGGCTTCTCGATTGGGTCAGCGGAAAGAACAGACAAGGAGACAGGAAAGGAAAGCGGGTGGAGGAGATGCCATGCGAAAGACGAAAGCAGCTCAACTAAGAAGGAGGTTTCCGTGCGATCTGTGTGCGGGGGAGCATTTGATCTATTTGTGCCCGGATTTTCTGGCACTGAATCTCTGTGCAAGGGAGGATTTGGGGCCAGGAGGAACTTATGTACCAACTGCCTAAAGCGAGGGCACAACCGTAGTAACTATTTCCAGGGAGGATGCGTGCGTTGCCCGGGGCACGCAAGTTATGTATTCACAGTCTCTCCCTAGCATATTAGATATCCGGCTATCGGATACTTTTCAATACCTCAAGGGTGAAAACAAATAAAACAATTTTGTGTTCTCACATAGCCAGCACATTCTTGCACGTAGCAGACGGAAACTTGAATATCCGTTTGGTCGTACATTGTGCTGATTAAACATTTTATGCATACAGAAAATAGATCTTGGAAAGTCACGTTGAAGTTTGAGTTTGAGTTTGATTTCTGCAACCAATCCGTTCGGACGGTTTCTCGCCACGTTTTGTAACCCAGTACTTGTTTTAGTCGTTAAAAATAAATAAAGAAAAAAAAGAAAAAAAAAAGAAAACTTTTTTTTTTATTTCCAACACCGTCGAAAATTAGGTAACTGGCGCAGTCGGTAGGATAACTCTTTTACGGGTTATCTAGTGAAACGAACCAAGAAACATATTGTGAAAAGTGCATTAACTCGAATTAAAATCAATAACGATTACGAGGAAATAAAAATAAAAGTGAACGCAACATACAAAAGTGAGTGTTGATGATTACAAGAAGACAAGCGAGATTTGACGAACAGAGACAAAACCTAGAGGAAATTAACATGGAAGCAGCAAACGTCGAACTCCAACAACAACTGAGATTGAGGGAACAGCAATTAGAACAGCTAACTAATGCTTTCCAACATCTCCAGGCAAGAGAAACAGCACGATTAGATCGTGAGAGGATTCTTCGTGAAGTAGCCCATATGAGTACAAAAGGCGAAGTGACAATAAATAGTTTTTTTAAGAACGTGGAATGGTATCTAAAAGATTTCCCAAATGAAGACATCAAGAAGTTCATAATACGGACAGTATATAATGAAAAAATCCAGGGAGAGGCAAAGGAGGTCATCATTAATGTACG
Source organism: Cheilosia vulpina (assembly GCA_916610125.1). Classification (NCBI taxonomy): domain Eukaryota; kingdom Metazoa; phylum Arthropoda; class Insecta; order Diptera; family Syrphidae; genus Cheilosia; species Cheilosia vulpina. The sequence goes on along the minus strand of OU744276.1, from coordinate 52,013,883 downwards.
GGATCCAGAGAACTGGGAAGCCATCAAGAAGCAGCTAAAACTGAGGTATCGACCAGATGTGGAGCCATCAGATATCTACAAAAATATTCACAACATCAAAGTTAATACCGTAAATGAGCTATTAATAGAAATACAAAAAAATAAATTCAAAAGTGATGAACTTATAAATTTCTATAAAGGGGATAATGCCATAGATTTAAGTAATGTAGACTCCCTATTGGTAAACATGCTAAAAGAAATATGCCAAGGTACACTATTAGAGAAAATCTATGAAAAGAAATAAATTGATACAATATGTGAAATAATGTTAAAAAGAAAGTACGAAGATACGTGTATAAGGGAAGAATATAGAAAAACTAAACATAAAATGGGGAATAATAACCAACATGGATACTTAGGGCAATCTAGAAATATAGTTACGTATTCGGGCCAAAATCGCCGGGAACAGAATACTAATACCAACCCTAGAAATTTTGCTATGCATTCGGGCCAAAATCGCCAGGAACAGAATATGAGCAATAACCATAATAATAATCCAGGAACGAATAATAATTATCGAAACCCTGGTCAGTATAATAATAGATACTCCGGACAGTATCGACAGTTTAACAATAATTCAGGTAGAACTAGGAATTCAGGCCAATTCCACCAACATCAAAACCATGAACCAATGGACATAGGAAATATAGAAAGAGATAATTATGAAAATAACACCGAGTTTTTTTGCAACTAGCCTCGGAAGATTTACCCACTATAAAAATAACAATTAACAAAGTAAAGTATTTAGCACTAATAGACACAGGGTCATCCTTTAGCATTATGAACGCAAAAATCAAAGAATTCAAAACCGTTAAAATTAAGTCGATTCCTTTTACTACAGTTAATGGTAGAGACGAAATTAGATTAGAAGCACATTCTCCAGCACCCGAAGAATTAAATCTTCCCAAAGGAGCACTCATCAGATGGAAGGTAATAAATTTACATAATAGGAAATACCATTTCATAATTGGGATAGACATTCTGAATAAACTAAACACCCTTATAGATTTAGAATCCAAAACCGTGAGTCTAAACAATCAGCAAATACCATTAGTAGGTAATCCATATGCATATAACGAAATACATACACTAGAAAACGTTGACAAAAATATTTTATCACTATTAAAGTTAGACCATTTAAACAATGAGGAACATGAAGCCATAAATAAAATAATTAAGAGATTTCATAAATTATTCTTCCGGGAAGGGGATAGACTAACTAGCACCCCAGAGATAGAGCACGAAATCAAAACAACAACGGACCAGCAAATAAATTCTAAACTTTATAGGTATCCTCTTAAACATGAGAATGAAGTTAGGAGACAAATAGCTGAAATGGAGGGACAAGGTATCATAAGAAAAAGCCACTCGAAGTATTGCAGTCCATTAATAGTAATCCCGAAGAAAAATGATAATTCCGGAATTCAAAAGTACCGACTAGTCATTGACTATCGGAAACTAAACGAAATTACTATTGATGACAAATTCCCACTTCCTAATATAGATTCTATATTAGACAAGTTGGGAAAATCACAATATTTCACAACGATAGACCTGGCCAAGGGCTATCACCAAATATTAGTTAAAGAAGAGGACAGAAAAAAGACGGCATTTATAACACCACATGGGTTATATGAGTTCGTGAGAATGCCGTTCGGTCTAAAGAATGCCCCAGCGACATTCCAAAGACTCATGAACGACATTTTCAGGGATTACATTAATAAAACTTGTGTGATCTATTTGGACGACATACTAATATTTAGTACGACCCTCCATGAACATGTAAAAGCGATTACAGACATTTTCCAAGTATTGGAATCCAAAGGTCTAAAAATCCAAATAGATAAATGTAATTTTTTTAAAAAAGAAACGGACTTCCTAGGACATGTACTGACTAGAGACGGACTCAAACCCAATCCAAATAAGATAGAAGTGATCAAGCAGGTAGAATTGCCAAGAACCCAAAAACAAATAAAAAGTTTTTTAGGATTAACGGGATTCTATAGAAAATTTATAAGGGACTACGCAAAAGTAGCACTTCCTATCACCAAATATCTTAAGAAAAATGTGAAAATTAATATCAATGACCCACTATATGTAGAAGCATTCGAGAAATTAAAAACCTTGATTACTAGCCACCCAATATTAAGATTTCCAGATTTCGGAAAACAATTTCAATTAACAACCGATGCGTCAAACCACGCATTGGGTGCAATCCTCTCACAGGAAGGACACCCAGTTTGTTTTGCGTCTAGGACACTCAACAACCACGAACGTAATTACTCAGCTACCGATAAGGAGTTTCTAGCCATCATGTGGGCAGTAAACTATTTCCGCCCATATGTATACGGCAATAAATTTAAAATATTCACAGACCACCAGCCAATAAAATATTTACATTCTAAATATAAAGGAAAAGACATTTCCCCAAGGCATCAACGCTGGCTCCTTAAATTAGGTGAATACAACTTCGAAATAGATTACATAAAAGGAAAAGAAAATAGGGTGGCCGATTTCTTAAGTCGAATTGAGACTAACGAGGACACTAATTCTAATGAGGGAGAAAATACCTTCCTAAATAATACAAACGACAACGACTCAGATTTAGCAATACTATTTAATACGGAAGACGATAGCCCAAACGATGACGAAGAATATGACGCTTTGACAATGGCTACAATGCATTCAGCTGAGGAAGAATTACTACACCACATCCCTATTAAAGAAGAAATAGTTAATAAATACACCACTCAAATAATCTTAACTAATAATAAAACTGAAGAGGTAGAAATAATACACGATAAGCGTGTAATTTATATTGCAGAATATGATTTTGAAAATCTAGAAGATATACTTAAGAGATTTATAAAAAAAGGAATGACAGGGATATACTCTGAATTAAATGACCATCAGTATAATGTAGTTCAGGAAAAACTAATCCAGCTATTTTCAAATGATAATAAAATAAAGTTTATCAAATGTTCCTATAGGGCACAAGATATTAGAACAGAAACAGAAGCCGTAAAGCAAATTTCATTTTACCACGTGAAGGAGAGTATGCACTCTGGTATTCAAGAGACGTTTAACGGTATGAAAAACAAAATATATTTCCCAAGATTACTTGAACTAATCCAAATTGTGATTAATCAATGCGAAGTATGCCAACAAGTAAAGTATGATCGCAAACCAATACGACCAAAGTTAAATATGACTGAAACAGCTACAGAGCTAAATGAATTCATACATATAGATACATTCGTCATTCTTAAATGCAGTTTTCTTACTATAATAGACAAATTCTCCAAATTCGGGTTTGCGTACTATTTAACGGACAGAAATCACCTCACTCTAGTAGAAGAATTAGAGAGTCATTTTACCAAAGCAGGAAAACCAAAAAATATAATTGCAGATAATGAATTCAATTCAATACACATAAAGGAATTTCTTCAAAATGAAAGTGTTAATATTCATTTTACAAAACCGAATTCACACACCGGGAACGCAGACATAGAAAGGTTCCATAGCACCCTATTAGAAAAGTGTAGAATTCTAAAATTAAACAAAACAAATATTTCCGTTAAAAGATTAGTGCAGCAAGCCATTCGTAATTACAATGAAAGAATTCACTCAACAATTAAAACAGGTCCAAGCATAGTACAGTTTCACAAAATAGACTTTGATAGAATCAGGAATAACTTAAAAAGCAAGAAAAAAAAGTTTATTCAAAAAGCAAATAAAAAGAGGGAAACTTATAATGAAACAAGATCTACCGGGTTTATAAAAAACTATAAAGCAGTCAGGCATAAGCATCAACCTAGATTTAGGAAGAGTAGGCTTTCTAATATACATTTAACCAATATTAAACGCCAATCTAAATTTGCAGCTATTCATGACGGCATTACTGCTAATACTATTGGCAATACCAACTAACGGACTACTAAGTATTGAAGAAATAAAAGAACAGACTGGGTTCACAGAAATAAAAATTAACGAAGCAGACATAGTCACCAAAACCGACATAATAATTCATTTAATTAAACCACAAGAAATAATAGACATACTAAACGACATTACGAAAAACATCGAAAAACTTGACATGGGACACAAAGAACTACTTAAACTAGAACTTAAACACTTGACAAATAAAGTAAAAACCATGATTCCTAGAGAAAGCCGACAGAAGAGAGGGTTAGTGAACATTGTAGGTAGTGCATCCAAATGGTTGTTTGGCACCATGGATGAAGAAGATAGAGAACATATTGAAAACCTTTTAAGAAATGTAGAAATTAATAACCACAATGCCATAACCAACTTAAATCAGCAAATTTTAATTAACGATAACGTCAGCAAATCTTTTAAGCAAATAAAGGATATAATAGAAAAAGATAGAATGATAATACTAGGACAGTTAAACAATGTAGCAAGTAAAACAATAAATCAGAATTTATTTTATGACCAGTTGTTTAAAGTTCAAATAATAAAAGAAAAGATTGAGCATATCCAAGACAATTTAGCCTCAGCAAGGTATGGGATATTACATCCGAATATACTTACAGATGAAGAAATAGAAAAGTATAATATAGATTTAAATAAAATGAAATCTATAAAATTAGGAATAACTAAATTCGAAGAAAATGTATTAATATTTGCAATAAAAATTCCAAAAGAAATAGAAAAAATACAATTAAGAATTATTGTTCCAATTCCAAACAAAAATAAAAAAGAAATAGATTATCCAAATGAGATTGTGTTCAAAAACAATAACTTGACATATCAATATAAAGAACTAAGATCGTTAAACGAATTAAGCTTAAGTAAACATTGTACTATTCAACATAATTGTAAACTTATAAAGAATAATAATACCGAAATCCTTACACTAGACGATGAAACTATTGTAATTAAAAATGCAAATCAATTAAAAATAAACCAAAATTGTGATGAAAGGAATTTAAATATAACTGGAAATGTATTAATCCATTTCAACAATTGTAACATAAAAATTTTAGATCATTATTTTTCAAACGTCAAAGAGATTTTCCAAGAAAGGTTCTACTACCCCAGAAATGAAAATTTTAAGAATTTTAGCGATAAGATAACATTAGATGATATTGTGCTAGAGAATGAAAGTAATATTAATAAAATAGAAGAATTGCAATATCATAGGAATGTGTCCTATGGAATAAATTTGAGCTTGATTATTATCATAGTCATTATAATATTGATTCTCTTGATATTTGGTAAGAAGCAAAGATCTATTAAAGTAAATAATAAAATTCAGGAGAATTTCAATCTAAAGGGGGGAGAAGTTATGTATTCACAGTCTCTCCCTAGCATATTAGATATCCGGCTATCGGATACTTTTCAATACCTCAAGGGTGAAAACAAATAAAACAATTTTGTGTTCTCACATAGCCAGCACATTCTTGCACGTAGCAGACGGAAACTTGAATATCCGTTTGGTCGTACATTGTGCTGATTAAACATTTTATGCATACAGAAAGTAGATCTTGGAAAGTCACGTTGAAGTTTGAGTTTGAGTTTGATTTCTGCAACCAATCCGTTCGGACGGTTTCTCGCCACGTTTTGTAACCCAGTACTTGTTTTAGTCGTTAAAAATAAATAAAGAAAAAAAAGAAAAAAAAAAGAAAACTTTTTTTTTTATTTCCAACACCGTCGAAAATTAGGTAACTCGCATAATTGCGTACTATGTGCGATGAAGGAGTTGCGCAAACCGTCGCTGGTACTCAACAATAGTACTGGCATATCAAAGAGGGATTGACAGTTAAGCAAGCGGAAAGCGGAAGTAATTAAGGATAAGGGTAAAAGGAGGAAAGTGGAAAGTTATGGCCAAGTGTCAAAAATAAAAAAGGAACATTATTTTTTGTCTAATTTTTATTTGGAAAGCGGAAAGAGTTCTTTATATCCTACAACTAGCTGACCCGGCGAACTTTGTACCGCCTAAAATTATTTAAATTATTTAAATTTTTGGATAAAATTTAACGTGTCTATGGAACAAATGAAATTCCTTTGGAATTCATTTAAGTTCAATGCATAGTAAGGACTTCATAGGTTTCCGGGTGGACTTCTTGATCGGGTTTTTCCACGCTACTGATTGAATTGAGTTTCCAGTCACAGTTTCTCAATTAACCAAATCAACTAAAGTAGAATGTGGGAAATCGGCAATCCTGGCTTCTGCCATTCGACCGAGTACATCCAGAAACGCGATTGTCGAAAAACATTGTGCTTAACGACGAAGTCCATGATCGTTTTGAGCTTTTGTTTGAAAAATTGTGTGGTGTGTCATGGCGGTCGTCCGAAGTTTTACCGGGAAGCAAGAATCACCGTTCACATATTTTTTTCCCCTCTTCACATTCGATAAAGGTGGTATAAAACATTAAATATCAGTAGTTGCGACTTGTGAACACAGTGGCTCAGTGATTAGTATGCTGGACTACTTGGGCGAGTGGTTCCTTGTACTTGTTCTTCACGTGGATTTAATGGAAAACATGGAAATAGTGATCGCAAATAATATGCGTATCAGACTTGGAGATGCGGTAAGGGTTGCTTCAGAGAGTGTAGTGTCGCAGCACTATATGATTGACAGTTCGAAGTGATTCAAATGATGTCGGCGCACGAACATTCACCAGCAATAGGCGCAAGTAGGTTAGGTTAACGGGTGGATCGCAAAGTGGTGGCTTGATTAGACCCCTTTCTCGCCAGTTCATCCGCCTTCTCATTACCGGTTTTGTCTCTGTGTCCAGGGACCCAGCAGAGATTCGTGGTATGCTGCGAGCAAAGAACCTTGAGCTCTTCTCGGCAGCGGTGAACTGTTTTGGATTTTATATCATTAGCAGAAACTTTTTTTATGGTATTGCCAATATTTACGTCTTGCGGGCCGCTTCAGCGATAGCCAGAACCTCTGTCTGGAAGACACTACTGCTATCAGGAAGTTTGATGGAGCAATGTATATTCAATTCCTCAGACAGTGAACTTCAATGCATTGCAATGGTTGCACACAACCTCCATTTGGCCAAATTGAACGGAAGGATGTGAGCTGTAGTCAATTGTGCAATCGTAATGAAACTCTACGCGATTCAAATCAACACTTCAGCAATTCTTCTTATGCGTTGAATTAGATTTTCACCTTGTTGAGCTGTTCGATTTGCTCGACGATTTCTCATTGTTAACTGAGCTGTTTCATTTGCCGCCTGTCTTTCTTCTTGTGTTTGTGATGCACGAAGTCGGGCCATACTAACACGGCGCTGTTCTTGTCCGATTTTCATATTCAATTGACTGGCGATATTCCGAACTCTACTTGCATTACGGGTTCGATGAGAAAGATTACATCTTCTGGCTCGCGGCATTGTGAATAACACTGAGAATTATCTGATGTTCTAACTTCACAAAATAAATATCTTCGTTTGTAATATTGATTGATACAAAAACAATTTTCTCACATATTTTTTTAGAAAAAATGGAAAAAAAAAATTGTCGGAAAGTAAAGTAGAAATAAAAGTCATATACGTATGGGAAAATAAATTTTTTTCATAAATTTTTTTTTTGGGGATTTTTCGGGAATTTTCTTGGGTATTCTTCTTGTTTGGCGGGAAACCAGTCTGAATTGGTGCGAATCATCGAAATCGGTCCCGGCGTTCTCAAGTTATAAGCGTAGTAACGAACATCACTCTCTTTTATATATTATAGTATATATACATATTTAAGAAAAGATTCTTGTAAGATTATCATGGCAAGGGATATTCTTAGGTCCTATTAGGGCAATTCTGGATACAGGGGCTCAACTAAATATTATTTCGTATCACCTGTTCCAAAGAACGAAATGGCAAGGTACATGCATAGCTAGGAAACTTATCGGTATAGATGGGAATCCATTTGAAATTCGGCAAGAGATCATGATGAAAGTGCACCCCTGGTTTGAATCGGACTACCATATAGAGGATAGTTTTTGGGTACTACCCAAGGAAAGCAAGTGGCAACCAGTTACTCCAACGATCAGGTTAGAGGCTGGAAGGGGAAAGCCATGCAAGGTTAGTGGATCCGGAATATTTTAGTCCAGGCCAGGTACACTTCCTATTGGGAGTGCAAGCATTGCAAGAATTGTGTAGTCAGTCGTTCCACAATCAACGGGTGGGATGCTTATGATGGATACCAGGTTCGGCATTAATGAAGCATTTTCGGCGATAGAATACTCGGAAAGTGGGCAGTTGGATAGACTTTTAATCAGGTTATGGGAAATGGATGAGACGAAGATGTAACCGGACAGAACGACAGAGGAAGAAATTGTAGAGCAGTATTTCGGTAACACATATAGAAGAGATAAGCAAGGTAGATTTGTTGTTTTTATATCACTTAAGGATAGTATAAGGGACATTGGGGAATCGAGAGGGATAGCCCTACGTAGATTCATGTTCTTGGAACGGAAATTGGAAAGAGACAAGGAATTGAAAGGTGAACGAACGTGGGGTTCTTCGACCGTCAACCTCGGGACCTCTAGCTAACCAGCAGAAACTTTGTGGTTGTGACAACGAATAGCGAGTTGGCGAAAAAAAATGCGGATATTTTCCCCTAAGGGTTTTCAACGAGAATAATAAAAGCTTTATTTCATGGTTGGTTTATATAGAAGACGAAATAACAGGTCTTTTTTTGCTTGAGAGAGACATTACGTTATTTTTAAATGTATAAATTATGTGGCGAAGAGGCAAATACAAAAATATGGTGAACGGTATAATTTAAGGCGCCAGATTCAAATAAACAATTTTAAATCTAACTTAAGAATTAGGATGATGAAAATAAGGATGATGACGATGATGAAGATTACCCAACATTCCGCCGCTTTTGAAAGCATAGGCTTTTAAGAGGGTATGATTGCTAACTTGCAAATCGGACGTCTTACTTCTCCCTTGGATGTTTTTACGGTAGCTACTCTGACTCGTCCGTCGGAACCTGGAATGATGTTTGTAATTCGCCCCATAAGCAATCTATGGGGTGGAACATGATCTTCGTGGACGATAACTAATTCACCAATGTTGATGTTTGCACTAACGGATGCCCACTTCCCTCTATTTTGCAGTTCCTGGATGTATTCTGCCATCTTTTCCAAAAGTGCATTTTGACTGCGTTGATTCTTCGCCATCTCTAGATAAAGCTGATGTCTGCTACATCGTTTGCAGGTTCGGGAATCGCCTTAAGAGATGAGCCGATCAGAAAATGGGCAGGAGTCAGTGCTTCGGGGTCGTTTGGATCCGATGACATTTGAGTGATTGGCCTTGAGTTCATCACCGACTTTATTTCCACTAGCGCTGTTGACAGCTCTTCAAAATTTAATTTGGCAACTCTAAGGCTACGGTACAGCTGTCCCTTTGTGACTTTAACAGCCGCTTTCCATAGTCCTCCGAAGTAGGGTGCCCTAGGGGGTATACAATTAAAATTGATTCTTGCATTCGTACAAAAGTTTTGAATAATATCCTGCGACGATTTTTTAAACAGCAAAATGTGCAATTCAATTATTCTGGACTTAGCTCCGACGAAATTAGTTGCGTTGTCGCAATATATGTTTCTAGGAAGACCTTTGCGCCCTACCATTCGCTTAAGGGCAGCAAAAATGGCTTCGGTAGAAAGATCGGATACGGCCTCTAAATGAACCGCTTTAGACGAGAAGCACACGAAGACTGCAATGTGCGTTTTGTAGGGTACTTTTCCCCTAATCGTATAGTAGGTAAGAATCGGTTCGCAGAAGTCTACTCCACAGCATAAAAATGGACGCGAAGAACTGATTCCTTCTTGAGGTAAATCTCCCATAACAGCTTTGGACGGTATCTCATACAGTGAACACATTTCCTCACAGTTTGCCATTGCGATTTCCCTAGCGTTTACAATCCAATTTTATTCCTAACCAGTGTAACTATAGCCTTTGGACCAGCGTGGTAGTTAGCCAAATGCAGATGTCTAATTAGGGTTTTGGTAAAGGTGCTATTTTTGGGAAGTAATAAGAGATGTTTGCTCTCCTCTGGAATGTTCGCATGTTTCAGCCGTCCGGTTAAGTACGATAGTGATCACTACGGACTTGCCGCCGTAATACGGATCCCGAACGAGCAAACGGAGCTGGAGCATTACGACCAAGTGGTTGCGCTTCTCCAGAGTCTTAAAGCGAGACATACGCTCATGCAAGATCGACCCACCGAAAAACAGGAACTTAACGAACGATGAGGTTGACAGTCATTTAGGCAAATGAATGTCGTCATCAAACAGAGAATGGAGCGAAGAACAAACTGAAAAGTATCGAAACGCGACAATCGATGCTCTGTACAGACATAAAAGTAGACTGCTCTCGAGGCCTAAACGGCTACACAGACAGTTTACCGACAGGAACGATCCCGAGTTAAGAACACTGAAGTCGACGATCAAAAACTTGAAACAGTTGATCACCGAAAATAACAGAAAATCTGTGAGTTTGTATTGGGGCAATAAAATTCGGGCTATAATAAATAAACTTTTCAGGCTGAAAGATCATAACGACATTTCATGTGTTCGAATACCTAGGACGAACGAGAACAGGCAGCCACTACTGAATGCTGGCATAAGTCCGGAAAGTGCTGACTCGAACGACGGTCAGAAATCCAAAATTGGCAATCCGAGAACAACGGTTTCACCGTGTTCAATAACGACAACCGTGCAAATGGCACAATCGCTGATGTAAATTCTCATCTGTTCGTGGGAAAGGATGAACTCCGGTGCATCTTTGAATCGCTGAAGAACAAAAAGTTGACGGTGTCCCAAACGTCGTATTAAGACACCTGCCACTAGAGGCGATAGATATCTTCGCCACGTTATTTAACAATGCGCTGATTAATGCATATTAACCCGCGCAGTGGAAAAAGGATAAAGATAGGACAAACCCTGCTAATGTCTAGTCAATTAATTTGCTCCCGAATGTTAGCAAGGTATTTGAGAAAGTCGTCAATAGATCTCTTTTAAAATGGGTTGAGGACAAGAAGATTATTCCGGACAACCAGTTTGGCTTTAGGGCGGGGCTTGGCACGATTCATGCCGCGTCGAAACTGGTCTCCGACATTCAGTGGAATAAAAGTAAGAACCAATGCACGGGTGCCTGCCTAGTCGACTTTGAGAAGGCCTTTGATACCGTATGGTTGGAGGGGCTCTTCTATAAGTTGACCAGAATGGGCATTCAAGAACCATTGCTATATATGATTTACCTTATGCTTGCGGGAAAGAAGTTCGTTGTCAAAGCTGGCAATGTGACTTCGAGCAGGGTTTTTGAAATTAAAAACGGCTTACAACAGGGAGCAGTGAATTCTCCGATCCTGTTTAATATTAACATAAGTGATCTGGTGGGTTCCCTCAGACATGCTATAGCGTACGCAGACGATTTAGTGGCGTACAGGACAGGAACAAAAATCGAGGGCATCAACATCCTTCTGCAGCGTGACTTCGAGCAAATTAAGAGGTATTGCGATGATTGGAAGTTGAAAATCAATTTCCAAAAATCGGAAACAATTCTGTTCAGGACTCTATTGGCTGGGGCCTCTAGGGATACCAGAAAAAAACTTGTCTTGCTGGGGCTAGGAGGGCTTACGCTCTGACAAGGAGACTGCTTCGCAGCAGTCAACTTGACACCAGGGTGAAGGTCATTTGCTATGTGGCGCTTATAAGGCCTATCATCGCTTATGGCTGTCCCATGTGGTTCAATATAGCGCCGTTCTATATGGAAAAGATTCGGGTGTTTGAGAGACAATGTTTCAGGGCCTGTCTAGGGTTGTTTAGAACTCCTGAATCTCAGTACATAAAATAATATCCCAACAAGACCCTATACAATGGGGCTCGACTGAATAGGACTGACAATTTCCTTATTAAGGTGATTCGAAGGCACGTTTCAAGGGTGATGGCCAGTGATAATACCCTGATCGTAGGGGCTTACTACCTCAATTTAATGTACCACGAGAGTACGCTTCGGTCCGACTTTATCCCGCCTGTGGCATTTCTTCATGTAGACATGAAAGGGTTATTCCAGCAAAAAGATGGTGTGCCTGTATTGTACCACAGCCACCGCGGCGCGAGGGATAAGCGGCTCATCCACGACGGGTACGCCGCCTATGCTCAGGAGCTCCTCCGTTTTAGCACCGCAATTGGGGACAAGGTCGATACATTGAAGCAGTTCACCGATTTTTGGTGGCTTGATGAAAATGTGAGGGTTGATACGCTCTCCCGGGCCGGTGCACTACTTACGTAGCATCCTCCTTAGTTTTAAGCTAGAAATTAAGTTTGTAGGTTTAGGTATAGAGTAGGAGGTCTTTGGGAGGGGCCGGGCTAGCCAGCATGAAAGAGTGCTTCCGAGACTGGACCGCCGCGTATGTGCACCTTGTTGGCGGCTGTCGGACGACCATGGACGCAATCAGGAGGATGACCAATCGCGAGATTACTCACATCCCTGATTATAGGTAGTTTAGATTAAGTAGCTTAGGTAGTTTTAAATAGTTTTAATAAAAATATAATAGTAAAGAATTCAAGTTTTCAAAGTTTCTTGAAAATTAAATAACAAAATATATATTGATAGATTTAAGGCCGAAAGGCAATAGTTTTAAGCATATTGTTAAGTTTAGAGCCAGTAAGCTGGAATAAGATAAGTGTTAGTTTTAAAATAGATTTAATCGTTTTTGTCTAGTCTATAAGTTTAAATAATGAATTAATAAAAATTAATTTAAAAACAAAATTACAACTAGACTACTTGTTTCGAAATCACGGGTAGCCCCTGTCAGGGTAGTCACGTTGCCAAGGTTAGAGTTAGCGGCGGCGGAGTTGTTGGCACGTTTGCTGGCAGAGGTTAGGCAATCAATGGAGTGGGAAGATATGGAATATGCGTTTTGGACAGACTCTTTGGTGGTACTTCATTGGATTATGAAATTACCATGTAACCTAAAGACATATGTTTCCAATCGGGTTTTATCAATTCAGGCAAATACAGAAGTAAAACGCTGGCACCATGTTGGGTCGAAAGATAACTCGGCTGACTTGGTGAGTCGAGGGGTTAGCCCTTCCGAGTTAGTGGGGAACAAATTGTGGCTTCACGGGCCGGAATGGCTCGTGTTGCAGGAGAAGTGTTGTCCGAGAGAAGAGATTATTGTCAACTGTGGGAAGGCAAGTGAGGAACTGAAAGTGTTTGCAATTCCAAGTTTTAGACCGGAGTTACGAATATTTCCGGAAAGCATTGGGAAGGCGATACCATTGGTGGATCGCACGAATAATTTGGAAAGAATAGTCGATATTTTGGGATATATTTTCCGATTTGTGCTCGCAAAAGAAGGGAGGTTTGTAAGAGGAGGAAAGTCGGTCGCAGGCATATGGAAAGAATATTACCAACAACAAGAGGGGAAAGAGCGAGTGCAATGGAGTATTTAATTCATGAGGCACAAATGAAAAGTTATAGCAATGAGATTACGGCTTTAGAGAAGGGAAAGTCATTGCCGGACAGAAGCAAGATAGAATCACTTAAACCAATCCTGGATGGGAAAAAACTACTTCGAGTAGGAGGCAGACTGGAAAGGTCAGCACTTGACTATGAGATGAAGCATCCTGTTGTTTTGCCAGAGAGTTCCCGGATGGCTTGGTTGGTGGTGGACAACGCCCATAGGAGGACGAGACATGGAGAAGTTCAGGTGATGATGCAATTTATCGGACAGCTTTACTGGATACCCAGACTCCGCAACATGCTTCGAATGCATTAAGTGTGCTCGATATGCGGCACGGGGGGAGGATCAGTTAATGTCTGATCTCCCAGCGGATAGAACGAAAGTGGGAAAGCCTTTTTCATGCTCCGGAGTGCATTATGCAGGACTCTTCGAGCTTATAGTGATTGATAGAGCCGGAAAGCAATTAACAAGACGAAAATATTGGGTCGTGGTGTTCGTGTGCTTAAAAACCCGAGCAATTCACTTAGACATAGCTATGGATTTGACATCCGTGGCGTTTATCGCTTGCTACGACCGTTTTATTAGTAGGAGAGGTAGGTGTGACAGGATGTATAGTGACAATGGGACTGCGTTTGTGGGGGCTGAGAAGGAGCTTAAGCATGCTTTAGGTAGGTGGGCGGATGATGACGCCTTAAATCATTTTAGTTGAAGAGGCAAAGATTGGGTATTTATAACTCCAGCTGCCCCCCACCATGGTGGTATATGGGAGGCGGCGGTGATATCAATTAAGTTTCACCTGAAAAGAACAGTGGGACAGAAAGTGTTGCCATATGAGCAGTTTTAAACGCTATTGGCGCAGATCGAGGCAATCTTGAATTCCCAGCCTATTCATCCATTGAGTGATGATCCGTGTGACATGCAAGCACTTACTCCCGGTCATTTTTTGATTGGTAAACTTATAGTGGGTGCGCATTCTTTTGGTTCGGACAACCAACCAACTACTGTTGGGGCTAGGCTATGGAAAGAACGAAAGGTTATGATGAGGCATTTTTGGAGAAGATGGAAAGAAGAGTATTTAACTACTATACAGCAAAGAAAGAAATGGCGGAGAGAGAAGGAAAGTTTAAGAATCAGACAGTTAATTATTACCAAGAGCGAGAAGGTCCCTCCAGCCCAATGGGCGTTGGGACGAATTACCAGGTAAATACCAAGTGCAGATGGGATCATCCGATCAGTCGACATCCAAACGGCAACCAACCATCTCACCCGACTGGTCCAGAAGATATGCATCATTCCAATGGAACCAGTGCGAATAAACGAAAAGTTAATGATTGTTAGTTTTAGCTAGCACCGTATCATATCGTTTCTCGCTATGAGTTTTTCATGGTGAAATATGTAGTCTCACGATGTGTTTTTGTATTAAAGTAGAGTCATAGTATTCACAGTCTGTTATATTATATCTGCTGTCGCTGTCATAGTTAGAAAAATACAACTATAGTACTCGAAGCAAGAAAGCCCTACTGTTTTATGGCCTAAGGGCAGTGGGCAAGTACAGTCCACTAGAAAGACCTAGAGAAGAAAATGTGTCCAGTTTAACGTAGTTCATAAATGTTGGGTTTTTTGCATAAATGCTTTTTCCCAACAGAAATAAAGTGGTTGGCGCAGCCAGAGGAGACAGAACACGGACGATATTTACATGATGGTTTTGTTTTTTATGTCAAACCATATTGGTGCGTAGACTTTCACAATAAATAGGACAAGTTCCTTGAGGTTTTCCGATGGACTTTCTGTACCAACAAATAACCGAAGAATCCTGTGTTCACAAGTTAACCATCGCGAACGTGCCTGCTTTCCTGGATCCTTGCTATTTAAAGCGGGCAAAATTGAACCTCTAGAAATAGCTGAGCACATTTGATACAAATGTTTTTGATCTGTGCTTAAAGAGTCAGCATCCACATCCGGAAGTTTTGCATATACTGCTTCAAAATTCACCACTTTGGACTTCAGCCACTTTTCAAGCATTTTGCCAAAGCTTATCGGGCCGGTTGTGGTTTCATCGAGACTTGCAAAAAGATTACGAAGCGGTAGCTCAATTGCATGTAATAAGCACACAAACCATTGTAAAGGACGACCGAAACGTTTTTCTAACAATACAATGACGTCGTTCTTATGTCCTATATTTACAACCGTGCCATCACACCCAATTGCTACCAAAGACGTAGGAAATTAAAAAAATTGTTTCCAAAAAGTCAGCTATACCTCTTTCGATAGTAACTGTTTTCCAATTGAAAGATGTCCGATATACTCTGAATCTGCCTCCGATATAAGTGAGATATGTTCTTCAGTAACAGTCTTTCGATGTGATATGTTGTCAGTCTTAGCGATGAATAGTGTTTTATCTTACGACCGTAAAAATAAAGTGAGAATATAGGCAGCTTCACATTGTAAACGTAGGCGGACTGTTTGACGCTCTCGTCGTAATTTACTGCGATCTATTACTTTTGATGAATTTTCACTACTTATGACGTTTAAATCAGGGGCGATTCCTCTCAGTTAGCTAGTTTAGCGGCGCTAAACCAAGAATAAATACATAAGTAATAATACATAAAATACAACGAATGACGAGGTTAAAGTAATTATAAAGATTAATAATTACAACAATCAATGACATACTAAATAACAAAACTACGTACCTACATATTTACAAATCATATTTTCTTACACACAACACTCCCATACAAAAATATTTCCTTGAAATATTCTTTAGCGTTAAAATTTGCGATACTTAATTCCCTGCCGCACACACACAATCCAAAATTCCCATACAAAAAGGTATTCCGCTTAGCATTTTAGCGTAAAAAATTGCGCTACCAAATTCCCTACAATCTATATAAGAGTGTTTGACTACCAGACATAAGCAAAGCCCAGTAAAATAAACGGAAGCGTTAGCGCAAACAAATGCGATAAAACTCGAAAGTGGAGTGTAATGTGTAAGCAAGAAGATACATTTTTTGCGTTCTCTTTTTTTTGTACTTTCGTATGTTTCCCTTTCTAGGCAAATTGCAGTAAGAATGCGTGTGCTTACTTGTGTGCTTTTGTCGGAATTTGATCGAATAAAAAGTGTTGAAGTTTAGTGCGAAATTATTTAATTTATTATTTTATATTTGCGTGGATTATAAGTGTGAGTAAATTATATATATTTGTGGTGCTTTGGAATATGAGAGTGCACTCTTATTTTGTTTTTTTATTTGTGAGAAGTGAGATAAAAGTACATAATGCAAAGGGTTAAAAATAACTGTATATTGTGCAAAAAGTCGCCACAGTAGCATCGGCTAACGTGATTTTTTTTTTAATTGTTAAATAAACTCTCTAAGTCTTTAATGCTCACATTGGTGGAATCATTTTATACGAAGTTTCCTACAGTAATTGTAAGATAGGCATTAGTTTTGTTTCGTTCCATAAATGAGGGAAAATTGCTTTCTCATACTTCAAAGCAAATGCTATGTTTTTATTTGTTTGTTTCATATTAAATGAATAGGAACAGGTACCTATTTATTAAAATAAATAATAGGATCTTTGTTTTGGTAGGAAATAAAATGGAATCTGCAACAATTTCTGCTCAAACAAAATCCAAAATTGAAGATCTATTAGACATACCATTTGGGACGAGATCGTTTTCGGAAAAACGTTTAATTATTCAAAATGGACGCCCGTGCCCAAAACTATCAGGTTTAAAATCAACGCACAAGGACCGTAAGAGAGAGTATACTAGAAACTTTAATGAAAATCAGTTTTCCCTCTACCCATGGTTAGCTGGATGTGAAAATAAAAAAAAACTTTTTTGTTGGCCTTGTTTACTGTTCTCCGGAATTCATTCTGCCTGGAGTTCATCGGGTGTTGACAATCTTAACGCTCTAACCACACTTCAAAAAAAACACAAACAAAGCGCTTCCCATTTACAATGTGTGCTTAAACTAGCTAGATTTGGTGGAAATAGGATAGACGAAGCTTTAAGCTCCCAGTTAAAAACTGCTAACACTCAACATAACATCCAGGTTAGGAAAAATCGTGAGGTCCTCAAACGCCTAATAGATGTGACATGTTATCTCGCAAACCAGGAGTTATCATTTAGAGGGCATAATGAATCTGTTACGTCTTTAAATCGAGGAAACTACATTGAGTTTTTAAATGTATTAAAACAATACGACCCTGTATTATCACAGCACATTGAAACGTCAACGGTTTTTAAAGGTACCTCAATGGCGATTCAAAATGATTTGATCAAAGCGGTTGGTGAGCTTTTAAACAGTCATATTTCCAAAACAATTAAGCAGTCAGAATTTGTCGCAATAATGCTTGACGAGACTTCTGACATTCAAATGAAATCTCAATTATCCGTTGTATTTCGGTATTACTTTAATAAGAAAATTCGTGAAACTTTCGTTGGATTTATCGATGTAAGCTCTGGGCGAACAGCTGAAGATTTGTTTCAATTAGTTACAGCTCTGTTGGAAAAATATGACATAAAAGATAAACTTGTAGCCCAGACGTACGACGGAGCTTCCGTTATGAGTGGCCATTTAAATGGACTTCAAATGAAAGTCAAGAACGTATGTCCCAATGCTGTATTTGTCCACTGTTATGCACACGTATTGAATTTAGTGCTGTCTCAAGGATTAAACAATATAAGAGAGTGCAGGATTTTTTTTAGCACTTTGAATGGCATCGCAACCTTCGCATCTCATTCAACCAAAAGGACGTATGCTCTTAAAGAATTTTTAAAAAGAAAAATTCCATCGTTAGCCACGACTAGATGGTGCTTTAGTTCACGACTTGTCAATGTAGTGTACTCTTACGCCGAAAACATTCAACAATATTTTGAAAGTATTCAAAATGATGAGACAAATACATGGGAAAGTAATGATCGGATGGCTGCATCGGGTTATTGTAAATTTTTGAAAAGCTTTGAAACTGTTTTTCTTTTGAATGTGTTTTCAAAACTTTTTGCACATTCAGACGTACTTTTCAATACATTACAAAATGCCAATATAGACATTGTTTTTTGTACAAACCAAATAAAAACGCTCAATGAATTTCTTAAAGTTCAAAGAAACGAAGGGTTTCAGGAAATTTGGCAATCAACATTGCAGGCTATGCCATCACATGCTGACAAACGAAAAGCTCGAAAAGATCAATTTGACACAAATGAAATGAAATACAGGAAATTATTCTTTGAAATAGTTGACAATTTAAGTATGCAGATATCAGAAAGGTTTGCATCCTTTGAAAAACTAAAATATTTCGATTTACTGAACGGGAAAAAATTTAGTAACTATCGCCAAAAAAACAATTTTCCTGAAGAATTAATTAAAAATCTACTTGAAAGCTACCCGAATATATTTGAATTCACTCAATTAAAGAATGAATTGACTGTTTTTTATGAAAACACAGACGCTGTACAACCAACAGATAAAACATCAGCAGGATCGTCAAAAACGACAACACCATTTGATGTCTTGCTTTGGATGGAGACAAATATCCCCGATAGTTTTGAGCAGGTGTACAAGCTTTCAAAACTTATATGTACAGTACCAGCTTCAACGGCGTCTGTAGAACGCTCCTTTTCTGCATTGAAGAGGATAAAGACGTACCTTCGAAGCACTCAAGGTCAGGAGAGATTGAGCTATTTGGCTCTTATGTCTATCGAAAAGGAATTTTTGAAAGAGCTAAAAGAAAGTGACGAATTTTATAGTCGAGTCATCGAAAATTTTGTGACCGTTGACCGACGAGCCGAATTTATGTATCGATAAATGCTATTTTTAAACCTTTTATTTTATATTATTTATTTGTGGAGTATATTTTTCTTTATCTTTTATGTAGTAAGGCAATAAAATTAAAAAATCACGCTTCGTTTTTTATTTTATTTTAAACTTCCCCAGTGCACGCAGCTAACCCAATGCTTAAGACCAGGAATCGCCACTGGTTTAAATCCAGCAAAGCAGCATTTACTATGATAGCTGCCGATCTATCAGAAACCTCGGTTCTATCACAAGCTGCCACCAAATTCTGTAGTTTGTTCCTCATTTGAAGAGTTTCTTTTTTTTTTACAGGGTTTTAAGGGGCAAAATCAGTAGGGGTGTCAGTAGAAGCACTGTCAAACCGACACAGCTGGCCAAATAGTTATCTAGTGCGCCACGACCGCTAGTGTGCCAAAGGCACATTGTCATTTTTCCTTCTAGAAGGAAGTAGAATTAAGGGAACCAGAGACCAAGATGGTCGTAATTGTCCCGCGATTGGATTGTTATGAAAAACGCTCATTGTCCCACGATTGGATTGTTTAATAAAAACGCTCATTGTCCCGCGATTGGATTGTTTTTATAATTAATAATGAATAAACTAAATTCGGTAGTGTTTTTGTGTATTTATAATTCGCACGAAGACTACTGTCTCGTATTCTAGTTTGAATCAAGAATAAAGGAATTATGAAAACCAATACAAAATTTATTATTTTAGAATCCTTTTTACAATAGTTTTCTGGTGACCGATCGTTTTGGTTTGAAGAACTGAAATCAACTGACTTCTCTAGCAGCCAGCAATATTCCTCATTCCTCGCAGTAAACTCTGGTGTCATGTAAAAAATTCCCAGAGCAAGCTGTACCAAGTTATCGCTTTCTATACAAAATTGATCGCATAGAGACCATCAAATGCTCCGGCTGCTATGAGTGCTGTCTTAACGGGTGGCATTCTAAGAATTTGAATTCGAATTTCACGCGAGAAGCCTTTTAAATGCAAAATGAAACAAAGGAAATTGGGTTAAAGTGAATATGACGCTATCGCGTTGGCTGAGGAATACGGCTGACTGTGGGATATGTGAATGATTGTAATTAAAAACAAAGTGGATAAACAAACAAATAAAACAAATCATATCTATACTTAACAAAGCCGGCCACCTTGAAAAGCCTACTTTTCAATAGAGTCATGTTGATTGGGCAGTATGCATAATCTTATGATGGCCCTTTTGTAGACTACTCTATTGGTTTTGAATTGAATTTATTGGAATTGAATTTATTGGATAAATTATAATTTCACATTAAGAATAATCTTATTTGCTGTGATTGGCTTAATTAAAACAGTTTAAAAGAGTAAGTAGTCTTATAAAGTGAATCTCTAAATCGAGTTTACGAATTTAACGGAATGACAGGTTGAGTTTAAATAGAGATATAAAAATTTATAATATAAGTTTTCAAAATTAAATGTTCTAAGATTTCATAAGTTTATTCATAATTTATTTATGTATTTCTACTGAAGTATTTAAAAAGATCAGTTTTAAATCTGTTTACGTTTGTGATTCTCCTGAGGTGTATGGGTAATGAGTTCCGCTGGCGGGTGACATGGACGAAAAAGGTACGCTCGGACTTACAGTTAAATCTCGGTTGTATTAAAACAGTTGTGCTTTGAGAGTTAGGAAAGTTAAGCCTGTTGAACAAGTAATCTGGTTGATGTGATTGCATGATTCCAAAGAGTAGTATGAGTGATCTGAATGTAATCAAATCTTCAAATCTTAACCCTGTTATTTGCGTGAAATAAGCAGATATATGGTCGAAATATCTTTTGTTGAACACATATCGAGCAAAATTATTATATATTAAGTTTAGTTTCCGTTTAGTGTTGTAATCAACATTACAAAACACTTCACAGCAGTATGTGAGGATAGGCAAAAGTAAAGATTTTACAAGTAACATTTTGGTAGCAGTTGATATATATCTTTGAGTTCGCCAAAGTAATCGAAGACCATAATAGACTTTCCCAACAGTTGTTGCTATGTGATCAGTCCATGTAAGTTTCTCATTGAAAACGAGACCCAAATTGTTCGCAGTATGTACATATTCAATTGCTGATGTTCCCAGTTTTATTGGAGGAAAGCTGGAGGTGTCTAAGCGCTGCTTATATATACATAATGTTTTTGACTTCCCCGGATTTAATGACAGACTGTGCTTAAGAGCCCAGTGCTGGATGATTTGTAAATCCTCATTTATTTCTACTATTGTTCTTGAAGTGTTAGTTAACGGACAGTTACGGTATAACTGGACATCATCGGCGAACATGTGAACTGAGCAGTGTCTGACTAGTCCAGGAAGTTCATACACATATAAGGAGAACAGCAGTGGTCCAAGAACCGAACCCTGTGGTACACCTGCGGTTCTCCTAAGGAATGAAGACGATCTGTTGCCCACAGCCACACATTGCTCACGGCCAGTCAAGTAGGAGTATAACAGTTTTACTGCAAGTGGAGACAGTCCAAAATTAATTAACAACTTTTTGCAGAGTTCTATGTGATTTACAGTGTCAAACGCTTTTGAGAAGTCAAGCAGTGTCAAAAATGTGCAACAGCTGTTATCCATAGCTTTACGAATGTCATCGACAACAAGGAACAACGCAGTTTTGCAACTTCTTTTTGCACGAAAGCCGGATTGAGCGGAACTTAACAGATTGTTTGTAAGAAGATACCCTTGAAGCTGCTTAAGTATGGCTTTTTCGAATACTTTCGACAAGAACGGTAATATGGATATAGGCCGGTATTCTGTATTTACACCGTTCTTGGACTTAGGTATTGGAAGTATTTTGGCTTTTTTCCATAAAAGAGGGTACTCGCAAGTGGTAAGTATGTTATTAAATATATAGTTAATGTATTTCAAAATACTTGGAAGAAGAAGTTTCACAAATTTAGAATATCATCCAATCCTGTAGCATTTGGCTTGACTGATAGAATAGCTTCAACTACGTCTTCATCCGTAAAATTGTTGAATTTAAAATCTTGTTCGATACCATCATCTGCTCCTATTAGCCAAGGTAATCGAGTTTCGAAATTAGAATGTGCCGTTAATGGTACTCCAACAGAGACAAAGTGCGTATTAAGCATATCGCAATCTACATCGGCAGCTATTTCTATTTGTTGTTTCGCATTTCATAGTTTACGTAACTTTTTCCAAATGTCTTTCCCAGACTGGCTGCTAGGGGAGAGAAATTTTGCGTAGTATGCGCGCTTCGCGTTTTGGATACGCAAAACAACCGAATTACTTAAAGATCGGTACATTTCATGAAATTCCAGTAGCTTATAACGTTTCCAACCAATATAAGCGCAATCTCGTTGTTGGATTAAATCCAGAATTTGATTGCTAAACCAAGGTGGAGAATTTGATTTTATAAGTTTTGATTTTAATGGAACGTGTTGGTCGAAAAGTATTTTTATGTTATGTTGGAAGAAAACTACTTGTTGTTCAACCAAAGGCATATAATAAATTTGCTCCCAATCGACATTAGCAACGTCTGTCTCTAAACGTTCGTAGTTGATGTTTTTGAAGTCTGTAAAAGTAACTAGGTTCTGTTCTACACCCATTGGTGTGTCGATGTCATATGTCAAATATATCAAATCATGCCTTGAAAAACCTGGGGCTGATAACTGATTGTAGAATAGAGTTTTATCAATGTCACCTACAAAGTAAACATCTAGAAGAGTTGCAGCTTTCTTTTGTAAAATGTGTTAGTGTCAACGAATTTACTGGTTTAAGACTAAGACTCCTAAAACTATCAACTAACTTAGCTGAAGTAGCAGTATTATGCAAATCACAGTTGAGGTCCCCACATATAATAACGTTGGAGACAGAACATGATATCTCCTCTAAAATGTTTATTATCGGCGTAGCGTCAATATTTTTGTTTGGCCTATAGATAACTCAAAGAAGTAATCGTTGAAGACCAAAGTGAAGTTCTAAAAACAAATATTCAGACGTAGTATAAATATTTGATTTATACTCAGATCCACAATAAATATCGCTGCGGAGGTAGAGAGCTACACCACCTCTCTCACGACCAATTCTATCACCCCGGTAAAGTCTATATCCCTCAACGTCATAGGCACTGCTGTTAATTTCGGAGAAGAACCAGGTTTCGGAAACACAAATCACATCAACCTTGGAATTTATGAATAACAGACGAAATTCATCCAATTTAGGTGCAAGGCTTTGAGCATTGATTGCCCATTGACTGCCCATTTCACCGCCAGAAAACCCATCACTACGAAGTACACCAGATAGCATTGATTGCATAATTGGAAAGAATAAAAACAGTAATAAACAGAGAGTCACAAGCGCAAACAATAATAGAAAAACTTGCAAAAGAAAACAGAACAGATAATTTGACTAATGAAAACATTGCATGGGAAAATAAATTAAGTGATGGGATGATAATTTAAGAGAACAAATTATAATGACAAAAACAGAGATTACGGTAACTATTGTAAAAATGAGTTTAATGCTTGCAGGCGGTTTACTCGTTCGTCTTCGTAATGTGTTGATTGCAGCAATTCTTCTCAGTTGATGTCTCTCGGCAGCAGCATTTAAACTGTCAATGTCTTCTAATATGATGCTTTCTCCATCGTTGCTGAATTTGACGAGCACAGAACCGGATTTTGTATAAACAGTTGATAGTTTGCCTTCCTTTTTCATACGCGTAGCAAGCTGAAGAAGTGAACGATTTCTTGTAGTCAAGCTCTCATTCACAAACACCATCTTGCTGGATGCAGCAACAGCTTCAAAACCAAAGTCGCTTAACAGCAGTTGGCGTTTTGTTTTTTTTCTGTAGTCAGAGAGCGCTTTAAGCATTTTGTTTCTCTCTCCAGCACTAGCGAATTGTAGAATGACAGCTGGCTCATCACTTCTTCTTCGTTGCTTCGTGCGAAAAGAATTCTTTAAGATAGGTGGTGTTATCCTAATTTTCTCGCATAGTGTGTTGAATATGACGGTTAGGTTTTCTTTAGGCAATTGTGGAATACCAAAGACGACAGCATCTGTGACGAACTCTTTGCGTTCCAGCATATCACAACGCTTTCGTAGCTCTGCTACTTCCCCCGCTAATGTGCTGTTGATAACATGTTCGATGTTATTGACTCGCTGCGATAGGTCGGAGATGGCGGAATTTATATTTTTGACGTATTCAGCCAATTGCTGCTCTATGTTTAATATTTTTAGCAGCAATCCATTGCGAGTATCTGCCAACTCGCTCTTAAAGGATGCAATTATATCGTCAGTTTGCCTTTTAAGTGCGGCTTGAAGCGATTGTTCAGTCAGTCCTATAATACCAGGCGAGGGTGGTGGGTTTTTTGGGGAATTTAGCTGAGTTAGAGCAGACGTAAGTTTTGGCTTGATGGGCTTGCTCTGCTTCTTGTCAACCTTTTTGCACTCGTTGGATCCGTTAGTGATGGCCAAACTCGTTTGAGTCGAAGTTGAAGGTTGGTTTGGGGCAGTGTTTGATCCAGATCTGGTGGCAATCGACGACATCATGCACGGTTTGAGTAAATATATATATGCCCGCAGACACAGCACGCAAA
Source organism: Cheilosia vulpina (assembly GCA_916610125.1). NCBI lineage: Eukaryota > Metazoa > Arthropoda > Insecta > Diptera > Syrphidae > Cheilosia > Cheilosia vulpina. Next base: position 51,989,013 of record OU744276.1, on the reverse strand, counting down.
TAAAATAAAAAAAATAACTGTTTTCTTGCTAGAATTTTCAGATATATACCTACAGCTGTTTTTACTTTGAATTACTATATGCGCACACCGTATCTGTAACCCACGGGTTTTAATTAAGTTCGTATAAATAATTGACGAGTTTATAATACTTGTAATACGACTATTCACTCTCGAACATTCTATTCTTCTGGTTTTGATTGTTGCGACTCTGACCCTTCCGTCACTGCCAGGACAGACTTCGATGACAAGCCCGAGAGGCCATTTGACCGAAGGTAAGTTGCTGTCGTGAAAGATAACTATTCGCCAACTTTGACTTTGTCTGAAGGATAACGAACTTGCGAACTTGAAGATGGTGGAGAACCATCGCTTTCAAAAGAGGTGTTGTAGTTGTGATATTTTTTGATAATGGTGCAGGCGATTAGGATTAATGTCCAACAGCGTTTGTTCATTTATGGCCGTGAGGGGGCTCTGATTAAAAAATGACCAGGAGTGAGAGCCTCCAGATCGTTTGGGTCAACGGACATCGGTGAGAGAGGTCTTGAGTTCATTATGTACCGAAAGCACAACTGACACCGAAGAATGATTGAATTGATAGCTCGTTTAGCGGAGAGTATCCAGAAACGCTGGCGAATGATGTTGCGTAGGGTCTGACAAGCAGCATGCAAGGATGAACGTGGTAATACCATATAAGTACCTTTGTGCAAGAGTGAGTATGAGGCAGCAGTATTGGGTGCTTGGCTTCGAAATTGAGACTTGAATTCACAAGGGGGCCTCCAACTCGTATGACTGACTCCTGGTCCATAAAGGGAGATGGTTTCACTAATGGACTGAGTTCCATGGGTTCCTTCAGAAAGTCAGGTCCATTAACCCATAGGGTTAATTGTGATAAGTCCTTAGCAGTCGTTCCGCGAGATACCAAGTTAGCAGGATTGGCTTTAGTGGGGACGTGCTTCCAAGCGTAATCTTCAGTAAGTTCATGAATTTTGGAAACTCTCTTTGCGATGAACGGTTTCCACAGATACGATTGAGACCGGATCCAACCCAAGGTTATAGTAGAATCTGTCCAACACAATACAGAGTTAATTTTCAGTTTCAGTCAGTTTTTATTGCGGAGCTTTAAACCACTCTAAACGTTGAAGCGATACAATCTTCACAGGAGCGACTCTAGATTAAGAACAGATTAGCTGAACGCAGGAATTTCTGTGCTCATCGGTGGTTCGAAGATAAATGAATGCTCCGTAAGCCGTTACGACGCGTCACTGAATCCATGAATTTGAATCTCAATAAAATGTGCATTTGTAATGACATACCTGGGTATTTTGATCAAGTTCAGATGTGACATATCTTCGACATAGGTATTCCACTTGGAATGTAAATCCTTTGGTAAGCTTTCGCCCCAGTTGAGTTTCAGCTTCCATAGATGTTGTAGAAGTAATTTAGCTGAGACTATGATTGGGTTTAGTACTCCTTAAGGGTCAAAAAATTTGCCAAAGTTAGATAATATGGTTCGCTTAGTGATCGGTGATTGCTTGGATTGCATATCTGAGTAGGTATAGAAGAAAGTGTCGTCGTCTGGATTCCATTTCATCCCTAAGGCCTTAACAAATTGATTTTCGTTTATTTCTAAAGTTTTTTCGAGTTGCTCAACAGGTATGTCATATAATATGGCCTTTGAATTAAAGCACCATTTTCTTAGAGGAAATCCTCCCATTTGAAGAAGTTTGACGACTTCTTCTTTAATAGTAGCTTACTCTTATAAGCTGTATGATCCTGTCAAAAGATTGTCGACATAAAAATCATTCAAGACAGCCTTTTTTCCGAGTGGGGAGTTTGAACCTTCGTCCATAGCTAATTGTACCATAGATCGAACAGCTAAAAAGGCAGCCGGTCCAGTATCGTAAGTGACAGTACGAAGACTTAGATGCTTTACCTTTTCTAATGGGCTATTACGCCATAGAATGTATTGAAAGTTGGTATCATCCTTGTCTATTAGGACTTGCCGATACATCTTTACTATGTCCGCGCAAAGAAAATAACGATGTAACCGAAATCGAAATAGCTGTGAGAATATGTCATCTTGAATGGTCGGGCCCACCATGGGGATGTCGTTCAGCGATTTTCCGCTAGTGGTTTTAGCCGAGCCATCAAAGACTACTCTAAGCTTAGTGCTGGAGCTGTCTTCTTTTAAGACGGCGTGGTGTGGTAAATAAAAGTTGTGAGGTACCTGACTTACCAAAGTCGGTTGCAATTCTTCCAGATGATGAAGTTATTTAAACTCGTCGATGAAATTTGAATAATAGACCCGGAGTTGAGGATCCTTGAGTAGTAGTCCTGATGACTTTTCATCGGATCGTTTTTTATTCTCATATAGGTAACTAGGTATATTATGTATAAGTAATCTGTTTAGGAATTGTCATACCTACATGATCATAATGGCATATTTAAAAAACAAATTCTTATGTGTTCAAAGAGAGCTAATCGACAACGTTTATAAGTTGCACAGTATGGTTTTGGGGTCAGTTAATTTAATTCATATAATAAAAAAAAATATGTATTTCATAGGTAGGCAATTTGGTTTTTAGTTTAATTAGGTATTTTGGTACCAATCTTTTTGCATTGGGTTTTTTTTTTATTAAATTTGTATAAGAAATAATTCTTTTCTCGTATTATTTTTTTTTTTAATTCTAAGAGGTATGTAAACTCAAATTTAAATATTTATAACACACTCTCGCAGGAAATTGGTAGGTAAGCAATATTATTTATTTTATTGAATAGGTAAGTATGTATTGCCGGATTTGTCCGTTATACGGGAACAGTATAAATTAAATCAGATTTGTATGCACTTCAAATATTACGGACTCATTAGATTATTCGTAAAATAAGACAGTCTGTCAAGCGTTTAAATAACTTTTCATTGAATTTGGTTCGATGTCTATCTAATTTTTGGTAATGTGGAATAACCTAAAGATCCACAATGATATCAGAAATACGGAAACAAATTTACCGATAGAGTTGTAAAGTTAATTCGGAAGTCTACTAAGATAGACTTCACTAGAGTCGGACGTGTAAAGTGTCGTGGGGTGCGCGCTTTTCTCAATAAGAATAACTTTTCTCTCAATACAATTATGAAGTGTGAAGAAAAAATAGAACGTGGTGATGTAGGCAAAATTAGTTGCTCTGACTGCATTGGTTTTTTTTCACTCTTCCTGTGTTAATATACACGATACAGACATTGAATACATGAACTCAAATAATATTAAGTATAGGTGTGATAAATGCACTGTTTTGCGTCGAAAGTCGCTACAACAACAACCAAACGATGCGTTGAATCCAGCAATTGCCGCCGTTAAACAACAACAAAATACAGAAAAGTCCAAGAGAATAACGGCCACGACTAAACAACAACAACAACAACTCCAGCAACAGAATTCATGCAAGAAGCTAGCAGCAGCAGGAGCTAATCGACACTCAAAAGCTCCAAACCAGCAAGCAGACACATCTACACCTCCACAAACTAGTAAGATGACTGAATCTGCAACAGCAACTGAGACTATGAGTGGACAGCAAAAACATCGAAGCAACGGTCCAATAACAATGCAGCTTCTCTATGAGGAAATTCTCAGTTTAAGAAAAATAAACTCTGACTTTCTTTCCACCATACAGCAATTAAAAGAAGAGAACAAAACTCTCAGACTAAAGGTTAATAATCTTGAGAGCAAATTAAACTGGAGAGAGCAGAAACTGGTGGAAAATGTTATTGAAATTGTTGGTGTACCTGATGCTAACAACAATAATGCCGAGGATTGCGTGCAAAAGATTTTCAGTGACGCATTAAACATCTCTGTCACTACTGATGAAATCCAGAAATGCTACGTAAAGCGAATTACCAAAAGGAAATCATCAAGTGGATCGAAGCAGGAAGATAACATCATATGTGTCCATCTCTCGTCGCTGAATATTAAACAGAGGATTTTAAAGAGCAAACATAAAAATCTCTTTAAACATATGCAATGAAGATTACACTTTCGTTTGTGTGTACAGACACAATTCACAATCTTTTCATTTGTTTGTAAATGAATTTCAAACATTTTTATGTGATGTGAAATCAAATAACCTTGTTATTTTGGGCGATTTTAATTTGGACTTGCTAAGTAGTTCTCCTGTATTAGATGTGTATCTTGCACTTATGGCAGAGCATGAGTTAACCTCATTAGAAATGAGACTACTAGAACAGTTGCTGGTTCTTGCATTGATCATGTATTTGCACGTTTCCTAAGAATTTCTGTTAATTCTTGTTCTGGTATTTATTAATTTTAAACTCCAAATATCCGATCACTGTATGACTGGTTTAATTTTGAAAGGTTTAGAGAGTAGAAATGACAATAACCGCAATGCGGCATGTGAGCTGCGTACAACGAACTATTTACTACTAAATAATTTTCTACGTTTCGAAAATTAGGAATGGGTGTATGCTCATGCAAACGTTTCTAAGGCTTATGAAATATTCTTGAAAAAACTGCAAAGCTCTGCAAGTTACGTCACTGTCCCCAGAAAATCAACATTGATGCTTAAGCCTTGGATAACAAGTGTTCTTCTTAGAAAAATTCGGCAAAGGCATAAATTGCGCAAAAAATGTCGAAAACATCCACGAAATACTGGCTTAAGAAGTCGCTATAACAGCATAAGTCATAATATAAACAGTGAAGTACGGAAATGTTGTGATAATTACTACCACAATAGAATAAGGGCTGCGCAGGGAAATGTTAAACAGGAATGGAAAGTGGTTAATGAAATTATTAATCGAAACATAATCAGGCAAAATCTACTATTACGTTAAAAAACGGTAACATTAATGTTTCGGAACCTACTGAAATAGCTAATGAATTTAATGAATACTTTGCATCAGTTGGACAACATAACATACAAAGAGATAGTCTAAAAGTATGTAATAGTTATTGTTCTGAACCCAGATTTTCAGACAATCATTTTGTTAGTAATAGCTTCTTTCTTGAACCAATTTTCTTTAAATACCTCTAATTCCTGTGGTAGCGATCTTATTTCAAATGCTATGCTAAAAAGCATTTCTTATAATATTGTGGATATTTTGGAATATCTCTTTAATCTGAGTGTCCTGTCTGGTAGGTTTCCGGATGACTTAAAATACGGCGTTGTTATTCCTTTTTTTAAAAAAGGAAGCAGAAATGACAAAAAGAATTATAGACCGATAACATTATTGTCTTCGATTTCCAAAGTCTTTGAGAAATGCATTAAGAAAAGAGTATTGGATTATCTCAACAAAATTCATTTTTTTAGTCTAATGCAGTATGGGTTTAGAGCTGGGCTATCTACTGAAGATGCACTATTAGATTTCTGTTGCATCATACAAAAAGGTTTGGATGAAAAAAGATCGTGTGCTGGGCTTTTTGTTGATATAACAAAAGCGTTTGATATGGTCGACCACAGCATACTTTTAAACAAGCTGTATAATGTAGGTTTTCGTGGTTCAATACATAGCTGGCTATCTGAGAGACAGAATCCAAATCGTAAAGATCGGTACTAAACTTAGCAAATCTAGGATTATTAATCTTGGTGTTCCTCAAGGTTCAGTTCTTGGACCTATTTTATTTCTGATTTACATCAACTCTTTATTTACACAACCATTCGTAGGAAAGGTCAGAGCATTTGCTGATGATCTTGGTATTGCATACAATTCCGTCAATCCCTTAAATCTAGTGGCTGATATAAATAATGACGTTGAATTACTAAGAATCTGGTTTGCTGCAATAATAATAATAAAACAAAACTTATGTTCTTCGGTCTTATCAACCAGGAGTATCCGGATATCGATATCATATTCCATGCTCCTGGATGTACAAGGTACAACCTGTTTCATAGTTCATTTGCTGTTCCATGTTCCAATGTATCTTTTGACGTGTGTGTTCCCTGTCATGTCAATTGCTTTAAAATTGAAAATGTAAGCCATTTTAAGTATCATATCCAAAGTTTGAAGCAATATCTGCTCTCCACTATTCGTTGTTTTTATCGTCTACAAAAGCTCTGTAATTTTAATACTTTAAAAAGAATTTATTATGGGATATTTCATTCGAAATTACAGTACGGTATAAGCTGTTGGGGAAGTGGATATCTGAAATTTAAATTTGTCTCGTTAGTTTCCACGTCTTTATTCTTTTATTCAACAAAATGGAGAGAGCGAGTGACAGTTCCACTCGTTCCTCCTACATTATTTTTAGTGATCCCAAGTCTCTCTTACAATTTGGTTATTACAGTTCGGCCACTCTGACCATACAATCGACGACGATTGTGCTTAAAATATACGTAGTACTATATAATAGACCTAGTGTTGCCTTCCAGATATAAGCTATTTTGATCAACATTTTTACCGAACTCAGCCCATTTCTTTAATCTGCTCGAGTCTAGAATTCCATGATATGGTATCTGTGTCACTTGGAAACCCTCAATGTCTTCCACTAAGTAACGATCGTTTTCCCATTTTTTCTTTATAACATATGGGCCACGATATTTAGGTATTAATTTCTTATTAGTTCCAATGGAGGTGTCTACATTCTTAATTACGACAAAATCATCGACTTCAAATTGTTTGGGTAGGGTATGATGTTCGTTGAAATAGTGCAGATTGTACAGCTGGGACTTCTTGATTGCTTCAGACGCTTCACTGCGCATCTTAACTAAATCTACCCTATCGACATCTGTATACATCTAATCCAAATACTCCGTCAGCTCATCAACAATACGCCCCCTTTGTTCAACACCGAACAACAACTTGCTCGGGGAGACTCTGGTGCTTTTGTGATTAGTGTTATTTATGGCATATTCTACCTGAGTGAGTTTCTTCCGCCAGTCAGCATGCTCGGGGGACTCGGTCAACTTTGCTAACATTGCCTTCATATCGCGGTTAACACGCTCAACTTGGCCATTCGACTGTGGAGATGCTACAGCAACCTTGACGTGCTCAATATTACGCTCTTTCGTAAAATTAACAAACTCATGAGAAGTAAAACTTGTACCTCGGTCACTTATAATCCTACGCGGGCGACTATAATAGTCAAAATATCGCTCAAGAGAGTTAATTACCTCCCTTGTTCCGGGAGTATTTACGGGGTATAGTTTGACAAACTTTGTAAAACCGTCTATAACCACAAGAACGTATTTACTTCGCGAATTTATTGATGGTAGTGGACCGAAATGGTCGATATGTATCGTATCGAAAGGCTCTGCCCGCTTTGTTATATTGTACAAACACCGTTCGGTGTTTCTATGAGGTGTTGAGTTGTATATACACTTCAGGCAATTTCTAATAAATCGGTTCAACTTTTCCTTCACATTAGGAATCCAGTAATGTTTCAGAAGTTGATTAGCGCATTTGTCAATACCGACGTGACCATGTTTTTCATGTATCGATCGCATAACGTTTTCTTCGAGTCACTGCAGCGGCAACAGCGACACGGCTAAGCGCATCAACATGTGCCATTCGTTCACCTTTCCGATGCTGTACTTGGTAGTTATAATTCTCAAAAGTCAGCGCCCACTTTGCTATCCTAGGATTCACATCCCTTTTTCGTAAGGTTTGAGAAAGGGCTTCACAATCAGTAACAATAACAAACGGCAAACGGTCGAGAAAAGTATTAAAGCGTTCCAGGGCATAAACTACCGCTAACGTTTCTAACTCAAAACTAATTAGTCTGGATTCCGCGCTGGTAGTTTTCCTAGAAAAAAAAGCGACTGGGTGAAACTTATTATCATCTTGTTTTTGCATAAGGACCGCGCCAAAACCATGTGAGCTTGCGTCGCAATGCAGCTCAGTTTCTCGCTTAGGGTCATATATTGCCAACACTGGCGAACAGACCAACCTATCTCTCAACTGTTCAAAGGCGGCAGTACACTCATCGGTCCAAACAAACTGAACATCCTTCTTTAATAAGTTCGTCAACGGTCTGGCTATACACGAAAACCCGGTGACAAAGCGCCGGAAATAAGAAAACAGGCCGTTACATCTCTGGACTTCTTTCGCATTTCGGGGCATCGGATATGTTCGTATTGCCTCTAGATGATTATCATTAGGACGGATTCCCTTTTCATCTATATGGTAACCCAGGTAATCAACCCCGTTATACGCAAACTTACACTTCTTCATATTTAATTCCAAGCCCGCTGCCAGCAGCAATCGGAACACTTTACTAAGAATCTCAATGTGCGTTTGCATGTCTCTAGTTGCAATGGAGATATCATCGAGATATACAATGACTAACCCCCTATCGATCAACGGTTTTAAGGCTAAGTAGATATATCTCTGAAAAACAGCAGGTGCATTTTTGAGACCGAAGGGCATATAGATGTATTCGAATTGTCCAAAAGTTGTGACGAAAGCAGTATATTTCACTGATTCTTCAGAAAGTTTGATGTGATGAAATCCGTCTTTCAAGTCCAAAGTGGTAAAAATGCTCTTATTGGCAAAATATTCTAAACAGTCCTCTATAAGTGTTAACGGAAAATTGTCTCGGATCGTATGCTTGTTAAGGGCACGATAATCCACACACATACGTACTTCGCCATTCTTCTTCCTTACTAGTACGAGGGCTGATGCGTAAGGCGAGTCGCTATGTCTAATAACACCCTTTTCCAAAAGTCTTTCAATCGTATTCTGAACTTCCGTTCGTTCATAATAAGAGAGCCGCCGGTGTGAGCAAAATATTGGCACGTCCTTTGTCAAACTTATCTTCATGGAATAATCTATTGGATTTAATTCTACTTTGAGCTTCGAATAGTGTTCCTCAAAAGCAGCCTTAATAGCACTTGAATGAGTTGCAGACATTCGTTTATGTTCATTTCATAATTTACCCCATTACCAATCCCAACTGCACTTACTAATAAACCTAGATCAACAAAATTCCTCATGTCTTTATCGTCTTTACGTTCTACTGATTCTAATTCTGATACATCATAAATGTGCGCAACACTAACATCCTCCGTTGGAACTTTACAATCTTCGATTCTAATTTCATCTGTGGCTTTGTTATCGTTATTTTGTTTATTATCTGAGTCGGTTTTATTAATGACATCTACTCGGTTTGTATTTTTTAACAAATTAAAGGACATAAGTGAACTGATCGTTTCTTTCGACAAATTAAATGTTTTATTTCGTATTTCATGTTTTCTCAATTTTAACAAAAGGCCACGGTTATAAACTTTCTTCAAGCGGCATAAATAAAGATTAAATTTGTGTAAGGCATCCCGCCCGATAAGAAGGGGTACCACCGACTCGTCATCTGGAAGTACAATGAATTCATGAACTATTATTTTCTCTCCAAATCAAACTTTACATTTTATACTGCCATACATACATAAAAACTTATTCCCCATCCCTCGATATAATGACTGCCTCTTCTTTTCACAAACGAATGGTACAATGGATCGTCTTATAAAACTAATTGGGCTACCGGTATCAAAGAGAGAAAATAACGACTTAGACTCAGTCCACTTATTCCATTGATTAATGAAGGCAACACTTACTGTTTGGAAGGGCTTTATCCTCTCAGCTAATTCATCAGCGCCAGACCAGGCTAGTGCCTCACAGTCATCTTGGTCTTCGGTATATTCCTTTACAGCAGCAGTCACACGTTTCTTCTTCGGGAGTTTTGATGGAAGTGTCCCACTTCGTGACAAGTAAAACAAGAGTTGATCAGACGCTTTGGCTTCGGGCACTGACTCTGATAGTGCCCGAACTGGGAGCAATTGAAACATCGCACTTGTCCGACATCGGCATTCGGCGCTTGAACGGCGACAGAAGCAGCATTTGACTTCTTTGGAGTTGCAGTGACGTATGCAGCGGAAACAGCAGCTCTCATCGGGGCACTCAGTCGGACACGTCTCTTCTCATAGCGGTCCAATGATAATTTCAGCTGTTTAAGAGAAGTCGCACCCATCAATGTAGCAGCGTTACTACTGCGGTCGTTTAAACCCTCAATAATGCATTCAATTACGTCAGCTTCTGGAATATTAGCTTGCGACGCAATTTCCTGCATTTCGATGACGTATCTCTTTACAGACTCTGTGGGTTTCAGTGTGCGTAGTTTTAACTGTTGAAATACCTCGTTCATAGTTTGCACGCGGCCAAATTCCTCCATCAGGGCTTCCTTTAGTTCCTCATATGTGTGTACGGAAATGGCTCGTAAGAACATTTTAGCAGTACCGCTGAGCACACGCCGTATATTCACAAATTTGTCACGATGATTGCCACCCAACACCGCGAAAGCATCCTCGATGTCATCGAACCACTTCCGAATATCGTAAGTATCGTCGCCACTAAAAGGGTGCAACATGGCTTCAAACGCAACAAAATCAAACTTATTGCCACCTGTGGCTCCCAATTCCTCCTTCAGCATTTGTAGTTCCTGTTGTTTGCGAAGCAATTTTATCTCTTGCTCCACCTTTGCTAATTCGGCATCGGTTTGAACCTCAGGTGTCCCTCTCTGCAGCCTCGATTTCCGCACTTCGGTCGTCTTCTGGGCGTCGGTTATTTTCTGGACATCGGCGTTCGTCTGGGCGTCGGTCGGCATCGTTTTCTCTGGTGATCATTAACTGGTCGTACATTGGACGCAATTCGGCCACGGCGGCATCTTCCGCGAACTGCACGTTGGCTTCAGTTAGCGCCTGAATTATTACTTGACGTTGAACGTAGGCCATTTAATAGGATTTTTAGCTTTTTTGAGTCCAGATCCCACTTCGGAAATGTAATCGATCCTGGGATTACTCCGAAAATAATAGATTAAATTTGTCTCGTTAGTTTCCACGTCTTTATTCTTTTATTCAACAAAATTTAGAGAGCGAGTGACAGTTCCACTCGTTCCTCCTACATTATTTTTAGTGATCCCAAGTCTCTCTTACAATTTGGTTATTACAAAATAAAAAATATTATAAGTAATATATTTCTCTTTATTTTGTATAATGAAATTGTTTTCTTATTTTAATTTGTTCACCCCACAATAATTACTTTTAAATAATGTGACATTTGCCTCTATTTATGTTAATTAATACAAAATGTCACTAACTATTCTCAAAATTTTTAGCTGCAATATTTATTATTAGTTTTGAAGATTATAAATTGTAACATGAGGATAATGAAATAAATAAATAAATAAAATAGAGAACGGTGTTTTTTGCCGAAATTAAAAAGAGAAACCCACACAATGTTCTATTTTATTACTCAAAACTGGAAAAATATAAATAAAACTAACTACCCTCTACCTGCATTCAAAATTATTCTATTGCTTCTGCCAAATGTAAAAAAAAGGATTGAATTTATAAATGATCTACCTCTTTTCACAATTCTTACGATATCCTTATCCCATTCAAATTACATGAAATGAACTTGGGTTTTTCTAGATTTTGTAAAGATGTAAATTTATGGAGAAATTCTATAAAATTATTAAGTTGACAAGTTTTTGATTTTAAGATTTATAGCCCCATAAAAAAATGTACTAATATACAAAACGGCGATACTTATTCCGCGAATTGTCCGTTTTTTTTTTTTGAATGATTGTTTGAATTAAGTAAATGGACCTTAGTGGCTTGGATAACGTCAAAATTATAGTTTTTATATCACCAATATATTTAAGGTAGCATTCGGATGTAAAAGATATAAGAAAGAAATCCAATTCTCAATTCATCTGCGCTTTGAGCAGAATTAAAGAATCTTATAAATCGTTAATGCAGAAATTCTTCCAAAGAAAAATAAATGCACCTCCAACTACACGCAAAATAGGTACCTGTTCGTTCATCTCATTCATAAAAGCAACAGACGACAAACCTGAAAATTATGAAATCGAACCAAAAAGGGAGAGAAAGAATAGAATACAAAACCCACCCCTCATCCACACTCTGATCTCTGAAATCGGAAAGGGAAATCATATCAGAAAACAGCAATGCAAATGTATACGCATTCATTCAAGTAAGGATTTTCGCGTTACACTTGGGTGGCTTTTCTTTTAAAAAAATATATCAGCCACCAGCGCTGACACCAATGCAACCGCCACCAGTGAGGTTGCTGCGCCTACTGAAGTAAACCAACAAAAGTTATGATCTTCACCGCTCTAAAATATTTGAGCTTAAATATTTTGACACCCGTAGCGCAATGGTAGTATACACGAAGTGATAGTACTATAATTTTTATATCATGGTGGTATTCACGATCCGATGCAACTGGCCTTTCATTCATATCATTGCGAAAGTGCAACATTTTTTTCGCACTACAACAACAAAATGTACTGACTAAAATGTTGCAACACTTTAGCACTTCATCTATACCCTTACCCTTACAACAGAGTAAAGTGTAGCCTTGTCCAGGTGATAATTCGCTAAATTTTTAATTTCTATGTGTAGCTATCGGAAAACAATAAAGAGAATGCAAAACAAAAGTAAGCGTCGCCCAAGGGATAATCCAGTCAAAAAATGAACAGAAAAAAAGGTTCATGATATCATCTTCGTCTTTACTCTCCTCATCATATAAAATATCTTTTCTTTTTCGCCTTTTTATGCCCATCAGTTTACCCTTCAGCCTATTTTCGGTCGTACTATGAAATATAGAGATTTTTTTATAAGCCTTACAACACGAATGTGGAATGCCTTGCACAATTCAGTCTTTCCTCCTCAATGCAATTTGCAGGCATTTTAAACCTCTATCCCAATTTCCTTAACGCCCGCGCTGTGTACTTCAAACTACGCCATAAGAGTAGTCATAACCTCTTTAGCACGTCTCTATTATAAAAAAAAAATTAAAAGACAATTTTTCCGTTCAGAAAAAATTGAAAGATTTTTTTAGGACATAATGTCAATTGTCAAACTGGATCTGCCATTTGTTTCAGTTTTGCAATAGTCGAGAAAAAGTGTGTTCACGATCTGATAAAAAAAATTGAATTTCGTAATTTTATTAGGTCTATTAAACCGAATTGTGAATACCGCTATTATAATTTGAAATAAAATTTACTTTTTATCTATCTAAGAATTATTGTTAAAAGCGCTGCATTGTCTAATAACAAATGACTTGTTGCAACACTCGCCATTCGCGTTCTAAGCATAATGCAAAATGAAAATGGCGAATTATTATTCTTTTGTAAATTAAGCATTATTTTAATATAAATATAAGGTAAAATAAATACGACTCAGCGACTTCGTGAGCAATAGACTTTTTCATCTTGACTTCTCCCCACCCGAGATATATACAAGGTGGGCCAAAAGAAGTCATCCGATGTTGTTTGGCTCTCATTTTTTTTCTAAATGAAAAACTTCGATTCTGTTTTTTGATTATGTTTATTTGAACCTTAAGAATTTTATTGGTCAAGTCGAGAAGACGATATCGGCCAAATCGGCGCCGTCAAAAAACCATACAAAAAAAAAGTATGGAACGGTTAAGTCGGGCGATCTTGCGGGCCAGTGAAAATCGCCACAACGAGAGATTAGGCGACCTGGGAACACCGCCTTCAGAATATCGGTTGTGGCTCGCGCAGTGTGTGCCGCAGCTTCGTCCTGTTGGAACCACATGTCCTCTGGTCCTAATTCGTCCAATTGCGGCAGAAAAAACTCGGTTAATGGCCCTATAGCGCGCACCGTCCACTGTTGTCGTTTGACCAGCGGCGTTCTCGAAAAAAAATGGCCCGATGACTCCTCCAGCGTGAACAGCGCAGCATTCAGTAACTTTGAGCGGGTGTAATGTTCACGTACACACTGAGGTGGAAATGAGCCTCATCGCCATTTATGAATTTGGTCGAAAAATCGTCCACTTCGTCCTAGAGATTGAGGATGGCTTGGGCGTAGGTTACACGCGTTTGGCGGTCAACAGGTAGTAGCTGAGGCAAGGACTGGACTTTGTACGGGAACATGCGCAAGTCTTTAACCAAAATTCGCCTTAGGGACGACCGGCTGATGTCTAATTGCGAGGCACGGCGTCTGGTCGATGTTTCCGGCGACAGCTCAACATCCTCGTCCACAGCGGCGATATTCTCAGCACAACGGGCTCTCCGAGGCCGACCACTCTTCGCAACGTCTCGTGTGGTCCCATACTGTTATTTGTATTTAAATTAATTGAAATTGGCAAAGAAAAAAAAAACATACAAAAAAAAAGAATTTAGGGTTAATATAAGCCATGTTGGAATCCAGCACTAGGCGTGTCTTGACGTGTTTCTTAAAGTGTCGTGGGGTGCGAAGCTTTAAGTTTTTCTTTTCTTCCAAAGTCAAGTATTTTTCTTTTTAAAAAATTAATTGCCCGGTTTGCAATGACAATAGATCGCAACGATGCAACAAAAATACAGTGCTACAGGCAGATTTAGATTAACTTATAACCAATAATCTTGCTCATCGCTGCGACAATTGTTCTGTTTTGCGTCGCAAATCACTTCAAAAACCATTACCAATAACACCTGGTTCACAACAAAAGCAGCAAAAATCCGCAACAACAAAGTCATCATCAGTTCCAGTCAATTGTACCTCACTTTCTTTGCAACGTAAAAAAATACCTCCTTAAATAACAACGACACCTATGCTTCCCATGCATCAACAACACCTAAAACGCCGGCCGCCCATGCAAACATTGCATCACTTTCGTCTCAATGTGTAGCAGAATCTTCACCTGGCACAGTGGACGTCAGTATGTCAACCGAAAGTTTAACCGAAAGTTTGACCAAAAGTTCACTAACGTTGCAACTTCTTTACTCTGAAATTCTCGACTTGAAAAAAATCAACAGTGATTTTCTCAGCAAAATACAGCAGCTGAAAGAGGAAAACCAAACATTGCGTATGAAAGTGGCGAATATGGAGGGCAGGGTGAACTGGAGTCAACTGGAGTTGGTTGTTGAAATTGTTGGTGTTCCTGACTTAAATAGTTCAAGTGCAAGAGAGACATAAAATGTGATCTTTGAAAAGCTTTAAATATATCTGTTTCTACTGATGATATACAGAAATGTTATGTTAAGAACATTAAAAAAGTTAAGCATACGAGTGCAACTACAACTTCTTCATCTAATGAGCAAGTTGGTATTTTCTTTGTGCATTTCTCTTCACACAATGTCAAGTGGAAAGTGATGGAAACCAAAAAAATGCTAGGAGGAAGCTGAACTCATCGCCCTTTACTGTTGGTAGCAGTAGTAGTTCAAATGTTTTCATTAATGATAGCTTGACTAAATATTCTAAGGCTTTATTTATGGCAGCTAAAAGATGTAAAAGGGAGAATAAATTCAAATATGTATGGTTTAGAAATTCTCATATTTTAATGAGGAAATCTGATAATAGTGAGGTTCTTGTCATAAAATCTTTTGAAGATTTAACTGCTCTTCATGGGCATTGATATAGAATAATTTCTTCGATCTTGTGCGTGACAGCCTCACTGTAAGAATAGATACAGATATATAGATATAATTCTGATAGTATTTTTGGCTGTGGCAATTCTTTTTTCGTTTTTCACCAAAATATTCGTAGATTGCGTCAAAACTTTGATTTACTAATTGGTCATCTAGAAACTTTAATCTTATAATTTTAAAAAGATATGTTGGTTTTTCTATCCTTTCCTTATCACCTAAAAAATCAGAATATCGTCTTAAACCTTGGATAACTTGTTCCCTTGTTAAAAAAATAAATATTAAACACAAATTGAGGCAAAAATGTTTGAAACATCCAACGAATAACAGCTTAAAAAGTTGCTTCAAAAACTTTTGTAAAAAAGTGAACAAGGCAGTGATTAATGCGCGGGATATGTATTATCGTTCCAAAATACTTAAGGCAATGGAAATCTTAAGAAGGAGTGGCAAGTTGTTAACAGTATTTTTAATCGAAAAGTTCCAACTAACACAGATCCTATCATACTGAAGAACGGAGGTAGTGGCGTTAGAAATAGCCAACGAATTTAGCAATTACTTCGCCTCCATTGGAGAATCCTCTTTTTCAGACAGTTCGCAAACTTCCTTTAATTGTTGTACTAAGCCTGTTACTCTATGTAATGGCTTTAGAAACAGCTTCGCTTTTGAGCCTATCACAGGATTTGAATTGGTAAAAACTAGCAATTCTCTGCCTAACTCTAATTCGTGCGGTAGTGATGAGATCTCGAATCTGGTTCTAAAGAATATTGGTCTCAATTTAGTAGACATTTTGTCTTATCTTTTTAATATCAGTATTATGTCTGGAACTTTTACCACTGATCTGAAATGCGCCATAGTAATTCCCTTATTTAAAACAGACAAATCCAATTACTGACCAATTCCGTTGTTGTCTTATGTTTCAAAAGTTTTTGAAAAAGTAGTTAAAACGAGAATCCTAGCCTATCTCAATAATTTTGATTTTTTTAGTCCCCTACAGTTTGATTTTCGGACTGGCCATTCCACTGAGGATGCTCTCCTGGACTTCTGCTCTATTTTATATAAGGGTTTAGATGACAAACTATTCTGTGCTGGCCAATTTGTCGACATCTCCAAGGCATTTAATATGGTTGATCACGTAATTCTCCTAGATAATTTATAGGCCGGATTCAGAGGATTCATTTACGACTGGTTTGAGTCATATCTTAAAGATAGAATACAGCGAGCTAAAATTGGAAGCAGTATAAGCAGTCGTAGAACTCATAACTTGGGAGTACCCCAAAGTTCTGTACTTGGTCCAATTTTATTCCTAATATATATAAATTCCTTATTTTCAATTCCATTCTTAGGTAAAACTAAAGCCTTTGCCGATGACCTTGGCATTGCTCATTGTTCAGTTAGTCCATTAGATTTAATATCTAACATAAACCATTATGTATCCTCACCAAGATGCTGGTTTGCAGAAAACAGGCTTATTGTTAGTAACAAAACTAAACTGATGTATTTGAGTCTTACTGAACAGGAGCTCCCCGACTCAGAAATTGTTTTTCATTCCCATGTTTTTGTTAGTCATAAACTATCGAGCAACATCTGCAATTTCCCAAATGGTCCATATTTCAATAGAAACGCAGATTGCAGTCCTAATTGCTTCAAAATTTAAATCGTTGATAGTTTTAAGTACCTTGGAGTGACTATTGACAAAATTTGAACTGGTCCACGCACATTTCTCTTTTGAAAAAATATCTTCTTTCCTCTATTCGCTGTTTTTTTCGTCTTAAAAAGGCATCCCGCCCGATAAGAAGGGGTACCACCGACTCGTCATCTGGAAGTACAATGAATTCATGAACTATTATTTTCTCTCCAAATCTAACTTTACATTTTATACTGCCATACATACATAAAAACTTATTCCCCATCCCTCGATATAATGACTGCCTCTTCTTTTCACAAACGAATGGTACAATGGATCGTCTTATAAAACTAATTGGGCTACCGGTATCAAAGAGAGAAAATAACGACTTAGACTCAGTCCACTTATTCCATTGATTAATGAAGGCAACACTTACTGTTTGGAAGGGCTTTATCCTCTCAGCTAATTCATCAGCGCCAGACCAGGCTAGTGCCTCACAGTCATCTTGGTCTTCGGTATATTCCTTTACAGCAGCAGTCACACGTTTCTTCTTCGGGAGTTTTGATGGAAGTGTCCCACTTCGTGACAAGTAAAACAAGAGTTGATCAGACGCTTTGGCTTCGGGCACTGACTCTGATAGTGCCCGAACTGGGAGCAATTGAAACATCGCACTTGTCCGACATCGGCATTCGGCGCTTGAACGGCGACAGAAGCAGCATTTGACTTCTTTGGAGTTGCAGTGACGTATGCAGCGGAAACAGCAGCTCTCATCGGGGCACTCAGTCGGACACGTCTCTTCTCATAGCGGTCCAATGATAATTTCAGCTGTTTAAGAGAAGTCGCACCCATCAATGTAGCAGCGTTACTACTGCGGTCGTTTAAACCCTCAATAATGCATTCAATTACGTCAGCTTCTGGAATATTAGCTTGCGACGCAATTTCCTGCATTTCGATGACGTATCTCTTTACAGACTCTGTGGGTTTCAGTGTGCGTAGTTTTAACTGTTGAAATACCTCGTTCATAGTTTGCACGCGGCCAAATTCCTCCATCAGGGCTTCCTTTAGTTCCTCATATGTGTGTACGGAAATGGCTCGTAAGAACATTTTAGCAGTACCGCTGAGCACACGCCGTATATTCACAAATTTGTCACGATGATTGCCACCCAACACCGCGAAAGCATCCTCGATGTCATCGAACCACTTCCGAATATCGTAAGTATCGTCGCCACTAAAAGGGTGCAACATGGCTTCAAACGCAACAAAATCAAACTTATTGCCACCTGTGGCTCCCAATTCCTCCTTCAGCATTTGTAGTTCCTGTTGTTTGCGAAGCAATTTTATCTCTTGCTCCACCTTTGCTAATTCGGCATCGGTTTGAACCTCAGGTGTCCCTCTCTGCAGCCTCGATTTCCGCACTTCGGTCGTCTTCTGGGCGTCGGTTATTTTCTGGACATCGGCGTTCGTCTGGGCGTCGGTCGGCATCGTTTTCTCTGGTGATCATTAACTGGTCGTACATTGGACGCAATTCGGCCACGGCGGCATCTTCCGCGAACTGCACGTTGGCTTCAGTTAGCGCCTGAATTATTACTTGACGTTGAACGTAGGCCATTTAATAGGATTTTTAGCTTTTTTGAGTCCAGATCCCACTTCGGAAATGTAATCGATCCTGGGATTACTCCGAAAATAATAGATTAAATTTGTCTCGTTAGTTTCCACGTCTTTATTCTTTTATTCAACAAAATTTAGAGAGCGAGTGACAGTTCCACTCGTTCCTCCTACATTATTTTTAGTGATCCCAAGTCTCTCTTACAATTTGGTTATTACAAAATAAAAAATATTATAAGTAATATATTTCTCTTTATTTTGTATAATGAAATTGTTTTCTTATTTTAATTTGTTCACCCCACAATAATTACTTTTAAATAATGTGACATTTGCCTCTATTTATGTTAATTAATACAAAATGTCACTAACTATTCTCAAAATTTTTAGCTGCAATATTTATTATTAGTTTTGAAGATTATAAATTGTAACATGAGGATAATGAAATAAATAAATAAATAAAATAGAGAACGGTGTTTTTTGCCGAAATTAAAAAGAGAAACCCACACAATGTTCTATTTTATTACTCAAAACTGGAAAAATATAAATAAAACTAACTACCCTCTACCTGCATTCAAAATTATTCTATTGCTTCTGCCAAATGTAAAAAAAAGGATTGAATTTATAAATGATCTACCTCTTTTCACAATTCTTACGATATCCTTATCCCATTCAAATTACATGAAATGAACTTGGGTTTTTCTAGATTTTGTAAAGATGTAAATTTATGGAGAAATTCTATAAAATTATTAAGTTGACAAGTTTTTGATTTTAAGATTTATAGCCCCATATAAAAATGTACTAATATACAAAACGGCGATACTTATTCCGCGAATTGTCCGTTTTTTTTTTTTGAATGATTGTTTGAATTAAGTAAATGGACCTTAGTGGCTTGGATAACGTCAAAATTATAGTTTTTATATCACCAATATATTTAAGGTAGCTGAACGATAAGAGGCTTTTCCTACCGCGATCAAGAACAATTTGTTGAATGGTATCGGTATACCAACAGGGAAAATTCTCGATCTGAGCCGCGAATACTTGATGGAAAGCACAACTGCAACAAGTGTCGAGGAAACGAGCGAAACGAACGAAACGAAAGAAAAAGTACTGTGCACGTCGACTATACGACAACAATTGTTTGCTTTATTTTTCATTATGTTTAATAATACCTCGGTTCTCACTTAATGTGAGATACAACCGTTTAAATAATATTTTAAATATGGCTAACCCTAACATTTTGGCGCCACGTTTAAATTTAAAAGTAGTTATGCTATCTGTTAGTTTCTATGTATTTATTGTGTTGTTTTTCATTTTGTTAACAATTTGTTATAATGCTTAAGTCTGCCTCAACATTCCGCCCCCTTTGAAAGTACTCTACTTTCAAGCCGGTAAAAGTGCCAGCTTCCGAATTGGGCGCTTGAAGACTCCTCTTGACGTTCTAACTTCAGCAACTCGGACCTTTCCGTCACTGCCTTTGATGACTTGAATGTCTCTTCCCATGAGCCATCGTTGTGGGGGTAGGTTGTCTTCATGAATTAGCACCATAGCGTTGACATGAAGATTCTCCTGGTCTGAGGCCCATTTTGATCGTTGTTGGAGCTCACTTAGATATTCCGCCGACCAAGTCCTCCAGAAGTGCGATTTTACTGCGTTTATACGTCTCCATCTTTGTAGGTAGCTGATGTTAGGGGTCTCGTCAGGTACCTCTGGAACTGCCTTTAGTGATGTGCCAATGAGAAGGTGGGCAGGTGTAAGAGCCTCGTAGTCATTGGGATCTGAAGATAGTGGGGTGATTGGCCGAGAATTCATGAGTCCCTCGATTTCGACCAGTGATGTAGCTAGTTCCTCGTACGTTAGCTTGGCGTTACCGAGTGTTCTTGTCAAATGGCCCTTTGCTACCTTGACCGCAGCTTCCCACAATCCCCCGAAGTGAGGAGCCCTGGGAGGAATAAAATGGAAGTTTATACCTTGATTAGTACAAAAATTTGATATAGAATCTTTGGACGATTTTTCAAAGAAACGTTTACTAATTTCTAAGAGCTTTGTTTGTGCGCCTACGAAGTTGGTAGCATTGTCGGAATAGATATCCGACGGAAGTCCCCGACGACCTATTAGCCTTTTTAAGGCTGCTATAAAAGCTTCTGACGAAAGATCTGTTACTGCCTCCAAATGGACAGCTTTCGAGGAAAAGCACACAAACACGGCGATATACGCTTTGTATGGTCTCTTGCCACGAATTTTTAAATATGTCATCACAGGTCCGCAAAAATCTACGCCACAGCATGAAAATGGACGAGATACTCTCAATCTCTCCAGTGGTAGATTTCCCATGATTTGTTCTAGTAATTTTGGCCTGTATCTGACGCAGTGTATGCATCTCCCAACTACTTGACGTGCGATTTCTCTTGCATTTACAATCCAAAACTCTCTCCGAATTAGACAAACTAGCATTTTTGGACCAGCATGGTAATTCGTCAAGTGTAAATGCCTAACCAAAGAAGAAACGAAACTGCTATTTTTTGGTAACAGCAATGGATGCTTTTGACAAGTTGGTAAATTCGCATGTTTTAAACGACCTCCTACCCTTATTAGCTCGATCCCTGTGGTATTATCTATGAAAGGGGCAAGCCACTTTATTGATCCTGTTAGATATCGATGTGATCGTAAGGATTTTAGCTCTTCGGCGAAGGATGTCTGCTGGATGATCCACACTATGCGATTTACCGACGTTTTCAGCTCGTTCGCTGAAAGAGTTTCAGTTTTTCTAACTTGCTGCTTTCGTATGCGGTTGCAGAATCTCAGGACATATGCAAAAACTCGAATAATTTTTAAATATGAACTATATTTTGTTATCATTTCCAATAGGTAAATTGACGACTGCTTCTTCTGACAAAGAAGTACTGTTTTGCGCATTTCCAGACATAGTTCCTCTTGTGCTAATATTCTCTTCGATGATTGTGGCCATTTGTCTGGGCACGACTGTAGAAACTTAGGACCCGAAAACCAAATCGACTGCTGCAACTCATTCACCGTGCATCCTCTTGATACACTATCAGCTGGATTATCCTCACCCGGAACATGCCGCCAGGTGGCTTCAGCAGATTTCTCCTGGATTTCTGCAACCCTATTTCCGACGAACACACTAAGTTTAGATGAGTGAGTATTTATCCAGTGAAGCACGATCTCAGAATCGGTCCAAAAGAATACTTGAGCGTACGAATCTTGAAAAATGTTCTTTATTTTTGCCCAAAGTCTTGCCAATAAGTGTGCCCCACACAATTCTAGACGTGGAAGCTGCTTACGCTTAGCCGGGGCGACCCTAGACTTCGCCACTAACAAATTTGTTGTCAGCGTTCCATCTGCCGATGACGTTCTCGTGTATATGCAGCATCCATAAGCACTCATGGATGCGTCGCAGAACCCATGTATCTCCACTTCTCCTTTGTTCTCTGCCAACACATACCTCGGAACGGGCAGGTTCTGGAGAGAATTCAGGTCCGAAAGAAACTGCTCCCACTCTGTGTTTATGTTTTGGGGAATTGATTCATCCCAGTCGAGCTTTTCGACCCATAACCTTTGCAGAATAATCTTTGCCCGTATTATTATAGGGCTTAGCATACCCATGGGATCGAAAAGTGACGATGCCAAGGAAAGTATCGATCTTTTGGTAAATTTTGAAAACGTTCGATTGGGTTTGTACGAAAATTGGAATTGGTCGACTTCCGAGTTCCAAGTGATTCCTAAAGTACTTGTAAGACTATCATCGACTACTTTTAAGTCTTTTGTTTGCTTGTTAGATAACGCCTCGGAGATCATTTTATGGTTGCTGTGCCACTTTGACAGCTCGAATCCGGCGGACGCTAAGATCGTAGTGACCTGCTGCTTGATTTGTAAGAGTGACCCTAAATCATCGGCTCCGGTGAGCATGTCATCCACATAAAAATCAGACTCAACAACCTTAGAGCCTATACTATAAGTTTCCTTATACCTGTCGGCTAGGAGACTAAGACAGCGTATAGCTAAAAATGGCGCAGAAGACGTCCCGTATGTTACTGTATTTAGCTGGTACGTTTTTATCGGAGTTTGGTTATTTTCTCGCCAAAGAATATATTGGAATCGGCGTTGAGATTGATGAATTAGCACCTGCCGATACATCTTTACGATATCTGCCGTTAGAGCGAATTTAAAAAGTCGAAAGCGAAGCAAAATAATGAATAAGTCATCCTGAATCGTTGGACCAATCATTAAAATTCCGTTCAGTGATACTTGGGAAGATGTGCGACATGAGGCGTCGAAAACCACCCTCAATTTGGTAGAGGTACTGTTTGGCTTCAGTACACACTGATGAGGAATAAAATAATGAGGTAATTGTAAATTCGGGTTCTTTACCATTGACATGTGTCCTAACTCTTCGTATTCTTTCAAGAACTTCGCATATTCTTCTTTCAACGTGATTTGTTTGTCTAGCCTGCGTTCGAGAGACAGAAATCTTCTAAACGCAATATCATAGGAAATTCCTAAACACCCTGGATCCTTTTTGAAGGGTAATTGAACCGAAAGGCGACCACTGGGGAGAACTTCTACTGTCTCTAGGAAACGAGCTTCGCATTGAATCTGTTCATCGGTCCATTTCTGTCTTCGACTGCTGGTTTCCTCCAATTCCCAAAACCTTTCGACATACGTTTGAAGTAAATCGTCTTGAGTAGTTTGACAACATAGAGAGTTTGTGGTATTTCCTGGGATATTGCATCTTCCTGACACTATCCATCCTAGTCTGGTTTTTTGTAAAGTTGGCAGTCCTGGCCCTAACTTTATCTGACCTAGTGAGAGCATATCAAAAAAGGCTTCTGCTCCTAATAGTAAGTCGATTTCTGAAGCCTCATTGAAAGCTTCGTCGGCTAGTTCAAGATTACCAGGCAGTTTCCAGTCCGCTACTACTAATGATTTGTCCGGCTGATGCCCCGTGATGCTCTGAGTTACTACGAATTCCAATGACAGCTCAAAGTTATTGTATCGAGATCTAATGATGGTTTGCGTTTGAAAGCTTGAATGGGTTTGTGATGAGCCTACTCCAATGATTTCCAAATGCCTTTTGATTCTATGAAGGTTGAGGGTACGCACGAACTTATCGCTCATCAAGCTAATTTGCGACCCAGAATCAAGCAATGCTCTGCCTATTTGGTAATTTCCTGTTGAGTCCTGTACGAGGACTAATGCTGTAGCTAAAATAACTTGACTAGGTGTTTTCGAAATAGTTGAGTTTGTTGCCGTATTAACTGCTGTTGAGGAAGTTCCCTCACCACTACTTGAAGCGCTTTCTTGTTTCTCTCGATGCAGTAAAGTGTGATGAGGTTGCTTACATGTTTTGCACCTATGTGCTGATGGGCATTTAGACATGTTATGTCCTTTAGCTAGGCAGTTCAAACAAAGGCCTAGTTTTTTCGTATTAGAAAACCTATCAGGAATCGAGAGTTTATTGAAGCTGGGACAATTTGAGATGAAATGACTATTATCTCTGCAAAATGTACACGATTTTTGTACAAGCGCCAATGAAGTTTGTGATCGCATCGCAGATCGGTGGGTTTTTGTAGGATTTGACGATCTTTGATGCGAAGCCGAATTGTCGAAGCGATCTAAATGAAATGCCTTAGAATCTCGAGCCTCCAGGTACTGGCATCGTTTGCCCATCATCTTAGCGCATTCATCCCAAGTAGGAAGCTTGGAATAGTCTAACTGCTCATCCCACTTAGCTTGCGTTTCCTTATCGACTTTTGACATAGCAATGTAGATTATTATTGCATTGCATATGTCGGTTTCCTTTCCGATAGATAAAAGAGAACTATAAATGGCTGATATGTTATCTACCAACTTCCTGAGTTGCGACGACGATGTTTTTGAACACTGCGGAAGCTCAAACATAGCAGCAATACTCTCAAGAAATATAAGAGTGTCGTTATCGTATCGCTCTTTCAATTTATCCAAAGCCTTGGAATAATTTTCCTCAGTGACTTGGAATGCGCGAATAGTTCCCAGCGCTGGACCCGAGAGACACGAAAGCAAATGGTTAAATTTCTCTATTTTTGTTAAGGTGAGATCTGAATTAACTAAATTTTCGAATGAATTCATAAAATTCTTGTATTCGGAGTACTTCCCGTCAAATTTGGGCAAATGAAGATGTGGCAAGCGATTATGTTGGGGTTGTGGTAATGAAAATGAGGCATCAAAGGTACTACTTCGTCTTCCTGGCCCCATAAGAGCGATGATTTTCGTTTTTGTTGTTACATACAACTCCTCCAATTCACATCTTCCGGTATCCGTTGGCTGCAAACGCTCTATCTGAGTTTGGAATGATAGTCCTTGCTTGAAGTAGGACTCCAAAATACCTAACCTACACTCTAGTTCTATAAGTGATGGATTGGGTGTTTTTTCAATAAATGTTTTGATGCGGGTAATACTACTTTTTGTAGTCGCGCGTTGTTGTTTCAACTCCTCCTCTTCGGGCATGGTGAGCGAAGTATTTGATCGCCAAAGATGGTAATACAAAATATGGTGGGCAAATTCAACTAAAGATCTAAATTATCTTTCAAATGGTTTCCGCAATGACTCTACAACGACGACGATCCAACTATACCAACAACAATCGCACTAAAACTTCCTTGCGACAACAATCGAAGCAACCTTTGAACAGGAGAGCTAACGAGCACTGCAGGTATCTCAAACGCAAATATCCAACAACAGCAACAAAGCAACAACGCAACCCCAACCCAACCAACAACGATAATCCAAATTCAATATCCAAATTGTGTACGCGCCCGATTCGATTAATCGACGAATTATCCAATTGCCAATTCAATTAATTACGCAATTGAAAGCTATGATCTGACTACGAGTAGAGTTAGCCGATCGTGAACAAAGGATTACGCTGAACAGCAAGAAATATTACGATCTACTTAAACATCCAAGTATGTTTAATTGATTGATTTAATATGGAAACTCTAGAACATATTCCAATATCCAATCTGTATAATGTATATCCAAAATTGATTTTCCCGCGTAGACAAGGTATTTGTTGAAATAATTCAATTTATATCGATAGCTTATTGAAAAAGTTAACAAATTTGATGCAGTTGCAATTGCAATCCA
Organism: Cheilosia vulpina; assembly: GCA_916610125.1. Taxonomy (NCBI): domain Eukaryota; kingdom Metazoa; phylum Arthropoda; class Insecta; order Diptera; family Syrphidae; genus Cheilosia; species Cheilosia vulpina. The sequence continues at coordinate 51,963,258 of OU744276.1, read as the reverse complement.
ACTGTACGAGCTATTCAATGATACAATGATGCTGGTAGTGTGGTCCGATACGAATGAGCGAACAAAGAAGAATCAACAAAACGCATTGCGTGTGGTTTGATGACGTCGTGGGTGGTACGATTTTCGGCAATGCAACAACTATGAGTTTTGTCTTATGATGGCGCAATTATTTTAAAGATCAAGTGGCGAAACAAAGCTCTTCGAATTGATTTATATTATACTAAGCCAATTTATGTATGCTTACGTATATATTAATGAATATAAAACTGTTTCTACACATGCATGAATAGAGCAAACTTAAGACCAATGTGCGTTATTAATTTGGTTTTTGTTGTAGATGTTAAGCTGATTCGCATTGATTTTTAATTATATGTTGAGAATATGCATAGAGCGAGCGGTTATGCAATTCAGTGGCAACGCACATTCGTTTTAAATTAATGCACACGTACCTTTTGAGAAGATGTATACTTATCTACTCTTTGTTAAATTTTTCTTCTGCTTCTGCTGATCTCTTCCTTTTTGTCTTCTGGTGGATCTTTCTCGGGCTTCCTTCGATGGTAATTTACTGAGATGATGGTCCAGGTTCCAGAATCCACCGAATCACACAACCGATTACCGAATACCGAAACACGAATCTCCACAGTTTTGTATGTCCAACGTTTTTGGGAGAATATTTCACTTTGCACTTGTTCACGATTGTTTATTTCTTCGCGGTGAAACTATCGATTAGATCGGTGTTAAACTATATTAAACCGACTGACAAAAAAAGGTTTGTCCCACGTTTGAGCGCCAAAATGAACGATAAGAGGCTTTTCCTACCGCGATCAAGAACAATTTGTTGAATGGTATCGGTATACCAACAGGGAAAATTCTCGATCTGAGCCGCGAATACTTGATGGAAAGCACAACTGCAACAAGTGTCGAGGAAACGAGCGAAACGAACGAAACGAAAGAAAAAGTACTGTGCACGTCGACTATACGACAACAATTGTTTGCTTTATTTTTCATTATGTTTAATAATACCTCGGTTCTCACTTAATGTGAGATACAACCGTTTAAATAATATTTTAAATATGGCTAACCCTAACATTTTGGCGCCACGTTTAAATTTAAAAGTAGTTATGCTATCTGTTAGTTTCTATGTATTTATTGTGTTGTTTTTCATTTTGTTAACAATTTGTTATAATGCTTAAGTCTGCCTCAACAGTAGCATTCGGATGTAAAAGATATAAGAAAGAAATCCAATTCTCAATTCATCTGCACTTTGAGCAGAATTAAAGAATCTTATAAATCGTTAATGCAGAAATTCTTCCAAAGAAAAATAAATGCACCTCCAACTACACGCAAAATAGGTACCTGTTCGTTCATCTCATTCATAAAAGCAAAAGACGACAAACCTGAAAATTATGAAATCGAACCAAAAAGGGAGAGAAAGAATAGAATACAAAACCCACCCCTCATCCACACTCTGATCTCTGAAATCGGAAAGGGAAATCATATCAGAAAACAGCAATGCAAATGTATACGCATTCATTCAAGTAAGGATTTTCGCGTTACACTTGGGTGGCTTTTCTTTTAAAAAAATATATCAGCCACCAGCGCTGACACCAATGCAACCGCCACCAGTGAGGTTGCTGCGCCTACTGAAGTTAACCAACAAAAGTTATGATCTTCACCGCTCTAAAATATTTGAGCTTAAATATTTTGACACCCGTAGCGCAATGGTAGTATACACGAAGTGATAGTACTATAATTTTTATATCATGGTGGTATTCACGATCCGATGCAACTGGCCTTTCATTCATATCATTGCGAAAGTGCAACATTTTTTTCGCACTACAACAACAAAATGTACTGACTAAAATGTTGCAACACTTTAGCACTTCATCTATACCCTTACCCTTACAACAGAGTAAAGTGTAGCCTTGTCCAGGTGATAATTCGCTAAATTTTTAATTTCTATGTGTAGCTATCGGAAAACAATAAAGAGAATGCAAAACAAAAGTAAGCGTCGCCCAAGGGATAATCCAGTCAAAAAATGAACAGAAAAAAAGGTTCATGATATCATCTTCGTCTTTACTCTCCTCATCATATAAAATATCTTTTCTTTTTCGCCTTTTTATGCCCATCAGTTTACCCTTCAGCCTATTTTCGGTCGTACTATGAAATATAGAGATTTTTTTATAAGCCGTACAACACGAATGTGGAATGCCTTGCACAATTCAGTCTTTCCTCCTCAATGCAATTTGCAGGCATTTTAAACCTCTATCCCAATTTCCTTAACGCCCGCGCTGTGTACTTCAAACTACGCCATAAGAGTAGTCATAACCTCTTTAGCACGTCTCTATTATAAAAAAAAAATTAAAAGACAATTTTTCCGTTCAGAAAAAATTGAAAGATTTTTTTAGGACATAATGTCAATTGTCAAACTGGATCTGCCATTTGTTTCAGTTTTGCAATAGTCGAGAAAAAGTGTGTTCACGATCTGATAAAAAAAATTGAATTTCGTAATTTTATTAGGTCTATTAAACCGAATTGTGAATACCGCTATTATAATTTGAAATAAAATTTACTTTTTATCTATCTAAGAATTATTGTTAAAAGCGCTGCATTGTCTAATAACAAATGACTTGTTGCAACACTCGCCATTCGCGTTCTAAGCATAATGCAAAATGAAAATGGCGAATTATTATTCTTTTGTAAATTAAGCATTATTTTAATATAAATATAAGGTAAAATAAATACGACTCAGCGACTTCGTGAGCAATAGACTTTTTCATCTTGACTTCTCCCCACCCGAGATATATACATGGTGGGCCAAAAGAAGTCATCCGATGTTGTTTGGCTCTCATTTTTTTTCTAAATGAAAAACTTCGATTCTGTTTTTTGATTATGTTTATTTGAACCTTAAGAATTTTATTGGTCAAGTCGAGAAGACGATATCGGCCAAATCGGCGCCGTCAAAAAACCATACAAAAAAAAAGTATGGAACGGTTAAGTCGGGCGATCTTGCGGGCCAGTGAAAATCGCCACAACGAGAGATTAGGCGACCTGGGAACACCGCCTTCAGAATATCGGTTGTGGCTCGCGCAGTGTGTGCCGCAGCTTCGTCCTGTTGGAACCACATGTCCTAATTCGTCCAATTGCGGCAGAAAAAACTCGGTTAATGGCCCTATAGCGCGCACCGTCCACTGTTGTCGTTTGACCAGCGGCGTTCTCGAAAAAAAATGGCCCGATGACTCCTCCAGCGTGAACAGCGCAGCATTCAGTAACTTTGAGCGGGTGTAATGTTCACGTACACACTGAGGTGGAAATGAGCCTCATCGCCATTTATGAATTTGGTCGAAAAATCGTCCACTTCGTCCTAGAGATTGAGGATGGCTTGGGCGTAGGTTACACGCGTTTGGCGGTCAACAGGTAGTAGCTGAGGCAAGGACTGGACTTTGTACGGGAACATGCGCAAGTCTTTAACCAAAATTCGCCTTAGGGACGACCGGCTGATGTCTAATTGCGAGGCACGGCGTCTGGTCGATGTTTCCGGCGACAGCTCAACATCCTCGTCCACAGCGGCGATATTCTCAGCACAACGGGCTCTCCGAGGCCGACCACTCTTCGCAACGTCTCGTGTGGTCCCATACTGTTATTTGTATTTAAATTAATTGAAATTGGCAAAGAAAAAAAAAACATACAAAAAAAAAGAATTTAGGGTTAATATAAGCCATGTTGGAATCCAGCACTAGGCGTGTCTTGACGTGTTTCTTAAAGTGTCGTGGGGTGCGAAGCTTTAAGTTTTTCTTTTCTTCCAAAGTCAAGTATTTTTCTTTTTAAAAAATTAATTGCCCGGTTTGCAATGACAATAGATCGCAACGATGCAACAAAAATTCAGTGCTACAGGCAGATTTAGATTAACTTATAACCAATAATCTTGCTCATCGCTGCGACAATTGTTCTGTTTTGCGTCGCAAATCACTTCAAAAACCATTACCAATAACACCTGGTTCACAACAAAAGCAGCAAAAATCCGCAACAACAAAGTCATCATCAGTTCCAGTCAATTGTACCTCACTTTCTTTGCAACGTAAAAAAATACCTCCTTAAATAACAACGACACCTATGCTTCCCATGCATCAACAACACCTAAAACGCCGGCCGCCCATGCAAACATTGCATCACTTTCGTCTCAATGTGTAGCAGAATCTTCACCTGGCACAGTGGACGTCAGTATGTCAACCGAAAGTTTAACCGAAAGTTTGACCAAAAGTTCACTAACGTTGCAACTTCTTTACTCTGAAATTCTCGACTTGAAAAAAATCAACAGTGATTTTCTCAGCAAAATACAGCAGCTGAAAGAGGAAAACCAAACATTGCGTATGAAAGTGGCGAATTTGGAGGGCAGGGTGAACTGGAGTCAACTGGAGTTGGTTGTTGAAATTGTTGGTGTTCCTGACTTAAATAGTTCAAGTGCAAGAGAGACATAAAATGTGATCTTTGAAAAGCTTTAAATATATCTGTTTCTACTGATGATATACAGAAATGTTATGTTAAGAACATTAAAAAAGTTAAGCATACGAGTGCAACTACAACTTCTTCATCTAATGAGCAAGTTGGTATTTTCTTTGTGCATTTCTCTTCACACAATGTCAAGTGGAAAGTGATGGAAACCAAAAAAATGCTAGGAGGAAGCTGAACTCATCGCCCTTTACTGTTGGTAGCAGTAGTAGTTCAAATGTTTTCATTAATGATAGCTTGACTAAATATTCTAAGGCTTTATTTATGGCAGCTAAAAGATGTAAAAGGGAGAATAAATTCAAATATGTATGGTTTAGAAATTCTCATATTTTAATGAGGAAATCTGATAATAGTGAGGTTCTTGTCATAAAATCTTTTGAAGATTTAACTGCTCTTCATGGGCATTGATATAGAATAATTTCTTCGATCTTGTGCGTGACAGCCTCACTGTAAGAATAGATACAGATATATAGATATAATTCTGATAGTATTTTTGGCTGTGGCAATTCTTTTTTCGTTTTTCACCAAAATATTCGTAGATTGCGTCAAAACTTTGATTTACTAATTGGTCATCTAGAAACTTTAATCTTATAATTTTAAAAAGATATGTTGGTTTTTCTATCCTTTCCTTATCACCTAAAAAATCAGAATATCGTCTTAAACCTTGGATAACTTGTTCCCTTGTTAAAAAAATAAATATTAAACACAAATTGAGGCAAAAATGTTTGAAACATCCAACGAATAACAGCTTAAAAAGTTGCTTCAAAAACTTTTGTAAAAAAGTGAACAAGGCAGTGATTAATGCGCGGGATATGTATTATCGTTCCAAAATACTTAAGGCAATGGAAATCTTAAGAAGGAGTGGCAAGTTGTTAACAGTATTTTTAATCGAAAAGTTCCAACTAACACAGATCCTATCATACTGAAGAACGGAGGTACTGGCGTTAGAAATAGCCAACGAATTTAGCAATTACTTCGCCTCCATTGGAGAATCCTCTTTTTCAGACAGTTCGCAAACTTCCTTTAATTGTTGTACTAAGCCTGTTACTCTATGTAATGGCTTTAGAAACAGCTTCGCTTTTGAGCCTATCACAGGATTTGAATTGGTAAAAACTAGCAATTCTCTGCCTAACTCTAATTCGTGCGGTAGTGATGAGATCTCGAATCTGGTTCTAAAGAATATTGGTCTCAATTTAGTAGACATTTTGTCTTATCTTTTTAATATCAGTATTATGTCTGGAACTTTTACCACTGATCTGAAATGCGCCATAGTAATTCCCTTATTTAAAACAGACAAATCCAATTACTGACCAATTCCGTTGTTGTCTTATGTTTCAAAAGTTTTTGAAAAAGTAGTTAAAACGAGAATCCTAGCCTATCTCAATAATTTTGATTTTTTTAGTCCCCTACAGTTTGATTTTCGGACTGGCCATTCCACTGAGGATGCTCTCCTGGACTTCTGCTCTATTTTATATAAGGGTTTAGATGACAAACTATTCTGTGCTGGCCAATTTGTCGACATCTCCAAGGCATTTAATATGGTTGATCACGTAATTCTCCTAGATAATTTATAGGCCGGATTCAGAGGATTCATTTACGACTGGTTTGAGTCATATCTTAAAGATAGAATACAGCGAGCTAAAATTGGAAGCAGTATAAGCAGTCGTAGAACTCATAACTTGGGAGTACCCCAAAGTTCTGTACTTGGTCCAATTTTATTCCTAATATATATAAATTCCTTATTTTCAATTCCATTCTTAGGTAAAACTAAAGCCTTTGCCGATGACCTTGGCATTGCTTATTGTTCAGTTAGTCCATTAGATTTAATATCTAACATAAACCATTATGTATCCTCACCAAGATGCTGGTTTGCAGAAAACAGGCTTATTGTTAGTAACAAAACTAAACTGATGTATTTGAGTCTTACTGAACAGGAGCTCCCCGACTCAGAAATTATTTTTCATTCCCATGTTTTTGTTAGTCATAAACTATCGAGCAACATCTGCAATTTCCCAAATGGTCCATATTTCAATAGAAACGCAGATTGCAGTCCTAATTGCTTCAAAATTTAAATCGTTGATAGTTTTAAGTACCTTGGAGTGACTATTGACAAAATTTGAACTGGTCCACGCACATTTCTCTTTTGAAAAAATATCTTCTTTCCTCTATTCGCTGTTTTTTTCGTCTTAAAAAGTTAAAAAGTAGTGCTCATCCGACACAATGAAAATGGTTTATTATGGCTTATTCCATTCAAAACTGCAACATGGACTCTGCAGTTGGGGTGGCGCATATTATCCAGCAATTAATAGTTATTCAAAAATCTGTTATACATATATTATACTATTTCAAAGTTCTTAAGGTCTTTTTTATGAGAGGTGGGTATCTGGAAAGTCCGATTTCTGACATTCGCTGCTTACGAAGCTATTCGAACTTCGTTGTGAATTTCCCCTCGTTTCGCACTATAAGTTACAGAAACTTCTACTCCATTGTTTCTCGCAAATTTTTCATCTCCTTACCATTTGAAATTCGGTCCGTAAGAAATTTCCGCATGTTTACAAAACTAACGAAAATTTGGCTTCTTGGATTTAACCTTGATGAAATCAAAACGCTGTTGCCTTATACTGCATAGTTTTAATTATTTATATGTATATATAGGTATATATATAAAAAAAAACAAAAAAAAAATGCTTATTTGCTTGCTAATTGTCCTTGATTTAAGTAGCTAAAGTAGATATTGTTTGAATTTATCCTATTTTCTCAAATACAGATGTCACTAACTATTCTATTTGTACTAGCTATATTTAAAATTTTGCTTTGTATTTTAGTAATTTTTTATACTTGTACTTATTTGAATAAATAATTAATTGAATTGAATTGAATTAACTTCTCTGTGGTCAGCAGCAAATTAGAAAGAACCACGTATGAAAATTACAAAAGCGGGCTGAACTGTATTCTTTACATAATGCAAAAATGAGAATATGAGAGAGCGTAACATTACTGCAGATTATGTTATACAATGCAATAAATTGAGAGTACGTTAATGATAGACAAAAGATATACATGTTATGTGTAACAAGAACATAGAGAGAAAGCAGTAAATATTAATGAAAACAGCTGATAGAGGAATAGGGTAAACGCTCTGATTTTTGGTTGTGTGATGTTACAGAACATTCAGCCCCCCCTGAAAGACTCCGGTCTTTCAGATATAAACAGAGGTACAACCTTCACTATAGCCCGAACATATTCGTTTAATTTAGTTTTCACCCTGACAGCACGAGTTTTGTTATCCTTTCCCGGATTTGTTTTTACCACACGACCAAGGATCCACTTTCAGGGAGGCAAATTGGGTTCCTTAAGGAGCACGATGTCGTCTTCTTTGATGTCTGGCTAAACACTTTGCCTTTTGGGTCGCTGTTGCAATGTTGTGAGGTATTCTTGATGCCATCTCTGCATAAGAACCTGTAAAAGATGCCAATTAGTTTTTGGCGAGTTTGTGAATTCTATTTCGGGATACGGAACCGCAGGATAGGGTTCACCAATCATAAAATGTGAAGGTCGCCAATAAACTTCCACGAGATATTATCGCCGGAAAGGTGATCGGCAACGATGGATTGATGTTCCTGACTGAGAAGACAAGCATGCATTTCATCAAGCGATCTCTTGGCTCCATGAAAATTGGTGCCGTTGTCGCTCCATATTTCGTATTTCGTATTTCGTATTTTATTTACAACAAATATTTCACATTAAGATTACAATCTTATTATTCGTGAAGGCTTAAAGAATAACGGAAATTCAAGAGTAATTCGAAATCTTGAGCTAATTGAAGTACAATGTGAACTTGAGTTTGATAAATACAGAAAAAATTAAAGTAATATTAAAAGCAAAGACAAAATAACAGAAAAAAAACATAAAGAATAGTATGGTTTAATACATTATTTTGTGATTTTATTTAATTATCACTGGCCAAGTGTTCAAAGAGAAGATGTTTGAATGTGTTTGTGTTTTTGATCCTCCTAAGTGTTACAGGTAATGAGTTCCATAAAAGAGCGGCATGGACAAAAAAAGTTCGTTCGGATTGTTGGGAGTTGAACCTGGGTCGGATCAGGACTGCGGTTCTTTGCGAACTGGCAAATACTAGTCGGTTGTGCAAGTACTCAGGCTGACGTGACTGCATAATATGGTGCAATTGTATTAATGACCTGAATTTGAAAAGGTTATCAAGTGTCAGACCCATAATGAGCTTAGAGTAAGCAGAAATATGGTCAAAATATCTTTTATTGTAGATGTATCTCGCGAAGTTATTGTATATTACATTAAGTTGTCGCCTTGTGCTGTAGTCAACACTGCAGAAGATTTCGCAGCCATACAAAAGTATGGGTAAAAGAAGTGCCTTAATCAGTAACATCTTAGTGCTAACAGGCACAAACCTTTGAGTTGACCAAAGCAGGCGGAGACCACTATATACCTTACCGATTGCAGTAGCTACATGATCAGTCCAAGTTAATGTATCATTGAAGATTATCCCTAAGTTCCTTGCAGAACAGACGTAATCAATAGTTGAATGACCTAATTTAATCAGTGGGAATCTTGTTGTATCTAATTTGCGTTTATAAATGCATAAAGCTTTACACTTAGCCGGGTTAAGAGACAAGTTATGCTTTAGTGCCCACTGCTGTATAATTTGAAGATCGGCATTAATCTGGTCAATGCCATTTGTTATGCTGTCTAACGGACAGCTCGAATATAATTGGACGTCGTCTGCAAACATGTGGACATTGCAATACTTGGCTAAACGGGAAAACTCATTCACATATAGCGAAAACAATACCGGTCCGAGTATTGAACCCTGTGGTACCCCTGAAGGAACATGAAGAAAAGATGACATCCGATTTCCCACTGCAACACATTGCTGACGGCCAATTAGATAGGAGCGCAGGAGTTTAACTGCGAGAGGAGAAAATCCGAACTCGTCCCTGAGTTTTTTACAGAGCATCGAATGATCAACCGTGTCGAACGCTTTCGAAAAGTCCAGCAATGTCAAGAAAGTTGCACAGTTTTCGTCCATGTTCTTGCGTATGTCATCAACGACGAGTAAAAGAGCAGTTTTACAACTTCTCTTCGTGCGAAATCCTGATTGGGCGGAACTTAAAAGACAGTTACTAGTCAGATGTTCTTGTATCTGCTTAAGAATTGCCTTTTCGAATACTTTCGACAAAAATGGTAAGATGGCAATGGGTCGGTATTCAAGGCAGGCCCTGTTTTGGGACTTAGGTATCGGAAGTATTTTAGCATTTTTCCACAGGCTCGGATACTCACAGGTGGTTATTATTGAGTTGAAGATATGGGTTAAAAACTTAAGTAAAAGAGGGAGAAGGATTTTTAAAAATTTAGGATTAATTTCATCCAAACCTACTGCGTTCGATTTGACGGACAACACAGCTTCAACTACGTCCTCATCCGTTAAGTGAGTAAAATAAAAATGTTGTTCAGGGACACTTACTTCATTTGATGAACAACGCACTGAGCCAGGAGAATCAATATTTGAATTTTGTACTGATGGGCCAGATACAGATACGAACTGAGAGTTGAGGAGGTTACAATCAATGTCAGTAGGGGCTTGCAACTGTTGTTTCCCATTTCCAAGCTTCCGCAAATTTTTTCACAGTTCTTTCCCAGACTGATTGTGAGGATTTAACAAGTTTTCGTAGTAAAGTCGTTTTGCAGTTTTAATACGGAGCACAACTAAGTTACGAAGGGAACGGTAAGTGTCATAGAGTGCTTCAAGTTTATATCGCTTCCAACGGATGTAAGCAATATTACGTTCCCGAATTAAATCGAGAATATATCGATTCAGCCAGGGCGGAGAACTGCGGTGAATAAATTTGTATTTCAGCGGGACATGTCTATCAAAAAGTCTGATTAAATTTCCTTGCAGAAACGCTACCTGTTGGTCTACCGACGGCATATGGTAAATTTCTTCCCAGGGTATATTAACAACGTCACTCCTTAAATTTTCAAAATGGATGTTTTTGAAATCCCGATAGCTTATAGGGGTTTCTACTAAGTCAAGTTGTATGTCGTAGGTCAAGTATATCAGGTCGTGTCTCGAGAAACCCGCAGCTGGTAGTTGGCTATAAAGTAGGGCTTTATCGGCATCGGTAACAAAAAAGACGTCGAGAAGAGTGGGAGATTCGTATTTTGGAAAGTGAGTTGCTGTCGACACATTGACAGGTGTGAGTTCCATACACTTGAAATTATCAATAAGCCGAGCGGAGGTAGGAGTATTAAGCAAATTGCAGTTTATATCACCGCAAACAACAATATTAGGCGCATTGCAAGAAATCCTTTCTAAAATGCTCACAACAGGTGAAAGGTCCACATTTCTGTTTGGCCTGTAAATCGCTCCAAGGAGCACGCTCTCTAGACCACAAGTAATCCTAAGAAACAAGTAATCAGAGGCACAATTTACATCCGATTTGCATATTTCTTGATAGCCTATTCCGTTGCGCAAATAAATAGCCACACCACCACCCACGCGTCCAGTTCTATCACCACGAAACAGTTTATAACCCTCAATATCGTAAACACTATTAGGAAATTGGGGAGAAAACCAAGTCTCAGATACACAGATAACGTCCACCTGAGAATTAATGAACAACCACCGAAATTCATCTAATTTCGGATTCAGACTTTGGGCATTGAGATGGCATATATGTAAGCCTTTTTTCTGTGAACGTAATACCCGAATCATTAGAAACAAATTCTCGTCCATTCCACTCAGACCGAACCCACCACTATCAACAGCTGATTCCATTGATAAACAAAGCAAAGAAACCAACTAACAGAGCATCAAAAACACAAACAAACACGATAACATGATAATTTGAAACAGAATGTAAAAAGGAAAATGAAATAAGAAAACTAACTTTGGCCATTGATAAATAGAGGAGAGAACATTTTAAATAGTGAGTAATAAAAAATAAGCTACGGTACATAGTGTAAGTTGACTGCATTCGTTTAAGTTTGTTCTTCGCTCGGCTGACATCTCACGGCGGCAGCATTTAAACAGTCTAGGTCATCTATGGCTATGCTTCTCCCGTTCTCGCTGAATTTGACGAGCACAGACCCGTGGTGTGTATAAACAGAGAACAACTGCTTTCTTTTTTTCAAACGCACTGCATGCTGAAGAAGAACTCGATTTTTTTGTGACAAGCTCTCGTTCACAAATACATGGCTATTTGAATCGAATCCGAGGTCGCTTAATGAGATCGGACGTTTTGATTTCTTACGAAAATTGGCAAGTGCTTTAAGCATTACACTTCTCTCTCCAACACTGTTGAATTGAAGGATGACCGGTGGCTCGTCTTTGTTATTACGATGTTTAGTGCGAAATATATTCTTCAAGGCCGGCGGTGTAATGTCGATTTTACTGCAAAGCGTGTTATATATATTGCGCAAGTTTTCGTCCGCGAGTTTAGGGATTCCAAAAATAATAGCATCGGTCAGGAATTCTTTTCTCTCCAGAGCATCACAGCGCTTTCTTATCTCACACACTTCCATCTTAACTATATTGTCCACATTGCACTCAATATGATCAGTCCGCTGTGTCAAATTGGACAAAGCCAAACTGGTATTGTTTACATGTTCTGTTACTTGCTGTTCGATGGCATGAACTTTAAGCAACAATTCATTGCGAATTTTGTCCATTTCTGCTTTGAAAGTCGCAGTCAAAGATTCGGTTAGTTTTGCAAATTCAGCATGAAGAGATTCCAGAGTGAGACAAGAGTTAGCGGAGTTAGTTGGTGTTGGTGTGTGTGGGTTCGATTGTAGCACAGTTGCAGTAGAGGGAATTTCAGTCACTTGTTTTTTCTGCTTGACCGGCTTTTTGTCAGAAAATCCCGTTTTACCATCGATGAGTATATTAGTTTTAGGCGAACTCAGTTTCAGCGGTGCTGGAAGTTGCTGTTGGTCTCGAACTTGGTTTGACCTGGTGTTAATCGAAGACGAGGATGACATCGCGCAAGTATGAGAAAAATGTAAGCAATGGCGGCAAACTACAGTGTGTAAATTTTTTAATATTGCTCGAATTTATGTAGGTATGCAAGAAAAAATAATTTGGGTTATCTGAGCGAAATACTAGCACTACTGTTTGTATAGCCGCACAATATAATTATAGTACACTGATTAATGCACGAGTTTAAACTACTTTTGCCGGAGGAGATAAAAAGACGTCTATTCACTCTCGAACATGTATAGTCTGCCAATGGGCTTACCACGACGAGTTACGAAGCGATCGAGTGCTGACAAGAAGGCGTTAGTAGACAGGTCACCGAAAAGTTCTGGTGTATGCCTTTCGTTACAAATAAAGCGATGTAACATTTGACGAGTTTAGAGTTTCTTCCGCGAGATAATCGTAAGGTTAATGGGCCCGCATAGTCGCAACCGACCTTACTGAAGGGTCGCGAGAATTGAATACGTTCCTTTGGTAAATTGCCCATTAGTTGAATTTATGAATGGTGTCGATGACGCAAACAAATTACACATTTGTGTACTAGACCGCGAAGTAGATTTCTGCAACCCAGTATAAAATATTCTTGTTTTATTAGACCGAACAACTGAGAAACACCGGCATGAAGACATTTTTAGTGGAGATGTTCAACAATGAGTCGCGATATTGGATGGGATTTATGCAGAATAAGAGGATGTTTAGCATTGTAAGGTAAATTGGATTCATTTAAACGGCCGACGCGAAGCACTCCATTTGAGTCAAGGAAATGGGCTAACGATATCAGTAAATGTTTTTTGGACAGCGTTTTATGGGTTTCGAGAGCACGGATTTCAGAAGGGAATAACGATTTCTGCGCACATTTTTTGGAGTTCTTTTGTTGCTAGTGAATTTTATTGACGACCGATTTTAATACGAACATTTGAAATGAAGCGTAAAACAAATGCCACCACGCGAACAGTTTTCAACCAACTGGATGATTTCCTTAAAACGTCTTCGAGAATATTGCATGTTTGTATATTGGTTAATAATACCTGAGCCTGTCGAGTACTTCTCTCTTCTAATTCTGATGCAGAAACGTCCTTGATACATGGGTTTGATATTGGCCATTGAGTTCTTTCTTCCTGAAGCCAAAAGGATCCTTTCCCCCACATCTGATCTCCTTGTAAGAGAGATTTTGGAGCTCCACGAGTTGCGATGTCGGCTGGGTTGTTGGCTGATCGGACGTGGTTCGAACTTGGGCGAGGAATTGACGTTAGAATCTCGGACGTCCTGTTTGCCACGAACACTGACCACTTTTTGGGTGGTACAGAAAGCCAATGTAAGACTATCGACGAGTCTGTCCAAGCAAAAACTTTAATGTCTTTCACCTGTAAAGATAACTTAAGTTTATTGATAAGTCGAATTAGAAGTGTAGCTCCACAAAGCTCAATCCGAGGGAGTGACAGTACTTTTATAGGAGCAACCCTTGTTTTGGCTGCTACTAACGAGACATTTACCAGTCAATCTCTGGTTACATTACGGCAATATACCACAGCAGAGTATGCATCCAGTAAAGTGTCACAAAAAGCATGTAGTTCGAAGTTGTTTTTATTGTTCCACAAAATTCTAGGAATGGTAATAGATTCGAGTAGATGAAGTTCGCTACGAATCAATCTCCATCGTTCGGCAATATCCTTAGGGGCATCTTCATACCACTCTATCCCTTCTCTCCATAAGTCTTGGAAAAGGATCTTAATACTAACGATGACGGGAGCTAGAAATCCAATGGGGTCAAAAATCCGCGAAGACTCCGACAATATACGGCGTTTGGTGTATCTTTAGATCTACTTTCAAGAAGAAACTGTCTTTGGATGTACACCATTGCATACTAGGTACTTGCCCGATTTGAGTAGATTCACGAGTTCTCACCGGATGGAAGAGACTTCTTCAATTGAATCTGCGCCCGTCATGACATCGTCCATGTAGAAGTCGTTTAATAGTACATCAGAAGCGCGGTTGTAGGTCAATGGCTAATTGGTACAATGTTCGAATCGCCAAAAATGGAGCGTATGTGGTGCCATAAGTCACTGTCAACCGCTTGGTCATTCGAATTTATCCATAGGATTCGTTGATAATTTGTGTGTTTATCCGAAACGCGAAACAATTTCTCTATGTCCCCAGATATGGTATAAAGATGACGACGAAATCGGATACAAATAGCAAAGAGGTCTCGCTGGTAGCTCTGACCTACGAGAAGAGTGTCATTTAAGGATAGGTTGTCGGAAGACTTAGCTGAGCCATCGAAGACTACTCGCACCTTGGTAGTACTGCTGTCTTTTTCAACAGCATGGTGGGACAGATAGTAGCATTGGTTTGAACCCGCAGCCAATTCACTCTTAGGTATCTCATACATGTGCCCTAACTTCAAATAATCTTTCATGAAGCGAACGTATGCATCCCTCAAACATCGGTTTGAAGCGATTCTGCGTTCTGTGGAGTGAAGGCGATTTAATGCTACGTAAAACCATAAACTAACTATTAAATAGACTGACAGCTTCAGTCAAAAAAGAGAAATTGCCTACAAGCTGTTTTTGAACTTGAATGTAACCCAGTTTGAACTCACTCATACTTGAAAAAACCAGCTTACACTCTTCCGGTTTAAACCGGATGTCGCCATGTCGGTAGCCTGAGGTGGACTCTCATTTCAATATCGAAGGCTGTGTTGTAAACCATAGTTTTTCTTAGTTCCAGGTTGAAATTTTTCGCTACTTTTTCATATAAATAGTTTCCTTATAATTGAATAGAACTTAATGTTCAAATTACAGGATATAAAGAAAAGGAATATTTTTTTAAGTCATTTTATAATGAATTTTGGATAGATAGACATCATTTTTATGATATCGATATAAAAATATTGTTCGCATGTTCGCAATAGAATTTCCTTTAAGTTTCGCAACCAATTTCTCCTTTCACATTACTATTTTTTTTTGAATGATCGATTTGGTGAAACAACAGTATTAAAGGAGACTGACAACCGTACTCTCACTTAAAAAAGTGTAAGAAAAATTACAAACAAAAAATCAAGTAAAAATAAATCTAGTTTCAAACAAATTGTCAAGAAACAATAATAAATGTGCAGTCATCATTTTGCAACTTTATTTTACTTTTCACATAAATAATGACATTATTTTCATTCATAAAATGTCTACCAAAAACTTTTCAGTTGTGTTTTTTTTTATTAAAAACTAGCTCTATTCATGTTCTTGGTGAAGCAGTTGTTTTCAAATGGAATTTAATTATTTATCTCAACTATTTAAAATGCTCTAATAAATTTTAATTGTTTTTTGTTGTTCTCCGCTATTAAATGGATTCTTCATTAAAAGATTTTAACTCAAAGATCATAATAATCGTCATCAATCCATTGCCGTTTTTCTATGGACATGTATCCGACACCAAATTCCTTACCGCAGACATTTTTTTACAACGTTTAACACGATAACATTGTATATGTAGTGAGCGCAGCTTGGGTGGCGTGAACTGCGCGCACACAAAAAGAAAACTACTGTACTCAAAACTACGAAATTAAGTATTTTATTTAAAATCAAATTTACAAAGGTTGGTTTTTAGTGCTCCTTCCGAGTGGAGTGGTTCGCGCCGACTGACTGCTTTTTTGCTTCCTGTCCTTTTTTTGTGCTTGTCCTTCTCCTCTTCTTTTTTCGTCTTACACGACACCACGACCACCGTTTGTGACGGCTGATGTCGCGAAACCGTATTTTTTGTTCGTCTGCTTCTCGATGTTTCTGCCTGTTGTTGTTGTTGACCGTTTGTGTCGGCTGATGGTGCGAAACCGTATTTTTGTGGTAGTCACCACATATCTCCCCTACTGCGGAGAGAGAAAGGAAAAAAGGTTACTGTTACTGGGTTACTGATTTCAGAAGGGAATAACGATTTCTGCGCACATTTTTTGGAGTTCTTTTGTTGCTAGTGAATTTTATTGACGACCGATTTTAATACGAACATTTGAAATGAAGCGTAAAACAAATGCCACCACGCGAACAGTTTTCAACCAACTGGATGATTTCCTTAAAACGTCTTCGAGAATATTGCATGTTTGTATATTGGTTAATAATACCTGAGCCTGTCGAGTACTTCTCTCTTCTAATTCTGATGCAGAAACGTCCTTGATACATGGGTTTGATATTGGCCATTGAGTTCTTTCTTCCTGAAGCCAAAAGGATCCTTTCCCCCACATCTGATCTCCTTGTAAGAGAGATTTTGGAGCTCCACGAGTTGCGATGTCGGCTGGGTTGTTGGCTGATCGGACGTGGTTCGAACTTGGGCGAGGAATTGACGTTAGAATCTCGGACGTCCTGTTTGCCACGAACACTGACCACTTTTTGGGTGGTACAGAAAGCCAATGTAAGACTATCGACGAGTCTGTCCAAGCAAAAACTTTAATGTCTTTCACCTGTAAAGATAACTTAAGTTTATTGATAAGTCGAATTAGAAGTGTAGCTCCACAAAGCTCAATCCGAGGGAGTGACAGTACTTTTATAGGAGCAACCCTTGTTTTGGCTGCTACTAACGAGACATTTACCAGTCAATCTCTGGTTACATTACGGCAATATACCACAGCAGAGTATGCATCCAGTAAAGTGTCACAAAAAGCATGTAGTTCGAAGTTGTTTTTATTGTTCCACAAAATTCTAGGAATGGTAATAGATTCGAGTAGATGAAGTTCGCTACGAATCAATCTCCATCGTTCGGCAATATCCTTAGGGGCATCTTCATACCACTCTATCCCTTCTCTCCATAAGTCTTGGAAAAGGATCTTAATACTAACGATGACGGGAGCTAGAAATCCAATGGGGTCAAAAATCCGCGAAGACTCCGACAATATACGGCGTTTGGTGTATCTTTAGATCTACTTTCAAGAAGAAACTGTCTTTGGATGTACACCATTGCATACTAGGTACTTGCCCGATTTGAGTAGATTCACGAGTTCTCACCGGATGGAAGAGACTTCTTCAATTGAATCTGCGCCCGTCATGACATCGTCCATGTAGAAGTCGTTTAATAGTACATCAGAAGCGCGGTTGTAGGTCAATGGCTAATTGGTACAATGTTCGAATCGCCAAAAATGGAGCGCATGTGGTGCCATAAGTCACTGTCAACCGCTTGGTCATTCGAATTTATCCATAGGATTCGTTGATAATTTGTGTGTTTATCCGAAACGCGAAACAATTTCTCTATGTCCCCAGATATGGTATAAAGATGACGACGAAATCGGATACAAATAGCAAAGAGGTCTCGCTGGTAGCTCTGACCTACGAGAAGAGTGTCATTTAAGGATAGGTTGTCGGAAGACTTAGCTGAGCCATCGAAGACTACTCGCACCTTGGTAGTACTGCTGTCTTTTTCAACAGCATGGTGGGACAGATAGTAGCATTGGTTTGAACCCGCAGCCAATTCACTCTTAGGTATCTCATACATGTGCCCTAACTTCAAATAATCTTTCATGAAGCGAACGTATGCATCCCTCAAACATCGGTTTGAAGCGATTCTGCGTTCTGTGGAGTGAAGGCGATTTAATGCTACGTAAAACCATAAACTAACTATTAAATAGACTGACAGCTTCAGTCAAAAAAGAGAAATTGCCTACAAGCTGTTTTTGAACTTGAATGTAACCCAGTTTGAACTCACTCATACTTGAAAAAACCAGCTTACACTCTTCCGGTTTAAACCGGATGTCGCCATGTCGGTAGCCTGAGGTGGACTCTCATTTCAATATCGAAGGCTGTGTTGTAAACCATAGTTTTTCTTAGTTCCAGGTTGAAATTTTTCGCTACTTTTTCATATAAATAGTTTCCTTATAATTGAATAGAACTTAATGTTCAAATTACAGGATATAAAGAAAAGGAATATTTTTTTAAGTCATTTTATAATGAATTTTGGATAGATAGACATCATTTTTATGATATCGATATAAAAATATTGTTCGCATGTTCGCAATAGAATTTCCTTTAAGTTTCGCAACCAATTTCTCCTTTCACATTACTATTTTTTTTTGAATGATCGATTTGGTGAAACAACAGTATTAAAGGAGACTGACAACCGTACTCTCACTTAAAAAAGTGTAAGAAAAATTACAAACAAAAAATCAAGTAAAAATAAATCTAGTTTCAAACAAATTGTCAAGAAACAATAATAAATGTGCAGTCATCATTTTGCAACTTTATTTTACTTTTCACATAAATAATGACATTATTTTCATTCATAAAATGTCTACCAAAAACTTTTCAGTTGTGTTTTTTTTTATTAAAAACTAGCTCTATTCATGTTCTTGGTGAAGCAGTTGTTTTCAAATGGAATTTAATTATTTATCTCAACTATTTAAAATGCTCTAATAAATTTTAATTGTTTTTTGTTGTTCTCCGCTATTAAATGGATTCTTCATTAAAAGATTTTAACTCAAAGATCATAATAATCGTCATCAATCCATTGCCGTTTTTCTATGGACATGTATCCGACACCAAATTCCTTACCGCAGACATTTTTTTACAACGTTTAACACGATAACATTGTATATGTAGTGAGCGCAGCTTGGGTGGCGTGAACTGCGCGCACACAAAAAGAAAACTACTGTACTCAAAACTACGAAATTAAGTATTTTATTTAAAATCAAATTTACAAAGGTTGGTTTTTAGTGCTCCTTCCGAGTGGAGTGGTTCGCGCCGACTGACTGCTTTTTTGCTTCCTGTCCTTTTTTTGTGCTTGTCCTTCTCCTCTTCTTTTTTCGTCTTACACGACACCACGACCACCGTTTGTGACGGCTGATGTCGCGAAACCGTATTTTTTGTTCGTCTGCTTCTCGATGTTTCTGCCTGTTGTTGTTGTTGACCGTTTGTGTCGGCTGATGGTGCGAAACCGTATTTTTGTGGTAGTCACCACATATCTCCCCTACTGCGGAGAGAGAAAGGAAAAAAGGTTACTGTGCAAAATTTTAAAACACCACTAGAGGGAGGAAAAAAAAAAAAGATGGTTTACAGCGCAAAACGCACGCGCTTGCGTGGTCTACTTGCTAGGGCTAAACTGGTCGAGGGTTGTGGGCTTGCTTCCTGCGTCCCGTCAATATGCTGTGAGTGTTGACTCGCGTTGTCCACTAGATCATCTTGTAGGAAATATGCAGGTTTTAACCGGTCAATGGAGATAGGGGTGTTTTTTCCCTTGATGGAGATGACGAAGTATTTGCCATGTTTTTCGATAACTGGGTAGGGACCATCATAGGGCGTTGCAAATGACTGCCTAATGTTGTCGTGTCGGACAAAGACGTGAGAGGTGTTTGCAAGGTTCTTGAACATGAAAGTTCCTCGTTGACCATGGCGGGACATCTGCTTGGGTGTAAGTTCCCTGAAGTGGCTGCGCAAAATGCGCACCAATTCCGGGGCTGGAATGTTTGTCGTTGATGGCTGAAGGAATTCGCCTGGTAGTCGAATTGGTTCGCGGTAGGCTAGCTCCGCGGGAGTAGCGTCGAGATCTTCCTTCCATGCGGCGCGCAGTCCCATTAGTACTACTGGTAGGGCATCATACCATGATTCTCCGTGACACAGAAGAGCTGATTTTAACTGCCAATGCAAGCGCTCCAACGGGCTGGCTTGCGGATGGTATGGAGTTGTTTTGATGTGTTTGAAGCCAAGAATCTTCATGAGGCCTTTGAAGATATCTGATTCGAATTGGCGGCCTAAATCAGATGAGATTCGCAGAGGGACGTCGAAACGGGATATCCAAGATGAGACGAGTGCTCGCGCGACAGTTTCAGCGGTTCCATTTTCCAAAGCGGTAGCCTCCGGGAATCGTGTGAATCTGTCAATGATGCTGAGACATTGGTTGAATCCTTTTGACGGTGATAGAGTAATTAAGTCTATATGGATGTGAAGGTGTCAAATCGTTGTGAAGGTGGTTCAAAATTTCCTATCGGCGAGATGTTGTGTCGTGTAATTTTATTTGCCTGGCATGGGATGCAGCACCTAGTCCATTTTGCACAGTCTTTGTTCATCGATGGCCAGACGTAGCGTTGAGCGACAAGTTTTCGTGAAGCGCGCTGGCCAGGATGTGACAATGAGTGCAGTGAGTCGAAGACTTGCTTCCTCAGCTGCTGAGGTACAAATGGGCGAACTGATCCTGACGAAACGTCGCAGTACAATTCGAGTTCGGGGTTCTGCAGTGTAAGTCGGCGGAGTTGCAGTGAGGAGTCGGATCGTTGCGAATTTCGCGCAGTTGTTGGTCATTAATTTGGGCCTGTGCCAGTGTTTCCGCAGACACTGCCAACGCGACTTCGTCTACCCGCGAAAGGGTATCTGCGACGATGTTATCTGCCCCGGCAACGTGCCTGATGTCAGTTGTGAACTGGCTGATAAAATCCAGTCTCCTGAACTGCCATGGAGACGCACGCTCTGGACGTTGTTTGAAAGCGTGGGTTATGGGCTTATGGTCCGTGTATATGATCACGTGTCGTCCCTCAAAGATGTGCTGAAAATGCTGTACTGCTTCATAAATTGAATTTAGTTCGCGGTCATAAGTTGACTTTTTGATGGCCGACGGGGAAGGTTTTCGACTGAAGAAAGCCAGGGGGTGCCACTTGGAATGACAGCGTTGTTGCAGCACCGTTTCCGATGCGTCGGTGAAAATTGACCATTCGGCGTTAATGTTGGGGTGGGCTAAAAGAGCTGCAGACGCGAGAGCTTTCTTGTACTCTTCAAAGGATTTTTCCAACGCGGTCGTCCAAATTACTGGTTGTGAGCCTCTTATTTTTGGACGCTCGAGTTCTTTATTCATTGGAGCTAATAGTTGTGCGGCTCCCCTGATGAATTTTCGGTAGAAATTTACGGTACCGAGGAATCCCCGAAGTTTCTTATTCCTCTGAGGTCGTGGGAATTTCAAGATCGCAGAAACCCTCTCAGCGAGAGAAAAAATTCCGTTAGATGACACTTGGTGTCCTAGGAAGGGCACCTCAGCTTTGCCGAACAGCGATTTTGTGGCATTTATGACGAGGCCGGCATCTTGAAGGCGTTGGAATAAAATGCTAAGGCGTTCGAGGTGTTGTGTTTGACTGTCCGATGCGACCACGATATCGTCGATATACGTGAAGACAAATGGGAGGTCCTTAGTTACCTCGTCCATGAATCTTTGTGAAGGTCATTAGAGGGAACTCGAACTCGAAGAGTCCGAAAGGGGTGATGATTGCCGTTTTAGGGATATCTTCGCTTGCTACTGGTATCTGGTTAAACGCCCGAACTAGATCGATAGTTGAAAAAATGTTTTTTCCATGAAGGTTTGCTGCGAAATCTTCCAGGTAGCGTATGGGGTACGAGTCGGGTATTGTGCGGTCATTTAGTCATTTAGTTTTTGGGTGCAAGATGTAGCGGCGCGGACCATGGGCTGTCTGAGCGGCGTGCAATACCGTGTTTCAGCATTTTTTCGAACTCCGCCTTAGCGATCTTTAACCGGTCAGGTGCAAACCGTCTGGCTCTACTTGAAACTGGAGGGCCGTTCGTGGTTTTAATGTGATGTTCAGTTGCGTATTGCTTCAATCTGAACGCCTGACCCGGTTGTGTGATTGGGAGGTAACGTAGTAGGAGTGACGCGTACGGTGCTTCGACATCAGCTAGGTTGGTTCGAACTGATGCCACCTGTGCTGTAGAGAGCCTTCCATTAGCGGATAAACCCGTGGTTTCATCGATGACGCGTAGTTGTTTTAGGTCGACAAGCAAACCAAAATGGCTTAAAAAGTCGGCCCCAATGATAGGACGTGTGACGTCCGCCACGATAAAACGCCATGTCATTTCTCTGCGTAGACCCAAGTTGAGGCTGAGAGTGACTGTGCCATAGGTATTTATCGGCGAACCGTTAGCGGAATATAGCTGGTATGTTAGCGGCGTCAGCGATTCTTTGGTTTGTCGTCGTGGGTAGACGGATATTTCGGACCCAGTGTCGACCAGAAATTTATCTCCTGATGGTAAATCCGTAACGATGAGACGGCAAGAATCAAGCTGAGAGTCATGTACCGCCATTAACGGCCCTCGGCGGAGTTTTCCGAGAATGTGCACCCGCTTTGGCACTTTCGCGCTTCTTTGCCAAATTTATTATGAAACCAACAGAAATTTGAATTGGGTGGTACTTGCCTGGTTCGGGATCTGCTTCTGGGCCTACTCGTATGGTTGGGACTTCTCGATCGTGATGTTCTAGTTGACGTTTGGAAATCAGCAACTGTAGAGGAGAGGGCGGCTACTTGCTTGGCGATGTCGGATAGTTGTTGGTGAAGATCTGAGGTTGCGACCGCGGCTACGTTATGGGGCGAGAACACTTCGTGCAATTTGTCTGCCAAATCACCTAACGCGGTAACGGAAGATGATGTCTGCGCCACGAGGCAGGCCTGTGTTTGTGCTGGTAGATGGGACAACCAACGAGCTTTCAACACTTCCTCGTCTATATCTGGTACTAGGCTTCGGAGGCGTCGGAAGTGTTGAGATAGCGTACGGTCTCCCAGGCTTTCCATGTCCAACAATTGCAAAATTTTTGCCTCCTTGGATTTGGAGAAACGTGAAATCAGCGTGCTTTTTAGTGTCTGGTACGGCGTGTTTATTGGCGGGTTGATGATTAAATCCTCAACTTCGGCCGCAGAGCGAGTGTCGATCAAAGGGATCGTTCGGAAGAATTTATCACTTTCGGAGGTGATGCCGCGATTGACGAACTGTGCTTCCAGTTGTGCAAACCAGAGTGCTGGTCTTTCGGCGCTGAATGGAGGGGTTCTGATGTCGGGTGCTGCCCCCGTTGTGGTGGTGGGAGTTGGTACCCTCACTGTGGGGGGTGCATCATTTTCGATAGAAGAAGTTGCCATGATAATCCGCGAGGGGAAATAGGAATCACCGCACAGCGCGAGGTAGAATTGCTCGACTATTATCACGGATAAGGTTTTTATCGCGAATGTTCACTGCGCAGAAGAGAAAATAAATGCGTATGAGTGCTTCAAAGATCACGTCGGGGTCTCCAATGTAGTGAGCGCAGCTTGGGTGGCGTGAACTGCGCGCACACAAAAAGAAAACTACTGTACTCAAAACTACGAAATTAAGTATTTTATTTAAAATCAAATTTACAAAGGTTGGTTTTTAGTGCTCCTTCCGAGTGGAGTGGTTCGAGCCGACTGACTGCTTGTTTGCTTCCTGTCCTTTCTTTGTGGTTGTCCTTCTCCTCTTCTTTTTTCGTCTTACACGACACCACGACCACCGTTTGTGACGGCTGATGTCGCGAAACCGTATTTTTTGTTCGTCTGCTTCTCGATGTTTCTGTCTGTTGTTGTTGTTGAACGTTTGTGTCGGCTGATGGTGCGAAACCGTATTTCTTGTTCGTCTGCTTCTCGATGTTTCTGCCTGTTGTTGTTGTTGACCGTTTGTGTCGGCTGATGGTGCGAAACCGTATTTCTTGTTCGTCTGCTTCTCGATGTTTCTGCCTGTTGTTGTTGTTGACCGTTTGTATCGGCTGATGGTGCGAAACCGTATTTTTATGGTAGTCACCACATATACATTACCGTATAGTTTTTTATATCGTTTAACACGAGCAAAGATGTTCAGCATAATCGCTTCATATACTTATCTTATGTACGTACATTTTTCATATTCTTCCCCACAGCACACGAATCGTGCATATTGCCGCACATAGGCTAGTGGGTTACATTTACCGCTTTGCTTCGCTCGCCTGTGCAATGCACATGCAGTTTGCGTGTCGTGAGTGCTTTGGCGCTCTGGGGCAGAAGCGGTACTTCTTTCTTTTCATTTTATATAAATTCCGAATAAAGAAATAAATTTATAGTGAGATCGGGAAGTTGAAGTTGAATTTTGTCGAAATATTTCTATTGTGCGCTAAAAACTGGTAACCCCGACGTGATGAACACGAACGCGGCCGGAAATAATAATGATGTCGGTCGCGCACAAGATGCCGGAGATGGACAAGACTCCGAAATTAATGCATCCGCAGCCATTCCCCGTATACCAATGCCAAGACTGGTCGAACACGCCAAACATTATTTCGCCAGTTTGGACTTCTGCTTTGAGGCCTGTAATGTGACCAGTGAGTATAAAAAATACTGCTCTGTGATGGCACAAGTTCTTCTCAATGACCTCGCCACCATCCAAACTGAGATCGGCACCCTCCCAGCGTCAGGTAAATATCATCATCACAATCATCGATTTTTATTCACAGCAGAAGAGATTTCGGGATGCCATAAACTAAATGCAACTCGGCGACATGAAACCTAGTCAATTTTACCAGAAATTAAAGAATTTGGCTTCCGATTCTCTGACTGAAACCGCACTCATCGATCTCTGGGCTGCACGTCTACCTGAAATGGCACACGCCGCCGTCATTCAAATGAAGGAATCGCCTATCAAAGACCGACTCGTTGCAGCTGATGCACTAGTGGATTCCACTCGATTGCGTGCTATCGTACTTTGCAACATATTCGCAGCGACCATCACCAGCGACATCAGCCGAGGTCAATTTACTCGAGAAATTGAGCAATCAAATAATGGAGCTGGAACGAAAGTTCGCCACATCGAGCATCGACAACAACCGCAGCCGATCACAGCCGGCCTCGTGAGCGCTCAAAGTCTCGTAGTACTCAGGCAAATTTTTTGTATCATTGGAAGTTTGGCAGCGAGGCGAAACATTGCCGCAAGCCGTGCAACTTTGGAAGCACGAGCGCCCAAACAAAAATCGACTAGAGCCAGCTGCCTGTGTTGGATTTAGGTCGCGAACAACCTAAATTCAAATCCATAAATCGACTGAAAATACACGACAAATCAACGAACATCGGATTTTTAATTGATATGGGTGCCGACGTATCAGTCATCCCATTCAATCGATCCACAGGCAACTGCAAATCATCGGATGTGAAATTTTTCGCAGCCTACGGCACCGAAATTAAGACATACGGCACCACGACACTGAAGATAAACTTCGGATTGCGACGTGACTTCGTGGGGACGTTACGCTTACACGAAGTTTGCCGCGGCCTCGATATTGTGTTCGCTTATATTGATGACCTGTGCATCGCTTCAACAACACCAGAAGAGCACCACCAACACCTCCGGACCATTTTCGAGCGACTTAAACAATACAGTTTGACGATAAACGTTGCAAAGTGCGAATTTGGCAAACGAGAGATCCAGTTCCTTGGGCATCACGTGTCACCTGATGGGATTTTGCCGCAGCCCAATAAAGTTGAAGCCATCAACAACTTTTCGCTTCCGACGATGGTCAAGCAACTTAAAAGTTTCTTGGCAACGCTAAACTTCTACCGAAAGTTCCTGCCCAAGGCCATCGAAACGCAAGCGAAACTACTTGAGATGATCCAACGGAACAAGAAGAACGACCGACAACTGCTGACATGGACGGACGAAGCGAGGAGTGCATTTGAAAAATGCAAAATCGATTTGTCCAATGCTGTTTTACTTGCCCATCCATCAAAAACAGCAGAACTTTCTCTTTACGTCGATTCTTTGGACATCGCTGCAGGAGCAGTACTTCACCAAGTCGTTGACAAAGCCTTACAACCACTCGGTTTTTTCTCCAAAAAATTCGGCAGGGCCCAACTTCGCTACAGTACATACGACCGCGAACTCACTGCGATGTATTTGGCGGTTAAACATTTCAAATTCATGCTGCAAGGAAGACGATGCCACATCTACACCGATCATAAGCCACTCACGTTTGCCTTTGCTCAAAAGCTTGAGCAGGCGAATGATCGACAAGCCCGAAAGCTCGATTATATCGGTCAAGCCACAACCGACATTCGACATGTGAAAGGAGCGGACAATGTAACAGCCGATCTACTGTCTCGGATCGAAAGTCTGCATTCAATCGCTGAAATCGACTGCGAGGTTTTGGCAGACGATCAAAAAACTGACGAGGAGCTGCAGCAAATTTTGTCCAAAGGTAATGACCATAATTCGATTAAACTAAAACTTTTTATCGTTCCAGGCAGCTCCAAACACATTTTTTGCGATTACTCCAGTGTCATTCGGCCGTTCATAACGAAAAATTTACGAAACCAATTCATTCAGGCAATTCATGACATATCGCACCCTGGAAAACGTGCCACGGCTAAACTGATGAGCAAACGAATCGTTTGGCCCGGCATTCAATCCGACGTTGCTAAATTCGTTCGAAGCTGCCTGAAATGTCAACGTGCTAAAATTGGTCGTCATACACATTCGCCACTGGAAAAATTTGACGCCCCATCCGAACGATTTTCCCACCTCAACATCGATTTGGTAGGACCATTCCCCCATCTCCGGCTGGATTTCGAAGTATGGCGTGCCAAAGAGCATTACATCCGACCAAGCGACCAATTCGAATCAGCGCTCTTCGAGGAACTCATGCGAATGTTGGGAACTCGCCATTACAAAACAGCTGCATACCATCCGCAGTCAAATGGGTTAATCGAGCGATGGCATCGTACGCTAAAATCAGCGATTCTCTGTCACGACACTGGAAAATACTTCCGCTTGCGATTTCCAAAACGCGAGTTCAACGTTTCCATCGACCGCTTGAAGCCCGCATACCTACCAGCATACGACGGAGCAAATCCATACATAGTACCAGAACAACCAAATTTGACAACTAATAAAAGAGTTCAACCAAGGCAGTTAGCGGAGCCAAAGCTTACATCAAACGAACCGGCTACTTCTACGGCTACTTCTGGCCGAAATGTACGATTCCCGGATAAATATCGATGACACCAACTTTCGTCTAGGCGGGGGGTACTGTAGCCGACACCAAATTCCTTACCGCAGAAATTTTTTTTACAACGTTTAACACGAGAACATTGTATACATTACCGTATAGTTTTTTATATCGTTTAACACGAGCAAAGATGTTCATCATAATCGCTTCATATACTTATCTAATGTACGTGCATTTTTCATATTCTTCCCCACAGCACACGAATCGTGCATATTGCCGCACATAGGCTAGCGGGTTGCATTTACCGCTTTGCTTCGCTCGCCTGTGCAATGCACATTCAGTTTTCGTGTCGTGAGTGCTTTGGCGCTGTGGGACAGAAGCGGTACTTCTCTTCATTTTATATAAATTCCAAAAAAAGAAATAAATTGTTAGTCAGATCGGAAAGTTGAAGTTGAATTTTGTCGAAATATTTCTATTGTGCGCTAAAGACATTCCCGGCGAAATATTTGCTAGCATAAAAAAGAGACAACACGAAGACATATTTGAATAAGCTTCATGTGTGAACGTTTCAAGATGTGGTTGATTTATAGATAAAAATAATTACTTGAGTTTGTCATTGAAACTTAATTTTGATTATATTGGTGTGTTTCTTAATTTTGAGTATTTCACTAACATTTTGTACCCAAAAACAACAAACGAAAATAGACACATTAATTGTAAGAACAAAAATATCTTCTTAAGCCTAGTATCCTGCTCGCGCTAGTCTCCACTTCATTTCTCCACACCAAAGATAAATGCTCGCTAAATTATTAAACATCATACAGATGGGACAAAAACCATTTGTTCATGACAGTAAACGTTATTTTAATTATTCGCGTACATACAATTTTCCAATTTCAAACTTTAAAACAATGCATTGTTTGAATCGTTCCAAAACAATAGATATAAGCAAAATTGAAGAAGATATTTTCATTGCTGCAGCAGCTCAAATAATTTCAATAGTAGCAAGCAGACGACGACACGTTCCTTCGTGTCGGGTAAATCCCTTTTTGCATTGGAATTTTTCTGCAATTTCCATATTGCTGACCGTTCTTCCACAGGCCCTGTTTTTTATGTTTTTTTTATCGCATGAAACGGAATTTTCGGTTTTGCGTTCACTTTTATTTATCGCATAATGTTTTCTGCAGTTTCCTCGGCTTTTTATGTCAAAATTTATCTCCGATTTAATGTACCGGACATTTATTTCGCGAGCTTAATGAGTGGAGACTTGTCATCGGTCCATCTATAGGAAGTTAAGAATTTAGCGAGCGAACGGGATACTGCTTTGCTAAACTGACTCGCTAAATTTTATCTTTGTAGGCAATTTTGTTTGGGAGATAAAATTTAGCGCGAGCAGGATACTTAGCTTTATATTTCAACGAATGCATTTTTCACACTTTATTCCTTTATTTATTTATGTTGATTGCATCCGCTATTTTAAATTTTGTAGAATAGAATACAAATGATATCGTGGTGCAATAACACGACGAATTTAAACTCTCAGAACGCATCCATAAGCTGACAGCAACTCACGAAATAAACTAAATCTCAGTCAGTGTTCCTAGCACTCTCTCTATATTTTTCCCACGAAGCGTGTTCACTTTTCCATTTTCATTAAACTCAAATTACCTCTATATTATTTGCTTCTTAAAGTAAAATTTTTTATTGCTGAAATTAATCTTCAGTATAAAAATCGCAGTTTGCTAATGTTATAATCATTATTTTTGGTACTGGAAATTGTTGCTAAAGGCCAATCTCCTATTTATCTACATTTAGTGCGTTGATATGCATGGTGACATGTAGTTTGAATGTTTTCTTGTCAGATTGTTAATATTCCCACAGTTTTGATGTTTTTCCTTTTACGCATGGAAATTTTACCGAAAATAGAAATTCCCACAAAAAGGTACAATGTAGGAACCAGAGATGAATGAATAAAAGAGATGGATATCTTTCGTACGTCTATCCCCCCAAAACCCATTTGTTTACATTTTTGTTTTTGTAATTTCAACCCCCGTCTGTGAGTACGTGTGAGCTACAAAAACGCATGTTGCTAATGGCCGGCCAACATTCCTTTTGCTTTTATAGGCATCGCGCTGTTCAATTGTTTTGTGTTTGGTGTTGAACTTGTTTAGTTTTTGTTAAGGCTTCGATTAAAATAAAAAAAATAGTGAAATACACATTTCGGAATAGCGAATTCTTGCATTAAAGTCCAATTCATGAACTCATGAACATATACTAGAAAAGAAATGAGCATATGTGCGTGACTTCATGAATTTTACGGGAAAACAGCTTGTAGGCAGCCGCCTTTCCACTGGAAAGTTATATAACTCTGTATTCCATTATCTTTGGTAGGAACACTGCTGCGAGTTAGTAGTTTATTACAACTCCCGCCATTTAGAATTGTATTTTTTTTTTGCTGCTTCACACGTGTTCACAGACAGTAAAATAGCGACCGGTGGGTGGGGCTTATATTGAAAAAATATGCGGAGTAAATCGGGGAGACGTAGGAAAGCTGTCAGTCTATTTAATAGTTAGTTTATGGTAGAAACTATTTCCGAAATCAATTTCTTCGTCCATTTTGAATGGCAGCTGTACTATATACCTGTCGTCAGGTAGAAGCGAATGGGTACTGACGAAAATGTCTTCTGCACGTTGGTCATCAACTGACAGGCTTGGTTTTTGATTAACTTCTTCAAGTTGCCAAAATCGCTCGAGATCAAATGGCCATTGAAGATGCTGAAAGCCTTGTTTGTCTGTGCTTTCAGCAAATGATACCGCGCGAGTCAGCCCACCTTTGGCGTGCCCACGTATTATCTTTATAGAGTTAATTAATCGAGGTATATGTCTTAATTAATCGACGGTAGCCGCGCACAAATATAGTCTATATATTTTAGTTATTGAGGCTTAATACAATAAGGGATAGAAAGGAAATTTTCATCACGTGACTCCGATCAGCTCACACAACAAAAAAAAATAAATTGTTCATAAAAAAACCATACAAAAAGTCCTTTACTCATACCATATGTATGGGTTAGTAAATCTTTAAATTATCCGCGATCAGAAGGACCAAAAA
The DNA here is from genome assembly GCA_916610125.1 of Cheilosia vulpina. Lineage (NCBI taxonomy): Eukaryota > Metazoa > Arthropoda > Insecta > Diptera > Syrphidae > Cheilosia > Cheilosia vulpina. Next base: position 51,932,911 of record OU744276.1, on the reverse strand, counting down.
TGTTATTTGTAATTCAATTAATTGAAATTTGCAAATAAAAAAAAATTACATACAAAAAAAAAAGGAATTTAGGGTTTATATAAGCGATGTTAACTTCTCTGTGGTCAGCAGCAAATTAATAAGAACCACATATGAAAATTACAAAAGCATGCAAAAATAAGTGAACTGTATTCTTTACGAGAGAAAGAGATATGAGAGAGCGTAACATTACTGTAGATTATGTTATACAATGCAATAAATTGAGAGTAAGTTAATGATAGACAAAAGATATACATATTATGTGTAACAAGAACATAGAGAGAAAGCAGTTAAGGTTATTTCGCGTTCTTGGGGAGTGTATCGCTCCATGGCTTGTTCACTGAATGAGAGAGCCCTTAGCGGTAAACAAATGATGAGAGTGAAATCATATTAAGTTGCGTAACCAAACCAATAAAATTGATTCAACTTGTATTCTACAGTTGTCAAGTCCACAAATGTCAAAACAGATTTGACATTGGTGATCATTTGCAAAAATAAGAGCATCTTCCAATAGCGTGGTCACTTTTGGCCCACCTTGTATATATATAGATTTCGAGAGATATTCGAATCAGACCACCATTGTCGGATCTCTTTTCGTCTCTCTACCACTCTAAATCTTACTCAGAGAGAGTCTCTGGATTCCTCCACAGTTTTTCTCTGGGCTCGATTCCTAGTGTTAACATTGGACATTGACACAGTATATGTGCCGCTGTCTCAGATTCCTCCAGGCATAGTCTACAAGTATCATCATCTCTAAGGCCCATTTTCCTTAAGTGATACCCGAAAGTACCATGTCCTGTAGACGAAGCCACCACCCATTTTAATGTTCCTCAACTCATGCTTAGAACCCTTCTTTGAGTGGAGCAGGTCGACCACTTTATTGCCATCTTAGCCTGTCTACATTGTTCCACGGTTGACCTTCTCAGGTGTTCTTCCGTGATCCATTTGTGAATCAGCTGTTCTACCATTCCCCTGCCAATTGACGAGAATGGTTCTGGTCCTAGCAACTTTTCAGTTGACCCCTGTTTTGCAAGGGAGTCCGCCTTTTCATTGCTTCGATCCCTATGTGTCCTCGTACACATTCCAGTGCCAATGATTTTGTGATGTTTGTTTGTACCATGGGTCTGATTACTGATCACCGCCTGATTGTCCAGTGCTTTAAGAATATTTCATCCTTCCACCTGATACTCAAGCAAATAGTCTAGCGCATGAAGCAAAGCAATCATCTCAGCCTGGTAGTAGTTCTGGTACCTCCCATACAAAATCAATATTAGACGCATGTGTCTCTCTGTCTGTTGGAAACACCATACCGTCCAAAGGAATCAACCTAGGCGAATGAAGTTTGGTGAAAGAAATTCCTCCCTTACAAAAGCAATATATGAAAACACATGTTGAAAACACGATAGCGCCGAAAATAATCTACATAAGCAAGTGAAATTTTGTGAGGACTTATTTTTATTGTCGTCAAGTTGCTATTAAAAATGGGTTATGTTGGTGATGTAGTTCTGGTACCTCAAATACAAAACCAATTTTGCATCACTTGTATGAAGTAGAGGGTATCAAAGCATCGGCAAGGCCGATGATAACACTTTTACTTATTTTTAATTTCAAACATATTGCAGATCCAATTTTGAATATCGTGCTCCTCAATACAAAACTACTTTTTTCTTAAGTTTAATTAGGGATTCCGTAATTGCAGGTAAATGAACATACTTTGGAAACACTATCAGTGATAAAGGATTGAACCGCAATGACTTCACCTCCAGACAGTCCCATAGAGGACGTAGTTTATGAATTGGAAGCAACACGTGTGCCTAAGCCGATACCAGTGGCACTAGAAGACTTGTGTCGTCAAACGAAATTTTCAAAACAAGAAATTCGTGTTATGTACAGAGGATTCAAAACCGTAAGTAATATATGTGTGTACGTATTTATTATATCAAAACTATGAAGACCAAAATTCCAAACTCTTGCATTTCGTAACTCCATTTTTGGAGTTGATATTTGAAAGCTTACTCATAAAGACATATTACATAATTTTGTCAATACTTTCAATATATTTTCTCATTTGTAGATTATTGAATTCCTAACTTACGCAATAAAATAATGGATAGTGAAAAGTTTAGAAAGATCATTTTGAAAACTTCACGTATTCGAGTGAAACCTGAAATGCCAGAAAACGAGAAAGGCTAAAGACTGATTTAAGAAAAATATTTAGTGCTAACGAAGATTCCCTATTGATGGCGATCTCATCTGTAGACATAGAGATTTGGGCTATAAGCGAGAAAATTCGTAGAGTAATGTAGAGAGCACCGTTCTGTTGTATTGCCTGTTATGTTTTGTTATGACCGATTTACACCGTGCTTTCCCCGAAGAATGGGGAGAAGAGTGCGGTCGGGAGAATAAATTAAAAGACTGTTTTATTTGTAAGACATTTCTAATATGAAATGTGCTTATCACTATATTATAAGTTCCAATTCATTTAAAATTCTCTTGGCCACCCTGTGCTCTTATTTGCCAATGTTCATGTTATAATCAATTATATACGTTTGTATTTACATGAGGAATAGACACTACAATGGATAGTTGTAATGTCGAATGATGAACCACAGTTTTTATGTAAACTATCGACTTTGTTGTTTGTTAACCGTAAGCTCTTTTTTTCTTTACGTATGATCTGCTTGTTAAGTATTCGGAGGAAGTAAGTCAGTCTGAATAAAGATTTCATTTGAAGAAGACGTGTTTGAGTTGGTATATGTTCTTGTTTTTTTTAATGTCAGTTGTTCGAAAACGTATTACAAATATTCAGAAGTGGGATCAGAATACCTACTAGGCCACAATTTTTTTTTTTTGCATTGTAAAAGATTAATTTACGGTTTATTTTTTTCAAATTTGATTTGGCATAATTATTATTGTTGCAATGGATGCGAGAACTCGCGCTGCTAATTTTTTGCAAAGTGCAACTGTACCCAAATTGAAAAATAAACTGGCCGAGATCGGTTTGTCCACGAATGGAATTAAAGCTACGTTGAAGGTACGTCTGGGTGAGGGGATAGCTCTACTTGATGATGGTCAATTGGAAGAGTTTTTCCCGCTTGATGTTCTTGGTGGCATCGATGACGATGAAAATGCCGCAGATTTGGAAGAGTGGGAAATTATCATTTCTCAGAGGTTAGAGAAGTTGCGTGAAATGGTTAAACAAAAAGAAGAAATTATTTTACTGCAAAAAAGGTTAGCCGAGTTGAATAATCCAGTAAAACCCATCCAATCTTCGTATACATTTCGTGATGTTGAAGATGAAATACCAACGTTTTCTGGAGATGATAGCTATCGTGTTACAAAATGGATCAGCAGCTTTGAAGATGCAAAACTATTGTACAAATTCAGTGAGTCAGAAAGCTTCGTTTATGCCAAGAGATTGCTGAAGGGAACAGCAAAGTTGGTTCTGAGATCTACGTCATATCGTTCTTGGAGTGAGTTGAAATCAGCCTTGCTCACATAGTTCCATGAGCACGCTACAGCTACGGACGTTCACAATATGTTGCGAGGTCGTAAGAAGCGGAAGGATGAAACATTTCAACAATATGTGCTCACGATGCAAGAGACAGCATCCCTAGCAGACATCGAAGAACAAGACGTCATTACCTACCTCATCAAGGGAATTCCGGACTCGACATTCAGCAAACAAATTTTATTGACTGCAAATAACATCGCCGAACTAAAGATCATTTTAAGAAAATATGAGAAGATGAAATGCGATCTGCAATCATCTACACCGCTGTATAATAAGACATCCCCTCAACCGAGAAGTACATCAAGCACGACTACAAAGGCAACGGTCAGGTGCTTCAATTGTAATGAACCAGGCCATATATCAACCACTTGCCCAAAGCCAAAGGGACATGTTATTAAGGATTGTCCACAATCGTCAACAGTTCTTGTTGTTCAGCATACTGAACTTCAAACAGAAAATCAAATGTCTTCCATTTTTCTGATTTTCATGGTGTTTTCGAATATGGATTTCAAGAAGATGACTCTGGAACTGTCCGCTTGGTAATGCATGTGATGACAATGATAGATACTGGAAGCCCGATCAGCTTTGTGCAGCAGTGTTATGTTCCGCCATTTTTGATGACGTCTGTACCATCTCCAATGCATGACTATGTAGGTATCAACAATTCTAAGTTAATTATGTTAGGAAATGTATTTTGTAATGTTAAGGTTAATAACAGTTTTATCAATGTATGTTTATTTGTTTTTAAAAACGATACAATGCAGAATGCGATAGTGCTAGGACGAGACTTTAAAAAAATAAGTAATATAAAACTTGCTGTAGGAGAAGTAGAAATTGATATAATTTAAAACAATGATATAAACAACTCGCTATGTGAAGAATTTGTAAAGGAAATTTTAAGTATCGATACATCGGACCATTGCGACAAATCGGTTTGTCTTAAAATTAATGAATGTTTAAATTATGGTGACAAAGAATTAGTTAGAATTTTGATTACGCGAAGTTGTTCCACAAAAGACCAATTTTCAGACGATTTTGAAATGAAAATAGTTTTGACAAATGAGAATAGTGTTTTTAATTGTGTGCCTCGACGATTGCCTTACGCTCATGAGTTGGAGCTAAAAAAAATTTTAGACGATTTATTAAAAAACAACATTATTCGTGAAAGCAATTCACCTTTTGCCTCGCCAATTGTCTTAGCAAAGAAAAAGACGGGCGAATTGCGTCTTTGCATAGATTTTCGTCAGCCAAACAAGGTGACAGTAAAAGACAATTTTCCTATTCCCCTTATCGAAGACCATTTGGACAGATTACGTGGCAAGAAGTTTTTTTCGCTCTTTGACTTAAAAAGTGGATTTCAACACGTTAAGATGGCTGAAGGTTCTGTCAAATTTACTTCCTTTATAACACCCTTAGGACAACTCGAATATGTACGCATGCCTTTCGGGCTTAAAAATGCGCCCTCTGTTTTTCAGCGGTACATAAATATGCTATTCAAAGATCTCATAAGTTCAGGAAAATTACTTGTTTATATTGATGATTTGCTTGTAGCTACGGAATCTAAGGATGAACATTTTCAAATTTTAGGAGCAGTTATGGATGTTGTTATGAAGCACAATTTGCAATTACATTACGATAAGTGTCTTTTTATGTTTGATTAAGATCACTTACTTAGGGTATGAAGTTTCCGCTGATGGTATAGGACCGAATTTGAATGGCTTAAAGAGCGTGGCTGAATTTTCTATACCAACAAATATAAAGAACTTCCACTAATTTTTGTTCTTAACATCATGTTTCAGGAAATTCATAAAGGACTTCTCGACCTTTTCTAAACCAATGTATGATCTTCTAAAGAAAGATGCCAAATTTAGTTTTGGTGAAAACGAGCTAGCGGTTTTTGATTCGTTGAATCAAAAGTTGTTAAATGCGTCATTGGTAAGTATTTACAATCCATAGGGGAAAGTGGTCACCCTTCGTACATGAGGCACATTCGTACATTAAGTATGAAAGAAAAAATAAACGGCGCACAAACATGTGTTTGCTTGTGTGCAAAGTCATACCAGGTACCATTTCGCCCAACTAACTTCGGGCCAGTCGCGCAATAGAGTGGGAGCTGACAAGACTAACGTGTTTCCGAGCGCTGTGAATAATTTGTCTACCTAAATTTATGATCGCATTGTGATTACATTTTTTATGTTTTTTGCAAAATAGTGATGACGAATTTGTGTTTACAATGTTTATTTTGTGATTTAATTACTAATATTTCCATACTAAATTATAATTTATACAAACTTGTAATTTTTATTTTGGGAATAGCCTGGGGTACATTCGGACAGTAATACAGGGGGTACATTCGTACGCGTACGAATGATCCCCTTTAAATTTTATTTACAAAAAATCATTACCACAACATAATATCGATTTTAATTAAAGAAAATATAACACTTTAAAATTTGTTTTACACATTCTATAATTGAGGTATTTTCTATATAAATATTTCCTTCAGAATCATATTGCGGAAATATAAAAAAAAGGCACCCGAACCCAAGAAGTTGATGAAGAATCCATTAATTCAGCAATTGAGGAAGTAATGCAAGGATGTTCGTCTTTTAGAAAAGCTGCTTTGAAATACTACGTTAAGGTATCAACTTTGCAAAGCAGAATTAAAAAATTCCGAAATGATATTAATAAAGATAGACCGCCATGTACTTTTCATTCCAAATACACAAGCCTGCAAGTCTTCTCCTTGGAAGAAGAGGAGCGCTTAAATGTCTATATAATTAATTGCTGCAAGATGCATTATGGTCTTACAAAAGTACAAATTCGGAAACTTGCATATGAATACGAAAAAGCAATAAAGATAATGTATCCAGCAAAATGGGATGAGGATGAAATGGCTGGCTTAGAGTGGATGCGGAAATACAGGGAACGGAATCCAAATCTCAGTTTGCGAAAGCCAGAAAATAACAGTGCTGCATGATCATTCGCTTTTAATAAAACTGCAGTAACAGAGTTTTACAATAATTTGACCGAAGTATTGCAGCGACATAATTTTACTGCCGACCGAATATTTAACTTCGATGAGTCGGGTGTTTCTACTGTTTTAGACACTCCTAAAGTTTTGGCAGATCGTTTCAGCGGTGGGGTGCATTCATACAAATATCTAATCCTAAAAGATATTCTTTAATTCTGAAACTCTTTGACATAATGGTTTCAGACTTTTTTGTAATAAGCTACGATATATATATTACACATAAGTGCATGAACTTATTACTGAAGTGAGTTAATTATTAACTAAATAATAAAAATGCAAAAAGTGTACGAAGGGTGACCACTTTCCCCTATGCTGAAACAGAATTGCACTGTGATGCAAGCAGTTTAGGATTTGGTGCAGTCTTGCTACAGCGAAAAGACGATAAACAATTTCATCCGATTTTCTTTTATTCCAAACGCGCTACTGCTAAAGAATCAATGTACCACTCTTATGAACTAGAGACTTTGGCAATTATATCCGCTCTAAGAAGATTTTGAATTTACCTTACTGGCATCCGATTTAAAATAATAACGGACTGTAAGTCACTGACCCTTACTCTAAATAAAAAAATTAATAAATCCACGAATCTCACGGTGGGCTTTAGAGCTCCAAGATTACGATTATTGAACATAGAGATGGTCAAAGGATGAGACACGTCGACGCTCTAAGCAGGTGTCATAATATTTTGATCGTTCAGCCTGACTCCTTTGAGTATGTTCTTGCGGCATCACAGCGAAAAGATCCGTTAGTGAAGAAACTAGTCAAAATGTTGGAAGAAAGGGAAAGTACTGCCTACGAACTTATTAACGGATTGGTATATCGTAAAATCGACAAAAAGGTTTATTTTTATGTTCCATCACAAATGGAGAGAAGTGTTATACAAACACATCATGAAGCATTATGTCATGTTGGAGTTGATAAGTGTTATCTTTTTTTGAGGAAAACATATTGGTTCCCTTGCATGAAAGCTAAGATAAAAAACTATATTAGCAGCTGTTTAAAGTGTGTACATTTCTCTCCACCTGGTAAAAAGGAGGTCATTTTGCATAGCATTCCAAAAGGCGATAAACCTTTCGACACCATTCACGTTGACCATTATGGTCCATTACCATCATCTGTGCGAAATTTGAAGAAACATATATTTCTAGTTGTTGATGGATTCTCAAAGTACACGAAACTATTTGCGGTTAAGAGTACATTTAAAGCAATTCCCAATGGAGTGTGCGCCTTGACACATTAAGCACTTGGGGATTGTAAAGTTATGTACACGAATTGTAATAATAATAATAATAATTGGCGGAACAGGTCCGTATGGACCCAAGCCTAGCTTCTCACAACCATTCGTCTTGTGTGAGTTTTTATTTTTGGGACGAATGGAAGGGATCTACAATTTTATGCCGAGTCCAAACGGCCAATTGAGAAGCTCTTTCATGACAGTTATACTCTCGGATGTTTGTCAGACGTTCGCGAGAGGTGGCGCAGCGAAAAAAACCTTAAGTTGAAATTTGGGTTTTTCTCGGGATTCGAACCTGGGACCCCTCGCTTAGTAGTCCAACACACTAACCACTAAGCCACTGCGCCTACACGAATTGTACTTGACGTTAATTTTTTGGATTTTGGTTGATTGCCACCTGATGGGGATTGGCCAATCACCTCCAAGGTTCTTGATCTCATTAATATAAAGTCTTCTAAAACGCTGTATGTAGGATAGTCGACATACGTTGAAATGTGGGATTCCCACTGCCCTCGAGTGGCGAAAGGAAGTTTCCGCACCGTATGAAAGCTGAGAACATCTTCCCATGACTCTACTGGCACTCCCAGATTTTTGAGCGAATGCCTAGCTTCGTTGGTCGTGCCCAATAGCAATTTCAGATCGTCAGCTGACTCGAGTGTGAGCTGTGGTTGATTAAACAACAAATTTAATTGGTTGTCCTTTAACAGTCGAACATTTTGAAATCTCTTAACTAAAAGCGCCCATGTAGATTCAAAATTCGAATCGGTATATCGCAGCATACGCGCCGCTTCACCGGTTAAATTGCCCTTTAAATACTGCAACTTGTGGGAATCGGATATAGAGGAATTTTTGTTTACCAATCCTTCGAATAATCCCTTAAACTCTGGCCACATTTGGAGCGAACCGTCAAAGGTAGGAATTTTCATAGAGGGAAGCCTTAATTCGACCAACGGTGTCTTTGAACCTGCAACTGAGCTGTTGAGAACATTTTGATGACTATCGGTGTTTGCTAGCGGTTCCTTCAATTCACACGAATAATTGAAGAAAAGCTCCTTTAATTTATGAAACGTTAGATCTTCCATATATTTCACCTTTGCCTCTTCACTGGGGGAAGCAACAATTTTCTGATGAATAGCCCTAGCTTCAATAAAGGATGCCTCCAAATTTAATAAACGCGCCTTATTCATATGAACGGATTTCTTTGATGAGCCTAAATCTACATATGCCGTATAATCAGCGCGCATTTCTTGAGAAATGATTTGAACCACCTGTATCAAATTATAAATGTTGCTTTTGCTCATGATGACACGAGAAATTACATTAAACCACCCTTAGAACACACCACACACGATTCGATTTAGATCAATGAAGATCCATGATTTAATTGTGAAATTATTACAACTAGAATGCCACACATCTGTAGGGTTGATCGATGCTCCCTGGATTCCTCTGTTCTGATGGACCAGTTTTCCTTGGATGAAAAGTCCGTGTGGTGTCCGGAATTGCGTGAGAATACCAACCACGATTGAAAGAACTGTCTTAACACCTTTTTCTTTAAAGTTTTTTTGTTTTTAATGTTCGGGATCCTTTAATCCGGCTCGAAGGACCACAATGTGTCGCAAGGACACTCGCAAAAAAAAAAAAAAAACACACAAATAAATAATCCCCGAAAAAAAAGGATTTCAATTTGCCGCCGGTAAAATCAAAAATTGCAATGACCGATCGAACAAGGGCTTAATGCAAGGTACTGGTAAAGAAAAAAAGCAAAAATAAAACAACTCAGTTAAATAGATTGTAGTTTATTGTCGACTTGAGTGCGTTACTGGGAATGCATTTGAAGATTATATTTTCGCTTAGACGAAACCTCTCTCTCCAGCTGTTTTCCCGTAGTTTTCTTCTAAGATCATTGACCCTATGGGATTGCGAGTTTTTATTTTCTTTCGCATTTGCTAAATGCATAGTTGTGACACATCCTCCTTCGCTGCGCGATGTTTCGCCTAGTTTCCTCGTCCCACCGCATCCATGCACACATACATGGCTGAAAGTGCTGAGAGTGCTGATCGGTGGGCGGTACCTCGCTATGCAACTAAAATAATTCAATTGATTATGCATCAATTTTGCTGAGCTCTCAATTTCGGCAGTGTTTGGAATGCGCTTGATGTTTTGCCGTCTGCTCTTTGTGAGACGAAGAATGTGATGCAGGTGGGACTTAGATGTGCTGGATTGATTGCTTCATGTTGCGTCGCAACACGAGGTAAGTGATATTCAATTCTTTCTTATGGGAATTCTTTGCTTATGAGTGTTAAATGTTTGGATTTATAATATATTTAAGTTATTTATAATATTTAATTAAATTACTTTTATAAGTTTTGTGAAAAACAATAAAGTTTACTAAACCAAAGGATGGGGCACTTTCGGCAAACGGCCATCGCCAGAACACCCAGCTGCATCGTCAAGATACTCTCACCTTATCTTTTTTAAGGACGTTGATCTGGGTCGATACAGCGTGCAATGATTTGTTTTTAACAAATCCTTTTATTTTACCTTTATTATTTACTTAAAAAGTTAGTTTTCTTAAAACGAAAGTGATTTTAAATATATTTTTTTAAATTAATTTCAAAATGAATTTCTTATCTTATTTAATTTTTATGTTTATAGATTTATGATTTGTTTAACAAATTAAATTAAAACAATACGTTCCTACTTATTGATTCTGAATTTATTGCGCCATCTAAACTCACGTTGAAAGTGCCCCACCCGGATGACGATTGTGCCCACAATGGGACAGATTCGCCTTTTTAAGGCAGTTTTAAATTTTTTTTTTAAATATAAGGGTGAAGTTAACTCTTAAGAAATGCATTCTTTTAGTAAAATATTCGTAGCTAAAAATAAAATAAAAGATTTCAAATATTTATTTGCAAAAGATGTTATTTCAAATCTGCAAAAAAGGTGTTGAATTCGCCCCTCCCTACCCTACGCACATTTTTTACATAAAACAATCTACATATTGTGAGTTTTCAATGTTTGTTTATAAATAGTTAAATTAAGTTTTGTTCGCGCAGGAAAATCAAACAAAACAAGGATGCGATAAGTTTTTTTTTTAACGTTTCGATAGTTGGAGTTTGGGATTTGCTAAGCAAAATCTTTCCTACAGCTTCAATGGCCTGGACAAAACCAACTCATTTTGATCACTCTTATGAGTAGACGTGGTAGATGGAAGTTCCATGTCTGCTAAAATTCAGAAGAGTCAATTCGAATTCAAATATAGATGCACTTATGAGTAATATAGATTGGTTGGGTCTTGCGTATATAAAGTGGTGCCTTTGAGGCACCATTTATTTGCTAAGATCCAGTTGGGATAGTTGGTTTTCTAGTTGGGTTGTGCTAGTGTGAATGAAAAGACAATTTTGTATAAAAACTCTGCGGAAGTTCTTTGGTGAATCAGTCAACGCAAAAATGGTAACAAACATCTTAGAAGAACTCCAAACTCTTGCATTGGGATACCCTCCCACACGGCAATTAGTCAAGAGACTCTTCATAAACTGAGTTTAGGGGGCTGGAACCTTACCTATCAAGGTTTCTGGTATAAAACCGTCAAGCTGGAAATCAAGGCAAAGTAATCAAAAAAAGAAAAAATAAAACGATTTCATTTAAATGATACCACATAAAAGATTGTCTATTTTCTTTTATTGTTTGCTTGGTGATTTTCTCACAGAAAACATGTTTAAACTTGCTGATTCAAAATTATTTGCAATAGCATCAAGAAAATAAAAAACTCTTTGTTGTTAATTATTCTTCAACTTTTATTTGAAAAAAATGCAGTTTATAATGGTATAAACACTTTACTTCATTTGGATAGATAGATAGATAGATAGATAGATAGATACATTTATTTCAGATAAAAACAAAGCAATACAGTATTCAACAAGCTTAAGAGTATTTTAAAATGAAGAATTATAGAAATAAACGAGCAGTGACATTTTTTAATTTTATATACATTAAGTATTTAAAAATAGTGTCAAATGCCACTTCAATGCGTATAATTATAGAAATATTAACTATGGGTGGGGTGCCCATTACATTATATACAAAAGAAAGAGAAAAAAAAGAGAAAAAGAAAAAATCCAAATATTGAATCTTTAAGTTTTAAGTTATACCAGATTGTTAGAAAGAACTGATTCTAATTCCGCGTAATTAAAGTCAAAAAGCCAATGCCTTAAAGACTTTTCAAGTCTTCCAGAGGAAGTAGAGGCTCTAAATGATAGTGGTAGCTTATTAAAAAGACGACAAGATGATACCAAATAAAAGTTTCTAAAAGCAGTTGTACGAGAAAAAGGTACAGATACAACATTCAAAAAGTTTCTACGTAGGTTATGTTCGGAGACTAATCTGCAATTAAGATTGCCTGATCTCCTAAAGAAAGTTTTTAGAACTTTAAAACAATACAAATGACGGACTGGAAGTATTCGGATATCTCGAAACAAGGGAAAACTAGGGTGTCGACGATGTTTTCGGCAGATTTTTCTTAAAACACTTTTCTGCAAAATTAGAAGAGGCTTGATTTTAATCGCATGTGTACCTCCCCAACAAGTTATACCATATTGAAGTTTTGAATGAAAGATACCGTAATATATAGATTTTAGAAGTTGTTTTGAACAAACATTGCTTAGGTAAAAGAAATGTCTGAGAGTACACCGAAAATATTTTTTTAAGGACTCCGTATGATCTGCAAAGCTCATCTTAGGATCAAAAATGAGCCCCAGATACTTGAATTGATCAACTTTCTCTATCAGAAAGCAATTTTCACTGCAACTCAGCATGCTACAAAAAGTTGGTAGAGAACCAGGGGCACATGTGCAACCTGGGAAACTGTACTTTGTGCACTCCGGAGCGTGATAGTGCAAATCTACATTTGAAGCGTTAGTGGAAGATAGATTAAAGTACATTACTTTTGTTTTAGAGCTTATGCACAATTTATGTTTGGCGAACCAGATCCTCAATATATTTAGATCCCAATTTAAATCAGATGCCAGGTTTAAAGCACTCTCAGCTCCGTAGGAAAAACCTACATCATCTGCAAAAGCAGTAGGCATTCCTTTAAACTTAAGTTCCAAGAGTGAGTTTATATACACGAGGAACAAGATGGGTCCTAGCACAGAGCCTTGAGGTACTCCCATATTTAAAAGGAGGATGTCGCTTCTTGTTTCATCGAGTTTTACCCTTTGAGGTCTGTTAGAAAGGTAGGACTTAAACCAATCGAGTATAAATCCTCGAAATCCAGCATTTTCAAGTTTCCTAAGCAGTATAGAGTGGTTAACCATATCAAAGGCTTTTGTGATATCTACGAATAAGCCTGCAGTGAACTTTTTGTCATCAAGATTAGAAAGGATATTTGAGCAGAAATTAAGAAGGGCATCTTCAGTAGATTTCCCCCTTTGAAAGCCAAATTGTAACGGGCTGAAGAAATTGGTCTTGTTTAAAAAGGAGAGCATTCTTTCCTTAACTACTTTTTCAAAGATTTTGCTGAAGGCAGGAAGAAGAGAGATGGGCCTATAATTTCTAATATCCTCTGCTGAGCCTTTTTTTAGAAGTGGGACAACATCCGCACATTTGAGAGCTCCTGGAAAAACTCCTGAGAATATACTGCGGTTAAAAATGACTGCTAGTATATCAACTACGAAAAACGAGATCTGTTTCAAGAGGACATTGGAAATGCCATCAAAGCCACAAGCATTGGAGTTTTTTAAAGATCTAATAGCATTTAACAGCTCAAGTGGAGTAATAGGTTCGAAAGCGAAACTAGTTCCTTGCAACAGTTCATTACGATTTTCAAATACCGAGCACATGGTGCATCTGGTGTGAGTTACATGAGCAGGTGAACTATTAGCAATTGATGTATAATAACTGTTAAAGCAATTAGCTATAGAAAGTTTGTCAGAAACTTCGCACCCATCAATACGGATTGTAGTGGGTATCTTGGTACGGGCGGACTGGTTAAGAATGCTGTTTACTACCTGCCATTCACTTTTTAAATTTCCCTTAGCACAAGAAAATTTATAGCGATAATAGTTATCGCGGCAAACTGGAATTTCTTTTTTGAGTTGTGAACACAATTTCGAATACCTTTTTCTGAGTCTGAGATTGTTCGGATGCTTAGAACACTTGATTCTAAGTTTATTCTTGCAGTTAACTTTGTTATAGAGATACCGTGTAATCCATGGCTTTAGTCGTTTTGTTTTTTTCCTCATAGTAACTGTATAAGAAGAATCTTCGATATGTTTATTGATGCAATCAATAAAAAGACTATAAGATACAGAGGCATCATTTTCCGAATAAACATCGTCCCAAAACTCATAAAGGAGATTGTTCTTCAGCTTTAGTAAATCAATTTTTTTTATCTCTTTTTCTATATTTCGTGTATGACGAATGGTTTTTTTACGAAAAGTGTTTATTAATATCCCCGTCATTGTGTGATCACTTATTTTAAAATCAAATAAACATGTTTCGCAGGAGCTCGACGAGAAGTTGGTAAATCGTCCAAAAATGTGGTCTAAGCATCTTCCCGAGACAGTCCTAGTAGGTTCATTAATGAAACTGGTTAGACCATGTGCTGATAACAGACCCAAGTAGTTCGATACTATATCAGTGCTTTCTAATAAATTTATATTGAAATCTCCCAAAATAATTAAGTTTTTAGATTTAAGGTTTTCTAAGAGACGTGTAAATTCTTCTATGAACATCACTACATTAAAAGAATGCAGTCGATAAACACATAAAAACACATACTCCACATTGTTAACCACAATAGAAACTTTCAGAATGTCAGCACTCGTAAAAACGACATTCTTTACTTCACTAACTGAGTAGTCTTCCTTAATAAAACAACCGACACCACCTGCAGCGTAGATATCGTTGCAGTTGGGAAAGAAACGAAAACCCGGTATATTATAATCGTTTTTTTCAAAGCTATAAATCCAGATTTCGGATACAAAAACAATATCTGGAATACTTGAAAAGGAATTCAGATGGGTAACAAGAGACGAAAAATTTTCCCTCAAACTTCTAACATTCTGGTGCACAATGAAGAGCTTGTTATTACAATATGAACCATTTATGAAAACGTTATTACAATTTGTGAGACTAAGATCGAGAATAGAAAGGTCATCATCATTGAGATCAAAATCGCAATTCATTAAAAGAAATAAATTTAATACAAAGCACTAAATAAGTGCAAGATCGTCGAATGATCTTATAGAGATGACCTTTCCACCCTCCACCTTTCTCAAAAGTATTTGATTGTCTTTAAACCACACATATTTATAATTTTTCCGCTTTCTTACATCTTTGGCCTGCATGTAGAGAGCCTGAATATACTTCGTAAGTGCATCGTTGATATAAATGTTGGTTCCCTTGCTGCTGCCTTTGTTTCTGTTGTGGTCGCTGTTTTGGCCGCTCGCGCTGTTATCAATCATGTTGTAGATACGCTTTAATTCTTTTAGACAATGACAAGCAGCTTCGTCACGTCAACATTTTCATCGTGAAGCAATTCTCTCGTCCACTGATTTTTTTCAGTTCCCTTAACAAAACAATTGAATTTTTGATAATTTTTCGAAGATATTTTCTAACTACTTGAAATTCTGTGAGACCGACATCCCAGTTTAATACATGATGATTCTGATATAACCATCGACCTTGTCTTCTTAGTGATGGTGGAAGTTGATCAGAGTTATATGGAGGCTTTAATATGAAATGGTGATGGTGACCGTTGTACAGTATAGCTATTTCCTTTGCGATAAATCTATTATTTGTTCATTTAATCTTTGAACATCGAGAATAAAATATATTTTGCGTTCGTGTTTCCTCTCTAAATTCTTGCCTTCATCTAAATATAACGATTACATTTCTCTAGAAACTATCTGACTCAAGGGATTGTAGTTTATAATGCGATCGTGTAACATCAAACAGTAAGCGGACATATTATTAGGGATTATTTTCGATGTTTTGATTTCAATTCGAATATCAACTGGACCGGTTTTTATTATTTCACTTTGATGTCTGCAGTCTATTACGAAAATTGTCGCCTGGGACTTGAGTAAGGCTCTGGATAATAAAAAACCTACTTTAACCTACTATTTGCTGAACCATTATTATCCAGAGACTTACTCAAACTATGTAACTACGTATAATTACTTCTATCGAAAGCTAGGCTTAAGAAATCCTCATATGGATATGCATCTGAGTTCAAATAGGCTTTTACATTAGTAACGTCACAATGGTCGAAATTAGTTTTATTTCCTTTCAGCAAATTTCGCTTATTGCTTCGTAGGGCAATGATAATGTAGCGTGGTTTCTCCATTTGCGAGGTTGTCTTGACATTCCAAATATGACGAGAGGTACTAGGTAATACTGGATATTCATATAGATCCTAGTTCCGAGAGAAGTCTTTATAGATTGTGCATTATTAATTACTAGATTTGTAGAGCTACAATTTAAAAGAATCCGACAACTAAATATGGGTAATTTTCCATTATACTTTGGTCAAGTTTTTTTTTGCTGTTTCGTTTTCCTCTAAAATCAGTATTTGTATCAGTACGTGGGCGTGTTAAAATTAAGTCATGACGCCCGTTCGGAATAAATCTCCTTTAGTCTTCGGCAAAACCCAATAAGAATTAAAGTATTAGGCACTTAGGTCGATTAAGTATCAGATAGCAATGCCGCTAAATCTGATACAGATTAATCTTCACCACTCCAAATTGGCATCCGCCAACCTAATGGTCCGCCTCATCGAAGACAGACTCGACGTTGCCCTGGTCCAAGAACCGTGGCTTCTCCGCGTAACTGGGCTCAGGGCTCCTGTCTAAACCCTCTACTACGCGGAAGGTAAAAGTAAAATTAGAGCTTGTATTCTTGCAATGTTAAAACTTACTTTCAATTCTCAGCATAGCACAGGCGATCATGCTGCAGCGCAGCTCACTCCGAGCAATGGCAATCCGGTGTGGCTGGCGTCTGGATATCTTTCATATGAGGTATCCAAACCCACCATAAGTCGAGTTACAACGGGTGGTTAAGGAAGCGGAGGATAAAAAGACCAAAATTGTGGTAGGATGTGACACAAATGCACACCATGATCTAAGGGGCAGTACCGACACAAACCCGCGAGGTGAGTTTTTATTTGAGTATCTAATAGAAACCAATCTAGTAATCTGTAATAGAGGGGATAGTCCAACCTTCGTTGTTAAAAATAGGCAAGAGGTAATAGATTTTACTTTAGCCTCACTTAATATTTTCTCGGCTATTTCAAAGTGGACAGTCCATCTTTCTCGGACCATCGGTATATTTACTTCACTCTAGACAGCTTGATACGGACTGGGAAGCTTATAAGGACAGCCTAAGACTCTTTAAAATGGAAGTTCGAAAGGCAAAACGAAGCTCCTGGCGCAATTTCTGTGAGAACATTTTTTTTTCGCTGGAAGGAATCATCGAAAGACATTCCGGAGCAAGTCTCTAGAAATTGGATTGCACATAGTCGTTCGACTAATCGGCAATTTATTTTTAAATTATTTGAAAAATTCAGAATAAGAATCCGCCGTTTATCGGATTTCGAACCTTTTTATTTGTAGGTATTACCTAATCTCTCTAGAAAACCTACCGGGAGGGACTGACTTTCGTCATCCCGAATTGGATTGCACCTAGTCGTTCGACTAATCGGCAATTTATTTTTAAATTATTTGAAAAATTCAGAATAAGAATCCGCCGTTTATCGGATTTCGAACCTTTTTATTTGTAGGTAATACCTAATCTCTCTAGAAAACCTCCCGGGAGGGACTGACTTTCGTCATCCCGAATTGGATTGCACCTAGTCGTTCGACTAATCGGCAATTTATTTTTAAATTATTTGAAAAATTCAGAATAAGAATCCGCCGTTTATCGGATTTCGAACCTTTTTATTTGTAGGTAATACCTAATCTCTCTAGAAAACCTCCCGGGAGGGACTGACTTTCGTCATCCCGAATTGGATTGCACCTAGTCGTTCGACTAATCGGCAATTTATTTTTAAATTATTTGAAAAATTCAGAATAAGAATCCGCCGTTTATCGGATTTCGAACCTTTTTATTTGTAGGTATTACCTAATCTCTTGGCGTTGGCTAACTCTTATAGATATAGGGGTTTTACCCGCCTCAATCTTCCGATAATATTGCCAGTATTTAATAGTTCTGTAAGTTCTACGTTAACGTAGTTGAGAAGCCTACCACGTAGTTGGACAGGGATGAGTATCTCCAAATAAGCCAATACATTTTACTGTATCGCATCTTCAGCTCATCTCTTTTTTTCTTTACATGCGCTTTCCAATGCAGTTTAGCGTCTAGGGTCAAGCCCAGATATTAAGCTGTATTTGAGTATTCCACTAAATTTTTATTAATGTATACTGGAATGTGTGGTACGTTTTTATACGTAAAATTAATATGGACAGACTTTAGGTCTTTCAATACAATGCCACTTTTTAGTCCACCGTTTATTGCCATTTAAAGCCTTTTTGTTGCTAATTCGACAGCAAGCACAGCAGCGTCATCTGCAAAAGTTGCTTTTGTAATTTTTGGATCAGTCCCTTATGCCAGACTTTATCGAAAGCTTGTGCTATATCAAGAAATATTGTGGAGCACACATTTTTCTCTTCGAATGATTTTTCGATGTTTTCTGTGATTCTATGCACCTGATCAATAGTAGAGTGCTTGTTTCTAAACCCAAATTGATGAATTGGAACTTGCGATTTTTCATCAATTATTTTTTGTAGCCGTTTGCAGCAATTTTTCGAATAACTTGGACAACATTGTTAGAATAGATATTGGGCGATATGAGGTAACTTAGTTAGGTGGTTTGCCTGGTTTTGGTATCATTATTACCTCAAGGACCTTCCACATGCTTGTCACATATCTTAATTTAAATGTAGCATTTATAATCTGCGCTAGTTTTTTTAAACCTCTTAGAGGAAATTATTTTAAAATTCCACCCTGGAGCTTTTTTTTATGTTTATGCCTTCTTTGATTTCGTTGGCAAGATCTTTAGCTGTTACCGGCCGAATAGGTCTGTTTTCTTCGCACCTTTCTTCGTTTCCTTGATAATCTTTATCTTCATAAGGTTTGAAGACGTTCTCAAGGTACTCTGCAAAAGCATTTTCTTTTTCTTGGCTGCTTTTTGCCCAGTTACCTTCCCTGGTTTTTACTGGCGGAATGTGAACTGAACTGATCATTTTCTTTGTTGCCTTCCAGAGCGAGTAGCAGGTAGTAGCATCATTTGTATAGTAAGATACGTTTTTAAAGATATTCTGAGCTTATTATTGAAGTTGTTCAGTGTGGTATTGTCGCTTGGAGCCATTGTCTGTTGCCAACGTTTTTTAGCTTTCCTCTTTTCTCTAATAATTTCAGATATTTCATGAGGATATGAGTTTTGTTTAATCTTGTTTGTTCTTTTGGGAGTTGCAGCCTATGCCGCTTTTTGTATATCCAGTGTAAATATTTGCACTGCTTCGTCTAGTTGATCTTCTGTTTGAATAGCTGATGATAGTTGGATACATTCTTCCAACTTCTGCCTGAAGTGGTTCCAATCAGTCAGTCTATTAACTAGTTTTGGGCTATGTTCTTTTATTATTATTATTATTATTGAGGAATGATCTGATTGAAGATCAGGGCCTTCTTCTATATTTATTTTATTTGAAGATATATTTTTGGATATAAAGAAGTCGACAACATCTGGGGTTCTCTCTAAGGCTCTCTGCCTCTAGTATTTGTTAATCTAGATCTCCAGTAATTATTCTTGGCATTAAAGTCCCCTCCCGCGATTAATCTATTGTGAAATATGCGGAAAAGACTTCAGTTTTCTTTAGTCAATAGCTAGGAGAGCAGAATACTGCTGCAACAGATATTTGTCCACTGCTCGTTTTTATACTTATGGAAATTCCTTGGATGGCGAATGATTGGAATTTTGCTTTTATATGGTGTTCAATCGTGTGCTTTATTAACACTGCAGCCCCACCTTTTGCAGCATCAATCTAGTTCTCAACGAACTTTTGATTTCGATGGAGCTTTCCGGATGCAAAGTCGTGGCCTACGCGGACGACGTCGCCTTACTCATTTCAGGAAAGTATCCACAGACTCTTTCCGATATTCTGCAACTAGCTTTAAGTAAACTAGTAGCCTGGATCAAGAGCTGCGGTCTAAGCATCCATCCGACGAAAGCGGAGCTAGTTCTTTTCACTAGAATGATCAAGGCGGCACTCCACTCGAGTTTGTAACAAGTGTTAAATACTTGGGTCTTATATTAGACAGCAAACTTTTATGGAGGGAAAACATTGCCGAACGTTCCAGGAAATCCCTGGTGGCTCTATACTCCTGTAGGAGGGCTGTCGGCTCGAGATGGGGCCTCCAACCCAATATAATGCACTCGCTTTATACCGTGTTGATAAGACCGATTATTCTTTACGGCATCGTCGTGTGGTGGCCGCCCTTGGACAAAAACTGCAATCTGGCCCTTGAGAAGACTCAACGCCTGGCATGCATCAGCATCACGGGTGCACTGAGGACATTTCCTACCGCCGCTCTACAAGTAATGCTTAATCTTCTTCCTGTAGACATCGTCAGCAAGGAATACGCCGCTAACGCGGCTATCAGACTTAGGGAGGGTAAGCACTGGAGAGGACTATCATCCCCATACCCTCCAATACTGACAATACCCTCCAATTATCAATGCGGACGCAACAGGAAAAGCAAATCACAGATGGAAACATCTAGGATATTGTGACGTTGCCAGGCTTACTTGGCCGACACTGGATACTGCCATATAATGACTTCTGCAGAATCTGAAGGGATGAGGAAGAGGAAGAGTCCGTCATCCACCTCATCTGCAGCTGCCCTGCCCTATCCAACCTAAGAAGGGCTTACTTAGTGTTGGGGATGTTTATAAAAATGAATTAATATAAAGTAAAATTGTCAAGTTTAAGTAAAAGCCATTGTATTTATAGCCTATAGCTAATAATTGACATTTGTCATAAAGTCTACACTAATTAGTACATAAGGAAAAGGTGTAAATGTTAAATAATTTTCCAATACATATTCATATTCGTAATAAACACGCACTTATAACGTTGACGAAAATTATTGTGCGTTATTTTTCATTTCAACTGTTTTAAAATAAAGTTACAACGGGAAGAATTTTTTTTTTCATATAAAATATATGAACAGTTCGACGTTGTACACTTTCCACATGGTTTTAGACAAAACATATTGGTCCATTCGAGCCATATAACCCTACTTTCCAGTCACAGTTTTGTGTGTTTTATATCTGCAAGACAGGAAAAAAAATTTTATTAAACATTTTTTGTAATTTTTCGCTAAAATAGCTAATAAAGATAATTTCTTGTGAGTTTTGTGTGTAAATCGGTTTCTCGCGCCGCGTAAATTAACAAAGTATATAAGCAACCGAGGTTCCAACGCTGCAAAACATTTCAGCGAAATCAACAGTGCATGCAGAATAATTGAGGTGAGTGAGTAAGCCTAATTTGCCTAATTTTTCATTACTTCCCACTAAATTATTTGCCAAATTTGCCAAAATAACCGCCACAAAAGAGTTAAAACTACTTCAAAACTCTCTTTCGATCCTTAAAAATGATATCAAAGCTTTTTTTCGACTGTGGAAGACAAACGGACGAAAAATGACGGCAATGGTCGCTTAGTTATTATGGAAGATGTTTTTAGGGACAGTAAACACACCAGTGATAAGCTGACAATGTTGGTGGATGAAGATGATGAGGATTTTTATCTGTTTAAGGGAATTTTCGAGGAAATTCGCAAGGTTTACCTCGAATATAGGGCCGAACTCTTTGATTGTTTGGATAAGATTATCGAGTCCTCTTCTGCAAACAATTCACCTCCAATCACCTCAAATCCGCATTTTTCGTTTTTTTTTCAGGACAATACGAAATAGGCCACCATTTAAAAGCAAATTTGAGTCCATGATTAACAACAACACTAGTTTGAGTGAAATTCAAAAACTGCATTATTTAAAGTCCGGTTTATCCAAAGATGCCGATAGCTTGTTACAGCACTTGGAAGTTGAAGAAGTAACTATGAAAAGGCATGGTCACTTTTATATTCACGGTATGATAATAAACGGTTTTTAGTAAATACTCATCTGAAAATGTTTATTAATCAATCGACAATTACAACACAGAAAACTCGTTTAGCCTTAAGAGAATGCTGAATACATCCACTGAGTGTCTGCATTCGCTCAAGAATCTTGATGTTCCTAGAGAACATTGGGATTTAATAGTTATTTATATATTGCTACACAAATTTCCATCTTGTACACAGCAATTATGGGAGGAACGACTCGGTGCAAGAAAGGAGTTACCAACTTTCGTCGAATTTTCTGAGTTTTTGGAAACGAGGTTCCGAACGTTAGAAGTTAATGACCAGGATAAACCCAAATCAGGAAAGAGTTATGCCGGAGGTTCTAGTCAACCACAATCTACACCGAAGACCGTATATTATCTGCAACAAAAGCCAAAGGACAAATACAGTTGCAAGATATGTGGTTGTTTCGGGTTGAGTTGCTGCCCGAAGCGAAAGCACGTCCGTGCTTTGTTGAAGCAAAGGACACACAAAAAAACTGTGACCGTTTAAAACGTTATTAAAAAAAAATATTTATTTCTTACTCTAATATGAGTCTACAAAATATTTAATGATGTTTTGGCTGGTTGATGGGCGGGCAGCGAATCAATCGAGATTAGGTTGCATCCTACCAAGAAATCTCTGTTTTCAGTTTGTTTCGCCCAATGAACCTTCTTGTTAGTTTTTAATTTTGTGTATATGTATTCTTACATATACTACTAGACGCTATTACATTTTCTCATTGCGGCTGTTGGTTGGAGTGTGATGCACTCATATCTCCAAAAGCTTACGATCCCGCTTTGCTAATTCGGCCATAGTTCATTACCGATTTTCGGAACAATGAGTAAGCTGCTTGCAACTTCAATGTGCTGGAGTGAGATAGCGTGCTTTACAACTTTCTTGCATGTTGCACATCTGACGTTTAGTTTTCCCGTGTTTTTCATCTTGTCCGGTAGTCGTTGGTTTTGAGTCGTGAAAATTATTTACGTTTATTTGTTTTCGTTGTTTTTTTTGTGGCCAATTGGTGTGCTAATTTTGAAGTGAAAATTGGGCTAGACATTGATTATGTGCAAGCTGTGATTGCAGCAAAAAAGGATGCATATCAATGTCTATTCCAATGCACAACTTCGATGGCGCTGGCCACCAATTGCAGTGGTATCATTGTTGGGAACCAACAGTGGTAAAGGTCAACATTCGCTTCGTAAATGTAACTCTTTTGAAAAAATGAATACCGTTGAGCGGAGCAACATCGTTGACAAGAAAGGTGTTTGTAGCAACTGCCTTGCCTATAGTCATCAAACTCAACATTGTCCTAGTCAGGCACGTTGCTATTATTGTCAACAAAAACACCACTCTCTTCTGCATTCCGCTCCTATTCAAAACCCAAATACAAATTCATCTTTTAGTTATAACCCCACACCACAAATATCTTCTAATCCACCTACGTTCCAACAATCTGGTACATTTATTCCTTCTGGAAGTCCTTGGGCGTCCTGAATGAAATGTCTCACCCTGGTAATACAGATCGTCCTACTACTAGCAACGTAAATACTTACTATGCGAAACAAAGTGAAAATACTCACATTTTATTAGCTACGGCTATTGTTAAGGTGAGGTGTTCTGGGGGGAAGTTTTTTATTCTTCGAGCGTTAATTGATCCGGGGTCGGAAGCCACTTTCATCACGGAAGCAGCCGTACAAATGCTAAGCCTGAGGACTCGGAGTACGTTAGTTGAAGTGTAAGGGTGGGGAAAGGTCAGCAGCGGAGCATGTCACAAGTGTGTTGACATTACCTTTGCGTCTCTGCGCACTACATTTGAGGCAAACACGCAGGCCTTCGTATTTAAGTCCCTGACTGGGCTTCTCCAGGCCAAACAACTGACATTCAGCAACTGGAAACACTTTAGCGGACCCTACCTTCTACAAACCGGCTACAGTGGATCTGCTTTTAGGAATTGATGTTTTTACAGACATTATTCTTCCGGAGATTGTCCGATGTGAAGATAGGATGTCACCCATCGCTCAAAGGACGGAGCTAGGATGGATTCTACTCGGTAAAGTACCAATAGAAAAACAAAAAATAACGAATTAGTGTTTTCTACAGGTTTTCGATATCAACACCCAATTAAGAAAATTTTGGGAAATGGAAGAAGCACCATATGCCGATGCTGAAATGGAAGAAGATGTTGCGAGTTATATTTGTTAGTCGGAATTTGATCAAAAAAATAAAAAAAGGAAATACGTAATTTTAAATTTTTACTTTATTCTAACAAATGACAATAGTTTTTAGTTCTAATAGTTCAAACGTCAGATTCGGTTTGGTAGCAACTACTGTGTCGCTCCATTTAACATTACATTTGCTTTTATTGAACTTTTTGTATATACAATTTGACTTAAAGTAGGTAACAAATGATTGTGAATAATGAATATTTAAATGTGTTGGCTCAACAACAGGGGCCCAGCGGTATACAATGTTTGTTTTCTTAAATCCATTTTACATAAATTGTAGCTTTTTTTTCTGTAGTCTGTTTAAGTCCGGGTGTCGATGTTCCTGAGAGGTAAAACTCAGTAATAAAAATGTTCTGCCATATCAAATGAATAACCTAGAATGCATTTTATTTAACACTAGGTACTTATACTTATATTTCTTATGCGGTTGCTTCTTAAATTTTTACCTACCTACCAACTGACTCAACCAAACTTTTGATGAACAAGAAAGTTTCGTGCGACCCTGTCGTGCACTTAAAAGGCATAAAAGTCAGTATTGTCGTTGAAATTTAAAATCTTCAGAATTCGATCTCCGATTTGCACTGCGAATTCCAAACAGTTGTGACTGCTTTAGGAGATATATCATCACACCAAAAAAATTAAATGAAGTTGAAGAGGAAATTCGGGGAAAATTCAGACAACGAACCAACGAAATCTGATTTGCTGGAATTTCTCGTCGGTTCGACGCAATGAAGAATTCGATTTTTTTTTCTTTTTGTGGCAATTTTTAACAGTTTCGTCGAAAAATGCAAATCAATGAAGATTTGAAAGAAGAGTTAATCCTTCTGAAACATATCTACGAAGCCAACTTTGAAGCTAAGCTCTTACTAATAAGTTTCCAGAATAAATGTTTCCTCAGAACTGGGAGACGATTTTCCCAAATATTTGCTTTGCGTATATTTTGCACCATATATATCACCATACAGTGCTGAACGTTCCTTTGGTTTTGAAGCACCTTTCACGAGAAGATTAGATTTCGATTTAATTGTACATGAGCCCGGCATTTTCCCGTCTCGTGTCCGAGTTTTCTGCCGACGGCCCTTGTTATGGTAACTGTTAGATATAATAAGTAGATTGTCATTTAGTTTAATCAGTTTGAAAAAAAATCTCAACCATAAAATTTGTACTTATATAGAAAAACTAGCACATTGAAGGCTGAGGTGAATTCATCCTTGACTAATTTGACATTATGTCGTATACTTTTAGGAGTGCCCCGAAGGTGTAGTTCACGAAGACTGTTTCAAGGACATATATGCAAAATTTTTTCCACACGGGAGTAAGTATATGTACACATTCATCTTATATATAAATTGTATTAAATCGTCAGTATATAAAAATACAGAATATTTCGGATTATTGTGTAAATCTAATGCCCAAAACATAATTACTTACTTAGGTGGCGCTATAGTCCGGGGTCGACCTGGGCCTCAACCAATACGCCTTTCCAGTTCTTTGGCTAACTGCCTCCAGTTGGGCACTCCAAGTTGGTTGAGGTCCCCTTCCACTTGCCTACAGCTCATAGAGTTCGCTGTTAAACCTCCTCCTCCCGAGCCCGTCAACGCAAACGGGACTAAAAATCACACAAAGAATTTTGCTCTAGAAACGACCAGGGAGCTCTTCATCCGACTTTGATAGGGTGCATGCTTCTGCACCATAAAGCAGGACTGGGATGATGAGGGTCTTATATAGAGTCTCCTTAGTATTTCTTAACAAGGCCTTACTAATCAATTGCCTTCTTAGACCAAAGTAACAGCGGTTGGCAAGTTTGATTCTTCGCTTGATTTCTGAGATGATGTCATTTTCAGAGTTAATAGCGGAGCCGAGGTAGACAAAGTCCCGAACTACCTCAAAATTAAAGCTGTCTATCGTTACGTTCTGTCCGATTCGTCGATGTTGTGTGTCCCTTCTTGTTGACAGCATATATTTCGTTTCTATAAATGCTGTCATATGTGGGTTTAAAATCGATAGATGTGGTGGGTATCGACTTGGATTTCTTGGGTTTGTTGCGTTAAATTTTTACCGCAACACGGTCTACTCTCTATCCCTTCTTTTCCTACCCCTGGTCCTTCTTATTCTTGGGTTCTGTACTCGAGGTCCTGGGATGTGGATGGGCATCCGAGGCCCCCATCAGCCTTTGGACCGCCTCCTTGGAGCCTTAAGGGTACAACCGAATAGGTAGTCAATAGTGACAGGCCAGTCACAAACCATCAGACAGGCGGTAGGAATGGAAGAGGATAAAAGTCCCGGTTGCGTAGCCCTTGGGATGGAAGGGAGACTCGCGACCGTCGATTACGAAGGAGCTCAAGTCGGATGGTGAGCCTGGCAGGTCGTCAGGAGACTCCCACCGGTACAGACGAAAGAGTGGGGGGAGGACGATCCCTTTAGCCAACATTCCACCGAGGGATAATTAGATCAACATCTGTGTCTATAAGGTGTGGCGCACGGCCAACACAAAAACACCCCAACGATTGTCACACCAAAACAATATGTGACAATAACTCAAAAAATTACGTTCGATGGGTGGAGAGACGACGATCTCTTTGACAAATCACCTCGCCGCTGCACAGTGGGGCAGATTGCCCTAAAATGTGGTATCAAATCAGCCGTTGCAGCTAAGAACCTGCAATTTTGCCCACTTTTCTGAAATGTACATATTTTTCAATATTAAAAACTTTAAGATTGAAGATTGAAGATCCAATATTCATCAAGTTAAGGTTATTTTTAACAAAGTTTTAGAAGAGCGCGCACCCATTGTCCGCAAAAAAAGTTAATTCTCACCCTGCTTGGTATAATATTAGATTATTAAAATTAGAAAATGCTAAGAATACTGCTCATAAAAAGTTTAAGCAATCTAATTCTTTGAATGACTATGCTATTTTTTCCCGTCTAAGAAAAGAGTTTATTTTTTTGTCGAAATTCCTTTATAGTAATTTCATTCACTCGGTGGAAAGTAACCTTATAAATTTTCCTACAACTTTTTTGGAAATTTGTTAAAACCAAACGATAAAGTACTGGATTCCCAGCAGTGATGAATTTTAATAGCAAACAAACCAGTGACCCCAAAAATATTGCTGATATGTTTGCTGAAAATTTTCAAATTATTTACAATTCATTTCAAATAATTCATTTTCAGCTTCTATTGTTTTTAACTATATTCGTTCCCTCCCATCAGTTTATGATTTTTTTTTTTGTCGGAGGTTGTTATTATCCGATGGAGCACTCAGACACAACTACAGGTCCATTGTACTGCCAAACAGACACCTTACATTAATGTACTTAGTTTTCCCGTCTTTCTAAGAAAGATTAGAAGGAGCTTCAGTGATGAAGAGCTTAGATGTTCGGCACTCACCACATCAGCCCCAAAGATCTGCCACCTGATGCGAGCAAAGGCGGGACAGCTACAGAGGAAGTTTTCCGCTGTGTCATCCTCCTCTCCGCAAGCAGGACAGATGGTGGTGTCGCTCAAGCCCAACACATTTAAGTGTTTGGCAAAAGCTTTGTGGCCCGAAAGGACGCCCACAAGCAGTCTGCAGTCGATTCTCCTAAGAGACAGAAAGAAAGACGCGGACCTTTTACAGATGTCCGGACGCAGTCGTTTGGTCAGCCTACACCCAGCACAGTCACGCCATCGACGCTCGTGTTCACGAGAAACCAAAGTATCAATGGATGACCTAACCACAGATGCAGGCAGACCCAACGCAGGTTTAGGTCCTGAGAAAGCTTCTTCTGAACCCCGTCTGGCAAGCTCATCAGCGATCTCATTTCCCTGGATACCAGTGTGACCTGGGACCCAAACAAGATTCACTGTGTTAAGCCTTCCGACCAAGTTCAGAGAAAGCTTGAATTCGAGCACTAACTTGGACGAGGTAAGAGGGTTAAGCAACGCTTTTAATGCAGCTTGGCTATCACTGCAAAAGCATATGCTTCTATCCCTCCACCAGTTTGTCACAAAATATCGCATAGCCATAAGGATAGCGAAAATCTCCGCTTGGAAGACAGACGCATGGTTACCTAAGGGGTAGTGTAGTCTAATGTTCTCGCTTTCCACAAAGATTCCAGTACCAGACCCCTGTCCGGTTTTGGAGCCATCCGTGAATACACGATGGCATTCTTTCGCAGGCTCATAGTCTGGCCGAAGCTATTCCGTTACCTGAGGAAAGTTGACGTGGTAGTTTTGTCGCAGTAGGATTTCTGGTGTCATTGCGTCAGACGGCAAATCCATAAGACAGGGGTCAAAGGATAATTCTCGCACAAGTTCCTCAAAATTCCAATGCGCATGGTACCAAAAGCCACCTCTCTTTAACCGAGAAATGGTTTTCAGCGTACATCCATGATAAAAATATCAAGAGGGGGGAGGTTCATCATAGCATCTAGAGCAGAGCCCGGAGTGCTAGGGAAGGCCCCTGTGTATCCAAGACAAACCGTTCTTTGAAGTTTGGCAAAAGAGGCAGTAACACGTTTCCGCGAAAGCCTGTTCCACCATACAACAGATGCATATGAGAGAAGTGGTCTTATCATTGCCGTATAGATCCAAAGGACCCTTTTAGGAGATAAGCCCGATGTCTTACCAAAAGCGCCTCTGCACTGCCAGAAAGTTGACAGCGCTTTACCGGTTTTTGATTCAACATGCTTGGACCAAAGAAGTTTAGTATCGAGGATAACTCCCAGATATTTGACTTCATCGGAGATCGGGATAGTGACGCCTTTTAGCACAAGTTGAGTAAGACAAGTGACCTTCCCCCTTCTCGTGAAGAGAACAACCGTAGTTTTAAGAGGATTCACTGAAAGCCCATTTCTTATGCAGCAATCATCGATTTGGCCCAAGGATCTCTGCGCCTGAGAGCATACAGTCCTTAGGTCTGAACCGACAGACAGAACGGCGACATCGTCCGCATAGGCTTGTGTGTAGGTTCCAGTAAGATTGAGAGCCGTTAACAGAGAGTCTACTACCATACACCATAAGAGGGGAGACAGAACACCACCTTGAGGGCAGCCTCTGTTTACCCCAGTCATGACGCATTTGCCACAATCCGCCTCGGCAATCAACGTCCTGTACATTAGCATTGCTTTAATCCACAAAACCAATGTTTCATCTACAACATGATGTCTGGCTGCATTGCACATGCTATCAAATGTCGCATTATCAAAAGCACCCTCAATATCGACGAAAATGCCCAGCGCGTACTCCTGAAGCGCAGTTTCCACGCTGATAGGCATGTTGCATCACAGAAAGAGGATGCGATCGAAGAGCAACATACAGCTCAACATGTCTCTCCAAACTTTTCAGCAGGAAGGAAGACAGACTTATGGGTCTGAAACTTTTGGCGAGAGTGTAGTCAGTCTTACCTATCTTTGGTATGAACACGACTTTAACCATACGCCAAGTAGAAGGTATGTAGGCCAAAGCCAGGCTAGCGGTGAAAATTCTTTTCAGCGTCGGCATCAGCTGACTAAAACCTTGTTTCAGCATAACCGGATGAATTCCATCCGGACCCGGTGACTTGAAGCCTTCAAAAGATGCAGTTGCATATTTGATGGCGTCATCCGTCACGACTCTGGATGCAATATACCAGCTACGCCGCGAGGTGTTTGCTTGTTCAGGAGTGGCCACCGTTGCCGCTACCACTGAAGAGCACGTAGTGACCTGATTACCCGGGAAGTGAGTCTCCAGCAGGAGACTAAAAGTCTCTGCCTTTGTCTCAGTGTAGGTATTATCAGAGTTTTGGAGCGATTCCAGTTTACTTGGTCTGTCCCTTTTGAGGACTTTAACTAGCCTGCTGGTTGCACTTAATGATGTGAACTCCTCACAAAATTTCCTATAAGAGTCGTTTTTCGATTTACGAATTAGTCTCTTTAAATCTTTTTGTTTCGATCTATACAGATTCCAGTCTTCTTCTAAGTTGGTTTTTAAAGACCGATTTAGGAGCTTCCTGGTTTCTCTGCGAAAACACTGCAGTTCTGGACACGCTAGTTCAAAACAATGTATAATGACACTGCTCAGATCCTGAGCAGACCTCTCTAGCCCTTGTATTGATCTAAATTTGAGTGGTGCTTTAACAGAATTTTCAAGCGAAGGTGAAACTTCACAGTAGATTTGAAATTCGATGTATCTGTGGTCCTACAGAGTGCAATCTGGCGATACCCTCCAATTTGTGATAGCCTTGCAATGCCTGTTTGACAGAGTAACATCGATTACTTGCTGTCTCCTGGCTGTAACAAATGTAGGTCGACAACCTACATTGTTGATGGTGATGTCGGACGATAAGATGAAGTGCAGAAGACGATCTCCTCGTATGTTATATTTGCTCTTGCCCCAAACAGTGTTTTGAGCATTAGCATCGCAACATAAGATAAGACCTATCTTTTTGGACTCACAGTACTCCACGAGCTCAACAACAGCCTTTGGTGGTGGAGGAGTTAATGAGTCGTAGGGAAAGTAAGCCGATGCAATGACAAAGGTTTCCCAATTGCCATTTGCATGGTAAGTAATAATTGCAGCAACCAAATCTTCGCAACAGAACCGTTTGATTGTAACTGCAGTGAGGGATTTCGATACAACCAGACATGTCCTAGGTCTCTCGGACAGCTTATCGTAAAGAATATTGTGCGAACCGATTAAGTCACCGAGGCCACAGATGCGATTTTTCCCCACCCACGGTTCTTGGATGGAAGTTATGCAGTTATTTGTTCTACGGACCGCAAGCCTACTACTTAAAAGAGCAGTAGCAGCCTTGCAGTGTTGTAGGTTTATCTGAGTAAACAAAATGGATTTACACTCTGGGTTACGACCTCTATTTGCACTATTTGGCATTGGAGATGAATCCTACCAAGATGCAGATAGGGACGCATGTCGTACTTAGACTTGATGATCTCGGCAGAAGCCCTGTCTATGCTCACTACCAGAGAGCTACCATCTTCATCATGACGATTTCTGCTCTGCCTATGAGAACGGACAATCCAGGCTTTTGTGTCGAGACCAGGGTTCTGGGCATGCAAACGCTTCAGCACATCCGCCGATTTCCCCAGTTTCCCAGGGATCCAGCAGACGGCACGCTTAAGCTTGGGTGGCTTTTAGACCTCAAAAATTGTGGTCCCAAGGGGAGGGATCTGCGGCTCCATACTACTGACCCATTCAGAGGTTTGCTGCGAGGAGGTCTTCACCACGAAGGTTCCGTCCTTGAACTCACAGCCCTCAACCTGGATACAAGCATTCGTTGCCGCGACAAGCTCCAAAATATGGGCTTTGCAGTGTTTACACTCTGCATCACTCATGCTATTTTCATTGCCTGCTTTCCCTATACGAACTGTTAAAGAAGAAAGAGCGGCATCCTTATAGGACAGCCTACTATCTCGCACTTTAGCTGTTCTGCGTTCAAAAGAAGCAGGTCGGTAAGACCTCCACCGACCTGTTCCTTTTCAAAGGTACCACCGAAGAGCTGAGAGATGTGCTAGCGCCTTCAGCAGGTAAAGCTTCTGTGCGCCGCAGATCCAACAGCTTCTTCCTTTTCCTCTTTCCCTGTGACAGGCGCCGCTCAGAGCCCGTTCAACCATAGAGGTATCCCGAGTCTGACCGTCAGTGGCAGTGTAGTGGGCAGCAGCTTGTCCCATGCTCAATTTGTCGAGGAAATCTGACATAGAGCCGCAAGAGTCGCTTGTGGGTTCGAGTATGAATGTTGGTGCCTCCAGAACCCGTGCCCCGGCCGTAGTCGAGAAGGCTACGGATGGATTTTGGCTATTGCCATTACCACCTGGAGTAGACAATTCCGTGTGTTTCTCCATTCATAGCATGATTTGAGTGTTAACCACTGGCTCCTGTGGGTTAGAATACACTAACAGTTTGATTTTTACTGAGGATTGGCTAAAAACCGTTACCTCAAACCATCCTCCTTTACCCGGGCTTTGGACCGGCATGCTACTTCCGTAACTAGGCGCAGTTTTTGATTGCTCGTTATACACGTTAAACCACAAAGAAAGCCAGACATTTTAGGATTTTACTCTATTGTTTTACGTTTTTGTTCTAGCTCACTCTGTTTTCCCGTGTTAGATTTGTTTAATGAATTCCTTGCTAAGGGAATCTTATTAAAGGAATGGAAAGTATCTACCATAGATCCTGTCTATAAGTCGGGTACTAGGGATCTACTGTTTCAAACTTAGTGGAATTCACAAATTTTCGTATAGCGTCTTTATAAAGCCATAAACAAGTTCACGTGACTTACACTGACTTTGTGAAAGCGTTCAGTAGAGTTAATCTAATGATTCTCTTAGAAAAATTAAATGCATATGGCTTTTATGGTCCTTTACTTCAATGGTTTAATTCCTACTTGCATGGCAGGACACAATATGTCGTTATTGGGGACTATTTTTCTAAGGAAATACTAGTTACTTCCGGTGTCCCTGAAGGAAGATGATTCTCTTAGAAAAAATAAGTGCATATGGCTTTTATGGTCCTTTACTTCAATGGTTTAATTCCTACTTGCATGGCAGGACACAATATGTCGTTATTGGGGACTATTTTTCTAAGGAAATACTAGTTACTTCCGGTGTCCCTGAAGGAAACCATGTAGGCCCGCTGTTATTTTTACTTTTTATTAATGATCTACCGGACTTAATAAAAAACTGCTCCTGCCTTATGTATGCAGATGATATAAAGTTCTTTAAGAGAATAGTTACAATAAACGACTGTTTACTTCTACAAAAAGACTTGGACGCTTTCTCTGATTGGTGCTGTTCAAACGATTTAATGCTAAACATCGACAAATATGCTTGTATTAGCTTTAACCTTCACTTTGTCGCTAAATAAAAACTTCTTATCCTGACAGTAGAAATTGTCTTTCATTAATTGAACTATTTCAAAAATATTTAAGCCTTTTGATGCACATACAAAATATTTCCTTTTAAAATCTGGCACCTGGCTACTAAGATTTGCAATATTTCATTTTTGTATACTGTCGATTTCTAGTTGAAAGTCACCTACAATTCCGGGTGACAATACAAAAATCTATTATAACGTTGTGAACCAGCCTATCAGTTATTGAATTTCATCGTATCGCTAATATTTATTAGTTCTAGATTTTTTTTTCAAGTAAGAAAGTAAGTAAGTTACCGCCATCATCTATAAGTGGAATGGTCAATGAGATTTCCTACCGTTAGTTAAGATTTATTTTGGTTGTTCTTATTTAGAGTTCCGGATTGTTCGGGAAAAGTGTTCGCATAAATTACGTTCTGCTTTTATTGAAAATGGAAAATGAAGAAATAAAATTTCTCACTAGTGTACAACTGAAGAGGTAGTATTTAGCTACCATATCGACTCTCTTATGAAGAACAACAAATATATTTTCGGAGAATTGTGCAGAATCTGGATTCCGACCAAGAAGATGATCAGCCTACTAGTGCTGAAACTGATGGTGAAATTGAAGATGAAAATATTCCTAGAAATAATGGAGAAGTATCAGATGCTGAAGTTGAAAACGTCGAGGTGGAAATCAACAGAGACTCTGAAAATTAGGACGAAGGAATGAGCGATAGATAGGAAGAAAACGACGATAATGTTGTACAATTGGATGGATTATAGCCAAATCTACTGTGAATGCCAGCACATAATATCATTCGTGACAAATCTTTTATGAGACCAAAACCTAGCACTGGAAATTTCAGTGACGTCGATACGTTTTGTTAGCTGTTCGATTCGTCTATGCAAGACATTATTTGTAGGCACACGGCCGATAAAGAATACAGCAAATGGAATACGGCCAATCAGCTACTTCCTTAGGCCGAACGAAGTTCAAGCAGTATAAGTTATGGACTAATGATTTAAGCCACAACTTAAAACAAACAAACGCTTACTGTTATGTGCGTTGCAAACAATTAATTTATATTCCCTCAAACCCGGCGAAATATGGGATAAAGGTATAGTTGGCATGTGATTCTGAAACGGCATATCCGTTGAACGGCCAGATTTACTACGATAAAATCGTTAAGGAAAGAAAGTTAAGGATTTGCTTGTTCCATATACAAAAACACAAGCAGAAACATCACTTCCTTTAGCCAAAGAATTATTAGGCTGGAATTTGTCTATGGTCGGTACTATGAAGACAAACAAGCGCTGCATCCCTGCCGAATTCATAGCTTCGAAAACTAGAGAAGTTTTTTCATCGACTTTTGGTTTTTTAGTGCTTTTATCAATTCAGCATAATGATGACAGCGTTTCTGGGCCAAAACTAGAGCCATATATTATACATTTTTACAACAAAACTAAGGGTGCTGTCGACACGATGGACAAAATGTTGTCGCAGTATACCACGAAAATAAAAAACAAATCGCTGGCCACTTTCGATGTTTTTCAATAGAGCAGGCGTAATGTCAGAACAAGCCGACGTAGAGAGTTCCTGCAAGAGTGAGGTGAAAATCTTTGCATTCCATTGATAGACAAAAGAACTCTGATTCCAAGAGTTATGGGTAATTTTTCTACTAGAAGTGCAATAGAATGCATTTTGGGGCTTCCAGCACATGAACTACAAGAACCCTTCATACCAGATGATCTGACGGATCGGGATGGATCTGGTCGCCCAATGCAAAATAATATTTTTGTTTTGTGTTTTGGAAAATATTAGTATTTGATTTCCTTTCTTATGTTCATTTTTATTTCTTGTAATAATTTAACCTACTAATAATACCAATTTTCCATTTAGTTATAATAGGCGTTTTTCTTTTTTAGTTACTGTTATACAAAAAGTTCGTGTTTCTTTTTTAGCTCAGATACCTCAGAGCTCAGATTTGTGTTTCTTTTTTCGATCTGAGCATAATCAGAGCGCGCTCGATGAGCTCAGAATAAATTGACTGAGCAGGCTGAGTAAAAAGCTGAATACACACTCACAGTCACATTTGACAGAAAAAAAAAACAGGATAAACAAAATAATTGAAATGGTGGACGACCTTTGTTGTTCTGGAACTGAATGTTAACCAATTTAATAAATAAAAATTAATAAATTTTCAAATTATACATATATTTATTAAAAATGTCAGATACGTGCTCAAGTGTGTTTCATAAATACATCAGAACGATCTGAGCACGCTCGGCTCAGAGCGCGCTCATAATGCTCGAGCTCGGTTCAGAGTTCAGCTCTGAACTAAAAAATAAAAACGCCTAATGTAAATAAATACGAACTCATGAAAAAAAAAATACGAAAAAAAAATAATAAAAAATAATAATTGTTTTATAACATTGAACAGTATTTACTATAGAAACAAGTGATTCCAATTAAAATAGACACAAGGTTCTACTTGTGGGTGCATATTGTCAATATTATCATCGGATTTAACAATCTTTGAAGTCCAATTATACATACAACTTCGGATAAATGTAAATCTACACCCAGGTGTATACAGTCTATGTGGTCGAAAAATACCAAAAATCTTCGAAATTCCTGCAAAATAAAATATCAAAAAGTGTTCATATTATATTTTCCGAGAGTAGAGATGAATTTATTCACTGAGATAAAACGATTTTAGAATTGGTAAAAAAAATAAGATATTTAAATGTGAAGACTGGGTTCTACACCGGGGTGTATATCGTCAAGGTGAAGGTTAATATAACTTTTTCATTCTATTTTTCCACAATATTTTTTAGATGGTGATAGAATAAAAGTAGTTGATGACTTTAAAGATCTTGGTGTACATTTTTAATGCCAAGTTAAGTTTTCAATTACACGTTAACTATGTGGTTTCCAGGGCGAATTCCCTATTAGGGTTCATTAAAAGGAATGCTGTAGATTTCAAAGATCCTTATACTCGCATTATTTTGCAGTATCGTGCGCCCTGTTTTGGAATATGTTTGCGTTGGGTGGGGTTCTACTACTGTTTTAAATGTACGCAGAAGTGAAAGCGTTCAAAAGAAAATTTTGAGATTTGCTCTACGGCACTTGTTTTGTAATAATGGAGTTGAGGTTCATCATTCTTACCGTTCAAAATGTCTTTTACTTGGATTCCAAACTCTTGAATCGGGGAGGAAGATGTATAATGTTTTGTTTATTCGTGATATCTTATCTGGATGTATTGATTGTGAACAGTGAATCCGTCCTTTTCCGAGGCTTTTGGTTGCTTCGCAACAGTATTTTTTTTTTCCGTGGTTGGGTAGTTAGCCCCACGCACAACCCCCAACTTGGAGGACCAGGCCCTAGATTGACCCTAGGACAGCGGGTCGGATATTCCGTTGTCAGTAACCCACTTCGGGGATATGAGTGCTGCCGTTGGCCCATAGAGGGTTCATCCGCCACCATCTCTATTTCAACACCCTGACTAGTGCTGAAAATTCTTTACTGACCTTAGCTCCAAATACGTCAGAGTAGCTCACGTAAGGTATCTGCCATCTTGACTGTTGGCACCACCGTTGATCCAACCTTGTGGATTCATCCGCTGTATGTCCTCTTTCTGAGGGGCTCATGTAAGACCTCTGAGACTCAATCAGGCAGTCATTCCGACAGAGCATTATAGTGTTGCTATTTTCTTCGTGCTCAACACTCGCGCTTATAAGTTTAGCAAGTCAAGCCCGGGTGGACGAGACCAGTATCCGGTGGCTACCACGGGGAGGTAAAATAAGCACAAATGATGTGTATGAAACAGTTGCAACAGCTGGGCATCGCCAGGTTGATACCAATCAGTGTCTACCCTATTCATACAACACCCCACCACCGAGCTGTCACTGGTGCGTTTGCAAGTATCAGTACAGAAGCGGCAAAAATGGGCTTAGTGGTGAATGAGGGCAAAACAAAATATATGCTGTCAACAAGAAGGGAAACACAACATCGACGAATCGGTCAGAACGTCACGACAGACAGCTATATTTTGAGGTAGTTAGGGATTTTGTCTACCTCGGCTCCGCTATAAATTCTGACAACGACATCACATCAGAAATCAATCGAAGAATTACACTTGCCAACCGCTGTTTCTTTGGCCTAAGAAGGCAATTGAGAAGTAAGGCCTTGTCAAGAACCACTAAGGAGACTCTATATAAGACCCTCATCATCCCAGTCCTACTCTATGGCGCAGAAACATGGACGCTATCAAAGGCGGATGAAGATCTCCTTGGTCGTTTTGAACGCAAAATTCTTCGATTGATTTTCGGTCCCGTTTGCGTTGACGGGCTTTGGAGGAGGAGATTTAACAGCGAACTCTACGAGCTGTACAGAGACATCGACCTGGTCAGAAAAGTACGCATCAGTCGACTAAGATGGCTAGGACATGTAGAGCGAATGGACACCAACGCTCCGGCCCAAAGAGTCTTCGACTCAAACCCGGAGGGACAACGCAGTAGAGGAAGACCTCGCCTTAGGTGGCGCGCGCAAGTGGAAGGGGACCTCAACCAACTTGGAGTGCGCAACTGGAGGCAGTTAGCCAAAGATCGCGCTAACTGGAGAGGCGTATTGGTTGAGGCCCAGGTCCACCCCGGACTGTAGCGCCACCTAAGTAAGTAAGTAAGTATTGATTGTGAGAATCAAAATATCTTTTACTTGGATTCCAAACTCTTGAATGGGGGAGAAAAATGTATAATGTTTTGTTTATTCGTGATATCTTATCTGGAAGTATTGATTGTGAGAATCTACTTATGTATTTGAATTTGTATGTTCATTCTAGATCTCTTAGATCAAGACTTTTATTTGAAAGTAGCCACATTACATTGTATGGTCAACGTGAGCCTATGCCAATTTGTATTAAATTTTTTAATCTGTTCTATTACGGTTTGGATATATTTTTGCCCGGAAATATTTTTAAAGATAGGTTAATTTTTCTTATCTCCAATGAAATTCATATTTAACTTATTGTTTTGTTTTTCGTTATCGGTGGATTATAAATCGTAGATTGAATAAATGAAAGGAAACTACACTTATTTTCCCCACCCACTTTTACGCCCCTTTTTATCGTGAAGAAAACAAATAATTAAAAGCATTTTTTAAATTGTTCATATGTGTTTATTAAGACTTCTAAATTAAACAAAAAAAACAATACATACTTAGATATCAGCACTATCATCAGACTCATCAGACTCAGGAAGATGTTGAAGCAAGTTGAGTGCTTCTTTGGGAAAAGACTGGAATTTGTTTTTATGCAATTTTTGCTTGGATGTTATAATGGGATCCGAGCTCAGTAAAAATAAATTAAACATATCTTCATTCGTTTTTTCACGGCTTGATTTTCTTGAGAAATTTTCGCGGAAATTTTTAAAATCTTTGTTGCGCGCTTCTTGCGCTTCCTCCGAAATTGGCCGAAAGACAACAGTGCAGATTATATAATTTCTGGGCCATGAATAACATATTTATGCAAAGTTGGTGGCATATGATACCAGGGATATTTACTGACGAAGCATCTCGCTATGTCATATGCATATTGCCTGAACTTTTCTAAATCTATCCCATATCCACTGGCAACTACAATCATTATTGTGTGCTTTTGTTTTATAAGTTCTATGTTTATTTTTGTTATTTCGGGTGAGACTGAGAGTTCAGGTTTTTGAAAAAACCGCCTTGCCGTGTTGCCATCGTTGGTGTTACCAAATCCCGGTTTTGGTTTATCGACAATTAATCCACATCGTTCTCGAAATTCCCATTGAATTCGGACTTTATTTGCCTTCTTTTTCACTTTCCCGAGCTTGCCATTTTTGAATGGGTAATTTGTATGCTAAATACAGCAGTCATTCAAATATTCGTATCCAACCATGTACAGACAGACATTCCAAAAGATAAGTGATCTGTTCTTACTGGTCGTGTAATCATATCTTCGATTTTTTTGAATTGCTTCGAAGTTGCTCCACATAAATAACATTTTTGGGTTGAGGTGGTTTGAGTTAAATCATTACAAATTTTTCCATCAATCATGGCGAAAATTAAAGAATGGTCTAGAAAGTAATCTTTTCGATGTAATGTCAAGCAAAGCTTGAACACTGAAGCTGTGATTTTCATCATATCTTTGTTAGGATAGCGCTCGCTCTTTGCATTCTGCACAACTTTGTGCGATGGAAATATGTACAGGAGCACTCATTCTTATCACGTTATATTGGTGTCGTGATAGTTTCGCTGAGACTAATACTGCCAAAGCATCTTCTCCAGTCATACAACTTTTCTCCTGCGACTTTTTAAATGCTTTTCTATATTTTTCAGCTCTATTGGGGCTTACAGTTGCTTGCTTTAGTAGTTTGGAGGCTTGAATCTGTCCAGAAGCTCTTAAGCTCATTTGGGTAGCATAATTGAGGACATTAAGAGGTACCGAATCTCTCAAGTCTTGCGTCTTGACCCTTTTTGTTCGTTCCGAAGAAGTCTGAAAACTCACTTGCGGACGACCACGTTTCTTTGCTGAATCTGGTGCTCTATAGAATGCAATATAACTGTTAAGCAATTTTTCATTGGCTTTAACAAATTTTTCCTCGATTCTGCAAGCTCAACTATCTTGTCTTAAAATCAGTTTTAAAATGCGAGAGTGTTTACTTTAGAACTTCTATTTGGGTATGTTCAGTGCTTTTTGTAATTTTTATAAGTTCCTCTTTTAAGAAATTGAACTGTTCTTCAACAATTACACTCCCATAACTTCTTATTATACCAACTAGTTCACTTTTTGCCAACAAAAATAAATTTGAAGAAAGTCCTAAAACAACGAAAAAAATGTATAGACTAAAGGCACCATACAAAAATCCAAATATTACGAAAAGTGCAGAAAAGTAGCAGGATTTTTTGATGGAAATACAAAATACACATCACTCACATTTAAATGACACACAAAAAAGAACTTGGACGACCCCGGAACCCAACTTAAAGTCTACGGGATAAAGGAAATCCTTTAAAATACACTTTTTTAAAAAACTGACCACAGGACATAACCTTTATTCTACAAAAAAAAAATTGTTTTTGGTTTTGTGCCGTACACATTGATACATACCCGAAGTTGAAGGCTCCATACCAAGATCTAATCTAATCTAATCTAAAATTTCTAACAAAAATGCTGGCTTCATACAAAGAAGAAAAAAACACCTGAGTCAACTGAGAAAAACAAAACAAGCTTCAACTAAGCTACGCTGTGATGAATCAGATAAGTATAAAAATAAATCATTTGCATTTTTTAATAATGTGGATATTACTTGATCGAAAAAGAAAAAAAATAGATATTCTCAATATTAGGAATTTGAAGTAATGCCAGCTTTTGGGCCACTGTGCCACACTGTGCGCTGGAGCAACGGAGGAGCAGCAGGGGAGTGTAGGCGGACGGCCAATAAAAATACACTCTTCGTGAGATCTACCATCACCACCACGGCAGAGAGAGTTTGGTTCGATGGGCATAGGGAAGACGATCCCTAAGTTTATGCCCCGACGATGGAACAACGGAGGAGCAGCAGAGAGTGCAGGCGGACGGCCACATAAAACTCACTCCCACAATAGAAAGAACACTTCACACGATCGCAGTACCATCAAAGTGAAGGGGGACAAGTATTACGAGCGACACTGCGAACGAAAACAACAAAAAAGAAAAAACACCACCAAAAATGCATCGAGATAAATGCCGAAAGTCCACCATAAAGTCAAAATTTGTAAGGAATGGTCTGCTATCGGCATGTCTTATCCTCCAAATCTGCGCGTAAGTCTGATAAAAAGAGAAGAGAGTCCGAAGCCCTGGAACTCACTTCTTGGCTCAATTTTAGATGTTTTTTTTGATAGCGATTCTATTGACTTTGGCGTTGCCAATTATCAACTTTTTTTTCCAAGTACATAATTAGTGAGTAAACCGTGGAGTTTTTTTTGTAGCTTAAAAGTAAAGTAGTGGAGTGAGTTCCTGTGAAGAAAATGAGAGATCCTGGAGAGACGGGGAACCGGACAGAGGATTTTGGAGAGGTGCCAACAACGGCATCAGAGAAAAAAAATCGAGGCAGGACAAAGAATCCGACAGACAAAAAGATAAGTCGAGTGAATAGTTGAAATCGTTTAGTTTAGGAATTTAGTTGATTCGTTATTTTGGTAGGCTTTCGCTCCATTAAAATCCCATAAGAAACGGTACGCGCGACCCACTTAGTGATTTCTTTTAATTCTCGAGACAACGCGAGAGCGGGCCATGCCAACGGCCCAAACTTTTCTTGGTATATAATATATATACACCTGGTTGTTGTCTATATAACAAGGCCATAATCTTTTTTTTGAATCTTACCCCCAAATAATAAAGGACCGTTCTCCCACGGAGCCTTGTTTTTATTCATTTCTTTTCCAGACTTTGGAAGGTTCAACTAAGGTTTCGTAATTTTCGCCAAAATTATGTGGGGTTCATTTTGTTTTCTTCCTCAGAAGATTCATAACATACGATTTCGGAAAACCATACAAACCAAAAAGTGTGCATAGCGCGCTTAACGTCACCAAACCCATCCCCTTCGAGAGCAAACCGAACATAGCCCTTTTACTGGCTACGGTTGCAAATTTGTTCGCGATCTCTTGTCACCGATCTCTGGCAAGTGTCATTTTTATACCCTCCACAGGAAGGTATATTCACTTTGTCATTACATTTGTAACGCCAAGAAGGAGCCTTGAATCTGAATCGGGATTAGACCCATATGTCTCTCTGTCGCACAATGTTTCGCGTAGAACAAGCTAGGTGGACAAAAATATTTGTGGGTGTTTTTCGGCTTGTATTGGGTGATTATGTAATATTATAATAAAATAAAATAAAAAAAAATCCAAAAAAATTTTAGGCTTAAACAAAAAAATTAAAAAATAAAAACACAAGAGCACCTTAATCGGCTATTAAGTAATCATAAATAACTAATCATCATCATAGGAATCTTCCGATGAATCAGACAAATAATAATCTGCTTGGTTTTGGGAATGATTTGGACACGGCAGGGATCGAGGTTCTATATTTGGTGATACTATAAAATTCCGGATTTGGGGCACAAATTATTCGCCTTCTTCTTTGGAATCTCTCGAAGGCTATTGATCAGAGGATCAGATGTAATAATAACCATTGATAATAAGTCTCTATTCGTGGCAATACGTGAGCGCTTTCTGGTGTTATGTTCTCGAAACCTCCGGCAATCTTTGTTCCTGCCTTCCTGTGCTTCTTCGGAAAGCTGTCCAATTGGAACAATAGCTCATTTTGATTACCTCTGTGCTATGAATACGAATTTTGTGCACTGTAGCAGGCATATAATACCACGAATACAAACTAAAGTAAAGTTTTCTGCTGTCAACACAAAGCTTATTGAATTCAGTTAAATTTATCTCGAAACCAGATGACAATGTTCTTAATAATAATACTGAATTTCTTGATAAGATTAACATCTAAACCTGTGATCCGAGCATTTAGTTCAGGGTTCCCGAAAAATCGGCGAGCAGTGTTACAGTCATTTGTTGATCCAAATTCTGGCTTTGGTTTGTCCACAATAAGTCCCATTTCCTGCTTAAACTGGTTTTTGATATGCTCGGATCGCTGTTTTACACTAGCCTTTTCTTCGGCGCTTCTGGCCTGCCAGCTCTTTATCTCCAACTTATAACTGATGTGTAAGCAACATTCAACATTGCATTTGAAATTCGCTGACTCTTCGTTCATCATTTTGGGTGTAGCACCACAAATAAAACATTTCTGTGATGAGAGAGTCTCAGTCAAAGCGTTACACACTTTTCCGTCAGTCATAGTCAATAAAAGATCATGTTTGACAGTAATTTTAGAATAGTCAACGTTACAAATAGTTGTAATTAAATTGCGTATTTCTTCTAAGATTTTCTTCTTCTTCTTTTGTAAACTCAGTGAGTCCCTTGGCAAAAATAAATTTAATTGGACGACAAAACATTGTGGGTGATGGTCAAGGATTCTGCCAAATGATATTGTTGTTATCATTATCAAGTAACCTGAGGGGAACAAATGAAAATACAAAAAGAAACTCATCAGTAGCCTCGTGGTTCTCAAATTTCTGTTTGTAGGTACTGTGACCGGAACTCCCGTCGCAGCCCCATTTACTTAAGAGAGTGAAAAAATGAAGTAGAGAGCAGACTTTTTATAACTTCTTCCTGAGCTTCTACTAAGCGTTCAACTGTTTTGTCTAATAAAGCTTGTAAATTTATTTCAGCGCGAGTTTCAGTTAAAACAATATGCGGATCAGGAGGCTAGCAGGCTTTTTGGGACTTGCTCAAACAGTGATAAGATGGAAACACGTGATGCCCAGCCTTCATAGACCACTTCCTAGTTTGCTTGTAGGAGTGCGTTGTAGATTTAGAGTCAATGTAATAGGCTAACGCCTCGTTACCGTTTAATTGTCTAGAACTCTCCGAACAACTAGTATCCCCACAAGAAATGGATGTACTTGAAGATTTTGAACTTTCAATAAACGCTCTAATCGTTTTGGCTGTGTTCCTATTCCCTGCTGATCGCGCAGCTACCTCTGCAGCAGTCATTAACTCGCCAAAACTTCGCAATTGCACAAGTTCGGCAACCCCACGTTTCTTCGTCTTAAATGATGCTTCATCAAAGTCTTTTCGAGATCTTCCTAAAGGAGTACCACCTTTTGATGATGTAGAAGGTTGTGGCTGACTTGTTTTAACGTGGAATTGGTAATCTTCAGCATCCAAAAACTGTTTATGCTTTATCAAGAATCGCTCCTTTGACTTTCCCGCTTAATACCATTTTTCAGACATTTTTGAAGACCATCTGGCAATGTTCATATTGATTTCTCTTTTAGACTCCTCAGTAACATCTCGAAAATTGAATTTAGAAGAAATAAAGTCGTAAAGCTTAACGTTTCTTTCAACTTTTCCGATCTTGAGCCATTCTTCGAAAAACTCAAGTTTCGATATTGAGTAATCGTAGTCTGTACAAAAGAAAAATTAAAGTAGTTGAACTTAAGTGTGCACGCTAGAACTTATATTGTTATTACTATGAATAATGCCCCTAATACATATACAAAATTTAGCCCGGGTACTTGAGGGTACAAGTACTTTACAGGCTTTTGACATTCCGACTATCATTACTTTTTCTAATAGTTTTAAATAATTATTTAGTTTTATTAAAACTAGTTAAATAATTTCTAATAGTTATATAAATACAGTACATACCCTTGTTAATTAAATCCATCACTAAAATTTTCTAGTTGGTTACGAAATATTACAGTTAAACGGTTTCAAATGTTCGCGAATACACCAACGAATAATATTGAACTTTGCACTTTTTGTTGTTGTTCATAGTCCGTTAACTAGACACTGAGAAATGTTAGACGTATATTGTTTTTTAATTCGAGGTTTGGGAGTATTGCTTGCAATATTTTATTACCTATTTATTGAAATCGGAAAATTACTTTTGTCCACCTAGCTTGTACTACGCGAGACACTGCGTGTCGGTGGCAAACACGATAGCGTCCAAAGGAATCAACCTAGGCAAGTGAAATTTTTTAAGTGGACTTCTTTTTATTGTCGTCGAGTTGTTACTAAAAATGGGCTATGTCGGTCAAGTACTTCTGGTAGCTCCCATACAAAATCAATATTAGGCCTATGTGTCTGTCTGTTGAAAACAAGATAGCGTCAAAACAAACTGACCTAGGCAAGTGAAATTTTGTGAGAGGACTTACTTTTATCGTCCTAAGGTTTTTATTGAATTTGGGCCATATCGGTCAAGTAGTTCTGGTACCTCCCATACAAAACCAGTTTTGCATGAGTTGTATGCAGTGGA
Organism: Cheilosia vulpina; assembly: GCA_916610125.1. NCBI lineage: Eukaryota > Metazoa > Arthropoda > Insecta > Diptera > Syrphidae > Cheilosia > Cheilosia vulpina. Next base: position 51,888,002 of record OU744276.1, on the reverse strand, counting down.
GGGTATCAAAGCATCGGCCAGGCCGATGATAATACTTTTACTGTATTTTTATGTATTAAAAATCAACATTCTATATTTTCCTCGGGCAGTGGCGACTGCAAATGTTTTTCTTTTCTTTTTCGTTTTATTTCGCCGAATATTGCTATCCGTTACATTGTTCAGGTGGAATGGTTCATTCTGCCTGACAGCGGAATTTATGTCGTCTTCGCCGTTTAACAGCCTGCAGAATGTCCTCAGCACCGACTGTGGTTCCACTATAAGGTTTCCTTGTTTGTCTCTACAGGTTTCTGCTCGGGTCTTGTTGCCATGACACGTCCTTTTTACACTGTGTTCCTGAAGTAACACCTCTCTATTTCCTCGATCGCGCCCTTCTCATGCTCTTTGGGTTTGTTTTCGGGAAAAGCCGGTATTCTTCCCTCCTCTTTTGCTCGTAGAGCTCACGAGCCGCTCTCGTCCTTCTGTGCAGCAGCGCTTCGTAGGTATGTTGTTTTGCCGGCACTCTTCATCGAAACAGGGGTTTCGTGGGGGTGGTTTGTGGTTTGGTGAAACCAAGCATCGATGCCGGTTGAGGGATACACGATCAGCAAAGGTTCTGTAGCCGTTCAACGTTGAATCTCCTCGCAGCATTTCTCCATTGTTGTGGCGTCTGGGATATCCGCAGACAACAAGGTAGTGGTCAGACTCTATGTTGGCCGCTCGGAAAGTTCGGACAATTTGATTGACGGTTTGATGATCCGGTGACCGCCATGTTCCTCTGTGAATGTTGAGATGTGGAAACCGTGTCCTAGCTATAGTGTCATTATGCCCCACAGCAAAGTCAATTACCCTAAGTCCGTTTCCAGGCGTGGTGTCGCGTAGGCTATACTTCCCAATTGCGCTACCAAAGATGTCCTCCCTTCCTATTTTGCCAATAAAATCACAATTATTTAATTTAAACAATTTACAACGTCATTTTTAGGACATTGCTCGTATGTTTTGTCGAGGAGCTCGTAGAAACTTTCTTTGGTAGCATCGTCTTTATCTTCTGTGGGGCGTGAGCGCATATTAGGCTGATGTTGGCGAATTTAGCCTTGATGAGGATTGTTGTTGACGTTCAATTACGTGTCGAAAGCTCAAGGCTTCTTGCCTAAGTCTGCCGCTTACAACGAATCCACATCCAAATAGACGCTTCTTCTGGTCCCTGTAGCAGTCAGCGTAGTATAGGTCACTGTTTTTCATCCTTTTTTTGCCCGGCTCATCCCACCGCACTTCCTGAATGGCGGTGATGTCTGCATTGTAGCAATCTAGGGCCTCCGCTAATTGTTCGGCTGCATGCGGTCTGTTCAGGGTTCGAACATTCCACGTGCAGATCCGGAAGTCATTGTCCTTTTTTCATTTTGTAGGCTCTTGGTTGCTTCGTAACTAGTGGTTTCTTTCCGTGGTTGGGTAGTTAACTCCACGCGGAACCCCCAACCTTGGGGACCAGGACCTAAATTGATCTTAGGAGAGCGGGTCGGAAATTCCGTTGTCAGCAACCCACTTCGAGGATATGAGTGCTGCCGTTGGCCTATAAAGGGTTCATCCGCCACCATCTCTATTTCAGCACCTACACTAGTGCTGAAAAATCCGTGCTGACCTTAGCTCCAAATATGTCAGAGTAGCTCATGCAAGGTATCTGCCATCTTGACTTCTTCGTGTTCAACACTCTAGAAATTCTAGACGCAGGGCAGAATGCAGTGCTGCAAGTAAGACAGATTATGCAGAAAAGTGTTTAATATGCATTCCATCGGCTAATATGGCTGCTGCCATTCGGCGTCTAAGCAGCTGATGTGTTTACAACCAAAACAAAAAACGATCAGCTAGTTCAAAAGCCGATGATGCCAAAAATTTGAATTTGCAATTTATTTTTATTTTTTTTTTGTGGTACGCTTGAATTTTGCAGCAAATTTAGAAATGGAGATATGTTGCAGCGTTGGAGTGAGTGCAGAATTTACGCGTGCGAAATTGTATTCATATTGCTATATAAAATAATTTTATAATACTAAACAAAGTTTTTCTTAGATCAAAACAAACAGCGCAATATTTCGGTGATCACTGACCATCCTGGCTGTGGTTGATGTCCTTTTTATAGTTGATTTGGTGTCTCGCTCTGCGATCGTTCGCCAGATGTTCTTGGATGGTTCCTATGATCGTTCGTTACTATGCCAGATGTTGTTGATGGAGTTGATCTGGTAGGGGTTGGATGATGCAATGTGTTGTTTCGGCTTACGATCGTTCGCCAGATGTTTGTAAATGGTTCCCAAATAATCTGGGAATTCGATTCAACCCCCTGCATTACATAGTTTATAGATGTTTGGGCTTGGGTAGCTCGGTGGGTGAACTAGAGTGTTATCTCCCTCTTTATCTGGCGCCCCGTAGCTTCGTATTGCCGTACACGCATTTGTATTCTTTCGGCTCTGTTTTCTAGGGTTAGCTTAGGAGTTTTCCCATCTGCACAGAATAACTTATATAACATGTTGTTACTTATGAGGATAGTAAAAAAGACTGATTAGTTGCTTCTATCTGTAGGTTTTTATTATCAAACTTTAGCTGGTTCAACAGGTTGCAGATATTGGCCAATTTCATATTTCTCAATTGTGAAGGTCTTCAGGTAATTCTGGATCTGGATCTTCTATCGATCGTAGAATTATTTTCAAAATTTACAAGGTCCCCTTTAAAGTTTTATTATCCACGGTACGTTCACCGGATATGAGAAATTTTCCATATATAACTACTTCTTAATCTAGGTTTTTTCTCCTTAATTTTATTACATAATGTTTTCTGATTTTTTTGTTTTTATTTGTTTTGCAAAATGTGTACTTTAATTCATGTTTACAATTTTGGGTTTTAATAAATTTTTCATTACATTTGCCAAGTTCTTTACTTAAAATCAATTTCCCATCCTCTTGGCTTATGTATAATGGCCCTACTTTCAAATAATTTACAATCTTTGTGAATGATGCGGTATTTATTGTAAATTATAATTATACCGTCCTTCTGGACACATTGTGATGCGTTTTGGGGTTTAACCGGTGGTTTGTAAATGGTTAGCTTATGCCTCTCCTTCTTTCTTAAATTTAGATATATAGATTGGGTCACTTATATTACAAGTTTTAATAGGCTAATTTTTTCCAATTTTGCTTATATCATCCATATTTAATGTCGTTTTCGGCGATTTTTTGAGAAAAAAATAAATTTTTTTTTTTGATCGAGATTGCTTTTCATGTTCGATTTGAGACAAAAATCAATCTGTTGGGTAATCTTCATCATCGTCATCATCCTAATTCTTAAGTTAGATTTAAAATTGTTTATTTGAATCTGGCGCCTTCAATTATACCATATACCATATTTTTGTATTTGCCTCTTCGCCACATAATTTAAACATTTAAAAATAACGTAATATCTCTCTCAAGCAAAAGAAAACCTGTTATTTCGTCTTCTATATAAACCAGCCATGAAATAAAGCTTTTATTATTCTTTTTGAAAACCCTTAGGGGAAAATATCCGCATTTTTTATTCGCCAACTCGCTATTCGTTGTCATGCATTCGTTCATTTTGGCGCCCAACCCGTGTTAAACAAAAAGATATATTCACTATACAGACATACAAAAACAATATTAAAAGCGTTAAAACATAAATCATAAAAAATTAATAAGTGCATTTCGTCGCGAACTCGGTTTCGGGATCGGTATAATAGTGCCAGAATAAAAGTGCATCACAAAAGGAGGAACCTCATCAACAGAGACTACAGATCGCCAGCAGCATCACCATACACCAACAGAGAAGAAGGCAAACTAAAATCAAAAAGGGAAGAAAAGTATCATCTTCCACCCAGGTACGTCACAAATCGCCTTTCAATCGAAGCTGCGCAAAAATATCCGCACACACAAAATTAGTGTTCAAATTGTTGTTTAAACATAACTGGAAAATAAAACACATTATCTGTACAAAAAATTATCAAATGAAAGCGCATCTTCGACGGAATTGTACTATGCATGCAAATATATATTAAATTCAGCCATAAAAACTTATAAAACAATAGGATAGGATTGGCAAATTGCTGCATTCAATAATTGGATTTGGGTACGGCACATTATTATCATTTCTCCGTAGAAGAAGTGGTCATAGAAAACTCAAAATTATAATCCACAGAAGCTGTAACAATACTCAATCGCATTTTACAATCCACAAGAATTTTCTCTTGTCGCCTACAGCTTCTTGCAGTACATGCCATTGCATAGCCCATTCGTAAAATAATCCCAATTTGCTTACGCATTACTTCTATTCTCTCTGGCACTTTATACTCGTTGTCGTTCGTCATCTCTTTTAGAATTGTTCGCCATTAGAATATATTTTGTTTTTGCTGTTGCTGGGAATATTCTACCAATCTGCTACGTCATCATTATCATTGCATAGACCTACACTTCGCTCACACATGTTACTTCATTATTTAGAGCTTTTTCGTCGCTTCATTGATCATTATGCAATGAAAATCATCTTTTGCTTGGGAAGCGATTTCGTTTGTTGGCAGTTGTGAATCTATGATTTGAATTCGTTTAGCACTTCACTGCACTTGGAAATTGAATAACATTTTTAAAAACAACTCTTCTTTAAATTACAAATTATCCATACATCGCTTTTAATTAATATTATAGACATCATTTTCGTCGTTGGATTTATTTCATCTCCCAACATATTTCGTCGATTCATCATTGGAGTAAATTCGTCGCCGTATTAAATTTTCGCTTTCTGTCAATACGTTCAAGAATAGTGTTGCCATATACAAAATCTTCGTTGCTTAAAATCAAGTTCAATCATTGTTTGCAAAAATACTTCTATTAATTATAATCACTTTAGAGGAATTAAGACAATTGCGCTCTACAACTAAGGGCAATATAACGCGGATAAAAAATATGGTTCAAACCAAACAAGGTAACCTTTCTGCTACAGAATTGGAATGCCGTTTAGGAATATTGGAGTCCTACTTCATGCAATTAGTATCGTGTCAAAATCAAATCAAATCGAGCGCTTAGTGCCAGCTGATATTATTAGAGGTGAACTGGAAGACCTTTATATTTCTTCGAAAACAAAAATTCACCCGATGCAATAACTCCTTAGAACCGACATTCGCAGTTCCTCATGTTGCACACAGTCATTTACCGTATCTCAAATTTCCGCGCTTTAATGGAAGATATTCGGAGTATAAAAATTTTATAAATTCCTTTACAACGCTGGTTGATAATGAGCAGAACCCAACAAAAATAGAAAAAAATCACCTTTTGACCTGATTGAGTGACCAAGGTCTTAGTACGGTCAAGGCCTTCCAAGTTACAGAAGATAACTACCCTAAGCAACTAGAGTGGCTCAAGAACCGTTATGATAACGACTGCCTTATATTTTTACAATATATTTTTTAACTATTCGAACAACTTAAGGTTGCGAAGTCTTCTGCTGCGGAACTAAGAGGCCTCGTAGACAACATATCCGCCATTTTTAATTCGCTTCAGTCTATAGGTTCGTTCGAAAATATTTGCAATGCCATAATTATACACATCGCAATGTCTAAGGTTGATGTGGAAACTCAATCGAAATGGGATGAAAGACTCGATTATAAGAAGCTGCCCAAATGGAGTGATTGTTCTGTGGTTCTTAGCGGGAGGTGTCAATACCTAGAGGCTTGTGAGAGTAAGCAGTTCAAAGCTATTAGAGCAGGTTATGGGAGATTTACCTCAAGAAAGAATCACTTCTTCGCGTCAATTTTTATGCTGTGGAGTAGACTTTTGCGGACCGATTCTTACCTACTATACGATTAGGGAAAAAGTACCCTACAAAACGTACATTGCAGTCTTCGTGTGCTTCTCGTCTAAAGCGGTTCATTTATAGGCCGTATCCGATTTTTCTACCGAAACCTTTTTTGTTGCCAACATATATTACGACAACGCAACTAATTCCGTCGGAGCGAAGTCCAGAATAATTGAATTGCACAATTTACTGTTTAAAAAATCGTCGCAGGATATTATTCAAAACTTTTGTACTAATGCAAGCATCAATTTAAATTTTATACCCCCTAGGGCACCCCACTTCGGAGGACTATGGGAAGCGCCTGTTAAAATTTAAAATTATTTATTTGAATCTGGTGCCTTAAATTATACCATTCACCATATTTTTGTATTTGCCTCTTCGAAACATAATTTAAACATTTTAAAATAACGTAATGTCTCTCTCAAGCAAAATAAAACCTTTTATTTCGTCTTCTATGTAAACCAGCCATGAAATAAAGCTTTTATTATGCTTGTTGAAAACCCTTACGGGAAAATATCCGCATTTTTTATTCGCCAACTTGCTATTCGTTGTCACAAGCACAAAGTTTTTGCTAGTTAATCGTTTTGCATCCGCTTTACAATCGGTCAAACGCAGCAACCAGGATCTACCTAGTCCTTACTTGGAGGTTAGCTAGAGATCCCGAGGTTGACGGTCGGAGAACGCCACGATCGTTCACAATCTTTTTTTGATCTCAGATCACTTTTGAGAAATCTCAATTTTTTCTCAGATTTTACACATACTTTCACTAACATAAACTAATGTTTATGTAACACAGCTGGCGGTTACGAATTGTTTATCGTTGGAAGGATTGCTTTTTTCACTGAATTATTAATTTTTCGAGTAAGGAAACGATTTTTTATAGTAAACTATTTCGAAATGAGTTATTATAAATGTGTAAAAATAAATTGAATTGGATTTCCAGTGCAAGTGAAAAAAAAATATTTTTTGAGGCCAACTCAATATCAATACACACAAGAACCAATAAAATTCGGATTTTATGTTCAATTTGGGAGCAGAAATCTGAAATCTCCGATTAAAATCTGAATAGCCAAATCGAAAACGACATAATATAGCTGGATTTAAAATGTTTAACTTAGCTAGAGTGAGTGGGCTTATCAAATTTTGAAGGGCAAAGATAATTAACTTGTATTTTTCGGAAATGAGTTCTCTTTTTAAAGCATGTTCTACAGATATGATTGCTTCGAATAGTTTAGAATCAGTTACAAATTGGTTATTGTTGTTGATTACAAGATCGTTAATTTTATTCTTTACCGTAAGCTCATCATTATGATCTTTGGTACCAGATATTCATTTCCAGATAGTGCCTATTATTTTAATTGCTCGTTTAGAGCGAGATCTTCGGATACCTTCCGAGGTTTATACTTGAGTTGCAATTCGACCTAGTAGGCACCTGATATATTTAGATACACTGTATCATCGGGTTTGACTTCTTTAGACTTTCGTTTTTTATTAAGGACTTCAAGCATTTTATCTTGGACCATTGCTAGTTTAAATGGAACATCGGAATGATTAACATTGTTGAACAGAGCTTTTGCGGGTTTCTTTTCGGTGGAAGAATGAAAAGTTGTATTATATTCTTTAGAATATACTGGATCTAATAATTTATACTCTTTTTTAACGTATCATGCTATCAGCTGTAGCGTACTATAAGCTCGTTCCACTTGACCATTGGTCTTACTGTGGCTAGCTGGTGCATAGTATACAGAGATTTTCCATCTTCCTATTAGGCCTTCGAAGGGAGCGGAGGTAAATGTTGTTTTGTGCTCTTTAAAAATGTTTTTAATTTCACAGATTGTTTCGAGTGTAGCAAAAATGGCTACTAAACTTTTTTAATATAGGTATCAGGTCGGAAGGTTCATTATATCATTAAAAATTATAGTACTATCAGTGTCTCCGCACTGTAGCTAAAATATTTTAGAGGGTGAAGATCGTAGCTTTAGTTGGTTTACTTTAGTAGTCGCAGATATATTTTTAAAAGGGAAAGCCACCCAAGTGTATACAATTACATTGCTTTTTTCTAATATGTTTTCCCTTTCCGATTTCAGAGTGTGGATGAGGAGTGGGTTTTTTAATCTATTCTTTCTCCCTTTTTGGTTCGATTTCATAAATTATCAGTTTGTCGTCTGTTGCTTTTATGAATGAGATGAACAGGTACCTACTTTATGTACCTGTACCTCTGTACCTCTGCACTTACGATTTACGAGATTCTTCCATTCTGCTCAAAGCACAGATGAGTTGAGAATTGGATTTCTTTCTTCTCTTGGTTATGGTCGTCGGATTTTGTATGTATTTAAAAAAAAAACCTCATGTGCGAAATATATGCTTTAAGTTATTAAAAGAAGTATGGAACTTTTTTTGAAATATGTAGTTACAAACAGTCAGTTAAAGTTACAAAACTACGATGAAGTTTTCATAATGGCTAGGTCTTCATTTCTGAAAGTTTTAAAATTGATATTAACTTTTTTTATCTATCTTCCAACGTTATTTTTCATACTTCCTTATTGAACTAAGGACTCGTTACAGAATACTTCATAAAGTAAAGGAGTACAAATTCATAATGTCACTCTTTGGAAATTTCGAAATACCAGAAAGCTGTAAAATGTCTTATATCTTTAACATCCAAGTGCTAACCTATATTGGTGCTATAAGAACTATAATTTTGACTATGTTTTGTATAGGTATTAGTGAATTTTTATATGGGGCAATAAATCTCAAAATCAAAAACTTGTCAAATTAATAACTTTATAGGATTTCTCTATAAATTTACAGTTTTACAAAATATTGAAAAACCCAAGTTTATTTCATTGAATTTGAATGGGATAAGGTTTTCGTAAAAGAGGTAGTTCATTTATAAATTCAATCCATTTTTTACATTTGGAAGAAGCAAGAGAATACTAATTTTGAATGCAGGTAGAGGATGGTTAATTTTATTATTTTTTTGCAGTTCTCAGTAATAAAATAGAACATTGTGTTGGTTTTTCTTTTTAATTTGGGCAAAAGCACCATTCTTTATATTATTTACAACTTTATCGGTAAATTTTTCTCCGCGTTGAGTCTTGGTCCTCTCGTCGGATTGAAATTCGGAGAAACATATCCTTGATGTCCCCAGTGACTTTTACACGCCGCATTCGAAAGTTGAAGAGGATAGCCACCAATGGCTTGAGATCGTGACGATCCTTGAGTAGAAAATCATAAAATGACGTGTCACTCACCTTGTCCGCCGCGTCGAAGACCAGTCGAACCATTCCTGGTTTGTTCGGATTCTGGACTCCGAAATGAGGAAGATAACAAGTCCTCGCAGAAAATGGATGTTCTATTTGCCTTTGTATGCCAAAATTATCTAAGTCAATGAACTCATTCACAATCTGTTCCAGACGTGCAACTGCTTTTCTGTGAAGAACGAATTCACCATTGGGGTCTCTAACCCTTTCCCCAACCGACCTGCCATAAACGACCCATCCAAGTTTCGTTCTTTTATGTGACAAGTGGCTGATCCTCTGTGGACTCAATGGCTTGTATTTGCGCTCTAAGATGCGAATGATCGAGTCCGATTAACAGTTTCGGTTTGGCGTTGTCGTAGTTGGCAAGCGACAACAAATTCGGGTGTGGAAGATACAGCTCTACATCGACGGCAGTAAGCGTTTGAGTTGGCAGATTCAACCCGTTGACTGTTGGAACTCCCTTCAACAAGAACCTCCTGGCATTTTCTTCGTCCGCGCTGATTTCATAAATCCAACGGTGACGAGTGGAATTACCGGTGAAAGTGGACACGAAGCGGTCTTCACAAAGCAACCGCTCGAAGAATCAACCGGTGAATAGCAGCTACATCTGAAACGAAAGCAGAAGAAAGGTAGGAATTTTTCCTTATTTTTGGATTCACTTATTACAATAAATAATAAAATTAACTACCTACCAACAAATTTAAAGGAATTGCATCTGCAAATAATTTTTCAAGAAAAGTGTTGTGTTAGACTTTAAAAATGTCCAAATTAGTGAAATCAATTGAAATCCAAGAAGACATTTTAAACCAAATCAATCTAGATTTCGAAGAATTTAAAAACGATGAGGCGTCTCGAAAGTTAAAGGGGTATATATCCGGGCGTTTAACCGATATCGAGGAAATGTTCAAATGGGCGAAAAAAGAACACTCTAACATAGTCGGAAATGTTGCTGATCCACTTAAAGGAAAATATATTCAAGATGAAATTTTCTCAAGGATCAAGAAAATTTATTTTACCTTTAGTGGACAGTTGCATGAGGAGCTTGATCATTTTTTGGAAGAGCATGACTCAGAAGATGTGTCTCGATTATACATAAATCCGTTCTCAGGAAAATTCGAAAATTGGTCTGAAACCCTCTGTCTGTGGGGAAGCTGCTCGATTAATCCAGCACCTTCCAATAGAATCCAAGAGTTTTTCTTCAGCTTGGGCTTTCTTCACAGATAGGTATCAGAACAAGCGCAAACTGGCAAATACTCAACTGAGGAGGTTAATAGGGCAGAGTAAGTTAACCACCGAATACGCTTCTGGTTTAAAATCGCTGCATGATACCAGCATCGAATGCGTTCATGCACTTAGCAACCTGGAAATTGCCATTGAAATGGTACACCATTCTTATTTATCTAATTTTTAATAAACTGCCACCGCAGACCCAACGAATTGGGAGGAAAGGCTGGGCACTTCAAAGCATCTTCCAGAATGGAAAACTTTTATGTCATTCATCGAAGGTCGTTTTAGTTCTCTTGAAAATATTTCTGAACTGAATGGGCATCCGAGACAAGCGATGCAGCCAAATTCGTTTCGTAAAACCACTTCTGCTGCCTGTCAATTAAGTTCTCAGCAACAAACCAAACAGTTTCGATATCGACTTTGCAAGGCGTCTCATGGTATGAGATATTGCAAACGATTTTTAAAAATGGACATCAAGGCCAGAGCTGATGTCACAAAGAAAAATGGAGTTTGTGGAAATTGTTTAGGGTATAACCATTATGCCGACCGCGGCATTATTAGCGGCAATAGGTGCCAAAAATGCTGTTACATGCACCACACTTTGCTCCACTTTGAGACACAGGTTGGACAAAATGCAAACCACAATCAGAACCACCGACAAAATCCCCAGTCTCAGTTTGATAATCAAAGCACAATTCAATACAATGCGCAATCTCATTATGTGCAGAATCCGATGAGTCAACCAACCCCATTTAATACCCCGAGTGATCAAGCTTCCATAGATACTGCTTCAGAAGCCACATTTATCACGGAAAACGCTACTCAGCTACTCAATCTCAAAAGAAGAAATGTATCGGCTAAAGTCACAGGTCTTGGCAAAAATCCAACTATCAAGTTACAATATCAAGTCCAAATATCGTTAAAAGTCGTTTAAGAACGCCGCTTTCTCACTCGATATCACAGCATTTGTTTTACATGTGCTAACAGCAACACTACCAACCTATCCCCTGCAAGGAGGGATCACCTATCCAATTATCTGACCCGGCCTACAATATACCAGGGAAGGTTGACCTTCTGCTAGGCGCGGTTGTGTACTCTTCGATAATTATAGAAGTGTTATTGAAAGGACAGAAGAAGTGACACAGTGCAACGAAAGGAAGATGGGAGATACGAAGTACGACTCCCCCTCAAAAACGGAATTCGCCCAATCCTGGGAAACTCGAAGAAGGCAGCCATGGCAAGATTCTTTCAAATTAAAAGAAAACTCTTGTCAAGCCAAAACCTACAGGAAGCGTATACGAAGTGCGTCCAAGAGCACTTCACTTTAGGTCAGATGAAAGAAGTAACATCATCGATGGAAATGGGCGAACACTACTACTTGCCTCATCACGGGGTCTTAATGGAGTCAAGCAGTACCACAAAGTTGCGTGTAGTATTGGATGCTTCATGCAAAATATCCAATGGTCTGTCGCTCAACGACAGCTTAATGGTGGGGTCACGGTTGCAACCCGACATCATAGATCTCATCACAAAATGGAGAGAGTTCAAGGTACCGTTTGCAAACATAAGCATGATGTATCGGAAAATATGGATGGCAAACGGAGATACTCCATACTAACTCATCTTATGGATACATACTCCGGACGAGCCAATGAAAACATATCGACGGTATGCTGCAGAAAGTGTTCAAGTCACAAAATTGTGTTTTTAAGTTATCAAAGATTTAAATTTTATCATGTCTAAAAAAATAGTATTAGCGTAACCGATACAGTTATTGACACCCAAAAGAATTTTTTTTTAAATCGCCGTAAAAAATTATTGTCAGGAGTGCTTTGAAAACTTTTGAGATTTCCAAATATAACATATTATTAGAATTCATTTAGTTTTTATATGAATTAAGGAAAATTGACAAAATAAAGTTTAATCACAATATTTCAAAGGTCTTATAAAATTGTATATTAATTGACACCTATATACAATTGTTGACACCACGTAAAAGTACAATGGTTGACAGTTATACACAGCTATTGACACAATGTAATGATACAGTTATTGACATATCTTTAAAAGTTTTACACGGCAGGAAAAAAAGTAAAAAATTAATTAGCTAGCTAGATAGATAGCTAGTTATAAACATTTTATTTGACAACTCAAAGAATCATATAGCTAGCTACTAGTTCATAAGTCGGTAAGTGTTTCAAATCAAGTAAATAAGTTAAATAATTAAATAAATCGATAAATTTGTTCATTTCATTCATTTATTTCATTTCATTAAATTATGAAAAAAAAAAATTAAATCACATTCAATTGTGTATGTTTAACATGAAAAACACTTAAAATAAGTTAATAGTTAACTAAAATAATAGACATAGCTTGCATCCTGACACTTTCAAGGGCTTTTTGGAGGTCATTTTCACGGTATTTGTGGCTGCTTTTTGTCATTTTTTAAATACTAATTTAGATAAAGAAACTATAATTGACACCCTCTCCAACAGCATAATTATAGACACGGTGTCAACTTTTGTATTCCCATAGAAAACAATTATTGGCACCATAATGTCAATAAAAGGAATTGAGCGAATACCAATACAATAGTTGACAACGCATTTATTTAATTAGATATCAGTAGAAAACAAATTAAACATAAAAGATCATAGGTGAAAGCATGATCTTTTGCAAGAAATGGAAAATTTGATCATGCCGCTTGATAAAGCCGCTTACTTGTTTCAGTTCCTTAAGAAATTTTTATTGTTTCTGCGCACGATTTAAGAGCCACGAACAACTGATTCTACCTGACTGAAATTTTGCACTGAGTCTCTCACAGCGCAATAAAACACGAGTGTAGAGAGAAAAATAATAAACGATTTAAGAAGGCCGTTACTAGGATTGCTCCGCATTTAGTCAATAATTGTATACGTTACGCATGGTACAATTGTATGGTGATACAAACATTTTGTATATATAGAAGTTCTTAATAAGATAAAAAGAAGAAATTTGTTGAAATTTTATTTATTTTATTTTGTTTTATTTAAATAAGAAATGGGTTTTGGACATGAAATTTTTTGCATGCAAAAATAATTAATTGTGCACTTGGCCTTTTCTTACGAAAGAAATTCTTCTCTTAATATTTAAGAACTATTTTCCGAGCTTGAAACATCATGTATTTCAGGTTCTGGGGCCTTGTTTATTGTGTTCTTGTTTGTGTAGAAGTTGCCCGCGAATAGTACCTCGATGTTCTACTAAACTCGAGCAAGTTCTACTAAAGACTATTTTATTTCATGGTCTTCTTAACAACTATTACTATTCGATAATTCAGTGTATAATAATACATAACAAAGGTTGAAATAGAATGGAAGATTATATGATAAATAAAGTAATTCAATACAGGGTGTTCCACATTTGTTTTAAAGCTTTTATACCAATGATGAAACTCTTCAGGAATGGCTCAGGATTTGCAAAGGTTAAGCAAATCTTTTTTCTTTTCGAAACTTATAGGTAAACTGGACTTATATACCTGCTCGAAATCGATAGGCCGCCCTTTTCCGAAAATACGTATTTCTTGGTATTCTTTCTTATGATCGTATCGATATTCCATCACCCCAGGTTTAATCTTTTCGTACCTAAAAGCCTTAACATTTAACCAGTTCACCTTATGCCTGTTTTCGTCAAAGTGTGTGTTTTTAATAGCATCGGATAGTTTGGATAAATTTTAGAAATCATTATATCGGAATTGGATCACATTATAAGGCTTTCCTGTTCTCTTAAGTCGTTTTGAACGGGCGAGTCGAAAGACCGTTAACCAGTCTTGAATTGTATAGAACGGGACGTTTTTCTTTTGTATTTCGTTTGCACTGTGCATGCTGTCGACCTCCATGTAAGTGTGTCCACTTTCTAAACGTTGTATTTGTGCTCTATAATATCTAGTTTTAGAACTTGTACAAGTTGGAGAAACAAGATGGAAAGGTTTTTGTAACGATATTGACCGCTGAAAAGAAAAGAATAATATTTCTTTTATTTCTGGGTGTAGCTGGTACAAATGCCTGTACCAACAGGTACCGATTTCATTGCTACCTCTTTTGCCGTCTAGTTCTGTCCAAAAATAGCAGAATGCATCATTTGGCGGAGCAGCGTTCTATTTAGTCAAATTATATGCACACAATTTAACGCTATAATACATTGGGCTTACATCACTTAATGGAATTTGCAAGACAGATTGCAAGTCGAATGTGCATGACATGAAATAAGACTCCTTGCAAGCCCTTTCCTTGTCAAATGATTTAGCAGCAGCACATCCTTTCTTTTTAAGTGCGCAATGAAATCTTCACTGTTTGTTCCTTTTCCCTTTTTACAAACTTGGCACTGATCTTTTTTAGGATGAAAGAAAAATAGATTGTAACACTCACCAAAAACTTTTCTATAAGTAGTCGACGAAGGTCATTTGACTGACGTGTCACACTTATATTTCTCTAGATATAGACTATACATTTGCGAAATACTCAAATGATTTTCGGCAGTAGTGGGACTCAACAGTGGGGAAGTTTTCTATGTGATCCTTTATTAATTGCATGTTCACTTCGGATGTCTTATTTGCAGCTTTTGATCTACCCCTGTCTTCTTTCTTGGAAAAAATTCCATTTGGTCCTTTATATTTGAAAGCTGTTTTAACAGTTCCATATGAAATACTGAGAGTTCTGCAAAAAAAAGTCCCGACAAACCCGTATATTTCCATTTTCACTTTGAAAGAAGTATGCCTGGCTGCATTAAGAATTATTTTTCTCTTTGAAGATCTTTCTCGAGGTCTTTGTATATTAGAGTCGACGACAGCCTTTAAAATATAATCCTTTTGCCGTTCGTATAGCAGTTTCCAAAACTCTGTATACATTTTTAACCTCTGCTGTTCGGAAAAACTGTTCTGACATTTGAAACGGCATTTTTCACATTTTGAAGCCTTTGGAGTCTTACTCCGTATTATTTCTGCACGCTTTATATTTCTTCTCCATAGTTTCGGGTTAGCTTTTCTCCATCTTCTATTTTTCTTTTCAGATACAATTATTCCCGTGTTCGGTTCCTGTTGCACTCCAAAATCTTCATCGCTGTCGCTTGAGTCAGTGCTCTTTTTAGGACGACGGTGATCTCGACACCGTCGTCGCCAGAAAAATCGTATTCGCTTGAAACATCGCTCACTTTTGCAATCGATTGAATAGTTCGGTTACTGCACCTAGTAATCGGTTCTTTAACAAAAATAAACGACAAATTCGAAGTAAAAACAATATCAAAACATTTAAAATAGCGGCATAAGGACCATCTGCTTCATTGGGGATTGTGATTAAGGAATGTGAACTGCCAGAATGGGTCACATTTTGTCCACGATTTTTATTTGGATGTACTAAAACATTTTGTTAAACAATGTTAAAAGGTATCTATAACTGTACTGAACAAATTATTACCGTTTTGCAATGCAAGTTTCAGAATTATGGCACTTCGGCTTGAAAAATTCATTATTTAAATTTGTATCCCAGGAGAAATGCGACTCACAACAAACTTTTTCTCAAATAATATCAATTCCAAAGTTTAATGGCATAGACAATGATGGGAAATCCCCTCAATATCACAATAAGTAGGCTAAGCACGTTTTTTCTCTTTGAATTTGAATTTTTTTTTTACGAAAATGAAACAAAAATTGCGTGGAAAAAAATCCCAAGTCCACTTGAGTCTTTTTTGCTCTATACTTTTGAGTGTTTTGGACATGGTATGTATGGTTATTTTGTGTTATCTACAAAACATGCGATGTTCTTGCACATCATAAAAAAAGGTTTGGGGGAAATTTCTGCATGTATAACTCTATTTCACAAGAAATTGAATTGCTCTTCACGACCTCGAGATACCTCGGTGGATCGAATTCACGAAGTCATCAGAGGTACAACTTCACGGTTTCAGTTATGCGCAGCATTGCTACCAGCCAAACTTTTACATCGTGTAAAGAAGGCAATGCATTTCGAAAACGCCAAAACATTTGCATGGTCGGATTCCACAATAACACTGGCGTGGATCAGAGGAAGTCCCTCAATTCGCAAAACGTTTGTAGACAATCGAGTTAGCGAAATTCAAATGCTTACAGACACCAACAAATTGCGACACGTGGTGACCAAAGAAAACCCAGCAGACATAGGGTCAAGAGGATCGTTACCACAGGAACTCATCCACAGTTACATGTGGTGGCATGAACCGATTCCTTAAGAAGTTTGACGTAAGTCAATATCCAGAGCAGATTACATGTGAGACAGATCTGGAAACGAAAAAAAAAAATACAGGAGGGGAAACAAAATTATTGTTCTACAAGGACAAATTAACAATAATACATGCAAACTTGGCACAGGTCGTATGTCAATTCGCACTCATCAACAATGAGTACGTTCAACGATTTTCCGACGTCAATCGACTGGTACGAAGATATAGTTGTCTCAAGGACAAGGGAAACAGAATATCTTTGAAGAATTACCCAATAACACCAGATGAGTTAGATGCATCCCAAAGGCAGCTTATCAGACTCGTTCAAAGTGAACTTTTCCCAGAGGAGATCAAATTATTAAGAGACAAAGGGAATGATTCTCCTATTAACTCTGCGAACCTTGTTTCTTCTAAGAGTAATACATCTGGTACTGCTTCTGGATGCAGTTTTGGCCGCAACAACACTACAACAACTACAGCAGCTTTAATCTCTTCTCTCGCTACCCATGACGACATCAATGTGGGTCAACATCAACAGACAGTAACACTCCAAATGCTGTACGCTGAGATTATTGAATTAAAGCAAGTCAATACAGAGGCCCTAACTAAGATCAAAGCTCTTGAAGTATGTAATGCCTCTTTAAACAAAAGAGTTGATGTATTGGAGATGAAGCTAAATACACTGGAGCAGAAAGAGAAACAGAGTGCAGTGGATATTATTGGCATTCCCGATGTAAACAATGCAAATGTAAGAGTAAAAGTGAATAAATTGCTCAAAACAGTCATTGGTGATGAAATCGATGCCAACGAAATTGTTTCTTGTTATGTTAAGAGTATTAACACGATCAATAAAAACAAACGGTTTGCTCCTAACATCGTATGCCTGAAGTTCTCAACTGAGTTTAGGAAGAAAGATGTGATGAAGAAGATGCGCAATAATAAAAAAAGTATTACTTCTAATATTTTTGGTGCTCAACTTAACAACAACAATAATGATGGCAACAGCAACAACATCATCAGCAGCAGCAATAAGATTTACATCAATGACTGTCTCACTGGCTACACAAGATCTTTATTGAAAAAGGCAAATGATCTTAAACTCAAAAACAAATGCAAATTTGTCTGGGTTCGAGATTCAAATGTTCTCATCAGAAAAAAAGAAGGTGACAGGGTTATTAAAATTAAATCATTTGAGGACATTACTAAACTTGAACTTTAAGTAATTTTTAATCTTTTGTTTTGTTTAATTCATGAACAATACTTGTATAATTAATCCTCTAAATGATTCATGTTTTTATAATAGCTTTTCTTCAATAATTTCTGATAATATTAAATGTTTATGTGTAGATCATCCTAGTAATGAGCATTCTTCAGGGTTTTCAATCATTCACCAAAATATTCGCAGTATGCGATCAAATTTTAATACTTTTTTATCTCACCTTACACCTTTGGATCATTTACCAGACATAATTTTTCTTTCTGAAATTTGGATATTTAGTGATGAGAAGTCTGAGTTTGATTTAATTCCGGATTTTAAACTTGAAGCATCTTGTAATGATTCTTATGCAGCCGGTGGCGTCGCGGTATTCTATAGAAGTAATATAATAGGGTGTAAAATTGATAAGTATAATATGGAAAGTGCTGATATTATCAGTGTTAATTGCGAAATTTCTGGTGTTTACTATTGTTTTATCTGTGTTTATAGATTGCACAAGTGTTCAGTTAAACAGTTTTTGGATGAATTCTCGGAATATTTGGCCAATCAAAAGTGTAAAAATGTGGTACTGTTAGGTGATTTTAATATAAACATACTGAGTGATTCACCCGATGTTGATAATTTTCTATCTACATTATCTGCTTTTGGTTTTGAGTCTGTGTTAAATCAACCTACTCGATTTCATTCTTGTTTGGATCTTTTATTTATAAGGCTACACAGGAAAAATCCTTCAGGCTATAAGACAATGGTATATGATTTACAAATAACTGACCATAGTATGACAGGTATTCAACTTAATTGTAGTGTTTCCAGAGTAAAACAACCTGATGTGAAAGTTTTTCAAAAAATTGATTTTGTTGCTTTACGATCATACTTAAATTTAGAGTTTTGGGATGATGTATATACTGCAGTTGATCCATCCTTAGCGTTTGATTTGTTTCTTAACAAGTTACAATTTTATATAACGAACTGCAAACAGGGAATATCTAAAAATAACAACAAATCAAAATGTCTTAAGCCTTGGATGACTATTGGGTTATTACGAAAAATTAAAAAGAAAAAACAGCTCTGTTTACTGGCTAGAAAACATCCCAACAACGTTAGACTAAAGAAATATTATGAAAAGATATGTCGAGAGGTAAAAACAGAAATACCGCTTTGTAGAAATTCGTATTATAGAAATAAATTAGCTCAAAACGTGGGTAACTCTAAAAAGGAATGGCAGGTTGTTAACGAACTACTTAATAAAAACAAACCTAATTTCGATATTATTATAAACAATGACAACTCGACTACATCTGATCCTCTGGAAGTTGGTAATTTATTCAATAATTTTTTTTCTAGCATAAGATCTTCGCATAACAATAACCTCAATGCTACCTTTCATTGTGACAGCAGTTTACACGAAAAAGATTTTCAAATGTCAAGTTTTTACTTTGAGGAGTTTAATTCACTGGAAATCCATAAAATTATAATGTCACTAAAAACGTCTAATTCTTCCTCTTTGGATAATATTTCCAGCCATGTATTGAAAAACATTTCGTTTCAAATTTCAGACGTTTTATGTTTTATTTTTAATTTTTGCGTACGTGAAGGTGTTTTTCCAGAAACTCTGAAAACAGCAGTAGTTATCCCACTTCACAAAAAGGGTGATACTATGGTACTGAATAATTACCGTCCTATTTCCCTTTTATCAGTTTTTTCCAAAGTTTTTGAAAGGGGCATGAAGTGTAGAATATTATCTTTCCTTGATAGAAATAGTTTTTTTAGCGAATCTCAGTTTGGGTTTAGAAGTGGTTTGTCTACTGAGAGTGCATTATTAAAGCTGGTTGGGGAAATATATAGTAGTCTGAATTCTTCCCAAATTCCTTCGACTCTCTTTATTGACATCACAAAGGCTTTTGATATGGTAGATCATACCTTGCTACTAAATAAATTGTTTAATGCGGGTTTCAGAGGCTTTACTTACGCCTGGTTTGTTTCTTATTTAAGTAACCGTAAGCAGGTAGTAAAAGTAAAAAATGTTATTAGCTCCCAAAATCAGATAAATGTAGGTGTCCCTCAAGGTTCTGTCTTGGGTCCGATCCTGTTTCTGATATATGTTAATTCACTGTTTATTCAACGCTTTAAGGGCAAAATTACAGCATTTGCTGACGATACTGCCCTTTCCTATTCGAACAACAGTTATCTTAGTTTATTCTCGGATGTAAATAATGACTTAGACATACTACGGAGATGGTTCAAGCAACATAAATTAATAATGAGTGATAAAACAAAGTTTATGATATTTAATATCAAGGGTGTGATATGTGACGAATTGCCTCTTTTTTATCACTCACCAGATTGCTTACGATTTTGTCTAGTGGATGCCCATTCCAATGGTGCTAAAACCTTTAACGAAAATGTAAGTTGCCATAACAATTGTTTTAAAATTGAGCGCGTTGATTGTTTTAAGTATTTAGGTATTATATTGGACCATAAACTCAACTGGACTAATCATACGATTTACTTAAAGCAATATTTGAATATGGTTGTAAGGCAGCTATATCATCTTAGTCTATACTGTAATTTACCAATTCTAAAGTTGGTTTATAACGGTTTATTGAAATCAAAATTGCAATATGGAATTTCGTGTTGGGGCGGAACTTATTTCAGTAAAATAGAACCTCTTTTAATCAAACAAAAGCATGCAATCAGGATTATTTGTAAAGTTAATCGTAGAACACCCAGTTTTGAATTGTTCAAATATCTCGTGTTCCGAACTGAGGCGAGTTGGAAAACAAATGTGTCTATAATTGCAATGATGTTGCAATAAAAAAATGTAGTACTTGCACACAAAACTCTTGGCAAATCACAAGGAAAAGAAAAACTCGTTAGGCGAACGTTATAAGATTTATTTCCGTTTTCATGGGCGATCTACTGACAAGTGAGTTACAATCTCACTATGATACTTTGAAATAACCTCGGTACTTTATATATTAACACAGCTGTTGTTTGCTTTGGGTCATTGACCCTTACAATTGCTTGCAATAAGTTATAAAACCCAATGTGGGCTCTGCTCCCCTACATTTAACACATATGAAAATTTATATTATTAACGCCCCATATTAAAGGGCCTATCGTAAGAGTGCAACATAACTATTGTGTGCACAACGAACATCGGGTTCTACTTGTTGCATTTCTACAAATGTACATTGGTTAGAGAGTACCACTCAATTTGCTTAAGGCGCTCCTTGTTGTAAGACAGAGACAACTCTTTCTCTTGAGGTCGGTAGCTAGGCATAAATTGACATTTCGTTCGGTGTCTTCGTGTTGTTTGCCTCGTTGTTCGTGCCGCGTGTTAAAATGTCGCAATTTCGTTTGTTCTTTAAGTGTTTAATTCTGTGTTTAATTGCTAATTGTGCCTTGCAGCTAGTTGCTTGAATATTGTTTGATCAGAATTTCGTATTCCAGCAACTAGTTCAACGCACATTAGCTCCTCAACGCGTATCTTTGTTGTATGTTGTTGGGAACCAACATGCTGCCCGCCTCTGGAATTGGTGTGTTGGCTCAATGTGGCTCGCTCTTGGTGGTGTTTCTGGAGGCCTCCTCGGTGCAATGTTATTGTTTTGGTTTGCTGTGGTCTGTTCCTCAACTCCCTCGATCCGTTGCCGTTACAATGTGTACCATGCAAAAAAAAAAAAATGAATTAGCTATTGCTTTATCAAAAATTTCATCTAAAGATAATGTATAAAATCTTTATGCCTAGAGATTGTACTAATCTATCGTGGGGTAAGTTGACCCTGTTTGTTAGGGTTTTAATTTTGTGTTATATTTATATTGGGTGTATTGTTATGTGTTTGTTTATTAGACTTCATGTCGGGTTTGTTTTAATGTTTGTTTATTAGAGTTCATTTTTTGTATAGAGGATATAGAGATTATTTGGGGTTTTATTCAATCGAATTTGATACCGGCAAGGGGGATATTTTTACGATTGGCCGCTTAAGCGTGGAATTCGCAGTTTTTATGGTCACCACGCGCGTTAGCCCGTCTGACCCAGGATGTAGTTCTGTGACCCGCGCGAGTAGCCATGATGACGGTGGGAGGTTATCTTCCTTCACGAGGACAATATCTCCTACTTTTACGGTTGATTGCTGTTGTAGCCATTTTGAACGCTGTTAGAGCTAATGGAGGTATGATGTACTCCACTGTTTCCAGAAATCCTGTGTTATTCTTTGGATATATCTCCATCTGTCCAGGCTGTTGATGTTCTTTTCTTTCAAGTTTCTTTCCGGGAGCATTCGTAGTGGTGCCCCTATTAAAAAATGACCAGGTGTTAGTACCGTGAGATCGTCTGGATCCGACGTCATTGGACATAAGGGTCGTGAGTTGAGACAAGCCTCGATTTGTGCGAGAATTGTCGCGTACTCTTCAAATGTCAGTTTAGCTGTCCCAATTGTTCTTTTAATGTGGTGTTTTATGGATTTAACCCCAGCCTCCCACAGACCTCCGAAGTGTGGGGATGATGGGGGGTTGAAATGCCACGTTGTGTTAAGTGTTGCCAGGGTGTCCGCTACCTCGGATGACCATTCTAATGATACGAATCTGCTGTCTTTTCTGAGTTCATTATTTGCTCCTCTAAAGTTAGTGCCACAATCGCTGAATATGTTGGCACAGCTTCCGCGCCTCGCAATGAATCTTCTATATGCCGCAATAAATACAGCCGCGCTAAGATCGCTGACCAATTCTATATGTATGGCCTTTGTAGCCAAACAAACAAATATTGCTATATAACCTTTCGTTATCTTGCTACATCTGCCTCTCCATAATTTGATCTCTACTGGACCAGCGTAATCGACTCCCGTATTAGTAAATGGTCGTGCGATCCGCACCCTCTCGGCTGGGAGATTGCCCATTAATTGCTCTTGCATTTGTGCATTGTGACGGTGGCATCGCACACATTCATGGATAATGTTCTTTACTAATCTCTTTAGGTTTGTTATCAGTATGTTAGCCTGCATTCGGCCATCATCAGCTGCTGCCCGCCATGCAGGGTGCGTTGATGTATGTCCCTAACAACCAATTTGGCAAAATGGTGAGATGGATGGATTATTATTGGATGTCGTTGCTGGAATGGGAGTGACGAGTTAAGTAGTCTACCCCCTACCCGTAAAATGCCTTCTTTATCTAGAAGGGGGTTCAGGTTGCGTAGCTGGCTGCCCTTGGCTAGCATTTTCTTCTCCCTAAGTGCCTTGACTTCTTCATGAAATGTTTCGTTTTGAACGATTTTTATGATTTTATCATGTGAAGTGCTTATTTCATCCGGAGTAATGGGGTGCGCCTTTAATGTCAGTCGTCCTTTTACGTTTCTTAGGTTAAAAAAATATCTCCGCCAAATAGCAACTGTGCGCACAAGACGTTTCAAGGTGTAGTATTGTTGGAGAAATGCATTATTGATGATAACACAATGTGAAGCTACCTGAACCAAACTTGTTACCGTGTTTACAAAATTTGTGTTATTGGACGATAGTGTGTTTTGCTCTCTTTTATCTTGCGCCTTGGTTTCCACATTTGTGTCTTGTGGAATTAGTGTCGGCCAATCCTTTGCCGAGAAATTTCTAAGAAATGTGGGCCCATGCCACCACAACTGGTTGTCCATAAGTTCCACTGGTGTTAATCCTCTGGATCCTATATCAGCTGGGTTTTCCTTGCTTGTTACATGTCGCCAACTAATTTCATCCGTGAGCCCTTGAATTTCTGTGATTCTGTTCGCTACGAAGGTATTACGCGTTGCTGGACTTCCTTTGATCCATGCCAAAGTGATCATCGAATCGGACCATGCGAATATTTCTACCTGTCTGAATTGCATTGAAGTTGATATCCTATGTAAGAGTTTTGCTAATAATAGAGCTGCGCAGAGCTCTAACCTTGGCAAGGATACACATTTTACTGGTGCTACTCTTGTTTTCGCTGCTAGTAAGTAAATCTGCTCTCTGCCGTTTGTAACCACTCGTGCGTATACCACAGCCGCGTATGCCTTCTCCGAGGCATCACTAAATCCATGCAGCTGTACTCTTGATGCGGTTTCATAGTTGATCCAACGCGGAATCTCCAGAGTTTCCAGCCCTTGCAGGTTATTTCGCAATTCCAACCAAGGACCTTCTACTTCAGAAGGTAGTATTGCATCCCAAGATAGTTCTCGTACCCACAGCTGTTGCAGAATCATCTTTGCTTTGATGATGCATGGGGAGATCCACCCAAGCGGATCAAATAGGCGAGCGATATCTGCGAGAACTGATCGTTTGGTGTGTTTTTCTACCTTGGGTATGTTGATTTTGAATTTGAATACATCCCTTGCTGGATGCCATTGTATGCCCAATGTCTTAATGGCATCCGGTGAATCGAAATTTAGCGGGAGATCCACTTCCCGGTCAGTTTTAGGTATCTGCTCCAAAATTTGTGATGAGTTGCTAGCCCATTTACGTAGAGGGAATCCAGCTGCGTTTAATACAGCCAGAACCTTTTTTTGTAGCCTGATGGCTACTTCTTCGTTATCGGCTCCGTATAGAAAGTCATCTACATAGAAGCCCTCGATAAGCGCCTTGGTTACGTCGGGGTTTTCCTGTTCGCAGTCCATCGCCACCTGGTGCAACGTTCGTACTGCTAAATATGGTGCCGAAGCAGTACCAAATGTCACCGTGTTCAGCGCGAACTTCCTTATTGGTTCATCGTTCCGAGTTCTCCACAAAATAAGTTGATATTTAGTATCTTCTGGTGCCATCCATATTTGCCTGTACATCATACTGATGTCTGCAGCAAAGGCCACCTTGAATTTGCGCCACTGTGCAATGAGATCAATGATGTCTCTCTGTAAGCGTGGACCTACCATCAGATGATCATTTAACGACTTTCCGTTTGATGTTGCACATGAGGCGTCAAAGACCACCCTCAGTTTTGTGGTTGTGCTAGCCTCTTTGAACACTGCATGGTGTGGTACGAAGTAATGTTCGCCTTGCACCTCATTGAAGCTTGGTTTGACTTCTCTCATATGTCCCAACGTGGCGTATTCTTGGATACATTGAGTGTACGCTTCCCTAAGCTTCTTGTTTGCTGCGAGCCGTTTCTCAATTTGAAAGAATCGTGCCATTGCAGCTCTTTTGGAGTCCCCAAGCTTTGGTGGATGATTCTCCTTAAATTGAAGCTGTACCTCATACCTTCCATCACTTCTGCGTTTGACTGTATTCTGGAAGTGTAGTTGACACCTCTCTTCTTCTTGAGTCATTTTTCGTTCTTCGTTTATTCTCAAATCGTTCATTAAGAATTTCCCATGCAGCCGCATAATTCTTGCCGTCAATTGGCAGGTGCTGAATTAACCGCGCCGCTTCCCCGCACACGTGTGTTTTCAGATATTGCAACTTTTGAATGTCAGACAGGTCAGCGTTTTGATCGATCATGCTCTCGAACAAACTGTGAAACTCACACCATTCATCTAATTTGCCAGAAAATGGCTTTATTTGGATGGGCGGAAGCCGAATATCGCAAACTGAGGTTTTCGATACGTTTAAACGAGAAACATCTAAATTTGCGTTGCTTTTTTCACCGAATTTGTCCATTTCGTCGTTTAACATTCCCAAGAACGTAAAATAAACGCGTTTGATTTTTGAAAAAATTTCGGATTCAAAATAGTTGTCTTTGATAGGATCGGATGCACTATTCACGATTGCATCGTGATCCCGTTTTGCTCGCTTAAAGCCCTCTTCAATATCCGATAAACACGCGTTTATGTACCCCCTTGACTTTCGTGCTTCGAGTTCTTGCTTAAAGTCTTCAAAATCAGTTTGAAACTCCTTAAGTACAAGCTCTTGTCTTTCAATGTATTTCGAAAGCTTTGACATTGTTACACTTGATTTGAACTTTTTGTGCACTTGATATGGGCGTTAAATATGTAGTAATTTAAAATATAAAATGTATATTTAATTCAGACTACTATTTAATTTAATGTATTTATGCAGCAAAAGGTGTGATAAAAAGGAATAATATTCCTACCTTATTGTGCTTTTGCAACTGCAACTTTAGTATGTTAACTCTCTGTCACAGTTGCAGAAGGCTTTACGATGCACAGTTCCTTGCTGTGATTGCTGGTGATGCGACAGTTGTGTCTCTTGCAGGTTGTTTTATAACTTCTAACGCCGTAATATCGATCGTGTCCAGTTGCGTTACTGTGTATCCGTTGAGTCTAAGTAACGTTTGCTCGTTGGATTTGTAGATACATATATGTTACGAAGCGTTTATGAACTTAGTTTGCTTTTGCAACTGCAACTTTAGTATGTTAACTCTCAGTTACAGTTGCAGAAGGCTTTGTGTTGCACAGTAATTGCTGTGATTGCTGAGCGTTTCCACCTGTTGATGGATTCGTTGAATCCGTTTAAGGCGTTGACTCACTGTGCTTCACCGTTGGGCTGAATCCGTCGCTTCAATGCGATGATCCGTTGGCTATCACTGGAGTTCCTCGGTCGTGGGGTGCTGTGGCCGATTGACTGTCCGCCGATGATCGGATATGTATTTTTTACACTCACTCCACAGCACACTTTTCCAAATTATTATTTTAAAAAAAACAAAAAAAACACTACTGGTCTTCAATTTAATTTTAAAAGGACTCGAGATACTTCCTCTAAGACATCTTTATTGCTATAAAGTTTTAAAAATATTTTTTGAAAATTCCGGTTATTATGATGTTAGACTTCATGAAAATTATAATTTACGAGCCAACAGCAGAAATTTCGTAACTGTACCAACAATCCACAAAACACACTTCTCTCGTTTTTATTATGTAACCGCGCCTCGTTTGTATAATATACTACCTGAAAACCTTAGGTGTGAGAGAATAAAATCAGTATTTTTAAAAAAGATCAAAACATGGCTTTTTTCCTGTAACTATTCTCAAATAGATTCTCTTTTGATCCCAATGGTGTAATATAGTATATGAATTTAAATGATTAGTGTCTACTCGATGTATATCTTTTTGTTTGTTTGTAATTTCAAGATATATAATTTGTTTCCCCATCAATAGTTTATTATTTTTCCTTTTTTTCAAAATAAAAGTACTTTCGCCTCTTGTCATTTTGACAATAGAACGTACTATGCTATTTCTTGCTAAAAACTAAAATGGTCTTCTTTAAGTAAGTTTGTACGTAAGTAAAAAACAAAAGAATTATTGTAACCCTTAGTTTACTTTTTGGAAAGAAATAAAGAAATTTAAATAAAAAAAAAAATTAAATAAATAAAAATATTGGCAAATGTAGCCATATTCTTAGCCTGAACCCATTTCTCGACTCTGAAGACATTTTACGCGTCGAAGACGCTTATCAAACTCCACATTCCCTTTCAGCCAAAAACACCCAATAATTCTGAAGGATTCTCATCATTTTGTCAGATTGATCGTCAGCAATGAGCATCAACGCACACTTCATGGTGGACAGCAGATGATGATGGCAGAGATCAGAAACCAATATTGGGTCACCATGCGGCTGGTCAAATCCACCATCGACAATTGCATCCGATGTCATCGATACAACGCAAAAATGCACCAACAACTGATGGGAAGTCTTCCGGCAGAACGAGTCTCAATTTCAAGGGTCTTTACGAACACAGGAGTGGATTTCGCGGGCCCGATAGAAATGAAGATGTGGAAGAGCAGATGTAATAGGATAACTAAGGGTTACTTAGCTATCTTCATATGTTTATCAACGAAGGCAATACATATTGAAGTAGTGAGCGACCTAACTGCAGCAGCTTTTATAGCTGCATTCAGGAGATTTGTGGCACGAAGAGGACTGTGCACCAATATGTACACAAATGCGGCACAAATTTCTAAGAAGCAACCACTGATCAAACGATTTTTTTTCTATTGTCACTGTATTTATCTTTATTAAGTTTCCTGATGAATTTCCTGTCTTCCAGTGTCCTTTTTATTTTCTGCCTCTGTGCCCCTTTCTGACACCTCTTTTTCTCCTCTCTGCCCGCTATCCTGTCTTCTTTATTCCTTGTTTTTCCACTTCCTAAAATTCCCCGTTATTTTCTTTCCACGATTTTATTTGTTTGGATACTTTTAAAAATCAAAAATTGCTGTGCGCAATCACAAGAATAAAAAAAACCTATTAAAAACACCGTGCTTTAATGCTGGTTAGCCAAGAAGTGACTTCCAGGATATTGACTTAATTCGAAGTCACTTGGCTTTCCCACGCACACTCTCTCATTCATACGCTGGTGTTAGGCCCCAACAGTGGGATCTTAAGTTGGCATTCATCAATGCCTCTCACGACCATTAACCACCGCATTCAAACATATTAGCGGGCTAAACGGTCAATTAAGTGCGGCACCAATGCGATACCGTAACCCACTAATCCTCTCAAGACTTCCATTCATTCCTCTCTTTGTATACTGGAATTCGCCCGTGGAGGATCCTTCCAGTATATTTGAGATTAGCCAGCCGACTTCGAACTTTTCTCTTTTTTCAGAGTTGGCTCTCTTTTGACATTTAATCAAAAGTAAACAAAACAAATAATTCGTGGAGGAATAGTACGCGGCATTTTTCTCCACGAATTATATAAGTAAATAAATAAAATAAATAAATAAGTTAAGAAAGAAAGACAGGATGTTTGTGGACGCTATACCCCACACGGACTTAGACTTTCCCCCTTATTGGATAGGCAGAGGTGACAGAGAATCCGCAGGTATAGTTGAATAATATTTTGATTTCGCGAATACTTATTTTCGTTCGGTGGACTCTCGCGCAGATTTGGGGGATGGGACTTGCGTATAGTAGGCCATCCCTCACAATACCCTAAATTACCGATGAGGCTGACCTTTGTTCGGTCTTTCGTGGTTTTGCAGTACTGATTTCTGCCTTAGCTCTGTTATCGCAGTTCAGTGCGGGTGAATTGTTTTCCCCTTTTTGTTCGGGTCCCGATGTTTGTACCCCTTTTCATTTGTGGATGCTGCGTTTTGTGCTTCTGTGTCGTGATGAGTGCACAATTTTCTCACGCACTTTCGGTGCGGGTTGTGTTTGTAAAAGCGTTATTTTGTTTGGCCTTCCGCCCACGCTCTCTGCTGCTCCTTCGTTGCTCTATGGTCGGGGGATTGACTTAGGGATCGTCTTCCCTATGCCCATCGAACCAGACTCCCTACCGATAGTGTGGTAGATCTACCAGTTTTGTTATTGCGTTGAATAGTGTCTATTTAGTTGGCCGTCCGCCTACACTCCTCTGCTGCTCCTTCGTTGCTCCAGCGGCGGGGTGATTTGAAAAAAAAGGATCGTCGTTCCTCGACCCATCGAACAAATTATTTTCGCCACACTGAAGTTAAGTGATGTTCGTTGGGGTGTTTTGGTGTTGGCTGTCCACCACACCCGGCAACTGGACATAGTGTTTCGTGTCTAGTGGTCCCACGATGGAGTGTTTGTTAAGGGGATCGTCTTCCCCCACTCATCCTCCTCTACAGACCGTCCGTCTGCTTCCGCTGTTCCTTGGGGTCAGTGGGAGTCTCCTGGCGGCCTGCCAGGCTCACCAACTGACTTGTCTTCGCTCTAATCGACGGCTGCGAGTCTCCCTTCCGTTCGAAGGGCTATACAGCCGGATCCCGTGACTAAACAGACCGTCCGTCTGTCGGGTAAATGGTCATGGCGATTTTCACCCTCATGAAAACCTGCACGGGGTACGCTTATGACTCCGGGGATGTGGTCCAGAGGCTGATGGGACGCCGGATCCACGTCCCAGGATCCTAGGCGGTTTACCCCAGATAAAAGAGGGACAGGGTTGGAGCGAAGAAGGGACAAAGAGTGAACCTTGTTGCGGAAAATTTTACCGCAACAACATCTCTAGTGAACGGTCAGCTGAAGTATCTGCCAACCTTGCAGCACAAAATACCAAATGGCATTACAACCAACCAGCCGCACCATGTTGGAGGGCTTTGGGAGGCTGGTGTAATATCCATCAAACATCACCTTAAAAGAACAATCGGTGCAGCTAGGCTCACATTTGAGGAATACTTAACCTTGCTCGCACAAATCGAGGCATGCCTCAACTCAAGGCCATCATTTCCGATAACATCCGATCCCACTGATCTGACGCTTCTAAGGCGCCTCTATAGCTGTCGAGGAAATGCATGGCTGGCTGGAATTTTCTCTCATGGTGGCATTCATGTCGAGAATTCTCTTGCTCTTCTAGCAAGGACATCAGATTGTCGTTTTTCGGTGTGGTAGAAGTTTGTTTAATAAGGCGAGAACTTCTTCTTACCTGTGAATTGTTCGGCATAGACGACGGCTAGATTCGAGTTGCGGTAGAAATGCGAATATGGCTTCTTCATGTGTCACTTGCTGAGATGATAAACTTTGCAATGCAGTGCAATTCTTCTTTGCTTGACCTTCAAAGTAACGCTGGCTATTACATCTGACTGTTGCTCTGATTCAGATTACTAATACGTAAAATCAAGAATAAAAATGTCGACGAAACTCGTCGCCTTGTATTTCAGCAGATTAAACATTAATAAAAAATGCTTTTGGTTGATTATCAATAGTTTATTCTTGTTTTTTTCCCTCTGGCGGTGGCGATGATTCGGGTTTTGCAGGCGTAATGATTTTTGGTTCTACCTCTTAGCTGTCAAAAAGCGCAAAATGCCTGCGTCTCTACACCATTTTGGCGCGTGAAAAAGTATTTTAATTTGAGTTTAATTTGAATATTCTCCATAAAATTTAAAAAAAAAATAACACTAAAGAATTATTTCTTAGTAAGAGTGTGTGAATATAATAAATAAAATAAAAATAAATAATTGGCGCAACAGGTCCGTATGGACCCAAGCCTAGATTCTCACAACCATTCGTCTTGTGTGAGTTTTTTATTTTTGGGACGAATGGAAGGGATCTACAATTTTATGCCGAGTCCAAACGGCCAATTGAGAAGCTCTTTCATGACAGTTATACTCTCGGATGTTTGTCAGACGTTCGCGAGAGGTGGCGCAGCGAAAAAAACCTTAAGTTGGAATTTGGGTTTTTCTCGGGATTCGAACCTGGGACCCCTCGCTTAGTAGTCCAACACACTAACCACTAAGCCACTGCGCCACGTGTGTGAATATACGAATTTAATAAACAACAAGCAAAATCGGCCTGGCTGATGCTTTGATACCCTCCACTGCATACACGTCATGCAAAATTGATTTTGTATGGCAGTCACCAGAACTACTTGACCGACATAGTCCATTTTTAATACCAACCTAACGACGATAAAAATAATGCCTTTAACCAAATTTCATTCGTCTAGATTGATTCCTTTGGACGCTATCGTGGTTTCAACAGACAGAGAGACACATGGGTGTAATATTGATTTTGTATGGGAGGTATCCGAACTACTTGACCGACATAACCCATTTTCGAAACCAACCTGGCGACGATAAAAATAAGTTCTTTCACCCTTTGGGCGCTATCGTGCTTTCAAAAGACAAAAAGACAGACAGATAGACAGACAGACATACGAACGGACATGGCTAAATTGATTCAGAATGTGATCCTGATTCAGAATATATATACTTTATGAGATCTCTGGTGACTTCTTCTTGGCGTTACAAATGTAATGACAAACGGCCTTACTAATAATCAAACACTAATGTCGACGATTAGCTTGTTGCCAGCTTTAGTAAAAATGTCCAGCATTAGTGAAACGGTACCAATAAACAATTAGACCTCCACATTTGCTAGTGCGACAACTTTCTTAGAATCTATTACATTTTTTATCATCGTAGAATTCAAATTCATAATTGAGGACCTTGCATCAAAAAGGGGGCAAGTCCAAATCTAACTTTTTGTGGGAAATCAAAAAAAACCTGCCGCCTTTTTGCACCAAATGCACTAGAGTGGCAGATACATATTTTGCTTAAC
This sequence comes from Cheilosia vulpina, assembly GCA_916610125.1. Lineage (NCBI taxonomy): Eukaryota > Metazoa > Arthropoda > Insecta > Diptera > Syrphidae > Cheilosia > Cheilosia vulpina. The sequence goes on along the minus strand of OU744276.1, from coordinate 51,856,342 downwards.
GCCCTTATTTGAAGTCGCAACTGCCTCGGTTATGCACCAACAGATTGTTTTTTTTGTTGTTATTTGTTTTAGGCTAAAAATATGGACTTGCCTCCCTTTTGATGCAATGTCCTCAATTTGTTTTCATGAAAAACAATGTCAATGTTTTATTTCAGAACGAGGATTTTATTCTAAGGAAAAGAATATAAAAATCGCAAATTAATTTGCCCAACAGACATCTTTCAAAGGTCTTTTGAACCTTATTATAAGCAAAACACAAAACACAAAATAGGAAATGCACAAAATATCACCTGATCTGTCAAATATCATATGCAAATTAGTAATGCCCTCTCCTTCGATCGGACACAATTTTTGTTACTTTTTATAGTACACTTTCTATAAAAAGTAATACTTCACGATTGATTTATGAGTGAATTTGTGTCGGAAAACAGTTTATTAGGCTGATTATGAAAATCGAAGCTTATTGATCTAAAGATTAAATGATTAGCAAGTGAATTTTTGAAAAAATATTATTGTTTTAGAATAAATTAAAAACTCACGTAGGAAATCAAAAGCGTTTTAAGGACCTATCGATTCCGTTTTTGAATTTCAATCTGCCCAGCAACGAAACAGTGCTTGTAAAATCTTGTAATGATCTTTTAAAATTGTATAGCTCATATTACTTAATTCGCGAAGCTTAGAAAGCAACAAAATGTTAAATTCATTCAGGAAAATAAATTAAATTTTTCTACACGAAAACTGTCATGCGTACTCCTCTATGAATTCACACTAAATTAAACAGAATTCTGTTTATCTTGAATTCGCACATACTAGCTGTTATTCCTCCAGAAGTTCCTAAATTTATTATTTCGCGGGTATTTTGCTGAATGCTGACAATTCTTATATCTATATTTCCGTGAAGTCAACATTTCCACACCAACCACTGATTCATTAATGTTTATATAAATATATAGTCTGTAAATTGTAAAATGGTAGACTTAAATAAATAAACAATAAACAATAAGCAATTAAAAATTCTAATTTTCTGGGAACAAATCCCATTTCCAAAGAGGGTTTGGTTGCAGCCAAATATCTACTTGAGCCTAAGGTACTGAGAGTTGTAGAAAAATGTAGGTCTTCGGGTATGAGCTGTGCAATCTTAAGTGAACCGGTATTTTATTCTCTTCTCGACGACGCTCCAGAAAGTCTTGGAAACATCCTAAACTTATATCAAATTTATTTTTTACTACGCATGCACTGGCAACTTACAAACTATTAAAAAAAGAGACCAAACATTTCATTTAATGAAAATATTCGAAATATATATTTCAAGTGTTTAGAAATAAAACAATAATGTGTAGTAAATTGTAATAGTGTCATTATACTTTATTATAGTTTCAGTAGATTGTAATAGCTTCAAAATATTTTATTATGCACCCTGTACTTACTTTAAGATATTATACACCCTGTACATAATTTTACGAAAAGAAGATGGTGGAACTGTCAAAGGGAGAACAGGAAAATAAATTGAGACAGAGAAAAAGGCGGTCGTGATATTTTTTAATCTTGTCGCATCAGATTTTCCTTTCATAAGAAAATACTCTAAAACTTTCAGAAGTGGGATTTCCCTCAACAAACTAATTCTACAGTGTTATTTTGACAAACACATTATGGAGAACAACTTGTTGAAGGCCGAATTATTGGATGCCATGGCGATGGCCAATATCAATGTACCACGAGGAGTAACAGCCGTAGAACTTCGGAAAATGTTTGCAGAACACCGGAATACAATTGAAGCTGCGCTCAGGAGCAAGGACAGTACAGGTATTGCCACTTCCAGCGTAATTCCCACACCGCTTGCCTCCAATAATGACACAACCGTCGCAGTCACCGAAGCCCCGATGAACACGTGGGCACAAAATGCCACCCCCTCCGCTTCGTTTGTCGATGTCAACGTAAATGCCTCCGATAATGACACACCCGCCGCAATCACCGAAGCCCCGATGACCTCATGGGCACAAAATGCCACCGCCTCCGCTTCGTTTGCTGATGCCAAAGTAAAAGCCACTATCAATGACCCGATTATCACCGCAGCAAAGTTTTCCACCGGCGCGCTTGTTACCACCACCGCCGAATCAGTCGCCACCACCGCAACGCCGATTGTTTCCTCCGCCGTTCCAGTTGCTACCGAAGCTTCGATCACAACAATAATGCCGTCCGTAAGTCAACAAACCCCAGAGGCTGATGCGCTAGAGCTCGAGCTTACCAATCTACGTCGACGACATGAAATTCTACGACTTCGCCAGGAAATCGAGGCTATGGAACGGGGTGCAGGCGGACAGCAAGCAGTTGTCGTACAACCGAGTCGCAGCATTCACTTTCATGACATAGAACATGCTATTATAAAATTCAGTGGAGAGGACCGCACATATAGTGTGCATGATTTTTTCCGTCATTTAGAGGGAATATGTAGGCAAGTGAGCGCCGATGAGTTGTTGAAGTTTTTGACTCTGCGGAATTCATTGACGGGTGCTGCCCGGCTGTTGCTTGGTCGTGGGGCATTAACGTATGACGAGCTGAAGGCAAACCTCATGAGTGAATTTGGTCGGTCTATAAGTCGTCAGGAGGTATACCACGCTTTGCGTCATAGATTGAAGAAACCCGATGAGAGTGTGCGCCGGTATATTATGGAAATGGAATCAATTGCGTCACGAAGCGACGTGAGTGAGTTCGAATTGGTTGCTTTCATACAAGAAGGCCTACAGAACCGCATAACGGACTTCATACTGTTTGCCAGTGCGAAAAAGCTAGCAGACCTTAAGGATGCTGTCAACATGTTTGAGCAAAGACGTTCGATGAGAGGCGCTGTGGATGATACAACACGTCATCATAAATCCAAAATAATCGATGCAAAGCCCCAACCAACGCCGAAGACAACTGAGGATGGTGTTCGTTGTTACAACTGTTCGCGTATGGGACATATGAAAACTGAATGCCCCTACGAGGAGCGACCACAAGGAGCATGTTTCAATTGCTGGCAGTCTGGACATACTCGGAAATCATGCAACAAACCGAGGCGAGTTCAGAAACTAAAGTCAACTATCGCTGCGGTATCCGGAGAAAGGAACTGGGAAGATGACGTGGAAGAGCAGAGTGCAGCCGCCATCAGCTGTGTTAATTTGGTGAGTGTTGCCTTTGGGGGTGCTCGAGGGGAGTTTAGTGGAATAACAACTCTTTTGTCTCTTTTCGATACCGGCAGTCCGATTAATTTGATACGCAAGTCCGTGATCCCGTTTCCTGTGCGTGGAGTTAAAAATAAAACTGAATTTTGTGGACTCGGGAATAGTCGAATATGGACGTACGGAAGATTAGTTTTGAAGATAACATTTCAAGATCAAACACATCTGATGACAGTTCTTGTTGTACCGGATGACACCATACCAGTACCTCTACTTTTGGGCAGGTATTTTTCAATGAAATTCAATATTCGTTTATGTTCTGTAAAGAAAAAGTCTATAAATATTTTGCCATTTGAAATCGAGACAGTTAATTTAATAAATTCAAACAAAAATATGGGGTTGTGTTTCTGCTCACTTGCTTCGGGCATCTCAGAAAAATTAGCTTTAGCGACCATTGACTCGTCACCATCTGCATTAGTAGAAGAATCCGAAAGGCCGAAGTCACTATTGATTAGACCGAGTAATTATAGTAATTATGAGATAGGACAAAAAATGTATTCTTTGAATCAAGAATTATCTGCCATTATGGCTATCGACGTTTCTCACAATTTGGATGAGGTGGATATCAATCCAGCCCTGAGAGGCGAGGATGTTGACCGATTAAGACAGGTTGTTTTGGAAAACTACATTCAGTCGAATACCGATGTTAAACCCCACAATTATGAATTTACTATAAGATTAAACTCAGATGTTCCTTTCAATTTCCCACCACGAAGACTGTCAATAGGTGAACGTACAGCCCTCCGAAAAATCATTAACGAGCTTCTTGAGAAGGGTATAATAAGGCCGAGTGATTCACCCTATGCTTCCCCGATTGTAATGGTATTAAAGAAGACCGGCGAATATAGGAAATGTGTCGATTACAGGGTACTAAATAAAAATACTATACGGGATAATTTCCCCTTACCGCTGATAGAATCGTGTTTAGAATACTTGGGGAATAAGAGATATTTCTCCACCTTGGATTTACGTAATGGATTTTTCCATGTGAGTGTAGCTGAAGATTCAAAAAAATATACTTCGTTTGTGACACCAGATGGGCAATTTGAATATAACCGCATGCCCTTCGGCTTAAGAAACGCCCCATCAGTATTTCAGCGCTACATTCATTGTGCTCTGCGCGATTTAATCGAATCGAAAAAGATTATCGTCTATCTCGATGATATTTCCGTCGCCACAAGTGATTTGGAATCACATATAGAAATACTAACCGAAGTACTACAAAGATTAGCGAAGCTAGGGTTGGAGTTAAATTTAAAAAAATGTAAATTTGCTTACAAAACCGTTGATTATCTGGGGTATTCAGTGGATAAAGATGGAATACGACCAAATGAGTCCCATATACAAGCACTGTCACGGTACTCTATGCCGACAAATTTTCGGCAAGTTAGGTCATGTCTTGGCCTATTCTCATATTTTCGGAAATTCGTTCCAAACTATGCGAGAATAGCACACCCACTACAGCGGTTGTTGAGAAGTGGGGTTAAATTTGAACTCGACGAGGATTGTAAACGTGCATTTTTCGAGCTAAGGGATAGACTCATCTCATCCCCTGTCTTAGCTATTTATGATCCGGAAAGAGAGACTGAACTACACACCGATGCAAGCAAAGTAGGGTTTGGTGCCGTATTACTGCAAAGGCAACACGACGGAAAATTTCATCCGGTATCATATTTATCTAAGGCTACGTCCCCTGAGGAATCGCGCATGCATAGTTTCGAATTAGAAACATTGGCTATTATACATGCACTGAATCGTTTTGACAGCTACTTAAGAGGAATCTCGTTTAAAATAGTGACCGACTGTAACGCGCTCGCCCTCACGCTAAGTAAAAAAAACATATGCCCGAAGATAGCCAGGTGGGTTCTAGCGTTAGAACACTACGACTACAAAATTCAACACCGAAGTGGCATGATAATGGGCCACGTCGATGCATTAAGCCGATCTCACGACGCAGAAGTTGTAGAACCAGAGGACTTGCAAGCGAAAGTTTTAGGACGAATGGTTGCTGCACGTTCCGATGGAGGAAATACCTCAACCGACGATAGTAGTTCCCATGGCTGGAACGGTTCGGATGACGAGTGTGGTTCCACAAATGATATAGGCGACGCTGCTGATACTAGAAATCTCAATACAATACGGTGTAGTACGGTTACCGTTGCCGATAAACAGGAGCTGGATTTCCTGATACGAGTCACTCAGAATAGAGATGATGAAATATTACAAGTAAGAGAGCGACTAGAAAGAGAGGAGCTTGATAGATATGAGCTACGGGATGGATTAGTTTTTCGAAAAAATAAAGATAACATCTTGCAATTGTATGTGCCAGCCGAAATGGAAGGCAATGTTATACGCCTAGTGCATGAAAAGATTTGTCATATGGGTATAGAAAAGACGTACGAACAGTTAAAGAAAAATTACTGGTTTAAGGGAATGAAAGATAAAACTGAAAAATATATAAAGAACTGTCTGCGATGTATTATGTGTTCACCACCAGCCCGAATTAATGAACACAACCTGCACAATATCCCAAAGAAGCCTATTCCATTTGATACCATACATTTGGACCACTTTGGCCCACTTCCATCAATAAGTTCACAAAGAAAACACATTTTAGTCGTCATCGATTCGTTCACCAAATTCGTAAAGCTGTACGCAGTGAAGTCAACCAGTACGAAAGAGGTGATTGCATGCCTAGACAAATATTTTATAAACTACAGTAGACCTCGCCGCATCATCAGTGACCGTGGGACATGTTTCACCTCCTTTGAATTTAGCTCGTATTTGCTGGAAAGGAATATCGACCATGTCAAAATCGCTGTTGCGTCCGCCCAAGCAAATGGGCAAGTGGAGCGAGTGAATCGGGTCCTCAAAACTATGTTAAGCAAGATAAGTGTCCCGCTGAATCATGCAAACTGGTCAAGAATGCTAACGGAAGTAGAATATGCCATGAACAACACAACCCATTGTAGTACAAGAGATACGCCGAGTAAATTATTGTTTGGAGTCGATCAACGTGGAGAAGTGGTAGACCGGCTAACAGATTACTTGCAGGAGAAGCAAACAACAGGGACACTGAGGAATCTAGAGAAGATTCGAATGGATGCGTCCGCTGCTATTCAAAAGTCACAAGATACTAATCTAAAATACTTTTTGGAAAGGAGCAAGCCAGCAAAGGTATATTTCGAAGGAGACTATGTAGTCATTCGACATTTCGATACGACTATTGGTACGAATAAGAAACTGAATGCAAAGTATCGAGGCCCCTATATTGTACACAAGGCTTTACCTAATGACCGGTACGTCATCCGTGACGTGGAGAATTGTTTAATAACGCAATTACCATATGATGGTGTGGTAGAAGCTTCGCGCATGCGGAAATGGCTGGTGCAGTAGGGGTTGAGTCATGGTTGCGAAGAGTTTTTTTTTGTTTTGGGCAATACTGTACATTAAGTAGTTTGATTGAGGTCAATCAAAAATTCAGGAAGGCCGAGTTGTAGTAAATTGTAATAGTGTCATTATACTTTATTATAGTTTCAGTAGATTGTAATAGCTTCAAAATATTTTATTATGCACCCTGTACTTACTTTAAGATATTATACACCCTGTACATAATTTTACGAAAAGAAGATGGTGGAACTGTCAAAGGGAGAACAGGAAAATAAATTGAGACAGAGAAAAAGGCGGTCGTGATATTTTTTAATCTTGTCGCATCAGATTTTCCTTTCATAAGAAAATACTCTAAAAATGCAATATTTCTCAATTTTGTGCATACATTTGTAAAAAGTTGTCTTTGCTAAACTTAAAAACAACTTGCATTGTTGTATTCCCATGAATAAAGTCCGAAAACATTTACAATTTACTAAAATTAGTTTGTTTTGTATATTGATAGTTATGTGTGTATGTTGTAATATGTATTGCTGTGTGTGTATTAAATTGTAATTAATTTAAATTGTGTTAAACAAATGTGGTGTGTATATATGTTGTTTTGTGATTTTCCTCGTAGTTTGTGCCCAGTTGTAATATTGTAAATATAATATGTTGTAATAGAATAAAATACTTGGTTAAGACAACGTTAAATATTTATTTCAAGTAGAAAAAAAACATTCAATAAAAAAAAAACATGCAAAATTCAACCGAACTCGTTGACTGTGCGTGCACCAATGCCATATATTGCCCAACATGCCAGCCAGCGACTGCCGTCAAAATCGTGAATAAACTTAACAGTAAAGTCAACAGGCAAGCGATTCTAGCAAGAGCGTAATTAAACAGCTTTAAGCAAGATTCAATTAGCTGAATAGAGGAGAGTGCAATATATGTACAACAAAAAACTGTATTGTATAGAAATCTTTAAATTATATAAATGATTATGTAAATTCATGAAAGCCGAAGGCCTTTCAGAAATAGGCAGCACAGCAATCTTAAAAGCAGGTCGTACATAGTCTCCGCACCGTGTACGTACAGTGACAACTTGACAATTGTTGTCTGGGTCAGGGTGAGTTTTTATAATTCTTCCATGAATCCACTTCGATGAGGGTAGATTGGGTTCCTTTAGTAGGACAATATCGTCGACTTGCAGGTTGGGTTGCGAACTTGTCCATTTTGGTCTTTGCTGCAGGGAGGTCAGATACTCGCGATGCCAGCGTTTTCAAAACCCTTAAAACATTGCCTCTAAAGGTGACCAATTAGTATTCATATTAACAATTGTATTACAAATTTCAGGTTGAGGAACAGCAGTATGGGGAGGTGAAAGGGCAAGGGGATCGGAATCAGATGTTTGCCACATTGGTCTGGAATTAAGTATGGCCTCGATTTTTACCAATAGGGTATACATGGCTTCATAAGTGAATTTTGCTTCACCTATGACACGTTTCAAATGCAGCTTGACTGATCGAACCCCGGACTTTCATAATCCACCAAACTGAGGTAAAGATGGTGGTATGAATTTTAATTGGATATTATCCTTTGATAGATGGTCTGTCACAAGAGTGTTGTGTTGTTGACTGCACAGGAGTTGAAACATCTCATCTAGCATTGCTTTCGCACCGTGAAAATTGGTGCAGTTGTCGCTCCAAATTTCGTACGGCCTTCCGCGTCGTGCCACAAAACGATCCAATGCCTTAAGGAAGCTTACAGAGGATAAGTCTCCAACAAGGTCGAGGTAAATAGCCTTGGATGCAAAACAAACGAATAAGGCTATGTAAGCCTTCACATACCTCGGGTTTCTTCCTATGTTAAGCCGAAGCGTGATGGGGTCAGCATAATCACAGCCAACTCTGCTGAATGGCCGCCGATATCTAATTCGTTCACGGCAGTTGATTGGTAGTGGTTTGGCGCTGGCGAAAACACGTCGTGCAATTATGAACAATCTTTCGAACTAGATTCCTGCATCCGAGTATGTAGTAATATTGTTTTATTATTGCGAATAAAAGAGCAGCTCCAGTATGTGCATTTTTTTTTATGCTCATATTCCATGATACGTTTTGCGATTGGGTGCGATTTACAAAGCAAGATCGGATGTTTTTCGGAGTATCTTAGATTGGAGTTCTCCAATATTCATCCGAAGCGCAGAATACCGAAGGGGTCAAGTAAAGGGCTTACAGACGAAAGTTTGTTTTTTGGTGGCAATTCTGAAGTGTTTTTAACGCACATGATTTCATTTTTAAACAAACATTTCTGAGCACTTTTGATTAGTTGAGATTTCGCAAAAAGAAGCTCTTCAGTAGAGAGGCCACCGCTTTTACGGGGATATTTTAATGGTCTAGTGTTTTGAACGAACCGAAAAATGTATGATGTGACGCGTACCGATCAGATCCAGATCTTATGCAAAAGAACTTCCAGCAGGGGTAAGATCTTTGTGCTTAAATGTGTTAGGAGTACCTGTGCGTTCGATAGAATGAAATCGAGTGAGAGCGGTGCCAAGAGAATTTCCGAAGTTTAACTGTGTTGTTGGTTTAAAGGGCAGTTGTACTTCATACCTGCCATCTTGCCGACGAATGTGATTGTTAGTGAAATTTTAATCTACAAGTTGCTCTTCTACGAATAACCGTGGTTCCAGCCTCCAGAATCTTTCTAGGTCAAATTCTTGGTCATGATCTAACCGGGTGCAGTGAGTTGCAACAGTGGAATATTGACCATGGCGGCCCGCTATCACCCAGCCAAAGATTGTTTGAATGGAAGTGAGACTTCCAGTTGGGTCCGACTTACCTGAAACTGTGATGATATTGAAAACTTTGTAAGCTCCTATCAACATATCGATAGGACCAGGTTTGTTATATTGAGGATCAACGAGTTCAACAGAGACCAAATTTTCAGGAATGGTCAGTACTGCAACGCGAAACTAGGTCAAAGGACACCACTCCATTGGTAACCCCTGCCGACGTGGATGCAATTCCGATGATTGGAATCCTAGAACGTTTCCGCGGCAATCCCAAGCGTTGAGCCGTTTGGTCGTTAATAAACGAAACTTGAGATTCCGAACCAAGAAGAACACGTACGGTTTGGAAACAGCCATTTGTGTCCTGGATCTGAGCTACTGCAGTAGGTAGAATGGATGTATAACGGTGTGTAGTTTCGAGAGTGTGGTTTACGACGAGTGGGGTCTCAGAAACAGGATCTTGTAGTGAGGGTTCAGTAATTGGGGGTTGCGAAGGATAAACTAAGGTGTGGTGGCGTGAATTGCTCTGGCGGCAGCGAAAGGTTGAACGGCACTGGTTATATGCATGCCCCTTGCGTAGACAATTTGGCGATTTGTTTTTTACGAACCCGCGGCTAGCGGCTATATTTAATGATTTAAAATGTTGGCAGTGTGACAAGGTATGTTCCGCCTGACACTTTAGACAACCAGACGATATTTCCGCAAGATGGGTTTGAATGGTTCGAGGCGATTGCTTGGACCAAGAAAACGATATGCATGATTCTAGACACCGACAGCGTGTTTGAAGGAAATCAAGAAATTCATCTATGGTTGCGTCATCGCGTGTGCCCACTTCTTCCGACCAAGCTCGTTTCGTTTCATAATCAAGCTTTTGTACAAGGAGGTAGATAGCCCTTATCGCCTCATCGGCTCTATAAGTTATCTAACGCAGTGATTGAAGATTCGCGACAATACAAGGTGGAAGCGATATGATCGAATGAATGAATGATTGTGCAATTAAATCTGAGACAACAGATGGCAGAGGGGAATGAGCAACAGGTTTATCTTTAGCGTGTTGGTTTTGAATATTGTGTATCGCGTTCGAAATAGCTGAATGCGCGACATAGTATTTGGCCTCAATTCGGCAAATTCAGGCTCACGATCGACATAGTCAACGGCGTCAACAAATTCTAGAATTTGATATTGCAAGTCAATAAATTCTTTCCACGTTTCATCGAGTTTTTCAAGACGAAATTGTAGGTTAGCTAAGGTTGTGTTTGAGTCGATCTCATTCGCAAATGCTGCGGTCAGTGTGATACAGCCCTTCGCACGATCGCGCTTTGCAAATATTTTTTTTCATTTTTCGAAAATAAGCTTAGTCAAATTATAAGAAACGCTTAAGATACTTTGCATTGTATTATAAAAGTGCCTAAGATAGAGGTCACCTTGATAAAAATGTTCACTGTTAAGTACAGCCCGCTGCATAAACCGTAAGCAATAATAGTCTATGACCGAATGTTCAACGCGTGATTTTTTGTACAAATTTAATTGCAACACGTTATGTATATATAGTATGAGCATTGGCGTCTTTGCGAAACACGAGATTTGAGAAACTGTAAATGTATGTACTGAAAAAAAAAAATAATGCAATCAAAATGTCTAACATATGGGAGGTACCAGAACTACTTGACCGACATAGCCCAAATTTAATATAATCCTGACGACGATAAAAGTAAGTCCTCTCACAAAATTTCACTTGCCTAGGTCGATTTACTTTGACGCTATCCTGTTTTCAACAGACAGAGAGAAGCATGGGCCTAATATTGAATTTGTATGGGTCGTACCCGTGCTACTTGACCAACATAGCCCATTTTTAGTGACAACTTGACGACAACAGAAAGACATCCATTCACAAAATTTCACTTGCCTACGTGGATTCTTTTGGACGCTATCGTGTTTACAACAGAGAGACATAAGGGTCTAATATTTATTTTGTATGGGAGGTATCCGAACTACTTGACCGACATAGCCCATTTTTAATACCAACCTAACGGCGAAAAAAAGAAATCCTTTCACCAAACTTCATTCGCCTATGCCAATTCCTTTGGGAGCTATCGTGCTTTCAACAGACAGACAGACGGATATGGCTAAATCGATTCAGAATGTAATCCTGATTAAGAATATATTTACTTTATTAGGTCTCCGGTGACTCCTTCTTGGCGTTACAAATGTAATGACAAAGTGACCTCAAAGCCATACTGTACAATGTACAGCTTACGAACACATGGGTATTTCTTTTTTGAATTTGACATTATAATGATATAGGTATGGAAATTCCGAAACAGATCACTACTACATAAAATACCTAGGTATATGGGGATAAAAAACAATTCGATGAAAGCTCATCCACCCTAAAATTCGCCGGACTAAATCCACCTGTAGATCAAGGCCGTCAATTTTATCTCCTTTTGCATATTTGAAAAGTGGCATTCATATCCGCAACTGGGGTATTATTTCAAATCAGTAATATCATTAAATTGTTGGTGATAAATTCATAACTAACATAAATACGACAAAAAGATTAACTTGAAATGAATTCCATTTGCATTCAAATATCTACAAGAATAAATTTTCAAATCTAAAATAAAAGATCAACCGTCATCTCATCATTAAAATTAACACGAACAGAATCGTGTTCTTTTATAAGTGCAAACATCAAGATTTGCCTTTCATACAATCGAAATTCCAAATCAGAAATTTGTCATCATTTCTTTTTCAAGGAAACTACTCATGCTTCATGCATGAAAGGATGAAACCTCATGTGCGAGTAACAGACAAAACCCAAATGATGTTTTCATCCCTTTATTTGCTACCTACCGACCTGCCACCACCACCAACCAAATGTTTCGGTTCACTAATCACAAGTGTGATCATTCCTCTCTATTTTGGTTCTACAAGAAACTAAGCACGACAGCAACGCCATCCGATGTCTTCAACGCCTAGGAAAATGTTGTGACTGATGTTTAAAAGCGGCGTACATTTCTTTTGTATTGGAATGCCATTTTATCTGGCCCCTCGAACACTGGCCTGAAATGGTTGTCTCGTTCAGCTGAGCACCAAAGCTCAAAGAATATTTGAAGGTATCGGCAGTGAAGTCGGCCTCTGGGTACAACATAACTTGCGAAATTCAAATGGCCTAAAATCTGCTGCAACCGAAGAAGAGTGCATGACTTTAGCTTTGACATCGACTGAAAGGTAAATTGCATTTTGCCCACCTTCTTGCTCGGATATAACATTTTTGGAAGTGTCCCTTATAACACCCAGGTACTCCAGTTTTCGGCTTGGAATTAGGACTGATTTCTTGTAATTTATCATCCTGCCTAATTTCTGCAGAATACTGATGGCCTCTGTTGCCTGATTCTTTAATCTTGTGGGGTCCTGATTCACGAACAAAAAGTCGTCCAGATAGATCAGAACCCGAATAACCTGAAAACAATCTGGGGGCTGAAACTAGACAGACAAGTCAACTCTAGTAACTCGCCTCTGTATACTATTCTTAAGAAACGTCGATGGCTCGCCGCTATTGGCACATGGAAATATGGTTGATATATATATATATCTAGCTTCACCACGGTCGAATGCGAAATTAGTTATTATTAGAATCTTTCTATAGTCACGTATCTGTTCCGGGCTTTTAAGTCGAAGACAGGACGAATCCCCCCATCCGAATTTTTTACTAAAAACATCTTTGATAGAAAGCTTTTAACTCCTTTATTTGTAGATCCATCTGGTCCGAATGTGTTGTTGCAAATTTGATTTGAGCTGCTGCTGAAGGAAAAGTTAAATTTTTTTTTTTGTAAAAGGTATCAAAGCATCGCCGATAATAACACTTTTACTTGTTTTATGAAGCCGACGAGTAGCCGAACAAGGCAGTAAAACGTTCATAGAGTGCATACCGGACTAGAGTAATATCTTTTGCTCTAATAATGCATTTGTTAATGCGGCCATTACCTGTTCTGTGGAAGCTAAAAAATCGTTGCCCTTCTTAAATGTGCATAACTCATCGTTAATTTTTAACTCCACGAAGCCAGGATCTGCGGCCAATAACTTAACAGCCTTAGAATACCTTACATTCTTCAATGTTGGAAAACCAAAGTGTTGTGATTGCATCAACTCATTGAGATGCTCCTCTTTTGCTGGCTGAACTAAGTTCGTATCGCATTTCGTATGTAACTGCCAAAAATCCAGAGTTCTCCGCAAACTTGGAGGATTATATAAAAAGGAGGAGGAACTCGGCTGATTCGCTGACGTAATAATTTCCTGTGTTAAAATCTTACTCACATATTGCGATAATTGGACAACCTGATCTGTAAGATCTTTTGTACGTTGATCCACTGACACAACATATCCCGACATGAATTTCTTCCTCTTATTTAGGGGAGCAGAAGCGATGACCTCATTTTCAGATGAATACGACGACGACGACGACGACGACGATCCTGACTGCTGAAACTCCTCCTTGAGCGTCTGTCGTCACTGTGGCTATCCACCTGATTTTGAGTTGAGTCTCACTCATGATTTCAGAGTCGCACTATATGGAAAAATATTTTTTACTTATTAAATGCTAAAATGGCTGAAAATTGTATTCGATTTTAATAACACGACTGACTTGTGACAAAGTACACAACGCTATGAATATAAAGCCGCCAAAGCGCAGTAGGTAGGTTTTGAAATTTACTGCAACGACATCTATGTGTCGAGAATAACAACAGAGGTTTGGTAAGAATGGAAGAAACCTTAAGACGAGTAGCTATGCAATAGCTTATTCAATAACGACGCTGTGTGTTTTCGTTAGGTAAATAATATGAAATGCACAAAATATCCGCTGATCTGTCAAATATCATATGCAAATCAGTAATACCCTGTCGTTCGATCACACACAATTTCCCGTACTTTTTATAGTACGTTCTCCTTTTTTTTCTAATACTACACGATTGATGAGTGAATTTGTGTAGTAGTAAGATCTTCTGCAAATTATTCAATAAACGGAACACACTTTATTAGAATGTGTGTCGGCACTCAATGGCAACATCGATGCTGCTTAAAGCAACGGCAACACCAATGTAAATACCAACTAATAACCTATGTAAATATATACATAAGTCAGGCCACACTAACCGACCGTAATGTGTAACAGCTTATTATATGAATAAATACTTCTTTGCTGACCGCCAAGAGTCATGCTTGTCGGGGAGTTAGCCAACAACACATGGTGGCAGCGGTGTTTTTTTTTCTCGTGAGATAAGCCGAACCTGTTTTTTTTTCTTATCTCTAGTTTGACAAGAAGTCTTTCTTTTCGAAAAAAAAAAATTTTTTTTTGCCATTAAAATATGGCTAACGACAACACTCAACAAGTCAGACAACAGCAGCAAAGTCCAGCAGCAGCAGTTGGACAATTTCAGGTACAGTGCCCCGAATCCTTCACTTTCTCGACACCCTCAGAGTGGCCAAAATGGAAGAGGCGGTTCGAACGCTTCACGCTGGCATCTGGATTGAGTGCCAAAACAGAAGAGGAACAAGTTAACACCCTCATATACATCATGGGATGCCAGGCGGAGGATATTCTTCTCTCCTTTGGGCTGAATGATGCGGACACAAAAAAATTCAAAGTTGTAATGGACAAATTTGACAGCCACTTCGTTATTCGGCGCAATGTTATTTACGAGCGCTCCGTGTTTAACTCGAGGGAGCAGGAGGAAGGCGAGCCAGTCGACACGTTTATCACATCTCTGTATGCATTGGCCGAACACTGCAGCTTTGGTCAGCTACACGATGAACTCATTCGCGATCGCATTGTTGTCGGAGTAAGAGATCGGAAACTGTCCGAAAAGCTTCAGATGGACAACGCTCTTACATTGGAGAAGGCTGTTCAGCAGGCGAGGCAAAGCGAAGCAGTGAAGCGGCAATTGCGCGACCTTGCTAGGGATACAGAGGAGAAAACAGTGGATTGGGTCACATCCAAAATAGGTAAAAATAATAATCAAAATCTTAAATCTAGCAGCAGCTATAGCAGAAGTGGCGAACATCAAGGTTGGCGTTGTCGATGGTGCGGAGGTAAAACGAGGCACAATAGGGATGACTGTCCAGCAAAAGGCGCAAATTGCAATAATTGCAGCAAACAAGGTCATTTCGCACGTGCTTGCCTTGCAACAAAAACAGTCAAGCAAGTCGCAGCCAAAGCAGACTTCCGTGACTCAAAGTTTCTCGGAGCTGTTTCAACGATATGCAGCTTCAACAATCCCAAGAACCGCAGCAAGCGATGGACAGCTGAAGTCGCCGTCAACGAGGTAATGATCAATTGGAAGTTGGACCCGGGAGCTGATGTCACCACCCTTCCATTTGGTTTATTTAAAAATAAATTTAAGACGACTACACTCCTTCCGTCAGACCAGATTCTTTGCGGGCCAAGCAAAGACAAACTACGCACTGTAGGCATGTTTCGAGGTGAGTTGGTCTATTTGCAGGAGCGAAAGTCGGACACAATATACGTGGTAGAGGGGCTGGCACAGCCTTTGTTGGGATTACCAGCGTGTGAGGACCTTGGACTAGTGAGACGTATCAACCACGTGGAAAACTACACAAATGTGAATCCGAAGAAGGAGTTTGCGAAGCTGTTCAGTGGACTAGGTACAATTCAAGAGCCCTACAACATCAAGCTGGAAGACCAAGCCGTGCCCTTTGCTACATACGCACCTAGGCGTGTTCCAATTCCGCTTCTCGACAAACTTAAGAAACAATTGAACGATATGGTGATCCAAGGGGTCATCGAACCGGTGGACAAACCTACGGACTGGTGTGCTCCTATGGTCATCACTACAAAGAAGAATGGAGACATCCGCGTCTGTGTGGACTTGACGCGGCTAAATAAGTTTGTGAAACGGGAGCGCCATCCAATGCCTTCTGTCGAGCACACACTAGGACAGCTGACAGGGGCGAAATTCTTCAGTAAACTTGACGCCAACAGTGGGTTTTGGCAAATAAAACTTACTGAGGAGTCTAAACTGCTGACAACTTTCATCACACCGTTCGGTAGGTATTGCTACAACCGTCTACCATTCGGTATCACCTCTGCTCCAGAACACTATCAAAAAAGAATGTCCAACGTAGTCCGAGGATTGGAAGGTATCCTTTGCCAAATGGACGACATTCTGGTGTGGGGCAGCTCAGCTGAAGAGCACGATCAACGACTACGTCTAGTCCTGCGACGTCTTCAGGACTCAGGAGTGACTCTCAACGAAACTAAATGCCAGTTTGGTGTCAAATGCATTAAATTTCTCGGACACATTCTGGATGAAGAGGGCGTGCATCCGGACAGCGATCGTATTTCAGCTATTGTTGATATGGAGCGCCCGAAAAACATACACGAAATCCGCATTTTGATTGGACTGATCAATTATCTTGGTAAATTTACGCCAAGATTGTCTGATATTTTGCAACCACTTAACGAACTACTGAAGAAGGAGCGAGCATTCACCTGGGGACCACCGCAAGAGAATTCATTCGCACAAGTCAAGAAAATCCTCACCAGTGAACCCGTGTTGGCAATTTACGACAGTAACAAAGAAACTGTAGTATCTGCTGACAGTTCATCATACGGGATCGGAGCTGTTATCCGCCAACGTCAACACGACGGTAAGTTAAAACCCATCTCTTATGCTTCCAGGACGCTTACCGATTGTGAGAAACGCTACGCTCAGATCGAAAAGGAAGCATTGGCTCTCACTTGGGCTTGTGAGCGATTCCAAGACTTTATTACTGGCATACAATTTCATCTAGAGACGGATCACAAACCCCTTGTGCCAATTTTCACTACGAAGAACCTGGACGATCTGACACCGCGGCTGCAGCGGTTGAGAATGAGGATGATGCGATACGATTTTTCCATATTCTACACGGCAGGTAAGGACCTAATTGCAGCCGACGCACTCAAGGAGAGCAATGTAAAGGAGAACAACAACGAGCTAGAGGAGGAGACTTCTGCACACATCAAGCTGGTGGTCTCTCATGCTCCAGCGTCAGACTCAAAGCTAGAAGAAATCTGGGTAGAACAGCAACGCGATCCAACTCTTCAAAAAATCGCTCATTATGCACTCAATGGTTGGCCAGAAAATAACAAATTGGTTAAAATTCTGCAACCATACTACGCCGTCAAAAACGACATCGCCAACGAGAAGGGGCTGCTTATGCGAGGCTGCCGTCTCATTATACCAGCATCCATGCGGCACGACATCCTCGGGAGACTTCATACTGGCCATCAAGGAATAACAAAGTGCCGGGCCAGAGCACGCGAATCTGTCTGGTGGCCTGGACTTTCAGCAGACATTGCCGAAATGATTAGCAGATGCACTGCGTGCATTCAAGAAATGAAAGGAGTACGAGAAAAACTAATGCCATCGGACTTTCCAACACGTCCATGGCAAAGGGTAGCTATGGATCTCTTTAAATGTCAAGGTCGATGGTACTTGATAATAACTGATTTTTTTTCTAGATTTTTCGAGGTCGCTTTACTCGAAAGATTGACGTCAGCAGCAGTCATCAATCACTGCAAATCAATTTTCGCACGCCACGGAGTACCAGAGTTGGTTAGAAGTGACAACGGCACTCAGTTCGAACCAGTGCGCACTTCAGAATTCTCTAAATTCGCAAGGGACTACGGGTTTCGCCACATCACATCCAGTCCCATATTTCCACAAAGCAACGGGTTCGTCGAGGCTGCAGTAAAAATCGCCAAATTGCAACTCAAGAAGAACGCTGACCCCTATAAAGCGCTGTTGGAGTATCGCGCCAGCCCACTATCCAACGGCTACAGCCCAGCAGAGCTTCTTATGGGCCGTCGAATCAGGTCAACGTTACCTATGGCCTCTCAACGTTACACAGCAACAGCAGTCGATTACACCGATCTAAGAAGGAAGGAGGATGCTAGAAGAGAGAAGCAAGCACAAAACTACAACCGAAGACATCGGTCTATTCAGAGGGACGAGCTGATTCCGGGGGAGTTAGTTTGGGTTCGTGACAAACGAGTGTGGGCAACGGTTCGTGAGAAAACTAACCACCCGCGCTCTTACATCATCGAAACCCCTTCTGGAAAACTACGCCGAAATAGCTATCATCTTACTCGAGCTCGCCGTGCTGGAGAAGTTATTGAAGAAGCAGAGATCGACGAAGGGACACCGCAACTAACATCATTACCATTAGTCTCGCCATCAAGGAAACCGACATCGCCAATGACGTCGTCGGATCTACCTTCACCTACATCAATGCAATCACATTCATCTCCATCGACAGTCATTCCAACGTCAGTAGCACCATCATCGCCGCCTTCATTGGATGAGCAACCTTCATCATCAGGTACTGCGAAAACTGCCGATAACCAGGGATACCGGACTCGATACGGTCGACTGGTCAAACCCGTCGAGCGAACAGGATACTGAAAAAGGGAGATGTGTCGGCACTCAATGGCAACATCGATGCTGCTTAAAGCAACGGCAACACCAATGTAAATACCAACTAATAACCTATGTAAATATATACATAAGTCAGGCCACACTAACCGACCGTAATGTGTAACAGCTTATTATATGAATAAATACTTCTTTGCTGACCGCCAAGAGTCATGCTTGTCGGGGAGTTAGCCAACAACACAGAATGCTTTGATTTATTCGTAAAAATCACATTTGAATTATTATCAAGTGCATATTTTGGAAATAAATAATAGCCTATTAATTCATTTCCATTTATATTACAATTTGCCGAGCAACGGAACAGTAATTACAAAAGTAAATATATGTAAATGTGAAAATACATATAATTTGATCGTTTAAAAATTGAAAGCCGTGGACATTTCTCAACACAAAAACTGTCATGTGTACTCCTCTATGAATTCACACCAAATTCTGTATATCTTGAATTCGCAATTTATTATTTCGCGTGGATTTTGCTGAATGCTTACAATTCTTGTATCTATATTTTCCGCGAAGTAAAACTTTTCGCACTAAGCATTCATTAGAGATTTTCATTCCCGGGGAACAAATTTCTTTTTCAAAGAGGGTTTGGTTGCAGCCAAAAATCTACCTAGGGTACAGAGAATTGAACAATAAAGTAGGTATTCTATTCAGTTATGAGCTGTCCAATCTTCAAAAAGCAAGCACTAGCGCTTAAACAAGATAAAGCAGAGATAATCACTAACGATTTCATTTAATCAAAATATTCAACTGTATAGAAATAAAACAAAACTGCAATGTTTTTCAATTTTGTGCATACATTTGTACAAATTTGTGTTTGCTAAACTTAAAAACCACTTGCATTTTTGTATTGCAACGAATAGAGTCAGAAAACATTTACAATTTACTGAAGTAAGTTTATAATTGTAAACGTTCTAGCTGAACAACAGTCGGCCTTACCAATAATCAACTTTAGTCTGGCAGTTTACGCCAAGACCCCACATTTTCCAATAAACAAATAAAGCTGCCAGAATATCGCTAACTGTAGGGTTAAATGTTAATGTTGAGAAACCTATGATTATCTCGGGCATTAGCTAAAGAAATCCTCCCTAAATGTAATTTCCAAGAGGGTTGTTGTCCAATCCCCATAAATGGCGGTATGGAATTACGTAATTACGAACACTTTTGTTCAGCCTGAACGTTTACAATTATAAACTAATTTTAGTAAATTGTTAATGTTTTCTAACTTTATTCGTTGCAATTTTTTTTCGAAAAGTCGGGCTCAGTTATTAGGTGGTCTTTGAGTGTTTTAAATGCTTGTACCGCATCCGCATCTAAGTTTACATTTGTCTATTTTGCGATGTGAAATTTCCATGTCTGTGTTTTAAGCACTTGAATTATGGTGTCCAAATGTTATGTCTTCTGTATAGACATGACATATTTTGCCAATATATGGTCTGTGAATGTCATCCATAGCTATTTGGAAAATTTAATGAGCATTCTTCAATCCAAGTGGTAATCGTACGTATTCGTTTTTGCCATTATTGACAGAAAAGCTAGTTTTTTTTCTATGTCGGATACCCTTATCTTTATCTTTTTTAACCCTGATTCTAAATCTTACGTGGAAAATATTAAGCTTTTCCGAGATTGGATAAAAATTCATTGGTTTTAGATACTTGTCTGAAATTGTATTTTCGTTCAATTTATTGTAGTCGAAGACTAACCTACTTTTAGGCGCGACATCTTTATGTGTACCTTTTTTCGGTACAACTCATAAAGTATGGAGGTTTGGATGTTCTAATTATACCTTTTGTTTTTTTGCTTTGCAGTTCACAAAATTATTTGCGGATATTGTTTAATACAGATCGGTTTATCATTATTAGGGCGAATTTCCGCCAAAGCGTCCGTTCTGAATGGTAAATTAGTAATATAAATCGTTGAAATAAATTTTATCCTTCTTGTCGCCGTAGCCCGTAGCTAAGGACACTTTTTGTAATTTTATTTTAGCGTTTACTCGATTCCATAAATATGCTCCGATCAGAGCTTCATATTCCAATTTTTTTTTAAATATTGACTAAACATACATACTCTTTTTTTTATGGCAAAATGATCTCATCGCTGAGAATACTAGATTTGCAGGAGTTGCAGCTAGCTCCGGTATCGATGAGTATTCTTCAATCTTCACCTAAAATATCATCATCTTATACCATGTTCCCACCAACGTGATTTAGCTAAATCAACTTGATTTAGCTAAATCTATGAAATGATTTAGCTAAATAACGTGATTTAGCTAAATCAACTTGATTTAGCTAAATCTATGAAATGATTTAGCTAAATAACGTGATTTATCATACATTTTCGTGATTTATATTTACGTGATTTATATGTGTTTAAATTTTATTTACGTATCTGTCATCGCAAATCCACACAAAATAAAATCGAACATACTTGTTATGAACTTCAGCACTTTATTCAGCAAACAAAAAAAAAAGAAAACTGTCAAAAAAATTATTTCAAATTCAATTTTCTAATTTTGTTCCTGTTTCGATGAGTTTTTGGTATTTTTATTAAGTTCATACAATGAAAACTTGTTTTATTCTTGGCAGGTATGGCTAAAAACAGAAAGAACAAAAAAAAATAACACCTAATGTCAAAGTCGACAAAAATGTCACACTAAATCACTTAAAGTTCGGTGGAGACGCCTTTCGTGATTTATAAATCACTTTAGCTAAATTACGTTGGTGGGAACATAGTATTAGTTTAAGTTGTTGATTCTCTCATTTTTTCGTAGGGGAGGTTGAGTAGAGAGTTGTACAATGTACACTCGGTTCACCCTCTCATTAAAGTTTAAACGCGTATTATTGTTGCGTATGTTATACTGCGGTGATTGCCATGCTGGTTTTGGTTTTTATTATATAAATAATTATTGTTACCACGGAATTCGTCGGCATTATTTATTTGAATCTATTCAGATAGTAAGAACTGATAGGTCCCCCCCCAGAGAGCACTGCATTATAACTGCTTGCTCATTCCATTATCAAAACAACACGGACACTTCGCCTATGTGCGAAAATAAAAGCCACTTTTCTAACAAACGATGGAAATCAAGACGAAAAATTACCCAAATCTATGTCTGCATATGCTAGAACCTAGCCTTAAGCGCAAAGTCGTATAGACCACATTTTTAATCGTACAATTTTTGTGTTTCCGATGGCCGTAAAAAAAAGAGTTGCAAATTTGGCAACAGATGAAAGAAAATATTTCTAAGTCACCAGCAGAAGCTTATAAAAAAGCAACATCTCTGCGAAACATAAGAACCCTTTGTCAATTATTGTGCACATTTCCTGTGACCAGCACTGCCGAACGACCTTTCTCCACATTACGCCGGATAAAGACATATCTTCGCAGCAATATGAGAGCAGATCGCCTGAATGGACTAGCCCTAATGCATATCCATCAAGACAATACTTCAAAGATGAACCCTGAAGAAGTACTAGATATCTTCAGCAGAAATCATAAAAGAAAACTATCATTATTAATCATATAATTTTTCATTATTACACCTTTATAAAAAGTGTTTTTTATTCTTTGTTATTCTTCAATGTCATTGATAAAGAATGAATCCGAAAAACAAATTGCAATGCAATACTATGGAGTACACTCTTCACCTATCTGGCCTTTGTGCCCCTCAAGGATACTCAATTCTTGTTCTATGACATGTGAAGGGCGTTTGTCCGCTTAAGCAAAATCGAGACGTGCTATCATCGCATTGAAATTTAGTACTGTTCCGTGATTAGTAAGTACGTTGTTAGCGTGGTAAGTGATTTTATTGCGGAATATTGTCAATGCCTTGACATTTTTTTTTTGCTTCCGATGGCATATAAAAATATTAAATTGTGAGCAGCTTCCGGCAAACTCACATTCACTGTTTTAATCCCAGAGAATTCGGGAAGATATTAAATTACATAAAGTCTGTTTATTAGGGTCAAAAGTAATGAATTCCACTTCTACTTATTTTGCCTTCAAAATAATAAGAACTTTTTCAATTATCTATCTTATCATAGGTTTTAAAATTTAACTAAATGCAATTTATTGTGAAACCCCAAAATGTCTTCCAAATATTTTTCAATGCATTTTGGAATAGAGTGGTTTTGAAAACTAATGTTTTGGAATACATGCGTTTTGAAATTTTCTCCAGGGAAGAGATCGGTTCATGAAAATGAAACACTTTTTTTTCTTTAAGCTCTTTTTGTTATGTTATTATTTTTTCAAGTGATCACTTAACACAAACTCATAAATAAATAAACTACAAACTGCAACAAAGAAAGAAAACGAATTCATATAGGTATTATTATAATATAACAGCGAATAATAAAAACAAAAATTATTTAAACCATTAAAAGGAAATAAAGGTATAACAAATATATTATTATATAAGATGATGTATTTGTTACGACCGATTTACACCGTGCTTTCCCCGTAGAATGGGGAGAATAGTGCGATCGGGAGAGTTTTATTTTAGTTTGTCAGACTATTGGCCCGCTGTCTTAAGCTCGGCTGCGACCAATAGTGATTTTTTGTATCTATTGGCCTGCTGTCTAAAACTGGGCAGCGGCCAATGATACTAATATTATTGCTTCGATAGTTAAACTTACTCTGCTTTGTCTCTAAAATTCCTAGTCCTTTTATACTCATTATGGGTGTTCATTTGGTTCATTCGCATTCCCCTCCAACACACACATTCTTCCGCAACTGCTAGTTGCGCGTTGCTCAACTATGCTGGTGCAGTCATTTGTTCTTCAATAACCCAAAATACGATCGATATCGCAATAAGTCATTGGCGCTTGCCCTAGCTATGCCTAGTGCATTATCAGCACAAGAACGTCGTAGGTATCAGCATGTCATTCACACTTGCCCCGACCACACATAGTGCTGTATCAGCACGTGCACCGAAATGGTACGTGGAGTTCCCTTTAGGCGTTTTTCTTTTTTAGTTCAGAGCACAACCTGAACTGTTATACAAAAAGTTCGTGTTTCTTTTTTAGCTCAGATACATCAGAGCTCAGATTTGTGTTTCTTTTTCCGATCTGAGCATAATCAGAGCGCGCTCGATGAGCTCAGAATAAATTGACTGAGCATGCTGAGTAAAAATCTGAATACACACTCACAGTCACATTTGACAGAAAAAAAAAAACAGGAAAACAAAATAAATGAAATGGTGGACGAACTTTGTTGTTCTGTAACTAAAGGATAACCAATTTAATAAATAAAAATTAATAAATATTCAATTTTTACATACATTTATTAAAAATGGCAGCTACGTGCTCAAGTGTGTTTCATAAATACATCAGAACAATCTGAGCACGCTCGGCTCAGAGCGCGCTCATAATGCTCGAGCTCGGTTCAGAGCTCAGCTCTGAACTAAAAAAGAAAAACGCCTTTTGACTGTTTCGTCATATGATGTGTTATGTGATATGTTGACACTGACCTAGTGAAGGGACTTATTGGAAATATCGTATATTAAGCATTTTATGTCATGAGGAAATATGACATGTGAGTAGATTGGATTGCAATTGGTTTAAAGAATGCATATGGGAAGATGTGTTAAATGTAGGTACTACATCCTTCCTCCCTTAGAAAAAGAAAATTAACATTGTTTTTTAGAAACAAGACTACGAGAATTAGATATTTAACATTATTTTTTTTTTGAAACGTTTAACAGAAAAATGTTTGCCAGGCTTATTACTTTCTATTACATTTATAGACAGTTGAAGAACTTATGACATGAGAATCTTATTTTCCTAATTATTTCTGAATATATGAGAAACTTATTTTCTATGAGCATATTGTTTTTTGTTATTAGAAATAAGGAATTATATGAAAGTCTATTGTATAAAAGTCTTATTTACTATTTGTGGAAAGTTTGAATACCTTGTTTTCTAAGAGATTACAAATCTTGGTTTCTTTTACATAGAAAATTATTAAATGGGATTCTTATTTAAGATATATTTAAACTTCAAAACATTGGTTTTAAGTGCAAGGTGTAAATTAATCTTTTATAGGTTAGTCTCCTAGGTTTTATATTTAGTAAGAAACATATATACTTTTGCATACCCTCCACAGGAAGGTATATTCACTTTGTCATTACATTTGTAACGCCAAGAAGGAGTCACCGGAGACCTCAAAAAGTATAAATATTCTGAATCAGGATCACATTCTGAATCGGTTTAACCATGTCCGTCTGTCTGTCTGCCTGTTTGTCTGTCTGTCTGTCTGTTTGTCTGTCTCTCTGTTTGTCTGTCTCTCTGTCTATCTGTCTGCCTGTCTGTCTGTTTGTACGTCTGTCTGTTTGTCTGTCTGTCTGTCCATCTGTCTCTCTGTTGAAAGCACGATAGCACCCAAACGAATTGACATAGGCGAATGAAATTTGGTGAAATGACTTCTTTTTATCGTCGTCAGTTTGGTATTGAAAATGGGCTATGTCGGTCAAGGAGTTCTGGTACCTCCCATACAAAATCAATATTAGACCCATGTGTCTATCTGTCTGTTGAAAACACGATAGCGTTCAAAGTAATCAATCCACGCGAATGAAGTTTGGTGAAATGACTTATTCCTATCGTCGTCAGGTTGGTATTGAAAATACCCTTTGTAGGTCACATATGTCACATAGACATATGTGTGTTCCTGATACCTTCCAAAGGAATCAAAATAGGCGAATGAAGTTTGGTAAAAGGACTCCTTTTTATCGTCGTTAGGTTGGTATTAAAAATGGGCTATGAAGGTCAAGTAGTTCGGGTACCTCCCATACAAAATCAATGTTAGGCCCATATGTCTCTTTTTCTGTGGAAAAGAGGATAGCGTCGATACAAATCGACCTAGGCAAGTGGAATTTTGTGAGAGGACTTACTTTTATCGTCGTCAGGCTGATATTAAAATTGGGCTATGTCGGTCAAGTAGTTCTGGTACCTCCCATACAAAACCAGTTTTGCATGACTTGTATGCAGTGGAGGGTATCAAAGCATCGGCTGAAATGTTTAGAGGAGGTATGTAAGAATTGGTGAGATTTGAGGAGATCTCGCTAACTGCCAGTATTGTGAGTTATTTTGATTTCAAGTAACAGTTAGAGATTTGAGGAGATCTCGCTAACTGCCAGTATTGTGAGTTATTTTGATTTCAAGTAACAGTTATTTTGTAGTTAAATTTTTATGGTGTTTATTAAGGTGTACGTGACTGTATTTTCTCCGCATATCACGTCGACTATGTAATCGTTTAGGGATGAAAATAACCATTTGTTTGGTTGAGAAAGTTCCATACCGGTGCGAGTTTTGACTGTTTTATTTCACAGGTGCAAGGGTGGACAGTATTACCTTTTAACAGTTGGACTTCGCATTGTATTTCATAAGTGCCAGTGTTAAATAATGGATGTGTTAGAGGACAAAGAAATTTTCCATCCAAGGATTTGCAATTTGCTAACTCTTCCTTGCTCCAGTTTGAAAAACGGTCTTTTCTCTAATTCATAGTAAGGTATTGGGTTGATGGTTGTATGAACACGAATTTGTTATTGTATATGGTTGGAAGGTGTATAACTTTGCAAATATGAAAGTTATCTATTAACAGTAGAGGTATTTTCATTTCATATAAATGAAATGATCCTTCCTGTTCGGATAGCAACGCTGGTGGTACAGGTTTGGTATAAATGAAGTATATTGTTATCGGTAGTAATGAACGGTAGTCTCATTCCGTTCGGGATTTCTTGCTTGATTTGCGTCAGAGCAGGTTTTATTTGGTCTGGGGATATGATTGCTAAATGGGGTTTGCGTGTTTTACGGCACTTACCAGATTCAGTATGTCACTTAGAGTGTTTTGGTATCTTATAATGATTAGTGTTACTAGAGAGGTTAATGACTCTATTTCGCTTTTTCTATTTTCGAGTTGATTGCTATCATTTGGTCTATAGCTTGCTCGGACTTGCTGACAACGTTTTTAGTGGTTTCCAATAGTATGGTTTGTTTCTCTACAAGGGATAGTTAGTGTTTTGTTTTCTTTGTTTTTGGATAGTTCGATTTGTTTGTCGTAAAATTTAGCGTCGTCTTTGTTGAGTGTCCCGAATAAAGATTTGCTTATTGCGCCAATAAAATTGAGCATAGCTCTTTTGCTTATATACCTTGGATTCAGTTGTTTGTACTTGGTTTGTATGTCTGTCATCAGGTGGTACATTTCTGTGACTGCTCCGTCGCATATTACTCCAAATCAAAATAGTTGTTGGCATAAAGTATTGATTTCACTTACGTAACCGGTAGTGTGTGCTAAGGCTTTTGTAAGCTGTTTTAGGTCGTAGTATATGATGAGCTTCCATTCGTGGTAATATATTTCCGCGTTTCCTATTTCCTCGAAATATATTCCTGGATTAGGGTCTATTGGTTCGATCTTTAGACCGCCTTGGGTGATTGCGGTGAGTAGCGGTAGTGTTACGATTCGTAGCATTATCTGAAAAGTGTTGGGGAAAGGTTCTCAAGTTGTGTGTAAAAAAAAATTCTTCTTTCCTTTTTTATAAACTTGTGTTTTATAAAGGAAGGGGGTTCCATACTACGGTGTCGGTTGATTCATAGCCATCATTGGATTCGTCGTCATATCTTGTTTGGTGTGGTGGAGTGTGTATCATGGGGATCCAGCGTCGTGACAAGGGGCCATTTAGAACGTAAGTCGGACAGAAGTCTAACTCGAAATTTTCTTCTCGTATCCCGAAGCTTATTATGTCTCCGAAATAGAGTTCTTTCCTTTTTCAGGGACTAGCCGTTCTCCGTTTATGTAAGTTCCGCGGGAATAGCTGTGTTCACCTATATATACTCTGTTATCATCGGGGTATAAAAATATTAAGGATTGTATAGTAGATACAAGGGGGATATTTAGTTTGTAGCAATCGCCTTGTTATAATTCCCCATCGTCGTTTTCCTAAAACTACTGGTGACGCCGTACTTGACGTGCCATAAATTATTTTCGTGCACTGATGGTAATGACATAAGCCGCTGTGCAAAAGTTAGCCTAAACTTTACACCACACCTGATTTACCCCAAACGCGCGCCAAACCACAGATATATAGGTTGTGTAACCCGAGTGCACGGTCCTTTTTCTTTTTTGGCAACCGAACTGGAAAGTGATAGTGTCTGAATTCGACAAGAAAAAAAAAATCACTGGTAAGCCGCGTGGTTAAACGTTTTAATCGGAAAATCGTAACATTTTTTTTTGTGTTCCCAAAGATGAATTGGCTATAAGAGTAGTCAACGCCTGTAATATCCGTCTTTGATTGCCACTATTGCCTTTTATTTCGCCAAGCATCCTCGAAAACGACATTTATATGTGAGTTAAGCGAGCTTGGACGTATTAAGAAAAGCGCGTACTTAAATTATTCGTTATATTAATTGAAGGTAAGAGTTATTAAAGTGTCTCAAAAGTGGTGTATGCATTAAACCCCTCCTTTGCATCCAATAGGCGGATTAAAACGTTACAGTAGGCACGAAATTCCATCAATTAAAATCCCCTTGTGGAACAACGAGGCTACTCAGTGCGCTGACATTACATATAAGTCACTAGTGCCGCTATATGAAATCGGATAAATCCTCCGTATGTACCAAAAATACATGTCTGCCGTCACCGCTTGTAAGCGATAAAATTCAGTGTATCAATCACTAAAGAAACCACATCGTCCCAGGAGCACCCGAGAACGTAGTATACCCACGTCATAAATCGACTCAGACACACCTGCGTCGCTCAAGAGCACCTGTTCTAAACGAGATCAATCAACCATTTCGTGCATCTCGAATTTTCACCCGCACCGAGCTAAAGCCAGCATGTGAATCAGCTATCACCTACAAAAAAAAAAAAAAAAAACTAAACAACAAAACTCAACATTTCTTCTATAAGTTTGTATAATTAATAATATATAAAATTAGGTAGCATATGTTTGTACGCATGAATTCGAGGTAAGAAGCGCCAATCGATTCCTTAGTATTACTCCTATCATAATTTTACATTTTTTAACAGTACATAAGCTACACAGAACCCCAGAACCGATGTGCGCACAACGACTCTGCAGGCAACAGAATTAAAAGAATTCATCAATCATCAGACATCGATAAAAAAGTTGCATAACAACTAAACATAAACAGCAACAGTAAAACCGTAAGTCTTTTGGCGTTCTTAATTCATGCATTTAATTAAAACGTAAATCATATCAAATAAAATATATAGTAAAAGAGTTGAACCCCTGAATTAAAAGTAACATAATACCTAAGATCACAGATTTATATTAAATTTGCTAAAATATCACTTATACTTATACTTATATCTAAACTATAACCTATATTTACCTATACAAACAATTATATTTATGCTAAACATTTCATACTAAATCCAATTTACCGATTGCGCTAAAATTGATAATACCAGAAACCTAGCTTGTTTACCTATCACACGTGCTCGGTGACTCTCTATACACATAAGTAAATAGATTCTCTCTTAAAAAGTCTTGGAACATCTCTCTTGATGTTGACTCTCTTTGTAACATGAGACAATTTCAATGACACCCAAACCTACTAGAAGAATTAAATAAATTGTTGTGAATTTTTAAGATAATTCTGTTTTGTTATTGACTAATTGATCATTAATGGCGATAAGTGGGTGATGGCCGCGAACAACATTCAATGAGTACCTAAATGTGAGCATCTATGTAGACAGCGAGTTTTTATCAGGGACTATCATAATTAACTTTAAGGCATATTGATAGTCAAGGAGTTTTGACTTTGGTCATACATTAGGGTGGGTTAGCCTATTGGTTGTGTGTTCGTTTCTAACACCAGCGATCACCTTCCTAAAGTGTCTCCAACATCTGACACCAACTCTCTCAAACTTCAAACTCTTCTTCTTCCTATTTCTTTTTTTCCTTTTTTATACAAACTGATCATCCATTATACGGATGCCAATACACTTCTGTTAAGGCGCGCAAAGCAAACAATACCATCTGACAACGACCTAGCATCATACAAAAATATAGTTCCTTATGAACTATGTCAAAATGGCACGATTCATTTGTAGGTAGGTAAGTGGCGGAAAGATCCCCCCCATCCGACGAGCTGTCGCCGTGCGACCACCAGCGTGCCACTTCTGCTACTGGGATAAAACAACACCCAAATAACCCCCCAAGAACTACAAATTGGCGCCCAACGTGGGGCAACGAGGGTCAGCCTTGACAAACACTTGCCATTCATAAGTTTGGAATTTGAAGAATCCCAAAGCTTAGGCAACGTATTGTCAACGGCGACTTAACTCTAGCAGCTTTTTTCACCTCTTTTCTCGTTGCGATTACAGAGACGTTTGATTCTGTAAATTGCTGCAAAATAAAAACATCAAACAACATTTTTTTTTCTAACTTCTATACATAGATATACTTATTCAGGTCAGACCATAATTCAGGAGTACTGTAGGAGTCACATTTGTTTAGTACATTAGTACAGATAATGTAGTTACCCTATGGGAAATATTATAGAGTCGACTTTCCAGGAAAATGAGTTTGAAGGAAGTTAATCTATAAGTCCTTATATAACTAGGGCCTTTTTAGGCGAAATTATAAGTTGCGATAGAAATATGCCTTCTAAATATTTGCTTAGTAAACATAGTAGGTATTATCAGGTGAAATCAGTCTATTGCCGCCTTTTCTTTTTTTTTTTTTCTTTCATTTTAATATTCTACACTCACATATCACACTTATTGTTTTTTGTAAACAAATATCACCCACACATCGCCAAACCATTAATACAATTTTGTCCTACCAAAACAAAAAGAAATACTTATATCCCCTTTATCACTCATTCGTAAACAAAAACTTAAATAATGAATGTAAACAAGAGCCATAACAACGGAGCAATTCCGAAACGTAATTCAAACAGAGATTTAAATAATTCTGGTATAGGTATGATGACTCGAGGTAGAAAGGGAAACCCAGCCGTTTCACACTCTTTTAGAAACAGTGAACCTGTTCGTCATTCTCCCCAGAGAGATAACATGAACCTTTCAAGAAACTTGCACTCAATCAGTAATCACATTCCATCAAACAGAAGTATGAATGATAGCTTTAACCAAGCACAATTAATAAGTCTAGGAACCACGACAGCTGGTGTTGCAGCATCAACACATAATGTAGTGTTTACAACTGCTCCCGTTAGTTACGTCATGTCAACGACAACAACTACCACCGTTGTATCAGCTCTCCCAATAATGTCAGCATTTCAAAATGCATCAGCATCATTATCAGCTAGTCTCGGAGAGACAGAGGCTGGTAACCACTTACCAAGACCTAATGTTGTTGAGAGTAATACTCGAGCAACAGAACAACATAATCCACCTCTTTCAAACAGTTTTCTTCACTCGCACATTAAGAGTGTAGTTGACGCAAGTTTAATAGATCTTCAAAATTCTCTTTTTCGGAATCTTCCTAATTTAATAAAAGAAAATGTTGAGAGCAGCGTGAGAGACATTCTAAGTCACAATGTTCATCCCAATTTAAATTGTAATCTTGCCCAAAATAACGTGCAGCAAGACATAGGACATACACCTCAGAATCAGTCAGGAAGTTTATCAGCAAACTCAGTCAACTTGTCTGCAAGCTCTCGATTTGCTGGACCAAGACAGAGAGAAACTGCAGCTGCGCCGCAAGTAAATAATGAATATGTAAGTTCAGGTAGACACTTTTCAAATAACTTCGAACCGACGATTTGATTTGGATCGTTGGGGTATTAGGTATGACGACACTATTAAGGGAATGACTATTGAAGATTTCGTTTTTCGCATTGAAATCCTCAAAAGCAACTATAATTGCCCGTGGAATGAAATCATTCGAAACTTTCATCATCTACTTGCTGGATCAGCACAAGATTGGTACTGGCAGTATCTCAGAACTAATCCTCGAGGTGATTGGTCAATGTTGCGTTCTGCCTTGTTGAAACAATTCAAAGGGTACGAAAATGACTTTGAAATTTTAAGACAATTAATGGATCGACGACAATTGCCTAGCGAACCTTTCGATGAATTTTATAAATCCATCATTCACTTCAGAAGCCAGCTGAGAGAGCCAATGTCAGACCATGATCTTATCAGAATAATACGTAACAACATAAGCTCGAGATTAATGAACTTTATATACCCCATGCAAATTAATACAATTGAACAGCTTCGAGAGGAATGTAGGCGTACCGAAAAGATGCTACAATCCAGATATGGTTCACAGCCTCGGTTCAGTAATGCAAGAGCGGTACATGAAATTCATTACTCGAGTGAGGAGACCGAAATTGAAAATATGTCAGAGCCATTTGCAAACATATCGGCAGTTAAGAACAATTATCGTTCGAATTTTTCTCATCCCCCAGACAAATCCTTGAACACCAATACAAGTTGTTTCAATTGCAAAAAGTCGGGACATGTTTTCGCTGAATGTCGCACCCCTGTCTCTAACCTATTTTGCTATCGATGTGGTACAGACAATGTTACAGTGTTAGATTGTCCTAAATGTAACACAGCGAAGGAAAACCGGAAGACGAACGAGAACTTTTCCGGAAGGTCCCGTTCGACTCAAACCATTCCGGAGCAATAAAAATTGATGCATCTACCAATACCGATCTTACCGATGATAAAATAAATATCCCAGCCATTAAAACCCTTTTGAAAATAACCAGACCTAGTAGTTCGTCCGAAATAGACAATAAACTACATGCAATTCCACAACATATGAAACCATACCATCAAAGGCTAGTCGAGTATAAGGCTATTCGTGAACGGATTTTCAATCTAGACGAATTGACACCTAGAGATTACATTCCGTTGAAATTATTAAAATCCAGAAAACGACACCGAAAAGGAAAGCTTTACCGACAGCTGATTAACGAATCGCTTGTTGAAGATAATTTAGATAAACGACCTTATGCAAATATTTCGATAGGCAAGAAAGAATTTAGAGGCTTGTTAGACAGTGGTGCGTCGATATCATGCCTAGGTTGTGGTTGCATGGAGATAATAAAGGAGCTCAATATTCCAATAATGAAATTTGAATGGTCAGTCAAGACAGCCGGTGGCAAAAATCAAAGCATAGTTGGTCGCATAAACGTACCGGTTGAATACAAAGGAATTTCGGAAAAGATGGATTTCTATCTTGTTCCAAGCCTTATACAACCACTATACCTCGGCATCGATTTCTGGTTAAAATTTAAAATCGCTCCGCAAATCATTAGTGAACTGTTTACGCCTTCACACAACTCTAATTTGCGTGAATCAGAAAATGTCAAACCAAAACCGCCAAAGCATGAGTTGAATATGGATCAGGAACGACAGCTTCAGTGCGCAATCTCTGCTTTTCCATCTTGTTCAACCCTTGGGTTGGGTAAAACCATGGTAGAAACGCATATAATTGACACCAATGATGCTGAACCCGTAAAGCAGCGCCATTACCCGGTTTCACCTGCAATTCAAACTTTAGTGTACGAGGAACTGAATCGAATGTTATCTCTTGGAGTTATCGAGGAAAGTCACAGCGCGTGGAGTTCGCCTATTGTCCTTATCAGGAAACCCGGCAAAAACAGGCTGTGTCTTGACTCCCGCAAAGTGAACTCGTTAACAAAGAGAGACGCATATCCACTGCCTCACATTGAGGGTTTGCTGAGCCGTCTGAAAGATACACATTACATTAGTAGTGTGGATTTGAAGGACGCGTTCTGGCAAATCCCTCTGGAGGAGAAGTCGAGGGAAAAGACCGCATTCACTGTGCCAGGGAGGCCACTTTACCAGTTCACCGTCATGCCCTTTGGACTGTGTAATGCAGCCCAAAGGATGTGTCGGCTGATGGACAAGGTTATCCCTGGTACACTCAGAGAATGTGTGTTTGTGTACCTCGACGATCTTTTAATAATCTCACCTAACTTTGAACATCACATCTCAACATTAAAAGAAGTTGCCAGATGCCTCAGAGAGGCGAATTTAACTATTAATGTCAGCAAATCGAATTTTTGTTATAAAGAACTTCGTTATTTGGGGTACATTGTCGGCCAAGGTTACGTGAAGCCCGATCCTGATAAAGTATCTGCGATACAAGACTTTCCCGTTCCAGTAACCCAGAAACAAGTGCGGAGATTTCTAGGCCTCTGTGGATGGTATCGCCGATTTATCAGAAATTTCGCATCCATTGCTACACCTTTGACTGACACCCTCAAAAAAGCGAAGTCGTTTTCAATGTCATCAGAAGCCGTTAGTTCTTTTAAAGCTTTGAAAACCGCTCTGATTTCGGCCCCACTATTAAGCAATCCCGAATTTTCTAAGCCCTTTACAATCCAATGTGACGCATCTTCAGTCGGAATTGGTGGCGTTTTGTACCAATACGACGAAGAAGAAAACGAAAAACCAATCGCATTCTTTTCAGAGAAGCTAAATGCCTGTCAAAGAAAGTATAGTGTGACGGAGCAAGAATGTTACGCAGCAGTTCGAGCAGTGGCGAAGTTTAGGCCCTATATTGAAGGCATGTCTTTCACAATAGTAACAGACCACGCCAGCCTTAAATGGCTGATGGGGCTCAAGGACCTAAACGGTAGACTGGCTCGTTGGTCCCTTAAGTTACAAGGATTCTCCTTCAATATAGAGCATCGCAAAGGATCGCAGAACACTGTGCCCGATGTGCTGTCTCGCGTACACCTTGACCCGATCTGTTTGAATGTAAATGAACTCGTCACTTTCGATTTAGATTCGCCAGAATTCAAATCAACTGACTATCTCGAACTCTTGGCAAGAGTGACCAAAAATCAGAAAAATTTACCAGACCTTAGGATTGAGAACCAAAGAGTGTATAAACGGATGAGTCCTTTAGATCTTCACTCGATATCCGATGAACATCAGTGGAGCCTATGGATACCAACAAGTCTGACCAAGGTGGTTATCCAAAAAGCACACGTACCCCCTAATTGTTCACATGGAGGCATCAGAAAGACAATAGATAGGATTCGTCAACACTTTTATTGGCCCAACATTACGACGGAGGTCAGAGACTTTATCCGTAAATGCGAAGAGTGCAAGCAAAACAAAGCACCAAACCAAATTTTAAGACCACCAATGGGGCTAAAGCAGGAGATAGATCGACCCTTTCAAAAGATTTACGTGGATTTTTTGGGACCATACGTGCGATCAAAGAAGGGTAATCTATTTCTCGTTGTAGTCCTTGATGAGTTTTCAAAGTTCGTCTTTCTAAAAGCAATGCGAGTCGCGACCTCGAAAACAGTGATAGAGTTTTTAGAAAAAGAAATCTTCCATAAATTCGGAGTACCAGAAACCGTTCACAGCGATAATGGGAAGCAATTTATATCCAAGGAATTCGAAAAGTTTTTAAACAAGTATGATACGTTCCATATACGTAACGCGATATACTCTCCCCAAGCCAATTCTTCGGAAAGGGTTAACAGATCCATTCTGTCAGCTATAAGGACGTATATTGATAAGGATCAACGAGAGTGGGACAGTCATATGTCTGAAATCCAGCAAGCTCTATGTACTGCCACACACCAATCTACAGGCATGTCTCCATATTTTGTCTTGTTTGGTTACAATATGATTACTCACGCGAGCCAATATAAAATTGCTAGAGAACTAAATGCTTTACGAGATAACGAAATTGATTATCTACCAAATTCAAGCCGATTACTCCTAATACGCGAAAAGGTAAAGGAGAATCTAAAGAAAGCGTCATTGCGTAATGAGAAGTCATATAACCTGAGGTGTTCGGTTAGGCAGCATAAATCTGGAGATGAAGTCTACTACAGAAACTTCGTCCTTAGTAATGTCTCAAAGAAAATAAGTTCCAAATTATGTCCTAAATTCCTAAAAGGTAGGATCGTGAAACAAATAGGTAGATCAATGTATGAAATTGAAGATAGACATGGCAAGCTAAAAGGTATCTACCATGCCAAGGACATACGAAAATAAGAGGAAACATTCTGACCTAGATCGATAAACATAAACAGGGTCATGGGTCGAGTTTACTATAAGCAATTATTACAGGTGATTGTGTTTTCATGTCTTTTGATAACCCTGTAGTGATCCAAAATTCATGACTTTGTAGCAATCGCCTTGTTATAATTCCCCATCGTCGTTTTCCTAAAACTACTGGTGACGCCGTACTTGACGTGCCATAAATTATTTTCGTGCACTGATGGTAATGACATAAGCCGCTGTGCAAAAGTTAGCCTAAACTTTACACCACACCTGATTTACCCCAAACGCGCGCCAAACCACAGATATATAGGTTGTGTAACCCGGTTGTGCACGGTCCTTTTTCTTTTTTGGCAACCGAACTGGAAAGTGATAGTGTCTGAATTCGACAAGAAAAAAAAAATCACTGGTAAGCCGCGTGGTTAAACGTTTTAATCGGAAAATCGTAACATTTTTTTTTGTGTTCCCAAAGATGAATTGGCTATAAGAGTAGTCAACGCCTGTAATATCCGTCTTTGATTGCCACTATTGCCTTTTATTTCGCCAAGCATCCTCGAAAACGACATTTATATGTGAGTTAAGCGAGCTTGGACGTATTAAGAAAAGCGCGTACTTAAATTATTCGTTATATTAATTGAAGGTAAGAGTTATTAAAGTGTCTCAAAAGTGGTGTATGCATTAAACCCCTCCTTTGCATCCAATAGGCGGATTAAAACGTTACAGTAGGCACGAAATTCCATCAATTAAAATCCCCTTGTGG
Source organism: Cheilosia vulpina (assembly GCA_916610125.1). Classification (NCBI taxonomy): domain Eukaryota; kingdom Metazoa; phylum Arthropoda; class Insecta; order Diptera; family Syrphidae; genus Cheilosia; species Cheilosia vulpina. Next base: position 51,819,715 of record OU744276.1, on the reverse strand, counting down.
AACAACGAGGCTACTCAGTGCGCTGACATTACATATAAGTCACTAGTGCCGCTATATGAAATCGGATAAATCCTCCGTATGTACCAAAAATACATGTCTGCCGTCACCGCTTGTAAGCGATAAAATTCAGTGTATCAAGCACTAAAGAAACCACATCGTCCCAGGAGCACCCGAGAACGTAGTATACCCACGTCATAAATCGACTCAGACACACCTGCGTCGCTCAAGAGCACCTGTTCTAAACGAGATCAATCAACCATTTCGTGCATCTCGAATTTTCACCCGCACCGAGCTAAAGCCAGCATGTGAATCAGCTATCACCTACAAAAAAAAAAAAAAAAAAACTAAACAACAAAACTCAACATTTCTTCTATACGTTTGTATATTTAATAATATATAAAATTAGGTAGCATATGTTTGTACGCATGAATTCGAGGTAAGAAGCGCCAATCGATTCCTTAGTATTACTCCTATCATAATTTTACATTTTTTAACAGTACATAAGCTACACAGAACCCCAGAACCGATGTGCGCACAACGACTCTGCAGGCAACAGAATTAAAAGAATTCATCAATCATCAGACATCGATAAAAAAGTTGCATAACAACTAAACATAAACAGCAACAGTAAAACCGTAAGTCTTTTGGCGTTCTTAATTCATGCATTTAATTAAAACGTAAATCATATCAAATAAAATATATAGTAAAAGAGTTGAACCCCTGAATTAAAAGTAACATAATACCTAAGATCACAGATTTGTATTAAATTTGCTAAAATATCACTTATACTTATACTTATACTTATACTTATATCTAAACTATAACCTATATTTACCTATACAAACAATTATATTTATGCTAAACATTTCATACTAAATCCAATTTACCGATTGCGCTAAAATTGATAATACCAGAAACCTAGCTTGTTTACCTATCACACGTGCTCGGTGACTCTCTATACACATAAGTAAATAGATTCTCCCTTAAAAAGTCTTGGAACATCTCTCTTGATGTTGACTCTCTTTGTAACATGAGACAATTTCAATGACACCCAAACCTACTAGCAGAATTAAATAAATTGTTGTGAATTTTTAAGATAATTCTGTTTTGTTATGGACTAATTGATCATTAATGGCGATAAGTGGGTGATGGCCGCGAACAACATTCAATGAGTACCTAAATGTGAGCATCTATGTAGACAGCGAGTTTTTATCAGGGACTATCATAATTAACTTTAAGGCATATTGATAGTCAAGGAGTTTTGACTTTGGTCATACATTAGGGTGGGTTAGCCTATTGGTTGTGTGTTCGTTTCTAACACCAGCGATCACCTTCCTAAAGTGTCTCCAACATCTGACACCAACTCTCTCAAACTTCAAACTCTTCTTCTTCCTATTTCTTTTTTTCCTTTTTTATACAAACTGATCATCCATTATACGGATGCCAATACACTTCTGTTAAGGCGCGCAAAGCAAACAATACCATCCGACAACGACCTAGCATCATACAAAAATATAGTTCCTTATGAACTATGTCAAAATGGCACGATTCATTTGTAGGTAGGTAAGTGGCGGAAAGATCCCCCCCATCCGACGAGCTGTCGCCGTGCGACCACCAGCGTGCCACTTCTGCTACTGGGATAAAACAACACCCAAATAACCCCCCAAGAACTACAAGTTCTATATCATTCGGGTGGCCTCTGCTTATTATTCTGGGTCCGCGACGCAGATGGATTCCTCTGTGTTGACCAATATCCAATTTGAGTCTGGCACGGTAGTAGGTATATTGCCTCCATTCTGTAAAAGGATTGTTATTATTTTTTTTTTTTTTGAGAGCATGCTAATTTTGTAAGTGTTGTATATTGTTGTTGTGGAAGAGTTTCGCTTTTCTTCCGATCTGGACTACTGTGTTTTCATCGGAGAGAATTTTTGTTACTACGTATGGTCCTTCCCATAGGTTAGAAAGTTTGTTCTGTCTTGTCTGGTTTCGTATGAGGACTTTGTCACCTATGTTGAATTTTTTGGCTTCGCTGTTCTTGTCGTATTGCAGTTACGTCTTCTGTTTTCTGTCGTACAGATTTTCTCGGGCAATTTTATAGCCATGCTGCAATCGAGCTTTGAGTTCGTTAACGTAGTTCTCGTAGTTATATGAAACCTGTGGGTTTCTATTCAGCGAGCTGGGTATTTTTGGGTGATAATAATTCAGGTGGAGCGTAGGTCGCACTGGTGTGTGGAGTCGTGTTGTAAACGAACATAGAGTATGGGATCCATGCATCCCAAGTTAGGGGGTCTTGGTTTACGTAATGTCTCAGGTATTCTGCTAACGTTTTGTGGCTCAAGTGCAACGTTAGTCTGGGGATGATACGAGGTGGCTTGTAATTTTTTTGTTTTTAGTATTTTGCATACTTCTTCTGAGGAAGTTTGTGCATTGATCCGTTAATATTGCGTCCGGAATACCGAATCGAAAGACTATCACGCTCTATTAGGATTCGGGCTATTGTATTGGCTTCTGCATTGGGTATTGCGATTGCTTCGCTAAATTTTGTTAAGACGTCCTAGAAAGTTAGTATGTATTTGTCGTTGTCATGACTAACAGGTAGGGTACCCACAATGTCCAATGCTACTCGTTCGAATGGAGTTTTACTAGTGGTTGTTATTTTCAAGGGTATTTTTGGGTTTTTCGGATGTATTCCGTCGTGCCCTATGGTTGGCCAGTAGTAACTCTGTTTTATTCGTTTGGTGGTCGAGTTGCTCCTTGTTGTCCTCCAAAAGGGGACTCATGGTTTTCATGCAGTACTCGTGTAATGTCTTCTGTATTGTCTAGTATTATTCTTTTGTCGATTTTTGTCGATTTTTGTCGAATGATTTTATGTTCTTGTTTGAAGAAGTTATATATTGTCTTTTTGATTTCGTCTTGATTGTCGCCGCTAAGTGGCAAGGAAATTGCTATCGAATTCGATTTTCGTTCTTTGCACTCTTTATAGATGGTTTGTAAATATTTTGTTAATAATTGCTGATCAGTGGTACTTCAAGGGGATCGGTAATGTGACGATATGGTAATGACAATTGGGTTTAGTTTTTGAAAAGGTTAAGATTTGTGCTATGTCAGGTTGAACTGTTTTCTTCGGGGGATTCTATGAGAGAGAGGAGTACAGCTTTGAATGGAACTTTTTTGTTTGAAAATATTGAGTCCGTTTTTTCGATAAGCATTAGGCTTGAAGTAAATTCAGAGTTTGTTGGGTTCTGTTCTACCCTATTGGTTTTGATGTCTTGGTTAAGAACTTGTTGTTGGCTTCTTGTAGTTAGCAGTACTTTAGTGTCCTCAGCGATTACATTACTTTTGTCAGACTTGTGCACAATTTTGAACTCATATTTCTCCATCAAGATACACCAGCTTAAAAGTCTTGAGCTAGGATTCTTTTGTCCAATTAACCATCATAAGTTATTGTGGTAAGTGCAGATAGTAAATTTTATTCCGAAAATGTACGGTCGAAATTTTTGCAGGGCATAAGTAATGGCGAGTAACTCCTTTTTAGAAGTTGTATACCTCGTTAAGGCATCGGTTTATCTTCTTCTATTGGACCTTGGGAAAGTACTGCTTCTAAAGCTATGTCACTTGCGTCAGTGGTGACAATAATTTCAATCAGGGTACAGGTTTTATATTTTTTTCTTTTAATTTCCTAAATGACTCATCACAAAAAGCGTCCCACTTAAAAACGACTTTTTTCTTTAATAGTTTGGCTAGGGGCTTGGCCAGATCTGTTGTATACCTCGTTAAGGCATCGGTTTATCTTCTTCTATTGGACCTTGGGAAAGTACTGCTCCTAAAGCTATGTCACTTGCGTCAGTGGTGACAATAATTTCAATCAGGGTACAGGTTTTATATTTTTTTATTTTAATTTCCTAAATGACTCATCACAAAAAGCGTCCCACTTAAAAACGACTTTTTTCTTTAATAGTTTGGCTAGGGGCTTGGCCAGATCTGCGAAGTTAGGGATAAATTTTCTGTAGTATCCTACGAAACCGAAGAATGATTTAATATCTTTTGGCGTTGTTGGTACTGGGAACGTTTTTACCGTCTTGATTTTTTAGTGTTGATGGTGTTCCTGATGACGTTTAAGAACCTTGATAAGCCGTGTGTTGTGATCGTGCAGATCGTAACCATAGACGACTATGTCATGTATGTAGACAAAACATTCAATTCCTTGCAGTCCCATTAACACGTTATTCATCAATCTCTGAAATGTTGCTGGTGTGTTATTTAGTCCGAATGGCATGAGATTGTTCTCATAATATCCAAACGGAGTAATGAATGCTGTTTTGCTTTTATCATCTTTATCCATCAGGATTTGGTGAAAGCCTTTTGCCAGGTCATGTGTACTAAAATACTTTGAACTACCGAGCTGGTCATGGATGTCGGTTATGTTTGGTAATGGGTAGGCGTCTGCAAGGGTCAATTCATTCAAATTCCTGAAATCGACTACTGCCCTCCAAAGTTTTGTTCCATCCTTGGCTGTCTTCTTGGGGACTAAAAGCAGGCTTTAATTCCATAGACTATAACTTGGCTGTACTATGCCGTCTTCCAGCATTTCGTTAATTTGTTAATGAATTTCCTCCCTTTGGCTTTCAGGGAGGCGATAGGGTCTTATAAATAAGGGTGGTATACCTTCTTCAGTTATTATCTTGTGTACTATGGAGTTTGTATGTGTCAGGTGGTCTCCGTCGACGTAGTAAAGTTTGTTGTATTCACGACAGATTTTAAGAATGGATTCCTTTTTCTTCGGGTTGCAATGGTCTAGATCAATTAGCGTGTTTAATATTTTTCACCGCCTTTTTACGGTATTTCTGAAATTCTTACCTCTGATTATATTAAAATTATCAATCTCGTCCCACTCTAAATTTATTGCGTGTATATTAATTTCGTGATCCTTTTCCAATGTGTTCATTAGAAGTATTTTCGCGTTGTTAGGTTTGGCTAACGTTATTATTTCTGAAGGGACTACTTGATTAAAAGGGATTTCGACTATCTGTTGAGTTCTTTGTTTTAACGTAATGAATGAGTTGTTTGGCTTCCCTTGTTTAATATAAGTTTCTTTAGTCTCGGTCTTATGCTCCGCTGAGCTTTATTTCTTCTTAGTCGTTTTGTCTGCCGGAGAGTGTATACCCTCAGTTTTAGTTTCTGCTAAGTTTTCATTTAACTTCGTCTTACGCTTGACTGGGCTTTTAAATTCGGTTTCCTCTGACGACACTAAAATTAGTTCGTCTAGATTATCCGTTACATGTTGAAGCTTACTGGAAATTGGTTTGCTCCTAGCTTGCTGGGGGTATATTTGTGGAACTACTGAGCTACCGTTTTGAGATACTGAGTCAGACGTTAGTTCCCATGTCGATTCTTTTCTTACACCAGTGTCCTTAGGGTGCATGGTTCTGGTAGAACATCAATTGCAGGCTGGAGATTACCGGGAGTTGAGGATTTTGTAAATGTCATAAATGAGAACTGACCATCTATAAATATGACGTAATAAAGAGAAATAGTCAGTCAGCAAATACCCGTCTTTCCGTTCACATCTCGTTATAACAGTTGGCGACGAGAGAATAGTCAAACTGCACGTGTGTGTACAAGAATTTAATTTTAACTTTTTACAGTACAAGTAGAATTAATATAGAGAAGAATGACTAATAGAGAAGAGGGAAGTGTCGAACATCAGTTGCAAACGACGACGGTGTTTCATTTTGACTCGTTTAATCCAAAAATTACTTCGTGGGCTCGTTGGGTAAAACGCCTGGAGACTGCTATGGATTTGTACAACAGTGATGCAAGCAAACGCCGACAGCTCATTCTGCATTATATGGGAGCAGAGACATACGATATTTTATGTGACAAGTTGCTCCCGCAGACACCAGAAGGAATTGGGTACAAACAAATTGTAGAAACTCTAGAGGGTCACTTTGACCCAAAGCCTAATGAAATCCTAGAGAATTATAGATTTTATATGCGGAAGCAGAAAAGTGAAGAAAATTGTGCAGAATTTTTAATTGCTCTAAGGAGAATGTCGGTTGGCTGCAATTTCGGTGCGCATTTAGACACTGCTATAAGGAATCAATTTGTATTTGGTCTACGAAATCAAAAAATTCAAAGCCGCTTGTTGGAAAAAAACAAATTAACGTTGGATGATGCGGTAAATACAGCAAGTGCATATGAGAGCGCTGAGAGGGGAGGAGTTGAAATGCACCAGTACGGAGGAGAGAGCGATAGAAGTGTTAGCAAAATTCAAGAAAAAAACAAAGGGAAACGGCATAGCAAAATGTACGGTAAAAACAAGAAAAATCATGGTAAGAACGAAGAAACAAAAAAATGTTTCCGCTGTGGCAAGGCATCTCATGTGGCTAATCAATGTTCGCACAAAGAAACCGTTTGCTATTTTTGCAAGAAAAAAGGCCATTTACGTAAAGTGTGCTTTAAAGCAAACAAGCAATTGAACCAAATCGAAGAAGAAGAGGAACAAAACACAGGTACGTTGATGGTGGAAGAACTTTTTCACATCGGAGACAAAGGCAGAGAATTAAATGACAGGGCAAAGATATGTTGTAAGTTGCAAGTAAACGGAATTTTTATTAATTTCGAAATCGACACAGGTGCTCCGGTGACACTTATCAGTTTGAAGGATGCCAAAAAGTTTTTTTCGAAATTCAAGGTCAACGCCAGCGACACTGAGCTGTACAGTTACTGTAAGACACCGTTGGATTGCGTGGGCTATGTATGGGGTAATGTGACAACTCAAATTCCTAGTCCTCCTGTTAAGATTTACATTGTTCGATCTGACCGAAAGCCGTTGCTGGGAAGGGAGTGGTTACGGAAAATAAAACTAGATTGGACGAAGATCTTGTGTAACCAATTGCATGCAACAGGTAATATCAATAAAATTGAATGTAAAAATCACTTCGACTCAAAATTGATGGTGAGTAAATTTCCAAATTTATTTGCACCATCCACCGGAAAGATTACGGGGTTTCAAGCTCGCTTATATTTAAGACCAAATGCGACTCCTAGGTTCATAAAGGCCAGGCGAATCGCGTTCCCATTATGGCACGCGGTCGAACGTGAACTGGAAACCCAAGTTGCGGAAGGTTTGCTACTTAAGGTGGACAAGAGCGAGTGGGCCACTCCAATCGTTGTTGTGCCGAAAAAAGATGGTGCTGTTCGCATCTGCGGCGACTATAAGGTTACGGTGAATCCGGCATTGGTGGTGGATGTGCATCCGTTACCTACAATCGAAGAGTTATTTAGTAAAATGGCTGGAGGTACTAAATTTACGAAAATTGATTTGTCCACAGCGTATCTTCAACTAGAAATACATCCAGATGATAGACATATTCTTACATTGAGCACGCACAAGGGGTTGTATCAGCCCACACGTATGATGTACGGAATTGCCTGTGCTCCGGCGAAATGGCAACGCTTTATGGAGCAATTAGTGGGTGACATAGCAGGTGTATCAGTGTTCCTGGACGACATCAAAATCACAGCCGGTGACGACACAACCCATATCAACCGCGTAGAAGAAGTTTTGGCTAGATTGAACAGTCATAATATGCGAGTGAACTGGAATAAGACGGAATGCATGAAGGACAGGATTGAGTACTGTGGGTATGTTATAGATAAAAATGGCATCCATAGGATGCCGAGTAAGATCGATGCCATACAGAAGCTAAAAAAACCAACGACGAAGGATGAAGTACGCGCATTTTTGGGTCTTATCAACTATTATGGACGCTTCATTAAAAATCTTAGTACTATTTTATACCCGTTGAACAGGTTACTAAGAAACAATGTGCCATTCTGTTTTGATAACGATTGTGAAAGAGCTTTTGTTGAGGTTAAAAATCAAATGCAATCAGATACAGTGTTGGTTTTCTACGATCCTAAGCTGCCAGTGGTTCTCGCGGTCGATGCTAGCCCGATTGGAGTTGGAGCAGTATTGAGTCACGTTTATGTTGATGGTTCGGAGAGGCCGTTGCAGTTTGCTTCTCAGACACTGAATAAGGTACAACAGCGTTACAGCCAGGTAGACAAGGAGGCATATGCCATCATATTTGGGGTAAGGAAATTCTACCAATATCTTTACGGGAAAAAATTTACCTTGGTAACAGATAATAAAGCCATATCGCAAATTTTTTCTCCTCAGAAAGGTTTGCCTACGCTATCTGCAACGAGAATGCAGCATTATGCCATATTTTTGGAGCATTTTAGTTACGACATCAAACTAAAGAAATCCCAGGATAACGCCAATGCCGATGCGATGTCACGATTGCCCAGTGCGGATACATATAAGCATATCGAAGAGACAGACGTTTTGGAGGTGGAAGCCATTGAAAATTTGCCAGTCACGGTTTCTGAACTAAGTGCGAAAACCAAAGCAGACAAAGAAGTAAGTCTATTAATAGAATGTCTTAGGTATGGCCGTGAATGCGAACCGAATGAAAGATTCGGTATATCACAAACGGAGTTCACCCTTCAAAACGGGTGTTTGCTTCGCGGTATACGCGTATATATACCTAGGGAGCTGCGGGAACGAGTCCTACTGGAATTACATACGGGCCATTTTGGAATGTCAAGGATGAAGAGCTTAGGAAGAGCATACTGTTGGTGGAACCAAATGGATAGCGACATTGAAAAGCTGGTGTCAAATTGTCGACTATGTCAAGCTACTCGAGGGGATCCTAAAAAGGAAGCCCCAGTGCATTGTTGGGTTGCTCCAAGGAAGGTTTTCGAAAGGGTGCATGCCGACTTCGCAGGGCCGTTTATGGGGAAATACCTATTCGTACTGATTGATGCATACAGTAAATGGCCGGAAGTGCACATAATTCCCAATATAACAACGAGTACTACTATCGGAAAATGTGAACAAATATTTGCGTCTTTTGGGATACCGAAGGTTTTCGTGAGTGATCACGGAACCCAATTCAACTCTAAAGAATTTCAGCTATTTTTGAAAAAAAATGGTGTGGTACATAAGCAGGGTGCCCCATATCATCCCGCAACAAATGGGCTCGCGGAACGATTCGTACAAACAATTAAAAACAAAATTCGAACAGCGAATTGTGGTACAAATTCAATGAACACTTATATAAATACAATTTTATTTGCTTACAGGCGAGCAATCCATCCAACCACAGGCAAATCACCATCGATGCTGATGTTGGGTCGTCAGATTCAGTCAAAGCTGGATCTACTATTACCAATCGAAGTCACCACGGAGCGGCAACTTCCGACAAAACAATTTTCGGTGGGAGATCGGGTGGCCGCAAGGGACTACATGTCAAACAAGAAGTGGCAGTTCGGGACTATAGAAGCAATCTTGGGCAATCTACATTATAACGTTAAACTGGATGATAGTCGAGTTTGGAAGAGACACGTGGATCAATTAAGGAAGATAGGCGAGGAGACAAGCGGACTCTCCAAGGAAAGAGTGGTTACAAACGGAACTGAGGGATGCGATCAAGTACAACTTCCGGTATTAGGTGAGACCTCTTCAACTAATCCATCATGCAACCAATCGTCGCAGAACGTTGAACCATCTATCCCAGAGCGCATACAGAGCGATGAACCTGCACTTGAGGGGTCTGCGCCGCAAGCCATACAGCCAATGGAACCGATTCAAAACAACGATGTCAGCCTCAGACGTTCCAGTCGAATAAGACGAGCTCCTGAGCGATTTACAAGTAAATGAATTAATAATTGCTCAAACAAATAAATGAATTGAAAATTGCAAAAACCGTTATCATATTGAATTATAATTAAAATACGCAGATTTTGAATTACTTAAATATATATTCAATGATACTATTAAATGTATATATAGCTATATTTATAAAATAAAAAAAATTATTATTTTAAATAGTCTGGCAGAGATGTCATAAATGAGAACTGACCATCTATAAATATGACGTAATAAAGAGAAATAGTCAGTCAGCAAATACCCGTCTTTCCGTTCACATCTCGTTATAACAGTAAATAATTGCCTTGAGATATTTTGGTGGGGTGGATATTCGTTAAATACCTTTCCTAACCCATATATAAGGCTGTGGAGTCATTCACAAAGGTTATTACGATAGTCGATATGGCATTCATATTTTTTTTAAAAGTCGTTCCCAATAATACCGTCGAAATTTTGTTGAACTTGATGGTCCAAAATATGAAATGGATGAAGTATCATGATTGAATCTTCTTCTATTTGGAAAAGCAAGGATTTGGTAGTCATATTGGAACTTGTCACCTTTTCGCCACTCACAGTGGATATTATCATATCATTGTTTAGTAAAGACGAATTGGTGGTATCTCGCATAATACTGATTTCAGCTCCAGTGTCCCTGTATTTTCCATCCTTGAAAGGGAGTCATATCATGGACAGATTTTTGTTGGGAACGAGAGGGATTTTTATTGAAAATGTTACGAATTGTATACGTCGACTTGGACTATCAGTCGGGAGGAATCGCCGTTTACTTCCTCTCGACGAGGGCCGTTTCCCGGATTATTGCCTTGGGGAGGTGGGTGCTATTGCACATGGTGGAAATTTATGTCGGCATTGGTTATTTCTTCAGCCCGCATTCATTTTCGGTGTGATACCTTTTGTTGCAGTAACCGCATCTGACTATTTCCAGATTACATTGGGCCTTCACGTTTTACTGGATGGGGGATAAAACTTGGCAAGTTTGTGTTTCGAAAGCATGTTGTTGAAGTGTGGCCTACCTTATTGCAAGTTTGGCAAAGGTGTGTTGTGCCTTGCTGAAGAGGAGGGGAGAGGGTTGTCGTGTTCAATGTGGACAGATTGGTCTATGGCGTAGGATAAAGCCTTCCTAAGTTGGTCTGCATTGTGAGCCTTCACTAGTAATCTTAGTTTGGTGTTCCTAATACCATCCTCAAATGTCTGTAGTGCGAGTTTGTGGTTTTCTAGTATCAAGAAATTTTGTATGGCCTTCTCGTTGAAGCTATCATATGTAGCTGTATCGAGGGCAAGCAGTATGTGAGATAGCCTGTCGCCGTATTCCTTTATAGTCTCCCTGGTATTTTGTTTGGCTGCCGGAAGCTGGTTCTGCACCGAAGTACGGGACCTATATTCTTTGAATTCCAGTTCCGTTACCAGGTCAGATCTTTGTGTTGAATTAGCTCAAAGGCGGGGCCTTGAAGTCGGGTCTTAACTATGCTGAGGAATAGTTTGTGTTGTGCTTCGTCGGTGATAAAGAAGAGTGGTATATTGCCACACTTATTTATCGATAAAACCAAAGCTGTTGATATGGTTAACCATAATATTCTGTTAAAAAAACTTGAAAGATCCGGATTCCGTGGTTTCATTCTAAACTGGTTCAAGTCATATCTTAGAAATAGGTCTCAACAAGTAAAAATTGACGCAGTAAGGAGCGAAGTCAAGTTCTTTAATCTCGGTGTACCACAAGGCTCTGTTTTGGGCCCCATTTTGTTTTTAGTCTACATTAATTCAGTGTTTGCTCTTAATTTCAAATGATCTCCTACTGCCTTTGCGGATGACATAGGCTTCTCTTATGGTTCAAAGAGTCCCTTAGACTTGGTGGCTGATTTAAATTGGGATCTTAATCTTTTGAGACAAAGGGTTCAGCCAACCCTTAGTTATTAGCTCTAAAACTAAAATAATGTTCTTCGATTTATCTCAATCGACAAAATTTGAAACGAACGTATACTTTCATTCACCAGAATGTCTAAGATACAAACTGACCAACTGCAGTTGCACGTCCGGTCTTTCCTCTCAAACTTACTGTAGTAGTCTAATCTGTAGTGACAACTGCTTTTTGATTGAAGCAGTTGATAACTTTAAGTACTTGGGACTCTGCCTTGACTCTAGAATGAGTTTTGCTTATCATACAGTTACATTGAAAAAGTATTTTCGATGCACACTTAGATATTTTTATTACTTGCGTAATATATGCTCAACTAAGCTTCTGAAAGTAATATAGTATGTAATTTTCCATTCCAAACTACAATATGGAATTGCTTGTTAGGGAGGTGTGTACAACAATAAAATTCACCCGCTGCTGATCTTGCAGAAATATATCTTAAAATTAATTTGTCGCAAACCTCGCAGTTATCATAGCTATCCCTTGTTTTGTGATTTGAATATTCTCCCTGTTCGTCATTTACATTGTTTCAAGGTATTAAAAATGTTTTTCATGATGTCTGGTCATCGCAATTTTCGTATAATCTCTAACTATGGTTTACGTGCCAATTCCTTAAGCATGTTATCTGTTCCCAATTTCCTTACCACTGCGTTTCGTAATTTTGTCTCTATTTTATCTTGACGCTTGTTTAATAAACTCCCGCAGTCAAAAATCAAAAATTTGGCTTATTCGCTTTAACTATGCCAGCTTAGAATCCATTATTTTCTGATATTCTGGTTTAACTTTTAGTTTTGTTATTTTATTTTAATTTGAGCTAGCGTTTTTTTTTTCTTGTTAATTTCTTTTATATATTTATTTATTTATTTTGTATTTTTGTATGTTTATGCTGTATCTTATATCTTGCCTCTGTATATGCTCCCAACTCATACAATTCATTTAAGTCTCATCTATTAGGTCACCCCACCAAAACTTAAATTTTGTTGTATCAGCCAATTAAAATGGCATTTGACACTATTTTTATTACTCTTGTATATAAAAATAAAAAATGTCATTTACTTTTTCTTATATTTTCATAGGTATTGGATATATTGTAAAAAACTTTTAAATTGTTATTGTACTATAAAATCATAAGAAAATAAATGTATTATCTAAAAAAAATAAATAAATCTATCTATCATAAATTTGCAGAGTTCGTCGGGATTACCTTCGAACGTGGAAACGTTATTGTTAATATTGGTTAACGAAATTTTGACGCTCATCGTGGGTGAGTGATGTGCTGTGGGGTCTGTTCGAATTTGGAGGTCAGTCGGGAAGTCCGAAAAAGGTAGGGCTTTAAAAAGCGCTAAAGTCGCGAGGTTAAGTCGAGTAAAAATGTTGTGGTTTGTGGGTTATACGGTTGGGTAGGTATGAGTGTATAGTGTGTAATATATAAAAAATGCATAATACTAAAAAATACATACAAAATTACTTTTTGATTTTTTATAATATTAAATTACTTTTTGACTGTTGCTGCTGCTGTTGGTATCGCCGCTGCTTTATGCGTCAGGCAGGCTCAAAGATGGGGTCTCCTGGTTTTTTGTTTTTTTTTTTCATTATTGTTGTAAGCCCAAGATACGCTATACACTATTACTGTTTTAAAAAAAAAATCACTACTGGTGTGTAGCCCCAGTACGCCTCGAGTTCAAAGTTGTATCGTTTCACGTGGATCCCACCGCTGCCACCAATGTTATGACCGATTTACACCGTATAATGGGGAGAAGAGTGCGATCGAGAGAGTAAATTAAAAGACTGTTTTATTTAGTTTGTTAGACTATTGGCCCGCTGTCTTAAGCTGGGCTGCGACCAATAGTGATTTTATTGTATTATTATATATATCTATTGGCCTGCTGTCTTAAGCTGGGCTGCGGCCAATGATACTTATATTATTGCTTCGATAGTTTAACTTACTCTATCGTATATTAGGCATTTTATGTCATGAGGAAATATGACGTGTGAGCAGATTGGATTGCAATTGGGAATGCATATGGGAAGACGTGAAATGCGAGTGGTATTTGGAATGGAATAAATGGGATGGATGCCAGATGTGTCTATGTAGGTACTACATATTACCAAAATTTAAATATACTAAATTATAAATTTATGAATTGAAAATAAACAAAGCAAGTGAAAGGAGTTAAAGTAAAAGTATTAAACGAGGTTAAACAGAAAACAAACAGATAGATAAAACTTTGGAAATTCTGATCGCAACCTATGGTTATGAAACTCACAGATAGGATCATCAATGTTATCAGCTTCTTCCTCGAGCGATGGATTAATATCTAAAATTTGTTTGTAAAATTTGAGAGATGACAAGGATTTCCAATCACATCCATAGTGTTTTGTCAGTAAATTATTGACATCGTTCAACTTCACATCCTTGAGTTTTACTCCTAATTGCAGTCTTTTCGAAGGCATTGACGAAATTTGTTTACCTATTTTTGTGTATGGCCTTAAATCTCCAATATCAGACTTATAAAAGGTTTCACCTCGCACACCAATCACACCGTTCTTACCTCTCTTCAAAATATATCTTTTTGAGGCGTTGGACTTAAAATGTCAAGCAGAAGGAGGTTTTGTATATTTTAAGACTTCGCCTTTTAAATCTAGAATTGGGCATTCATAAGTTCCCAAGCTTATAACAGTTCCATGTTTTTCATAAGTTGATAAATATTCATCGACAGTCACCATCGTTTCCCTTGCCTTAACTTTTTTCTCAATTTGGGCAAACACTCTATCAGGTGGTATGTAGGAGTGCCCAGGAACTGGGAAAATCAATTCCACTGTATTCACATGAGGTGGTGCTTTTTTTGCAAGCCAATGTTAACACAAACCTTCCGCATTCTATTATTAGAAAGCTCTGCAGGTATGTACTTCAACAGCAGTAAAAAAAAAAAAAAAAAGAACTCTTCGGCCTAATTCGCAAGGTAAATCGCCATCAGGGAGTATCATGCGTATCGGAGTCAGGAATAAAGACAGACTCTTGCCCAGCTTGACCTTCGTCAGATAAATAATTTTCCTAATGAATTTAATAATATCCTTGACTTGGTATTTGTTGACTCCGAACTCGATACTAATCAACAACTCCATGATCCCACTTTTTCGTAATTCTGTAGCATTATCCATGTAGTTTGAATTCTATGAATTTTTTAAACCGGGTTCCGTTGACACTTATTTTAAATATAACTATGCTAAATCTAACTTCAGCAACATTTCAAACTATTTAGATAGCATGAATTGGTTAGATATATTTAATAAATATAATTTAGATCATTCTTTTAATTTATTTATCAATACTGTAAAAATGGTTATTGATTTGTTTACACCTAAAGTAAAGTCTGTCAAGGGTATAAACCCATTTGGTTTAATGTTAGAATTATAAATTTAAATAATAAGAAAAATAAGGCCTATAAGCGATTTCGTAATAGCAATAACGACCCGGAACTTTTGAAAGTGTATCGGGCGCTCCAAAAACAATTTGATGTTTTAAATAAATTTCTTTACAGACAGTATGTTCTTTATGTCGAATCAAATTTAAAGACAAATAGTAAACGCCTTTGGAGCTTTATTAATAGCAAAAAACAATCTAATGGTATTCCAGACTGCATGCGTCTAAATAACGTATCTTCATCTGATCTTTCAACCATCTGTAATTTGGTCGCTAAACATGTTCAATCTGTATATTCTTGTGGTACTACCACACCTATAGTCTCTAGTAATAGCTCAATGTCCTGTGATCTCTTTAATATCGGCAACTTAGAATATTCAATCCCAGAAGTTCAAATTAAATTTAGATAAAAATCCTGGTATGGGTGGCATCCCCCCAATTTTACTTTAAAAGTGCTCCATCGCGTTTTCTGTACTCCTGTGTTAAGTTTTTAATTTGTCTCTCCGGTCTGGAAATTTTTTGAAAAATTGGAAGAGCTTTTTAATGCCCATATATAAATCTGGATCGAGACGTGATATTACTAACTATCGTCCAATCTGTAAGAGTTCAACTATTCCGAAGTTGCTTGAAAAACTAGTTTGTGACAAACTAACACCTCTCTTAAAGAGACTTATCTCTCCGTTTCAGCATGGCTTCATCGCAGGCAGATCTACTACCACAAATCTCTCAATTTTTTGTAATTCCGCCTTGAATTTAATATATAATCGGATTTTGCTAAAGCGTTTGATCGCGTTAACCATAATATATTAATTTCCAAACTAATTGGCTTAGGACTTCACTCCAACTTCCTAATGTGAATTCATTCCTACTTAACTGATCTTATCCAGTATGTTCGCATAAATGACACGTTCTCGTCACCAGTTTATGTCACCTTTGGAGTACCTCTACGTAGTCATTTAGGCCCTCTGCTCTTCCTTTTGTTTATTAATGACATTCCTGACTTGTTTTTGAGTTCCCAGTGTTCCGACCTATACGTTCAACTCACGATTGTATTCTTTTACAAGAGGATCTTGAACGACTGTCCATATGGTGTCACAGTAATGACCTTCATCTCAATGTCTCTAAATGTCAAAGGCTTTAATTTTATCGTAACCTCTCTCCAATTCGCTTTACTTACGTAATCGATTATTTCATTCAAAAAAGATCTTGGAGTTATTTTTGACGTAAAACTTAGCTTTTGCAAGCACATTGAGTCTTTGGTTGCCAAAGATAATCAGATGTTAGGTTTCGTTTTGCGAAATTCGAAAGATTTTAAAGATCCACATACTCTTAAATGTTTATTTTTTGCATTTGTCCGATCTCACCTTGAATACTGCAGTATAATATTGAATCCGTTTTATGAAGTACATTCTATTAGAATAGAGAGGATCCAAAAGATTCTTACTAGAGTAGCCGTTCGTAGACTGCGATGGAATATTGAAATGCTATCTTACGATACGAGGTGCAAATTATTTGGTATCTTACCTCTTTTTAAACGGAGGCAATATTTTTCAATTATGTTTATTAGTGATTTGATAAATAGTCATATCAATTGCCCTTTCCTATTATCATTAATTGGCTTTAAGGCTCCTTCGAGAGCTCTTAGAAATCGTCTTTTATTTTCTACACCTTATCATAGAGTCAATTATGGATACAATGAACCAATTTCTAGATGCCTTAGGGAATCCAATAAATATTGGAGTATATTCGACTTTCATCTTAGTAGGGATTCATTTAGGAATAAATTAATTCTGTTATTAAGCTTTGGTGGTCGTTTTTAAGTTTTTTTTTTTTTTGTAATTAAGTAATCTAGAGAGAACAGTAGATGTACTCATTTGATTGAAAATAAATAAATAAAAATATAATTGATTAAGAACAATAATATACCGTTCCCTGCCTCCGATCAAATCTTGACTTACATTTCCGCTCTAACTAACTCGCGTTTCCTGTTTGTCAGATTTGTTTTTCTTTTGCGTGGATGCGCAGTTAGAACAGGTGTTTCGATGGAATCCATGTTATTTAAAACAAACTTTATACAAATAACTAACCATACTTAACAGCACAACGATACACACTGTTAAGGCATTAAAAAGCTTGACAGATTTGCGGATTTTCCCGCCTATTCTGGAACTAATTTTGATTCTTAAAGTAAAACCAAATTGAATTTAGTATTGAAATAGTGTTATTTTGATTTGAACTAGGAATAGATTCGTTTTGCTTCAAAATGATATGATGATGAATACATCGGTTTTGATTCTAAGCCACAAATTCAAATCAAAATATCTGGAATTAGTTGGCTTTGGAAACAAACGAAAACAGAAATAGATAGATTTCATGAGGGAGAATTAAAATGCATCGCAAGCCAACTCGATTTTTTTAAAAAGTGGAATACATTGTTTTTGATTCTGATAAACACATAGTACCTTCATACAGTTTATCGTAGGATCGATCGTGTGTACTTTGTACTCCGTAATAGAGCTAGTAATTTCCATTGATGATAAATAACACCTGTATAAATTGATGGTTATAGTTTAAGTGCTGTCACTACATTTTAGAAATGTTACCGAAACAGTAATAATTTGTATAAAGTAATACTGTTTTCAGTGCAGAATGGATCGATGACCAAAGTTGGGAATTAGTTTTAGCTTTTTAAATTATTCGGGAAACACACATAAAGGTATTTTTGGCTATGACTTGTAACCGAAATGGAGGGAGCTGTCAAATTTGGTTTCATGGGTTTGTAAGCTGGTTGAGAAATAAAAATACTGATACCACTAAGAACGGACTATTCTTACATTACTTTTGGTGGCACTTACAGTTCGGGGTGGACCACAGCCTCAACCAACAAGTCCCTCCAGACCCATCTTCGCCGCCTCCGTTTCGATGCTTGCAAATGCGCCACTGACAGCTCGCCGCGTTCTTCCAATAATGTCAATATCATCAGCATAGGCAAGTAGTTGAACGGAGTTTTGAAAAATTGTACCTCTGGTGTTGGCTTGTGAGTTTCGTACAATTGCTTCCAGCACGATGTTAAAGAACGTACATGATAGAGCATCGCCTTCGCTAAAACCTTTTTCGACATCAAATGGCTCGGTGGTGTTCTTTCGACTTTGACGCGAGATTTCTCCATCGTCATCCCGCACAAACGGACGAGTTTGGCGGAGATGGCAAAACTTGACATAGTTTTGTATAACCAGGCGACCTTAAAGTCGATAAAAATATGGTGTTTATCGATCTGAAATTCCTGGTTTTTTTTCCAAGATCTGTCGGAGTGTGCAAATTGGGTCGATGGTTGACTTTCCTGGCCTAAAACCACACTGATATGGGCCTATCAGGTTGTTGGAGAAAGGTTTTAGGCGTTCACACAATACAGCCCAGTGGATGGGGCACACGGTGCTGAGGTTCCATTCGTCGGGCATGCTTTCACCTAACAAAATTTTACAGATGAGTTGGTGCATGCTCCTTACCAAGCCATCTCCCGCTGCTTTGAAAAGCTCGGCCGGAAGGCCATCCGCTCCAGCAGCGTTGTTGGACTTAAGTTTGGATATCGCTATCCTCACTTCGTGTAGGTCGGGTGGACGGAAATTTGGCTGTCATCATCCAAGCTGAACAGATCATTCTGCCTGGCAGCGGGTTGTTGGCTATCTCCGCCGTTTAACAGTCTGCAAAAGTGTTCTTTCCAAATCCTCAGCACCGACTGTGAACCAACTACTGTATTCCCATGCTCATCTCTGCAGGCTTCTGTTCGGGCCTTGTATCCTTGGGTGGATCGTTTTACCCTTTGGTAGAACTTTCGAACATTGCCGCTGCAGTGCTCTTTCTTTTTCCTTCTGAGAAGTCGGTGTTCCTCTCTTCTCTTTGTCCGTAGAGCTCGCGGGCAGCGCTCTCAGCCACTCTGGTCTGCAGCATTAATTGATAGGGCTCGTTTTTGGCTGCATGTGCATGGCGGCATTCCTCGTCGAACCGGGGGTTTCGTTGTGGTCCCCTAGTAAAACCCAGCACTTCGGTAGCGGCTCTGGTCCTCTGTACTTGATGCTGGTGAAGCTGAGGATGATCTTGATGAGAGGTTCAGGGAGACGCGGTCGGCAAAGGTTTTGGCAGTTTCTTGCGATAGTTGCCTTGCAACGTCAAATCTTCTCACAATATCCTCTCGGTGTTGTGGATATTAGATATCCGCATTCGTACTTTGGCTACTACCAAGTAATGATCCGAGTCTATGTTGGCCGCTCGGAATGTTCGGACATCCAAGATACTGGAGGCATGTCTGGCAACATGATCAATGTGGTTGACTGTTTGTTGATCTGGAGACCGCCAATTCCCCTTGTGAATGTTGATGTGTGGGAATCGTGTGCTGGCAATGATGACATTTCGCCCCGCCACAAAGTCGATTAGCCTGAGTCCTTTTGCGGAGGTGTTGTCGTGCAGGCTGTGCTTTCCGATTGTAGAGCCAAAGATGCACTCCTTTCCGATTTGGGCGTGAAAGTCGCAAAGAACTATCTTGACGTCGTACTTCTGGCTTTTTTGACCGTTTCGTCTTTCTCCTCTGTCGGGGCGTGAGCACAGATCAGCGTGATATTCTTAAATTTGGCCCTGATGCGAATTGTAACTAGGCTTGTAACACTACGAAATCCCAAGACTTCTTGCCTAAGTTTTCCTCTAATCACAAATCCACATCCAAATAACCGCTCACTCTGCTCTTTGCGGCACTCGCCGTAGTAGATGTCACAGTTTTTCAACCTCCTTGTGCCTTCTCCATCGGACTATTCACGAACCCAAAAACTTTACAAACGTCAAATGGGAATGGGAGATTGGAGGAAATATAAAACATAAGTATGTGTGTACATATGTTTGTGTATAAATTTGTTATAAAAAAAAAGTTGCCTTAGTTAAAATACCTTATTATAACTTGATGTTGTTATATATAACTTGATACTGTTGCTGCTGATCACGTCGGGCTCCTTTTTCCCAGGTACGGTTGTGATATTGTTGCTCCTTTTTCCCACTATTTTCGTATAATTTTTGTGTACGCTGTTCCTGGTGTTACGGCCACCAGGTACGCTTTTTTATAAAGTATATATATTCTGAATCAGGATCACATTATCAATCGATTTAGCCATGTCTGTCTGACCCAGGCGACTGAAATTTGGTGAAAAGACTTATTTTTATCGTCGTCAGGTTGGTATTGGAAATGGGCTATGTCGGTCAAGTATACAAAATCATTATTAGACCAATGTGTCTCTCTGTTGAAAACACAATAGCGTCCAATGACACCTTGGGTGTCATTTGCCTTACGATGGTGTCAAGTGTCATCCATTCATAAATTATTATTACGTCCCCTATAGCACAACGTAGTAAAACTGCGATATGCAACTATTCCAGTTTTGCCATATGTTGGCGTGCCGCTGGGCAATCGGAGATGGGTAACGAGTGTATCGTTTGGGTAGATAGAAACTTGATTCATTGCGCTTGGGTGGCGTTTGGGCAAAACGAATAACCTATTAATAGCCGTGCGCTCTGGTAGAGTATTTGGTGTATGGATTAGATTTTGATCTTGCAGATCCTTTCTTTAATGAGAGTTCTAATATCTATTTTGTAATAGGAACTGATTTATATCCTTTCATAATATTTGACGGTATAAAACAAAATATCTGTGGTCACAAGGCAAAACAGCTAAAGTCTGTTTTACTCATTGTTCAGGAGAGCATTTTAAAGTTTTTTTACTCCATTGACTCTAGTGACGTAAGCTGTTTTTTTTTTTAAATTGTGGCCACATTTTTAAAGATAAAAAGCTGAAAATTTACGAAATAGATTTGAGTACGCTGAATCTAATGGCATCAAAATCTCAATTTCGTCTAAAGTCGACTTTAGCGGTTATGGTTTGTGACCACAGATATATGGATTTCTGTGGGGCAGAACACTATTTTTGGTTGAGTTCTTTTAGGTCCCTTGCCACAGGAACATATAAGATCTTTTTCAACTACCCTCTCTTATTATTCGGAGGTTTCAACCGATCAACAGCTGTGATACCCCGTCCTTTTCTATTAGCGACGAGCTCTGTAAAACTTTGTACTCAGAAACTGCAACCAAGGCTCTAGATGGTCGGTATGTAGTACGACTCCCTTTCAAGGAATCTCCAACAGAGCGAGGCTATTTCGCACATATTGCTTTTAAGCAATGTTTACGTAATGCGAGATGCTTAATAACCCAGATCTCATTCCAATTATTCTAAGGTACTTGAAGAGCACTCTACACTCGGTCATATGAAGGTTTTTCCGCCAGCTAAATTCATTCGGGATGATAAAATAACTTCATATTACTTGCCGCATCACACAGTCATCAAACCAGAAAGCAAAACTACACAAATTCGGGTTGTATTTAATGCGTCAAGCCCATCGTACAACGTTATCAGCTTCAATGATATATTACATATTGGTACTACAGACTGACCTTATGTTACTTATCTTAAGGTGGCGATTGTATAAATACGTTATTAGCGCCGATATTGAGAAAATGTATCGCCAAATATGGGTGCATCCTGATGACATCCCATACCAAAGGTTTGTTTTTCAAGATTCATCAAAGAAAAAGTATCGTGATAATGAATTAAAAAAGTTACCTTTGGAGTGAATTATGCGCCATATTTAGCGATACGAACTCTTAAGCAGTTGGTTGACAACATAAAAATAAAATATTCCATCGCATCCTCTATCCTGAAAAACGATTTTTATGTTGATAACGTGCTGTCAGGATCACATGATCTTAACTCAACTGTTCAAGCCCAAGCAGAGCTCTTATAGGCTTTGACCTCAGCGGCTTTCCCGTTAAGAAACAGTTTAGACTTTCTTTATGATGAAATTTTATAAAATTCGAAGACACATGCGTTGCTAAGACTTTAGGTTTTCAATGGAATGCTAACTCAGATTCCTTTAATTTGTATACCCTCCACAGGAAGGTGTATTCACTTTGTCATTACATTTGTAACGCCAAGAAGGAGTCACCGTAGATGTTCTAAGTCAGGATCACATTCTGAATAAATTTAGCCATGTCTGTCTGTCTGGTGCCAGGACTACTTTTTATCGTCGTCAAGTTGGTATTGAAAATGGGCTATGTCGGTCAAGCAGTTCGGGTACCTCCCATACAAAATCCAAAAGAATCCACATATGCAAATGAAATTTTGTGAGTGGACTTATTCTTATTGTCGTCAAGTTGTTACTAAAATGGGCTATGTCGGTCAAGTAGTTCTGCTACCTCCCATACAAAATCAGTATTAGGCATATGTGTCTCTCTGTCTGTTGAAAACAGGATAGCGTCGAAACTAATCGACGTAGGCAAGAGAAATTTTGTGAGAAGACTTACTTTTATCGTTGACAGTAAAATTTGACTATGTCGGTCAAGTAGTTCTGGTACCTCCCATACAAAACCAGTTTTGCATGACTTGTATGCAGTGTAAGGTATCACAGCATCGGCCAGGCCGATGATAACACTTTTACTTGTTTTCTAGACATTGACAATCGATGCTGTGAATTCAATAAGCGATCTGTAGTGTCAGTTATAGCTCGCCTCTTTGGCGCGGTCGGTTGGTTAGCACCGATTTCGGTCGTTGTAAAAATTATTTTACACCAGATATGGCAAGATGGGACCTCGTTGGACATGCCTCTTATGTCCCTAACGTGTCATCGCTGGACATCGGGTTTTTATGCTTTACCAGATATTCAAAAAATTCAGGTCACCCGTAGGGTTCAGTACGCACCAGACTGCTCAATTAAGATACATGGAATTTGTTTTGTGATGCCTCTGAGAACGCTTACGCCGCTGCATTATATTTACGTATTAGCACGGGATCGAATAGTTGGTCTTCACATCTCCTATAAGCAAAAAGTAAAGTAGCGCTTGTTAAACAAATCTCCTTGCCTCGACTGGAACTGTGTGGCGCTGTACTCTTATCGAAATTAATACAAAAGTTTCTTAAGGAATTAAATATCCATGAACATGAACTCATATTATGGACAGACAGGTCTATCATATTATCCCGGCTAGATAAACCTCCATTTACTTGGAAAACGTTTATAGCAAATAGAGTTTCTAACATTCAAACCATTTTGCCCAATGTAAAATGGCTTCATGTACGTTCTGTGGATAATCCCGCAGACTTAGCAACTAGAGGATTATCTCCTTATCAAAGTCCAGACGAAGGGAAATTAGAGCGAATACGTATCAAGTCCTTTTTTAAGACTCTACCAATTAATATCTATTGACCCGGTTTTATAAAGGTTTTCATCTTGGGCTCGCTGTCTTCACATAGTTAGCTATATTCTACGTTTCTTCCACCAAACCAATTCGAAACAAAAGAGAAGATTTTCTTATTCGTCCATAGTCCTTTCTCAAAGTGAAGTATCTTATACAGAAACATTTCTTCTGGGAGGTACCCAACGCTCATACTGCGAAAAAGAATATTGGTGTTTAACTCGAGGTGAAAGAATTTCGCACAAAAGCCCTCTACTAAATATGAATCCGATATTAGATACAGATGGAGTAATCCGTGCTAATGGAAGATTGTCTTCTGCTACTCTTTCCTACAGTGAAAGATTTCCAATTCTGCTGCCATATACTACACTTCTGGTAAATTTCCTTCATAATCTCTCGATGCACGGTGTAAATCATATTGTCTTAAGACTAATAAGAAGTGAGTTTTGCATTCCCAGAGTTAAGAACTTCGTTAAGAAATACATTCGATCATGCAAAACTTGTATTATGGCTGCATTACCGCCTGAAAGAAGCATTATATCTTTGCCGTTTATACATACAGTCCTCAACTTTGCTGGTCCTTTCACTATAAAGATTTTTTCAGGACGATGTTGTCGAAATGAAAGGGATACGTTTCCCCTTTTGTGTATTTTGCAAAAGCAAAAGCTATACATTTGGAAGTGAAAGTTGCGAGACGTGGATTGTCCAAAGTCCAGTACTCCTAGTAGTAAAGGACTTCGATCGATTTTTGAAGACGTTTTCCCTAGATGTGACAAATAAGTATAAAGTCTGTGCACTGCAGTGGAAGTTTATTCCACCTGGAGCTCGGTATATTGGAGGCCTCTGAAAGGCCGCAGTTAAGAGTTTTAAGTCGCACTTCAAAAAAATCACAGGAGATCAAAGGTTCACCTTTGCGGAGTTTTAAACTCTTTTAGCGCGAATAGAGTCAATGTCCCTTTTTTTTTGTCGGAGGTTGTTACTATCCGATGGAGCACTCAGACACAACTACAGGTCTATTGTATTGCCAAACAGACACCTTACATTATTGTCCGTAGTTTTCCCGTCTTTCGAAGAAAGATGAGATTCAGTGATGAAGAGCTTAGATGTTCGGGAGTTACAGTTACAGAGGAAGTGTTGCGTTGTGTCGTCTTCCTCTCCGCAAGTAGGTCAGATGGTGGTGTCGCTCAGGCCCAACACATTTAAGTGTTTGGCAAAAGCTTGGTGGCCCGAAAGGACGCCTACATGCAGCCCACAGTCGATTCTCCTAAGAGACAGAAGGAAAGACACGGACCTTTTACAGTTGTCCGGACGCAGTCGTTTGGTCTGCCTACACCCAGCACAGTCACGCCACCGACGCTCTTGTTCACGAGAAACCCAAGTATCAATGGATGACCTTACCACAGATGCAGGCAGATCCAACGCAGGTTCAGGTCCTGAGAAAGCTTCTTCTGAACCCCGTCTGGCAAGCTCATCAGCGATCTCATTTCCCTGGATACCAGTGTGACCTGGGACCCAAACAAGATTCACTGTGTTAAGCCTTCCGACCAAGTTCAAAGAATGCTTGAGTTCGAGCACTAACTTGGACGAGGTAAGAGGGTTAAACAACGCTTTTAATGCAGCTTGGCTGCAAACGCATATTCTATCCCTCCACCTGTTTGTCACAAAATAGCGCATTGCAATAAGGATAGCGAAAATCTCCGCTTGGAAGACAGACGCATGATTACCTAAGGGGTAGTGTAGTCTAATGTTCTCGCTTTCCACTGCCACTTTCAATTCCATCCGTGAATATACGATGGCATTCTTTCCCAGGCTCATAGTCTGACCGAAGCTATTCCGTTACCTGAGGAAAGTTGACGTGGTAGTTTTGTCGCTGTAGGATTTCTGGTGTCATTGCGTCAGACGGCATATCCATAAGACGGGATCAAAGGATAATTCTCGCACAAGTTCCCCAAAATTCCAATGCGCATGGTACCAAAGCCACCTCTTTTTAACCGAGAAATGGTTTTCAGCGTACACCCCATGATAAAAATATAAAGAAGGGTGAGGTTCATCATAGCATCTACAGCAGAGCCCGGCGTGCTAGGGAAGGCCCCTGTACATCCAAGACAAACCGTTCTGTGAAATTTGACAAAAGAAGCGGTAACACGTTTCCGCGAAAGCCTGTTCCACCATACAATCGATGCATATGAGAGAAGTGCTCTTATCATTGCCGTATAGATCCAAACGACCTTTTCAGGAGATAAGCCCCATGTCTTGCCAAAAGCGCCTCTGCACTGCCAGAAAGTTGACAGCGCTTTATCGGTTTTTGATTCAACATGCTTGGACCAAAGAAGATTACTCCGAGGTATTTGACTCCATCGGAGATCGGGATAGTGACGCCTTTTAGCACAAGTTGAGTCAGACCAGTGACCTTTCTCCTTCTCGTGAAGAGAACAACCGTAGTTTTAAGAGGATTTACTGAAATTCATTTCAGTGCACCAATCATCGATTAGGCCCAAGGATCTCTGCGCCTGAGAGCAGACATTCCTTAGGTCTGAACCGACAGACAGAACGGCGACATCGTCCGCATAGGCTTGTGTGTAGGTTCCAGGAAGATTGAGAGCCGTTATCAGAGAGTCTACTACCATACACCATAAGAGGGGAGACAGAACACCACCTTGAGGGCAGCCTCTGTTTACCCCTGTCATGAGGCATTTGCCACAATCCACCTTGACAATCAACGTCCTGTATATTAGCATTGCTTTAATCCACAAAACCAATGTTTCATCTACAACATGATGTCTGGCTGCATTGCACATGCTATCAAATGTCGCATTATCTAAAGCACCCTCAATATCGACGAAAATACCCAGCGCGTACTCCTTCCGATCAAGAGCACTTTCAATCCTACCAACAAGTTTCTGAAGCGCAGTTTCCCAGGATTTTCCACGCTGATAGGCGTAGCATACCAGTCCCAAGCCCGGATAAAGGAGGATGGAGCAGACCTCTCTAGCCCTTGTATTGACCTAAGTTTGAGTGGCGCTTTAACAGAATTGCCAAGCTCCTCCTTATACCGAGCCCAATTTGTTTTTCTCTGATTTCTTCTCTCCAGCGAAGGTGGAACTTCACAGTAGATTTGAAATTCGATTTCACTATTTGCACTATTTGTCATTGAAATGGAAATGAATCCTACGAAATGCAGATAGGGACGCATGTAAACGCTTCAGCATATCCGCCGAGTTCCCCAGTTTCAAAGGGATCCAGCAGACGGCACGCGTAAGCTTGGGTGGCTTATAACAAATTGTGGTCCCAAGTGGAGGGATCTTCGGCACCATACTGCTGACCCATTCAGAGGTTTGCTGCGAGGAGGTCTTCACCACGAAGGTTCCATCCTTGAACTCACAGTCTTCAACCTGGATACAAGCATCCGTTGCGCCGACAAGCTCCAAAAGATGGGCTTTGCAGTGTTTGACCTCTGCATCACTCATGCTATTTTCATTGCCTGTTTTCCCTATACGAACTGCTAAAGAAGAAACAGCAGCATCCTTATAGGACAACCTACTATCCCGCACCTTAGCTGTTGTGCGTTCAAAAGAATCACGCATCTTCTTGCTTTTTGGTTCGGCCGCAGAGGAGTCAGTGCCCAACCAAAGGGGTTGGTTAGCTTCAAATAGTAGGACCTCAAACTACCTCTTCCTTTTCAAAGGCATCGCCGAAGAGCCGAAGGACGTGCTTGCGCCTTCATCTTTGCATCTTTGCACCGCAGATCCAACAACTTCCTCTTTTTTCTCTTTCCCTGTGACAGGCACCATAGAGGTATCCCGAGTCTGACCGTCAGTGGCAGTGCAGTGGGCAACAGCTTGTCCAATGCTTAATTTGTCGAGGAAATCGGACATAGAGCCGCAAGAGTCGCTTGTGGGTTCGAATACGAATGTTAGGGCCTCCAGAATCCGTGCCCCTGCCGTAGTCGAGAAGACTACGGATGGATTTTGGCTATTGCCATTATCACTTGGAGTAGACCAAACCATCCTCCTTTATCCGGGCTTGGGACCGGTATGCTACTTCCGTAACAAGACGGAGTTAGTCATTGTCTTAATTCGAGGCCTATTTCCCCAGTAACAGAAAACCCCAATGACATCCCTCGTTTGACACCTGGGCATTTTCTAAGAGGTGGAACTCTTTTAACTCTTCCAGAACCGGATTTAAGAAACCAATCTCTTAGCTGTATTAAACAGTGGGAACGATTAAAGAAATTACACCATCAATTTTGCATTCACTGGAAAGAAGAGTATCTCCAAGAGCTTCATAAAAGGTACAAATGGAAACATCCTCAAAGAGACCCCAATCGAATGGCGATTAGGTCGTTTAAGCAAATTATATCCCGGTTCTGATGGAAAAGTACGCGTTGCTGATATGAAAACGCAATCTGGACTTCTAACAAGGCCAATTGTAAAACATTTTGTTCTAACAACAACGTAAAAAAAAAACAGGTGTGGTAACTGTTTTAAATTTGTAGAATATATAATAATAAATAATTATCTGCACTGATTAAGAACGAATGTCACATATTTCGTTGTGTACACCTTGTCACTATCACATTTTTAGCACTAATACATTCTATATACTTTTATTTACTATCCTCTACTAACATGTCCTCCCCAAACGGAGTAAGTGGAACCCCCCTGCTAACACAAGGATCCCCATATAATATATAAGGTATCAAAGTTTGTCTTCATTTCATTATTTTAAGTTATTCTTGCCTTGCATCAGTTGCTGCAACGCGGACGGCAATGTTCATGTGAAAGCACATCACCATATGCACTTAAAAATATTCTACTAGATTTTAATATAATAATATAATTATATTAAATATAAGTTCCACATTTGAAATGTATTAAATTCTTTTAGATGGAGCTTTAAGTTCCACTTTACACCTTTCTGTAATGTAAATCCAAAATTATAACTTCTTCTCGTTATAACACTCGTTGAGGTAAGACATATTTTTTTTGGAAAAGACTAAAACTTTATTTTTGGTATTTTATTTCTATTTCCTCCCTTCTCAACCACGGCGAGACCCCAGCGACTATGTGCTCCTCGAACGCAACCTAACAACTTGCATACGTTGGCGACATCGGCATCACTGGCAGTGGCAGAACAGAGCAAGCTGTAAGCTGTAACTGGGTTTAGATCAGATCGTCACAATAGACAGCTACAACTTCGAAGTAGTTCGGTACTTTGTTTACATAGGCTTTAACTCTGAAAATGTCTTACCTCACCTCAGAAATCTATCGAAGAGTTACACCGTTGTTACTTCGGCAATTGATAAGTAAGAGAAACACTAAGGAGACTCTATATAAGACCCTCATCATCCCAGTCGTGCTTTATGGTGCAGAAGCATGGACGTTATCAAAGGGGGATGAAGATCTCCTGAAGATCGCAAAATTCTTCGAGTGATTTTTGGTCCCGTTTGTATTGACGGGCTTTGTACTGCTGTACAGCGACATCTACCTGGTCAGAAAAGTATGCATCAGTCGTCTAAGATGGCTGGGACATGTAGAGGGAATGGACACTAACGCTACGGCCCCAAGAGTGTTCGAGCCTTAGGTGGCGCGCTCAAGTGGAAGGGGACATCAACCAACTTGGAGTGTGCAACTGGAGACAGTAAGCCAAAGATCGAGCTAATTGGAGATGCGTATTGATTGAGGCCCAGGTCCACCCTGGACTGTAGCGCCACCTTAAGTAAGTAAGTAATAACATCAATTCCTTTTTTTTTGTAGAGAAAACCGGCACTAAAAGAAATGTGACATTTATGAGTTCACTTATCTGTATTCACTTATCTGTATTACAATAACTCTAAGCTTAAATTTATATATTAAATTATTATGCAAAAAGTGACACTTACCGATGGAGTGATTCACGTCAAAGTAAGATGTGGCACTAGTGACCTCTTGTGGAGATTATTCGAAGTATTAGGAAGAGTATCTTTACAAAGGATGCGTTATTATATCGGTACCTAGATGTTGTACTAACTCAAAATTCTTCCGCGCAGCAGAGCCATTTTATATAAACATTATAGTACTATCACTTCGTGTATACTACCAGAAGTGTCAGCGCACTGTAGCTCAAATATTTTAGAGGATGAAGATCATAGCTTTGGCGCAATGGTAGTATGGCCATTGTATATAGAGACAATGTCTGTTGCTGATTTACTATATGTTTGTGTGTCGCCTCCATTAATGAAAACGGTCTTCTTCTCACATAGTAAAATTCAAGAGGTGCGTACAGTAAACAACACATACCGTATATCAGTAGAGAATTATTTTGGGGCGACAACAGAAACAGGGTTACCATACAGCTCGCAATTAAGAAGACAACTGAGAGCTACCAGCTTTACTAAATAAGGGCGATGTAAATTTGCGAACAAGTTCACTACGAGGAGAATGTTAAAGATTATAATTCTAATGAATTGTATAATTATAAGATTGTTATTTTTGTACGTTTTTGCATCAGCTCTATTACCTTTTTTGGGAGTTTATTGTTTGGTATCATCTCTTCTCTTCTTTTCTCTTCTACCCTTCTTCTCTTCTCTCTATATATAAAACAAAGTGGCAAAAAGTGTATGTTTCCCTCTATGATTATCAAGAGCTTGTGGGACTGTTGGAAATTGACATTACTGCAAGTACATGCAAACAAGATTGGGATAGCATAGCGGCGGCTTTTGATCATACCGGCACCGGCCAAAAAGTGAAGACGGTAGGATTTAATATAGACGACGAAGTAGACAGTTCATTGATGTTAGTAGGTTTGCCTGTGGAGTATAAACCCATGAATAAAAATAATTACTTTTGACTACGTCAAAAATTTGTTGTTGCAAGGTTAAGTGTTTGAGAGTGAGTAAAAAACCACCAGCTAAAAGTACTAAGCATTGTTTTAATTGTGGTTTTAAGCTACATTTCTTAAAAAACTGCCCGAAAACAAAGAAAAAAAAGCAACAACAGAAATGTTACAAAAGGGAAGCCATACTATTCTCATCTTTGTTAGTTCAATCAAGTGAATTGCCATCAGATTGGCATGTTGATAGTGGCTGTACCGCACGTATGACAAAACACAAGTCAATCATAGAAAACATGTGAACGCATTCAGAAAGAAGTAGTTGTAGCGAATAACGATAAAATTTCCATTGATTGTGTTGGCAGTGTAAGACAAAATGTACTAAACGACGGTCAACCAAGCGAGATTTCAATTAACAAAGTTCACTATGTGCCAAATATTTGCGCCAATCTTTTATCGGCGAGCCAAATTGTTAAACATGACAAGGAAGTATTGTTTACGAAATACGGCTGTTAAATATTCGATTCGAATTGCAATATAATTGCCACAGCAGATCTAGTAAATCATTTGTTTAAACTAGAAGTCATCCACGATATGAAATATTTTAGTGCTGAAACGCAAAAAGAGACAAATATAACTTCGAAACCGAAAGAAAATGTGATTTTGTGGGCATGCTAGTTTTGACTCCATGCGATTCCTTATGAGAGAGATAAACATAAGTTCTATTCCGAGTAACAGTGTTTGTGATACATGCATCAAGGGCAAACGAAGTCGAGCTCCGTTTAGTGACGAAGGAAATCACGCCACAAAACTACTTGATTTAATTCATGGTGACGTTTGTCAAGCATCGTCTGTCAAATCCATGAGCGGTTTTCGTCACTTTTTTATCATTTATCGATGATTTCTCAAGAAAAGTTTTCATTTGCGTAATTAAAAACAAAAGTGAAGTGTTTGATTGCTTTATTAAATTTAGAGCTATGGCTGAAAAAAAAACTTAACACAAAATTAAGTGTTTTAGAAGCGATAACGGCAGTGAGTACTGCAATAAGAAATTCAATGAATTCCTTGTGAAAAATGGAATCTTACATCAAAAATCAGCTATTTACAGTCCAAAACAACAAAATTGATTATCCGAGCACATGAATAGAACTATAATGGACAAAGTGCGCTGTATGTTGATTGATTCTGGTCTCCCTAAATTGTTCTGGGCTGAAATTGCAATGACATCAGTTTATATAACAAACCGGACAGAGTATATCCATTAATGAGTAGGGACACTCTCCACGCGTTTCTTATCAGTTTACAATATGCAGTACACATACACGAGAAATAGACGGCATTAAAGTGCTCTAGTAAAAGAAGCATGGAAGAGTAGTTGAACTATATCAAAATGTGGTACAGGGTGTGACGTAAAAAAAAAGCTAAATCAATTTGTAATATTTTTTATTTTATATCTAATATATAAATTAACATAAAACAAATCAACTTTGCGAATCAGCAGGAATTAACACAAAACGAATCAACCTTGCGAATCAGCAGGTTATTCACTTAACCCACTTTTCGTTCCCACGAGTCGGAAGACAAATTCATATTGCAACATCGAAATTCTTAGAAATAAGTTCAGCAATACTTGTGCTGACAACAGCGAAAACAAACGACTGCATGTAGAGTAGTATAATCGAATGATTTTGTATTTTTAGTCTTAATAAAGCACTCAATAAATAAAGAAGGCATTCGCTGCCTGAAAAATATTTTTTTAAGGAAATTCTGTTTTCATTTTATTAACTGGCGCCCGAGCAGGGACTGCTCAATTGACACCGTTGTCTTTATCGTGTAACAGTAAAACGTTTTAAGTGAATAACCAAAACACTAAAACTTCTTTCAGTGAAAGTGTTAATGAAATAGTGAATAATCAAAACACTAAAACTTCCTTCAGTGAAAGTGTTAATGAAATAGTGAATAATCAAAACACTAAATGTCCCTTCAGTGAAAGCATTATAAAAAAGTGAATAACCAAAACACTCTACAAATAGTGCGCGTACACGATCCTTAAAGTAGATAATCAAACTACTAAAGACAACAGTGAAGTGCTAAGGAAACATAAGTAAAGAAGCCCCTAAGTAAGTCCTTGTAACACAGAGGACCAAAAAGGAATCAGGAAATCTGACAGCCGTGTTGCCATCATAGAAGCAGTCCCGAATCCCTGGATACCCAAAACCTGGATACCTGGAGACCTATATTGTTATGAAAACGAAAGCAGTTTTTTTATTTATTCTGTAAGTCATATAAATAGTAATCATATTAACGTAATCCTATTTGTTAACAAATTTTAAGAGGAAATTTATATCCAAATAATAGAGAAATTTAACAAATGTTCCCGTATTTTATAAATTCTTAAGTAAATAATTCTATAAAGTGATGATCCAACTTATTTCGAGACTAGTAACAGATACATTACGTATACAAGGGCGACAAATCTTCAACTCGACTATGAAACCCGCGTCCGACATTAACAATGACACTGACCAACCAATTAACTTAGCAAATGATGCAAATTTATCTGACATGGACAAAATACGAGATGTGGTGAAAAGCCTCCGAGAATTTTCTGGACAACCCGAAGAATTCAATTCGTGGAAAAAAAGTGTCGAAAGGATACTGAAAATCTACGAGCATCTCAAAAGCAGTCCTAAATATTATGGCATTCCTTCAGTTATCAGAAATAAAATAACTGGACATGCGGATATCGCCTTGGAATCGTACAACACCCCATTAAATTGGGACAAGATATCCAAATGCCTAACCTTGCACTACGCGGACAAGAGGGATTTGGGCACCCTCGAATATCAGATGACGACCTTGGTACAAGGCCATAGCACTATACCCGAATTCTACCAAATAGTGTATCATCATCTATTTCTTATCCTCAGCAAACTTGGATCCATGAACATGAGCCAAGAGTCTTTAAATAATATGACCCAGTGCTATCGCGACAAGGCTCTGGATACCTTTGTCAGAGGACTAAAGGGCGATTTATCAAGACTTCTGAGTATAAGAGAACCTGCAGATCTCCCACAAGCCTTGCATCTCTGTTTAAAGTTGCAAAATGTGGACTTCAGCACGCTAACAATTCTCAGCCTACTATCCGTAAAACCTTCCAACATACACCACCGCCGGTTCCTTCTCGAAGACATAACGTATCCCATACAGCACCGATCCCTGCACCCCGTGACGAATTCTATCCGCAACTCCTGCACACCCTCGTAGCGCTCAACCACTTCAAGTCTATAGAGAACCACAGTTCCAGCAAAGGTATCAACAACAACGGCTGCCAGTGACTCAACGACCACTGCCCCCTAAGCCGATGGACATTGACCATTCTGTCCAAACACAGAGAATAAACTACCAAAATAGACCTCGGAATCCTCCAATGCCTCAAAAGCGCAATCACTCACAGCAAGTCCATCAGCCGTACAAAATGCAACGGGTCTTCCACATAGAAGAGTCCAACCAGAATGAAGAGGACTCTGAACAATACGAAACTTTAATAAGCCAGGATGACCAAAACTACGAACAGACTTTAACTGAATATACTGACCAGAACGAAAACACAAACCTTGACCTACCAGAACAATTAGACGACATATATTTTTTTAGACTGAAAAGCTCTTCGCTTCCGTACTTTGAACACGTTGCGAGGAGCGGGCAAATACTTAAATTCCTCATAGACACAGGCTCCCACAGAAATTATATTCAACCCCGCCACATTAGAAATCGCCTTCCGAACGAAAAAACTTTTACGCCACTTCAGTAGGAGGAAACATAAAAATCACGCACCATTGCTTCGTTCAGCTTTTCGACCCCAGTATAAACAAAATCCAATTTTACATCCTTCCCAGCCTTATCTCTATTGATGGCATTATCGGTAACGACACGCTACAAAAACTTAACGCTGTCATCCATACGAGAGAAAATTATATGATTATTCATTCGAACACTATTATACCTCTCAAGCAACATGTTACAGAAAGCGTCAATCACGTAAACATCAGAACTTCCCATTTAAACAAAGAAGACTCGACCAACCTAATTAAAACCATTAAGAATTACCCTAACCTCTTTTCCGACCCAGACGAAAAACTGACCTATACAACTACAGTAAAAGGGGAAATTCGTACCGTAAGCTCCGAACCAATTTACTCCAAATCATACCCCTACCCGAGAGCATTAAGGGAAGAAGTCGACAAGCAAATTAGCAAGTTACTCGAAGATGGTATCATTAGACCATCCAAGTCACCATACAACTCGCCGGTTTGGATCGTCCCCAAAAAAATGGACGCATCTATGGAAAAAAAGTATCGTCTCGTGATCGACTACAGGAAGTTAAATTCAGTTACTGTCGCAGACAGATATCCAATTCCTGAGATCAACGAAGTTCTCGCCAACCTTGGTAACAATAGTTGGTTTACGATAATCGACTTAAAGAGCGGATTTCATCAGATCCTACTAAAGGAATCTGACATCGAGAAAACCGCATTCTCAGTGAATAACGGTAAATTCGAATGCACACGTCTCCCTTTTGGCCTCAAGAACGCCCCAGCTATTTTCCAGAGAACTCTTGACGACATTTTAAGAGTGCACATTGGGAAACGTTGCTATGTGTACATCGATGACATTGTCATCTTTTCCAAAAACAAAACCGAACATCTGAATAATCCCAGTGCCGTATTTGAGACATTAGATCGTGCCAACATGAAGATCCAGTTGGACAAATGCGAATTTTTCCAAGAAGAAATCGAGTTTTTAGGATTTCTCATAGGTAAAAACGGCATTAAGACCAATCCAAAGAAAGTGCAGGCCATTGCTAAACTACCAGTCCCCAAAACTCTTAAAGATTTACGCTCATTTTTAGGTATGTCAGGCTATTATCGCCGCTTTATTAAAGATTATGCGAAAATAGCGAAACCCCTGACATACCTTTTAAGAGGGGAAGAGGGACGAGTGTCCAAACACCTTTCTAAAAACTATGTCATTGAATTCGATACGGATGCGTTAAACTCTTTCCAAAAAATTAAAGAATCATTAGTATCGCAGGAAGTCGCACTAAATTACCCAGATTTCAACAAAGAATTTGAGCTTACAACGGACGCGTCAAACTATGCCATAGGCGCTGTCTTATCCCAAGACAACAAACCAATTACATTTTTATCAAGGACACTAACTACAACCGAATTACAATTACAATTACAACCATTACGCCACTAACGAGAAGGAGATGCTCGTAATCATTTGGGCTCTCAACTCGCTTAGGAATTTCCTATACGGATCAAAAAAGGTAAAAATTTATACGGACCACCAACCACTAACGTACGCCCTCAGCAACAAGAACACCAACCATAAAATGAAGAGATGGAAATCTATCCTGGAAGAATACAATTACGAATTGAAGTACAAACCGGGGAAGACGAACATAGTTGCTGACGCCTTATCACGACTTCCACAAATGACAGAGGTAAATTCGATGACAATGACAGTACACAGCGACGATAGTTCTTCGCACAATTTGATCCCAACAGTTGAAACTCCCATAACGTCTTCCGTAATCAACTTATTCTTAAAACCGGAGACGAAACTAGCCATCAATTCCTTATTCCATTTCCAACCTACCATAGGCATATTTTTATCCAACCCAATTACACAAACACAGACATCATCAACATATTCAAAAAATTCCTCAACCCCAGCACCATAAACGGTCTATGCACAAAAGAAGAAATTATGGGTCAAATACAAAATATTTACCCACTTCACTTTGCTAGTTTCAAAGTCAGATTTACACAATCAACGGTCGAAGATGTTGCTGATGAAAGCGAACAAGAAGAAAAAATTTTAAAAATTCATCGCAGAGCGCATCGTAACCCAGATGAAAACCGTAAGCAACTACTTGAACATTTTTACTTTCCAAAAATGGCAGCAAAGAAAAGATTAAAAGATTAGTTAAAAATTGCCGAACTTGTAAAGAAAATAAATATGAAAGACACCCCAACAAACCTACCCTTGAACCAACCCCTATCCCGAAATATCCTGGCCACACAGTACACCTGGACATTTTCTCGACAGAAAAAGTTTTGGTTCTGACAGCCCTATGTAAACTGACGAGGTTCGCAAAAACTAAAATAATCCAATCAAGAGCTATTACTGACATTAGGCAACCACTTCGAGAAATACTATTCTCATTCGGCGTTCCTGAAAACATAGTTATCGACAATGAGCTAGCACTTAAATCGGCAACTATTACATCCATGATCAAAGACGAATTAGGTATACACATCCATAAAACACCACCGTACAAAAGTGAGGTAAATGGACAAATTGAGCGGTTTCATTCCACTCTTTCTGAGATTATGCGATGCATCAAAGCCGAACAGACCCCTTGCTCCTTTGAAGAGCTACTCGAAAATGCGACAAATGAATATAACTTTACAGTCCACTCAACCACTGGTAAAAAACCAGTTGAACTCTTTCTTGGCCGATCGTCCAATATAACCCCCGAAGAATATGAAAACAACCGCCAACAAAATATAGACAAAATTATACAAAAACAACAAAAAGACATGAAGTTCCACAATAAAAAACGAAAACCACATAAAAATTACAATCCAGGAGATGTAATCTTCGTTAAACATAACAAAAGATTAGGTTCGAAACTAACGTTTAGATACAGACAAGAAAAAGTAAAAGAAAATAAAAATACAACCGTTATAACCGAGTCTGGTAAAACAATCCACAAAAGTCATATTAGAAACTAACATTTAAACTATCTTCCATTCCAGGCATATGCTCCATAATGCAGCAACAGAACTCCAAATCTTAGACTTCTCAAACTCTCAGTTTGTATCCTTACATACGGGACAAGTCAAAATACAGAACAGAAATTTAAAACTAATTCACGAAATTGACCTCGACCAATACGACAAATTTCTGACCAACATCGCCCCAACGTTTGAACTCAACTCAACTGTTAACGATCCTTTGTTTCCCTTCCTATCCCACGAGTATCAACAAATTCAAAATTTAATCCATAACTTGAAGCCACACAATGTAAAAAGATCCATAAATTTTATAGGCACAGCGTGGAAATGGATTGCAGGCAATCCTGACCACGACGATTATGTAACAATAAAAAAGAAAATGAATAACATCCTTGTCAATACAAATACACAAGTTGTAATCAATAAATTATACTACGAGAGAATTAACAATATCACAAAAATTACAAACGAAATAGAAAAAATGTTAAAAGAGAATAAAAGTTTCAACACAATAATTATATCCGAAATACAATATAAATTTAAAATTATAAAAGAGGAATTAGAAAACTTTATCTTAGCCATTCATTGGGCACAACTGGGAATTGTAAATTCACTTATTTTGTCTAAAAAAAAGATAAGCCTAGCCGTAAATTACACTAAGTAAAGAACACATTCCTTTTACCACTATTGAAGAAGCTTTGAATTTTTCCGAAATTAAAATTATAACAAATTCCGTTTCAATTTTATATATAGTAAATATTCCTATAACGAATTCTTATATTTATGAAAAAATTCTTATTAAACCTGTCAAAAGAAATGACGTTACCATAGAAACACGTTATAATTAAATCATAACAAATGAAGAAGAAGTGTTTGGATTAATTGATAAATGTAAGCCAATTAATTTTATTTCAATTTGTAAAAGAAAAAATCTAGTTAATCTTGTGAACTCCACATGCATTCCAAATCTATTAAGAAGTAAATTAGCATCATGCAACATTGTCAGCGGTCAACACATCCCAACAATTGACGAGATAACACATGGTATTATTCTTCTCAATAGCTTCAATGGAACCCTCCAAACTGAATCAACTTCCCGGAATCTTAGTGGTACCTTTCTTATCAAATACGACAACACCAATCTCACCATCAATGACCGAATATTTACTTCAGAGAAAGTACCAACTCACACCATCCTCCCAGCGATTCTACAACAATCCCCAATAGAAAAGGAATACCACAAGATATTATCACTCGAGATGATGCACGAGCTCCACATTAATAATACGAAAGAAATCCAGTTGCTCCAATCGGAAAAAGAAACGCAAATGTTTACTACAATTACTTTCATGGGAATCCTCTTAACCATTTTGATAAGCTACAAACTTTTAAATACAAGAAGAAATACAAAGTTCATCATTCAGCAACAGGAGATGAAGAACATCCACATCCCTCCAGAACCAGAAGTAGCACCTACTTCAAATTCACATACCTTTCCGCAAACAAAGTTCAATGACGTACCATACTTCTAAGCGATTGAGGACCATCGCATTTAAAGGTGGAAGAATTAACATAAAACAAATCAACTTTGCGAATCAGCAGGAATTAACACAAAACGAATCAACCTTGCGAATCAGCAGGTTATTCACTTAACCCAATTTCCGTTCCCACGAGTCGACAGACAAATTCATATTGCAACATCGAAATTCTTAGAAATAAGTTCAGCACTTTGACAACAGCGAAAATAAACGAAAAAATGCAAAATATTCCCCTCGAAATTATTTAGGTAGTAGGTAGGTACATATTTGGAAAACAAGAAATACATTTTTGTTCAAGATTCTCTAACGAGTCTAAAAATTCTTGATTGGGCCGTGTCAATTTCGCATCTTCATATTCTTTAAAATCTGTAAAAAGGGAGGAAACGTTATGTTGCGGACTCAATTTTAACTCACACTTGTGGTTTAGGCGGTATTTTTTTAAAATATAACCTGCGAAATAGTAGAATGCATTATCAACACCAAAGTTCACAGTTTTATAATCAGGTTCAGTTGTGAAAGCTTAAACTAAATTGTCCTTATTTTGTTTTTATGGTTCCATCTGCACTTCAATGTCTGGAAGTTCCATGTTTTTGATTAAGAGGAACATGTTGAAATATTAAGAAAATATAATTCATCAATTTTATGTTATTTTACACTCAGTGTTCTTTATTACCTTCTGTTATATTGGAAATATTTTTCAAAATTTCCATATTAGGTGTTGCCGACCGTTTTAAGCGCATCATTGGCTTGGCATACATGTCTTTCGAGAAATGTCTTTCGCAGATCCTAGAATCCCTCGACAATTTTTCATGTATTAAGTGTTGTTTGTTTATGCAGTTCAACCACTTTTATTTTCTAAAAAAAAAATTAAGAAATACAACACAGATTTATATTCGTTCTTGCCCGATCTATAACTTATATTTCTTACCTCTCACTATTATCCGGTATTTTGAAATATTTAACTCCAACATTTTCTTTCTCCTCTCGCCCACATGCCAAACATTTAAAATAATGTTTTCCCATTATTTTATTTAGAGTTTTTAAACTATGCAAACTTGCACTTCAACTTCACTATTTCACTACTTTTAATTGTTTGCCACACGCGCATACACGGAACGCCTTTTCTTTCGTCAATTGATGATATAGAACGACTGATAACAATCCAACTCCGGCCCGCCTTTAAAAATACTTGCGAAAAAAATGTAAACAATCCCCTCTACAGCCAACCTAAGTAATTAGTGTGAACATCTTCTATGAAATACCTAAAAAGTGCGGCAATAAAACTTAAAATCATAAAAAAAATGGTTATTAACTAAGTCGTAGCAAAGCAAAAGGGTTGAATTTCGTGATATAGAATGAAACATTTCTTTTTCATGTCCATAAAAAAGACCATTTAATCAATAACCAATGGCAAAAAATGCAAATATTACCAATTCTACAAGCAAAGCTGGCAACCTGATTATATTAATTCATACTGCAATGAGAGAGAATACTAATATACTGACAGTCACTCCGGCCCGCCTTTAAAAATGCTTTATGAAAAAACCCACAATCGTTCGTCGTACGCAGCAAGCCCCATGTAGTGGTTCAGGTAAAATGTGCTGTGTACCCTTTTCTTCTCAAGCAGTCGTTGTATTCAGGTAAAAATGATTCCTTCGACCTGCTTCCACTTATTGTACGATTTTTTCTGCATTTTGCTTTGTGGTAGTAGCAAATGCATATGTAGAGAGAGTGTCCCTACTCATTAATGGATATACTCTGAAACCGGATTCCATGTAAAGGCACTGGAGAATAGTCAGCGGAAGAAATTTGGTCAAATCAAAAACCAAATTTGTCTATATGCTGAAAGTGTTTGGATGTAGAGCGTTTGCACATGTACCAGCTATGAGTCGTGGAAAGTTGGAAAACAAATCAGTCGATTGCATTTTCATCGGGTATGCTTCTGACGCCAAGGCATATAGGCTCTACGACAAACAGTTGAAGCCGGTCATTGTAAGCAGAGACGTAACATTCTTGTAATCAAATAATATGAATCAGGTAAATGATTTTGAAATAGAAAAATCTAATAATTTTTTTTTGGAATACTCCGAAGATGATAAAGGCATTTGTGAATCGGAGGAGGATGTGTATGCTGACTTTCAATATATAGATGATCCACAAACAACTAGCTCACCGTCATGTCGGAGTGATTCGCAAGTTTTTGATTTATCGAATCAGCAAACAGTTGATGATACATATACTTCAACCACTGATGATAGTATTGGCTGCGTGTGACAACCATGCCATTCAATTGATGAAATTGAGTTGATCCAGCACATTGAACCTCGCCAGATGTCAACTCGCAATCAAGGAAAGCCAAATTTGCATTTGCTATCTTTCTAAGCGATCCAACAACATACCAAAGGGCCATTGCTAGCGAGAGCGCTGATTCATGGAAGAGGAGTTCAACTCGCTACAGCAAAACAATACCTGGAAGTAAGTCGAGCTGCCCCAGGACAAATCACTAATCAAATGTAAGTGTAGACGAAAGTGATACATTCACACAAAAGTTAATTGATAATGCAATAATTAAACGGAAGGGTCGCTATGAAGTCGCTTTGCCGATCGATTGGTTGTTAGTTGGTATACTAATACTGATGAATTGGTCGTCGACGTTAATCCCGTCGTAAATAGAAATGTTTTTTTCAAAACGAAACCCACAAATCGCTTCGTGTTGCAGATAATATCTAGTGTTTTCGACCCTTTGGGTTTTTTTTTCGGGCCGTTCTTAATCAATTTTAAAATGCACTTTCAAAACATTTGTAGAAGAAAGCTGTAGTGGGATGAGGAGTTACCACCCGATCTGGTGAGGATATGGAATTTATTTGCTACCGGTTTTGCTGAACTGAAACATGTGTCGATTCCGCGACGTGCCTTTGATGGTAGTAATGCCGTCGTGAAGGAACTTCATCTATTTGCGGATGCCAGTCTAAGCGGGTATGGTGTCGTCGCATTATATAAGAATGGTTGATGAGAAAGGAGTGAAAGCGACAGTGAGATTTTTCTGTGTGAAGAATCGAGTTGCTCCCACCATGGAGGTAGAAGTTTAAAATGAGCTGACTCTTCCTCGACTGGAACTTACCGCCGCGCTGATAGCCGCTAGGTTATGCTCGTATCTGGTAGATAAATTGAATGTGACCTTCGATCGGATTTCTCTTTGAACGGATTCACAAATAACATTTTGCTTGATTAATAGTGATACAGGAAGGAAGTGGAAGCCGTACGTAGCAAACCGAGTTAACGAAATACGAAAATTAACTACCAGATTCGAATGGAGACCCTAGAAAAGATAATCCGGCTGATTTGTTAACTAGGGGTGTCACTTCAAAATTCTTAGCCACTTGTGATAAGTGGATACACCGGCCTGCTGGGCCGATGTGTGGAAGCGAATACTGGCCAATTGATAACAGTCAACTAGATTTATCTAACTCTTTTATCTCTTTACAGGTGACTGTTGATTATATGAATCCCGCCTCCGATGAAAAAACTCTTACAACCTGAACGCTTAAGTAGTTGGAATAATTTGTTACGATTGACTGCATTTGTAATGGAATTCATACGTCTTCTGAGAAAGATGCCCGTTCAACGAAAGGACGGTATCATAACGGCTCAGGAAATTCCTTAAATGCAGCTTTGGACGAGAAGTGGATATTGCGGGTCAGCAGTCGCCTGAGAGATACGGAACAAGAAGATAATAAGCCATAATAATAATAAGCAAGCGCTTGTCAGCTCTCCCTGGATCGCAGCCCTTTGTTCCTCTCCCTCGCGACAGGATGCTCTCTCGAAAACCCTTTGTCATGACCGGAGTGGACTACGCAGGGCCTCTTTATGTCCGCAACCCAGTCAATAATGAATCATCTAAGGTGTATATTCTCTTGTTAACATGCGGCTCGATCATTTGGAGCTGGTGACAGACTTTTCTGCGGAATGTTGGTTGCTCGCGTTACGACGTTTTTTCGCCAGAAAGGGAAAACCAAGTGTTAGTCAGGAGCATAAAAATGGTTTTGAAATTGACTATTGGCCGAACTCTGATGAACTTTTAAGAGCTTCAAACATTGTTGACGGAAGTTGAAAGTGTTATCAACTCCAGACCATTGATGTATATTTCGGACGATCCCCGAGATCTTAATCCTTTAACGCCTTCCGATTTCTTTACAGGCGCCTCCTACTATTCCGGAAGCTCTCCAAGGTTAAAGATTATAGGATCATTTTGGAAACGTTGGAAGCTGGAATATCTCCATCAGTTACGTACACTTCGCCAATACTAGACTGGGAAGTCTTCATCATCCATTCAACCCATTGATGTTGTCATAGTAGAGTTGCGCGAAATAGTTCCAATGAAGGAACGAACGTGGAACGATTCTTTTTTGAAAGGGAACTAGTTCCCGAAAACATGTCCGTGGAACTATGTAGTTCCATTAAGCAATAGAATTTTTCCATTTTTTCGTTAATGGAAATAGGAAAGGAAAGGGTTGAAAGAGTGTGGAACTATTTATATATGTAAATGCCGATTCAGAAAGAAATAATAATCGTCGACTTGCTTCTCACAACCTTTTTATTAGCGAAAATAAAAAAACAAATACATTTCATTTAATTTCAGAAAAATAACGATTCCTTATATTAACAAAATAACAAAAAATGGAATATGTATAGAAAATTTAAGTTAACAAATGAAATAGAATTTCGACATGAATTGAAAGAATTCAATGGAGAGGAACTGCTAACGCAAAAGAATATGATGAAACGGATATGGAACTGTTAACATATCATTTATGCATATCAATGAATGCGAACACGAATTTCTTTCTTTCCTCTTTCTTAGCACATACATGAATAGTTCCAATTCCGGAGGCACAGGTATACACACCAACACCACGCGGTTCAATTCCATTGAAGAGCGAAAGAGTGAATTTCGCCATAGTTTTGCCATGCATGTGCGACTATGCATGCATGCGTCTAGTGCTGAATTGGTTATCCCTACGTATGTTTCTTTTCTTTCGTTCACATTCATTTTCCCCTGTGAAATCGGAACTATATCGAACATGGTTGGACATGCTTATTTGTAGTTAACGGAGACATAGGAAATGTCTCCGACATGGGACATAGTTCAAACAACTATACATGTCCGGAACTACCCAACTCTATGTCATAGTGCATGATCTGTCGCTGTCGAAAACACTCTGGAAATTGGCCACTGTTGAAGAAATTTTTCCTGGACGTGATAACAGTGGTACCAAGCTCCGAAGACCAGTTCAGTTGCTGTATTCCCTAGAGGTTCATTAATTTCCGCGCCGGAGGGTGTAGAAATGTCTTCTTATTTTGCCTTATATATTATCTTATTACACATAATATTCTTTCACTCTTATATTATCTACCAAGTTGTATATTACTTAAATAATATTTTGCTCTTAAATGTTGTATATAATACCTACTCTCTTTAAGAAATGTATAAAAAGCTCGTGTCGAAATGCAAAAACGCCAAGTTCTATTTCAAACATTAAGTATTAAATAATAAACGCCAATTCGAATTGTGTACAATATCATCTCCCGGGTCTTTTTCGTTCTTTTTTTTAAGAATCTTCAATAGTATATTTTTTATATCAGAAATCGACCATATCTCACGTACAACAATCTTCGATATTTTTCTTGTTTTATTTTAAATAAGCGCAAAAGCGATATCTAGATATCGGAAAAATACGCCGCTTTTAAAATAAGTTTTACTCATTACACATTTTAGTAAGTCACTACGAACATTTAGAGCAAACAATTTATGCAGAAAAATGTAAGTTTTCATAGGAACATTATTGAAACGGAAATGGTTGATTCACACCGCGCAGACACATATTCCCCGAATTAAAATTATATATGGCTGGGTTAGGTTAGGTTAAGTGTGGTTGTGAGATCATCACAAAAGATGGGCCCTTCGCCATCCCCAGGTAAACATTACGGTTAAAAACCTAAACCAAATCGCCCAAACAATCAATTTCTCTATAGAATTTAATTGTTTTTGCAAAATTGTTTGGTTCCTCAAACTAACATCCTCTAAGTTGTTAAAGAAGTACCTGCCTAGGTGCTTCCTTCTACTCCGAGCAATTGCTTGACACTCACAAAAAAGGTGGGAGATATCTTCCGTGATCTATCCGTATTAGCTAAGCCTAGTCTCATGGCATGCTTCCTTAGAAGGCAGTGTCCAGAGAGAATTCCCATCGTTAATCGTAACTTTGTTTTATTGAGATTTAGGAATTCTTAAGATTTCTTCCGATTTAAAACGGGCCACATTGCCTTTGAGACCCTCTGCCCTTCTATAGCCGTGACCATCTGATGGCTGCTTTATTGGAGCTTTTCTCGAGGACAACCCTTCTAGCAACGGCCATAGGTGGTATGATACCCTTA
This sequence comes from Cheilosia vulpina, assembly GCA_916610125.1. Taxonomy (NCBI): domain Eukaryota; kingdom Metazoa; phylum Arthropoda; class Insecta; order Diptera; family Syrphidae; genus Cheilosia; species Cheilosia vulpina. The sequence goes on along the minus strand of OU744276.1, from coordinate 51,774,768 downwards.
ATCATTGTATTTAGTGGGAGCTCCGCTCCTTCCTTAGCCAGAACGTCGGCATTGTCGTTACCCTCAATATCAGAATGCCCTGGTACCCAACACAATCTGACATGGTTCTGCGAACATAATGCATTAAGCATTGTGCGGCAATTCCTGACTAGTTCAGATTTGGTGGTATATGATTCTAGCTCTTTAAACGCAGCCAATGTATATGGCGATATTATTATCTGATATCCATCTCATCTCAAGTACCTCTGCAGCTTTGAGTACGGCCAGAATCTCTGCATGTGAACGGAAGTCTCAGGGCCATGTGTAGGTCCAACTCGATGGAGTATATGCCTGACCCTGTACCCTTACCGGTCTTGGAACCTTCGTATATATTGAGATCTCATTGTCCCTCGAGACTAAGTTCCTATTTCCAGCAGGAAAGCTTTCAGTGCAGCCGTTGGTGTGGGCGCAAAGCACCTGTAACGGCAGGCTGTTCGTTGTACCCAGGTCAACATATCCCGTACATACTTCTTGTTCGTGGAATTCCACCAGACAAGAGCCCCATAAGTAATTATGGGCCTTGCTACCATTATGTATAGCCAATATAACATTGACGGCCTAGTGCTCCATTTCTTTCCTACTGTCCGCTTACAGATGAACAGAGCATTGTGAGCCTTACGGACTCTCTCCTGGACGTTAAGTTTCCAATTTAGTTCCCTGTCTAATACCGTTCCAAGATATTTTGCACTCTCCGAGGGGATGGTATCTTGTATTTTGTACTAAATAGTACGAGTTCCATTTTCTCCGGGTTGACTCGTGGTCCACACCCTTCGGCTCATATTCTGAGCGTATTGAGGACTGTTTCTATAAGTTCACTTGTCGTATCTACGAATTTTCCTTGGACAATGATAACTATGTTATCCGCGTAGGCAGTGACGCTGAATCCTGCATTATTTAGTATAAATGTCAATAAGCCTTTCAAGTGTCTTGAAGAGAAAAGACGACAGACTAATAGGTGTGAAGTATTTCGCTAAAGTATGACTTGGTTTACCCGCTTTAGGTATAAAGACCACTCGTACTTCTCCCTACGCCCTAGGTTAGGTTAGGTTTGTGGACCGGCGTAGAACTCGCCGCGCCACATTCAGATCAAAGTTGATTCATTGTGATACGCGTAGGGGGTAGAGGTTTATCCCTTAGCCGTAGTGACCTATACTGTGAGCCTTGTAGTAATTAAAAGTTTACTTACTGTGTGTCGTTGTATACAAACCATCCTGATGATTGGATGAAGTTCTGGTTATGGAAGAAGTATCTTCCTAGGAAGTTCCTGGAGTGTTGGAGACCTGGACAGTGGCGTAGGAAATGTGTTGTATTCTCTATAACTTCGTCGCCGCAGCCTCTGCAAAGCTCTTCTTGGGTCAGTCGCATTTTCTTCATGTGGTATCGCAGGGTGTTGTGTCTCCTGGGGATACCTAGAAGCGTAGATAGACCTTTCAGATTATTCCGAATAATTCTCTCTGTTCTGGGTTTGCAAAAAGATGGCCATAGTTTTCCTGTGTTGGCGCACATATCCATTGATATCCACCTGGCATTCGCCTCATCTATGGTCTTCTTCCCCGCTTCTAGCTTCAGAGCGGGATATGCACAGAGTGGCCTGTTTGTTCTTGTGCATTAGCCGAACCTTGTTGTGCTAGTTCATCCGCCTTCTCGTTTCCTGAATGCCTTCATGTCCAGGGACCCAGCACAGTGATACCTTGTTCTGTGCTCCAAGAGCTTTGAGCTCTTCGCAACAGCCCTTCAAAAGCTTCGATTTTATAACATCGACAGTTAAGTTAATAGCTGCCTGGATGTCGATAAAGAAGGTGATACAATCCGGAGGAATTACCTTTATCGCAGACTCACGGGCAGCCATTGTCACTGCCATGACTTCCGCTTGGAATACACTGCAATGGTCTGGGAGGCGTAGTCATGTTGAGATGCCCAGCGGTTCAGGGTATATGCATGACCCCACCCCTTTGCCCATTTTTGATCCGTCTATGTTTCCCTGCTGGGGTAGGCGCTAGAGAAGGGTCTCATAAATTCTAAACATGGAGTGATCTAATCCGTGTTAGGTACATTGCCAAAGTATCTATGCAGGATCGTTGAGTAACCCTTCTGATCTTCTTTCCAGTCTATTGTTTGGCTAATTCTCATGTCACTTGTTACTGCCACTGATTCCACAAAGATATCTAGCGGGATCAGGTTGAGGATAGCCTGAAGTTGACCTTATCGCGCTGGTGACTCCGATGCAAGCTAATCTTTGCACCTTTTACTACAGGAGTAGAATGCTATTGTGGCTTTCTTCATTCTTTCGTCTATATTCATTTTCCAGTTTAGTTTCGTATCTGGTATAAGTCCAAGGTACTTAGCGTTGTCAGGGTTCTGAGGGGTGTACCGCCGACAGAAGGCATGACAAACTGCGGGATTTTTTAGTGAACAATACTAGTTCTGTCTTCTGGGGGTTGACTGATAGATCGCATTTCCTGGTCCAGGAATGAAGGATGGAAAGGGCTCCATTTAATAGCTCGGCTAGTGTTGGCAGAAATCTGCCGGTAGCCATTAGCACAACGTCGTCAGCGTAGGCAATTATTCTGCGCCCGGTATGTCTAAGTTTCATAAGTGCCTCATTTAAGACAATAACCCAAAGTATTGGGGAGATAAGTGCTCCCTAGGTGTTTCTCAAGTCTGGATCCTCCAAGTTCAGCTACTAGGTGTCTAGCCTTAAGTACGTTGACAATCCAGTTGATGACAGTAGTGTCAACATTGAGTTTACTTAGTGTTCTGCATATGGCGTCCCTAATGTCTAAGAATGCCGCTAAGGTGTACTCTTTAAGTACCAGTGATTTTTCTATTACACTTATAGCACAGTGTAGCGCTGTTTCAAGCCTTTTTGCTTTTGTGTAAGCATACTGGGCTTGAGATAGATCTTCCGGGCGTAAATTGCTACGAGGGAGTCCCCTCCATTCAAGCCGTACCACGGTCTGGTCTAAGTTGCTGTGGGTAGATAGAATTAATAAGTTAATATTTCTCCTAGCTACAATACACGTTCTGTTCTAAATGACCGCGTTTTGCGGTTCAATGTGGTACGTAGCTAGGTCCTTGTGACTTAGCCCATATATTTTGTCACTGGATACCCATGGCTCTTGCACCAAAGCTATATCTATGTTTCAATCACCTAGGAGATAAACGAGGTTAGAGTTAGCTGCTATGCTATGGTGTAGGTTAATCTGTACTACTTTCATGTTTTGCTTACCTTATTTTCTACCTTCCTCGCTTTCTCCGCTCGTTCCGTGTAGGGTCGCACGGGTAATTCCAGTGCGAACTTTGTTGTTGAATCACTTCAGCAACGGCATCGACTTGAGGTTTAGTAGAACCACAATTTCACTGCCAGCCTCGGAGTATTCACCTACTTCGAGCACTTCCCAGTTCTCACTGCAGAGTTCCGGGTTTAAATGCCGAAGGTTACTTTTATGCTCTCCCTAGGGATATGAGCTCCGAGCATCGAAATAATGCCTTTGGGTCTGGTAGGTCCTTCTTACCGACAAGTCGTAAGTCGAAATTTGCCCGCGGAGCCCGTGTATTTCAACGAATTCTTTCAACCGTTCAACCAGTTTAGAGTAAACTCGCTATCGCACGACAGGAGTTTGAAACCTTTGAAGGTCGTGAGTTGCTCTAAGTGGGGGGATTTATCCTCATTGTTAACAATGGAGTCGTTAACGCCATCCAAGGTGTGCATCTCAATGAGCCTCATTTGATCACTGTCTAGTTTGCGGTCCAGTTTGTTGAAATCTACAACCGCCGCCTGGAGTTTGGTTATTGCGACCCTAAGTCCTTTTCCAATTCGTAAACTATAAAAAAAAAATCCGACGGCTACCCTCCTTCTCTCTCTTACGAAAATGTCTCATCCACCGACCCACATACCATTCCGAACTTTTTCGACACATTTTTTAAGCAATCGTTTGCCGATAACTCCTTCGCACCTGACCCCTCCTAATTTAGCTACCTATCTAACTTTTCTCTCGGCTGCTTTCTCTCTCAAACTGTTGATCCTTCACTTGTTATAAATAAGTTACAAAAGCTCAAGAAGCGTTCTTCCAATCTCTCGCTCCCCCTTTCTAGTCTGTTCCGTCTATCTCTTTTAAAAGGAGAATTTCCCCAGATTTGGAAGACTTCGTTCATAACTCCGATACACAAAAGGAACAAAAAATTAAGTTACTAATAAACGCCCAATTGCTATCTCATATACCCTAACTTTTTGAAAGTATTTTATACGAAGTCTTAAGCTTTAAGTGCAAGTGTCTTATTTCGCCCCACCAACATGACTTTCTGAAAGGTAGATCAACAACTACAAATCTCGTTGATTATGTATCCCTTGCCCTATCAGCCTTAGAGAGTGGCAACGAAGTCGACGTTATTGCAACTGACTTCAGTAAGGCCTTTGACAAAATATCCCATAAATTAATCCTTTTCAAATTGTCTGCTCTTGGCTTTGAACCTGTAAAATTGATAACTTCCTACTTAGAAAACCGCTTTTATAGTGTTCGCTTCAGGTCTGTCCTATCGGTCCCTTTCTTGGCAACATATGACGTACCCCAAGGCAGCCATCTAGGTTCCCTTCTTTTCATGCTAACGATAAACGACCTTGAAATGGTCATTCAGGACTCAGCACTTTCTCTCTATGCTGACGATACCAAATTTTTCATATCCATTTCCTCACAACATGACTCCAACCTGCTTCAAATAGACCTACATAATTTTTCCACCTGGTGCCTCAAAAACAACTTAGAACTCAATGTCATCAAATGGCAATCTATTACCCTCTAACGTAAGTGCAACAAGTCTCCTCCTCAAACTTACCTTCTCCATGGTCAACCTATATCCATCGCTCAATATATTCGCGACCTTGGCGTATTATGCGACAGGGAACTTCATTTCCGCTCGCATATAGATGAGATAATTCTTAAAACAAACTCATCACTTGGCTTTTTTGAAAGATGGTCCAAAGAATTCTCCCACCCGTACGTGAACAGATCTCTTTACGTCACATTTGTTCGCCCCTTGCTTGAATACGCTAGCCAAGTATGGTCTCCCTTTCAACGTGTCCATATAGACAATATCGAGAGCATCCAACGTCGTTTTCTTCGATTTGCTCTTGGGGACTGTAACGATTCTTTTATCGTTATGTAGTGTGACAGACCAAGATTCTTGTATCTTGACCACCTGAAACTCGATCTCCTTCACCACTCTCCTTATCTTTAAGTCTTTTCATGTCTTATTTTAAAGTGTCTTAGATTTAAGCTGTTACCTTAAGCCTAAATGTTAATTTTAGCTTGTATTAAGCCAAATATATGGGGGTATTGCCCCACTAAAACTATTGTGTTGCTACACCAGAACACCCAATTGAGAGATAAAAAAATAATTCATTTGAACGGTTCAACTGTTTAACAATATCTCCTCTCGAGTTTTTAATTGGGCAATATTTATACAGAATAAATGCTTAGCCTAGCATTTAACATTGAATATGACTTATTACTTAAAAGTGCTTACGTGCATAAAAATGCTAAAGGTAAATCGTGGGAAAAGAAAAAGGTATTAGGTTCTAAATGAAGCGTGTGTGGTGCAATACGAGATACTAACAACAGTGCGTCTATAATAGGAGTTGATCTGTCTGCTGATATTGGTTACATAATGATGAAGTGCTGGCAACCGTGTCACGTTGCTATTTTATATGCGATGAGCTTGAAGCGTTTAGTAGTTTTGCGTCTCAATAATTTTTAATCTGCATGTTGACAACGATGGTATATTATTGAGCAGGTTGATTTGGCACAAGCTGACATTTGATCCTCGGCGTTAGATGGGATGGTATTGGGTGCGCAGATACCTTTCGTTCGTCATAATGGTGCATAATGAAAAGTCATCGTTTGATAATGGATAGTACTCATCTTGGTGAGCTTTTACTGCGATATATGTGGCTGATAGTTCTATGGCGATAAGAGTATTGTTTATAATCGCTTTATCTTGGAATGATCCCCTTATCTTACCTCCCTATCAAGACCGTCTCAAACTTATTAACCTCAATACCCTTGAGGGTATGGACGTAGCAGACATTCTCTTCACCCACCGTCTGCTGTCAGCCTTCATCGACTGTACGTCTCTTTTCAACTCTATCTCCTTTAACACTAATCCTCGTAATCTTCGTTGTCCTCGTCTCTTCTATGTACCAATTCACCGCACCTCATATGGCTCAAACGAACTAATTTCCCGATTGCTGCGAAAGGTTAATTCAAACCTTACTGTCTTTGACTTCAACCGCAGTAGTTCTTCCCTTAAAACTGACCTAAGGACTAATAATTAGGGCTTAAGACTCAGGAAGGTGAACCTGAGTTTTAAGCCCTAATTATTAGTCCTAGTTTTAAGTAGTTTTAAGTTAGTCACTGTAATAGCTTGTAATAAGCCAAATAAATGGGGGTTTTGCCCCCACCAAAATTAAACAAAATTTGCGGTGGCTGTCGGCTTGGCTTTCTTGCTAGCTTTCTTCGATGGTGACAGCGATGTTGTGTCGTCATGCCTACCTCTCTTTGAACTTACCGTCAGCGCTACGGATGCAGTCTTGTCGACTCCATCCGTATTAGCTGGCGGTCGCTTAAGTCTGTCCGCGACTGAGGTGGATAGCTGTAGGCTTTCCCTCCTCGTCTCAAACAGTCTACCAGCCGTTCGCCAAGTCATCCCTGTATGGTATCCCCTCTCCGTAGAAGTTCGTCGGTCACGTGGGTCTGGAACCAATTTGGAGCAGCTTGATTCTTGCGAGATCGAGTCGGTTGCTTTTGTTGAGCTCCTCTATCAGTACTAACTACTGTCGTGTAACTACATACCGTAGCGCTTCTGGTGTCGACTGGGCTGCTGTCACCTGGCGCTGTGGATTCCTGCGGCTTAGCCTCAAGAGAGTAGCTAAGGCTTGTCTCCTTCGGGTTAGCTGCCGTGTCTTCACAGCTGCTTGCCTGAGGTTCATCCCCACTCGACTGCGGGACAGCCCCGGCATTCGTCGAGGAAGGTGAATCTTTGGTCGGCTTCAGCGTCTCTAAAGAGCGGGTTTCTAACTCCGGGCTCACTGATACGATCGCCTTGGATCCTGATTGCCGAAGGCTTGTCATATATTTAGGTGGTCCCATCAGAGTACTCACACGTGAGTTATCCACAGGGGCTGAATCCGCCACTATCGAGCTCTGCGACGAGCTCCTGAAGATAAGGTCTTGCGTTATGGAGCCTTTTCCTGTTGTTTTAGGACAGTTCCACCCACTTCTTCGTACCCAGTCTCTTGGTTAGTTGAATAGTGCGAGAGGGATGAACTGGCAATGGAACAAGTGTCGCTTGATTCTGGAACAAGCTTTTCTAGATTAGCAGTTTTCTTTGCTTTATTTTGGTTCATTTTGGTACCACGAGTAATATGTCCGGTAGGTTAGAGGAATTAGATTAAAATTAGGGGTCCCCAGGTATCTAAAGTTTGCGCTATCGACTGAGCACGCCCCCAGCCACGCAGGCCTCGATGCGTCGTATTTTTCCTTGGGATCTCCTGTACGAAGAAAAACCCCACTCTGACAGGCTGTAACACGGAAAAACATTTGTCTGAAACGCAGAACAGATGTATTTTTCTCTCTCAGCAAATCTCTGGGTGGGCCTTCTAAGAGAAAAGTATTGGTTTGGTCCGCGATAGGGCTTTCACGGCGAAACATTTACTGCTGTGACCCTAAAACCTCGAATGCGAACGTATCGTCCGACGCCCCCCTATCTGCCACCTGGCGTCGCGTCTGGTAGGGAACCACCCCCACGCCCTAGGTAAATAGCCATAGCAGGCAGTGCATACAAATATTACCGATCAAATCCGTAACTGTACTTGGAGAACGGAACGAAGGTCTTGATGGCCCAACGCAGTTTCTTCCAAGTAATGATATTGTCAACAATTGTTCCATAATTGAGGCTGGGACCTCTTGGTTGGCTTTTTGGGCGAGCAAACTTTTTCATAACCTATGTTCATAATCTTGCCTAAGTTATCCACTGCCTTGTCTAAGTCTAATGAAGTGTCAAGACATGGTACCTCATTTCCTAACCGATGCCTAATTTTGGATTCGTACCTATTCCAATCAGCTTTCCTAGGGTTCCGATGGCTATTTGCAGCTTTGGTGTGGATTCTTATTTGAAAGCGAATCCGCTTATGATCCGATAGGGATGCCTCTTCTACAATCCTCAATTTTTGAATTGTGAGTAGGTCAGTACAGGATGCTAGAGTAATATCTAACACCTCTCGCCTGTTTCTTACCACAAATGTGGGTGTATTACCTTTATTGCATATACCTATTAAGCTTGGTCCATAAGATAAGATAAAATCAAAAAGACACTCACCTCTGTCGTTAATATCACTGCTGTCCCATTATGAATGCTGCGCATTGGCATCTGTTGCGAAGTAATTAAACGCACATCCCAAACAAACAATGCCCACACCCATCCATAATTAAATAACACATCGATGACAGCTATATATATACATTGTCAAATAATATATTGTAAAACATTTTGACATTTACTAATGAAACAAACATGTACAAATAAAAAAATATTATATATTGTAAAACATAAAACATTATACATAATTGGATTTAGTGTACCAAAGTAGTGTGCAATTAATTTTTAAAAACTCGAGATCATTCCAATAAAATCTGTATAGCGTTGTGAACGTCTTGGTCTTTTAATTTACTTTTTTGGTTTCTTTGTTTCGCCAATAAAAATACATGTCATTAATATTTGGTACTTTTCACGTCTAATTTAACGTTAATTGTATCTAAAATCATATTGAACTTTGACAATAAATTCAATACGAATCAAATTTGACAAACAAAAAGTGTGGTTAGAAAGTACATTACAAAGTGCAATTCTTTTCTTGACAAGTAAAATGTACATCCAATTTTAACAAACTTAAACAAATATAAATCTTGAATCTATTGACATTTGGTGTGTGTAAATCGTATTCTACGCGACGTGTAACGAATAAATCGCCAGATAGAACATCCAGCTTTATCCAGCATCTGAGGGATTGAGGGAAAATTCATCTCTGACGCCTACAACAAAATTTAATATAAAAAAAACATCAACAAGTTTTGTAAGTTTTGCTTTCATTATTACTTTTACTTGAAATATACATATATGTAATTGTATATAATATACGAGTATAACGTAAAAAACTAAATCTACGTTTTAATATAATGGATAAGGGTAATTTTGATTGGGGTATGTTGCAAAAAGACGTTTTAACCACGCTAGTAAATTGCTTCACTAGTTTTAAAAATTCCACAAAGAAGCGTAAGAAGAAATCGTATGTCACAAGTCGCCTTGACATTCTACAGGAGAATATGCGAATCTCCAGGCAATATCACTAGGCAATCGTCGGGGCGGAAGGCTTCAAGCAGATCTGAAATTGGAAGAATTAGTGATTGTGTACGAGCAAATACAGGAAGTTTACTTGGAGTATTGCAGCGACTTACTGGAAGCATTGGACAAATTCTCCCAGCCAATGCCTGCTGGTCTTTCCAAGGTCTGTTTCAATCCATGGCACACAACAACGCTTCGTTGAGTGATGTTGATAAGATGCATTATCTCAAAACGTGCTTACAGGGTGAGGCTGAGCGACTGTTACAACATCTACCTTGCGATGCGGGCAACTACGCAAACGCCCAGCTGAAATTGCTTTTTGGACAATCAACTTTATCCATGGAATCAGCGAACGGCCTGAAGGAGTTGCTGGACACTTCTCAGGAGTGTGTTCACGGCTTGGCGAAGCTGAGGCTGGGGGTAGAAGACTGAGATGCAATTTTAATATTCGTTTATTTGCATAAATTGCCAAATTCTACTCAGCAACTGTGGGAGGAGAAGTTGGGGAACCTCAAGGAGCTGCGAACTTACAAACAATTCACCGGATTTTTGGAAACACGCTTCCACACTCTTGAGATAGTCGACCAGCAGGATCTGAAGGGGAGATCCAGGCCTTGGGTAAGGGGTGATACAGCTATCAACAGAAGAACCGGTCGTATGCAGAGGCACCACGGTTTCTTTAAGCAAAGACATCTTCTAGGGAGGCGATTTCCTGTAAGTTGTGTCATGACTTCATGAGGGTCAACATGCGTTCATTAAATGTCAAAGCTTTTTAAACTTGAACCCCATACAGCGCAAACAGACAGTTAGGAATGTCAATGTTTGTGAAAATTGTCTCGGCTATAGCCACATTGTGCACGATTTTCCAAGCACTATGTGTCTGCATGTTCACGATTTACAGACAGATTTCAACAACGAGAACAGCAATTATAACAAGAAGAACAACAACTATCACAATAACAACAACGGCTACATCAACCAGAGTAATAATTTTCCCTCTCAACAGCCCAGATCGAGTAATAAGCAATCAAATCAGGTAGGCGTGAATCAAAACGCACCTGTATTTCAACCATCGGAGGAACCACAGTCTACGAGCAGGAAAATCAACACATTTTACTCACTCTCACAACGTTCCAAAGTGCTTTTGTCAACAGCGATGGTAAGGGTGAGGTCGTCTGATGGACGCTTCCATAATTTGCGTGCTTTGATCGATTCCGGATGAGAAGAGAAATTCATTTCCGAATCTACGGCAGAGTTGTTGAGGCTTAAAAGTCATCGTACCATTGTCGAGGTATCTGGATTGGGGATGGTCAGCAGCGGCATAGCACAAAATTATGTGGACATAATATTTGCGTCGCAGCATTCCATATTTGAGAGTCAAGGCGTTTATTTTCAAATCGCTGACTGGGCTTCTTCCGACTCAGCAGATGATAACTGACAAATGGCAACATCTTTCCGGTTTGCATTTAGCGGATTCCGATTTCTACGTTCCTGCACCAGTCGATTTATTATTTGGAAGTGACGTTTTTGTTGAGGAAGTATTTGAATTTACATAAATACTTATCAAGTACCATCGTTATTTACCTAAGCACATAAAATGAATTACATTACTTTAAACGCAGTCAGTCGTCAAATAAAATTATAACATTAAAGACTTCTTCTTAGTTTGATTTGTTCCTAATAGTCTTCTGGTTTTCGCCGAAATACTTCTCCCAGACATCGTGCGCAATGAAGACAATGTAGCTCCGATAGCGCAGACGACTCGACTTTGGTGTATAATCTTTGGCAAAGTTCGAGCCGAGAATCCGCAACATACAGATCAAAGTTCCTGAAGAAGTAAGTGTTCGTAAATACAATACTAAAAGTTTGTCAAGCGGGAACTATGGACTGATTCTGCAATTTAATCAGTATGGTCATCTAGCATTGACGTCCAGCAAGGAAAGCGCATATCATCAATTTCGGGATGATCTAAAACTGCAAGCAGAACACTACGTTTCCGAAATCAACACCCAACCATATGGATGAGTTAGATCTGGTGGAAAGAGATGATGAGAAGCTTAAGGAGGCCAGTTCGAAGACGAAATTAAATAGATCGTTGTACTTAACCAACTTGTTGAATCTTTTTGCTGGATTTCAACGCGCAGTGTTACGTCCGTGATACCGTGCTTTCCCGTAGGAGAAGAGTATCGGACGAAGAGTTAAATGAAAATGCATTTTGTGTTTCCAATTTACACTGCAGAGCCCGCTGTCTAGTGCTTGGCTGCGACTCTGAGTTCTTTATTTGTGAACATATTGTAATTATTATGAATGATGACATTACAGATCAAAATGCGGTTGCTAACGAGTTGAATGACTACTTTGCCTCAGTGGGACAATTATCCTTCCATACAGACCTTCCAAATCTCTGCAACTGTTGTACTGCATCTAGTCTTGGATACCAATTCCCTGTAAGGAGCAGTTTCTTCTTTGAACCCATTACAGGGTTTGAGTTGCTAAAAACAATAAATTCACTCAAAAATTCGAACTCATGTGGCGACGATGGTATTTCCAACATTGTCATAAAAAAAATCGCTTTTAATGTCGTGGATATTTTGGCTATCATTTTTAATTTGAGTATATTCTCAGGTAATTTTCCTGATTTATTAAAATCCGCCAATGTAATACCTATTTTTAAAAAGGGCAACAAGAAAGAAAAAAGTAATTATAGGCCGATTTCATTACTTTCTACGATTTCAAAAATATTTGAGAAAACTGTTAAAGACAGAGTTCTAAAATATCTTAATAAAATCAACTTCTTTAGCGAAAATCAATTTGGATTTAGAAAAAGCCTCTCTACGGAAGACGCTCTCCTAGACTTTTGTACCTTTATTTACAGTGGTCTCGATACCAAGAAATGTTGCGCTGGACTTTTTGTAGATATTACGAAGGCCTTCGACATGGTTGATCACAGCATTCTCTTAAACAAATTGCATTGTGCGGGTTTTCGCGGTTTTATTTTAGATTGGTTCGCTTCTTATCTCAAAAACAGAATACAAAAGGTACAAGTCAGAGACAAGTTAAGTAGCTCTAAGTTAATCAATCGAGGTGTACCACAAGGATCTGTCCTTGGTCCCATTTTATTTTTAATTTATGTTAACTCTATTTTTGCTCTCCCATTCATTGGTAAAGTTAAGGCTTTTGCTGACGATTTTGCTTTCGCATATGAATCAGCCAATCTGTTAAATCTAGCTGCTGACATTAATCATGATGTCCACTTGCTTAGATTTTGGTTTGCCAAACACAAGCAGTAAAACTAAATTAATGCATTTCAGTCTAACCGCAAAAGACTCACCGGACTTTGACATTACATTTCATGCGTCAACTTGCTGTAGACATAGCTTGGCTAACTGCGTTTGTGCTATGCAAGGTGTCTATACTCTATATGACGAAAATATTCTCTGCAATCCAAATTGTTTTATAATAGAAACAGTTAAGCACTATAAATACCTTGGTGTAGTTATTGACCGAAATTTAAGTTGGAGCGAGCACATTTCAACTTTAAAAAAGTATCTTCGATCAGCTCTACGTATCTTTTACCGTCTTAGGAAATACTGCTCGTCAAAGACACTAAGAACAATATACTTTGGTATTTTTCACTCCAGACTGCAGTATGGAATTAGCGCTTGGGGAGGTACATGCCAAAATCAAACCCTACAGCTGGCTGTTTTACAGAAATGTGCGATAAGAAGAGTATGCAAAGCGGCTCGTCTTACCCACTGCATTGACTTATTTAGAAGAACACAAGTCCTGCCTGTAAGACATTTATACTTTTTTAAAGTACTTAAAGTATTCTTCATAAGAGGTGGCTATATGCGCAGCCCTATATCAGACACCTATAATCTACGAAGCATCACCGGTTACGGCGTTCGTATTCCTCCTTTTCGAACAACAACCATGAGAAACTTTTATTCAATTACCTCTTGCAAACTATTTAACAGTCTTCCTGATTATATACGTATTATTAGAACTGCCTCTGTATTTTTAAAAAAAAGTCAAATCCTGGCTTCTCTCATTTAATTACAATGAAATTGAAATTCTGTTGCGCTTCATTATTTGAATTATCCTATTATTTCATGAATTTATGTATGCTTTTATTTTATAATTTGTAAAATCCTATGCACATTTCATTGTTTGTTGTTTCTTTCTCTTTTTTTACTTTTCCCATTTTATTTGTTTTATATTTTGAATTGTTAAAGTACCATGATGTTCATACTTATAAAATGTTCACCCCACATTGTAAACATTGTAATTCGATGTGACATTCCCCTCTATTTATTTTCTATGAATATGAATGTCACTAACTATTCTCTTAATTTAGAGAGAAAGGTAATGATGTGGGTGGTCTGGGTATGGTTGTGCGGATCACAACATCCCATACCCCTTGGAAAAAGAAAATTCTTAACTGAAGGGTTAGAATTATCTGGCTGATGGTTGGTTGTGAAAGGAATGTCTACATATAGATGAATTATTATTTAGATACGATTGGATAGATAAAATTTGCTTTTATATAGATATGAATTTTTATTAATATAAATATTTAGATGTAATTGAATATTAAATTTAGATACCATTGAATCTTTTTATTGTGTATTATTGCTAAATGTAACTAATCTAATTTATAAAATTTCCTTACAATATAATGTACAGAATTATTGTGTTGTGTTTTTTTTCCTCTTTTTTTAACAATAAAAAAAATATTATGGCTTAGGGTTAAAGCAGATGCTGATTTTCCTAAACTTAGAAGATTATATTAAATATACCATTACATTAAAATATACCATACAAGCCAATTTTTTTTTTTTTGTATATAAATGTTTAGATACTAACTAATAGATAAATGGATGTTTATATTACAGATTGCGATAAATGGATATTTATATTACAGATTGCGATTTAATATTTCTATTCTAATTATTATTTTGTATTGTGTTTATTATATAATTATATAATTATAACAAAAAAAAATCTGAGTGAAGACTTAACTATATTTATTTTATTATTATTCTCCTTGGAAGGGGAGTTCATATAAATGTCTTATTGTTGTTAAACACCTGAGGCTAGCACTAATTTTGAACCTGAGAGTGTAGGAGGTTTGTGTTTTATTTGGGCTTGGGATGTGGTTGATAAGGGTTCGTGTTTTATTTGGGCTTGGGATGTTGTTGGTAAGGACTCTATAGTTTCGTGGCTTGTTTTAGCATTTTCCGTCTTGTTACCTCTCGCTTTTAGACATTTCACTAGGCGGTGTAGAGTAAATGCTAAGATCAAAAGCAGTATAGCATAAATCAACGTGTACTGATGGATATTATTGGCAATAGGGGTACATTTTCTTCGAATTTAAAATTTTGTATTTGTTCTGAAATGAGTTTAAACCCATCCTGACCAGAGAATTTGATAAATGCCAGTGGATTAGGCCTGTCAACTTCTGGAAGAGTAATGTTGGCTAAAAATTTGGAGATGTTGATGGATGGTATATAGGAGTTGTGTGAAATTATATTGAGATCATGGAACGAGCGTATTATCAAATCCTTAGATTTCATGTAGCAATCTCCTGAGATATCAACCAAAGATGTGCCTTGAATTGTGTATGGAACAAATTAGATCGATATTTCTCGTAATATAATCTTCAAAAATGCATTTTGTTGAGCAGAACATTCGACATCATAAACATCATCATCACCATCAGCTTCATCGTCATCATAATAATTTCCAACTTATAAAATTGTATGTTTGAATTTGTATATTTGAATCCGGCGCCTAAATTATACCGTTCACCATATTTTTTTACTTTGTAAATTCGCCACATAATTCGAATTTTTAAATATATCGTAATGTCTCTCAGGCGAACACAAAACCTGTTATTTTCACATTGTATATAAGCTCTGCATGAAATAAAGCTTTTAGAATTCGTTTTTAAACACTTTTCGAGGAAACTCTAGTGTTTATATTCGCTCACTTTCGCATTTTCTTTGTTGCAACCGCAAAATTGCATAAATTCGAAATCGCATCCGTTTCACAAGTTGGTCATACGGAACAACCAGGATCTACCTAGCCCTTACTCGAAGATCAACTAGAGGTCCCGAGGTTGACGATCGGAATAAAAACAAACTGAATAACTCCAATATAACTAGTTTAACAGGGTACATTATACATATACTCTAAAACAAACATAAAGTGTAAAAAGTGTTAAACGAAAAATCAACCTAGAGTTTGCCAATAAACCTAGGAACAAAAAGTCTAACAAAGGTACCTTCGGTGATCGCGAGCCCGAGTGCAAAACAGCAGCTGCAGTAAAACTATCATAAAAAAGGAGAAAACGAAGGAGAAATTCAACATCAAAATTGACTGAGAAGTGATACAAATTCATTAGTGGGAGATAAGTATAAATCCCTCATTCCAGGTATTGATTTATATAATTCAGTTAGTCGAATGTGCGTCTAACATCATTAGCATAGGAACATATTAATAAAACAATACATAAAAACGCACCTTCGATATAAGCTGGACAAGAACCTAAAATTACTAATTATTCACTAAAATACATCAACTCTTAATCTAACAATATACTTTATTGAAACAACATAAACGTATCAATTTCAAATAGTTAAATATAATTTTAAAATAACTTGAGAAGACATATTTCATGCAATTTAGTATTCGCCATACATTAATATGTTCCGTCGTCGATCTTCATGCAAAATTAGAATCCAAAAAAAAAAGCTTAAGTGAATAACGCGTTCCACTCCACTCTTTGTTGCACTACCGCTACACCGACTTTAGTGCACTTGATCTCTACTAGAATTCAATTGATAATTTGCTTCACCCCATTCCCAAAGTAAAAAAAATATGGTGAATGGAATAATTTAGGCGCCGGATTCAAATATACCAATTCAAACATACAATTTTATAAGTTGGAAATTATTATGATGACGATGAAGCTGATGGTGATCATGATGTTTATGATGACGAATGTTCTGCTCAACAAAATGCATTTTTGAAGATTATATTACGAGAACTATCTATCTTATTTGTTGAAATCTCAGGAGATTGCTACATGAAATCTAAGGATTTGATAATATGCTCGTTCCATGATCTAAATATAATTTCACACAACTCTTATATACCATCCATTAACATCTCCAAATTTTTAGCCAACATTACTCTTCCAGAAGTCACCAGGCCTAATCCACTGGCATTTATCAGTGCAAAATAGCATAGGAACATATTAATAAAACAATACATAAAAACGCACCTTCGATATAAGCTGGACAAGCACCTAAAATTACTAATTATTCACTAAAATACATCAACTCTTAATCTAACAATATACTTTATTGAAACAACATAAACGTATAAATTTCAAATAGTTAAATATAATTTTAAAATAACTTAAGAAGACATATTTCATGCAATTTAGTATTCACCATACATTAATATGTTCCGTCGTCGATCTTCATGCAAAATTAGAATCCAAAAAAAAAGCTTAAGTGAATAACGCGTTCCACTCCACTCTTTGTTGCACTACCGCTACACCGACTTTAGTGCACTTGATCTCTACTAGAATTCAATTGATAATTTGCTTCACCCCAACCCACTGTTTGCTACCAAGTACCAAAGCACTTTTTTCGTTTTTTTTTTCGCTCTTCGCTCGCTCGTTCTTCTCAAGTTTTAATTTTTGAAGAAATATATAAATCCTCTAGATAACTTCGACTAGTATCGCATGGTGATAACCGCTCTATTTGGGTCTGGTATGTGGCGAATTTACAAAGTAAAAAAAATATGGTGAATGGAATAATTTAGGCGCCGGATTCAAATATACCAATTCAAACATACAATTTTATAAGTTGGAAATTATTATGATGACGATGAAGCTGATGGTGATCATGATGTTTATGATGACGAATGTTCTGCTCAACAAAATGCATTTTTGAAGATTATATTACGAGAACTATCTATCTTATTTGTTGAAATCTCAGGAGATTGCTACATGAAATCTAAGGATTTGATAATATGCTCGTTCCATGATCTAAATATAATTTCACACAACTCTTATATACCATCCATTAACATCTCCAAATTTTTAGCCAACATTACTCTTCCAGAAGTCACCAGGCCTAATCCACTGGCATTTATCAAATTCTCTGGTCATGATGGGTTTAAACTCATTTTAGAACAAATACAAAATTTTAAATTCGAAGAAAATGTACCCCTATTGCCAATAATGTCTAAAAGCGAGAGGTAACAAGACGGAAAATGCTAACACAAACCACGAAACTATAGAGTCCTTACCAACAACACCCCAAGCCCAAATAAAACACGAACCCTTATCAACCACATCCCAAGCCCAAATAAAACACAAACCTCCTACACTCTCAGGTTCAAAATTAGTGCTAGCCACAGGTGTTTAACAACAACAAGACATTTATATGAACCCCCATTCCAAGGACAATAATAATAAAAAAAATATAGTTAAGTCTTTACTCAGTTTTTTTTTGTTATAATTATATAATTATATAATAAACACAATACAAAATAATAATTAAAATAGGAATATTTAATCGCAATCTGCAATATAAACATCCATTTATCGGCACTCGGCACGGTCAAAGCGTTCCAAGTTACGGAAGAAAACTATCCGAAAGCGATAGCCAGGCTCAAGGAACCTTACGAAAACAACACTATGATATTCTTAGTATACATATCCGAATTGTTCAAACTACCTGCTGGCTCACTGAGGAGTTTAGTTGATGATATGTCTGCTCTTTTAAATTCGTTAGAGTCACTTGGATCCTTTGAAAAATATGCAACGCAATCATAATATATATTGCAATATCAAAGGTGGATACGGAAACGCAGTCGAAGTGGGATGAACACTTAGACTACAAAGATGTTCGCAATTGAAAGGATTGTGCGGAGGTTCTTAGCAAATACCTCGAAGTGAGGGAAAGAAAGATTTTAAGATCAGAATCAAATCAAGCAAAGGGTGTTAGGCAAAAACTTCATATCCGACTCAACGTTCTCTTACTTCCTTTGCAGTTGCTCAACGTTCTTGCGGCTTTTGTCGAGACAAAAACCATTCCATCACCGGCTGTATGAACTTCACTGGACTTACAGTCATGGATCGTTTTACAAATGCAAAGAAATAAAGACTTGAATTGTTTAGGAAAGGGTCATGGGGTATCGAACTTATAGGTACAAACAGTGTAGGCAACCTCACCACAGTGGAAAAGGATCATGCTCCTGAAGCTCAGTGCAACAGCACTGGTTTTATTAAAAGATTGATCAGGTAGCTTTCAATTAGGAAGAGTTCTTTTGTATTCGGGGTCTCAAGTTAATTTTGTAAATGTACAAAAACAAAGAATGAAGGTGGACATTGTCGGAATTGGGGTAGCAGAAACCAAGATTAATTTTCAGACTCAAACCACAATTCGCTCCAGGTATAGCAACTTTGAGGTAACCCTGGACTTCCTTATAGCTCCATCCATTACTGGTTATCAGCCGGAATCAGCGCTGAGAGTCAGGAACTTCCTTCATACCTAAAATCTTCGTTAGGTTGGATCGTTTCTGGAAGGTATAGAAGTCATCCGAAAATATCAAGGAAAACCTGCTGTATCAGTTCGAAAGAAGATTCACTCGAAAGATATGTGGAAAAATTCTGGGATATTGAGAACGTTCTAGTTCATAGGTCTAAACAGGACAGAGGAGCAGAAGGAATTCGAAAGACATTTCGTGGACAACATCGAGGTTCTCCCTAGCGGTCGTTTATCAGTTCAACTCTCCTTTAAGAAAGATCCGAGTTGTTTAGGAATATCTTATGATATTGCTTTCAGGCGAGCATCCCTCGAGCATCGATTGTCCAAGAACCATTCGTTGAAAAGTCAGTATGTAGACTTCGTAAGTGAGTACCAGCGGTTGGGTCACATGTCTCCAGTAAAAGATCTCAAATTACAAGAACCACATTACTACCTGTAATATCAATATGTGATTAGGCCGGATAGCAGTTCCACTAAATTAATGGTTTTTGATGCGTCATTATGCACTTCTTCGCATGTTTCATTAAATTGAATCCTAATGGTCGCGCCGACAATACACGATGATTTATTCACAATACTACTTCGTTTTATAGGCAGGTCTTAGTGCACCCATTACATCGTCAGTTCCAGTACATTCTCTGGAGGAAGCAAGCCCATATACCGGTTCAAACATACCAGCTAAACACCGTGACATATCGTACATCGTGCGCACCATTTCTGGCGATTCGATGTCTTAAATACTTGGCAGAAACAAGGAACTATTTGAACTAGGTTCTCGGGTGCTCCTATCAGATTTCTATGTGGATGATATGCTAACTGGAGCAGACGACTTGGATTCTCTGGTACGAATGCAAGGTCAGGTCGTTGCACTTCTGAAGTCGCCAGGGTTTGCGCTTTCAAAATGCAATTGCAAGGCCCAAATGGTCGATGTAATGAACCCCGAGAATAAAGCTGAATGAATCTAATCTCAGCAGTACTCTAGGAACCGCTTAGTTGTTTGTTTGTCGGAATTCACTCTTAGACACATTTCTTTTCTCATATTAACCCAACCGAACTTTTTCAAAGGTTACAAAGAGAACTATACTCTCGCTTTCGGCATCGCTTTTTGACCCAATTGGTCTAGAAAGTCCTATAATTATAAAGGCAAAAATTATTCTTCAAAAGCTGTGGATTGAGAAAGTGGATTGGGATACTTCAGTCTCACAAACCATTGAAACTGAATGGCGGCAATTCATGCTAGATTTACAGTCTTTACAAAATATCACAGTTCCGAGATATGTCTTGGATCCATAAAGGAAATCCTTTCCAAGTCCACGGCTTCGCCGACGCATCTATGGCTGCATATGGTTGCTGCATCTATCTAAGATCCATAGATGCATTCGGAGTAGTTAAGGTTGAACTCTTAGTCTAGAGTAGCTCCTGCAAACAAAAAACATCTTCTTCGCTTGGAACTGTGCGCAGATCATTTGTTGTTGAACCTTTGGAAAAAGATTCGTACTATCATGACTGCACCATCTGCAATTTACTTTGGACAGATTCACAAATTGTTCTTCATTGGATTTCAACGCATTCGTCAAAGTTGAGTACCTTCATGGGAAATAGAGTCTCTGAGATACTCGAAAATACAGTGAACTTTCATTGGAACCATGTGCCAACACTACAGAATCCAGCAGGCATAGTCTATGGCTATGAAGTGAAGGAGCTCGTAACGTCAATTTGGTATGGAGGACAACGTTTTTTTTATTGGAATCTGAGGATAAATGGCCATCAGTTGTGGACATCCAGCTTTCCGCAGAGAAATTCGTTTGAAGAAAAAGAAAACAGTCCTTTTGTCTAAGAGATTGGACTACACTTTTTTACTCGAAGTCATTCAAAAGCACAGTTCGTACACTAAGCTTGTTTGTGTATTTGCTTATGTTTTAAGGGTCCGAAATTGGAGGTTAAGTCGAGTATAACAACGAAGTCCCTTATCCGTATCAGAACTAGATGAGTCTCTTCTTCGTACATTTGGTCCAACAAGACGCGTTCTCAGATGCAATAAAGTCAGTTCAAAACCATCAAAACCTGAAAGGGTCAATTAAGGGTTTGAATCCTTTCGTTCAGGAGACTAACGGTCTACCGTTGTTGATAGTAGGAGGACGCTTGAAGCCAACATCCCAGTGGAATGCAAATATCTGTTGCTGCTCCCCAAAAATTCTCATTTCACTGACTTATTGGTCAGGGATTTATATCTGACAAACTTTCATGCGGGACCGAAAGCACTGGTAGCATTAGTGAGAAATCGATTTTGGATCATCAACAGATCCACTGTGCCATAGAATATTTAGTGCCATAGGTAGACAAGTGCTTGCCTTTGAATCATCGTACGAACATCTAAATTCTCACCGAACATGTGGCAAGTGATTTTCGATTTTCCCACGGTGGATATCTATCTGAAAGCTCACCTGAAACACTCCATTGGATTTCTCTGATTTGGGGAGCGATAGTTGAGTGTTAGCAACACGAGTCATATTCTTTTTTATATAACACCACTATCAATTCGATTCTGATGATTACCACGATAGGGGGGTTTCCTCCTCTTTTACTTCTTCCAAGGAACGTGTAGTGCTTGGGGCTCGAAATGTACAGTTGAACACGGTTGATGGCACCCGGATTGTGTCATCGTGTTTCACGCCAAAGATTTTACTTTAACATTTTTCTTACTTTTGGGTATACCCCAATGCCATGGTTATCAAACAAATACAATTTTTCGATATTAATGTGTCTATTCCTTTAAATTATTCCAGTGCATTTTTGACGATTGATTAATAGATACTATATCATTTTTTAGATTCCAGTTTATATGCGCACTATGTATTTAAGGCGTTTGATGTGAATTGTAATGGAGCTATAAGTTTTCGGGTAAGAACAATTTTAAATTAAGACAAATTTGTTGCTTAATGTCAATGTAACTTAGGACTTGATAGTGACACTTTCCACATTGTTACGTGGTTCGGTTTATGAACGACTTCGATGGACCTTTAAATTATATGATCTAAACGGTGATGGAAAAATTAGTCGCTCAGAACTAGGTGAAGTAGTTATGGCAATACATGAACTTATGGGAAGAAGATCTCATCAAATGGAGGAAGACAGAAAAGCAAAGGATCAGGTAAAGTATAAGCAAATGTTTTTATTGTAAATTGAATAAATTTGTATTTAATATAAATTAAATAATTAAAATGAAAAAGTAAATTGCAAATTTACTTTTATTGTCATTTATGCTGATTTTAAAGCAATTGTAAACATAACATTTTAATGCATAATAAGTGGAAAACTACATAGATTATGATCTTGGTGTCTACTTTTGCAGATAATTCAGAGTAATTGCTTTTGAATTACATAGAAAGGTTGTATTTTATATTTGTGTGTGGGTGACCAGGGCATAATAAACTGTTTCTAAAAGCTTTGAGCAATATAGCTTTAAATGATGAAATATTATTGCTGTTTTATTGCAGGTATGTGAACTTCAATTCAACCTACTATCGATTTCAAGATCAAGATACTTACAGATTCTACATTTCCATTAGCAACAAAAAATCTTTGAAAAACATTTTGTTAGTATTGTATATTAGTTCAAAGTTAGGGTCAAAGCAAATGTCAGAACTTATTAAGATGTTGTTGCAGTGCAAGCTATGCAAAGTGAAAAGTGCAAGTTGTAAGTTCAGAGCAGATATGCTAAAAGACATTATTTAAGTTCTGGCCTGAGGAACACCAATTTTTAGTTCACCGCACTCACTATATGTCTCTGCTCTTCTAACCATTTTTTTTTTCCTGTTCGTGATATAGGACTCAAACTATTCATCATGAACCTTCTATACCCAACTTTGTTTTATTTATATATCAAATTATATTAAACGTTTTGGATATGTCGATAAATTATTACTGTTGAAGCTATCGTATATAACGCTGTAGAAGCTTAAAAGTGCGTCCTCAGTCTTGCAACAGCAAATCTACCAAAAATTCACACAATTTATATATCCAGCTTTCGAAGATGTCTCTATCAGTGGCATGTGCTAAGAATACACATTTTTCAACACCTGAGAGAAGAGATATTTAAGAAAACTTGTACTTCTCAAATGTTTATGTATGAAAATTTCAGTTTTGTGCTAATTGATCAGTAGGTAGGTTTCTTCGTCAGTTCGGAAATTAAATATCATAAGGAGAAGATTATAAACAAAAACAAAAAACATGTATTAGGCATTGTGAATAAAATACAAGTAATTGGTATAACATTTAAATTTGTCGCTCTGACGGCCATCTTTATTGAAAACTAGCTGACCCGTGCTCGACTTGCGTCGCTCGAGTTTGAAAGGTTTTAGCTTAACTTTTCCATTGGCTCACCACATGCTAGTAAAATCTTCTGGCCATTTTTTAGCTTGACATTATGACCCAACCTTTTCCATTTAACCTATATTATTGTTGGTTTTATTTATGTATGTAACTGATAATTGTATCATAATGAACTGATATACAGCCTAGAGACTGATCAAGAGATCTGATCTCTGATTTTCATATGCAAAAATATTTAATTTTCTCGAACAGTCATTCGTTTTGAATTTTTGGAAATTCTTTGCAGATAGGATTTTATTTTAATCATGTGTTGTTTCTATAAAAAAAAACAGTTGGTTAATTGGGACTACACACCAGAAGCTAGACTTCCAATGTATAAGCTTAATATTTTGCCAATGATTTATCGTTTTTTATATAAAAATAAATATTTTATGCCCTCCACAGAAAGGTATATTCACTTTGTCATTGCTTTTGTAACGCCAAGACACCTGAGACCTCACCTCTTAAAGTATATATATTCTGAATCAGGATCACATTATGATCGATTAAGCCATGCCCGTCCGTCTGTTGAAAGCACGATAGCGCCCAAAGGAATTGACTTAGGCGAATGAAATTTGGTGAAAAGACTTCTTTTTATCGTCGTCAGGTTGGTATTGAAAATGCGCTATGCCGGTCAAGTAGTTCTGGTTGTGGCGTATGGCCACAATTTTTAAATTAAAGAGAGAGGTTTGATTTTAATGAAACTTGGTTCTTGTTTGATTATCTCTTGTATTTCTTTTTCTTCTGGCTTGCTCAGGGCTTGGGGGTGGGAAGAACGAAGTGCCAGCAAGAACTTTGAGAGTTGCCATATGCTGTGAAGATCTATGAAGAAATGACCCAAAAAAACAACACGATTAACAATTCATGATGATATCTATTCTAGACATATAAGAGAGTAATACATAAATCTTAATATTGGACGACAGAGCACAATTTTTATCAACTAAATACTTATGTATATATGTTTGTTGGAAGAGATGCTTCCTTAGAAGTACAATTTACATATTGTGATAATGACTGTGATATAGCTCTAAGTTTAATTCCTTCTGTAGAATGTAAGTTTTAGGTAAATAAGGGTATTTAGAATAATATACTAAAAAGATCTGTGATGCTTACGTATTGTGCTGTGATAACATGTGGTTTCTATGTGTTTCGAGTATGCGTGTTTGTAGATTTGTGGTTGTTCTTTGCAACTTGTTTGCTGTGTCGCACGAATTTTAGTAGTTTTTTTTTTCTTTAATTATCAAAAAATAACAAAATACTTTTTCTCTTTCTAAATACTGTCCTACGACATTCTACTCTTCTTCTTGCGCACATGGCTCTCGTCTCATGTATTTATACCCTTTCATTCCTGTCTGCTTGTCTCTGGGTGCGTCCTTTTTTAGGCAGGCAATCTATTTAGGAAAATGGGTTTCGTGCCATTTGTTGAGCGGTCCATCTCTTCTTCGGGGGTGGTCTCATATGTAACTGGGGTGGACTCATATGTAACTCCCCTCTCCTTAAGGTTTGGCTTCTTCTGGGTCCAAATTTTTTATGTAAGTTGTATAATATAATAGTTATAATAATTAATACTCGTATTAATTACAATATTTCTTTTCTTAACATGGTTTCTTTTATCTGCAGCTCATTTAAATGGTTTGGGATAGGTAAAATATAGGATTTAGGAAAGAAAATGATTTCTTTAGGAATTTGAACTATAAATATAATTGTGTCGTGATTATAATGGGCTGAGTTGATTTTAATATTTTTACTTTTCTCAAAACCTATCTCGAACTCTAATATTTCCTCTATAGTCCGAATATTTTCTACCATCACTCCTAATCTGCTTGATAGGATGGATGTTGGCTTGGATTTTTCCTACTATATTCTTTAGGTTGTTTTAAACAACTAATTTTCTCGTTCTCTCTGCTCTAGTCATTGGTCTCTTTGTTATCGTGATATTTTACTTATTATGAAATTTACTGTTCTTGGGTCTTTGTATTTGTTCTGGGTGTTTGTTTTCAAGGGCATCGTATTTGAATGGCATTTGAGTTTTATGTCTTATGGCTAATGGATTTTTTACCATTCCATCTTCTCGTTTCCCTCTGTTCATTTATCCTGTCTATTATATTATTTTTATTTTTAGACATCCGCTCCAGGAGTATAGTTTTGTCAAAAGTAGTTTATTGAGCGTCATATGGGGTCATCTTGGTTGTGCTATGAACATTTGTTGCGAAATCAAAAATATCCCTAAAATGAAATGTTTACAGAAACGATATACACTCTACAGTAATAAACAAAATGACACTTAACTAGACAGATAGATGTCAACATAAAAAAGGCTGTCACAGCAGGGTTGGTGTCGAGGGTGTAGGGAAAAGTGTTCTACGGCAAAAAAAAACAACAAGAGTTTGAATCTCGTAAAAGAGAACAATTTGTTTTGAGAACAAAAGTAAAGCGGTTATTTGAAATATGTGAGAAAGGGAATGTTTGAACATTGATCTTCTTTGTTTGACGCCTGCGCATAGAAACCCAAAGGCAAAGGTCATTTGAAATTCAAAAGCGCAAGTAGCTGACGAGTGTTACGCAGCCTAGTTAATTTTCAATTTAAACAATTACAAAGTTAAAAGTAAGTTGATACCAGAAATTAGCAAAGAGGTTTCCTTAGTGCTAAAAATTAATTAAGTGATTTTGCAATAAAAAAAAACAAAACGAAAAGAATATATAACAGAGGTACGTTATTAGTGTATATTAGGAATGGAATATGATGAAGGTTTATTTTAGATAGATAGGAAGTACAAAGTGGCATAGGAACACAGGCGAAGTCCGAGACGGCACAACGAGAACAGCGTTGTCCGTCGAGAAATTAGTGGGAAAATTCCCGAAAAGAGTTCCGAATTACCCATATTCGGGATAGAATACCGAAATCCACATTCGGATACAACAGTTCCTGCAACACAAAAGCGATAGTTCAATACCGCAAATAAAACCGCTCCGTGGCGCAAGTGGTAGCGGTAACGGTAAATCGCTGGCACAAACGGTAAGTGGCGGTTCTATTCCCGCCAACAACCAAATAGTTCTTTTTTATAATTTTTAAATTAATGCAAAGCTTTAATGAATTTGACATGCCATTGAAAATTGCTTGAATTGTAAAATCCTTACATCCTCGTTAAATAAGTATTACCAGTAGAGTAAAGAAAATAGGGGTAAATTTATGAGAAATTTCTTCAGTTATATGTATTAAAAGTGAATTAACCCAAAGTGAGATAGGTACAACAACATTGAGTGCAAGCACAACCTGGATGCTGTGGCCACAACATCGCCAGTTGCTGAATAAAAAAATGGTGGGTCTTATTACATAATTTTTCATATACATATAGAAAGAAATTTCGAAGGGAAGGGGACCAGTAACAATCAAGTAAAAAAGTGAAATCTATATAAAGAAGCCCACTAAGAGAGTGAATACTTAGTTTACGCGCATATAAGGATTTCTTTTAATTTTTGTTTAAACAAATACCATAACGTTAATTTCAAATACATTTATTAAAGCAATAAGATATAATGTGTATACAACGGAATAAAAGTATTTGAACACGCAACAGCAACCAACAATGGCGTGTGATTAAGAAGGGTATAAGAGGATGAGGTGAAGGAGGAAAAAGCGTAAAAAGGCAAGCAGCACGTAACAAAATGGCCCCCAACGTGTAAGCTAAGAATAACGATGCCTCGGCTACGAAATGGCATCTTCAGTTTGCATTTAAGTAATATGCTCTTTCAATGATGTGCTAAAGATGAGGATGTCATCCAAATACACTACACACGTCTTATTTATATGATCTCTAAGGATATCATTCATCAGTCTTTGAAATGTCGCAGTGGTATTCTTTAGACCGAATGGCATTCTTATGAATTCATATAATCCGTTGGGGGTAACAAAAGCTGTCTTTCTGCGATCTTCTTCTTTGATCAAGATCTGGTGATAGCCTTTGGCGAGATCTAATGTTGTGAAATATTGTGACTTTCCAAGTTTGTCTAATATTGAATCAATATTTGGCAAAGGGAATTTGTCGTCTACAGTTATTTCGTTCAACTTTTGATAGTCGATAACGATACGAAATTTCTTTTTCCCTGAGTTGTCCATTTTCTTTGGTACAACTATTAGTGGACTCGAGTATTTAGAATTACTCTTCCGAATAATTGCCTGAGTCTCCATATCTTTGATGTGACGTTTTACCTCACCGTCATGCATAGGGGGTTATCTGTATAATTTAGCATTTACTTGTTGATCGGTTGTTGTCACAATTTCATGCTCAACTTGTACTTGATAATGTGTCGCCTTCTTTGTAGAATAAGCTACCAAATCTGTTTAAAAGATTCTCTACTTCTTGGCGTTCTTCTTTGTTAAGATGGTCTAATTTTATATAGTTAATACTAGCATCAGAAGTTTCTAGGGAACATATTTGATTTAATACATATTGGGGGTTAATGAGCTTTAAACACTGGCTATTAAGATATATATTTCCTTCTTCCAGGTTTATTAAAGTGTTTCATTTATTTAGTACATCCATCCCAATTATGAACTGATAACCTCTATTGGAAAGTCTTGACTTTCCATCTAATTGAGCTGTTGGTTGACGCTTCGAACTCTTCCGGTACTGGTGTATGTATTTCATACGAAATTGTGTCCCTACCTGTCACCATAGTAAAGTGTATTGGTTCAATGCGCAATTTTTTAAATTCTGTAAGTCATCCGCTGTTTCTATTAAGGCGATAATTCTTTTGAACAAATAGTAATTTTTAGTTGTGTTAAATTTTCCGAAGATAGTTCATAAAATACGCGGGACTTTGTTCATTTTGATTTCTTACTTCTTCCCTTATTTCCTGAAGCTGATCCATTCATTGTTCAGTCATCTCCTGTTGATGGCTATTTTGGCCCGGAGATGATCCGAAGTGTCCTGAATTTTGGTTCTGACCTTGGGAACTATTTATTTGTCTACTACAACTACTTCCTTGAATATTATCCACCTCCATATTTTCTGGTGGATTTGGCCTATCGTTCTGCCTATAGTGACCTGAGTGTTTTCGTTGTTGACCCTGATTATTATTCTGCCTATATTGCCCTGAGTAGTTTCGTTGCTGACCCTGATTATTATTCTGCTATATTGCCCTGAGTAGTTTCGTTGCTGTCCCTGATGGTTATGCTGTCGATATTGTCCTGATCTGTTATGATCATCTGGATAATTTTGGCTTTTCCGGTAGAACAATTGCTTTTGGTCTAACTACTCTTCTAAATTCCG
Organism: Cheilosia vulpina; assembly: GCA_916610125.1. Classification (NCBI taxonomy): domain Eukaryota; kingdom Metazoa; phylum Arthropoda; class Insecta; order Diptera; family Syrphidae; genus Cheilosia; species Cheilosia vulpina. The sequence continues at coordinate 51,746,117 of OU744276.1, read as the reverse complement.
GCCTAATGCAGGAATCCTCAAATCTTCTTTTTCTAATTATTGAAATTATTTTACTTAAATCATTTTTTTCGTAAATACTGTCTAACAGAGTGCCCTGTGTAATTTTCGTCGCGGTTTTGGCGCCCAAGATTTGAATGTTGGCGCCTAAGATTTAAATCGTCCCAAACATTAAAGATGTCCATTGTCCCACTACATTGTAAACCATTCCCCATATTCACCACACACCCAAATTCTACCTTTCCTTTCAAATGAAATAAAGTTGAAAAAGCATTCGACAGTTGAATTTCAAACCGTACGGAGCGACTTGCTCAAACCAATGAAGTGAATTTAATAGTAAATATAACGTAAAGAATGTTGGTGTTTTATTTATATAAGAAGGAACTTTAATATCAAAGCAATAGGATTTTTCATGCGGTATTCACTAATATTACTCCGACGTTACTTAAGTCTATATAATTTTCTTCTTTATGGTGGTCCAATTGTCTGTTTCTGCTATGTTGATTACGGCGTTTTTGCCTCGCCTTTGATTTGTTCATGGAAAATGGCTGGTACTAAACTCTTCTTTACTTCTTGATCTTCTACTTGATTGAAGTAGTATTCTATGCAGCTGAAGAATGAATTGATGGTAACATCTCCCTGTCCGGTATATATTGACATGTAACGGATATATTTTAGAATCGTTCCCTCTCCTCTCGGTTTCTTCGTTGTTGGAGTTGTACGTATGCTGTACGCACTTGCTCTAACTGTTGAGTTCTGAGCTCCAATACAGCAATTAGTTGATTATGGTTTTCCATATTTCTGTTGCTATCGTGAATTTGGTGTCTTTTCATGCACTTTTGCTTTTGCACTTTACTTGTGATTTTCGTTTGCTTTAGATAACACACTAATCTTTGTCGATTTTCTGTATGTATCTAATGCACTTCACTTTTTTCTTTTGCTTCGAACAACAACTAATCTTTGTCGATTTTATTGTATGTATCCGCTGCAAATTTTATTTCGAGTTCTCACTGGGTAACGTGTTTATTAATTGAATATGTTTAAACGAATTCTTTAGAAACACTTATTTTGTATTAATTTCACACGACGTAAGTTCGAACCACAGGACTCCTATTTTATAAGAATCCTACCGACTGCGCCACTGAAATGACCCGTGTCAAGCCGAATAAAAAAAAAACGCAAACTCAAATTGTAACAACAGAAGTTTTATTGGAAGATTCAATGGGTATATTACTTTACAATATGTACCGGGAGACTACACACAGTTTGTGTAGTTCACCTCTATTTATTGGTTTAGTGTCAGCGATTTTACATTTTCTGCGAATATTACAATTTTTATTGGACTAAATCAAATTCTAGGAAAATGAGGAAATAGCTGGTCAATTCGAAATAATTGACCGGATAAACGTGTCGTATTGATCCCCTAGCACTGGCAAAGGTGCTAGCGTTTGCATATATGTAACTCACGCCCACACCCCGAACAACGATCTCAACAATCACTTTTTAACTTCGGTCCGATTATTCCTGCTGCCAACTAACAACTGCCTTCCACCCGAAATCTACCTCGCCACGATCAACAAGAGGAAAAGGAAAAACATATGCCTCGCCACCAATTCCGTAACGCGCAAACGCACATACCCACGCCACTTCAATGCCCATCGTATGACTCTCGGACAGCGGGTATGCAAACGAAAAGGAAAAAAAAAATAAGTACCGCTCATCCCATGCATGTCGCGAATGCAGCTGTCCATACACCATCCACGATGCTCTGTACTTTGGTATTTTGCTTGTGGTTTGTCTGCTTAGCTACCTACTGTAACTTTCATGAACCACCCAACAAAAAAAAAAAAACTTATGCTATACATCGTCATTGACTTCTCGCAAATTCTTTTTACTTTCTTGGGTATTTTTTCTCTTCCTTATCCCTTGTCTCCTCTCCACCGTAGGCATGTCTACCCATGTAGGATGCCATCTATGGGCTGATAGAGTAAAGAATATCGCAGACGCATGGAGGATAACTTGTCCTAGACCCAACCCTACATGTTGTGTATATGGGATATGTTAAGATATCCGAATCTGGTTTGGGCTCGGAATTGATATTGTCAACTACAAAAGGGTAGAGAAATTTTCTAAGGAAGCGTTTTCTACAAATCGATCCCTTTTCACTGACTCTATTCCCGGCTTTGAGCCGTTTGTAGGCATCAGAGAATACAGAAACTTAAGACCAGAGTCCAAGTCAGATGGGGTTAGTCGAATTAATGGCTTCCGATATTTCCCAACCACAGATATGTTTTCAATAACCCGCCATATAAAAGCAAAGGTTTTACAAATGCGATGAAAATCGTTGACAAATTTGCATTGTGACATCAGGTCTTCACTTTGTGATGTTGCGAAGCATGATCTTACTTCGTGTTTCTGAGGGATCACCTCGGATGGTTGTGATCCCAAAACTGGCCAGGCGGAAGCAGGATTACGAAGAAATGTTGGACCAGAAAACCATAGCTCAGATTTATTCAGATTTATCGGTGACATACAACGCGACAGAATGTCGGCAGGATTTTCTTCGGTTGTTACGTGCCTCCATTGGAACTTATTTGTCAGATACTGAATTTTTGCGATTCTATTCGCAACGAAAGTGTTCCAATTGCAAGCCAGAGACGCTATCCAAGTCAGTACGATGGTTGAATCAGACCAACAATAAACTTCATCCAGATTCAAAGCAATAGCTTGAAGTAAACGATCAATTAACTCAGCTAATAAAAGTGCTGCGGATAGTTCTAGCCTTGGCACGGATATAGTTTTGAGGGGAGCTACCCTTTGGTTTAGAACAAAGAAGACGGACTCTCACAACACCATCATTTTTAATGCTTCGTATGTAGATGCAAGCGCCAAATGCATACATACTCGCGTCAGCAGAGCCGTGGAGTTGAAATGTGCTCGTGAAGGCAAAAGCGTAACGAGGCAGCTTTATTCTGTCTATATACTCCAACTCTTCGAAATACGGTAGCCACAAGGTAATAAGATACCTCCGTCAACTTGGCAGAGCACATATGTCAAAAATCGATTTTGAATAGCCCTTAGTTATGTGCTAATTTTGTGCTAAGTTTTTGATTTGTTTGCTTCAATGGTTTCCGAGAAAATCGACCTTGAAAAGTGCTCTGCAAAGAAAAATAAAAAAATTAATATGCCATATTGTTGCCTGATTTATGTGTTTTTTTTTTGTGTTAAGTTTCCAGCTTCGTAGCTCAAGTCGTTAAGCTAAAAATCGCATTAGAATCCTCAATTACAATTAGCTCCTAAAAAGCGATGAAAATCGAAAAAATAAAAAGCGTATATATATATCTAATTTTTGTGCTTTTGATTTGCTAAGTCATTAATTTTTGTGCAATCTTAATTTAGCCTCTAATCCAAGTTTTAGGTTTGGCTCTGTTAGTAGAAGACCTTTTACTGCTCTGCTTAATAATTTCTTCAATTCAAAAGAGGAAACAGTAGTGATTACAAGTTTTATGCAATTTCATATAAGCATTGTATTATAGTACTATCACTTCGTGTATACTACCATTGAGCTACAGGTGTCACAACATTGAAGCTCAAATATTTTAGAGCGGTGAAGATCATAACTTTAGTTGGTTTACTTCAGTAGGCGCAGAAACCTCGATGGTGGTGGATGCATTGGTGTTAGCGCTGATATATTTTTTAAAGGAAAAGCATTCCAAGTGTATACATTTGCATTGCTGTTTTCTGATATGATTTCCCTTTCCGATTTCAGAGATCAGAGTGTGGACGAAGGCTGGGTTTTGTATTCTATTCTTTCTCTCCCTTTTTGGTTCGATTTCATAATTTCTCAGGTTTTTCGTCTATGAATGAGATGAACGAACAGGTACCTACTTTGTGTGTAGTTGGATGTGCATTTATTTTTGTTTGGAAGAATTTCTGCATTTACGATTTATAAGATTCTTTAATTCTGCTCAAAGCAGATGATGTATTGAGAATTGGATTTCTTTCTTCTATGGGCAAAAGATTGATTATCCTGATTTACTCGGTTTATTTAATTGGTTATGGTGGTCGGATCTTGTAGGTATTTGAAAAAAGAAAAACGTCATGCGAAGTTGCGTCGATATTATTTCAGTTTACGTTTTTGTTATTCCTTTTTTTCTTTAATTTGTTTTTTGTTAAAAGGGTTTAACATGAAGTTATGTTTCCTGTAAAATTTATTGATTTTTTATTTGGTTTTATGAAGTACACATTTATTTTTTTTATTATTTGAATTAATAGTAAAAATCGCTATTTCAATTTGCGTCGTGTTTTTCTGGTTCCAAATAACGACGCTAATCGTTTAATGTTTTAAATAATATATCTAAAAGATGTACCTACCGAATTTTATTCCGTATAGCTTATATAGGTACCAGTTGCAATAACGTAAAAACATTTGCGTCGTTGTCGTTTTGAATGTAGGAATATCGCCACACGAACGCTTTTATTACAACTTTTTTCTAAATTAACTGACCCTAAAACCATACTGTGCAACTTATAAACGTTGTCGGTTAGTTCTCTACGAACACATAAGTATTTCTTTTTTAAATATGCCATTATGATTATGTAGGTATGACAATTCCAAAACAGAAAAACGGATAACTAATATATAATATATCCTGGTATATGAGAATAAAAAAAGATTTAATGAAAAGTCATCCTGGCACGACCAAAGCCACCTATAGATCAAGGCCGTCAATTTAATCTCCTTTCGCATATTTGAAAAGTGTCATTCACACCCGCAATTGGAGATAATTAATTGTAGACATAATTTCAAATCAATAATATCATTAAACTGTTGGTCATGAATTCGTAACTAACAGAAATACGACAAAAAGATTAACTTGAAATAAATTCCATTTGCATTCAAATATCTACAAGACCGAATTTTCAAATCTAAAATAAAAGATCAACCGTCATCTCATCATACAACAGAATCGTTTTCTTTCATAAGTGCAAACATCAAGATTTGCCTTTCATACGATCGAAATTCCAAATCAGAAATTTGTCATCATTTCCTTTTCAAAGAAACTACTCATGCTTCATTCATTAAAGGATGAAACCTCATGTGCGAGCAACAGAGAAAATAAACCCAAATGATGTTTTTATCCCTTTATTTGCTACCTACCGACCAGCCACCACCACCAACCAAATGTTTCGGTACTCTAATCACAAGTGTGAATATTCCTCTCTATTTTGGTTTAACAAGAAACTTAGCATGACTGCAACGCCATCCGGCGACTCCAGCGGCCAAGAAAATTTTCGTGTTGATGATAGTACTATAGTCTCTATATACAATGGTACTATTCAATTCATTCACTATTTGTATTTGGTGTAATTTGCCATCGATCTCGATTAAGGAAGAGCTGATCCTGATTGTGTTCTTGACCGATTGCCAAGAATATGTAATTCTGCAACTATATCTAGCACAAACGATTTTAAAATTCGACGATGATGACTATACAACGACGAGCGAAATTAGCGATGATATAAAGGCGATTGTTCAACTATTAATAAATACAATATGTTTATTTCTCAGGGGTTTTTATAAAGAAATGAAATAAGAGGTTTTTGGTCTTTAAAGAGAGAGGTTACGTTAAATTTAATGTTTTTATTTTGTGGCGAATTGGCAAGTTAAATAAATATGGTGACTGGTATAAGTAATGAGCGCCAGATTTAAATATTTAACAAATACAATATTCTAAGTATTGCCAGAAAGAAGTTTATTCAAAGCCCTTTCGGGTTGGGGAAAGAATGTACCTACCTACCTACTGTCCACCACGCTCCGCGCTTGAAAAATGTGATTTTACTAACTTGCTTAAATCCTCAAACCAAATTTAATTATTGTCAAACACACGTTCTGGGGTTCTAGATACATCTCGCGAAAAGCTAGAATGCTCTACTGTTGAACTGAGCGTTCCACTTACGACACCCTATGAACTTGAGGTTGAAGTTGATCGCTTCGTTGAGGTCGTTCAGCTCGCCTCCTGGAATAACGCGCTTAACTCAACGCCGGCCAAAAACGGTTTACGATATCCTCCCGAAATAAAAGAATTGGTCAACGAAAAAAGGAAGGCGCGTAAAAAATGACAACAGCAAGTTGACAAGACAGCCATTAAGGATTTTAAAAATCGTGCGATAGGTTCTTACCTCGAAAGTTTAACAGCGAAAAAGATTCCAATTATTCACTTTGGAAAGCTGTAATAGGCACCAAAAGGCCCAAAATACCCGCGCCGACAATAAAAATAAATCAAAATGAATGGGCAAGGGACGTTTTTGCCGCCCATCTAGAAGAAACCGTACGATGGTCAAGGGGCTCACGACAATACCAATAGTGGGACGGAATTACTATCTGACGATTCACAAATGCAACGCTAAGAGAACTATAACTCGAAATCGAATCTCTAAAACCTAAGAAAGCTCCTGGTTATGATTTGATCACCGGAGAAGTTATCAAAGTTCTACCTAGAAAATCAATAATTAAGCTTCTATATATTATAAATGCTGAGCTCACATTAAAACACATGCCGAGCCAATGGAAAGTTGCGGAAGTCATAATGGTTTTAAAACCAGGAAAACCGCCAAATGAAGTAAAATCGCTCCTTAAACTTAATCTGCCAAACTGTCAACCAACCACATGTTAAATTGAATTAACCTAACCTTTTTTTTGAAGCTCTTTACTTTTTCAATAAAGACATACCTCTTTGTACATTCTTGGAAATCGGTCTGTTTCTTTAAAATCAGTATTTTGAATAGGTTATTGGCCCAGTCCTATTAGAATTATAAATTTCAGTAATATTTGTACATAATGACCACATTCACCGGAAAAATCCAACTGTTCAACGGGGAAAATTATTCTACTTGGAAGACACAAATGGAGGCTGTATTGCACAAAAATCGCTTGCTAAAGATGGTGCAAGGACTGAAGGCGATGCCAAGTGATGCTGCAAGACTTGAGGAATGGAACATAAAAGACATGGATGCAAGATGTGAACTCATCATCGCAATGGAACCTGCGCAAGTTGCAATTGTAAAGTCGCAGAAAACGTCGAGGGAACTTTGGAAATTTTTGGAAAATACTTACGATCGGAAAGGTACTCGGCAGAAGGTGGAGGAGTTTCGTAAGTTGATACATTTTAAAATGTATGAAAACCAAAGCATGGAAATCTATTTAATTCAATATACCTCAATTTTCAATCGATTGCGTGAAATGGATGCCAAATTGGATGATGAACTTTTGGCAGTGATGTTACTGGACGGGTTGCCAGAGAGTTACGAGGACATTCAAGCTGCTTTTGATGCCTCCACTGATTTTCCCAGCATGGAAGTGTTACGTGCACGATTACTCGAATTAAGTGACAAAAGAAGGACTACCTTTGAACGCAAGGAGGACGCCTTTAAAGTGAGAGTTGACCACAAGAAATCCAATATTCATTAGCGACCAGGTACGTCAAGAAGAGAGATTGTCGCGTTAGTTTGGGTAGAGAAAGAATTAGATTAGTCAAGAATTGTGCATCCGATAACGAGGAAGGTTTCGTAGCAACGGAAGTTCAGAAGTGCACTGTACATGTAGACGAAATGTCGCATAAGGTGAGCAGCATGGATAACGATACAGGTGCTGCCAGTTGGTACATCGATAGCGGAGCTACTTCGCATATGTGTTGTATGAGGAAATATTTTGTAAATCTAGATAGCAATTATACAGGGCTAGTGCAGGCTGCAAACGACAAATCTGCGCGCATTGAAGGCGTAGGAACGGTGCGATTAGAGGTAAAAGTCAAAGGAGAAAGAAAAAACACCAATCTTTATCGAACTCTCTTTGTTCCGAGTTTAAGAAGCAATCTCATTTCTGCTAGTAAAGCAACCGATAGCAGCTGCACGGTACTTATAGAAGGCGAACGTGCATGTGTTTCCAGGAATGAAAGAGCAATTCTCGAAGCCGACAAATGTAGGGGATTATATTTAGTTAAACCCAAGGTCAAAGATGATCGACTGTCAGATAAGCATGAATGTTGTCATAAAGCTGATCATAATAAACATTCTCTGCTGAAGTATGGCCATTTAAATACAGCAGCATTACAATTCTTAAATAAAAAATGCATGGTTAAAGGTTTGCCAATTTTTGACAACTCATCCATCGACTGTGTAGCATGTATTAGAGGTAAACAAACTCGCCTTCCATTTACAACTGAAATGGAAAAGACTTCTTTATGTATTCTCGATATTATATATACAGACTTATGCGGTCCAATGAATGTAGAATCTATGATGGAAAAAGCCTGTATTTTGCCACTTTTATTGACGATTATTCTCGGAAAGTGTTTGCGTATTTTCTGAGAAGGAAAAGTGAATTTTTAGATGTATTCAAACAATTTAAGAAACTTGTGGAAAATGAAACAAACAAAAAAATAAAAACTCTCCGAAGTGACAACGCACGTGAGCTCTTAAATAACGATTTTTCGAAATTCTTGTCTGATGAAGGCATCAAACGCCAACTAACTGTGGAATACACTCCACAGCAAAACGGTGTGGCCGAGCGTATGAATCGAACGCTAGTAGAAATGGCTCGTTGTTTCCTTATCGAAGCAAACCTACCAAAGTTTATACTTCAGCGTACATACGTAATCGATGTCCGACCTCCTTGAACTACGAAAAGACACCAAAACAAATCTGGACAGGTCGAGTACCTGTTGTTAGTCATTTACGACAAATTGGTTCTTGGGCATTCGTCTTAAATAAAGCTCCGAATAGATCTAAATTAGATCCAAAAAGTGAGGAATTTGTGTTGATTGGATATTCCACGGAATCGAAAGCGTATCGCCTATGGAAAAGAAATTCCAGAACTGTAATAAAGAGTCGAGATGTACGATTTGTCGAGGGTTTGGCTGAAGCAAAAGTAGAGAGGGAACGCGATGAAAATTATTATGCGTTTGAATATACAAAAGAGAATGGCAATAGAGAATCTTTAGAAAAGCAAAGTATTAAAAGTGACTTGATGGAAAATCAACGGGAGAATGAGGAAAGAGATAATGATGAAGAGGAATATCAAAATGTGGAAGAGGAGATCGAAGTTGCCAATGATGTTAACATAAATGGAAATGGTAATGATATTAGGCAAAGGCTTAGACTGCGTCCACAAGTAAACAGAGTTGTGGAGCATGCATTTACTACGTATCAACTATCAGATCCAAATACTTTTAAGGAAGCCACAACCTCACCACATGTGTCAGAATGGCTTGAGGCTATGAAGGTGGAGTACAATTGCCTTATGTTAAATAATGCTTGGGAACTTTGAGATCTACCAAATGGAAGGGAGGCGATTCGAAATCGCTGGGTATTTAAGACCAAATACAGAGCTGACGGAAGCATTGAACGAAGGAAAGCAAGGCTAGTGGCCAAAGGCTACTCCCAAAAATTTGGTATAGACTATATTGATACATACGTTTAATATACGCTTTATCAGCGGAACACAACTTGAACTTACGCCATTTGGATGTATCAACCGCGTTTTTAAACGGGCACCTTAACGAGGAGATTTTTATGGAACAGCCGGAAGGCTTTATTGATGAGAAACACCCGTTTAAAGTGTGTCGTTTACTTAAAGCTCTGTATGGGCTAAAACAAGCAAGCAGGCAATGGCATACTTTATTGGACGAAAAGCTAAAGCAATTGCACTTATTACAGTCAAAATATGACCACTGTGTTTATTTTAAAATAAACGAAAATGAAGAAACCATTTTGGGAATCTATGTTGACGATAGTATTATCGCTTCTAATAATAGAGCTAGAGTCGGATTAATAAAACAAAAGCTTAATGACTACTTTGAAATTCGAGATCTAGGATAACCTTCGTTTTGCATTGGTCTCGAAATTGAAAGGACCGTTGAAGCTATTTCAATTTGTCAAAGTAGTTACATAAATACTCTTTTAACAAAATACAAATTACAAAATTCAAAATATAACAAAATTCCTATGCAGGTTAAACTGAAACTGGAAAAGGAGCCACATGAAGCTGGAGAAGGTGTTGCAATACAGGTAACTAACTACCAAGAGTTGATCGGATCTTTGATGCATCTCGCCGTTTTTAGTCGACCAGATATTGCATTCAGTGTCAGCAGTTTGGCTCAATTTTCACAGAACCCAAAGAAACAACATTGGAATTCATGTCTTCATCTATTACGCTATCTTAATTTTACCAAGAATGCCAGAATAGTTTATCGTAAAACCGGGATACCTTTAACTGGCTATGTAAATGCTAGTTGGGCTGAAGATATTAATGATCGAAAGTCTGAAGGTGGTATTTGTTTTATATTTGCAGAAAACAACGTACTGTTTCTACATCGAGTGCAGAGGCTGAATATGTCGCACTTAGCGAAGCAGCAAAGGAAGCATATTCCCTTCGCTTTTTACTGCAGGAGCTGATACCAGGTTTCATGAAACTAACCATTATTTACTGCGACAACCAAAGTGCACAACTAATAGCAAAATATGGAGGTAAACACTCGCGGACAAAGCACATCGATTATAAATATCATTTCATAAGAGAAGCAATTGAAAGTGGAGCTGTAGAAGTAAAGTATCTTCAGACAGATGCGATGGCAGCAGACGCATTGACCAAAGGAGTACCCAGAGATAAGCATTTATTTTGTTTTCAAACTTTTGGAATGAATTTCGATTGTTAATGTTGACGAGGAGTGTTAAAATATTCATGCAACATTCCCATTCTAATTCTAACATTCTTGTTTCCACCTTAAGACATATTTTTAATAAAGAAAAGCTCCTTAAACTTAATCTGCCAAACTGTCAACCAACCACATGTTAAATTGAATTAACCTAACTTTTTTTTTTTTGGTTATTCGGAAAACATTCCCAGCTCAGTACCGAGAACCAACTGCTTTTATACAAGCAAGTGCTAAAGCCGGTGTGGACCTACGGTATATACAATTTTGGGGTTGGACCAAGCAAACAAATGCCAATATTTCACAAACTTTTCAAAATAAAGTGATTAGAGAAATTGTCCACGCATCGTGGTATACTAGAAACGACGATATCCACAGGGAAGCTGAAACTAGAAGGTTCGCGCGAAAGCATAGAAACCCACTAATCGGACATATCAACAATACAGTCCGACAAATTTTGGATGAGAGTAATTTAAGTAATAATAAAGTTTTTTAATTAGTGTTAACTTTTTTATCTCTCTTCCAAATAACAGAAAGCTACAACATGTCTTATATCCTTTACATCCTAGTGCTAACCTATATTGGTGCTATAAAAACTATAGTTTTGACGCCATCCAAGCCACTAAGGTCCATTTACTGAATTAAAACAATCATTACAAAAAAACCGGACAATTCGCCGAATAAGTATCGGCGGCCAACCGCACATGTTTTGTATATTACTGCATTTTATATGGGACCATAAAAGATAAAATCAAAAACTTGTAAACTTAATAACTCCCTAGGATTTTTCCAGAAATTTATATTTTTACAAAATCTAGAAAAACCCAAGTTTATTTATATAATGGGATATGGTTTTCGTAATAATTGTGAAAAGAGTAGTAGAGGTAGTTCATTTATAAATTCAATCCTTTTTTTACATTTGGCAGAATCAGGTAGATGATGGTTAGTTTTATTAAATTTTTTGCAGTTTTGAATAATAAAATAGAACATTGTGTTGGTTTCTCTTTTGAATTTGGGTAAAAGCACCATTCTTTATATTATTAACAACTTTATCGGTAAATTTTTCTCCGTATTGTTGATATCGTTGAGGCGATTTATGTTTTTCCACGTTGTCAAAATTTATATAGACATCGAACCAAATTCAATGAAAAGTTATTTAAACGCTTGACAGACTGTCCTATTTTTCGAATAATACAATGAGTCCGTTATATTTGGAGTGCATAAAAATTGATTTGATTTATACTGTTCCCGTATAACTGAAAAATCCGGCAGTACACATTTACCTATTCAATAAAATGAATAATATTGCCTACCTAGTTACCTATTTCCTGCGCCATAGAATTAAAAAAAAAATATCACGAGAAAATAATTATTTCTTAGAAGGAGTGTGTGCATATACGAATTAAAAAATAATACCAAAATAGCTTCTTAATACAATTCAAAAAACAAATTGCCTACCTATACCTAGTTTGTGAGACAGTGTGTCATAAATATTCAATAAAAGAATACTTAATTGAATAATACTATCTTGCTGGTGTTTAGAATTTAGTATATCTAAATTAAATACCGAATTTTATTCTGAATAGCTGTAATAACGTAAAAGCATTTGTTTCGTTGTCGTTTTTAATGTAGTTAGGAATATCCCCACGCAAACGATTTTATCCCAACTTTTTTTTCTAAATATGCCATTATGATTATGTAGGTATGAAAATTCCAAAACAGATCACTTATACATAATATACCTATGTATATGAGAATAAAAAACGATCCGATGGAAAGTCATCAGCCCATCCACCCTAAAATTTGCATGACCAAAACCACCTGTAGATCAAGGCCGTCAACTTAATCTCCTTTCTCACATTTGAAAAGTGACATTCACACCCGCAATTAGGGATAATTAATTGTAGATATAATTTCAAATCAATGATATCATTAAACTGTTGGTCATGAATTCATAACTAACAGAAATACGACAAAAAGATTAACTTGAAATAAATTCCATTTGCATTCAAATATCTATCATCCGTTATCTCATCATACAACAGAATCGTTTTCTTTCATAAGTGCAAGCATCAATATTTGCCTTACATACGATCGAAATTCCAAATCTGAAATTTGTCATCATTTCTTTTTTAAACTGCTCATGCTTCATGCAACAGAGAAAAGAAACGGCCAAGAAAATTTTCGTGTTGATGATAGTACTATAGTCTCTATATACAATGACTGGGATCAGGAGGTGCATGAGTACAATCATTGTATATAAAAATTATAGTACTATCACCCGCCAGTAAGTTCATCTACCTTTATCCGAAGATTGGGCACTCTGTCGTGGTGGGGCGGCTTAAGTAGATTAAAAGGATGCTAGATCAGGGTAGTGACCCAACTCCTCTGGTAGAACTGAATGTGAATTGAAAAACCAAGATCCAATCCGATCAATCTATCAACCCTTAACTCCAAGATGACTAGTCTGCAATGTCGAGGGAGCTGTGATAAGGTAGGTAAAACTACTGGTACACAGGGTTCAGGGGTAATTGAACCGTTAATAGAGACTCCTCAGAGGCAGCTCAATCCTCTGTTGTAACTAAGTTGTGTAGGATAGGTAATTGGGGTTTCTGCCTATTCGGTCAGTTTAATTCTTCCCTACTCGTGGGTACGCATATGGATCTAAGTGAAATAAACAAAAACAATACTCCTTTGGAAAACGTGGTGGAAGGCTTAGGAGGGGTCGAGAAGGCGTTGGAGGGCGCTGACATGATCCCGAGTGAGCTCGATGGGTCAGTGGACTCTGATGGGAAACCAAAAGAGTAAGCAGACCAATCGTCGGTGGAGGTGGACAATGCGGTGCAGAAATGCGCTAAGAGGTCAGTGGCAACTGCGGAAGCCGGGTTGGAAGAGGAGAGAAGTCCCGACTCCGAGCGGAAGTTGCGCAAACAACTGAAGCAAAGGGTGAAGAGGGTCAGAAGGAAGCAAAGATTGACCTTGGTCAAATCCGTTTCGGTGGAAGGCATAAGTAAGCCGGTTGAGAGGCTCACTGAAATGGGTGCCAACTTGACGTCGACCAGAAGACGGTGGATCTAGGAAACGGTTCAAATGTTCCGGGACCATTAATCCACCCGAAACTGAGAAGAAGGGGGCGGAAGGCGGAAGGAAAGACGGACAGTCTGTTCAATATGGGGTCGGTCTACAGGTACCACACTCCAGTGGTTATGTGGATGGACAACATGTACAACGGATGTACAACCTTCGTCGATGTGAGGCTAATGGAAGTGATCGATGTTACCCTGTGCAGTAGCCAGATAATTGAAAGAGTATCAAATTGGAGGGTAATGGATCAGGTTAAATTGTCGGATCACAGAGCCATTTCATTTGATGTTCGCTATAGATCTAAAAAGAAAAAAGATCGGAAATACATCAGAATTCCGAAGAACACAGATAGGATAAAATACCTTGTGTTGGAGGAAAAACTGAATGTAAGGACATTCGGAATACCGAAAAACACTTGGCATGTGGAATCACAACTGAAGCGATCGGAACGCTCATGACGCCTATATACTGTCGCTCTTCCTCTCACTCACGAGCACACCAACGAATAACCCTTTTCGGATTCCATCGTTCCCGCGTTAGGTAGTCAGAAGTAAAAGTCGACTCGCGAAGAGTAGACGTGTACTGACCAGTGCCGTACCTTTTTTTTATTAAGAATATTCGCGTACATTTTAATCTTTATTACTGTACTCAATAAAGCCAAATTAAAATAAAAGAATCCCACATGAATATAAGGCGAAAAAGAAATAGCTAAATGTCACACTGCGACGGCGTAAAAGGGAGTCGTGGAGACTTTTGCTCGACTATGAGGAGTACATCTGAAGTCAGTAAACTACAAAAGATTGTCTCGAGAGATCCAGTTTCCAAGATCGGACTCATTCGTAATAGAGCGGTGGAGATGGTAGAAACACTGGATCACACAAATGAGGTCCTAATGGAGGTACACTTTCCAGGAAGCTATAAGTCAGATCAGCCCTGGGCTCCAAGGAAACAAGGAGCGAAGAGGATGGATAGAACGGAAGCAGAACGGATCGTGAAACCAAAAGCGGTCAAGGATGCCATAGAAACATTCTCACCCTTCAAAACTGCGGGGCCGGATGGTATATTTCCAGGTCTAATGCAATGGGGTATAGGCTCAGGAATATATACGTTGCATGCCTAGCAATGGGCTATATCCCGATTACATGGGGAAGCAAATGTTATCTTCCTTCCAAAACCGGGAAAAAAGGACTACACCGAGGCAAAGTCATTCAGACCAGTCAGCCTAACATCCTTCCTGTTAAAAACAATGGAAAGGGTGATGGTGGACTATATGGAGAGTACTGCGCTTAGGACGTATCCTTTAAATAGTAGACAGCATGCATCCAGGGTAGGAATGTCTACAGAAACAGCGCTACATCAAGTAGTACGCGTTGCGGAGGAAGAGCTAAATACCGGGGGAATTGCGATGACCACTATAATGGACATTGAAGGTGACTTCGATAAGATATGCTTTGAAAGTCTGAAACAAGCCTTGGAAAAACGTAGGGTTAAGCCACTAGTGGTAAGATAGGTGGACAATATGTTGAATACAAGAGCGATTAATATCCAGACGGGAACCTCAAAACTCAGGGTTAGCAGAGGTTGCCCACAAGGAGGTGTTCTCTCACCTACACTGTGGAATATCACTATGGACTATCTTCTCGACAGCCTTAAGGCGACGGGCATTCACACAGTGGGCTATGCCGACGACATAGCAATAATGGCCAAAGGCAAGTTCATGGACGTCACCGCAGATATCATGAGGAACTCACTCAGAGTGGTTGAGAGGTGGTGTTTGGAACAAGGGCTCTCCATTAATGCGGGGAAAACAGATCTAATAGTTTTCACTAGGAAGAGAAAAAATCTAGAATTTCGGAATGCAGTAAAAAGTGATTTCCCGCTTAATTACCTACAGCAAAATACAAGATTGACAGTTCTCCCAGATGTTTTTAATTACAACTTAAGTACTTAATTAATTGGTTAATTGGTCTATTTGTCACGTGAATTTGAGCTCTATTACCTTTAAGGTCAGTGGCTGAGAGTATACGTTAAGATATAGTATACTTAAGATATAGTCGCTCGGAGTCAACGGTTTGCGATATCCAACAAATAGACTGTGTCTTTTCATTTTTCGGCTTGGAGTCTAAAAAAGACCCTTTTTTGGGTCTACTTTTCCTTTAACCGGTTGCGGCAATTCATAAGTAAAGTTTTTTTTTATAATTTCATTTTGTTGCCAATAAACTTATCTTTGTAGTTAAAATTAATATTTTTCCTATTCCACTTACGACTACAAGTTAACATTTGACATTCTCTGAACATTTGGCTTTTTATAATTGCATTTTTAATTTTGTCTCAGAGGTTACACTCGAATATGCAAAGTAGTTCACAACTGACGTGTGGCTATGACAGTTTTGGTGTTGAGTGCTGAGCAATACTCTGTCGTTTGTTCTATTCCTTCAGTTTCAAAGTTTTGTATAAACATTTTTAAAAGAAACGAAGACAGCGATCAACTTTTTGATTTTTAACTAATACGTAGATCAAGTTCGAACTCGAGATGTTAATCAATTCTGACATTACGACGTTAAAGGAACTCAAAACAGTGGATGTCAAAATTCTGTCCGTCTGTCTGTCTGTTTGTATGTGCCGAGGCTTACAGCCTAAAGGGCTGCCCGGATTCGGTTCAAACTTCGGATTTGGAGGGTACAGTTTGGCAGTTTTTTTTTTTGTTTTAAACTAACCTCGATATTAATGGTACTTCCCATATATAAAATGTTCATACCAGTTTGATTTGTTCGAAAACGGCTATACCGATTTCACCCAAAACTAATATTCGAGCTTAAAGAGGTGAGGTTTACATGACTGTATACTCAGTTTTCCGTTAAAAAATCAAATACTGGTACTTTTGAAATTTGCACATATCTCGAAAACGGTCCATTCGATTGTGACAAAAATTCATTCCTAAGGTAATACGGTTATTTCTAACTTAATAGCGAACTCAATTTTTGTCTATATTATCGTAAAATGGATTTTTGAAAATAGTTATTTTTTAAAAAATTTAGTTTTCTTTAGTTTACCTGAAAACTTCATTAACGATTTTGTTCAAAATGCATACTTAGAGTGAGAGTGGTATTTTTAAAATTATTGCGTTATTAATTTTCAATTCGAATCACTGAAACGATAATTTTAAAAACTGTTTGTGTCTCGAAAACCCCATTTTCGACTTGGATACAATTTAAAAAACCAAGTAATGCTTACATCCCGAACAATGTCTAATACTCCAGTTTTCATAATAATAGTTATTGCAATATTTGTTTCTATTTTGTCCGGAAATTAAGAAAAAAAAACGCTATAAAGATAATAAAAGTTTTCTAAATAAGATCCCGTACTAAGTTTTTCTCCAAAAAATCGAAATCCGACGTATAGGTGTGGGTAATTTGTTTGTTTGCACTGACCCATTTTGATAAAAAAATTGTATCATTTGGACGTATTGCTCAATCGTGTAATTTGTCATATGATGATTTGGCATCAGTGACAGCGTATAATAAACAATATATTACACGCCACCAAAACAACATGGCCGCCACAGGCTGCCAACATCGACTCGTCGCAATTGGAAAACCCTAAACCCCTTATCTACAAATAATTTTTTAATTTTTGTTCTGTACTCGCCAACGAATTTATGAAACGGTAGCAATGCCCCTGATGTACTGATTTCTAAAGCTCGAAATGCACAAAAGTTGCTGCCAAAAAGAGCTTTTCGTCTTTGACATAGAGATGTAGCTAGCTTTCTACGCAAAAGCTCATTTCTGACTTACGATTTCAATACATGCATTAAAGATGAACGTTCTTGCCATTGTGAGTTGAAACACTATTCCGGGTCGCTAAGCTGAAAGCTTTCAAAAGCTTTACGGGCGATACACAATAAATTGTCAGTGCTAAGAAACCCTTATACGAGGAGGTATTGTATAGATTCCTGTACCTCATTCTTTATTTCCTTCCTTACTTATCTAATCTTAAAGGATATTTTCTACTCAATTCTAATTTATATACGATTCAAATAAAAGCCTTCATTAATGAAAATATGAACGGCCACATTCTACACATTCTTGGAAAAAGAAAAAAGTGGTTACCTTTGCCTCAGGCCCGCATTCAGATTTGAAAGGATGTTTCTTCCGCGGTTATTCGCGTGTCTCATTGAAATTCAATTCACAAATATTGTCCTTCTCCCCCTCTGGAAAATAAGCTTAATTCAAATTATGATTAATTAAATTAAAACGAGGTAAAGGACGTTCCGTTTCTCTTTCCCGCTTTTCGCAATTCATAACCACCATCGACAATATCTTTCAGGGAACATATAAACAAAAAGTATGCTTGTTTAATCTGCATCAATTAAAGGACACAGGACCCATTCACGTAAATGAAAATGACGACGTCGTCGTCGTCGTAGTCAATCCTATTCTCCTCCTCATTGGCAGCTCGAGTTTGAGAGTGCGGCTCCAAAATGAAGACGCATCGCGGTTTTTCGCGTACATTTTTATATGTTTTTCTCTTTTACCGTATCTATAGCACCTGCTGGCAGAACCCATACCGACTCTTACTGTAGATGTGCCATGTTTATTGCCGCGCCCGCCTTATACCACTAATAAGCCGCAACGGGGGCGGTGTGCCGTGCTTGCCCTTCTGAATAGCGGTACAAATTAAATTGAAATAAATATGCAAAAAGGATATACTAAATTATATATTTTTGTTCCATTTAAAGGAAGTTTTTCCGAGGTTCACCGAGGTCGAAACATTTAATTTATTTATTTTTTTTATTCCTTAGTTTGACTTTTTGAAAGGGAGGATTTTTTTTTCGCTCTATACTCTCGGGACTGGTTGGCTGGCTCGTCCTGTAACCATAATCATACTGTATAGAAAAAGAGTGTGGCGGCATTAGCAAACTCCGTCAATGCTGAACGGTGCAAAAAACTGAAAAAAAAACATTTTTAATTAACGAATTAATTTTTGCTTTTTATTCAACGCCCGCAACGAATGGCGTAGCTGTACTTAAAGGATGTATATATATAGGGAAGTGATTCTCTGAGGAATTCTACTGCCATTCAGCGTCATTCATTTGATTTAGTGTTGGGTAGGACACGTCTTTTTTATGAGTTTGTATGAGGTACTCATTTTGGATTGTGAGGTGGTACAATGTCCCACCTCAAATGTGGTGTTGCTCTTAATTTCATTTCTCATCAAATGAGTTGCAATGCTGTATTTCACCTCATATGAGGTGTATGGCTGAAATAATAGATTGTACCATGGTAAGAGAGAACGAGGCATGAGGGTGTGAAACGTTACAATACTCATTCCTGATATATCATAAATGCAAATCACTATGCCTGATGAAACTTAAAAATCACATAAGGACACGTTAATTTCATGCATTCTTTATGTAATGCATAGCATATAATAAAAAAATCTCCATCGTATCTAAGTATCTAATTTACCTACATAGCATTCAATATCCAAATGAGTAATGAAAATGAAATGAGGAATGAGGTAAGGTAATGAAAATGAGGTATTTCTTTACTCTTAACTCACACACACAAAGTTATTCATTTGAACTTTGAAGTGCATGGCTGTGTTGTCTTAAGTGAACTCTCAATGTCCCAATCTCAACTCAAATATCCAAATGAGCAGCATGCTCTCCTCAATTGAGACGTTATGGATAATATGGAAATGGAACTGATGGTTAAGTTGGCCTTGCATTCTCCTCAAAAGTTATTCACTTCACAGTTCACATCACCCCATACTTCTTACAGAGAAGTTCATTCGAATACGAGTGTATAGGCTTACATTTCAATTCCGTTCTATCTCTTTCACCTAAACAAAACACAAGATGTGTGTGCTCGAAATCGCTGTATGGTGAATAATGTGAAGGTTTCTGTAAAGTACGTAGTCGGGTGGTGGAAATGAGTAATTTTCAGTTCACGACATAAGAGATAAGAGGTGCTTGGGTTGTATTATTTTGAAATTGTGTTTTGTGCTCTTCGCAGTGACATATTTGAGAGGTGGTACAAATATTCACTTTGAGGTATTGGGACATTTTGATCGGTTGTATGGGACATTTGTATTGCCTCATGTATGAGTAACCCAACGCTAATTTGATTATTTAAAAGGAATATACATTCTTTTTCATCGCGCCCTATTCAGCATGGTGCATGCAGCGTGGGGCTTGCTAATTTCTATACAATGTTACAAGGCAAACGGAATTGCCTTCATTAGTGTTTGATAATAGGCGGGATCCTAAAAAGCGCCCTTCTACCGCAGACGATGTAGTAGGTGTGTGTCGCCCGCTATTGATAACCCGAAGACGGTTTTCATTCAATAGAAAAACGATGCAGGATACAAGGGGCTCATATGACACTTTACGTCGCACACTTTTTGAAGGCTTATTTGGTAACTTCATTGTTGGCCTTCCCATCAAAACATCAGTATCGGCAACCTTGTGCCAATTGGTGCTGCAGTTTTAATTGACACGAACTCCACTCTGTGCATTGTTTCGTCCGCAGGCAGTCTGTGGAATTTCACATTCACTTTGCAAATAAAGCTGTTTGCTTATTACCCCCTATTTTGAGCGCGCGCCATATATTGCGCGCACACACACATACACTCAACAAATGCAATTGCATTCTTATTTCATAAGCACCGAATGACCGCCATGAATTGAAAATTTTGAACGGACGGATACTTGAGATTTTCTGCGTAGACATCGTGATTAATGTCAAAACGTCCCCTGCTTTAAGGACATGACGACGAATTCAATTTTGCGTTCCTTTATATTATCATAAATGCATGTATGCAATAACTGGTGCCTTGTGCCGGGCGTATATGTGCAACCAAAAATCCTGACAAAGGCTGTTGGCTATGCTCAAGAGACAACACGTGCTCGGTGCTCTCTGATTGTGGACGTGAGCGAGTTTTGAACTAGAAATTCTGTCCAAGTGACAGAGACGACGCGACACAGCAAACAACTTTTTATTTGTGGCTGTCTTGACGAATAACTATGTATTTTCCAAGCGGCCAAGTTCTAAACTCATAAATGGCTAAGCCCAACAATATGGTAAAACCCCACAAGAAATTGACGAACGAAACAAAGGGTATGTTAGAAACGCGTTTGTCTCCTTAGTAGTGTCAAGCACATAAACTTGACACTTTCTGTTGTGTAGTAAACAAGCACTTAAACTTGTTCACTGTCAATGGCTGTGAAGGTGTTATTAAACAAAAGTCCAATTGAGAATGACAATGATGATTGTTTTATTACTGGCTTTTATACATAAAAATAGCTTATTCTACAAATTAATACTACTTTCAATAACAGTAAGTCAGCACCCACGGTTGTTACACTCACCGTTGACCTACTGACTCACTACTGTTGATTATGCTGCGCCGTCAGCACGACACGCCGACCCGTGCTGTGTATTGCCTAGACATTCTCCCCCACGTTGAATAATAATTCAACACTCTACTCCATAGTGATGACAAATTCAGAACTTGATGGTATTTGACGGGATTTTGGCTGTGGTACTGCAACTACTGCAGTTTTGGTTTTTCTTTGTTTCCAACTGAGGTAACCGATTAACATGATGGACAGGAAGAGGGCCAAATACCCAATCGCGTAATTGTGATAGTTGTGAACTTGGAGCTTATGAGGCAATTCCAGCACCTCTTGCTCTGCAATTATTGTTTGTAATTCAGTAAGATTCTTCAGTTGGATGTCGTAATGTGTCGCATTGAATTCTTGTAGTAATGGCTTATGATGCAATGGAGTTGAAATTTCTGACAGTGATCCAAAACTAGTGTAGGATGGTTGTAAGTTAGTGGTGAATGTGTTGTGTCCCTGAATAGTAATGAAATTTTGCTTTAAGATGCATCCTGGCTGGAGTGTTATCAGTCCAGAACCCTCTAAGACTATGTGTTGGTTTTTCCTTCCGCAGATTGCAGTGAGTCGAGATGGAGTTTTTGTGGAAAACAACCACCCAATTTGGTGCTCCAATTGAATCCAGGTGGAGTTCGCTTGTGAATTCTTCAAAACACACGTGGCCTTCTTCTCGTCGTTGAATAACCCCAATTCGCAAGAGCAGATTTCCGCTCCTTTGTTGTACTTAGTTTGCAGGTTGTTGCACAGATATTGTTCTGCTCCTGTATTTATGCATGCCTCTAGGTTGGGTGATGGTATTGGAGTATATTGATCGCGATGTGCTGTTAGAGCTAGTATTGGTGCACAAGGGACGATTGTCAGCATGGTGTTGTTTATGAAGGTTGGTATTGGCGTCATTCTGAATAGTTCGTAGGATTCTTGATCTACTAAAGGCAATGTGATCAGGAATATTGCTCGGTTATCTGTTACTCCTCCCTTTACAGTCATTAACTTGTATAGCTGTAACAGGTCGGCATCCTCTGCAGGTAATTCTAGGAACGCTGGCAGGTGGGCCTTGATGGTTTTTAATTCCGTTTTTAGCTGGTGCGCCGACAATAATAGTGAACTTACCCTTCCATGGTGGGTGTCTATGAGTACATTAATGACAGTTGACTGTATCCTTTGTATGTTGATCATCATCAGAATCAGTTGAGAGGCAAGCGATGAAAAGATCTGGAATATCTTGGCATTATACATTTCTTCACCATTATTGTGCACTCTTTCTCTTATTTCGCTTAGTTGTTTCGTGATTTGTTCAAACCTATTTTGGATTCTTATTTGGTCTTGCTTTACCACGTTTATCGTTGAATCGACTACTGAGGTCTGGTTTCTCAGTAACTTTAATAAATGGTTTTCATTCGTGTTTACTTGATTTATTGTGTTAGTCATTTGTTCAGCGTATTCTGAATCCATTACTCCAAAGAGGAAATTTGCTAATTTTCCAACTAAGTTAATTGCTCCTCTTTTACTTCCTTTGTTTGGTAACAGGGTGCTTTCTGAATGTAGTTCATTTATAATATGTTGAAATTGATTTAAAGTGTTGTTGCAGACGCTTCGTTGTTGCATTTCTTGACACAAGTGATGTAGGGTCGATGTTCCGTTAGAAAATGTCGAGTATTCTTTTATTAATGGATCCAGATTGTAATTCTTGCTGACCCAATGCCTTCAAAGTAAATTCCAAGATCGGTCTTAAAATTGGAGATCTGAATATTATTGCTTAATACAACTGGTAATCAGAAGAACTGTTAAGAGTGATGTAATACTGATAGCACCACTTGATCTTTTTCTTTTAGCTGGTATGATAGGTACTTGTGCTGATGATTGTGCGTTGGTGACTGGATGTTTTACCTCGCTTTTATGCGGTCTGTCATGGTTCACCTCATTGTCGATTGGTAGTGGGGCTAATCTGTGAATCGGGCGCTTCCAGATACCGGATGCTGTTTTAACTTCGACTACTCTTATTGCGCCATCATCACCTTTGAATGTATTCATGATTCTCCCAAGTGGCCAATGAAGATGAATAAGAAAATGACCCGGTGTTAATGCTGTTAGATCGTTGGGATCGCTTGAAAGTGGTGTTAGTGGCCTTGAATTAAGGATTGCTTCAATTCCAACTAAAAATGTCTCCAATTATTCATATGTTAGAGAGGCTGTTGATACACTTCTCTTTAGTAGATGTTTTGCTGATTTGACTGCCGCTTCGCAGAAACCCCCAAAATGAGGTGCTCTTGGGGGAATGAAGTGAAAATGTATAGCCTTGCCAACGCATTCCTTTACGATAGATGAACGTGCCTCTTCTGAGTAAATCGTGTCTTCTAACTCAGATAGTTGATTATTTGCCCCCACAAAGTTTGTTGCATTGTCACAATATATGTGCTGACAGTTTCCTCTGCGTCCGACAAATCTTCTTAAGGCTCCGAGAAATGAATTGGTACTTAAATCGCTTACAAGTTCTATATGCACGGCCTTTGTGGCTAAGCAACAGAAAATTGCTGAAAATTTTGGGGTCGTTTGCCACGAATTTTGTAATGAATCCAAAATGGTCCACAGTAATCGACTCCAGACTGAATAAAGGGCTTAGATGGTGTTATTCTTGATGATGGTAGATTCCCCATTACTTGTTGAAGTAGTTGAGGTCTGGCTCTGGTGCACTTTACGCAGTGATGTATTATTGATCGTGCCATTATCTTGCCCTTAATAGGCCAAAATCTTTCCCTCATGTGGGCTAGCAGTATCTGGGGCCCGCAGTGCTTGTGTTTTTCATGAATTTCTTGCATCAGTAATTTTGCCAATGGATTGTTGTATGGTATCAACATTGGATGCTTGGCATCAAACGGAAGTGTTCCTGCTTCTAGTCGACCTCCAACTCGAATGACTCCATTCTCATCCAAGAACGGTGCGAGGCTTGCGAAATGGCTGCATCTCTTCGATTCTTTATGGGTATGAAGATCACTGATTTCTTCTTTGAAATCGAATGCCTGCATGGCTCGTATTATCACGAAGAGAGAATTTTCTAGTTCCTGAAGCGTCAATATTATTCCGTGTTTGTTTTGTTGTGGACCCTTGTAAACTGGCATGATTGCAAAACCGAAGTATATATCCTGTAATTCTTTGAAGCGTGGCGAAGGAATTGCGATGGTTGATTTTATAGATCATATCCTGATCGCAAGCATTCGTTGCTGTGGCTACAGTTGGTAGTTTCCGCTTTCTCTCCGTGTCTTCCGTAATAGAAGGCTCCTTGGAATATTTTGCTGGCCACATATCTTCATGTCCGTGTAAAAAACGAGGACCAAAAAACCATTGTGTGCATGATGGTAATTTGGCTGGTTGCAGGCCCCTTGGTACATCCGCTGGATTATGTTGTGATGACACATGTCGCCATTGCTCGGGAAATGTTATTCTTTGAATAATGGCCACTCTGTTAGCAACAAAATGTTTGGTATGATGATGATTGGGAATTAATCCATCCTAGTACGATTTCAGAGTCTGTCCATAGGAATGTATGGGTATATCTTTGAACTTAAGATCGTTTTTCACTCTCAACGGAGCCACGCGTGATTTTGAACATAGTAATCTTACGATTACTCTTCGATCTTTCATAGTTGTTCTCAGGTACACTGCTGTGCCATATGCCTTTTCAGATGCATCAGAAACATGTAACAGATGCGCTTATATTAAGCTGTGAGCATGATGGGTTGTCATGATTCATGCTGTTTGGATGGTTGTTGGTTGCTGAATTCCTGCTGTTGCTCTCAAGGTGTAGCAGCGTGTTATGTTTTTTCACTACTTGTATGCGCTCGTTTGGCCTGAGTTGTATGAACTGTTAGCAGGCGAATAACGGATGTATTCCAGTTCCACAACCCTTGCAAGATCCTTTTTGTTGTTGACTTGATGTTAACGATGCATAGGCACGGGATGATGTATCCTTCCTCTTGTGTCCTAATGATTCCAGTGACTGGAATTGGTTTTCTAGGAATGTTAAAAATTCCTTTATTGATTGTAGTTCCTTCGGCTTCTTGATGGATTGTTCGTACAAGATTCTTGTACTTTGATCTAATTTGGGTATCAATATGTGCAGGAGGTTGGGGTCCCATGTTGTAGTATCCACACCGATGTTCTCTAGTGCCATCAGGCATTCTTGGGTGGTGTCATAGAGTCCCTTGATGCCCACTGCTGATGGTTGAGACTGTGTTTGGACTGGTTGCCCAGTTATCTTCTTCAATAAGTTTGACGTGAGAACCCGTATATTATTGTATCTGTCTTGGAGGCTCGTCCATGCTGTTTTGTAATTATCTTCCGTCAATGCTAGATGACGGATGAGAATTTCCGCTTCGCCACTGAGATGGGTTTTAAGATACCACATTTTTTGTATGTTGGATATTGGCTGCTTATCAACCAATTGTGAAAACAAATCAAAAAATTGTCTCCATTTTAGGTAATCCCCATCGAACCTAGGGATTACGACCTATAGTAGGTTGAGGGAATTCTGCCTTCCGATGTCATTGGACATGCTCGAGTCCTGCCTTGCACAGTATTGCGGTTGACTGTTGAGTGATAAGGCAATAAGGGCTTCCTGAACTCTTTTTTCTATGTCGATGAATTCGACTTGATTATAACCACTCGTTATAGGTTCGTCACAGAGTTCCCAAATTGTGTTATGCATGTCCTCTATTTGTATCCACAATCGTTGGATTGTTTTTTCGTGAAATTCGTAAAACTGCCTTGTTTCTCCGATGTTGTTTGCTGTATCTAGCGCCCTTTTCATTGAAGATATAATTATTTTTTGTCATCTGATGAGTCTTTGAAGATCATCATTCAGATGTGAATGCGCATGTGTATTGTCTTCAGCATTCACGACGTCTTGAATTAATGCCCCTTCTTCCTCTTGCAGAAGTTTGGCGGCGTCAATTCCCTTTTGCTCTATGCTCTCAATTTTGGCTATAAGTTCATCTCTATATGTGTTGTAGAATTTCTACGTCGCGTATCTCTGAGTCTCTGGCTTCGAAGCCATCCCAGAGTACGTCTAATCTTGCTGATAGCTTCTGGTAGTATGATCGTGTTTTTCTGTCTGGCCCATCCTTCTTGTAATTTAAGATCAGTCGCTGGATCTCATCTCCCGTCTCCTTCTGGTCTGCGGCCTTTTGTTCCATAGTTGTTAATTGAAAATTTCACCAGTGTTATAGCCCTTGTGGACGCCTTTATGGTCTGATTTGTGAGATCACCAGTGTTTAGCCCTGGTGAACGCTTTTATTAGTTGAAGAAGGTTGCTCCTTACCTCTGGTGGGGGGAAGCGAACCTTTGACGTGTTATCACGTCGGGGTCACCAAATTGTTAGAAACGCGTTTGTCTCCTTAGTAGTGTCAAGCACATAAACTTGACACTTTCTGTTGTGTAGTAAACAAGCACTTAAACTTGTTCACTGTCAATGGCTGTGAAGGTGTAATTAAACAAAAGTTCAATTGAGAATGACAATGATGATTGTTTTATTACTGGCTTTTATACATAAAAATAGCTTATTCTACAAATTAATACTAATTTCAATAACAGTAAGTCAGCACCCACGGTTGTTACACTCACCGTTGACCTACTGACTCACTACAGTTGATTATGCTGCGCCGTCAGCACGACACGCCGACCCGTGCCTTGTATTGCCTAGACAGGGTACATGGCAATCTCTTATCGCCACTTGCATCCTTGCCAACATTATTACCGCTCAGCCACTTTACTCAAACTTTTCAACTTTTCACAATCATTTTGGAGAGTAAACGCGTCGGTTGTTATGTTACCTCCTCATAGCGAGGTACGAGTAGGTAGTTCAAAAACGATAAAGGGGTGAAGGACTCGGAAGGTATTTTTGTTTTCTTTTTTTTGTTTCACGCCATCGTCAACACACAATCTATTATGCACACCTTTAACCAACAAGCATATACAAGCCGCAGCCGAAAAGGTTCAAAGAGACGGTTCTGAGCGAGTGGAAAAATATTTAAAAAAAAAAAAAAAAAACAAATAGAAAATAGAAAGCTCGGGTGCAAAAAAAGGCGCGCACAACACAATTACTCTCAACTTGGATAGTCAAAAAGGCTTATAAAGTCCTTGCCAGGCATTATAATAAGTTAAGAAGAGGTGAGTGCTTTTCAGCGCAACACTTATAGTCATTGAATGATGCACGTCTAGGATGCATGGGTCGAAGCAGCAGCACAACATGAAGAATACGTATACCGATGAGACCATAGGAAAGTGAGTGTGTCTCACCCTCCGAACAAAAATCCTCATAGTGGCCTGATATATTCAAATTCATTTGTTCGCACCTCATCGCTGTGCGTGCTCACTTTTTGTTTTGTTTCTTCGAATTCAATTTGGAATCGCTTTTGGTGTTTAGAATCTGCCTGTGTCTCGAGCTAAGGGCGTATTGGAAAGTGAATTGAATGCACTCATTAGCAGAGTGACAGATGACAGTTTATCTTAAATATGAATAATAAAAAAGTCTTCTTCTTGCTTGCTCATTCAATCTTACCGACGTGTTTTTACTTTGTTCTTGATGAATAGTCAATTTCACTTGGTTTAATCGACAGAAATCTATCAGGTTATGGGCCATCAGTCTATTTCATCAGAAATAAGTATCAATTGATTAAATTATTTGCTACGTTAAATATTTTTCTCGACAATTTTTTTTCAAGAGTAATTTTTTCCTTCATGGACTCTATGAAACGTAACCTACAACAGTGAAGTGTGGTATCACATGGTCAGTAAAGTAGAAGCCATAAAATTGAACGAATCGAATATAGAAACCTTGGGTTTATCAGAAGATAGTCTATCCGAAGATTCTACTGAATATTCGATTGAAAAAATGACTTCACAACTCCCATTTAACCGGTTGAAAGACAGAGAAAACTACTCAGAATGGAAAGTTGGGGCAAGGGCTCACATGATTATCAAGAGCTTGTGGTACTGTTGCACAAACGAATTATCGAGCACAGCAGATAACAATCAGAAGAAACACGATCTGAGAGCAATAGGCGAATTGACATTATTGCTCGAGCCATGCAACTATAATCACATAGAAGGAGCAAGCACATGCAAACAAGCTTGGGATAGCATAGCGGCGGCTTTTGATGATACCGGCCCCGGTCGAAAAGTGGCACTGTTGCAACAATTGGTATCACTCAAGCAAAAGGAATGTGCATCAATGGAGGACTACGTTAACAAAATGAGCTCATTGTGGTCGAAAGTGGACGCGGCAGGCTTCAATATAGACGACGAAGTAGCCGGTTCATTGATGTTAGTAGGTTTGCCTGTGGAATATAAACCCATGATACTGGCGTGGAAAACTCTTCAAAAAAAATTACTTTTGACTACGTCAAAAATTTGTTGTTGTAAGGTTTAGTGTTTGAGAGCGATAAATGTGAGTCCACCGATGCAGCCTTAGCTGTAAAAAAAAAACCACAAGCTAAAAGTACTAAGCATTGTTTTGGTTGTGGTTCTAAGCTACATTTCGTAAAAAACTGCCCGAAAACAAAGAACAAAAAAAAGAAACAACAGAAATGTGACAAAAGTCAAGCCATGGTATTCTCATCTTTGTTAGTTCAATCAAGTGAATTGCCATCAGATTGGTATATTAATAGTGGTTGTACCGCACATATGACAAAACACAAGTCGATCATAGAAAACATACGTGAACCTATTCAGAAAGAAGTTGTTGTGGTAAATAACGATAAAATTACCATTGATTGAGTTGGCTGTGTAAGACAATAGGCGTTTTTCTTTTTTAGTTCAGAGCTGAGCTCTGAACCGAGCTCGAGCATTATGAGCGCGCTCTGAGCAGTTTTGTTTACGAAAGACGGCTGTAAAATATTCGATTCAAACTGGAATATAATTGCCACAGCAAGTCTAGTAAATGATTTGTTTAAACTAGATGTCATTCACGATATGAAATCTTTCAGTGCTGAAACGCAAGATGAGACAACTATAACTTCGAAACCGAAAGAAAATGTGATTCTGTGGCATCGGCGATTTGGGCATGCTAGTTTTGACTACATGCGATTCCTTATGAGAGAGATAAACAGCATTTCGATTCCGAGAAACAGTGTTTGTGATACATGCATCAAGGGCAAACAAAGTCGAGCTCCGTTTAGT
The DNA here is from genome assembly GCA_916610125.1 of Cheilosia vulpina. Lineage (NCBI taxonomy): Eukaryota > Metazoa > Arthropoda > Insecta > Diptera > Syrphidae > Cheilosia > Cheilosia vulpina. The sequence goes on along the minus strand of OU744276.1, from coordinate 51,716,750 downwards.
GATGAAGGAAATCGCGCCTCAAAACTACTTGAATTAATTCATAGTGATGTTTGTCAAGCATCGTCTGTCAAACCCATGAGCGGTTTTCGTCATTTTGTATCATTTATCGATTATTTCTCAAGAAAAGTCTTCATTTACGTAATTAAATACAAAAGTGAAGTGTTTGATTGCTTTATCAAATTTAAGGCTGTGGCTGAAAAACAAACTGGACACAAAATTAAGTGTTTTAGAAGCGATAACGGCAGTGAGTACTGCAATAAGAAATTCAATGAATTCCTTGTGAAAAATGGAATCTTACATCAAAAATCAGCTGTTTACAGTCCACAACAAAATGGATTATCCGAGCGCATGAATAGAACCATAATGGACAAAGTGCGCTGTATGTTGGTTGATTCTGGTCTATCTAAATCGATCTCGGCTGAAGCTGCAATGACAGCAGTTTATATAATAAACCGGATTCCATGTAAGGGCACTGGAGAAAAGTAACCGGAAGAAATTTGGTCAAATCGAAAACCAAATCTGTCTATGCTGAAAGTGTTTGGATGTAGAGCGTTTGCACACGTACCAGCTGTGAGGCGTGAAAAGTTAGATAACAAATCGGTCGAGTGCATTTTCATCGGGTATGCTTCTGACGCCAAGGCATACAGGCTCTACGACAAACAGTCGAAGTCCGTCATTGTAAGCAGAGACGTAACATTCTTGGAATCAAACAATATGAATCAGGTAAATGATTTTGGAATAGATAAATCTAATCGTTTTTTGTTGGATTACTCCGAAGATGAGAAAGGCATTTGTAAATCGGAGGAGGACGTGTCTGCTGACTTACAAAATATAAGTGATCCACAAACAACTAGCTCACCGTCACGTCGGAGTGATTCCCAAATTTTTGATTTATTGAATCAGCAAACAGTTGATGATACATATACTTCAACCACTGATGATAGTATTGGCAGCGTGTGGCAACCATGCGACTTAATTGATGAAACTGAGTTGATCCAGCACATTGAACCTCGCCAGATGTCAACTCGCAATCAAGGGAAACCAAAGCCAGATTACACCAAATTTGCATTTGCTTTCTTTCCAAGCGATCCAACAACATACCAAAGGGCCATTGCTAGCGAGAGTGCTGATTCATGGAAGCGTGCAATGAAAGAGGAGTTCAACTCACTACAAGAAAACAATACTTGGAATTTAGTCGAGTTGCCCCAGGACAAATCACTAATCAAATGTAAGTGGGTATTTAAGACAAAACGAGATACCCAAGGAAAAGTCGTACGCTACAAAGCGAGGTTAGTTGCCAAAGGTTTTACTCAAGTCGAAGGCATCGACTATCATGAAACCTTCTCGCCGGTAGTTCGTTTTACGACTATCCGTTATTTAATGGCAATCGCAGCTAAATTTGCCTTGAACATTCGTCAATTGGAAGAAGAAGAAGAAATATATATGTCGCAGCCGGAAGGATTTGACGATGGAACTAAACGTTGTTGCAAGCTGATCAAGTCAATTTACGGACTGAAACAATCGAGTCGGGTTTGGAACTCTACATTGAACCAAGTGTTGTTAAATTTCCGTCTGAAGCGTTCGTCGAGAGACTTCTATACTCATCGTGGCCATTTATGTAGATGATATTTTGGTGTTCAGCAATGATAGAGCACTGGAACGGAAGCTGACTGAAGTACTTTTCAAGCAGTTTCGAATGAAGGACATGGGAGAGATATCATCCGTTTTAGGGGTTCGAGTAACACGTAACCGGAAAACAGGTACCATATCTCTTGATCAAACTCAATATATAAAAGATATTCTTTCTCGTTTCAATATGAGTGACTGCAATCCCACCATCGCACCTATGGATGCTAATCAAAAATTGTCCGCAAAAATGAGTCCGAGCAATGAGGATGAGTCGAAGCAAATGAAGAGTGTGCCATACCGTCAGTTAGTTGGTGCATTACAATTTTGCGTGCAAGTGTCAAGGCCTGACATTTGCTTTGCAGTCAATGTATTGAGTCGCTATAATGTTAATCCAGAAAAAGCACACTGGGGTGCTGCAAAGCGTGTCTTACGATACCTCAAAGGCACGATTGACAGGAAGATCACATACAATAATTCGCAAACACAAATCCAAGGCTATTGCGATGCTGACTGGGCCAGCCGGTCCACAACCGGTTATGTGTTTACCATGCAAGGTGGAGCAATTTCATGGTGTACTAAGCAACAAAAAACAATCTCTATTTCAACGACGGAGGCAGAATTCATGTCGCTGACTGCAGCAATACAAGAATGCATCTGGCTAAAGATGCTTGAAAGGGAAATTTTTGTGAATTCACCAGCGTCAATTGAACTTTTTTGCGACAATATAAGTGCAGTTAAATTACCCACCAACAACGCGTATTCTGCACGAACAAAACACATCGACGTCAAGGAAAAGTTCGTGCATCAAAACGTCAAGAAAGGTTTGATAAAACTCACACATTTGCCGACAAATGAAATGCCAGCTGATATTTTAACTAAACCAAATTCTGGTCGCAAATTGGAGATTTCTTCAAGCATTTTTGGTTTTAACTGAATTTCGTAATTTGGCCTTCTGCTAGTTTTAACTGCAAATTTAAAACCCTTATGGATAATATTTTTTTAATCTACATTTTTGAATTAATTTCTTATTAAAATAAATGGAGTAAAATTATAACATTGTTAATAGGGCGTCCTAAGGGTTTGTGATTTGTTCCCCAAGAAGAAAGGGGATCTATTGTTTTGTAAGAAAAAAAAACCTTCTGCTGCTTGTCGAACATGTGAACTCGGTGCTTATAAAGGGAGAGGAGCTGCATCGTATTCAAACGTTAATCTCTTTATAAAAGCGAATAAATAGCTGGACCTACAGGTCCATAGGACCCTTGTCACCAACAGTCGTTTGTGAGAGAACTCTAATTTTAAGCCGAATCCTCTAAAGCCGCTGACTGAATTAAGAAGGCTTTTTTTGTGTTACCTGACAACTAACACCTCAAAATATTCTCAAATTGTGGCACCTAAGTATAACAGCATTTTAAAAACTTTCTTTTTGGACTTTGAAGCTGAAAATGCATTGTTTGGCTAATTTGGGAAACACCCAATTAAAAGAGTAAACATTTTGAGCGCGTCTTACCCCACGTCCAATTTATGGTCGTCATAATCGTCCTAGCAGATCAACAATTGAGCGTCTAGTGGAAAAATTTGAATCCACAGGCACAGTACAAAATGTTCCCGTGCCAGTGAGACAAAGAAGTGCCAGTGTCAGTGAGATAAAGAAGTGCCCGTAGTGTCGAGAATATTGCTGCCGCTGAGGCTTCAGTTGAAGAAAGGCCAAATGTGTCTCTCGCATGTCGTTCTCAAGCGTTGGGCATCTCTGTGACGGCGTTGTGGCGAATTTAGCAAAAAGATCTTGACCTACATCCTTACAAGATTAAATTGACGCAAGAACTGAAGCCGAAGTGTCGTATGTTCGTGAATTGGGCTGAGCAACAACTTGAAAATGATTCGGATTTTCATCGAAAAATCATCTTCAGAGATGAGGCTCATTTCTGGCGGAATGGCTTTGTCAATAAACAAAATATGCGGTATTGGTCAGGCAGCAATCTACATGCACTCCATGAGTCATCATTGCGTCCCGAAAAAATTACGGTTTGGTGTGGTTTATGGGCCGGCGGCACGTTACTGTGAATGGGAATCGCTACCGTTCAATGATAACCGAATATTTTTGGCCCCAATTGGATGATATGGACTTGGAGGATATGTGCTTTTCGGATCGGAACTAACAATGACTAAGAAGGTTAAGTATCTGGGAATCTATCTAGATACTGGACTTACTTGGAATTATTATGTTGAGGAGAAGGTCCGGAAGGCAAAAAGGGTACCACATCAGTGCAAACGTGTATGTGGACAGAGGTGGGGACTCTCGCCTAGGTCAGCATACTGGATGTATACGATGATAACTTGACCCATTATCACGTACGCCTCCTTTATATGGTGGGCGAAAGCCTCTCAGAAAACCGTCAGGAAGCATCTGGATAGGGTTAAACGATTAGCATGTATAGGAATTACAGGCGCAATATGTACAACCCCAACATACGCATTGGAGGTCATCATGGGGATATAACCGCTGGATTTATTTATTATGAAAACAGCGGCCCAATCGGCACTTCGTTTGCATCGAGATGCGAAATGGCACAATCGTGGTACGATCTATGGACATAGGAAGATCCTGGAACTTGTCAAAAACGAGATTAGGGAGCTAAACATGCATATGGATCGAATAACAAGGGTGCGTATTATGGAAAGAAATCACTAAACTCGTATTGAGAACGGATTAGTTCCAGAAAAAAGAAATGGTGAAATAGTGATTTTCACGGATGGATCCATGATGGACGGCGGAGCGGGGGCCGGTATCTACTCAGAAGAGCTGGAACTTGCCTCGGGAAATACACTTCAGTATACCAGGCTGAGATGATTGCTTTGCTTCATGCGTTGGACTACTTGCTTGAGTGTCAGGTGGAAGGAAGAAATATCCTTATAGCACCGGACAATCAGGCGGTGATCAGATGCATGGAACAAACAAACATAACAACATTATTGGCACTGGAATGTTTACTTAAGCTCAATAAGTGTTCATCTAAAAATGAAGTAACACTGACTTGGGTACGAAGGCAATGAAAAGGCGGACCCCCTTGCAAAACAGGGGTCAACTGAAAAGTTGCTGGGACCAGAACCATTCTCTTCAATTGTGCAGAGGAATGATAGAACAGCTGATTCACAAATGGATCACGGCAGAACACCTGAGAAGGTGGTCAACCGTGGAACAATGTAGACAAGCTAAAATGGCAATAATGTGGCCGACCTGCTCCACTCAAATAAGGGTTCTAAGTATGAGTCGAGGAACATTGAAATGGTTGGTGGCCTTGTCGACAGGACATGGTAATTTCGGGTATCACTTAAGGAAAATGGACCTTTTAGAGAATAATACCTGTAGACTATTCCTGGAGGAATCTGAGACAGCGGCACATATACTGGCTGGCAGAAGAATGAGGATCTCGGGACATCATTGGGTCGAGACCCGGTCGATGAAACAGATCTCCATAAATAGATGGTAGCGTTAACAATAGGAATTAAGCCCAGAGAAGAACTGTGGAGAAATCCACAGAGTCTCTCTGAGTAAGATTTACAGTAGTAGAGAGACGAAAAGAGAACCGACAATGGTGGTCTGATTCGAATATCTCTCGAAAGCTATATATAAGTTAATAAAATGAAAACAGAATTTCCTTAAAAAAATATTTTTCAGCCAGCGAATGCCTTCTTTATATATTGAGTGCTTTATTAAGACTAAAAATACAAAATCATTCGATTATACTACTCTACATGCATTCGTTTATTTTCGCTGCTGTCAGCACAAGTGTTGCTGAACTTATTTCTAAGAATTTCGATGTTGCAATATGAGTTTGTCTGTCGACTCGTGGGAACGGAAATTGGGTTAAGTGAATAACCTGCTGATTCGCAAGGTTGATTCGTTTTGTGTTAATTCCTGCTGATTCGCAAAGTTGATTTGTTTTATGTTAATTCTTTCACCTTTAAATGCGATGGTCCTCAATCGCTTAGAAGTATGGTACGTCACTGAACTTTGTTTGCGGAAAGGTATGTGAATTTGATGTAGGTGCTACTTCTGGTTTTGGAGGGATGTGGATGTTCTTCATCTCCTGTTGCTGAATGATGAACTTTGTATTTCTTCTTGTATTTAAAAGTTTGTAGGTTATCAAAATGGTTGAGATTATTCCCATGAAAGTAATTGACCCATAGGTAGTAAACATTTGCGTTTCTTTTTCCGATTGGAGCAACTGGATTTCTTTCGTATTATTAATGTAGAGCTCGTGCATCATCTCGAGTGATAATATCTTGTGGTATTCCTTTTCTAAAATCGCTGGGAGGATGGTGTGAGTTGGTACTTTCTCTGAAGTAAATATTCGGTCATTGATGGTGAGATTGGTGTTGTCGTATTTGATAAGAAAGGTACCACTAAGATTCCGGGAAGTTGATTCAGTTTGGAGGGTTCCATTGAAGCTATTGAGAAGAATAATACCATGTGTTATCTCGTCAATTGTTGGGATGTGTTGACCGCTGACAATGTTGCATGATGCTAATTTACTTCTTAATAGATTTGGAATGCATGTGGAGTTTACAAGATTAACTAGATTTTTTCTTTCACAAATTGAAATAAAATTAATTGGCTTACATTTATCAATTAATCCAAACACTTCTTCTTTATTTGTTATGTTTTCATTATAACGTGTTTCTATGGTAACGCCATTTCTTTTGACAGGTTTAATAAGAATTTTTTTTTATAAATATAAGAATTCGTTATAGGAATATTTACTATATATAAAATTGAAACGGAATTTGTTATAATTTTAATTTCGGAAAAATTCAAAGCTTCTTCAATAGTGGTAAAAGGAATGTGTTCTTTACTTAGTGTATTTACGGCTAGGCTTATCTTTTTTTAGACAAAATAAGTGAATTTACAATTCCCAGTTGTGCCCAATGAATGGCTAAGTTAAAGTTTTCTAATTCCTCTTTTATAATTTTAAATTTATATTGTATTTCGGATATAATTATTGTGTTGAAACTTTTATTCTCTTTTAACATTTTTTCTATTTCGTTTGTAATTTTTGTGATATTGTTAATTCTCTCGTAGTATAATTTATTGATTACAACTTGTGTATTTGTATTGACAAGGATGTTATTCATTTTCTTTTTTATTGTTACATAATCGTCGTGGTCAGGATTGCCTGCAATCCATTTCCACGCTGTGCCTATAAAATTTATGGATCTTTTTACATTGTGTGGCTTTAAGTTATGGATCGGCCAAGAAAGAGTTCAACTGGTTTTTTACCAGTGGTTGAATGGACTGTAAAGTTATATTCATTTGTCGCATTTTCGAGTAGCTCTTCAAAGGAGCGAGGGGTCTGTTCGGCTTTGATGCATCGCATAATCTCAGAAAGAGTGGAATGAAACCGCTCAATTTGTCCATTTAACTCACTTTTGTACGGTGGTGTTTTATGGATGTGTATACCTAATTCGTCTTTGATCATGGATGTATAGTTGCCGAGTTAAGTGCTAGCTCATTGTCGATAACTATGTTTTCAGGAACGCCGAATGAGAATAGTATTTCTCGAAGTGGTTGCCTAATGTCAGTAATAGCTCTTGATTGGATTATTTTAGTTTTTGCGAACCTCGTCAGTTTACATAGGGCTGTCAAGGGTTCAAGGGTAGGTTTGTTGGGGTGTCTTTAAAATTTTCAAAATTTTTTCTTCTTGTTCGCTTTCATCAGCAACATCTTCGACCATTGATTGTGTAAATCTGACTTTGAAACTAGCAAAGTGAAGTGGGTAAATATTTTGTATTTGACCCATAATTTCTTCTTTTGTGCATAGACCGTTTATGGTGCTGGGGTTGAGGAATTTTTTGAATATGTTGATGATGTCTGTGTTGGTGTAATTGGGTTGGATAAAAATATGCCTATGGTAGGTTGGAAATGGAATAAGGAATTGATGGCTAGTTTCGTCTTCGGTTTTAAGAATAAGTTGATTACGGAAGACGTTAATGGGAGTTTCAACTGTTGGGATCAAATTGTGCGAAGAACTATCGTCGCTGTGTACTGTCATTGTCATCGAATTTACCTCTGTCATTTGTGGAAGTCGTGATAAGGCGTCAGCAACTATGTTCGTCTTCCCCGGTTTGTACTTCAATTCGTAATTGTATTCTTCCAGGATAGATTTCCATCTCTTCATTTTATGGTTGGTGTTCTTGTTGCTGAGGGCGTACGTTAGTGGTTGGTGGTCCGTATAAATTTTTACCTTTTTTGATCCGTATAGGAAATTCCTAAGCGAGTTGAGAGCCCAAATGATTGCGAGCATCTCCTTCTCGTTAATGGCGTAATGTTCTTCGGTTGTAGTTAGTGTCCTTGATAAAAATGTAATTGGTTTGTTGTCTTGGGATTAGACAGCGCCTATGGCATAGTTTGACGCGTCCGTTGTAAGCTCAAATTCTTTGTTGAAGTCTGGGTAATTTAGTGCGACTTCCTGCGATACTAACGATTCTTTAATTTTTTGGAAAGAGTTTAACGCATCCGTATCGAATTCAATGACATAGTTTTTAGAAAGGTGTTTGGACACTCGTCCCTCTTCCCCTCTTAAAAGGGATGTCAGGGGTTTCGCTATTTTCGCATAATCTTTAATAAAGCGGCGATAATAGCCTGACATACCTAAAAATGAGCGTAAATCTTTAAGAGTTTTGGGGACTGGTAGTTTAGCAATGGCCTGCACTTTCTTTGGATTGGATCTTCATGTTGGCACGATCTAATGTCTCAAATACGGCACTGAGATTATTCAGATGTTCGGTTTTGTTCTTGGCAAAGATGACAATGTCATCGATGTACACATAGCAACGTTTCCCAATGTGCTCTCTTAAAATGTCGTCAAGAGTTCTCTGGAAAATAGCTGGGGCGTTCTTGAGGCCGAAAGGGAGACGTGTGATTTCGAATTTACCGTTATTCACTGAGCATGCGGTTTTCTCGATGTCAGATTACTTTAGTAGGATCTGATGAAATCCGCTCTTTAAGTCGATTATCGTAAACCAACTATTGTTACCAAGGTTGGCGAGAACTTCGTTGATCTCATGAATTGGATATCTGTCTGCGACAGTAACTGAATTTAACTTCCTGTAGTCGATCACGAGACGATACTTTTTTCCATAGATGCGTCCATTTTTTTGGGGACGATCCAAACCGGCGAGTTGTATGGTAACTTGGATGGTCTAATGATACCATCTTCGAGTAACTTGCTAATTTGCTTGTCGACTTCTTCCCTTAATGCTCTCGGGTAGGGGTATGATTTGGAGTAAATTGGTTCGGAGCTTACGGTACGAATTTCCCATTTTACTGTAGTTGTATAGGTCAGTTTTTCGTCTGGGTCGGAAAAGAGGTTATGGTAATTCTTAATGGTTTTAATTAGGTTGGTCGAGTCTTCTTTGTTTAAATGGGAAGTTCTGATGTTTACGTGATTGACGCTTTCTGTAACATGTTGCTTGAGAGGTATAATAGTGTTCGAATGAATAATCATATAATTTTCTCTCGTATGGATGACAGCGTTAAGTTTTTGTAACGTGTCGTTACCGATAATGCCATCAAACGAGATAAGGCTGGGAAGGATGTAAAATTGGATTTTGTTTATACTGGGGTCGAAAAGCTGAACGAAGCAATGGTGAGTGATTTTTATGTTCCCTCCTACTGAAGTGGCGTAAAATTTTTTTTGGAAGACCCGTTGCATTTTGTACGGCTGATGGACTTGCTGTGAGTGATTGCGCTTTTGAGGCATTGGAGGATTTCGAGGTCTATTTTGGTAGTTTACTCTCTGTGTTTGGGCAGAATGGTCAATGTCCATCGGCTTAGGAGGCAGTGGTCGTTGAGTCACTGGTAGCCGTTGTTGTTGATACCTTTGCTGGAACTGTGGTTCTCTATAGACTTGAAGTGGTTGAGGATTACGAGGGTTGTGAAGGAGTTGCGGATATAATTCGTGACGGGGTGCAGGGATCGGTGCTGTATGGGATACGTTATGTCTTCGAGAAGGAACCGGCGGCGGTGTATGTTGGAAGGTTTTACGGATAGTAGGCTGAGAATTGTTAGCGTGCTGAAGTCCACATTTTGCAACTTTAAACAGAGATGCAAGGCTTGTGGGAGATCTGCAGGTTCACTTATACTCAGAAGTCTTGATAAATCGCCCTTTAGTCCTCTGACAAAGGTATCCAGAGCCTTGTCGCGATAGCACTGGGTCATATTATTTAAAGACTCTTGGCTCATGTTCATGGATCCAAGTTTGCTGAGGATAAGAGATAGATGATGATACACTATTTGGTAGAATTCGGGTATAGTGCTATGGCCTTGTACCAAGGTCGTCATCTGATATTCGAGGGTGCCCAAATCCCTCTTATCCGCGTAGTGCAAGGTTAGGCATTTGGATATCTTGTCCCAATTTAATGGGGTGTTGTACGATTCCAAGGCGATATCCGCATGTCCAGTTATTTTATTTCTGATAACTGAAAGAATGCCATAATATTTAGGACTGCCTTTGAGATGCTCGTAGATTTTCAGTATCCTTTCTACACTTTTTTTCCACGAATTGAATTCTTCGGGTTGTCCAGAAAATTCTCGGAGGCTTTTCACCACATCTCGTATTTTGCCCATGCCAGATAAATTTGCATCATTTGCTACGTTAATTGGTTGGTCAGTGTCATTGTTAATGTCGGACGCGGGGTTCATAATCGAGTTGAAGATTTGTCGCCCTTGTATACGTAATGTATCTGTTACTAGTCTCGAAATAAGTTGGATCATCACTTTATAGAATTATTTACTTAAGAATTTATAAAATACGGGAACATTTATTAAATTTCTCTATTATTTGGATATAAATTTCCTCTTAAAATTTGTTAACAAATAGGATTATGTTAATATGATTACTATTTATATGACTTACAGAATAAATAAAAAAACTGCTTTCATTTTCATAACAATATAGGTCTCCAGGTATCCAGGTTTTGGGTATCCAGGGATTCGGGACTGCTTCTATGATGGCAAGGCGGCTGTCAGATTTCCTGATTCCTTTTTGGTCCTCTGTGTTACAAGGACTTACTTAGGGGCTTCTTTATTTATGTTTCCTTAGCACTTCACTGTTGTCTTTAGTAGTTTGATTATCTACTTTAAGGATCGTGTACGCGCACTATTTGTAGAGTGTTTTGGTTATTCACTTTTTTATAATGCTTTCACTGAAGGGACATTTAGTGTTTTGATTATTCACTATTTCATTAACACTTTCACTGAAAGAAGTTTTAGTGTTTTGGTTATTCACTATTTCATTAACACTTTCACTGAAGTAAGTTTTAGTGTTTTGATTATTCACTATTTCATTAACACTTTCACTGAAAGAAGTTTTAGTGTTTTGGTTATTCACTTAAAACGTTTTACTGTTACACGATAAAGACAACGGTGTCAATTGAGCAGTCCCTGCTCGGGCGCCAGTTAATAAAATGAAAACAAAATTTCCCTTAAAAAAATATTTTTCAGGCAGCGAATGCCTTCTTTATTTATTGAGTGCTTTATTAAGACTAAAAATACAAAATCATTCGATTATACTACTCTACATGCATTCGTTTATTTTCGCTGCTGTCAGCACAAGTGTTGCTGAACTTATTTCTAAGAATTTCGATGTTGCAATATGAGTTTGTCTGTCGACTCGTGGGAACGGAAATTGGGTTAAGTGAATAACCTGCTGATTCGCAAGGTTGATTCGTTTTGTGTTAATTCCTGCTGATTCGCAAAGTTGATTTGTTTTATGTTAATTTATATATAGTACTATCACTTCGTGTATACTACCACTGCGCTACGGCTGTCACAACATTGAAGCTCAAATATTTTAGAGCGGTGAAGATCATAACTTAAGTTGGTTTACTTCAGTAGGCGCAGAAACCTCGATGGTGGCGGTTGCATTGGTGTCAGCGCTGGTGGCTGATATATTTTTTAAAGGAAAAGCCACCCAAGTGTAAGGCGAACATCCTTACTTGAATGAATGCGTAAACATTTGCATTGCTGTTTTCTGATATGATTCCTCTTTCCGATTTCAGAGTGTGGATGAGGGGTGGGTTTTGTATTCTATTCCTGCTCTCCCTTTTTGGTTAGATTTCATAATTTCTCAGGTTTGTCGTCTGTTGCTTTTATGAATGAGATGAACGAACAGGTACCTACTTTGTGTATAGTTGGATGTGCATTTATTTTCCTTTGGAAGAATTTCTGCATTAATTTATGAGATTCTTTAGTTCTGCTCAAAGCGCAGATGAATCGAGAATTGGATTTCTTTCTTCCTGATTTATATTCGGTTTATTTAATTGGTTATGGTGGTCGGATCTTGTAGGTATTTAAAAAAAAGAAAAACGTCATGCGCTTTAAGTATGCTTTAAGACTTTTTTTAAGTATGTACTTAGAAACAGTCAGTTACAGTTACAAATCTACGATGAATTTCATTTCTGAAAGTTTTTAAATTAATGTTAACTTAACATTACAAATAGTACTCCAAAGTTATTTTTTATAGTTGTTTATTTAACTAAATACTCCTTTCCAAATACTTCATAAAGCCATGCAATACTAATTTATAATGTCATTCTTTGGAAGTTTCGAAATAACAGAAAGTTACAACATGTCTTATATCTTTTACATCCGAATGCTACCTAACCTATATTGGTGATATAAAAACTATAATTTTGAAGCTATCCAAGCCACTAAGGTCCATTTACTGAATTCAACCAATCATTGAAAAAAAAAACCGGCAATTCGCCGAATAAGTATCGCCGTTTTGTATATTAGTGCATTTTTATATGGGGCCATAAATCTTAAAATCAAAAACAAGTCAACTTAATAAATTTATAGGATTTCTCCATAAATTTACATTTTTATAAAATCTAGAAAAACCCAAGTTCATTTCATTGAATTCGAATGGGATAAGGTTTTCGTAAGAATTGTGAAAAGAGGTAGTTCATTTATAAATTCAATCCTTTTTTTTACATTTAGCAAAAGCAAAGGAATAATTTTGAATGCAGGTAGAGGATGGTTAGTTTTATTTAATTTTTTGCAGTTTTGAGTAATAAAATACAATATTGTGTTGGTTTTTCTTTTTAATTTGGGCAGAAACACCATTCTTTATTTTATTTACAACTCTATCGGTAAATTTGTCTCCGTATTGTTGATATCATTGAGGCCCTTTAGGGTTTCCAAATTACCAAAAATTAAATAGACATCGAACCAAATTCAATGAAAAGTTATTTAAACGCTTGACAGACTATCTTATTTTTCGAATAATCTAATGAGTCCGTATATGGAGTGAATAAAAACCTGATTTCATTTATATTGTTCCCGTACTGACAAATCCGGCAATACATACTTACCTATACAATAAAATAAATAATATTGCTTACACCAATTTCCTGTGAGATTGTGTTATAAATATTTTAATTTGGGTTTAATTTGAATATACCTCATAGAATTAAAAAAAAATAATACGAGAAATGAATTATTTCTTAGTGTGTGTGCAATTTAATAATAAAAAAAACAATTCAAAAAGAATGGTACCAAAATACCTAATTAAACTAAAAAAAATTGCCTACCTACCTACTTTGTGCGACAGTGTGCCATAAATATTCAATAAAAGAATACTACACCAAATCCTCGCTTTGTGTTGTTTCGTAGTTGCGTCATTTAAAAACGATCATGGTTTCAAAGCTGCGTCGTTTTTATTTCAGTTTGCGTCGTTCACAAAATGTCGTGGTTTCGAAGTTGCGTCGATATTATTTCAGTTTGCGTTTTTGTTATTAGTTTTTGTTCAGTAATTTTTTTTGAACCGGTACGTTCTTAATGTAGGAATATCACCACGCGAACGTTTTTATTCCAACTTTTTTTCTAAATTAACTGACCCCAAAACCATACTGTGAAACTTATAAACGTTGTTGGTTAGTTCTCTACGAACACATAAGTATTTCTTTTTTAAATATGCCATTATCATAATGTAGGTATATGACAGTTCCAAAACAGAAAAACAGATCACTAATACATAATATACCAATATAAGAATAAAAAACGATCCGATGAAAAGTCACCCTAAAATTCGCACGACCAAAGCCACAAGATCAAGGCCGTCGATTTAATCTCTTTTCGAATATTTGAAAAGTGTCATTCACGCCCGCATTTGGAGATAATTAATTGTAGATATAATTTCAAATCAATAATATCATTAAACTGTTGGTCATGAATATATAACTAACAGAAATACGACAAAAAGATTAACTTGAAATCAATTTCATTTGCATTCAAATATCTACAAGAACGAATTTTCAAATCTTAAATAAAAGATCAACCGTCATCTCATCATTATCCAACAGAGTCGTTTTCTTTCATAAATGCAAACATCAGATTTACCTTTCATACGATCGAAATTCCAAATCAGAAATTTGTCATCATTTCCTTTTCAAAGAAACTACTCATGCTTCATTCATGAAAGGATGAAACCTCATGTGCAAGCAACAGAGAAAAGAAATCCAAATGATGTTTTTATCCCTTTATTTGCTACCTACCGACCAGCCACCACCACCAACCAAATGTTTCGGTTCTCTAGTCACAAGTGTGAATATTCCTCTCTACTTTGGTTTAACAAGAAACTTAGCACGACTGCAACGCCATCCGGCGACTCCAGCGGCCAAAAATTGTTAGTGATAGTACTAGTCTCTATATACAATAGTATAATCCACACTTTCTTTGCCACTGCCACATCAGGAAATTATTTCTTGGAAGATACTTTTGCGATTACTTAGAATAACTTTCCAGCAGTTTGTAAATACAGGTGCCTCTTTTACCAAAAAGCATAAATCGTTGCTATAAAACCAGTATTTATCCTCTCTATAAAACAATGAAACTTCTGAAACATACTAACGCATATTTTTTTTCCAATAGATCGACAGAGTCTTTCGAAAACTGGATCTAAATCAAGATGGCATTATAACAGTGGAAGAATTTCTGGAAGCCTGCTTAAAAGATGATCTTGTGACAAGATCTTTACAAATGTTCGATTCAGAGCTTTGATATCAACAGAACAATCAGTCAATGTATGTCAACCAAATACATTTTTTTATACAAATTACAAATAGTCCCTGACAAATGTTAACGAATATTTAAGATAGCAACAGAAAAGAAAAGCATACTTTTTATTTTATATTAGGTTGTGAAAACTTGTTAAACGTATTTCAGTTATAATAAAATGCATTTTTTTAGATCTGGTGTTTTATTCAAAAATAATGCGGAGAACAACAATTTAACAATTTGTAATAGGCCTATAGGTGGAATCCTAGAGGGCGCTGGGAGCGAATGTATGATAGGAAGCAAGGATGTGGATGGGACTTAAGGATCGGAACAGAAAGGGAATGAGCGTCGATAGCGGAGAGCGCGTCATGCTGGCGAAGCACGGCTAAGCTCGCCGAATGGGGTGGTTCTTGTCCCCGCTACACGACGAAGCCTACGACAAAACATAAAACATCCCAAAGAACAAAAATTAAATACAACGGACGGACTGGTCTTACCACACTAAGAGCGCTGCGGTCTTATTCAGCTTTGGCCTTCTCCCTCCCCACCATGGAAATCCGGCGGCCATTTTGGATTTCCCCAAAGACATCAATTCCACCAGATCAAGCATTGACCGAAAGCGACGACACACCCTTCCACACCCCCTGAAAATTTCAATTTAATAACCCATCAAGCGTCGGTGCACTTGAATAAAACTGATGCCTCTCATTTTGGGCGTGGATAAGTTCATTTAATCAGTTTAATTTTACGCATTAAAATTTAATTCTATTCGAACGGCTAAAGAGATAAAAAGGTAAAAGCAAATCAAAATTTACACAATAAAAATAATTTACAAAAAAATTTAAAGAAAAATTAAAATCTCATCAATCGGATTCCCGTATGTCAAGGTAAAAAAAAACTACCTAATTCCCTAATCAACTACCAGAGTGAGCTCAGTTTGTGAGGGGTCGGAAGAATAATAAAAAAAAATATATGCAAAGACAAAACGGACCACGGAAATCGAATTGTTTGCCGAAACTTTAAAATTTTCTCGATGTAGTATTCCTTTATTGAATGTTTATGAAACACTGTCGCACAAAGTAGGTAGGTAGACAATTTGTTTTTTTTTTTGTACCATTCTTTTTGAATTGTTTTTTTTTGTATTAAATTTGTATAACAAATAATTTTTTATCGTATTATTTTTTTTTTAATTCTATGAGGTATGTATATTCAAATTAAACTCAAATTTCAATATTTAGAACACACTCTCGCAGGAAAGTGGTAGGTAAGCAATATTATTTATTTTATTGAATAGGTAATTATGTATTGCCTGATTTGTCACTTATACGGGAACAGTATAAATGAAATCAGGCTTTAAAGCACTCCAAATATTACGGACTCATTGGATTATTCGAAAAATAAGACAGTCTGTCAAGCGTTTAAATAACTTTTCATTGAATTTAGTTCGATGTCTATCTAATTTTTGGTAATTTGGAAACCCTAAAGGGCCTCAATGATATCAACAATACGGAGACAAATTTACCGATAGAGTTGTAAATAAAATAAAGAATGGTGTTTCTGCCCAAATTAAAAAGAAAAACCAACACAATATTCTATTTTATTACTCAAAACTGCAAAAAATTAAATAAAATTAACCATCCTCTACCTGCATTCAAAATTATTCCTTTGCTTCTGCTAAATGTAAAAAAAAGGATTGAATTTATAAATGATCTACCTCTTTCACAATTCTTACGAAAACCTTATCCCAATCAAATTCAATGAATTGAACTTGTGTTTTTCTAGATTTTGTAAAAGCGTAAATTTATGGAGAAATCCTATAAAGTTATTAAGTTAACATGTATTTGATTTTAAGATTTATGGCCCCTATACATCCGGCAATACATACAATAAAATAAATAATATTGCTTACCCACCAATTTCCTGCGAGAGTGTGTTGGGTTTAATTTGAATATACCTTATAGAAAAAAAAAATAATACAATAGAAGAATTATTTCTTAGTAGGAGTGAGTGCATATACGAATTTAATAATAAAAAAAAAACAATTAAAAAAGAATGGTACCAAGATACCTAATTTAACTACAAAACAAATTGCCTACCTACTTACTTTGTGCGACAGTGTGTCATAAATATTCAATAAAAGAATACTACACCAAAACCTCGCTTTGTATCGTTTCGAAGTTGCATCATTTAAAAATTACCGTGGTTTCAAAGCTGCGTCGTTTTTATTTCAGTTTGCGTCGTTCACAAAATGTCGTGGTTTCGAAGTTGAGTCGATATTATTATTTCTTTGTGTTTTTTTGTCGACGGTAGTTTTTAGCAATTGGGCAATATTATTACCCTTTGGACTTCCGACATAGTAGGATACAGTCTGTTTCCAATTTGTATTCAGGCCCCTTAACCCGAATCATCCCAATGTACCGCATATGGTACACCTAATTTAAAAAATGTAAGCTCAGAAAAAAAGCATTTTATCGACTACTTTTTTGAATAATCCAGTTTAAATATAAGTAGGCGAAGATATTTAAACTTATTTTGGTTCAATTAGATGTAAAGTTGAAGTGAAGTGTGTGTATTTTTTCGTAGCAATGTCGAGGAAAAGGTAAGTAATTTCTTAATAATGTACTCAAATAAGTTAAATAAACATTATTACTATAGCTTAAACAATAAAAAATAGTAATTATGAACATTTTTAAAAATTCCAATATGCGATGTTACTGTTACATGGACGTAAAATTTTATGCACCGCTATGGTACAGTGGGATAATACATGTCCTTTTGGTTTTTTTTTAGGTTGACCGTTAATGAGATCGTAAGTTGCATAGACGAAAGCTATGACGACGATTTCTATTCAGAAATACAAATTTTACCACCATTGCTGGAGGGGGATGTTACAGATGAAGATTCAGGTGAGGAAGATGTGGTTTGTGTAGACAATTTGCCTCGTAACCAGCTTGTGGCAGAGGTTGTCCTACATCCGGAAAGCTTCGATGAAGAAGATGACATCCCAATATCTTGTTTTGTCCCCAAAAAGAAGGCACGAACTATGAATTTTTCATGGAAGAAAAAAGACTTGGATGAAACAGTAACAGACTTTTGTTACGAAGCTTGCGGGTTGAATCCATCTTCCGCTCCCTTGGACCTGTTCTTACTCTTTTTTGATGAAACTTTATTTGAACACATAACCAAATACTCTAATTTATATGCCCAGCAACATAATCTTCTGGCTGATATACAGATTAATGAGCTTAAAACCTTTATTGGAGTACTTATTTTGAGTGGCTATAATAGCGTATCAAGACGAAGAATGTACTGGGAAAATGAAGAAGATTCACAAAATATACTCATATCGAAATCAATCACTAGAAATAGATTTGATCACATATTCCGAGTACTACATTTTTGCGATAACACTCAACTGGATCCAAATGATCGTTACTCAAAAGTACGGCCTTTGTTTCATCACCTGCTTCAGAAGTTCTTGTTGTTTGCTCCAGTTGTGGAAAATTACAGCGTGGATGAAGGTATGATACCCTATTTTGGACGCCACCCTACCAAACAGTTCATAAGGGGAAAGCCAATCAGATGGGGCTATAAATTTTGGGTTGGAACGACTCCAACCGGATACATAGTTTGGTTTGAACCCTATCTTGGCTCGAGAGTATCCTCAACTCCTAAAAACAAAGAGCATTCACTTGGAACGCAGGTTGTATTAAATTTTTGTCACGCATTGATTGGACGAGGCTTAAATCTTAGCTTCCACTTATTTTTTGACAATTTTTTTTCTTCACTCGAACTCTTTCAAGAAATAAACGCTTTGAAAAGAGGCACTGGAACTATAAAAGATAATCGTTTAAAAAACTGTTCTTTGCGTAGATCTGATAAAGCTCTAAAACAAAAAGGTAGGGGTGCCTATAGCTACGAACTCTGTTCAGAACTCAATGCTGTTGTCTGCAAATGAAACGACAACAACATTGTTAACATGATTTCTAACTCTGTTCCAGTTCACTCAACAAACTTGGTGAAAAGATACTCTCGTGCTCAAAAAAAAGAAATATCGGTTTCGCAGCCAAAACTTATAAGAACGTACAATAAAAACATGGGAGGAGTCGATAGGTCTGACCAAAATATCAGTCTTTATCGCATTGCCATTAGAGGAAAAAAATGGTACTATCCATTGTTTGCTCATTGCATCGATATGGCAATTTCAAATGCATGGCAGCTACATAAACATAATAAAGGTACACTGGACAATTTAGAGTTTCGTCGTAGAATAGCTATGAGTTTGCTGGGAACGCACGGAAAACACAACAGGCCACGCAATGTGAGACCCGCAAGCGCAGAAAATGTCCGATATGACCAAATCAACCACTTGATTGTCGAGCAAGACAAACGAACCAGGTGTCGACTTTGCCATACTCAAGCGGATAATCGTTGTGAAAAATGTGGTGTTGCCTTACACTTGCGTTGTTTCAAAACTTATCACACCATGCCATAAGCATTTATGTAACCACTTTTCAATAATATTCAAATAAAAACTTACTGCCTAATGAAAGAATACTTTAAATAACGTTATGTATTAATATTGATTTATGACAGTGCATTATCCCACTGTACCATATAGGGTACACATCATCCCCAGGAAATGGGATGATGTTGGCTTTCTTTTTGTATTACAATTACAAAATGTGGACTTATTTCCAAAATCATAGAAAAATTACAAAAAAAAAATTTCTGGGATAATTCGGGTTAATGTAAATACCATTACTTTGGGTTTGCCCTCCAAGCTCTCCAAAGTCGGTGAGTCCATATATAAAATTATCCTTGATATTGTATTGAAGTTCTTGTTTTATAGCCATCTCGTCGAACAAAAGAACACATTTATTTTCCATCGCTGTCATCACTTGGGCTCTGCTACTGAGTAGACTAAACACATGACCTGAAAATCCAGCTGGTAGACTAAAAGCGGAATGCCAACGGTAAATAGTACTTACAGCTGGCAATTTAAACCCTCTTTTCAACAAGTGTGAGTATGCGGATGGGGATTTGTAAAAGAGTTTGAGACACACATCTTTTTCGTGATTTCCCCAAAGACTTTGAGGTTTATGAAATATTTGGGCAAAAACAAATGTCTGGACAACAGTTGACATTCCATAAGTTTTCGCAAGTTGTACTCCTTGTCCTGTTTTAGTCCTTTTAGTGTTTCAAAATGTGTTGGGGTATAACCCGTACACTCAGGGAAAAACTGCATCTCGAATTTTAATAGCAACGTATTAACATCTAAGTTGCTTACATTTTTATAAAACATATTTGAATCAAAGTAAAAACGATTTGATTCAAATACGTAAACATTTAAGAAAACAGGTAAGTACATAATGCATTTGAATTGACAATGAAACTACTTCGATTTAAATAATTGAATATAATAAACGAAAATACTTTAAATCAAAGTGGAGACGTAATAAAATAACTGTAAACGTAAATGTAATTTTATAAATTTTTTGCATTTTAAATCAAAGCGAATGATGTTTGTCATTAAGACTTTTGAATTAAATTGAAAACGTGTTCATTCCAAAATTAAAACGACTTGGTTCACCGTCTTTTTGTATTCCCTACCGAAGTGAATTATTATATATATAATCATTTTCAAATAAAACACACTGACAAGCCAAGGACCCAAAAAAGTTACGCTCAACAAGAATTTATTTAAAAAAAAATTATTATTGCTTTAATTCCTTCCATTTGCTTGTATTTACTTTGTTTGTTGTGTATAATTTACGCTGCATATGTATTTATATATATATATATATACACTGAAATCATTTTCTCAATTACGAAAATATAATGTGCGAATATTAGCATTTTTTGTATACCGATTTCAGCGTCATCTGTGTAATGTTTTGACGACCTATTTAATGCATATTGATGATATCTATAGTTATGATCTGAAAACATCAAAATTATTGAGCTTAAGCCATTAAAAAGTTATTACAGACACCCCAGCCATTAAACATATTCTAAGTATACAAGGAAATTATATTTTAAATGAATTTGTATAATTTTTCGGGGTTTTTTCTTATAAAATTATGCATACAAAATGGTAACAAATATTTCAAGGCTCGAAAAGTACTTAATTTAATACCTTTCCATTTAGAGCCTATGTACTGCGGTGAATTACATTTAAAATCAAAGTGCAAACGTATTAAAAAAAACAAATCAAAGCGGGATCGTTTTTAAATTAATACACATTTGATCTTATTTTTCTTCGGAACATCAAAATGTAAACTGCGTCTTTGATTTTAATAGAAAATGTATTAAAATGTTGGTTATTATTTGGTTTGAAGGAGTTTTAAGTGAATGCGATAGTGCTTTTATTGGAACTGCGATTGAGGCTTACAAAAACCTACTATGTGAAAGCAAAGCAATATAAATACGTAAAAAACTGTTTTTATTTTCAAATAAAAACTAAATATCTACGGAATGTTTTTGGAAAACAAATCTATAAAATATACAGTTCAAACAAAATCGTTTGAGCGGTTTTTATAATATGTATAATGCAAACAAAATGGTAACAAATATTCCAAGGTTCAAAAAGTACTTTTCCTCAGTTATTTCATTTTCGAATATTGAAATTCTTATCGAGTTTTCATGTTCAGAACGGTTTTTTTTAAAGTATTCCAAGTGCGTATTTTTCGCAAATTCTTAAAAAATGCCTGTCATTTAAAATCCTATATCTACTGTTTTTGGGAAAATCCAGATTTCAAAATGATCATCATATTCGCATTTTTAGAAAAAAAAAAACTGGATATGCAATTATGTTCTCCATGTCAACCTGAACTCAAAATATTTCAAAACAATTAAACTTGTCTTAAAACTTTATATGGGAAGTAGCGTTAATATAGAAGTTAATCTGAAAAAAGTGGCCCTGCACAATAAGCCTTTAAACTCTATATACGAAATTTCAAACAAATCCTTGTAGCCGTTTATTTAAGCTCCATATGACAGGGCTATAATATCTTTCTCTTACTACGTATAAAAATAAAAAAAAATAAACAAAAATACAATTCATTACAAAATAGTACGATTTTAACTAAGATGTGCACACAGCTCATTTTTTATTCCTATAGACACTACGGACTACCGCTATTGAACCGACACTGAGTTTTTGCAGCTGGCGGCATTCCATTTCAGTTCAGTTGTCGGTGAGTGTGGTGGTCGTGCGGTGGGTCAGCCGGTGTCAGTCCAAAAAAAAAATATCAGAAATCTAAGGTAAGTGTCTTAACGTTTTTAATTTTATTAAAAACGTGATATAACTTTGGTGTTTTGCCAAATATTATTTTGCAAGATCAAATCATTGGTTTTTCTGAATGGTATTGCGATTCGGCGAAATACATATACATTTTGCTTGGCAGCACGTGCGGCTCATATTAGTATTTTCGCATTCATTATTTTCGTGGAATAACTATATTAATATTCTATCTATTTTATTTCTTAGAATATTATGTTAAAATCTAACATATTTTTTTGCAAGAACACATAACTTTTTTTGTCTGCGACTTGGCGTCATAATGCGACGCCAGATTTTTTGCATTTTTCATATTTAAAGTGAGTGCGATTATCGTTGCAATCCACCCTTCTATTAAGATTGAAGTGACAACATAATTATGTGAAACAAATAGGTTTGCCATTTGCACATTTTTGCCGCGTAAAGTGCGCAGTTCGATAAAAATTAAATTAATAAGCCAAAAAGTTGTTCGTTAATGTTTTTTGATCGTGAACATAAATGTATAAACCTATTTGTTTCACATAATATCCAACGTAGAGAATACCCGTATCGTGCTTTTAATCGATGAGGAAATAATTTTTTTTATAGGATAACATAAAAATGGATTTCCCGAATTTAGTAGATCTGAACAGCACTGTATTAAGCCCAAATTTCGAAATAGTTCAATTAGATGAAAATGGTGAGCTTTTAGATGTAGTCTTTAATCCTGCAGATGATGACGAAATAAAGTTGAGTCAATTACTGAAAGAGTTTAACCTTTGAGTCTCTGCTGCAGATACTAAAAGGTAAGAAAGGGAAAAGGTTTTCAAGTTTTATTAAAAAAATCTAGCAGTTTACTGAAAGCAATGTGGTTTGAGTTCTGTTGCTAAATACAGTATTGTAAGGTCGAAACAACGTTAGATACATTTAGTAACATTTGTCAGAAATACATAACTAGTTTCATATGCTTTTGTGTTTCGATTGTGTATAAAACTGGACATATTTTTCTTGTTCCTCTTTATAATTTTGGATTGAGTTGAAACCAAAAAGCCAACTTGGTTCTAAATAAATTCATATTAAACCCCTTTTCTTTTGATGTACTTATTTTCTTTTGTTACTATACTTCCTATTCAGATAAGCGCATTACTTACCACAGTTTGCAATATCTATCTAAAGAGGACATTAGAGATGCTATTCCAAACATTGCGAAGAGGGCTGAATTTAGAGAAAAACTTTTTTTTTAGAGGAAAGAAGAGGTAGTTATCAATATACCTTATTACAACACTTTTTATATCAACGGTTGTAATTGTTTGTTGTTTTTATTTGTATTATGCCTTAGTATGGGAAGGATGATGAAACCATTTCCCTCAATTCAAAAGTTGGCGATTGGCAGAGCAAAACAGATACTACAAAAGAAATAAATGTTCAACCCAGAAATTCTAAGATTGTAAGTATTGAACTTAATGCGGTAGATAGATAATAAAATAATATTAATATTACAAATTATATAGAATCTTCGAGAACTCTTAACCTCATCATCAAGAGGAAAGAGTTTACTTCAACTTTACGACAAAAACAATCGTTTAGAAAATATCCATAGGGAAGGACTTGCACAATTGATTATAGAAGAAGTCATATGTACAAATTTGTGTCTAAATCAATTTGACTACCCATTCATCGTTGATCAGATTATTTCCATATTTCCAACTGAAAAGGAGGCTGAGGTAAGTGCTGGAGCATCGTTTTGTAATTCAAAGGTTCAATATGTACCATACAAAACATTTCCTTTTAGTTGACAAATTCAGATCTTATTCAAGAAATGGGTAGATCGAAACGCATAGTATAGTTCAAACAAAATCATACAACTGAGTTTAGCTCAAAAATTTTCAAATAAATCATTATTATGGAGTAAATAAATATGTACTTTAATTTAATTTCTTAACGGTTTCAAACAAAAAACAACAATTTCATACTGCAAAATAAATGTCACGACAAACATTTTGCTATTTCTCTCTATTTTTAAAGTACAAGTTTTCCAACTTCTTTTTTAAATACCTACAATAAACGCAGTTTAGTTTTTATTATAACAAAATCTACTGCGTTGTTTAGACTTATCAAGTTTCCTTACTTGATATTCATCTGTAGGACGATCATATCATAGTCTAAATCTAATAATCTCTTAAACTAAGGCTGGCAAAAATAAAAGAAAGGCGACTATAGCGATGCACAAGAAAGTTTTATTTTGAGGCTTTCTTTGATTTAGTTAGTAATCATATACGGAAAACATATAAGAGCTTGTAAATAAGTACTATAAGGTACGGCTTACTATTGTCGTTGGGGCAGACGAAAAAAATATAAATTAATTTTTAATATTTTCAAATTTGTACAAATTTGATTCATTTATTCATTGACTAAATTTATTTTCAGGATTACTATTTTATTCCTCGAAAAGGAAAAAAAATCCCAGCGGTAAATTATATTCCAAATATGTAAACTCCCGGTCGAAACGTTCTAAGTCAAGCGAATGCTCTTTTATGCAACTTGACGATTTATTTGAACCTGAACTTGACGAGGTAGACGATTCAATAGCCTTGGCTCTTAAAACAGTTTTAAGCCGAGATAGTTCTGATTGGAACCTAGTGCTAGATAAGTGGAAAAAAACTTTTTCCATCCGTCAGAAGAAATTAAAGTTATCCACAAATATTGAATTTTTAAAATCTTGGCCGAAATTTTCGGACTCATGGGCACCAGACCTGGTAAAAAATCGAATTCAATTGAAATAATATTTTAGCTCATAACCTGGTATTTATTTAGATAAACATAGACTTCACGCTACTATACCCAAAAAAACAGCAACTTTTATTTGCTAAATGGGAGGACTTCAAAATAAATATTAAGAAGTATTTTGAAGTCAACATACACAACGAAAACTGCAAAAGAAGGTTTTCACTTTTGAAAACATCCCCAGAGATTGGAAAAGGTAAATATAAAAGGCAACATTACATACACGCATTTTATTTATAAAACCATTTATTTCTTAGATTCTGAAGACTATCTTCTGACAACATTATTAAACTCGGTCATTCCTCCAGTATCCAGGTTCAAAGATAAAGCCGGCAGCAATAAAAGATAGGTGACCGATGCACAAGAAAGTTTTATTTTGAGGCTTTCTTTGATTTCCAACTATACGGAAAAGATAGAAGAGCTGATAAATAAATACTATAATGTAGGGCTGACTTTTCATTATTGTCGTTGGGGCAGACGAACGTAATTTAAATTCATTTTTTATATATTTGGATAAGACTTTGTATAAATTTGATTCATTTATAGAAGCACTTGACATTTGCTTCAAAATTTTTCAAGTTCTCTCGTTGGAGTATCCCTTAGCATGTCAGCCCGGTTGGGTCTTTATTCAAAAGTATTTTTATAATATAGATACACAATACGATTTACAATCACCCAACATAACATCTCTTTTAAGTTATATGAGCTCTGTGAAGTAGTATATGCAGATACGTTTTGTCCAAAAACAACTTTATGCATCTGTTTTAAATGCTGGAATTATTTTTCTTGTACGTCACATAAATTACTTTATACCAATTTGATTCTTTTATAGAAACACTTTTGGTTTGTTTTTATAAGACAACAGTACTGAACTCCTTCTTCTTAAATACTTCATACATATTTGATTCTTTTATAGAAGCACTTGATACTTTCTTCAACATTTTCCAAGTTCTCTCATTGGATTATCCTGAAGCATATCAGCCCTGTTGGGTTTAAATTTTTAACTATGAAAATATGTTTTAAATGCTGCAATCAATTTTCTTGTACTGACCTCCTTATACGTCACCTAAAATACGATCACTTAATACCGCAAAACAATGACTTGCAATGTAAACAGAACAACTGCAACCAAGTATTTTCCAATTATAAAGTTTTTCGTCGTCATTTAGACAATCTGCATAAGTCCTCAGAAATAGAAAAATGTAAAACTATTTCCGAATGCCAAAATATTTCCAATTCAATTAGTCAGTCAGTCCAGCAGCACGTCGCATGCAAAAGTTGTTTATGAATATGATGTTTCTAACATTTTAAGCGAGCTTAAAAGATCTGCCATTAATTTATCTCTAAAGCTATACGCACGTACTTTTATGCCTAGAAAAGACGTATTAGAAATTCAAAATATGATTTCAATATTTCTATCAACGGTTACTAAATCGATGAAACAGATCACTTCAGGTCAAATTCCAAACGAAATTCAAAAAGATATAGATTGTGTATTGGCTTTCTGTAATAACCCTTTTGAGCAAATAAAGTCTGAGCATCGAATGTTTAAAATTTTGAGTGAAATGGGAGTCTATGATGCACCAAAAACATTTCTGATTAAAAACACTGTATCTGAAAAACTAGTAAAAGGAATGCCAACTTTTGAAGAAAAGCTAATTAACATTTATCTTTTATCTCTTCAATTTCAATTTAAATCTTTTTTTGAATTACCGGGAGTCTTAGACTTGACTTTAAAAGATCAAGAATCGTATTCAAGCCAAGAAAAAATTAAAAATTTTGTAAATGGCAATACATTCAAAAATAAACAACAAAAGTTCAAACCAGATGACATAATTATTCCTTTCATATTATACTTCGACGATTTTCAAATCAACAATGCTCTTGGTACACATACATCTTCCATTTGTGCATGTTATTACACATTCCCAACTCTTCCGCAACATTTGCTATCGAAATTAGACTTTTTGTTTCACGGTGGATTCATTTTATCTGACAATTTGAAAAATTGTGGGAATGAAGTTTCATTTCACCACTTAGTCGAAGAATTAAAAACTTTAGAGGCTGGTATTGATATACAAACAGGGGGTAAGACTGTATGTGTGCATTTCGTTTTGGGTTTAATTGTTGGAGACAATTTGGGCCTGAACAGTATTTTCGGATTTGTAAAGTCATTTAATTCTAAAAGGTTTTGTCGTTGTTGCACTAGAAGCAGACGTGAAATGCAAACTGATTCTAAAGAGGAAACTGAATATATCAGAAATAAAGAAAAATATCAGCAAGACCTTTTAAGAGCTGATTATTTGGAGACTGGTTTAAAGAGTGAATGTGTTTTTCACGGACTAGAAAGCTTTCACGTAAGTGAAAACTTTTACTTCGACCTAATGCATGATATATTAGAAGGGGTTGCTGTTTACGACGTTTGTAATGTACTTATGGGCTTAATCGAAGAAAACGTAATTTCCATTGACACTCTAAATAGCAGAAAACAATTTTTTCCCCTTGGAGAAACAGATGTTGGTAATTCTTCCCAACCTGTGGACATAAAAAGGTTACGATCTTATAATTTAAAAATGACAGCAAGTGAAGTTTTGTGTTTTGTTAATTTCTTAACACTCATGATAGGTGATTTAATTGACTCAAGAAACACGCACTGGGCTTTACTAACTAAACTTATTCAAATAATTGATTTTTTATTCAAGCCCCAATACTGTGAAGATGAATTAAAATTGTTAAGAAAGCTTATTACTGATCATCATACGCTATATGTAAAACTATATGGAGCAAGTCTCAAACCAAAACACCATTTTTTGGTGCACTATCCCACAGCTATAAAAATGTGTGGACCCCTAAAATTTGTTTGGGTAATGCGATTTGAAGCAAAACACAAACAGGGAAGGGCATATTTTAATACCATCACATCTAGACTAAACCCACCGCACTCTCTTGCTATTAAGGCTTCCTTACAACACGCCTACTTTTTAACTAAGTATAAAGATGGATTTAGACCTTGTTTCGACATCAATCATTTTCAGTATAATATTCTTCCCAGCAAAGATTACTATAAGCACATCGATTTCGAAATATCTGATCTACCAAATATTAGTATAGTTAATAACGTGACGTACAATGGAATCGTATACAAAAGTAATTCTTATTTAGCTTGTATTCATTCTTCGTTTAAATTATTCAAAATCATTGACATACTGTGCAAAAATGATAGTATATTTATTGTTTGTAATGAAATTAAAATTAAAAAATTTAACAAGCATTTTCAAGCCTATGAAGTTGGGGTAAAATTAAGCAATGCAATATTGAAAGATATTAATTATTTTTCAAGCCCTCCCCTTAATCTTTACCAAATACACAATGGAAAGACATTTGTAAAAAATAAATATATATAATTTCTTTTATACTAAATAATCAAAGTTATTTCAGACAAATCTTTTGTTTAATTAGTAGCTTGTATGAATTATCGCATAAATTACTTAAAATCATTAATAGGTATGCTACATAAAATTAATATTTGTAAAAACTAAACATAAAACACTTTTATAAAGAAAAAAAATGTTTCTGAACTTTCTTTTGATAAAATAAAACAAATTGTCGTTACATAAAGAAATCGTTTTTTTATTAAATCCTTTTTATCTCTCTTGAATACATTTTTCTAGGTCCAGCTTTAAAGGGTAAGCTGATAAGTCAATATTCGGAACTAAAATGGATAATTTTTTTGTAAATCAATGTAATTAATTATTAGCAGATACATTTTGGTTCTTAATAAGGATTACTTTCATTCGATGTCGATGAGCATTTGAAACAAACGGAAGTCCGATTTAAATCAAAGATGAAGGTGATTAAAATAAAGTGTGCCTGACATTAAATCAAGCTCGTCTACGAAATTGATCCAATGACGAATTGCATTTGAAATTAGGTTGTTTTTGTATCAGAATTAGGTTGATTCTGTTTTGATTTAAACAGAATGCAACTAAATTCAAAGTTGTTTCACTTTTGTTTTTAATAAGGATAACTTTCATTCAAAGTCGGTGAGCATTTGAAACAAACGGAAGTCCGATTTAAATCAAAGATGAAGGTGATTAAAATAAAGTGTGCGTGACATTATATCAAGCTCGTCTACGAAATTGATCCAATGACGAATTGCATTTGAAATAATGTGTTTTTGTATCAGAATTAGGTTGATTCTGTTTTGATTTAAACAGAATGCAACTAAATTCAAAGTTGCTTCACTTTTGTTTTTAATAAGGATTACTTTCATTTAAAGTCGAAGAGCATTTGAAACAAACGGGAGTCACACTTAAATCAAAGATTAAGGTGATTCAAATCAAGTGTACGTCATTATGAAAACCTTTTCAACTACGCCCTCAATTTAAAGTTGAAATGTATTTGATTTTAAGTGTCTTTTCATTTAATTTTTTTTTTAAGTTGCACCACTTTGATTTAAAAATTTCCGTGTTTGGTCCCAAATCGTTAACGTTTTACTTTGATTCAAAGACGTTTTTTTTGATTCTAGGTTGTTTTTTGGCTCAGTGTACTGGCTCCGGGTTCGGCTGTTCCATTTCGTATGAATAAAGACCAGGAGAAGGAAATTGAGAGCGTGAAATGTGGGAGCAAGAAGGTATATCTGCAAATCACTAGAATATGTTTTGGGGGAAAGAGATTCGGGGCTCGAGTTATGTGGCTCAATTGGTACTTCTAAAACAGCAGAAAGAATAAGGGAGGGACGTAACGATGCTATCAATGTTCATGTGGAAGTCCACAGATGTCGAGAAGTAGCTGAGGTTTGAAGATCATTCGGTATGTCAGAAAATCCCGTTGATTCAGGGAAACCATCGCCCGATATTCCAAAGTGGAAGTCGGTTGCTCTAGCGAAACACCCGAATTCATCATAAGAAAACACGAATTGTCAAGAGATGAAATGGAGCAACCACAGCCCGAAGGCGAGTGCCTTCAACTTTTATGTTTTTGCGTAAAAATGATTTTCGGAGACATATGCAGGTTTAAGTAAGCCCTTTCATTGTAAATGCCTTAACCAAATCGACTGTCCTTGGTCATACGGAACCCCAAAAAACGACAACGACGCTGCTTTTAAGTTTTCACAGCTGTTATATAAGCACTTCACAGTAATTAAATATATTAAAATGTATGCTAAAAGTGAAAATATAAATAATATATAATGTACAAATATATAAATATTTCACAGAACAAACTTTGGAAAATATACTTACCGTAGATTATTCAAAACACCAGCAATATAGGATTAGTCAAAATAATCCTTTGTTTTAATATTTAATATATTTTTTTTGGTTCGTTTTGTGTTTTTTGTAATTAAATTCAAATATAGATATATTTTGTTATCGTATTTTTTTTTCTTAAACTGAATTGGGTTATTTAAAACAAACTGTTTATTTCTAAATTATCACACACACTCGTACAAAATAGCTAATATAATGTATTTTTTAATAATAATTGGGAAGTTTTGTCAGTTATACCGGAATATATGGAGCAAGTCTCAAACCAAAACACCATTTTTTGGTGCACTATCCCACAGCTATAAAAATGTGTGGACCCCTAAAATTTGTTTGGGTAATGCGATTTGAAGCAAAACACAAACAGGGAAGGGCATATTTTAATACCATCACATCTAGACTAAACCCACCGCACTCTCTTGCTATTAAGGCTTCCTTACAACACGCCTACTTTTTAACTAAGTATAAAGATGGATTTAGACCTTGTTTCGACATCAATCATTTTCAGTATAATATTCTTCCCAGCAAAGATTACTATAAGCACATCGATTTCGAAATATCTGATCTACCAAATATTAGTATAGTTAATAACGTGACGTACAATGGAATCGTATACAAAAGTAATTCTTATTTAGCTTGTATTCATTCTTCGTTTAAATTATTCAAAATCATTGACATACTGTGCAAAAATGATAGTATATTTATTGTTTGTAATGAAATTAAAATTAAAAAATTTAACAAGCATTTTCAAGCCTATGAAGTTGGGGTAAAATTAAGCAATGCAATATTGAAAGATATTAATTATTTTTCAAGCCCTCCCCTTAATCTTTACCAAATACACAATGGAAAGACATTTGTAAAAAATAAATATATATAATTTCTTTTATACTAAATAATCAAAGTTATTTCAGACAAATCTTTTGTTTAATTAGTAGCTTGTATGAATTATCGCATAAATTACTTAAAATCATTAATAGGTATGCTACATAAAATTAATATTTGTAAAAACTAAACATAAAACACTTTTATAAAGAAAAAAAATGTTTCTGAACTTTCTTTTGATAAAATAAAACAAATTGTCGTTACATAAAGAAATCGTTTTCTTATTAAATCCTTTTTATCTCTCTTGAATACATTTTTCTAGGTCCAGCTTTAAAGGGTAAGCTGATAAGTCAATATTCGGAACTAAAATGGATAATTTTTTTGTAAATCAATGTAATTAATTATTAGCAGATACATTTTGGTTCTTAATAAGGATTACTTTCATTCGATGTCGATGAGCATTTGAAACAAACGGAAGTCCGATTTAAATCAAAGATGAAGGTGATTAAAATAAAGTGTGCCTGACATTAAATCAAGCTCGTCTACGAAATTGATCCAATGACGAATTGCATTTGAAATTAGGTTGTTTTTGTATCAGAATTAGGTTGATTCTGTTTTGATTTAAACAGAATGCAACTAAATTCAAAGTTGTTTCACTTTTGTTTTTAATAAGGATAACTTTCATTCAAAGTCGGTGAGCATTTGAAACAAACGGAAGTCCGATTTAAATCAAAGATGAAGGTGATTAAAATAAAGTGTGCGTGACATTATATCAAGCTCGTCTACGAAATTGATCCAATGACGAATTGCATTTGAAATAATGTGTTTTTGTATCAGAATTAGGTTGATTCTGTTTTGATTTAAACAGAATGCAACTAAATTCAAAGTTGCTTCACTTTTGTTTTTAATAAGGATTACTTTCATTTAAAGTCGAAGAGCATTTGAAACAAACGGGAGTCACACTTAAATCAAAGATTAAGGTGATTCAAATCAAGTGTACGTCATTATGAAAACCTTTTCAACTACGCCCTCAATTTAAAGTTGAAATGTATTTGATTTTAAGTGTCTTTTCATTTAATTTTTTTTTTAAGTTGCACCACTTTGATTTAAAAATTTCCGTGTTTGGTCCCAAATCGTTAACGTTTTACTTTGATTCAAAGACGTTTTTTTTGATTCTAGGTTGTTTTTTGGCTCAGTGTACTGGCTCCGGGTTCGGCTGTTCCATTTCGTATGAATAAAGACCAGGAGAAGGAAATTGAGAGCGTGAAATGTGGGAGCAAGAAGGTATATCTGCAAATCACTAGAATATGTTTTGGGGGAAAGAGATTCGGGGCTCGAGTTATGTGGCTCAATTGGTACTTCTAAAACAGCAGAAAGAATAAGGGAGGGACGTAACGATGCTATCAATGTTGATGTGGAAGTCCACAGATGTCGAGAAGTAGTTGAGGTTTGAAGATCATTCGGTATGTCAGAAAATCCCGTTGATTCAGGGAAACCATCGCCCGATATTCCAAAGTGGAAGTCGGTTGCTCTAGCGAAACACCCGAATTCATCATAAGAAAACACGAATTGTCAAGAGATGAAATGGAGCAACCACAGCCCGAAGGCGAGTGCCTTCAACTTTTATGTTTTTGCGTAAAAATGATTTTCGGAGACATATGCAGGTTTAAGTAAGCCCTTTCATTGTAAATGCCTTAACCAAATCGACTGTCCTTGGTCATACGGAACCCCAAAAAACGACAACGACGCTGCTTTTAAGTTTTCACAGCTGTTATATAAGCACTTCACAGTAATTAAATATATTAAAATGTATGCTAAAAGTGAAAATATAAATAATATATAATGTACAAATATATAAATATTTCACAGAACAAACTTTGGAAAATATACTTACCGTAGATTATTCAAAACACCAGCAATATAGGATTAGTCAAAATAATCCTTTGTTTTAATATTTAATATATTTTTTTTGGTTCGTTTTGTGTTTTTTGTAATTAAATTCAAATATAGATATATTTTGTTATCGTATTTTTTTTTCTTAAACTGAATTGGGTTATTTAAAACAAACTGTTTATTTCTAAATTATCACACACACTCGTACAAAATAGCTAATATAATGTATTTTTTAATAATAATTGGGAAGTTTTGTCAGTTATACCGGAATGGTATGAATGAAATCAGTTTTTTTTTGTACTCAAATAATGCCAACTGAATGGATAATTAGAAAAATAAGAATGATGTCATCCGCCAACTGTCAAAAGTTTAAATAACTCTTCAATAAATTGTTCGAAAAATAGGTATCTAAAAAAAATTACTGATAGGGTTGTAAATTAATTAACCCATATTATAAAGAGAAACCAACCAAAAAAAAAAAACTATTTTATTAAACAAAACTGTTAATAATAAAGGAAAACTAACCATCATCTACCAGTATTAGAAGTTATTCCTTCTGCAAATTAAAAATCGGGTTAAATTTTTAAATTCTTTCGAAAACCTTCGCGCATTCAATTTAATACCTAATATTAACTTGGGGTTTTCTACATTTTCTAAAAATGTAGAGTTATGGAGAAATCCCATAAAGTTGAAATTTTTTTGATTTTAAGATTTATGGCCCCATATAAAAATGCACTAATATACAAAACATATGCTGTTGGCCGGCGATACTTATTCGGCGAATTGTTGGTTTTTTTTTTTGGAATGATTGTTTGAATTCAGTAAATGGACCTTAGTAGCCTCAAAATTATAGTTTTTATAGCAACAATTTAGGTTAGCACTAGGATGTAAAAGATATAAGACATGTTGTAGCTTTCTGTTATTTCGAAATTTCCAAAGAATGACATTATGAATTAGTATTGCATGGCTTTATGAAGTATTTTGAAAAGAGTCCTTAGTTAAATAAAGAAGTATGAAAAATAATGTTGGAAGAGAGATAAAAAAGTTAAGACCATCCATCCACCCGTACTGCGTACATTATGAAAACTTCATCGTAGTTTTGTAACTGTAACTGAATGTTTCTAAGTTCATATTAAAAAAAAAAATCCATGCTCCTTATTAATAACTTAAAGCATACTTAAAGCGTATGAGGTTTTTTTTATATTATTTACAACTTTATCGGTAAATTTGTCTCTGTGTTGTTAATATCGTTGAGGCGCTTTATGTTTTTCCACATTGTCAAAATTTAGATAGACATCGAACCAAATTCAATGAAAAGTTATTTAAACGCTTTACAGACTGTCTTATTTTTCGAATAATCCAATGAGTCCGTAATATTTTGAGTGCATAAAAGCCTGATTTGGTTTATACTGTTCCCGTATAACTGACAAATCCGGCAATACACACTTACCTATTCACTAAAATAAATAATATTGCCTACCTAGTTTCCTATTTCCTGCCAGAGTATGAGCATTTTAATTTGAGTCTAATTTGAATACACCCCATAGAATTTAAAAAAAATAGCACGAGAAAAGAATTATTTCTTAGTAGGAGTGTGTGCATATACGAATTACAAAAAAAAAAAGAATTCAGAAATAATACCAAAATACGTAATTAAACTAAAAAAAAAAACAAATTGCCTACCTTTACCTACTTTGTGAGACATAAATATTCAATAAAAGAGTACTAAATTGAATAATCCTATCTTGCTGGTGTTTTAAATAATATATCTCAAGTAAGTGCCGAATTTTATTCTGAATAGATGTAATAACGTAAAAGCATTTGCTTCGTTGTCTTTGTAATGTAGTTAGGAATATCCCCACGCGAACGTTTTTATTCCAACTTTTTTTCTAAATGAATTGACCCCAAAACCATATTGTACAACTTATAAACGTTGTCGGTTAGTTCTCTACGAACACATAAGTATTTCTTTTTTAACTATGCCATTATGATTATGTAGGTATGACAATTCCAAAACAGATCACTAATACATAATATACCTAATATGTATTACCTATGTATATGAGAATAAAAAACAATCCGATGGAAAGTCATTAGCCCATCCACCCTAAAATTCGCATGAACAAAGCCACCAAAGGCCTTCAACTTAAACTCCTTTCTCATATTTAAAAAGTGTCATTCCCACCCGCAATTGGAGATAATTAATTGTACATATAATTTCAAATCAATGATATCAT
Source organism: Cheilosia vulpina (assembly GCA_916610125.1). NCBI lineage: Eukaryota > Metazoa > Arthropoda > Insecta > Diptera > Syrphidae > Cheilosia > Cheilosia vulpina. Next base: position 51,681,803 of record OU744276.1, on the reverse strand, counting down.
TAAACTGTTGGTCATGAATTCATAACTAACAGAAATACGACAAAAAGATTAACTTGAAATAAATTCCATTTGCATTCAAATATCTACAAGAACGAATTTTCAAATCGAAAATAAAAGATCAACCGTCATCTCATCATACAACAGAATCGTTTTCTTTCATAAGTGCAAACATGAAGATTTGCCTTTCATACGATCGAAATTCCAAATCAGAAATTTGTCATCATTTCTTTTTCAAAGAAACTAGTCATGCTTCATACACTTAAGGATGAAACCTCATGTGCGAGAGTTACGATGCACACATAAGAACGTACTATTTGGATGTAGCACTTTTACAAAATATTGCCTTAGTACTATATAAAAGTACACGGAAACTCTAATCTAAGCATAAACATAAGTCTCCAAAACTGTAACTCTTAATGTTGTAATCGTTTACTTTATGTTCTACTCTCACTCTCTCTCTATAATATAACCCGTTGCCGGTTGTCATGTAAATGATGTTAACATTACTTTTGGAGTTTTGTAAATGTGTTTTTCGGCAGCTAAGTCAGTCGGAGCATGTAAGTCATAAAATAAAGACAAACTATAATTTGAGCTCTATTTTTATATTAAAGAAGATAAAATTATAACTGGCGCAGTCGCAAGGATGCTTTTTCGACAATTTCTAGTGAAAACTAAGTAGCTATATACAATTGTTTGAAAAAAAGAAGCTGAAAAACACATCGAATGAACATCGATGTGGAGGAACTCTACGATTACCTGCAATATATACAGGAAGAATATACAAAATCGTACGTCTTGCGAATAAAGGCGTGAAAGTGTCCTGAGAAGATCCTTTATCCTACATCGACATCCTATATCCCCCACCTACATTCCTAGGAGAATTCCAAAGAAGCACGTGGATTTTTTTTTTCTGCAAGGTGAGTCCGGTTAGGTAGATCAAAATCATTGGTTTTTCCTTATTCCTTATGTCTCCCATTTTCAAATAGATAGTTTCAGTTCAAAAAAAGTTAGAATAAATTTAGATAATTTCGTTAAAATATATAATAGTGATACACATTTAAGTATAGAAAAAAAATTAGACAGTTATAAGAAAATTGAAAGTTCAAACACGTGTTTTTTGTTTTCTGGACAAGGCGTTTCCACAAGTCACAATATAGAAGATAACATGAATAACGGTCCCGGAACAGCAGACCAAGCTTTGATTGCTTTGGGTATATTTAATTCCTTAAGAATACCCGATGCAGTTAAAGATTTGTCCACATTTGATGGGAACCCAAGATTGCTTTACGACTTTTTGTCAAATGTGGAAGAGATCCTTAGTATCATACCGCAGATAGAGGGTTCTATGTATCATAGGGTTATTTTACGTGCTATTAGAAATAAGGTTATAGGACAGGCGAATGAAGTTCTAAATTTATACGGAACAGCGATTAATTGGACTGAAATAAAAAATAATCTCATAGTCCATTACTCTGACAAGAGAAATGAGACAAGTTTAATTCGCGATCTCCATCAATTACGTCAGAATCAAAATAATCTTGAACAATTTTATTCCAAAGTAATTGACATTTTGTCAGCAATGACAAACCATATCAAGGTTCATGAAACCGATCAAAATGTTATCGCAGCGAAATTAAATTTGTACGAAGAAATGTGCTTAAACACCTTCTTGTCAGGACTTAGAGAACCGTTAGGTTCTACAGTTAGATCTATGCGACCCAAAAAGCTTTCTGAAGCGTATCATTTTTGCCTGCAGGAACAAAATTGTCACTATTTGCAAGACCCTCAGCGTACACCACATTCATCTACCTATAAAAGAAATTGTAATAATCCACTTCCAAACAATTACCAATATTCTTCCAGACCACAATTTTCCAGTTATCCAACATACGCTCCAATCCCAAATCATACTCCAATAAATGACAATATGCATCCACCCTTTTTCAACCACCCAAATAGATTTCCGACATTTCGAAATAAAAATAATAGTACCAGCAATAATAATCCAAATCTCAATTTCTCAAATAGACAAGTTCCAGTTTCTAACAATTACAGTAATCAGTATTCTGTAAAGAGACCATATCCTCCACCCGAACCAATGGACACATACAGCGGCAACACCACCCGAAATTCTAACCGTTTACCTAACAATAACAATAATCACCAAAACAATAGATCCAATAATTTCCATAATTTTGAGAGTTACTTCAATTATAACAATAACACAGACGTCCCCTTATTAAACAACCAACAACCAAATTTAGAACCATACTCTTACGAAAATCATGAAAACTTTTACCACCAACATTTTGATACACCATCAGATATCCCACATATACAACCACATACAAATTGCAACGAAATTGACGATTCAAATTTTCGGTTACAAGCCTTGGAGAAACAGGAGAATTCAAACGTGTTACCGTACATAACAGTACAAAGCCTATGTAATATTCCACTAAAATTTTTAATCGACACCGGGAGTAATAAGTCTTTTATCAGCCCAGATATAGTCTCTAACAAAAAAAACAACATTTATAAATCCAATTGAAATTAAAACCATTTTCGAGTCAAAATTTGTTAACCAAGAAATAAAATTAAATGGGCTACCAGAACTAAACACCACACATGAACTTTCGTTTTTGATTTTCAAATTCCACAGCTATTTTGATGGCCTTATAGGAACAGACATTTTAAGAAAATTAGGTATGAGTATAGATCTGAAAAACTCTTTTCTTAAAAACGACAATACGCTAGTTCCCTTGAACTATAAGCCTAACTATATGTCGAAACCATTTATTATTCCCGAGCTTTCTAAAACTGTTGTTCGTTTGCCTGTTGATATTGAGGAAGGATCTATTTATGTGAAACCAATGCAGATAAAAAAAAATTTATCGATATCTGAGGGTATATACAACGCATCCGGGTGGTATTCATTCGTAGAAGTAGTAAATAGCTCTAATTGGCCACAACAATTCAGTGTTGAACAACCAATAAAATCCCAAATAATTGACCAAAATGAGTTTTTGGAAATCCATAATTTTTCCATAAACAACAACCAAACTTTACAAAGCTCTAATTTATTAGAATTGATTCGTACCGACCACCTAAACGAAGAAGAAAAAAGTCAAATTCAATCTATTTGCCAAGAATTCAAAGATATTTTTTTTAGGGATAACCAAAATCTAAGTTTTTCAAATGAAATAAAACATGCAATAAAAACCCGAGACAATATTCCTATTTATGCAAAGTCATATCGATATCCTTACATCCACAAAAAAGAAATTCAGGACCAAATAACGAAAATGCTCGATGGAGCAATTATTCGTCCAAGCTACTCTCCCTGGTCTTCTCCAATTTGGATAGTGCCAAAAAAGAAAGACGCCAGTGGCAAAGACAAATGGCGGCTAGTTATTGACTATCGCAAACTGAATGAGAAGACTATAGAGGACCGATACCCTATTCCAAATATAAGTGATATCCTGGATAAATTAGGCAAATCAATATATTTCTGTACTTTAGACCTTGCATCCGGGTTCCATCAAATTCAGGTAAAAGATGAGGATATTCCCAAAACAGCTTTTACAATAGAACACGGTCACTACGAGTTTTTAAGAATGCCTTTCGGTTTGAAAAATGCGCCATCGACGTTCCAACGACTGATGGACAATGTCCTTCGTGACTTGCAGGGAACAATGTGTCTCGTTTACATGGACGACATTATTGTGTTCTCGACATCCTTGCAAGAGCATATTCAGCACCTTAAGTGCGTCTTTCAAAAACTCAAAGTTGCCAATCTAAAAATTCAATTGGACAAGTCAGAGTTTCTACGTAAAGAAGTGTCGTTTCTTGGACATTTGGTAACAGCTGATGGTGTCAAACCCGACCCGGATAAAATTTCAGCAATTAAAAAAATTCCCATGCCAAAAACGACAAAGCAAATAAAATCATTTTTAGGGTTAATCGGTTATTACCGAAAATTTATAAAAGATTTTGCTCACTTGACGAAACCATTAACAGAATGTCTTCGGAAAAATAAAAGCATTGTTTTGGATTCTCGGTATGTTAAATGCTTCGAAAACTGCAAGGACCTTCTTTGCAACGATCCCATTCTAAAATATCCAGATTTTTCTATCCCTTTCAACCTTACTACAGACGCAAGTAACGTTGCTTTAGGGGCTGTGCTGTCTCAAGGACAAATAGGATGTGATAGGCCGGTTTGCTACGCAAGCCGCACTTTATCAGTATCCGAGCAAAATTACAGCACAATAGAGAAAGAACTATTGGCTATAACTTGGGCGACTAAGTACTTCCGTCCATACTTATTTGGTAGGAAATTTACGATTGTAACAGACCATAAACCACTTACTTGGCTTTTTTCCCTTAAGGACCCAAACAGCAAATTAATGCGCTATCGTCTAAAGCTCGAGGAGTTCGACTATGACGTAGTACACAAAAAGGGTAAATTGAACACTAACGCGGATGCTTTGTCGCGAATAGAGTTAAATGCCAACGAGCAACTTGAGGTTCAGTCAGAAAATAATGTTTCCGACTCATCCATTCGAAATAATATAGATGACCCAGAACATTTGTCGACTATCCATTCAGCTCAAGAAAACTCTGATGATGGAATTCCTATTTCTGATCGCCCGCTTAACTCATTTTCTAACCACCTTATACTAAAATCGAACGCTAATAGACCCCAAATCCGTGTTACTTTTAAAATTTTGTTTCAAAAGAAAAAACGATACCTTATAGAAAGCAAGACATTTGTAACGAAGCTACTGTAATTCAAGTTCTTAAAGATTATGCAAATACTAAAAGACACACAGCCATATTAACCGACGACGAGACTTTTAGATCTGTTCAGGCCGCATATTCCAAGTTCTTCAATCATAGCCGTCTTAAATTGGTTAGGTGTACTGTGCTTTTAGATGACATTACTGAACATGACGAACAAGAAGCTTCAGTCAGAAATTACCACCAAAAGTCGAACCACCGTGGAATAACTGAAACTCTTGAACACTTGAAGAGGACGTACTTTTTCCCAAACATTAAAAACGTTATCACCAGAATCATAAATAATTGTGAAATTTGTCACAAGTACAAATATGATCGGTTAAGGGAACCTCTAAAGTATGAGCTGACAGAGACACCAACGAAGCCGCTCGAAATACTTCATCTAGACATTTATTCCATAAGCAAAGAAATCTGCTTAACAATATTGGATAAGTTTACTAGATTTGCTTGCGTTTATATACTACCCAGTAGAAACAGCATTAACATCATAGAAAAACTTAAACATTATTTTTCTCACCACGGTATCCCGAAAAAAGTCATAACAGGCAACGGCAGTGAGTTTCTTTCAACCTTGTTTAGAGAATTTTTGGCGATATATAATATCGAATTGCATTCTACGTGTGCGAAAACATCAACGGGTAATTCGCCGATGCTGCATTCTACATTAACTGAGTTAATTAGAATCATTAAATTCAATTCACTCGGTAACAAAGTTGACCCCCTTCGAAGCAATGAATGGACACATTACAAAAAACAGCATCTTCCCTTATAACGAACCTAATAGACACCGAACTGAGCAAGACTATTTAAATGAACATATACAAAATTATAACGTTTTGAGCAATCTTATTTATGAACGAAATTTGACATATAAGAAAAACATAATAGAAAAGAGAAATGAAAAACGAAATAACCCACCAGACTTTAACGTAAATGACAAGATATACGAACTCGATGATAGGCGAAATAAATTAGCTCCAAAGTTTAATGAACATATAGTAGTAAACAATAATAAAATAACTATTGATTCCAATAAACGAAAAGTCCATAAGCAAAAAGTAAAGAAGAGAAAAAAATTCGCTACTTAAGCATAAAGAACTCGTTGATGCGGTTTCTAGAAAATAAAACACACCGTAACAAAGCAAGTGCCAAAACAGTTAACAAATTATTTTTTTTTTGGTCGATTATTTGATCGAATTAAAAGTCAATATCATATTTTTTTTTTGTATACGAATGTGAATCATTAAGCTATATATTTCTTAAAATACCAATACGTAACTCATATTATAATAAAAAAAAAAAAAAAAAAAAAAAGAGAACAACCAATTTTCACACATCCCACCTCTCCTTATCCTTCCCTAAAACCAATGAGTTTGAAACATTTAATTACGGACAAAGCTTAATACACAATCCAAGGGATATGGAACCATAACAAAAGGAATTTCGGACAACAACAACAGATGCAGCCATTACATCTTCACGCCCAACATTATGAATTTCGATGCCTCAGTTCATTCTTACACGGGAGGAGTTACGATGCACACATAAGAACGTACTATTTGGATGTAGCACTTTTACAAAATATTGCCTTAGTACTATATAAAAGTACACGGAAACTCTAATCTAAGCATAACCATAAGTCTCCAAAACTGTAACTCTTAATGTTGTAATCATTTACTTTATGTTCTACTCTCACTCTCTCTCTATAATATAACCCGTTGCCGGTTGTCATGTAATTGATGTTAACATTACTTTTGGAGTTTTGTAAATGTGTTTTTCGGCAGCTAAGTCAGTCGGAGCATGTAAGTCATAAAATAAAGACAAACTATAATTTGAGCTCTATTTTTTATTAAAGAAGATAAAATTATAACTCGAGCAACAGAGAAAAGAAACCCATATGATGTTTTTATATCTTCATTTGCTACCTACAGACCATCATCTTGGTTTAACAAGAAACTTAGCACGACTGCAACGCCATCCGGCGACTCCAGCGGCCAAAAATTGTTAGTGATAATACTAGTCTCTATATACAATGGTATAATCCACACTTTCTTTGCCACTGCCACATCAGGAAATTATTTCTTGGAAGATACTTTTGCGATTACTTAGAATAACTTTCCAGCAGTCTGTAAATACAGGTGCCGCTTTTACCAAAAAGCATAAATTGTTGCTATAAAACCAGTATTTATCCTCTCTATAAAACAATGAAACTTCTGAAACATACTAACGCATATTTTTTTTCCAATAGATCGACAGAGTCTTTCGAAAACTGGATCTAAATCAAGATGGCATTATAACAGTGGAAGAATTTCTGGAAGCCTGCTTAAAAGATGATCTTGTGACAAGATCTTTACAAATGTTCGATTCAGAGTTTTGATATCAACAGAACAATCAGTCAATGTATGTCAACCAAATACGTTTTTTTATACAAATTACAAATAGTCCCTGACAAATGTTAACGAATATTTAAGATAGCAACAGAAAAGAAAAAGCATACTTTTTATTTTATATTAGGTTGTGAAAACTTGTTAAATGTATTTCGGTTATAATAAAATGCATTTTTTTAGATCTGGTGTTTCATTCAAAAATAATGCTGAGCACAACAATTTAACAATTTGTAATAGGCCTATAGGTGGAATGTAGAGGGCGCTGGGAGCGAATGTATGATAGGAAGCAAGGATGTGGATGGGACTTAAGGATCGGAACAGAAAGGGAATGAGCGTCGATAGCGAAGAGCGCAGCATGCTCGCGAAGCACGGCTAAGCTCGCCGAATGGGGTGGTTCTTGTCCCCGCTACACGACGAAGCCTACGACAAAACATAAAACATCCCAAAGAACAAAAATCTAAATACAACGGACGGACTGTTCTTACCACACTGAGAGCGCTGCGGTCTTATTCAGCTTTGGCCTTCTCCCTCCCCACCATGGAAATCCGGCGGCCATTTTGGATTTCCCCAAAGACATCAATTCCACCAGATCAAGCATTGACCGAAAGCGACGACACACCCTTCCACACCCCCTGAAAATTTCAATTTAATAAAAACTGATGCCTCTCATTTTGGGCGTGGATAAGCACATTTAATCAGTATAATTTTACGCATTAAAATTTAATTCTATTCGAACGGCTAAAGAGATAAAGTGGTAAAAGCAAATCAAAAATTACGCAATAAAAATAATTTACAAAAGAATCTAAAGAAAAATTAAAATCTCTTTAATCGGATTCCCGTATGTCAAGGTAAAAAAAAAAAACCTAATTCCCTAATATACTACCAGAGTGAGCTCAGTTTGTGAGCGGTGGGAAGAATAATCAAAAAAAATATATGCGAAGACAAAACGGACCACGGAAATCGAATTGTTTGCCGAAACTTTAAAATTTTCTCGAAAATACTAAATTAAAACAATGAAAATCTCAAAAAAAAAACTTAAAACCTAACTCACGCCACTTAAAACTAACACAATTACACACAAAAACGATGAAATTTGACGCGATGCACATAGTCAAAATATGTATTTCAAACCAAATAAAAAAATCAATAAAGTCTACAATAAACATAACTTCATGTCAATCCCCTTTTAAAAAAAAAAGGAAACGACGCAAAGCGAGGTTCTGGTGTAGTATTCTTTTATTGAATATTTATGAAACACTGTCGAACAAAGTAGGTAGGTAGACAATTTGTTTTTTTTTTAGTTTAATTAGGTATTTTGGTACAATTCTTTTTGAATTGTTTTTTCTTTATTAAATTTGTATAACAAATAATTCTTTTCTCGTATTATTTCTTTTTAATTCTATGAGGTATGTATATTCAAATTAAACTCAAATTTAAATATTTAGAACACACTCTCGCAGGAAAGTGGTAGGTAAGCAATATTATTTTATTTTGAATAGGTAAGTATGTATTGCCTGATTTGTCAGTTATACGGGAACAGTATAAATGAAATCAGGCACTCCAAATATTACGGACTCATTGGATTATTCGAAAAATAAGACAGTCTGTCAAGCGTTTAAATAACTTTCATTGAATTTAGTTCGATGTCTATCTAATTTTTGTTTGTGGAAAAACCTAAAGGGCCTCAAATATCAAATATATGGTCGGATCTTATAGGTATTTAAAAAAAGAAAAACGTCATGCTCAATGATATCAACAATACGGAGACAAATTTACCGATAGAGTTGTAAATAAAATGGAGAATGGTGTTTCTGCCCAAATTAAAAAGAAAAACCAGCACAATGTTCTATTTTATTACTCAAAAATGCAAAATATTTAAATAAAACTAACTACCCTCTACCTGCATTCAAAATTATTCTTTTGCTTCTGCCAAATGTAAAAAAAGGATTGAATTTGTGAATAATCTACGTCTTTTCACAATTCTTACGAAAACCTTATCCCATTCAAATTCAATGAATTGAACTTTTCTAGATTTTGTAAAAATGTAAATTTATGGAGCAATCCTATAAAGTTATTAAGTTGACAAGTTTTTGATTTTAAGATTTATGGCCCATATAAAAATGCACTAATATGCAAAACGGCGATACTTATCCGGCGAATTGTCCGTTTTTTTTTTTAAATGATTGTTTGAATTCAGTAAATGGACCTTAGTGGCTTGGATGGCGTCAAAACTATAGTTTTTATATCACCAATATAGATTAGGTAGCACTCGGATGTAAAAGATATAAGACATGTTGTAGCTTTCTGTTATTTCGAAATTTCCAAAGAATGACATTATGAATTAGTATTGCATGGCTTTATGAAGTATTTTGAAAAGAATCTTTAATTAAATAAACAAGTATGAAAAATAACCCTGGAAGAGAGAAAAAAATTAACATTAATTTAAAAACTTTCAGAAATGAAGACATATCCACCCGTACGGCTTACATTATGAAAACTTCATCGTAGTTTTGCAACTGTAGCTGACTGTTTCTAATTCCATGCTTCTTATTAATAAATTAAAGCATACTTAAAGCGCATGACATTTTTTTTTTAAATACCTACAAGATCCGACCACCATAACCAATTAAATAAACCAAGTGAATGAGACTGTAGCAAATCAATGATAAAATAAAACCCGAGATTTCAAACACGTTATAATAATGATTTTATTTTATTTGGGCAAATTACAAGTCCCGTGACTAGCGCGAGCAAAGATGTTTCCGCGGCGGTGGTTGCTAGCAAGAAAAGAAAAAGAAAAGATCGAGCAAAAGAAGTGTCGGCTCACCAACCAAAAAAAAACTAAACCGAAAGTCCCGCTTATCACACAGCACAGCAAGTGCAAACAACAAAACCAAAATGCATATGCCTTACATAAGCAAGCTAACCAACCCGCTAGCTTTTGCGCTGTGCTATGGGAAATCGTCGGGACAAATGCACAAGTGTACAATGTACATACATATATAGTTATAAGTTACATGAGGCGATAATTATATAAAATGGTACAGCTGCACACCTTTGCTCATGTAGTCAAATTAGGGTAAGCTACACAATGTTTGGTCGAAAGAAAGGTTAATTATTGAATGGAATATTTAAAATAGACAAAGTAAATTTAGTTAAATGTAAATTCATTTCTAAACACGCCGCCACCCCTGAAGGGCACTTCAGGAGGTTGGTAACAGAGCCAGCCTGGTAATGGGTCTCTTGAACAGCCCGTTCTTGGTGCGAAGGGTAACTACACGTATATGTCCATCCTTGCCGGAGTGTAGCTCTTCGACACGACCCAAAGCCCATTGGGAAGGAAGCAAATTAGACTCTTTAACAACAACGAGATCACCCAGTTTGAAGTCTCGTTTGGCCTGTTTCCATTTTGGACGTTGCTGAAGCGAGGTTATATAGTCGCACTGCCATCGCTGCCAAAAGCCTTGTAGCATATTCTGCACCAGTTCCCAACGTCCCAATCGATTTGTTGGAACCTCCAAACAACTAGGCTCCGGTATGGCTGTATAAGGGCGACCTATAACGAAATGAGAGGGGGTTAATGGGTTCAAATCGGTATCGGAAATGGCGCATAAGGGTCGAGAGTTCAGCAGAGCTTCTATCTGGGCTAGCAAGGTGCCCATTTCTTCAAAGGTGAGGAGATTGCTGCCAACAATGCGATGGAGATGCCGCTTAACGCATTTGACGCCCGCTTCCCACAGCCCTCCGAAATGGGGAGCATGGGGCGGAATGAATTCCCATCGGATATTCTCGGCTGCCAAAGCCGTTGACACCAACTCGTTATGCTTAGAAGACCGCACCAACTCGTACACCTCCGACAATTTTCTAGCCGCTCCTTGAAAATTGGTGCCATTATCCGAATGGATAACAGCGCACTCTCCCCTTCTAGCGATGAATCTCCGTAGGGCAGCAATAAAGGCATCCGTAGATAAGTCGCTGACGACTTCCAAATGCAGCGCCTTGGTCGCCATGCAAACGAAGAGAGCAAAGTACCCCTTTATCAGCTTTGCTTTCCGAAGTTTGGATGCCCGAAGCGTAATTGGACCCGCATAGTCAACACCGGTTTGATCAAAGGCAAACGATGGCGAAAGACGAGACAAAGGCAAATTTCCCATCAGCTGCGAGGAGGTTGAAGAACGTAAGCGAAAACAATCCAGACAGTCGTGTACCACCTTACGTATGAGGTTTCTGGCTCCGAGTATCCAGAACTCCTGTCGAACCACAGAGAACAACTCCGACACACCAGCATGAAGAAACTTATCGTGGGCATCCAAAAGTATAAGCTGCGAAATGCGATGGTTTTTTGGCAGAATTATTGGGTGTTTAATGCTAAAAGAAACATATGGAGCATTCGAAATCCGTCCTCCAACTCGCAGCAACCCTACCTCATCCACAAACGGAGATAGCGAAGATAATTTCGACCGTTGTGAAACCTTGTTATGCTGCTTCAACATGTGAATTTCTTCCTTGAACTCTCTTTGACCAAACCGAAGACAAGTTTCCTTAGAGGTACGAAGCTCAGAGAAGATTAAAAAGTCGAAATTACGCTCCTCAAGTGAAAGCTTGCTACTCCGCACAAAACGTAGGACATATGCAACAATGCGAATTAACTTGGGCCAAGAAGAGACCTTACCAAGCAGTGCATCAAAAAAATGCTCTTCCGGTTGTGAAGTTAGTACAGCAGCTGGGAGTTTCCTTTCTTCAGGAACCTTGTGCACTTCCTGGATATCTGTCACCGGCCATTGGCTGAGTTCTGATGCGATCCAAGCAGGGCCCTTCCACCACAAATCCAAATCTAGTAGCTTGCTTGGTGCAACTCCTCTAGAGGCGCTATCAGCCGGATTCTCCTCGGAACGAACGTGACTCCAGACGGAACGAGGCAGGTTATCCAGAATTTCAGCTGTACGGTTAGCTACGAATGTGCCCCATCTACGAGGAAGAGAAGAAAGCCAAGCCAAAACAATTGTCGAATCAGTGAAAGCGAAGAGTTTCCTTGGTGTGACATCCAACGACGAGCAAACAAGCTTCATAATGCGACTAAGAAGAAGAGCCCCACATAATTCAAGGCGGGGAATCGAAATCTGCTTGACAGGAGCGACTCGAGTTTTAGCAGCCACAAGATGAACCTCAACGACACCATTTTCCGAAACACTGCGAGCATAGACTACAGCGGAGTAGGCCTTTTCCGATGCATCGGAGAATCCTATCAAATCAAAGGCCTTTGCATCTAACGTGTACCTTCGAGGAATCCTTAGCTGGTCAAAATGCTTTAGTTCCTGACGATATGAAAGCCATTTTTTCGCTATTTCTGGAGGCAACAGATCGTCCCAGTCCTTCTTAACTAACCAAAGCTCCTGGAACAACATCTTGAAAAGGATAATGGAAGGGGCTAAGAACCCCATAGGATCAAAGATTTTCGACACTTCTGAAAGCAAATTTCGCTTGGTGGGCGCTGTAGAATCGTCCAATGTTATCCTGAACGTGAACGCGTCGTGGTAAGGGTTCCAGACAATTCCAAGAACCTTTTTCCAATCAGTTCCTGGGTCCAATGAAACAGTCTGACTCTCATCCATTGTACTGAGAATCCCCCAACAATTTGATGCCCATTTGCTTAGCTCTAATCCGCCACAAGAGAGAAGTCCTACCAACTGTTCCTTTAGCTCCAAAACACCAGATAACGAATCCGACCCAGCCGCAAAATCATCCACATAAGAGTTGTGCAGAATCGCGTAGGAAGCCATTGGAAACTGCTGCTTGTAGTCCTTAGCCAACTGCCTTAGGACTCTTATGGCCAAGAATGGGGCAGGTGCAGTACCATAGGTGACCGTACTAAGACGAAAATGAGCAATGGGGTCATTGGGAGATTCTCTCCAAACAATACGCTGGAAATCGCGATCTTGAGGGCTGACCCAAATCTGCCGGAACATTTTTACAATGTCCGCGCAAAAGACATATCTATACAACCGAAACTGCATGTAAACATTAAGCAGATTTTTCTGCAGGGGAGGTCCGATGTGGAGAACTTCATTTAAACTCAGACCTGTCGAATCCTTGTGTGAACCATCGAAAACTACCCTCATTTTGGTTGTTACGACGGCATGGTGAGGCAAGTAAAAGGTCCTTCCCGATGTAGGTTCAACTTCTCTGTCTGGAATGCGCTTCATATGGCCCAGATCTTCGTATACCTTCATGAATTTGCAGTACTCTGCACGAAGGTTTTCATCGCGAGAAAAGCGACGTTCCAAACTAAACAACCTCGACATGGCACCAGAAAGAGTGTTTCCAAAACTAACATCAGCCCGGCGAAATGGCAGATTCACAATAAACTTGTTATCGGGAGCTCTAGAAAAGGTTTCTTCAAAATGCTGATCCGCATCATCTTCACTGCCGACCGAAGGAGTATGAGACCCGACCTCTTCTATCTCCCAAAAGGATTTTAAAAGCATATCTATATCCATACCAACGTGCAAGGAAATACATTGATTATTGGGTATGTTTCCCGCAACTACCCAGCCAAAAACAGTGTTGTGTGCAATAATATTTCCAACACTATCTGAACGATGACCATCTCGCAAACTACTCCATACCCTGTCCGAACCAAGCAAAATATCAATCGGAGCCGGGGTGTTGAATCCAGGATCTGCTAACGGCAGATCGGTCAAAGGAAGAGGGCCATCAAAATCAAAAGAGAGTGTGGGTGTAATGGAGGTAATGGTTTTCAATACAAAGGCTTCCACATTCATTATGGAAGTATCAAAGCGAGGTTTCAATTGCAGATTTACGACTCCTTGCGTAACACCAGCATCAACAGCAGAGATCCCAGAGATGGGCAAACGAGAATGACGACGAGAAAGCCCTAGCATCCTAACCACTCGATCTGTTACAAAGGACACCTGCGAACCCGTGTCCAAAAGAGCGCGACAACGTTGAGGAAATCCTGCAGCATCCAACACTTCCACGACGACTGTTGGCAAAATCCCAGAGGCTGGGTTACCGGGTTTGGTGTGATGGCTCACAATCGATGGCGATGGGGAAGAAACTAGAGCTGACTCATTTGCAGAATCGCTAACGTTATTCGGGCGAGGGGACCCAGAACTATCCAGATGCACCAACGAATGGTGCCGCGACCGACAATGGGAGCATCGACTCCTCGTATGACAACGCGACGACGAATGTTGTGTTCCTAGGCAGTTGTAGCAAAGTCTTTGGTCTCTAGCAAACCGACGACGATCTTCAATAGACAAAGCGATAAAGTCCGAACACTGGTATAAGGGATGGCTACCCTTGCATTTTGGGCAAGTTGAATTTGCAACAGCTAAGCTTCTTACCCTTCCCGAAAGGTTTGACGAACGCGAACCGGTTTTATTCACGCGAAACTTAGTCTCACTTGTCTCTAAGGCACTACATCTATTTTCAAGGAAATCTAACAATTCATTAATGGTAGCGACCTCAGAATTTGGGTTCAACAATGCCCAAGATTTACGAGTTTCAATGTCAGTTTTATTTATTAAGAGGTATATCAGCCATGGATCCCTACTTTCAGACTCCATTGCCTTTAAACCACGAACAACCTCATCGGCAGTATCCACTAATTTGCGCAACTGACCACTATCTGCACTAGTCACCAACGGCATATTCAAAAATGTCTCGATAAATTGGTTAATGATATATAGCGGCCTATGATATCGACGTTCCAGCCTTTCCCATGCGGGCTCATAATTCGCATCGGATATATAAATACCGTTTAATAAACTAGCAGGTTCATCCCGCAAAAAGGATTTGAGGTACCGAAACTTTTGCGACCCGGATAAATGCTTTCTACAATCTATGCTACCTAGGAACATATCGCGAAAGCACGGCCACTCCCGATAATCACCAGCAAAGGGTGTTATTTTAAACGACGGTAATTCAATTTCGGAGAATTTAATATTGTTCGAAGTAGAGGGAACATTTTCTAAGTCAGCACTAAACGCAGGTGCATCCTCCCGAGCTGAAGCTTTTTCATTGGAAACCGGGTTACTACGTTCGACGAAGTCGCGATCATTTCGGATTCCAACATTAGAATCACAAGCGGTAACTCTCCCGCTTAATGAATCGCGAGCGGGAATTCTGCCTCGGAGGGCCCTAAGAAGCAATGCTTTTGCCGTAACAAATTTGGTTTCAAATTTCGCAAACTCTTCTTCCGGATCAACGTATCCTTCCTCGGCATGGTATTGGTGGAGGTCATATTGATTTCCGCTGAAATCTTTCCAAGCCTCCTCTAACCGATCTACACGCACTTCCAGAGCCTCGAGTAAAGTGTCTTCGGGAATCGATTGCGCGAAATTATATACGCGGTCAATGGAAGCTTTGATATGACCTCGCGATTGCAATAAAGTGTCCATGTCAATGCACTAAAGCCCGAACGAAGAAGAATCACGAGCTCAACGAAGCCTACTATTGAAGACAGTTCTCTTACGCCTCAGGACACCCAACCAGCAACAGTTCTATCCTCTGGTGCAATGAGGATTCTGTGGACTGTATCCAAAGGAGATATCAAAACGATAGCAACCACCAGTTTCGAAGCAAACGAACAAAAAGTTTACGAATTATCCGGCTTCGCAAAGGACCAACTTTGAATGAGACTGTAGCAAATCAATGATAAAATAAAACCCGAGATTTCAAACACGTTATAATAATGATTTTATTTTATTTGGGCAAATTACAAGTCCCGTGACTAGCGCGAGCAAAGATGTTTCCGCGGCGGTGGTTGCTAGCAAGAAAAGAAAAAGAAAAGATCGAGCAAAAGAAGTGTCGGCTCACCAACCAAAAAAAAACTAAACCGAAAGTCCCGCTTATCACACAGCACAGCAAGTGCAAACAACAAAACCAAAATGCATATGCCTTACATAAGCAAGCTAACCAACCCGCTAGCTTTTGCGCTGTGCTATGGGAAACCGTCGGGACAAATGCACAAGTGTACAATGTACATACATATATAGTTATAAGTTACATGAGGCGATAATTATATAAAATGGTACAGCTGCACATCTTTGCTCATGTAGTCAAATTAGGGTAAGCTACACAATGTTTGGTCGAAAGAAAGGTTAATTATTGAATGGAATATTTAAAATAGACAAAGTAAATTTAGTTAAATGTAAATTCATTTCTAAACACCAAGTAAATCAGGATAATCAATCATTCGTCCATAGAAGAAAGAAATCCAATTCTCAATTCATCTGCGCTTTGAGCAGAATTAAAGAATCTCATAAATCGTAAATGCAGAAATTCTTCCAACGAAAAATAAATGCACATCCAACTACACACAAAGTTGGTACCTGTTCATCTCATTCGTAAAAGCAACAGACGACAAACCTGGCAAATTATGAAATCGAACCAAAAAGGTAGAGAAAGAATAGATTACAAAACCCATCCCTCATCCACACTCTGGTCTGGTCTCTGATATCGGAAAGGGAAAGCAGCAATGCAAATGTATACGCATTCATTCAAGTAAGTATTTTTTCGTCAGAGACAATACTGAGACCACCAACTTCGGCCGATTTCCCGTTACTTGTCTAAAAGCTATATTTTTATGGGGTGGCAAATGCCAAGTGCGCTAGTAATGTTACATAGAAATTAGTATTGACAAATGTCAAGTAACTTCAAAAATTGCGACTCACCAACACACTCGCACCTTGCATATACCACTTCCGCTGTGGGCAAAGTTGCTGATTTTATCCGTTAAATTTGAAATTATTCGTTACGTGTGGATAATCCTTTTTTTAGGAATAAGTGAACATTTGCTTAAAATATTAAAGAAAAATGAACAACGTAGATTGGTTGAAGGAAAATAACAACATTTTGAGCAAAGTTTCTTCATTTATCTAAGCAAAAATTAACACATGAAATCGAAGTTGAAGATATTCAAAAGCAGAAAACACGCAACCATGTTTGTCCTAATAAGTTTCTAGTATATAGAACATCTCCATTAGATAGCTTTACTGACCAACAACATCGAATTATTCGCCTTTTAACAATTTATAATAACCAACCAATGGCATTCAGTAATGAAAAAATGTGGTATTCCAGAACTCTAGCATATTTCCCCACGGTTGCCGAGGTTGGCAGCATTTATTTTTATTTTTTGTATGTTTTTGCATGTCGCACGGATTCTAAATTGACATAACACCGATGGGAAAACAAAATGGCGAATATAAAAATAAATTGAGGGGCCCAGCGGCAAGAGGATTGTGAGTTGGGGGTCTCAGTACGATTTGTCTAGGGCTTGCGTTACACTTGGGTGGCTTTTCCTTTAAAAAAATATGTCAGCCACCAGCGGTAACACCAATGCAACCGTCACCATCGAGGTTTCTGCGCCTACTGAAGTCAACCAACAAAAGTTATGATCTTCACAGCTCTAAAATATTTGAGCTTCAAATATAATAGTACTATAATGTATATATACAATGGTACTATCATTGTACCGCGGGAGCGGTCTGCCATAATGAGGGACTTGAGCCCGTATTAAAAAGCATCCCAAAGACTGAGTTCACTCTGCCTTCATGGCATTGCACTTGGTCGTTGGACTAATCAGCAACAATTTAAAATTCTTTGGACAATGAAAATGAAAGAAAATAATTTTATAATTCTCACTATAAAAAAAAACTCACTTTTTTATTAATGGAACGCTTCTTTGTATACTATATTAGAAGTTTTGTTTCTATCGGCTGAGATAGTGATATTTCCTGCATTATTTACCCTGGAGCACGCTACATAATTATCTATAACTGCCCG
Source organism: Cheilosia vulpina (assembly GCA_916610125.1). Taxonomy (NCBI): domain Eukaryota; kingdom Metazoa; phylum Arthropoda; class Insecta; order Diptera; family Syrphidae; genus Cheilosia; species Cheilosia vulpina. The sequence continues at coordinate 51,663,804 of OU744276.1, read as the reverse complement.
TGAATTCAACTCCCACTTTTCTTAAAGTTTGACCCTGTGTATCACCAGGAATTTTCCCGAGTATAAATCCCCTAATGTAATAATACCACGATCTGGTATCACCTATTTGACATTTCTTTCTAGATACTTTATTTTGTAAGCAAAACAGAGGCAAACAAACCTTTCCTACATATTTGCCATTTCTTTTGTTTTTTTTTTCTTAGCAAACCAGACAGCGTACTGCCTCTGTCTGTCTCCCTCTCCGTCACAGGAGTAAAATAGGGTTAAAAGAGATGTCAATAATATTGCGCAGTTAGTATGTTTGATTTGAGAATGAATTGCATATCTACTCACTCATGTGAAAATCGTAGAAATGTTTCAAATTTTGCCTTTTCATTTAAAATCCTTTTAAGTTATCGAGTTATTGGATATCCTAAGTTGTACCTGTAGATGTCCTCTATAAGCTGGTATTTACTATACTTAAATGCTCCCAGTATTTTCGAACGGAAAGCGTGACAAATCCAAGAATTTATAGAGATATAGAGTTGAAACAAAGTAAAAATTGTAGGCCTAGGTATCCTCTATAGGCCTGTGAAAAATGCACCAGAATATATTGAAAAGTTTCTAAGATTTTTGCATTTAAAGACATGCCGTCAAATTCAATCTTAGTCGAACAGAACTACACCAATTTTATTTATATGATGCTCTAACCAAATACAACCAGGCATTACTCATGCGAGCGAAAGAGGCGAAAAAAGAAAAGAACTATTTACAAATATGTTTGGTTTAGCAAGAACAATGTTCTTATGAAAAAAGTTGAAGCCAATAATCATCGCAATTAAATCTTTCGACGATGTTAAATTTATTTAATTTTATAGGATGAATTCCGAATTTAATTGTTTCGATGACATTACTTCCTCCAACCTTTTTGATACTAATCGTGAACAAGCTTTTTTATCCAATTCATATTGTGAAAACAAACTTTTTTTCATACCCCAAAACATCAGAAGTCTAAGAGAAAATTTCATTACGGTGGTATCTCATCTAGACTCTTTCGTCTCTCTACCGGATTTTGTATTTGTCTCGGAGATTTGGATTTATGAATTCGAGAAAAAAGGTTATAGTTTGCCGGGTTATACATTTTTTGCAAAAACGAATGAGATTATAGGAAACTTAACAAGGTAACTGAAGGGGACGCTTATCCTCGCCCCTTCATATCGGCTACCTTAGATAGGCTCATGGACGCGAAATTTCGGTCTTCTTAAGACATCAAATCTGCCTTTTGGCAAATACCAGTTGAGGAAAGTTCACGGCCTTTTACAGCCTTTACTGTCCCAAATAGGGGACTGTTTCAGTGTAAAAGGATGCCTTTTGGGTTACATAATGCCCCCGCGACGTGGCAGCGATTCATAGACAACGTGCTTGGAGCCGATTTGGAACAGCACGTCTTTGTGCTAACGATATAATAATCGTTACAAATTCGTTCGAGAAACACTTAGAGATTTTATAGGAGGTATTTAAGCGATTGACAGAGGCAGGTTTGAAAGTCAGTCGGGAGAAGTATAATTTTTGCAGACCATCCCTTAAATTTTTAGGTTATGTAGTAGATCGCAACCGCCTCCATGTAGACCCTGAGAAGGTCGAGAATATGTTGAGAGAATATGTTGAATATTCCAACCCCTAAAAATGTAAAAGAAGTGAGGAGCTTCGTCGGAACGGTATCCTGGTATAGGAGATTTGTGCCAAACTTCGAAAGTTTGGTTAAAGGATCCTGTTGGTAGATTAGCGCTTTGGGCTGTTCGTTTACAACAGTTCGATTTTGAGATTATACATAGGAAGGGTAGGGATCATGTAGTGCCAGATATGCTCTCCAGGAGCGTGCCAGAAATAGCTGGGATTGAAGAGCACAGGTGCGATTCATGGATAATCCGGATGATCGACAAGGTAGAAGAAAAGCCGTTAGACTTTCCAACGTGCCGGGTTGAGCACGGGATTTTATACAAGTTTGTGAAGGCAAGTCACATATTGGTCGTTGGGAAAAGTGATAGGGCTAGAACACTAGGGAATAGTCAGACAATCCGCTAGCGAGACATATGGGGGTTAGGAAAACTTTAGCTAGAATATCAGAGAAGTACTATTGGCCCAAAATGAGGTCCGATATTACGAAATATGTTAGGAGTTGCAAAGTTTGTCAAAGTGTAAAACCGGTCAACGATAAGCCGGCTGGGTACATGACGAAAAGGAAAGGGGTAACCAATCCGTGGGAGATGGTTTCGGTAGATGTAGTTGGTCCACTTCCAAAGTAGAGTAGGGGTTTCGACTACATCTTAACGGTCGTTGATTATTTCACTTAGTTCCCTTTATTATTCGCTCTTAGGTGGGCTACGGCTATTTGTAAGGAAGAGAACGTTTTCCTCTTGCTTGGGGTTCCAAAATACCTTGTCTGTGATAATGGTCCACAATTTAGGAGTAAGGAACTGAAGGTTCTTTGTGAAGAGTATGGTTCCACTATTAGGTTTACCCCGCATTACCACCCGCAAGCAAACCCGGCGGAAAGAATAAATCAGATTATAAAAACAAACACTAAGATCGTATGTATCTGACAGTGATAGGGTTTGGGATAAACAATTAGCTAAGGTAGCGAGCTGTATACGCACAGCAACGCCCGACGTATTGGGGGTGTCTCAGTACTATGTGAATTTCCTTAACCACTATACTAGGGTAGAGGTAGGCAATCGATTAGAAGCGGCATCCACGAAGTCAGCGCAGGCATATAATCTTCAGAGAAGGGACGTGCAATACCTTCCGAAGGAACTAGTTTGGAGGAAAAATTACGCCCTCTTGAATGCCGCTAATTACTAAACCGCAAAGTTGGCCCCAAAATATGTCGGCCCTTTTCAAATTAAGAAGAGAGCTTCAGCGTGGAACGTAAAAGACCTTAAGCCTTACTGCGATGATCCTGGACGTTAAAAGAATAAGTCGTGTAACAGAAAGGTTACGCAAAGTGGTACTGAGAGCAAATAGCTATGTAATGTACACTACCTCTCGCAAGGTGCGATTGAGAAGTCGATGTTATGTGGTCGTGATGCTTACTCCGGTCTTTCTTAACGAAATACCAGTCTTGCCTCTTCGGGAGGTAAGGAAGGAGATTGTTGCGTTCAAAAACGCGCAAAAAAAATGTGGCCTCTCCACCTTCCGACCCATTCCTTTTTTTACCATCCCGTCCTTTCGCTATTCTCTTGAGGAAGTGGCATAGTTGATCTTGTTGTGTATACTAAATATCCACCGATCTTGCTCGCCATGACCCTCGGGAGGATGGCAAAAGCAGGTACCCCAACAGCCCAATTGGACGGGCAGGGACCGGCGGCCCTGAGAGAGAAAGAGCGAGGGAGAGTTTTTTCAAAACACAGTACAGAAAGCATTACGGGTGGACCAAACAACCAAACATACGATACCAAAATGGCCAAAGGGAAACTTAAATACTAAAACACAATATTACACCTGTGTCGACGAAAACATAACATTGAAGACAAATCACGAGCGAGTCTCATACAAACAGTCGTCCTCAAATATACGAAACACAACTGAGGCACATCATACAAAATACAACCACAGAGGCAATAGAATCTAAATTGCCTACAACAGAAAATACGAGATGTCCACCCCAACGTCAGTGAAAACGGCTCAGCATCCAGTGGCTAAGGGCCTCAACATAAAGAAGTTATGTGTAAGAAATGGCACACTATAGGCTTATCCCCAACCCCCCAATCTGCGCGGAAGCCCACGTGATTATCACCGGAAAACAAAACCAAAGTACGGAATAGATAGGTATTGATCAGCAACCTCTGTCCCCAAGACTCTGCTTGCCATACATAGGAACAAGGTCGTATGATCCCCAAGCATTGTAAGTTCCAATAGCTCGCCTGCTAAAGAAAAAACCTTTCGCTTTTGGGTATAGGGTTAAAAGATAGAACCGATAGGGGGAATAATGTCGCGAACGATTTCTATCACGATTTTTACTCGAGCTGTAAATTGGCTAAGGTCTTTAACATTTTGGACACGAAATGTTAAAGCAAAATATTTCATATACTGGAAAGTATGTATGAATGCGTTCAGTGAAAAGCTTGAGATTGGGAAATATTCCTAATACGGGCGAATTCGCCAAAGAACGGTAACAGTATGATTGAGAGCAAGAACGGGAGTCCGCACGAACCTCCGCCAAAAAGAAACGGAGTGTTGCAGTCGCAGACAATAATATAGTCCCGTTTTGCTGAATGAAAGAATACGTATGTGTGAGGTAAAAACAAAGAAAACGTTAAGCAAGGAGATCACTTTTTGGTTAACTGCGAGATCGGCAAGAGACAGCTCGACTACAAACCGTAAAGAAATTGATAGATAATTTTGGAAAAGCGCTATTATTTGAATAACGCATTGAAGTTATTAGTTGATTGGTTTAAGAAGTGCTATTAGTTGAATAGCCGAATTGAATAGTTAGGAAGTGCTAAGAAAGGGTGAAGGGAACTAGAAGAGCAGGCGAGGAAGGACGGAAATACAAGCGGCAGGACAGACAGGGAGTTACCTACTAGGACAAGTTTTGGGGACAAAGGAGGCCAGGTAAGTACAGTGTTTTATGTGCATTATTTAGATATATCATATAGAATCGTGTTAATTAGGATACATACATATCATATAAATATCATTACGTTGGCTTTCGTTTCGGTAAAATCCCAGAAAAGCGGGACACGCGACCCGTTCATACGACCGTCAGATAGTGGGCCATTTCATCGGCGGCCAATTCGCTAAATAAAACGCCGTTTTTCCTCGCCGAGTTTTATAACGAAGTGAAAAACCCATTCTACTTATTTATTTTCTTAATTCTTCAAGTTCGTTTCGCAAATCCATCATCGGGAAGTTGTTCTAAAAAGATTGTGGGGCGCCCACTGTAATCGAATCAACGATTATATTCATCATCTCAAAAAAAAGGTTAAGTACCCATTTCGTTTCAGCACAGATAATTTAAATTTCATCGCCAAGCCTGAATCCACCCCAGCTCCACCCCCATATACCACCGGCGAATTGCAACGACGATTTGAAATTTCTCTACTTATAGCCATTAGCGACTTTCAACACATCGGCGCAGCGGCGGCTGCAACTTCTCCCGTGTTTTTTTTACCTACGCAAAATTTAAAATCGTTTGTCTTAATCCCCGGAAATGTGTAATATCATCAAATATTAGACATCAAAAGGTAGCAAACTCTCATTAGTGATTCAATCATAGACATTCGTCAGTATTTAGAAAAGCCTACTGTCAACAGAAGAGATTGTTCATCTGCTTTTTGGGAAAGTTCAAGCAACATGCTTCGTCAAAATGCTTTACGAATATTTTCTAAAGCTGGACAAGTTTTGACCCAAACTGCCAACGGGCTTAAACTTTAAATAGCATTTTCTTTTTAAAACATAACTGCGCTTTGTTTAACTTAGATTAAGTGCTTGCATTGTAAAGTTTTTTTTGTTTTGATAAACTTTTTGTTCCGTTGATAGTACCTAATTCCTATCCAATGAATAGCGGCAATAATAATATAATTTTCATTACGTTTTCTTATGAATTCTAGTTTGTGTTTTTGTTGTTTTAAATTAATAATACCTAAATATGGAATTTGGTTAAATTTGTATTGTCTTTTAATGGGTGCTTACTAAATATAGTAGGGATTGGTCCCGTTCCGTTGCCTTGATTTGGTAGCTAGACGACACAGGGTCAGGGGGACATCAGGTTCCGAATTTTTATAGTGATATTGTGTTTATGTATTGGGAGCGTAAGGAAAAAAAACGAACGCAAGCATCTAGTTGTATGGGTGGCGTGTAAGAATATTTTCACATGACGAAGTTAGGTATATATCTTCACTTCTCGGACGGACAATTGTACAAATGAAGGAAAGATGAAAATCCTTTATTACACAGGTTCCATTAGCTTTGGTCTCAAAATGGCGCTCTTTGTGTTTTTGTGTTTTTCCCTTACCAGAAAAATAGGTAATACAGCCTCTTAAACCAACCAACCACCTACCAATAGCAACTTAGTTTCGTTTCGCGTCGTACACATTGCCTACACTCCACCCACAACTTCGATTTTTGTGCTTGACGGAGCAACGATCAGAAGAACATACGAGCTATTTACACTAGACCACCATTGTTTGCCCACTGGGCTATCGTTTTCTTGCAACTACATAAATCATATTGCTTAATGCTTCGCTAAATGCCCCATCATTCATTCTCTCGTTTCAAAGGATTCAAAAAAAAACTCGGTGACGATAAAATTTTGCGATTTGGCAAAATGTATTGGCTTATTGGGAGATATTCATCCCTGTCCAACTACAATGAGTTATTGCTATGGAGAAAAAAAAAATTGCCATTTTTTATACGGGCATAGCAAAAAAAACGGTGCAAAATGGTAAGTACAAACAGATAATAAAGTTTTGTAGCAATCAGAATAATTCTTCTGCCTCCGGTTTGACATGCAAATTGTCAAAAATGTGGTTAAAAAAGGCTCAACGGCATGACATACAAATTTGCACCAATCAACATTATTTATAAATAAAAAACGTAAATCAATAGTATTTTATGTTTATTTAAGAGAAACTGAAGAAGGTAAATACATTTAAAAAAAATATATAGTAAAGTTATTGTATTGAAGGGTGGTGTATTTGGGGGAAAAATTTTTTTACTGTCAAATCTTGGCATTGCTCTTCTCGATTCTATCTGCGCCTTAATAAATCCTTTGATTTATTGCTTAAAGTAGTTGAAGCTTCAGTCACAGCTTTGACTGCTCTTTCTACGACTTGTGTGTGGCATGGAAGACGTAATAACTCCAGTTCTCCTTCTCCTTTTTGCTGAACAAACAATCGAAGATTTTCTTCAGTTAGTGATTTTAAAATAGATGGCTCAGTAATATTTTCTTGCCAGTTCAAAAGGTCATAATATGTTGATGCATTTAAGTTTACCTTTGGCAACTGAAAAAGACGCAATTTGTTAGATGTTGCTGATCTAGCTTTCAAATTCGACGGGCAGCTAATTCACGAATGTGCGGCCGAGAATCTGTTAACATTGCAAGCAATAAGTTTGCCGAATATGCAAAATAGCTATATCTTTGAATTACTGGATCGATAACGGCTTTCAAATTTGTCGGTAAATATCTGGTTTTTTCGATGAGTTTAAAAAAGTGTCGCGATCCATCTTTACAGCTGGGGTGGGTTTTTATGGAAAACCATACCGGAGCGTAAACCTTGACAATATATGTCGCTATAGTGATTAGACTTGCAGAGGAAGTCTCAGTTGAAACGTACAGACGGAGAATCCTATTTGCACGAGTTAGCCATCGGGCATGGGACATTTTCCCTGGTGATTTGTATGCTAAATCGCTGGGAAATATACCCATTGAAGCTGCTTTAACTATTCTGTACAAGTATTTCTGGTCTGTACTAATATCTTCAGCAAAAAGTTCCGATAAGTTGGTTGGAATTGGTTGAAACTGAGTTATAGGTCTTTCTTCACAGTTGTCAAGTTCTTTACCAATTGTCCCTGAAAATGTATGTGTTCCAGACGTACTGCGATCAATGTGTTGAAATAGATGTCTAAATGGCAGTTCATTCATATGCAATAAACAGATAACCCATTGTAAGGGTCTATCCAATCTTTTTTCTAGCATCCGTATGATACCTCCGCATTTCCCAACATTTACATTAGTTCCCTCACATCCAATTGCAATCAAATAATCCATTGATATATTCGCATTCGAGAAAAAGTCAAATATTCCTTGTTCAATAGACTTTGCAGTGCCTGATACAGGCAAAATGTAACCTAGAAACTTCGACTCAGGTTCTTTTATCAAAGAAATATGCTCCGCAAGTACGCGTCGCCTATAATGTTTTCCATGTTTTTCAGAGTTAATCAGAGTTTGATCTTTTCTTCCATCGAAGTATAATGCAGGTATATGTGAAATATTTTGCTGTAAATTTATATTTTCTCTTGTTTTCTTTCGTTCTCGACGCAGCTTATTTTTGTCTATTACCTGTGAACTCGACGCGTGCAGAACTGCTGATGCAATAGCTGCTCCTGCCCTGTCTGATACTCCAAATCTATCGCATGTTTTTGATAGAAGAGCATAATCGACTGCAGTTGTAGTATTACTCTCTGATTCATCCCTTGGAGTCCCAGACAGATATTCAAATGGTTCTTCAAAATCTGACTGAGAACATTCGGATGGAGATGGGCTACTTAACTTGTCCGATCATATTTCGGCCATTTTTTGTTGTTTGCTCTCCGATTTTTCTCTTAACATCTTTCGTTTTAGCGTGCTAGTAATATGTTTGGTTGCGACAACATCTATGCCAACAATCATCATTTTTCTAGCTGTTCGTTGATCTGTTATAAAACAATGTTCTCTTGCAGGATTTTTTTTATTTTTAAGACAAGTGCATTTAACAAAATCTCGACACTTGCAAGCCGAGATATCAAACAACACTTTACTTTCAAGACGAAACTCTTGCAATTTATTTTTAGGTATTTTAGGGTGCGACTTGAGAAGCTTTTTGCACTTTAAATGATATGTTTGTAACATTAGCTTCATTCGTTTTGGTTCTACTGTAGGAATAGAAGATTTCGCCCATACTTCTATTAGTTTCGCAACAACAATAGCTTCTATTTCTTTATATGTTGGCTCTTTTTTAGTTTCATACTTTCTTTTAAATCACTTAACTCACCAAATAAGGGACACTTCCAACATTTTCGAGTGCGTTCAATTGCTTTGATAGCTCAAATAAATGACTGTTCTCTATTATGCAACGCGACACTGACTGATTAAATGATGAATCGTAACTAAAAAAAAAAAAAACGAATGAAAATTGAAATTAATGACTCTGAAAAAGTATTACAAATTATCACCTTTTTTGAAACTTCTTTTGCAATCCGGAGGCAATAAAACTAAAAATATTTTATAAAACTTTATAAATAAATTAATCACACTATTTGGCACCTTTCTAGCACTGAGCCGTTTAAAAAAAAGGAAAGAAAAATTTTTTGACCCACCCTAATGCACATGCATTTTCTACCAAAAAAGATCAGAAATCCGACAACCGGCGGATTTTTCTTTTTAAATATTCAAACAATTCAAAAATTAATTTCTAATTATTGAACGACAATCACATTCGAATGTTTTTTAGATGGGTTAAAGTCCCTCACTATTGCAAAAGCATCCCTGGCGTTCTAGCTCTGCAATGTCTTTCGATGATATTCCCTTCCAATGAACTCCGAAAAAAATTAGAAATCTATTAGGAAGTACCGGATAAAAACAGTAATTTTCTTTGTTCTTCCAAAAATATACGATTGATTTGGACGATATGATCCTAAAGAGTCGAAAGATTTGCTCGACATAATTGTATAATAGGTAAGATTTAAACAAAGATTAAAAACTACCTATTACATTAACCTAGAGGGCTTGTTTTACTTCCTTAAAGTTAGTGCTAGCAGAATAAAGCTATGATATTTTGGTCACTCTATTCAGAGACATTTTAGACTGTACGTTTGTTTTTGCAATTTATAAGTATATGATATAAATAACTTAGGACCATGCAAACAACTCTGAACATATCTCGACGTTCTCATATTATATTTTACCAGCACGTTTAATATTTTCTTTTGTGGACTGCGTCACATTTCTTAACTGCGCGTTCTATTAATAAAAATTTGCTGCTGGAGTTTGATTAATTGAATAGTTTTCACAATATTTATTAAAAAACGAGTTTTTGAACATCAGGCGCAAAATTGAGTGATTGAAGTGATTTTTTATTCTACAAGAAATGGAAAGCGAAATGTACAGTTCTGAACGAAAAATTAATTTATCTAAAGGGTCTGTGGCGGAACGGATTATGATGTTTGAGAAGTGTCCTGAAATTAATGCTCCCAACAGGAATATAAAGCGTATAGAGAAAAGCCTTTCGAAAGTAAGTGTAAATAAAGTGTAATAAACCGATCGTTTTTTGATTATTTATACCTTCTGGTTTCAAGAGGGTTATACTTCTTCTGATTGTCTAGCGATAAATAAAATGATGTATTTATTTACCTATATAAAGATTAAGCTTCTGTTTATATATATTCAAAAAATTTCGATTCAAAAAAAAAAAAAACAGAAAATGAAAAACTTTATAGTAAATAGTTTATTTATTACAAATTCAAGTTCACTTGTCTAAAGCTTGACACCGGCAGACTCACTTTCGGTATAATTCAGAATCTTATCATTCTTTTTGTAAAAATATAGAGCTGCCTGTTGGTAGCATCTCTCACTAAAGCTATGTGGTTTATCATAAGGCGGGTGTGGGGGAAATGTCCCATATATTAATCTATCACACCTCCCCTCATTAAGTTTTCTGGTCCTCCAAAAACATTATAATATATAATTTGGCTCATAAATAAACTTATTTAAACAAATAAATTAAATTAAAAAACTGGAAAACGTGTTATTTTTAAGAATTCAAAATTCAAAAATGAATTATTTAAAATTATTAAAACATATATTGCTATCAAAATATTTAATCCACTTCATAAAATGTATCTGTTGTATCTAATTGTATCCTTAATATAAAAAAATGTATTAGTCTTTTATTTATTTTATGATGTCAAAAACAATAGATACTTCATTCTAATACTTTTCTTGGTACTTAAATCTACTTTTTCTTTGTTTTTTTTTTACAATATCTTTTAAGTCTACGATTGCTTGTATTAAAAACATAATTTCCGTCAAGCTAAAATTTTTTAAACTTTTTGTATTTTGTTTTTATTTCTATTAACTACAATACGCATAGATCCTGTTGTATGTTCTAGTATCTGTTAGCTTTCTGTTCGTTTTTTTTTCTTCGTAGTTCTTATTTATAAAGTGGTTGAATGTATGGTCACGTTATAAATTATATTTATTTTAAAAATTCTCGATATCGAAACTACCTTTTTAGTTATATGCAGTTGTCTGGTGGAATATGATGTCGTTGGCTTTAGACATTGTTCGACGGCACTGTGACACTTTTCGCCAGCCGAAAGTAGTGTTCTCATTTTATCTTTGTAAATAAACTTTTCTTGATTCAATGGTCTTTAAAATGGATACCCATGCTCTATCTTTAAGCTTATGCATTGTAGTGTGATATGAAAATTTGTAGATAATTTTTAGGTACATACCGTTCCTACATGGATACCAAACATCCATGTGTACAATATCGTTGAAATTTATGGGTGATTCTATGTGCTCGAAGGGTGCCTGGGGGTGTCTGTCATATTTTCCTATATTACATACGTCGCAATTGTTAATAAATTTATAACTAATTTAAGCATATTTGGATAGTAGTATAACAGTTTGAGTTATGAAAATACTTTGCAAAATTTCGCTATGGTTCTTTTCGAGGTGTGTTTTTTTAATATTGTGAGCATTTTATTCTTATCTGTTATATCAGTCAATACAACTATTTGACCGGCATAGCCCATTTTTAGTAACAACTTTGTGACAAAAAAAATGAGTCGTCTCACAAAATTTCATTTGCCTGTGTAGATTTTTTTCGCCGCTATCGTATTCTCAATATGTGTTTTCTAACCATACCGACATAACCCATTTTTAATACCAACATAAAAACAATAAAAAGAAGTCCTTTCACCAAACTTCATTCGTCTAGGTTGATTCCTTTGGACGCTAATGTGTTTTCAACCGACAGAGAGACACATGGGTCTAATATTGATTTTGTATTGGAGCTACCAGAACTACTTGACCGACATAGTCCATTTTTAGTAACAACTTGACGCCAATAAAAATAAGTCGTTTCATCAAACTTCATTCGCCTAGGTTGATTCCTTTGGACGCTACGTCTTTTCAACCGACAGAGAGACACATGGGTTTAGTATTGATTTTGTATAGGAGGTACCAGAACTACTTCACCTACAAAGCCCATTTTCAATACCAACCTGACGATGATAAAAAGAAGTCCTTTCACCAAATTTCATTCGCCTATATCAATTCCTTTGGGAGATATCGTGCTTTCAACAGACAGACAGACAGACAGACAGACGGACATGGCTAAATCGATTCAGAATGTGATCCTGATTCAGAATGTATATACTTTATGAGGTCTCCGGTGACTCCTTCTTGGCGTTACAAATGTAATGACAAAGCAGCCGTAAGCTGAATAGTCATATGCACACTCCACAACGATATTTTGCAAAATGAGCATTGCCAGTTCATATAGTTTAGTTAAGTTTTGCTCAAACATTCCGCCCGTCTTGTTACCTTGAAGAGGTGACGAAATTAATTTTAACAAAAGGAAACAGACTTCAACAAAACCAATTATTTCTTAATGGATAGTTACTTAACGACTTAATTATACACTAATATTGATGGATTAATCCTTGTAGAAAGAAGCTGGCCCATAGGTTGTTTTGCAGTTATTCCACGATATCTGGCGTAGGTTACGCAACATAAAATAAAGGACGTAACTGGAGTTCTGCCGCCAAGAATCCAATTAGATCTATGCAGATATGCCAAGGTTACTTGAGTTCCGCCATCAAGCGTCTTCTCATGAGCATGTCGTATGATAAGCTCTGTTAGTGATGAGTTTCTAGGCAAAACAAGAGGATGTTTAGTGTCGGGATCCAGGAGAGAATTCCGCAATCGTCCTCCAACACGAAGTAACCCAGAAGAATATAGAAAAGGTATTAATTTTATTAATGGATTCTTATTTGATATATCATGACCCCGTGTTAGTGTAAAGATCTCAGATGAGAAGTATGCCTTTTGAACTAATTTCACCCAATAGAGATGAGCTGCTTCAAGTTCTTCTGTTGTCAATGGTTGATTTTTTAAACTGAGAGATTCCTTCCGAAGTATTTTGATTGCACGTTGGCAAGTGGCTGTTATCTTGATAAGAAGATTTAGTTTAAAACATCTGTCGATTAGATCCCATATCTTCGGTTCCTTATTATGATAGGCAATGGACACCTGAGCTCGTACTTCCAGATCGACGTTATGTTCAAATCATGATACAGTTGTTGGCCATGATGTTGAATGTTGGGACAGCCAACGCGGGCCGTTCCACCAGAGAAGGTTTCCGGAGAGCTCACGTGGTGATACTCCTCGAGAGGCATAATCAGCCGGATTCTCCTTTCTTGATACATGATGCCATTTAGCTACATGAAGAGTATCTTGTATGATGATAACACGATTTTGAACGTCTTGCCAACGAGACGGATGAGATTTTATCCAATTAAGCGTAATTGATGAATCCGTCTACAAGTGCACTGGTGCTTCAACGAGATTAAGAGTTTTCTGCATATGAGTTCGAGACTTTGTTTTTGTCTTTTCGATAGGACAAACTTTTGTCTTCGCTGATACTACAGAAATTTGAACATCTTCCATGCTCTTGAGTACTCGCAGATAAAGAAAATCCGCCATAGCGTCTTGAGAAGCATCCGAGAAGCCGTGTAATTCCACAGCATATGCGCCCGAAAAGAGTCCTATCCAACGAGGTGTGCATATGAGAGTTACGTCTTTAAGTTTATTGACGAAATTATTCCACCGAGAAGAGAGTGAGCTGTATAGCTCGGCACCCCAGCCAGCCTTTTCAAGCCAGAGGGCTTGCATTAATATTTTGGCACGGATAGTTACTGGTGGTAACCATCCGAGAGGATCAAATAATCGTGCGATTTGAGTGATAACTTTTCTTTTTGTTGGAGGCGTATTATCTTTATCCCAAGGTATTGAGAAAACGAATGCATCTGAATCCGGCTGCCAGGTAATTCCTAATGCTTTAAAGAGAGGATTTCCATCGATGAATTTGTTACCAGAAGTTGCAAGACGATCAGCTGAGGGTTCTGAAAGAATTTCAGGATCCTTTTGAGAATCCATTTGAGAAGTTTAAAGCCGCCCGCCATGCAAAGCATGTTGAGTTGATGAGCTAATTGCCAAGCTTCATATGGGGAATCTGCTCCACCGAAACTATCATCCACATATGTAAGTACCACGTTCCAGTACATTTGCAGCAAGCGGAAATCGATGACCTTCATCAATTCTAAGCTGTTGGATGACTCTATTGGCGGGAAATGGAGCTGGACCAAGTCCGAATGTTACAGTTGTTAGTTGATATTTACGGACGGAATCGGTTTTAAGAGTTGGTGACCACAAAATACGTTGGAAATTCCAATCATCTTCATGGACAAGGATTTGCCTATTTGACGCCACCATGTGATAACATCCGAGAGATTATGTTGCAGTTTCTTGCCAGTGTGTAGTAGATCTTTGAGTGCTTGAACACTGGTTGAACGAGATGAACCATTAAACAAAACTCTTAGCTTTGTAGAAGTACTAGACTCCTTTAGTACTCCGTGATGTGGCAAATAATAAGCATTTTGTGGTTCTGAAATATCATCACTTACATGACGCATATGACCTTGAGCCAAGTATTCATATAGAGAGTCTGAGTACCTTGTCTTAAGTGTTGAATCCATGGTTAGTTTTGCTATCATCCTTGATAACATTCGAGTAGCAGCCAGTTTTGAAGTGCCAAGACCATTAGGAGAATTCTTAAACGAGTGCGTAGAGAGGAAGTGATTTTCATACTCTTCCTCCTCCTTAGAGAGTTACGGTGATGATAAAGAAGATAAGAATTCCTTCTTGAAGCCAAAATCTTTGAATGACTTCTAGCGAATCGTTGTTTGTTGAACACTGGTAGATCTGCATTGGAGTAACGTCTGGATAAGTTTGAGAGAGCCCTGTGACTAGACCAGAGATTATCCAACCAAGTCCAGTGGGCCTAGCAAATGGTGTTCCTGAAGCCCCTTCACAAGTTCCGGTTCAATTAGTTGAGAGTAGAGGTCAATTCCTATAACAAGATATATTTGTCCTGGACCAATACCCATGGTCTGATTCCAACGAAGGCAAATCTGCAATGGGGCTTTGGTAATATATGTGCTGCTACATCCCTTCCGAGTGTTGAAGTAAAATGAGGCTTGAGGATGAAGTTGACAATACCTTTCATCGTCCCTGATAATTGGGCACCGACTCCATAAAATCGGATGCATGCTCGTTGACGTTTGAGATGCAGCTGTTGCTCAGCAGACTCACTGCCAAGTGTGAGTTGAGACCCAGGAACGATAAGGGCACGAAATTGAAGTTCCGTGCCGTCTGAGTACTGCCTGATGAGATAAGGCCGAATGAGTCTCAACGCCAGCGTTATTTTGGTAAATAGCTACTACTTGATTGTTTGTATCTATATTCGATTTCGAAGATGTTGATGGTGTGAGCTCTATACCGATCGATGTATTGACGTATGATGCTGTTTGTCAAATAGAAAATACCGCTTCGTCGAACGGCAAGCTACTAGTCGATGGGGACCAAGGCAATTATAACAAAGACCCTTTCAACCAGGAATTCGTGAGTTTATATATGCTGGACATGCAGAAATGTAGTGCGTTTTGTTACAAATGAAGCATTTCAGGGTACGTTTGTGAAGTCCCAGAGGAATTCTCCGCAACGTGTATTTTCGCAGATAATTTCTTCGATGATGGATTTTCAAATCTAGTTCCTTATCGGTTGCGCAAATTCGTCTGCGAGTTTCAACAACTTCGAGAGCACGTATTGTACCTCCCAGGAATGATTCGAAATCGTTGAATGAAGCAGGGACGCACCGCGATGAACCTCCCAAGCGTCATGCGATGATGGATCTAAGCGACGTACGATGATATAAACGATGGTATAGTCCCAATGTTGAGTAATAGCACCAAGTAAATTTAATGCACCGAGAGACTCTTTAGTTACAGCGAGTAGTTTTTTAAGGTCACTTGCTGATTTTCTTTAGATTCGTTTAAGCCTATAGATTTTGTCGAGATGAGATCCCAAGCACGTGTAAAATGTTCACTGGAAACTGATATATTGGCGATAAGAAGTGCAGCTTCTTCCTTTAAACTAGTTTTGAGATAGTGAAATTTTTCCACGTCTGATAGCTGTGCACTATTGCTAATCATAGAGGTGAAGAGGTCATGAAAACAGCGCCAGTGTTGATAATCTCCTCTAATAGTAGGTAATTCAATATTAGGAAGACCTTTCAAATCATTAGGCGATTGGTCTGCCGCTTTTCTTTCTGGTTGAGACTGATATAATTTGTCCAGCATATTCAGCATAGTTCCACGGGAGTCAGCATACTTTTCCTCGCATTTCGAGTACATGCCCTCCGTGAAATAAGGAGTTGCTCTGATTACATCTGTGAGACGAGCATTTGTAGGACGCTCATTCCCAGTTGGCTTCGAGGATTTTCAGTCGAGTTTGAATTTGAGCTTTGTTGATCTTATCACTTTCAAGGGCGACTAAATTATCAACATACGAGCAGATAGATTCATATCGCTCTTTTTGCTTTTCCACTAAAACTTCTTGCGCTGCCGACATTTTATTGAAAAGAAGAAAAATGTAATATGTTCTCATCCGGCCAAGAAAGACCAAATGTATTGAGTTAGTTTGAAAGGAAAAAAAGATAACCGAAAAAAAAAATGACAGCTTGATAGAGCCGTAAGCTGAATAGTCATACGACATTTTGCAAAATGAGCATTTCCAGTTCATATAGTTTAATTAAGTTTTGCTCAAACATCAACAATAATGCATTTAAGCATTTTGATTAGAACGCTGAAAAATAAAAGTAGTAAGAGTTGGTTTCGAAAGGAATGAAATGTAGAGTCGCTAATGATGCAATGCACATGGCCTTACATTCCATATTGCACCACACGCCCTTAAGGCAAAATGAGAATCTCCATTTTTAATTCTAAATTTGGTTTCCGGCATTTTTGGAAGGAGGACGATCGATCGACACCGAGCGGCCATTGTGGACGAAAAATATAAAAAGAAGCGTTAGAAGAAAATTGCGCCATTATACATACTGGCAAAATTAAAGAAAATGAAAGAAAAAAAGATTTCCATTACAGCTTCAGAAGTGGGATAGCTAACATGGAAAGAAGAGTGACACGTGGGGATTCGACCCGTGCATTAGACAACGCTAGGCTCCCATATTCATCAACAGCAACAGTGATCCAATTGCGTCAACTGCTAACTGCTGCAGAAGATATCGGACGTCAACATACTGTGCCTACTCAAGAAGTGGAAGACGACGCGGGCACTGGTAATGGACCTATCAGGCGCAACAGGTGAGGCTGGTGCTGGATCAAACGGTGCTTTAAACGACAGTACAAGTATTAGCATATGATGAAGATGAGGAGGATCTCGACGAAATCATCGCAAATATGGGGAAAAAAAAATCTTACAGCTACGCCAGGAGCTCAAGACCTTGGAAGATTCCTCCGTGCCGGACCTACAGCGGTTCACTATCACCGACGTGGAGTCAATTGTACCCAAATACTCCGGAGATGATGCATACTCCATCGAAAAGTGGATTACCGATTTCGAAAGTGCCATCAAATTGAGCGGAACGGCAGCAATTTTTCTCCGAACCTCATTTGCCAATAATTACGAAGAATTGAGGACTACCTTGCGCAAACAATTTCAACGTCACGTCTCACAACAAACGACGTGTACAAGCAGCTGCAGAGGAGGCATCGTACCAGAGGAGAAAACATCGTAAGCTACATGCTCTCCATGCAAGAGATCGGAGCGCAAGCAACTATAGACGAGAAGGACATCATCAGTCAATTTTGTACACAGCCAGAAGCGTGGAAGAACTCTTATCTATGATAAGAGAAGAAATAGTGACAGCATTCCAGCTACAACTTCTCATCAAACAAGGCAACCAGTCCAACTGTCAGCATCTACCTCCGCCTCTCTTATGCGTTGTTTTAATTGTTCGCTGTATGGGCACATTTCAAGTCAGTGCACAACAGCGAACAGCTGGATCATATTTCCGATGTGGCGGGAAAGACCACATGATTAAGGATTTTAAGCAGCCGTCCAGCCGGGTGAATGTGATAAAGAGCAAAGCAGGCGATAACCATATGCAGCAGATTGAAGCACATGAAAATGTAAGTTTTGTTTTTTTATATCGAGTCTTAAGAAACAAAGTAATAATGTAAAGAATCGGACATAAATATTTGTTTGCCTTACGTTTCTCTAGCTTCAAGTAAAGTTATAGATATTGATTGTTCAACAAACGCAAATAAAATATATAACCCCAGCAATAAGAACGCCGAAATTGGAAGGAACTTTATCGAGTGTTGTAGGGATATCAATAAGAATAAGAATGAGTTAGAACATGATCATTATCTAAATTTCCCTAAGGAAGAAAATGAAAACTTACTCGAAATGAGTATCAAATTCTCTTCTGACCGCTGCGTTTATTCCTCTCCTCGTAGGCTATCTTATAAAGACAAAGCGGAAACTCAGAGAATCATTGGTAAATTGATAAGGGAAGGAGTTATAAGACCAAGTAGCTCTCCCTACGCATCGCCTATAGTATTAGTGAAAAAAAAAAGAATGGAGACATTCGGATGTGCGTGGATTACAGAAACTTGAATAAGATCACTATTAGAGACAACTATCCTTTGCCGGTGATTGAAGATTGCTTGGAGTATTTGGGAGGGAAGAGATATTTTACTTTACTAGAGTGGGTTTCACCAAGTGAGGATAGCGAAGGACTCAATCAAATTCACTTCTCTTGTCACGCCTAATGGACAGTTTGAGTATATAAAAATGCCCCGTCGGTATTCCAAAGAATTATAACACTTGTCCTAAAAGAATTTGTCGATAGAGGTCTTATAATTGTCTATATGGATTATATACTGCTAGATTCGGTAGATCTTTCGGAACATTTCAAGTTGCTGAAATAGGTTTTAGAGGCTTTAGCGAAGCATGGACATGAACTGAACTTTTCAAAGAGTAAATTTTGCTACACTGAAATCCAATAGGTACCTGGGTTACAGTGTTAGTAATAAAGCCGAATGAACGCCATAAGGAGGACTTAGCGAGGTAACCCAAAAGCAGTTACAATCTTTTGTAGGTTTATGCGCTTATTTTCACAAGTTTGTTCCGCAATTCTCGCGCATCGCAAAGCCTTTGTATAATATGTTAAAAGGGAATAGTAAAGTTAAGTTGAACGAGAAATATCTGGCTGCATTTGAAGAGTTAAAAAGAAAATTGGTTGAGTCTTCTTTTTTTCTATACATGACCCCAAGAATGACACCGAGCTGCATTGCAGTGCAGTACTGATTCAGCGACAGTCTGATGGAAATTTCCACCCAGTGCTTTATTTCTCCAAGCGAGCTACTAACGCAGAGAGTCGATATCATAGCTTCGAATTGGAAACCGTTGCGATAATTTATGCATTTCGGCGATTCAGAGTGTATTTGGAAGGAATTCCTTTCAAGATAATTACTGACTCTAACTCATTGACTGTGACTCTTAACAAGAGAACGGTGAACCCTAGGATAGCCCGATGGGCCCTTGAGTTGCAAAATTACGATTATGTAGTTCAGCACAGGAGTGGGAGCAATATGGGACACGTAGACGCGCTGAGTCGTTTGAGGTAATTCGTGGTATAAGTGAAGATGACATTGAGTTCCAGTTGTGCGCAACACAGAGTAGAGACCCCGGTATAATTCGACTTCGCGACCAGCTAGAACAGGGATCGTTGGATTCGTATGATCTAAACGATAGTCTACCGAAAGGATTCCAAAGGCGGTATTTGCTTTTGTGTGCCAAAAGAAATGGAGGATAATGTGATAAGGTTATGTCACGAGAAGATTGGTCACCTGGGAATAAATAAAAAGTATAGCCAAATAAGAAGGCACTACTGGTGTCCTGAAATGAGGTTCAAGGTAGACAAATTAATAAAAAACTGTATAAAATGTACAATGTATTCAGCCCCTGCTCGAGTAAATCAAAGGAATCTTACAGTATCCCCAAGGAACCAGTGCCGTTCGACACCACTCATATCGATCACCTTGGACCATTGCCTACCATACGCTCTATAAGAAAACACTTGCTAGTAATACTATCGACTATTAGTATTCACAAAGTATGTGAAGCTTTACCCAGTAAACTCCACTAGCACAAAGGAAGTTGTTGAATGCTTGAAAAAATATTACAGCCGTCCTCGTAGAATAGTTTCCAACTCTGGAACTTATTTTACATCTGTGGAATTCAGCAAATTTCTGCTGGATAATAATATAAGCTATATAAAGGTAGCTGTAGGTTCTCCCCAGGTGAATAGTCAGGTAGAAAGGGTCAATCGCGTTTTAGCACCCATGCTTTGTAAATTGAGTGAACCATTAGAGTATTCCGATTGGGTATCTAAACTTATAAGAGCCGAATTTGCAGTAAATAACTCCACACATTCTTCGACTCGTAAGACCTGTTTTCTTTTCGGTGTGGAACAGAGAGGCATCTCAGTCGATCTACTGACCGAGTTCATACAAGACAAAAACGGGTCTCAAGGACGTGACTTAGAGAAATTAAGACATGATGAAGGCGCAGCCATACGCGATTCTCAGCACCGTAACGAGAGGTATTTTCAGAGCCATAACACAAGCAATTCTCATGTGGCGATTACGTTGTAAAGGGTGATTTTTTAGCTGGTTTGGTTTTGGCAACACCGGTTTTGACAGCTGACGTGTGTTTAGTACCTTGTGTCACTGTCAAACAGCTTCAGTTTGGCTTGCAATTTAACCATGGATCGTCTTACAAATGAACAACGCTTGCAAATTATTGAATTTTACTATCAAAATTCGTGCTCGGTTCGAAATGTTCATCGCGCGCTGCTTCCATTTTATGATCGGCATTCTCGACCTTCTGAGCAGTCTATTCGAAAGATTGTGACCAAATTTCGCACCAAATTTACTTTGTTGGACATTAAACCACCAACACGTTTACGTACTGTGCGTAGTAAAGAAAATATTGCGGCCGTATCAGCTAGTGTGACAGAAGACCGCGAAATGTCGATTCGGCGCCGTTCCCAGCAGTTAGGCCTTTGTTACAGCACTACGTGGAAAATTTTGCGGAAGGATTTGGGCGTAAAGCCTTTTAAGATACAGCTGGTGCAAGAACTAAAGCCAGCCGACCTACCACAACGCCGAATTTTTGGTGAATGGGCTCTTGGAAAGCTGGCCGAGGATCCACTTTTTTATCGAAAAATTGTGTTCAGCGATGAGGCTCATTTTTGGTTGAATGGGTACGTAAATAAGCAAAATTGCCGCATTTGGAGTGAAGATCAGCCAGAAGCATTGCAACAGCTACCAATGCATCCCGAAAAAGCCACTGTTTGGTGCGGTTTATGGGCCGGCGGCATTATTGGGCCATATTTCTTCAAAGATGATGCGAATCGCAGCGTTACTGTCAATGGTGAACGCTACCGAGCGATGATAACAAACTTTTTTTTGCCCGAAACGGAAGTTCTTGACTTGCATGATATGTGGTTTCAACAAGACGGTGCCACATGCCACACAGCACGCGAAACAATGGCGCAATTGCGAGGCGAGTTTGGTGAACAGTTAATTTCACGTTTCGGGCCGGTCAATTGGCCGCCTAGATCGTGCGATTTGACACCATTACATTCTTTTTTGTGGGGGTATGCCAAGGCTAATGTGTATAGGGACAAGCCCGCTCCGATTGACGCACTGGAAGCCAACATCCATGCATTCATTCGTGAGATACCGGCCGATATGTGTGAAAGAGTATGCCAAAATTTGACTCAGCGGATGGGCTACCTGAGACGCAGCCGCGGTCAACATTTGCATGAAATTATCTTTAAACATTAAATTGCAAGGTTCAAACTATCGATTCAAATGAATATTTCATTCATTTTTTCGAATTTTTTGTGTTTTTTTTTTAAAAAAAGTTCTAAACCTCTTAAAAAATCACCCTTTAATAAAGAATGTTGACAGCTCCGCCGGTTCAAATAAAAAGTTCATTCCAAAGTTCAAGGGTCATTAAAGATATTGTATTATCTATGTATTATCTATGTATTATCTATTATCTATTGCCAGGTTACGCAACTTCCTCACGATGGGTTGGTTTCCGGCATTTTTGGAAGGAGGACGATCAATCGACACCGAGCGGCCATTTTGGACGATAAATATAAAAAGAAGTTTTGGCAGAAAGTTGAGCCATTATACATACTGGAAAAATAAAAGAAAAAGGATTTCCATTACAGAAACAATTTATTTTAAAAACAATACTAGGAATAAACAAATTGTGTGGACTATAAAGGTTGCTCGATGGCCTTGGCTGGTCGAAGTGACAACGCAAAGTGAATTCGACTCAATTGCATAAAGTGAAAAGAAACCACACAGTTGCTCGATTCAACTGCAATATTTAATGCTGTCGTGTCTCGTGTGGCTGCTGCCTTCTGCATATCGCATGGAATTCGATTGCAGGTCCCGTTGTGTCAATTGGGTTATCGACTGGTCCTCTTTCTCTTCTCCTTCGTTGCGCCGCAAATATAGCTGCTTGTTGCTCGCTATGGTGATCGTTTGGGTTTTGCGTATATTATTTTTTTTATTGTGGACATCTGGCTGCCCGTTGGTAATCGTTTTTATGATGCCGCTATGTGTAGTCATCTGTTGCTCTGTGCACTGATATTTACTTCAGTTGCGCTACCAAAAATGCACTTATCTGTTCTAGACACATTTCTTTGATCTGCCAGTCAACTTCTTCCCGGTGAACTTCAGGGTACCGATAGCTTCTTGTATCTACACAAACATAAATAATTTTTTGTTATTAATATTAAACTGCCCTTTTCATTATAAAATATGTCCGTGAAGGAATTGTTAGTAACTCGTTTCGTTTCAGCTTAGAACTAAAAAATGAAACATACTATACCTAACGCAAGTTTAAATTAACAAAACGGTTGAATTTACCTTCAAATGTACCGAACACACCCTGTCCATGTCACCTGTGAATTGTGCTGCCCCCCGAGAGCAGTTTCTGTAAAGGAAAATAATCACTCCTATCGTGGAATACGCAGAGGGGATCGTTTCACTCAAATCCAATACTTGGCATCGTAGAATACATTCGAAGTGAAAGAATCACCAGTCGGTAAAGTGAATGCGTTTAACACCATCGTAGAAAACGATCGAAGTGAAACTCCCCATACAAACTTTAACATTTCAAATACGCAGGTAATTCATTGCGTCCTGGCCTTTGTCGTGCGGTTTCGTTGCGATTTTCTCAAAATGTTGTAATTACATAATGAGCAAACAGATTTTATTTTTGTGTAAAAGCACAAAACATAATTTAGTGTTTTAAGACCACAAAAACAAATATTTACATTTTCTTTCATATTGCAGCAAGAAAACAACTAACCGTGATTAATTTCGGGAACTGATCAATGCAATGAAGCTCAATCCCGACATAGCAAAAAATGATTGTAAGCGACCACCGCAGGAAGTTAGACAGTTCTGGGATGACCTAAGGCACAAGCTGAACAGCTTAGCACCGCCAACAAAGTATCGCAGTGGGAAAAAGTAAAATATTTTGCATTGAGAAAATGATATTTGTTATTTAAAAAATATTTTAATATTTCTTTCAGGTTTGGAGTGACCTACCAATAAAAAACAACTAAAAATTAAAAGGTGGTGGCCCAAACAAAATTGTGACATTTACTGCCGATGAAGAGCAGGTTATCGAGTTAATTCAACTCGGGCAATCTGCTGAAGCCGTTCAGAATGTCTCCATATTTGAAATTCCAAAAAAAACACATTGCGGATAGTTCCCGAGTGACAACATTCAGAAAAAAGACCAAGGTCTGAGGAAAACATCTTGGAAGAAGAAAATTCATATTATGAAGGGTTACTCGATAACCCTGAGCCTGCATCTTCCACTTTAAATGCAAGACAGAAAGCTAAATACACAGACCCAAAAGTTAAAGATAAATATTCAAAAAGAATTTTACAAAGAAGTCAAAACTGCAATGTACGTGTAGAAGGAGAATGCCAATAAGTTGAACAACAACATAAAGAAAGTATATAGGTCCATGGACAGAATGTATAATCAAAAAAAGCAATAAATTGAAGAAAATATTCGGCATCATAAAGAAATTGAACGAATTGCAAGAGAGAAACTAAAAGTGAAGCAGCAGCATTTAGAATTTGAACTCGAAAGGAAGGTGATAGATCCCAAATATCTCAACCAATGACTGAAGTAGCAATACAAATCTACTGTAAAAGTAGCGCGTTTTTACTTGCTATTTTTTATTTGAGTTTAGCTGAAGTACCTACCTACCTGTGTAGACACCTACATAGATAGATTTTTTTCTTTTTTATTACATTTTATTTATTTTTTTATTTCATTTTTAATATTCTATGCTCATACAATGTGATACATATGTAATTGAAGTCAATTTGAATAAAAAGCACACTTTTTTTTTTAATTGATGAAATTGCATATATCTCATAATTTCGAGTCTAATATCAGCTGCTCTGTGCCCATGTGATAACTTTTCGCATCGAAACTTATGTCGTTTTCCATTGAGACCACCACAAATCTTTTTCAGATCTCAGATTTTATGCGGCTCATGGAACATGCAATGAAATTTATCTGCTTTTGTAAATGGATTATGGCGTTATTTGACAACAACATCAGCTGTTGTCAACCAACCAATGACTGAAGTAGCAATACAAATCTACTGTAAAAGTAGCGCGTTTTTACTTGCTATTTTTTATTTGAGTTTAGCTGAAGTACCTACCTACCTGTGTAGACACCTACATAGATAGATTTTTTTCTTTTTTATTACATTTTATTTATTTTTTTACTTCATTTTTAATATTCTATGCTCATACAATGTGATACATATGTAATTGAAGTCAATTTGAATAAAAAGCACACATTTTTTTTTAATTGATGAAATTGCATATATCTCATAATTTCGAGTCTAATATCAGCTGCTCTGTGCCCATGCGATAACTTTTCGCATCGAAACTTATGTCGTTTTCCATTGAGACCACCACAAATCTTTTTCAGATCTCAGATTTTATGCGGCTCATGGAACATGCAATGAAATTTATCTGCTTTTGTAAATGGATTATGGCGTTATTTGACAACAACATCAGCTGTTCAAATTGCATTTGTTTTTGGTAAAATCAATCATGGAAATCGGCTTGAAAAATGTTTCCTCTGTTGAAGCTACAAATGGAGTAGTTTTGGTGATTCGTTGTTTCCAGATGATGAGGAAGACAATGAAGATAATAATTCCTCCAAAACTATGTCCATTGCTGTTTATGTATTTCTTTATTTTGGCTTTCACGAAACTTTGCACATTTGTTTTAAAACAAACTTCTTTAAATGACGTAAAACAGCTGTGCTGTATTTGTGGTAGTATGTGTAAATCTGAAAAAATGTCGAGATCTGCAAAAAGTGATCAATCAAAAAAAAAGATTGATTTTTTTCCCAACGGAACGCGAAAAGTGATTTAGATCAAAAAAAAGATTGATTTGTTGTCCCAATGGAAAACGACATTAGAAACAAAACATTCCGTTGTTTATCGCATCTGGAAAATATTGGAGTTCTCTAACTCTATACGATAAGTATTCTGTAGTTAATTTTTAATTTCATCCGAATTTTGGAAAGATTTCCCAAAGCTGTCAAAACAAAACAATAAATTTTCAAAATGATTTCACTGGGATTTTCAGTTGTATCGTTGTTTAGCTTTTAGCTTTTCACTAATTTTTGGGCGAAGAGTACGCTCGGCGTAACGTTACGGATTCAAATGCGTGTACTTAGACATAGTACAATCCCTTTTGAAATGCCGGAAGCAAGATTCCCGGAGTTGTATCGTTTTTCCCGTGGTTCAGCTCGGATACTTATTAACGAGCTAAGTCCACATTTGTGCAAAGGGCAAAGGAATATATTTATTCCAATCCCGATTCGGGTCTATGCTGAATTACATTTTTTTGCAACTGGGTCCTTTCAGAGAGATGTGGGTCAAGATTTTTCTGCGGCTCTTAGTTCTATGGTTTGTCGAGTAGTTTCGGAAGTGGCTGATGTTTTGCAAAACAAAATAAATATCAAAAGCAACTCGATAAATTTTTTTATTTTCTATAAGAAGTTCATATAAAAAATTATCGGAACACGTGTTGGAGGAACAAAAGGAGAGCAGCCTATTCACAGAATCCTTTAGGTCAATACAACACTATTTAGTTTATAAAATAGAAAACAAACAAACATGCGCAAATTTTTTTCCACTGCTCCGTAGTTTTATTGCTATTGCCCATCAAATAAAATTCACAAGAGATCTTTTCCCAATTAGCTTTGTTTTTGGTGTTGGCATTGACTCCTAAATGTTGGTCTATGGCAAATTCCAAATTAGCAGCCAAGCTACTTGCTTTTGCTTTTGAGTCTTGGAGATTATTGAGTCCCTCTACAAAAAAATTCTTATTTACTGCATTTTTATTTATTTAGTATTATTTCTTACTTTTTGATTTTCATTTAAATATTTTATTTTAATACTTTATAACCGCAAGCTTTGTGTTTCGTGATAAAGTTCGGCAGTTGAAGCGAATATTTTATCGCTCTTGATAGTTACGGAACTTGAATATATCACAAATTTCCAGGGGTTTCATATCGAAATGTTTCATGTCATATAGTTTTCGATTCACACAGTTACAGAAAGCGTCATGTGATATTATGGCATTTTGTTTCAATTCATATCGTTTTAGTGATAGATATATCGATGCGATAATTACAGAACATAGGCACTGGTCGCATTCTGTGTTTGTGATGACTGTTTATAATTATCGTTTTCATCTTCATCTTCATTATCGATTTCTTCTGGTTCATCCCAAAATATGTTTATGTGCATGTAAATATTATGCAGAGCACACCCAACATTTATAATTTGTGCTGCTTTTTATTTTAAGAACATAATACTTGTTGAAATGGCTTGGCAGCATAGTATTTATACTGTAGAATCCTTTCCTATTGTAATAGAGATGTCTGTTCCGGCATATGTCGTAAAAATATCTCTTCGCTTCTGTTTTTTCTTCGTCGCTCATTTTCAATGTAATCCATTTCGGACAAAATATCCTTTTTAGAATCTCCAGCACTTGCTTTAAGATTTCAGAAAATGTTGATTGTGCAATGCATATGTTGTAGTCCTTGCCATTACAATACTGATAGTAGTTAGTAAGCAAGCTGCTAACTTAACTTTTGGAGATAGAGGAAATGTCTTCGAGCTAAGATAAGCTCCGTTTTTTAAAACATTCAAAATATATGAAAATGCTGCCTTATTTAAACGAAAGCACTTGATAAATCTGAGAAATAAATAAACGTTATTAAAAATATGAATTCCAATTGTATTTCAGAAAATTAACGTCGAATCTGAAAGTTCCATTATGCCTTTTGCGGTTCCTTGTATTTAAATGTGCACGCATTTTTCTGTCATAAGAAGCTCTTTCCACGTTGTCATATATACTCAAATATAAGTCTATACTATCCATTTTATTGATTTTCGTAAAATAATTAAATAATTTAGATTTTCGTAAAAGAAGTTTGAAATTGCTTTGCTCTATTACTGCTGTCATTTAAACAGCTGATTAACCGACCAACTTTGAATTGAAAATACCTGTCGATAAGGGAGTCTCCCCGGCGGATTTCACTATGTACATTTATTTATTTAGTGAAAGTGAATCGAGTATGCGAAATGAATCTCAAATAAGCCGTATTCCACTATAGGGGTGAATAATCAAATTAAGAATAAGATTATTATTAGCTCTAGCCAAATATGTGTATACATACCTGCATAGATGCACCAACTGGTTGCCTTGCCGGCATACGCAAACAATGATTACGCCGCGATGCCCCTAGTCATTGGAAAATGCAAATGAAACATTAAGCAAAAGATTAGAAATCCATTTGGTACCAACAAAATGTCCTAAACAATAAAGAAAAATATAAAAATAATACTTACACCTGCAATTTTGTCCATGCGTGTTGTATTTTTTTGTTCGACATTGAAATGTCAAAATGAATAAATATGTTGAACCGGTTGAGTTCAGAAATTGCATATAGAGACTATAGTAATATCATCTTTCTTTCTCTGTTACAAGCACAATGAGGTTTCATCTTTTCAAGCATGAGTAGTTTCTTTGAAAAAGATATGATCACAAATTTCTGATTTGGAATTTCGATCGTATGAAAGGCAAATCTTGATGTTAGCACTTGCACTTATGAAAGCAAACGATTCTGTCGTGTTCCTTTTTATGGTGCGATGACGGTCGTATTTCTGTTAGTTATGAATTCATGACAAACAATTTAATATTATTATTGATTTGAAATAATATCTGCAATAATTAATTAACCCCTATTGCGGATGTGAATGTCACTTTTCAAATATGCGAAAGTGGTTTGGTCGCGCAAATTTAAGGGTCGATGAGCTGATCATCTTTCATCAATCCGATTTTTATCCTCATATACCTAGGAATATTCTGTATCAGTGATCTGTTTTGGAATTGTCATACCTGAATAATCATAATGGCATATTCCAAAAAGAAATAAGCATGTGTTCGTAGAGAATTAACTGTCAACGTTATATGTTGCACAGTATGGTTTTGAGGTCAGTTCATTAAAAAGAAAAAGTTGGAATAAAAACGTTCGCATGGGGATATACCTCCATTAAAATCGACAACGAAGCAAAGGCTTTTACGTTATAAACCAACTAATTGAAAAATGCAACGAGTACAGACAGCCCCTATATCTCTTATATATTGACTTTAGCAAGGCATTTGACTCAATAGAACACGACAAAATATGGA
Source organism: Cheilosia vulpina (assembly GCA_916610125.1). Classification (NCBI taxonomy): domain Eukaryota; kingdom Metazoa; phylum Arthropoda; class Insecta; order Diptera; family Syrphidae; genus Cheilosia; species Cheilosia vulpina. The sequence continues at coordinate 51,635,073 of OU744276.1, read as the reverse complement.
CAGCTTAAGAAAACCATGGGATTCATAGAGTGCGGAACGAAGAAATAAGAAGACAAATGGACATCATGTGAAAAAAGGACGAAACAACTTAAATGGAGCTGGGCTGGGCATATCAAGAATTGCAGATAATATATGGACAACATTTTGATCAAATGGACACCAAAACAAACAAGACCAACTTGACGACCACGAACAAGATGGTCGATATTCAACAATTTAATAGATATTGGTGTCATGACGCAAAAAATAGAGATTTATGGACAATTATGGGGGAGGCTTATACTATTTGCAACTATTTTTGAAAACAATGCTTACACTTTGCCAAAATATTATAAATTTATTTTATGTATTATAAATTTAACAATGACATTTTAATAACAATATAATAATAGGAGAGGAACATGCATATAAATATGTGATGAGAAATGTTGTAATCCAAGGTGGGCCAAAAGAGATCACCCTATTGGAAGATGCTCTTATTTTGCAAATGGCCGCCAATGTCAAATCTGTTTTGACATTTGTTGACTAGACAGATGTAGAATACAAGTGAATAAGCCATGGAGCGATACACTCCCCAAGAACGCGGAATAATCGTGTCTCTAGTGTTGGCGCAGCGTGTATTCCGTCGCCGATTCCATGGCCGTCCGACACCGACTGCGCAAACACTACCCCATTTGGCCACCAACCTTGAAGGATATGGGACCACACGAGACGTTGCCAAGAGTGGCCGGCCCCGGAGCGCCCGTTGTGCCGAGGATATCGCCGCTGTTGACGAGGATGTCGACCTGTCGCCGGAAACATCGACCAGATGCCGTTCCTCGCAATTAGCCATCTTCCGGTCGTCCCAAAGGTGATTTTTAGTCAAAGACTTGCGCACGTTCTCGTACAAAGTCATGTCCGTGCAATAGCTGCTGCCTGTCGACCGGAAAACGCGTGTAACCTACGCCCAAGCCATTCTCAATTTCGAGGACGAAGTGGACGATTTTTCGACCAAAATCAAAATGAGCGATAAGGCTCATTTCCACCACAGCGGGTACGTGAACAAGTAAAACTATCGCTTCTGGGACACCGAAAATCCACGAGCAATGCACGAGGAGCTATAACACCCGCTCAAAGCTACTACACGGTGCGCTGTTCACGCTGGAGGAGAACGCCGGTGGTCAAACGACAACAGTGGACGGTGCGCGCTATGGAGCCATGTTAACCGAGTTTTTTCTGCCGCAATTGGACGAATTAGAACTGGAGGACATGTGATTCCAAGGAGGAATCTCTCGTTTTGACGATTTACACTGGCCAGCAGATCGCCCGATTTAACCGTTCCAGACTTTTTTTGTGGGGTTTTTTGAAGTCCCGTGTTTACGTGAACAAGCCCGAAACCCTAGAAGCCCTCAAGGGCGACATTCGACATGAGTGCGAGAATCTGTCGCCCGAAGTTCTCGCCGAAGTGATGAAAAATTCCATAAAACGACCCCGTATGGCAATCAATTGTGACGGCGCCCATTTGGCCGATATCATCTTCTCGACTTGGCAATTCAAATTCTAAAGGTTCAAATAAATATTGTTGCACTTTAATTTAACTATTACTTGAAGAATGAATAAATTGGTGGACAAACCGATAAATTGGTATAAAAATTGCAGCCACCACTGCACCGAGGGTAAAACGTTGTAAAGCTCAGTTGGAGCACGGTCTTTTATTTACTTGGGAAAACACAAGAGATAGAAAGATGGTAATGTTAAAAAGAAAACGAAATGGTGCTCAGACCGTTAAGAATTGCCCACTTCCGCGTCGTCCGAAAGGTTGCAAAATACTTTTATTAAAGGGTCGCGTGTCCCGATTTTCGGGGAATATACTCGAAACGGGAGTCTACCGAAATCTACTTTTACAATGCCCTGATCAAACGATTTTTTATCTAATGTCACTGTACTTATCTTTATTAAGTTTCCTGATGGATTGCCTGTCTTCCTCTGTCCTTGTTATTTTCTGCCTCTTTTCCTCCTCTCTGTCCACTATCATGTCTTCCTTATTCCTTGTATTTCCACTTCCTAAAATGCTACGTTATCTCTACTTTACTTTCCACGATTTTATTAGCCTCTTAGCCAAGAAGAGACTTCCAGGGTCTTAACTTAATTCGAAATCACTTGGCTTTCTAACTCACACTCTCTTATTCATACGCTGGTGTTAGGCTTAGGCCCCAACGGTGGGATCTTAAGTTGGCATTCAGCAATGACTCCCACGACCATTAACCACCACATTCAAACATATTAGCGGGCTAAAAGGTCAATTTAGTGCGACACCAATGCACTACCGTAACCCACTAATCCTCTAAAAACTTCCATTCATTCCTCTCTTTGTATACTGGAATTATCCCGTGGAGGGTCCTTCCAGTATAATTGAGATTAGCCAGGACTTCGAACTTTTCTCTTATTTTAGAGTTTTTGAGAAAATTGCATTTGACTTTTAGTCAAAAGTAAACAAAACAAATAATTCGTGGAGGAATTGTAGGCGGCATTTTTCCCCACGAATTATATATGCAAGGATAGTAGGCAATCCCTCCCAATATACTCAATTACCGATAAGGCTGACCTTAGTTCGGTTTTTCTTGGTTTTGCAGTAATGATTTCTGCCTTCGCCTCTATTATCGCAGTTCAGTGCGGGTGAATTGTTGTCCCCTTTTTTCGGGTCCCGATGTTTGTACCCTTTACATTTGTGGATGGTGCGTTGTGTGCTTCTGTGTCGTGATATGTGTGCACAATTTTCTCACGCACTTTCGGTGAGGGTGGTGTTTGTGAGTGCGTTATTTTGTTTGGCCGTCCGCCCACGCTCTCTGCTGCTCCATCGTCGGAACATTGTCTTAAGGATCGTCTTCCCTATACCCATCGAACGAGACTCCCTACCGATAGTGTCGTAGTTCTACCAGTTTTGTTATTGCGTTGAAGAGTGTCTATTTAGTTGGCCGTCCACCTACACTCCTCTGCTGCTCCTTCGTTGATCCAGCAGCGGGTGATTGGAGAAAAGGGATCGTCGTCCCTCCACCCATCGAACAAATTGTTTTCGTCACACGGAAGTTAAGTGACGTTCGTTGGGGTCTTGGCTGTCGACCACACCCGGCAACTAGACATAGTGTTTCATTTCTAGTGGTCCCACGATGTAGTGTTTGTTAAAGGAATCGTCTCCCCTCCACTCATCCTCCTCTACAGACCGTCCGTCTACTTCCGCTGTTCCTTGGGGTCAGTGGGGGTCTCCTGGCGGCCCGCCAGGCTCACCAACTGACTTGTCTTCGCTCTAATCGACGGCTACGAGTCTCCTTTCCATCCGAAGGGCTATACAACCAGATCCCGTGACTAAACAGACCGTCCATCTGTTGGGTAAATGGTCAAATAAAAGAGGGACATTATTGGAGCGAAGAAGGGACAAAGAGTGGATATTGTTGCAATTTTATCCCCAACAAACCCCACCCTTACCTCCAAAGAAATGGGCTTGGTTTTCTAAAAAACCCAAACCATTTCTTAAGACTAAGTTAGACACCACAACATTGGAACACATTTCCATCAATGTTCAAATCTAACTGTCTAGTTATCAAAAAGAATACAAAAGAAACATTAAACTAAAAGAAAACTACGTTATTGGGACTTTTAACTAGACTACTCGTTCGTAGCATCGTGGTAGGACTTTAAATCCTTTACATGCCACGTTCCGCGATCTTTACACACGTTTCTTCATTCGAAAAGGGCCGACGACTTTGGGAGCCAATTTTGCGGTATAGTAGTTAGCGGAAACGCGAAATTTCTTTGCCATACTAACTCGTTCGGAAAATACTGAGTATCTCGCCGGCGGAGGTTGTAGGCTTTCGCGGACTTCTTGGCTATAGCTACTACCTTCCTACCAATATCTAGTCTCAGCTCCCTAAATCCTTGTTCTAGCTTTGTATCCCCGTTATCTGTCTGTATGTCCCTATCCTCGATGCCTATTGTCCTAATATCTGCAGAGTCTACTCCTCTGCCTAAATCTAATTCGTTATCTTCAATATGGCGACATCTGGCAGGTTCTCTGCCACAAATCGCCATGTCCCTCCCGAAATTCGCATAGTAAGGTGAAACTCCTTAAACCACGTGTTGTGACGTGCGTATGGCGCGAATCCCAATTCCTATGATTTTCTGAGACGGAGGCTCTCAGAGTTGTTTTTATTATTTGATTTATCCTTTCCGCAGGATTTGCTTATAGGTGATAATGAGCGGCATATTGTAATCGTAAAAAGTTCCCTACATACTGCCTTTGCGGTGGCAGATCTCAAGAAGAAGAGTAACGGAAATTTGGTAAAATAGTATACAATGGTCAAAATGTAAATATATCCCCTAGCGGACTTGGGAAGGGGTCCTACCACGTCTACTCAGATCATATCCCAAGACCTCGAAATCCCTACTTTTCCCTCATTAGACCAGCTGGCTTCTCATTCACCGGCTTCACTTGTTCGCAAACTTTACAACTCCCAACATGTTTGGTAACATCTTTTCTCATTTTGGGCCAATAATAAATATATGCTCCCTATAATAGCAAAAGTTGTTCTTACTCCCATGTGCCCTGCTAGAGGACTATCATGGCACTCCTTTAAAATGCCTAATCTATCTGGTTTACCTACTACTAGCTTCCAGTCATCATTATTATTGTCAGCGAGGTTTCTTTTGTTTTCAATAATTATAAAAAAAGTTATTATTTTTTATAGCTGCCCTCTCTAAAGAGACTCACAATTTTATTGTAAGGACAACCTATTTGGCAGCACCAAATTGAATTCAAGATCATAATTTGTGTAAACTTTCTCGGTCTCTTTTGCCTTCGCAATGTCCGCACACACTTTATATGATACCGTCGTCGTTTCTGTCTGTTGCCGGTAAACGGTAGCAGAATATATATAAAAGGTTTCCGTTCGGTTTGACGTTCGATCATTCGTTTTTTTTTTTTCGTTTCTGGGATATTTTATTCGGTAATTACGTGCATTTGGAAGGTTGCTACCATTTTTGTTGCCCCTGTCGATTTAAAACCTTTGTAAGTTTCTTTAATTTCTGGATTCTCTTTATTAAAGTTTTTTTTCTTTTAGAAAATAAAATCAGCTCTAAGGTTTGGATTTTTATTTTGGTGGAGACTTAGGTGGACGTAGCCCAGGGCGCAACATTATTTTATTTTAAAGATTTCCTCGGAATTTGGTGTTGATTAACAATAGAAAATACTACGCAAAACCGTTTAGCAGGAAAAACCATGCAAGCTTCTTCGAGGTCAACACATCGAGTGCTGACGCACCAACCGACACCGTCGCAGGTGGATAGGGTTTTTTGAGGAATGTGTGGCCGTAAACAACACGTACTGGATGAATGCGAAGTTTTTAAAATGTTTCCAGCAGAGAAGAAGTTGCCGTATGCTCGAGAAAAATTTATTTGCTTTACCTGCTTGGTTACTACGCAACACGACTGGAGAGCTTGATCCAAGACAAGGATTTGTGGTCTAAGTGGATGTGCCGGACGTCATCATCAGCTTTTACATTCGGCGTTTTCCAAGGAAGATGTTTTGAACGTCGCAGCTGAGCCCTTTGAACTTCAAGTTACTATACTATTTAAGGTCGTACCCATCAGTGTTCATGACAACAACGATAATTTCGTGGACACTTTTTCTTTTCTCGACGATGGTTCGTGTCTGCCCATGTTCGAGAAGGAAATTTCTTTGCCATACTAACTCGTTCGGAAAATACTGAGTATCTCGCCGGCGGAGGTTGTAGGCTTTCGCGGACTTCTTGGCTATAGCTACTACCTTCCTACCAATATCTAGTCTCAGCTCCCTAAATCCTTGTTCTAGCTTTGTATCCCCGTTATCTGTCTGTATGTCCCTATCCTCGATGCCTTTTGTCCTAATATCTGCAGAGTCTACTCCTCTGCCTAAATCTAATTCGTTATCTTCAATATGGCGACATCTGGCAGGTTCTCTGCCACAAATCGCCATGTCCCTCCCGAAATTCGCATAGTAAGGTGAAACTCCTTAAACCACGTGTTGTGACGTGCGTATGGCGCGAATCCCAATTCCTATGAATTTCTGAGACGGAGGCTCTCAGAGTTGTTTTTATTATTTGATTTATCCTTTCCGCAGGATTTGCTTATAGGTGATAATGAGCGGCATATTGTAATCGTAAAAAGTTCCCTACATACTGCCTTTGCGGTGGCAGACCTCAAGAAGAAGAGTAACGGAAATTTGGTAAAATAGTATACAATGGTCAAAATGTAAATATATCCCCTAGCGGACTTGGGAAGGGGTCCTACCACGTCTACGCAGATCATATCCCAAGACCTCGAAATCCCTACTTTTCCCTCATTAGACCAGCTGGCTTCTCATTCACCGGCTTCACTTGTTCGCAAATTTTACAACTCCCAACATATTTGGTAACATCTTTTCTCATTTTGGGCCAATAATATATGCTCCCTATAATAGCAAAAGTTGTTCTTACTCCCATGTGCCCTGCTAGAGGACTATCATGGCACTCCTTTAAAATGCCTAATCTATCTGGTTTACCTACTACTAGCTTCCAGTCATCATTATTATTGTCAGCGAGGTTTCTTTTGTTTTCAATAATTATAAAAAAAGTTATTATTTTTTATAGCTGCCCTCTCTAAGGAGACTCACAATTTTATTGTAAGGACAACCTATTTGGCAGCACCAAATTGAATTCAAGATCATAATTTGTGTAAACTTTCTCGGTCTCTTTTGCCTTCGCAATGTCCCCACACACTTTATATGATACCGTCGTCGTTTCTGTCTGTTGCCGGTAAACGGTAGCAGAATATATATAAAAGGTTTCCGTTCGGTTTGACGTTCGATCATTCGTTTTTTTTTTCGTTTCTGGGATATTTTATTGGGTAATTCCGTGCATTTGGAAGGTTGCTACCATTTTTGTTGCCCCTGTCGATTTAAAACCTTTGTAAGTTTCTTTAATTTCTGGATTCTCTTTATTAAAGTTTTTTTTCTTTTAGAAAATAAAATCAGCTCTAAGGTTTGGATTTTTATTTTGGTGGAGACTTAGGTGGACGTAGCCCAGGGCGCAACATTATTTTATTTTAAAGATTTCCTCGGAATTTGGTGTTGATTAACAATAGAAAATACTACGCAAAACCGTTCAGCTGGAAAAACCATGCAAGCTTCTTCGAGGTCAACACATCGAGTGCTGACGCACCAACCGACACCGTCGCAGGTGGATAGGGTTTTTTGAGGAATGTGTGGCCGTAAACAACACGTACTGGATGAATGCGAAGTTTTTAAAATGTTTCCAGCAGAGAAGAAGTTGCCGTATGCTCGAGAAAAATTTATTTGCTTTACCTGCTTGGTTACTACGCAACACGACTGGAGAGCTTGATCCAAGACAAGGATTTGTGGTCTAAGTGGATGTGCCGGACGTCATCATCAGCTTTTACATTCGGCGTTTTCCAAGGAAGATGTTTTGAACGTCGCAGCTGAGCCCTTTGAACTTCAAGTTACTATACTATTTAAGGTCGTACCCATCAGTGTTCATGACAACAACGATAATTTCGTGGACACTTTTTCTTTTCTCGACGATGGTTCGTGTCTGCCCATGTTCGAGAAGGAACTTTTTGATGAGCTTGGTCTGGATGTTACACCGTCAAAAGTTTGGATCTTCCCAGTCAGTCGGTTGACGTCGCTAATTTAAAGGCGCTGTATCCACATCTGCGAGGGATCCCCCTGTCAGAAATTTTTATTAGGTCGTGGTCAGCGTCATGGGAAAGATGAGGAGCCTTGTGCGCTTAAGACCCTGCTAGGTTGGATAGTTTTTGGACAATCAACTGCTACTGTCAGCATCTTGCTTTCATCAAGTATCCAGAGCCGCTATGCATCTTTCATTTCACGACGCGATTAAGGGAGAAGACGAATTGCATGATCTCGTCAGCGGCATTTTTCTATAGAAGAGTTCGGCGTCATGGCTCCGAAAGACGATTTAGTCAGCAGAGGGGTCGTTCGCGCCATGGACATGTGGGACTCTGACAACGTCCAGCTGCCTGACAGCTACCCCATGGCTCTGAATCGGTTTGGAGAAATCATTGAAGAAGAAGCCGCATCTGTTAGATAGCAAAAACAATCATATATTGGAGTTGTTGTCAAAGGGTTATGCGAAGATCGCTACTGTGGCAGATTTGGAACACATTTGGCCTCGGGTTTGGTATGCCCCAACGTTTATTGTAGAAAAGCCAAATAAATTCCCTCCAAAACCCAGACATGTCTCTCTAAACACCCGTCTGTTAAAAGGGCCAGACAATCTGGTTCCTCTTCATGCATGGCTCTTTAAATTTCGTGAACATAAGGTAGCTGTCAATGTAATTTTTCACCAGATTCGGATGAAGGAAGAAGATCAGCAGTGCCAGCGTATCTTGTGGAGAGATGGTGATAGCTCCAGACAACCTACTATATATATTATGGAGGTCATGATGTTCGGACCCAGGTGTTCTCCTGCATGCGCTCAGTTCATCAAAAATCACCACGCCAACTTGTTTAAGGAGGAATACCCGGAAGCGGTGGACGGTTTCATCAATCGAATCTACGTCGATGATTACTTCAACAGTCATGATACGATGGCGCAGGCTGTTGCTGTTACTAGGGACGCCATTCGGATCTGTGGTTCTATGAGTGGGGGTTCAGTCTAATAGCATGTAAATGCCAAACTTGTAAGCGTGGATCCGAACGAGTGCGAGGGCTTTATCGCCAAAGTCTTAGGCATGTACTGGCATTCGACTTTGGAACACTTCTCCTATAGGCTATCAGACAATGAGCTGTTTCAGGGAATGCTTCAACCGGATTTCAAGGTGTCGAAACGAGAGATTCTCAGGACCATCATGAGAGTTTTTAACCCTTTAGGACTTTTTTCCCTCTATATCATCCGTGGTCGCATCGTTCTACAGGAAGTTTGGCGGGAAGGATTTAATTGGGACGAACCTGTATCTATTCCTCTCAAAATTCAGTGGGTGGTCCTTATTAAGGAGCTTAATAATATAGATTCATGATTCCGCGACGAAAATTTTCATGGTCCCGAGATGAGTCAAAAGTAAGCCTTATCGTATTTGTTGATTTTTTTTAATAGATACGCGCTAAAGAGGTTATGACTATTGGTTTTACAAATTGCATTGAGGAGGAAAGACTGAGTTTGGCAAGGCATTCCACATTCGTGTTGTACGGCTTACGAAAGAATCTCTATATTTCATAGTACGACCGAAAATAGGCTGAAGGGTAAACTGATGGGAATTCTTGGCTTGGCGAGTATTGCGGTTAAATTGTTGAAGGGGTGGAATGCAGCTGGCGATTTCATTTGAGCACTTTTTTTAAAAATACCTGTAAAACAATGAGAGACATGCGACATTTCTGCGATGTTCAAGGGAATTTATTGAATTCGCGATATTTGTGTCCCCAATAAGTTTTAGGGCTCGATTTTGAATCCTATCCAGGAGGTGCAGTGTGGTTTTCGGCGCACCAGACCAGATATGAGAGCTGTACTCAAGTTTGGGGCGAATGAACACCTTATATATGGCAGCCAGATCAGAGGGGGTAAAATATTTGTTGCACCGTTTGAGGAAACCTAGACATTTCGAAGCGTTCTTGGCGACTTTGTGTATGTGGTTATTCCAACGAAGTTTATCATGGACACACATACCGAGTGTCTACGACAATACAGTTTTGTGCGTAGCGGTTGTTGTGACCGAAAACCAGCGCATTAGGGCTGAGCCAAGCACCATCCGACGATAGCAATGCCGAATGTGTAGCGGTTGTTGCGACCGAAAATTAGCGCTTTAGAGCTAGACCAAGCATCAAGTGTGTAGCGGTTGTTGCTACCGACAACTAGTGCATTTACGAGGAATGCCAGCGCACCAACGATGGACAATACCACCGGCTGGGTAGCGGGTGTTGCGACCGACAACTAGTGCATCTACGAGCAATGCTAGCGCACCAACAATGAACACCACCACCGGCTGGGTAGCGGTTGTTGTGACCGGCAACCAGCGCACGAGAAGTGGGCAAAAACCGTCGTCGGACATCGGATCTATATGTTTTGTGGCAGTCTTTAACAAGAGCGACAAGTGCAGTGCCAGAGCAACAGTTACAGTCCATACGTAAATTCATATTATAAATTTGTTATAGATATATTATATTTTTTTTGTTGTAATAAAGTCACAAATCTTTGCTATCGAATCACCGAGAATGGACAGTCTTTCGGTTTCGGCGGTGCAAGTGCCATTTATGGATAATGGCCGAAGATTCTGATTTCGGTTTAATGACAGCAGACAGCATTGTGTTTTGGAAGCATTAAATGCCACTCTATTGGATGAACCCCATTTTATAATACTGTCGAGATCAGAATTTAATGGGCTTAACATACGTTGCCGTTCCAGTTCTACGGCCGAAGAGCAGGGACGTGAGTCCTGGAATGAATGTGAGAAGCTGAGGGTGCTGTCATCGGCGAAGGAATGAATTGGATTAGAATTTGCAGACAGGAGATCATTTATGAAAATAAGAAAGAGAGTCGGATACTCTTTACCCTATTAGGGATAAAGGATTTCATACCTTGGGTTATAATGAGAGACATAAGAAAGCATAACGACCAGTTAAAACTCTTAAAGAAGCTGTTAAGTCCGCTCGTATTGCCATACGGTTCTTTTTGGAGTTCTTTCTTTAACAGTGTGGTTGGAGTACAAGAAATTAGCTGATATGATGCATTGGTCCGACGAGCCTAAAAGCGATAATACTTCTAAACCGTTGTTTGTCACGGGCCACCACCCGGGTGCCTGTCCCCAATAACCTAATACCTAGTCGAGGTGTCACTGGTAATGGCCAAGGTCAAGGTTGCACCAATGAAAAGGTTACCTGTTCCCAGACTTGAGTTCCAAGCAGCCGTCCTAGGCGTACGCTTAGCATCCAACGTTAAATGCTCACACAGCATTAGGATTGATGAAGTTTTCTTTCTCTCCGATTCCAAGACCGTGCTATCATGTATCAACTCTTCGGCATTTAAATTTCCTTCCTTTCTTGCGGTAAGAGTTGAAGAAATATTAGATTCAACTTCTCCCCGTCAGTGGTTCTATGTTAAGACCTCAGATAATGTTGCAGATGATGGCACTTGATGGAGCGACCCAACTATGGGAAATCAAGATGTAAGATGTTTCACTGGCCCAGCTCTTCTGAGATGTCCGTTCGCTGAATGGCCTATCACACCGAGCAAGACGTCTAAAATTTCGGAAACCGTTGACATTGCCCAAAATATCATCATGGTTCACACGATTGAAGATAAGATACGTTTTGCGGCTTTCAACCACCTGTCACCAAGGTTTCAGTCGAGGTGGTCTGCTTCGGTCAGAATCATCGGTTTCTTGCTTCGCTTTAAGGACATTCTTCGTAAAAAGGTCGTTGATATAGATGGATTTATCACCCCCCAGGAATATCGTCGAGCAGAAAACTGGTTATTCCGAAAGATTTAACACGCTGTACAAGCGGCGATCTCAACATCTTATGGCACAATTTACCAGGCGTTGGTATACTGAGTATTTGCCTAAGATAACGAGGAGGTCCAAGTGGTATAAGAAGACAAAGCCAGCAGAAGTCGGAGACGTGGAAATTCTCGGTGAACCCAATGAGATTCGCACAGCTTGGCAGTTGGGAAGAATTGTAGAGGTGTACCCGGGTGCAGATGGAATAATTCGCACAGCTTAAGTGCGACTATCAAACGGTGCTATTAAGCTGTAGTGATCTTTGGGCAGGCTCGCTGTGCTTGATTTAAAGTCTGCAAACTAGAAGTTTTAGACGGCCCCCGGAATGTCAGCGAGCGGGTTTAGTCTTAATTTACTATCTGTTTCTTTTGTTTTTAATAATTATAAAAAAGTTATTTTTTATAGCTGCCGTCTCTAAAGAAGCTCATAATTTGATTGTAGGGACAACCTATTTGGCAGCACCAAATTGAATTCAAGGTCATAATTTGTGTAGACTCGGTCTCTTTTGCCTTTCGCAATTTCCACACCACTTTATATGATACCGTTGTCATTTCTGTCTGTTGCCGGTAAATGGTAGCAGAAAGTATATAAGAGGTTTCCGTTCGGTTTGACGTTCGATCATTCGTTTTTCCTTTCGTTTTCTGGAATATTTTATTGGGTAATTGCGTGCGTTTGGAAGGTTGCTGCCATTTTGATGTCCCCTGTCGATTTTAAACCTTTGTAAGTTTCTTTAATTTCTGGATTCTCTTTATTAAAGTTTTTTCTTTTAGAAAATAAAATCAGCTCAAAGGTTTATATTTTTATTTTGGTGGAGACTAAGGTGGACGTAGTCCATGGCGCAACAATTATCATGCACTATTATGTGGCTGCTCTTCACAAATTTGAATAGACGGCCATTTTCTACTCTCCACGCTGGGTATTCTAGAGGATTCGACTGTACTGCTAAAATCATTTTCGCCACCCAAGGGTCCAAATCCGCATCCGAGATCTCGGCCACAACCGGAACTCCTAGCGATAGCATGTCAGGGACGACATGTTCCTTCCCCACGCGGTGTACTATTTCGAAATCGAACTGTTGGAGCCTCACTGCCCAGCGTGCTAATCTACCCAACGGATCCTTAAGGTTGCTTAGCCAAACCCTTACGACCGTAAACCGAACTCCCTATCTCTTTTGTTTTTAAGTGAATTTATAATATTGGTATTGTCAGCTCTGAAAAATTTGTAGAATATTTCAAATAAAATGAGTTTTCAAAAATTGCCACGATTTTCGTACGTACTCGAAAACTAGTAAATCTGCGAATAAGAAAATGCATCTCCAATTATTTGTATGTGTCTGTCTTCCATCAATTACTACTGCTGTGCCTATATCTGCCTGAACAGTTTTTTCATTGCAAATTTTGGAGAACTGATTTCCGAGTCTTCTATTTGCTGTTGCATGCAATAACTCGTATTTCTTAATAACTTCTGTGTCTAGCAATTTATTGCATGCGCAAAACTCCTATTTCGTACTAATCTATCCCAACTTAAATGCAAACCAAATAATAAACTAATTTTATATCGAGTCTACTCTTTAGCTTCCTCAATTTAAATTTCGTATGTGACCTTAGGCCTGTAGCAGAACGCGACAAGTAGTTGTAGGACAAGTAAATTTCGACAACTTGTCAAAGACTGTGTAACACAAAGCGAAAATTGTCGGGATGAAAGATGAAAAGTGGGAAATTATATAATTTCCCTCTTTCTGTAACAGAACACGACAAGTGTCAAGACACACTTGTCGAACTGTGGTTCAATGAGGACAAGTGATCTGAATATTGTCAAGAACTGATAAGTGCATTAAAAGTTGTCGAAAACCTAAGCAGAAAAAAAATAGTGAAATACAATAGTATGTAGTTAAAAATGTACTTTTTTGATTCCGACTTTGATAGTGATGGTGATAGTGAGAACAGTGAACCTCGGCACAGGTTGAAAGTTCTTAAGCCAAGAATTAATTTTGATGTCAGTAATCATCTGTATATTGAAAAATTTCGAATACCAAAATTAACTGCACACAATCTTGCTGCAAAACTAAGAAGAAAATACAGGGCACTACAAATAAAAGCCTTCCGTTTTTTGTCTTCCGTGATTTTTGCCATATTTACATATAAAACACTTGTAGAAGAATGCCGACAAGGCAAGGGTATTTAATTCTTTTGATAAGTGCAACGGTTGAAATATCATAACACTTTACTTATATATTTGTATGGAATGAATGGTAAATCACTTGACAGTACGAACCTTTTCACGTTTTGTTTTGGATGAAAATTTTAAGCACACTTATTACTTGTTTTTCTCAATTTTATTGAAATGCTTATATTCTATATAGAAATAGATTTGTGCTTTCGTATTGGGGCGCGTCTTGAAGTCAACTATTTGAAAAATTTCTGCCCTGCCTTCGAACATAAAATTTGTCTGGCATTATCTTTTAAGAAGATATGCGACAGCCTTGGGAACGCTGGCAGTGACCTGGGGCCTGTAACACAATGCGACAAGTCTAAATTCAAATGTCCACTTATGCTTGTCCGACAAGTACAAATTAATTCTGTAACAGAACGTTAACCGTTGCACTTATCAAAAGAATTAAATACCCTTGCCTTGTCGGCATTCTTCTACAAGTGTTTTATATGTAAATATGGCAAAAATCACGGAAGACAAAAAACGGAAGGCTTTTATTTGTAGTGCCCTGTATTTTCTTCTTAGTTTTGCAGCAAGATTGTGTGCAGTTAATTTTGGTATTCGAAATTTTTCAATATACAGATGATTACTGACATCAAAATTAATTCTTGGCTTAAGAACTTTCAACCTGTGCCGAGGTTCACTGTTCTCACTATCACCATCACTATCAAAGTCGGAATCAAAAAAGTACATTTTTAACTACATACTATTGTATTTCACTATTTTTTTTCTGCTTAGGTTTTCGACAACTTTTAATGCACTTATCAGTTCTTGACAATATTCAGATCACTTGTCCTCATTGAACCACAGTTCGACAAGTGTGTCTTGACACTTGTCGTGTTCTGTTACAGAAAGAGGGAAATTATATAATTTCCCACTTTTCATCTTTCATCCCGACAATTTTCGCTTTGTGTTACACAGTCTTTGACAAGTTGTCGAAATTTACTTGTCCTACAACTACTTGTCGCGTTCTGCTACAGGCCTAAGGTCACATACGAAATTTAAATTGAGGAAGCTAAAGAGTAGACTCGATATAAAATTAGTTTATTATTTGGTTTGCATTTAAGTTGGGATAGATTAGTACGAAATAGGAGTTTTGCGCATGCAATAAATTGCTAGACACAGAAGTTATTAAGAAATACGAGTTATTGCATGCAACAGCAAATAGAAGACTCGGAAATCAGTTCTCCAAAATTTGCAATGAAAAAACTGTTCAGGCAGATATAGGCACAGCAGTAGTAATTGATGGAAGACAGACACATACAAATAATTGGAGATGCATTTTCTTATTCGCAGATTTACTAGTTTTCGAGTACGTACGAAAATCGTGGCAATTTTTGAAAACTCATTTTATTTGAAATATTCTACTAATTTTTCAGAGCTGACAATACCAATATTATAAATTCACTTAAAAACAAAAGAGATAGGGAGTTCGGTTTACGGTCGTAAGGGTTTGGCTAAGCAACCTTAAGGATCCGTTGGGTAGATTAGCACGCTGGGCAGTGAAGCTCCAACAGTTCGATTTCGAAATAGTACACCGCGTGGGGAAGGAACATGTCGTCCCTGACATGCTATCGCTAGGAGTTCCGGTTGTGGCCGAGATCTCGGATGCGGATTTGGACCCTTGGGTGGCGAAAATGATTTTAGCAGTACAGTCGAATCCTCTAGAATACCCAGCGTGGAGAGTAGAAAATGGCCGTCTATTCAAATTTGTGAAGAGCAGCCACATAATAGTGCATGATAATTGTTGCGCCATGGACTACGTCCACCTTAGTCTCCACCAAAATAAAAATATAAACCTATGAGCTGATTTTATTTTCTAAAAGAAAAAACTTTAATAAAGAGAATCCAGAAATTAAAGAAACTTACAAAGGTTTAAAATCGACAGGGGACATCAAAATGGCAGCAACCTTCCAAACGCACGCAATTACCCAATAAAATATTCCAGAAAACGAAAGGAAAAACGAATGATCGAACGTCAAACCGAACGGAAACCTCTTATATACTTTCTGCTACCATTTACCGGCAACAGACAGAAATGACAACGGTATCATATAAAGTGGTGTGGAAATTGCGAAAGGCAAAAGAGACCGAGTCTACACAAATTATGACCTTGAATTCAATTTGGTGCTGCCAAATAGGTTGTCCCTACAATCAAATTATGAGCTTCTTTAGAGACGGCAGCTATAAAAAATAACTTTTTTATAATTATTAAAAACAAAAGAAACAGATAGTAAATTAAGACTAAACCCGCTCGCTGACATTCCGGGGGCCGTCTAAAACTTCTAGTTTGCAGACTTTAAATCAAGCACAGCGAGCCTGCCCAAAGATCACTACAGCTTAATAGCACCGTTTGATAGTCGCACTTAAGCTGTGCGAATTATTCCATCTGCACCCGGGTACACCTCTACAATTCTTCCCAACTGCCAAGCTGTGCGAATCTCATTGGGTTCACCGAGAATTTCCACGTCTCCGACTTCTGCTGGCTTTGTCTTCTTATACCACTTGGACCTCCTCGTTATCTTAGGCAAATACTCAGTATACCAACGCCTGGTAAATTGTGCCATAAAATGTTGAGATCGCCGCTTGTACAGCGTGTTAAATCTTTCGGAATAACCAGTTTTCTGCTCGACGATATTCCTGGGGGGTGATAAATCCATCTATATCAACGACCTTTTTACGAAGAATGTCCTTAAAGCGAAGCAAGAAACCGATGATTCTGACCGAAGCAGACCACCTCGACTGAAACCTTGGTGACAGGTGGTTGAAAGCCGCAAAACGTATCTTATCTTCAATCGTGTGAACCATGATGATATTTTGGGCAATGTCAACGGTTTCCGAAATTTTAGACGTCTTGCTCGGTGTGATAGGCCATTCAGCGAACGGACATCTCAGAAGAGCTGGGCCAGTGAAACATCTTACATCTTGATTTCCCATAGTTGGGTCGCTCCATCATGTGCCATCATCTGCAACATTATCTGAGGTCTTAACATAGAACCACTGACGGGGAGAAGTTGAATCTAATATTTCTTCAACTCTTACCGCAACAAAGGAAGGAAATTTAAATGCCGAAGAGTTGATACATGATAGCACGGTCTTGGAATCGGAGAGAAAGAAAACTTCATCAATCCTAATGCTGTGTGAGCATTTAACGTTGGATGCTAAGCGTACGCCTAGGACGGCTGGTTGAAACTCAAGTCTGGGAACAGGTAACCTTTTCATTGGTGCAACCTTGGCCTTGGCCATTACCAGTGACACCTCGACTAGGTTACTATGCTCACCACGCAAATAGGCAACAGCAGCAAACGCCTTCTCCGAAGCATCACACTTTAGAAGTATTATCGCTTTTAGGCTCGTCGGACCACTGCATCATATCAGCTAATTTCTTGTACTCCAACCACACTGTTAAAGAAAGAACTCCAAAAAGAACAGTATGGCAATACGAGCGGACTTAACAGCTTCTTTAAGAGTTTTAACTGGTCGTTATGCTTTCTCGATAACGACGTGGATGCCACCGCTGATATGGTGTCCAACATTATAACCCAAGGTATGAAATCCTTTATCCCTAATAGGGTAAAGAGTATCCGACTCTCTTTCTCATTTTCATAAATGATCTCCTGTCTGCAAATTCTAATCCAATTCATTCCTTCGCCGATGACAGCACCCTCAGCTTCTCCCATTCATTCGAGGACTCACGTCCCTGCTCTTCGGCCGTAGAACTGGAACGGCAACGTATGTTAAGCCCATTAAATTCTGATCTCGACAGTATTATAAAATGGGGTTCATCCAATAGAGTGGCATTTAATGCTTCCAAAACACAATGCTGTCTGCTGTCATTAAAGCGAAATCAGAATCTTCGGCCATTATCCATGAATGGCACTTTGCTATCGGTGATTCGATAGCAAAGATTTGTGACTTTATTACAACAAAAAAAATATAATATATCTATAACAAATTTATAATATGAATTTACGTATGGACTGTAACTGTTGCTCTGGCACTGCACTTGTCGCTCTTGTAAAAGACTGCCACAAAACATATAGATCCGATGTCCGACGACGGTTTTTGCCCACTTCTCGTGCGCTGGTTGCCGGTCACAACAACCGCTACCCAGCCGGTGGTGTTGTTCATTGTTGGTGCGCTAGCATTGCTCGTAGATGCACTAGTTGTCGGTCGCAACACCCGCTACCCAGCCGGTGGTATTGTCCATCGTTGGTGCGCTGGCATTCCTCGTAAATGCACTAGTTGTCGGTAGCAACAACCGCTACACACTTGATGCTTGGTCTAGCTCTAAAGCGCTAATTTTCGGTCGCAACAACCGCTACACATTCGGCATTGCTTTCGTCGGATGGTGCTAGGCTCAGCCCTAATGCGCTGGTTTTCGGTCACAACAACCGCTACGCACAAAACTGTATTGTCGTAGACACTCGGTATGTGTGTCTATGACAAACTTCGTTGGAATAGCCACATACACAAAGTCGCCAAGAACGCTTCGAAATGTCTAGGTTTCCTCAAACGGTGCAAGAAATATTTTACCCCCTCTGATCTGGCTGCCATATATAAGGTGTTCATTCGCCCCAAACTTGAGTACAACTCTCATATCTGGTCTGGTGCGCCGAAAACCACACTGCACCTCTTGTATAGGATTCAAAATCGAGCCCTAAAACTTATTGGGGACACAAATATCGCGAATTCAATAAATTCCCTTGAACATCGCAGAAATGTCGCATGTCTCTCATTGTTTTATAGGTATTTTTAAAAAAAGTGCTCACTTGGAGAATTTGTCCACACATGTAATAAAATATTTTTGTCCTGTATTGTAAACATCTAAATGAAGGATTTCTGTTACATTAGAGGGAATTGGTGTTGCACCAATTGGCTGTTGTTTCGGCCTACGAAGATATTTATTTTCTTTGCAAGTCTTCGATGCATAGTCTTTGCATAGTTTTTTTTAAATTGTGAAAATAATATTCAGAAATAATTTGGTTATAGTTCTTTTGTGTTCGGTTATTAATATGTCGTCTTGGTCGTTTTTGTTAAATACGTCCTGTACAAGTTTGTTAGTATATTTCATTTTAACTTTTGGAAATGAATCCATTAAGTCGTTCTGTATTTGTCCTAATGTTTCATGATCGCAATAAATTCCATTGGTTATATCGGTATTAAGAACGTTTTTTTAGTGATTTTATTAGCCCTGGTATTGATGCAAAAGTTACTGTGTATCTAACTTGCTTTTGGAAAAGCAATTTCATTTTTTTAGGATTCTCAGCACCCGGAAGAATAAGGATTTATTTCTTGAAGCAATTCATAGGATTTCCTACTGATGGAATTATTTTTGTTAAAGATTCTTCGCTGTGAACAGTTCCTTCTGATGTGGATAAGGTGTTAATTTATTGACGGGATACCGCATCTGCCACTTTATTTTCTTAACCTGGCTTATAGCGAAAAGTCGAAGAGTATTCCTCAATAAATGCTATACATCTTTTGAGTTTGGTGTTTGGATTTTTATCAGATATCGGAAAAGTCAATGGCTAATGGTCAGTGAAGATATTAACAATAAGCGCAATATAAATAATTTTTTAGCGTTCTTAATGCCCACACAATCGCTAACATTCCGCGCTCGTTTGTAGCATAATTCTCCTCTGTTTTACTCAGGGTTCTAGATATCATTGTGATTGGTCTACCTCACAGTTCCTAATGCTTGTGATGACACATCTGTGATAAGGTCAAAGAGCTAACGGAAGGCTGGATAAAGTAATATAACATATTCTGATGCTAAGATATGTTTAATTTGGTTGAAAGCACCTGTGGCTTAAGAATCAAATTGGATTTTAATATTCTACGATCTATTCGTCCCTATATTACCATTCTCCCATCGGAGGTACTTGGTCGAAGAGTTTGGAAATTATTATGTTCATAATCACGTGGCACCTTTTACCTATTTCATTTCGTGGCACATCACCGATTGCTCGTTGAAATATACTGGGAGCATTCTTCAACCCAAAAGGCAATCTACAGAATTCATATTTTCCATTATTTACAGAAAACGCAGTTTTTTTCCTATCCTTTTCATCTAGGAGTATCTGGTGAAATCCTGATTTTAAGTCAATTGTTGCGTAGTATTTAGCTTGGCCTTAGATAACAGAAGTGTTGGCAACGCTTCGAAAAGTCAACTACAGTAGGCACCTGCCGCGGTACTAGAACGCGCAAGACGGCCATCTTTACTCGCATCCGGCCTCTTCGATTTTTTTGCTTTCCTTTGACAGTTCATTTTCGAGTAACACTCTACCCTCACCACAAAGTGCTCCGGCGAACGAGTTAAAAATAAAGAACACTAGAAAAGAAGAAAAACTTGGTAAGTAAATAATTATAATTAAAATAATTACACGAAATGAAATTTGAATTGTAATAACTATATTTGGAATAAAGGTTGTAACTTGGCCACGAGGTCAATCGTTTTTTACGTCGTGGGAGTTAACAACGGTTCTTGCCGGTTGGTACCAAATCTTTCCAACAATTTATAACAAATATTGCGCCAATAAAAACAACCGCACCTAGCAACAGAATGCCGCCAAAAAGGGACCAAAACGTTTTCTCCAAGTCCAACAAGACACTCAGATCACCTGTCCCACAAGAGGAATTCAAATGCTGTGCGTGTAAAGAACCCGACTCTGCCGGACACATGGTGCAATGTGACGACTGCGGGTCCTGGAGCCATTTCACCTGCGCAGGAGTGGATAGCTTCATCCAAAACGAAGAATGGATTTGCACCATGTGCACCACAGCCCCAGATATAGCCCCAAATGAAGTCGTCAATACTTCCCCAAATAATGCTGCCGTTAATGCTACAAATAATGTAAATACCGCTCCAACTAGTATCACGTTTGTTGTTTCAAATACCGCTTCATCTCCATCCCCAGCGATTTGGTCATGGGTCTCTACAGCGGGTGCCACGACCCCTAGCACAACATCCCTCTCATCGGTTTACGCTGTGTCAACCGCCATCAGGAATGCTGCCTCGACGATGGCAGATTCTGCTGTGGGTACGGATGTACCCACTACTACGATGACTCGCGGTCACTGCTCTTACGCTACGTCGGCTATAGTAGGGACCGGGGGCACCCTAACGCCAACGTATACCGGGCATGGAGCTAAAAACGTTGCGCCGAATGCTCATAGCACTGCACAATTGTACATTGCTGGGACTTACACAGTCGATGCCGTCACAACGGCTGTGTCCCATGCTGCTCTAAAGACCGTGGGAAACGCAGCTTCTACTAATGCCGCTGAGATTGTTATTTCCTCTGCGTCCTGTGGAGTCCAAATCGCCCCACCGACAAATTTATTTTCTCATAACGAACCCTCTAGGCATCCCACCACTACAGTTTATATAAACCGTAATCCATATCAGTACATCACTACAACAACTACAACACGTGCCGGCCACCTCGTGTCTCTAATCGACCACGAAAGTGCTGATATTCACTCAGATATGGCCGCTGCAACTAGGGCCTGCGTGCCAGCAACCCCAACTCTACCCTGCCTCACTGATAACCGCATGAGGGATTTATACCAGCAAGGGAGAAATTCGAAGGCATCAGTCAGCTCTAAAGGATGAAAGGCGTCGTTGGCTAAACATTTTCAAATGGAGCTGCGGATGCTAGAAGAAGAAAGAAACTTGAAGGTGAAGAGGGACAATGAGGAACGACAGCTCATTGCAAAAAAGGGACAGTGAATACCTGGAGAAAAAATACCGGATTTTAAGTCAAATGGAGGACAGCTCGTCGGGTACAGATGACAATGAAACGTCTGCCTCACATGCTAAGGTCAGCAACTGGCTTGGTAGTCAGCCTGCTAAAGGTCGCCTCGAATCAACAGCGCACAAGATACCAGTGTCCGCAGATCAAGCAGAACAAAAGGTGAATAGGACATGGATAGGGGCGACTCTGGCTACACATGAGGCCAGAAAGTCTGGAGGAGTCTTTAAACCAATCGGGCCAGCAGCTTGTGGGCTGCCAAAGCAACCTGCCGTCGATACCCTACAACGAACCTTGGAGACAGATTCACAACACCAGAATGGCGGATGTACATACAGTTAAGAATCTACAACTGCCAGCGCAATCAATTATCTCCGAAGAGCTGCACCAGAAGTACGAGCACCTCAAAGGATTACCAATTAAGACATACGATCGGGCCCTTCCACGTCTGCTTAAAGGACTCAACAACACCAAGCTTAGCCTTCCACTGCGGCACAAAGAGGGAGGTTCCGAAGAACCAGTCGTCAGGAAGACCCGTCTGGGGTGGATTGTGCATGAGGTTGTGATAACCGAACAACAGCGAGCCTTGCTGTGCCCAATTCGTAAAGAATAAGAATGCCGAAGAACATGCACATATATTTCCGCGAGCCGTTCGGTCAATCAAGGAAAACCACTATGTTGATCACCTTATGGACAGTGTAGCGACCGAGGAAGAAGCAGTTGAGCTAGCCAAAGAAATCCGGTATGTCCATTAACAGGGAGGTTTCTTCATCAGGAACTGGATCTCTAATTCGCCCACAGTCCTTAAGGCGTTAAAGTCGGGCCCTACAGACAACCTCGATCTTGATGTGGATGTGGAGTTGACAACTTAAAAGGTCCTAGGAATGTGGTGGTGCACATTATCAGACTGCTTCACTTATAAGCTGACTGCTAACTCAAGGCAATCCGATATTCTATTTCGTGGGCGCCGTCCTACAAAGCGGGAGGTGCTAAGAGTCCTTATGTCAATATTCGATCCGTTGGGCTTACTGTCCCACTTTTTGATGTACGTTAAGATACTATTACAGGAAATATGGCGCTCCAAGATCGACTGGGATGACGAGCTTAACGACACAGAGAACGCCAAGTGGACGAAATGCGTTGGATACCTACCAACAATGGAAACGCTAAAAATTCCGAACGACAGTTACACGTCTTCGTGGATGCCAGCGAAAGCGGATTCGCCGCCGTGGCATATATAAGAATCGCCACGGAATATATGGTGGAGTGTGCGCTGATTGGGGCCAAGACCAGGGTAGCACCCCTGAAGAGTCTATCGATACCCAGACTTGAGCTACAGGCGGCGGTACTCGGCGCTCGGTTTGCAAAGAGTGTAGTAGAGTCCCATGCTATACGTTTCGCCAAAAGAATTTTCTGGTCGGACTCTAGAAATGTTCTAAGTTGGATCCGCTCGGACCACCGAAGATATCGTCAATATGTGGCATTCCGAGTCAGTGAGATCTTAGATAGTACGGATATATCGGGGTAGCGATGGATTCCCTCGAAAATGAACGTGGCTGATGAGGCAGCAAAGAGACAGAGGCTTCCTGAATTTAAGGTCGAGTCGGTGGTGGTTTACGGGACCAGACTTTCTTAAGGAAGAATACGGAAGAAGAACTAAGGGCACATTACTTAAACGTGCACTCACCCGCCCGAGAAGACGTTTTCAGGTACCACGAAATCTCAAGTTGGAATCGATTGCTAAGAAGTGCAGCATTCGCGCTCCGCGAATTTACCAGGAGTAGGAGACTAAAGGATGACAGGAATAATAGACAACTTTCTTCAGAAGAACTTCAGAACCTTCATCCTAAAGGAAGCGCAGGCCAGTCTATATGCCGAGGAAATCGCGGAGCTAAGGGCAAATAAGGGTGTAGACAAATCCAGCGTTTTCTACAATCTCTGTCCGTGCCTAGACGACCATGGAGTCCTTCGGGCAAATGGACGAATCAACCTTTCAAACCAGAAAGGCGAAAATGTTAAGCGGCCAATCATTCTTCCCAGAGCGCACAGAGTAACCTATCTAATTATTATGGACTAGCATTGCCGATATCACCGCCAAAATCATGAGACGGTTATAAACGAGATTCGGCAGAAGTTTCACATATCACAAATGAGAGCGGCTGTTGGTGCAGCTAGACGAACCTGTCAGGTGTGCAAAAATGATAAGGCAAAACAACTACACCCTATAATGGCCCAACTCCCACCTGCGCGGCTTGCTTCATTCTGCCGGCCGTTCTCATTCGTTGGCGTGGACTACTTCGGGCCAATGAACGTAGCCGTCCTCCGAAGAACGGAAAAAAGGTGGGGGGTACTTATTACATGTTTGACCACAAGAGCGGTTCACCTCGAGGTCGCACACTCATTGTCTTCGGATTCCTGCATCATGGCACTTCGAAACTTCATTGCGCGCCGAGGGACTCCAATCGAAATATACAGCGATAATGGCACTAACTTTCAAGGGGCTGAGCGAGAGCTGAAAGAAGACTTTAAGGATGTCAACAAAGACAAGATCATAGCGACCTTTACCTCCGCCCACACCAAATGGAAATTCATTCCGCCAAGCTCTCCGCATATGGGTGGAAGTTGGGAGCGATTAGTGCGATCTGTAAAGAAAGTGCTGAACCAAATCATGCCGACTCGTAACCCGTCCGACGAACTCCTGAGAAGTATGCTCATTGAAGTAGAAAACATCATTAACCCACGTCCATTGACATATATTCCCATCGAAAATGAAAACGAGGAGGCACTAACTCCAAATCAATTCCTCTTGGGGTCTTCGAGTGGTTCTAAACCACTGGCAGTATTTGACGACGACATTAGGGTGCTCAAACAAAATTGGCAGCAGTTCGCGGATTGCTTTTGGAAACCCTGGGTAAGGGAGTATCTCATCGTACCAAATGGTTTAAGCCAGTGAAGCCTATCGTAGTGGGCGATATCGTCTTAATCGTGGACCCGATTAGCCCAAGGAACTGTTGGCCCAAAGAGCGAGTGGTGCAAATCCGAACCTCCAAGGACGGGCAAGTGTTAAGCGCCTTTGTGCAAACGCAAACAGGGGTGTACGAGAGGCCAGTTTTAAAGTTGGATTTTTTGGACGTTAGGCTCAACCCACAGAAGGACCTACCGGGGGGAGTGTTGGCAACGCTTCGAAAAGTCAACTACAGTAGGTACCTGCCGCGGTACTAGAACGCGAAAGACGGCCATCTTTACTCGCATCCGGCCTTTTCGATTTTTTTTTGCTTTCCTTTGACAGTTCATTTTCGAGTAGCACGCTACCCTCACCACAAAGTGCTCCGGCGAACGAGTTAAAAATTAAGAACACTAGAAAAGAAGAAAAACTTTGTAAGTAAATAATTATAATTAAAATAATTACACGAAATGAAATTTGAATTTTAATAACTATATTTGGAATAAAGGTTGTAACTTGGCCACGAGGTCAATCGTTTTTTACGTCGTGGGAGTTAACAACAGTTCTTGCCGGTTGGTACCAAATCGTTCCAACAAGGAGTTTTAGGAATTCGGATATCGATCTGAGACAGTGTTTTCATCAAGCTTCCTATAATCAAACACTAATCTAGACTTGGAATTACCGTCTTCATTTGTTCCTTTGTTGCTTACTATCAGTATGGGAGTATTGTACGTAGAATGTGATGGCCGTATAATTCCATCGTCTAGTAATCTTTTTATTTCTTTATTAACAAATGGAGCAGCGGACATATGGTGTGATGGGCTTTTTATCTCCGGCCGGGGTATACTCGTCGGGTCCAGGGTTGCCCCCAAAGAAACACGAACTTTGGGGCGTTGTACAATTTAACCTTTTATTTCTATCCTTTTCAACCGCTACAAACTTGGTTATTCTTACCAAGTACTGTTTAGAGAATATTGAAAAACGTCTCCAAGTAGATTGCGTATATACTGATTTTTCAAAAGCCTTTGATCGTGTGCAGCACAATGTTCTTTTAAATAAACTTAAACTTTTTGGAATTCATTCCAGTATTTTAAAATGGATTGGCAATTATTTGACCAATCGCAAACAATTTGTTAAAATTGGTTCCGCGTTTTCGAATGAAATTCGTAATTTTTCGGGTGTTCCCCAAGGAAGTCATATTGGTCCTCTTCTATTTCTGCTTTTTATCAATGACTTACCCTCTTTCGTATCAAGCTCAAAATGTCTTTTGTACGCAGATGATCTAAAAATCTACAAGACCATAAACTGTATGTCAGATGTCTTAGCGTTACAAAATGATTTAAACCGTTTAAATAATTGGTGTGTTCTTAATGGCCTTTATTTTAATATTAAGAAATGTTCGGTTCTTACTTTTAGTAGAAAAAAGTTCCCTATATTTTTTAATTATAAAATACAAAACGAAACACTGAGTAGAGTTTCAGACCAAAAAGACTTGGGGGTCATTTTTGACACTCAACTAAACTTTTCTTTGCATATTGACTACATAGTTGGCAGAGCTAATCAAATGCTAGGTTTCATTTTTCGAAACTCTAAAGATTTTAATGATCCATATACACTTAAAACTCTCTATAATACTTTGATTCGTTCGATATTGGAATACTGCTGTGTTGTTTGGAATCCTTTTTACAGCAATGCTGAATCTCGCATAGAGAAAATTCAAAGAAGGTTTACTAGGTATGCTCTAAGAAAGTTCGACTGGAATAATAATCTTCCAACCTACGACGATAGATGTTCCTTATTAAATTTGAAACCTCTTTCTAAAAGAAGGATTTATTATTCCGCAATGCTTGCCAATGACGTCTTAACTGGCCACATCGATTGTTCGTTTTTGCTGTCATTATTTAATATATATGCTCCTTCTCGTGTTCTTCGACCTAGGGAAAATTTTTTCTTTATGCCACCTAGACACAGAACTAATTATGGTCTGAATGATCCTATCACTATGGCTTGCGTAAATTACAATAAATACAATAACCTAATAGATTTTAATATGAGTAGAGATCATTGTAAATTTGTAGTTTTAAGTAAATTATAATTTGTAACATTTGTAAATTATTGCAAAGTAATCTAAAATAAGTTGTACTTATAAGATGAAATAAATAAATAAATAAATAAATTAAATTTAACAACTTGGTTAAACGGTCTTAAATCTACTTAATTAACAAGGAGTTCAAAAGTAATACGGTTTTGATGATCTTAAATCAACCTTAAGGAAAGAAGGCTGTGGCGGATTGGAATGCACACAATGCACGCCCACAGAGGAAAGAACAAAAGGCTGTGGCGGATTGGAATGCTCCGAATGCACGCCCACAGAAGAAAGAGGAGAAGACTGTGACGGATTGGAATGCTCACAATGCACGCATACAGAGGAAAGAGGAGAATACTGTGACGGATTGGAATGCTCACAATGCTCGCCCACAGAGGAAAGAGGAGGAGAAAGAGGAACGGATTGGAATGCTCACAATGCCAGTTTCCTGCTAGCAGAATTCGGCCGCCTAAATTTTAAAGAATAGTGCAAGTCTCTAGAGAACAGGATCAGCACCAAATGTATTGCACCCGGAGCTGAGTGTACTGTCCTTTCGAATTACTCTCGTCCGCGGTTACTCATGCTATTCGTGGCACATAGTGAGTGTGAATTATGACTGGTATGAAAATCTAGCGTGTTGTTGTTGTTTCGGCTGCTGGTGCTGGTGTTGGTTTTCTTTGGGGGCGGTCGGTGGGGTTGGATACCAGTGATACATCGTTGGTGGGGAGTGTCCAGTGGGGCGATCAGTGGCGATCAGTGTTGCCGGTCAGTGGCGTAGTGGCAAACCGCCCCTTTTTGTGACGGGTCGTTACAATGGTATGGTCGTGGTTTGGAGTAAATTGCTTCTGAATTCAAAGTTTTAATGGATGCTTTTATGTTTGTTTAAAACGGTAATTTTTCATTGGGTTGTGCGAAAACTTGTGAATAGAATTTTATTAAATTTTGGAATTCATTTTTGACGCTCTCAGGAACTGATTGTATATCAATTTCAATGTTATTTACTTGCTCACATTTGAACAATTTTATTTCTAACTGTCCATCTTTGTATGTCAGTAAGGAACTTGTTGTATCGATTTTGGTTTTTATTTGGGAGAGGAAATCATATCCGACTATTGCGTAGAATGTTTTTAGTTGAGGAAAAATAAAAAAGTCAGTAGTTAATCCATGATGATGTTTTCACGTCAGAAAACCAGGGGTTGTTTCGTAAGGGACTGCCCAATACCGTTATACGTGGTGAAGAACCACACCTAGCATGAGGTGTAATTGCTTTCGACTGAAAATCCCGGGTTAATTACCGCGCCCAAGGGATGTATGCCACAATGTTATGTGTCTTTTAGAGGCGAACTCTAGATACCTAGGGACCTCAAGCTTCAATCCAAATTCTCCTTTTCTGTATACAGTGAGTACAGAATGAGATCTCCTTCCCCTTAACTCGTGGGTCCAAAATAGATAAACCAAAAACAAAAACTCAAAACAAAGGGACAGAGGTACTTAAATCGGGCACCAAGAACTTCGGCAACACCGTTTCTCATACGAATATGACGGATAAGGAAGAAAATCGCTTACTCCAAGAACCGTCAACTAAATAGTAGGACAGCTTCGGTTGAGGGAAGCGTTAGAACGATTGACAATCATAAGACCGGCCATACGAAAATCTCGAGCGAGAGAGCTCTTATGCAACCACCAATGACTGTGATATGCCTTAGCCTATTCGGGCACGGTTCGGATTCATCTGACCCCGCAAAAGAAGTTGACAAAGGGGACGTTGTTTCACGAGGAGAGGCGGACTCGACTCTGAACAGCGCAGTGACTGTTGTTGACAAGTCAGAGCCAAAGGACAATGAAAGTTTGGACATAACCGAAGCCTGATCTGTCAATGCGGCGAACATGACGGAAGGCAACAAGCTGTTCAGTACAGACCATCAAACGGATCCGCTCAAAAAGAGAGAGAACGCGCGTCGCCCACTTAACAGGCTTAAAAACCGTGATCCCAGCTCTTTCACGGAAAGGGAAGCAGCACGGCTAGCTAGGGCCCGGGAGACAATTAAGTCAAACGAAGAAGCATGGGGCAGCAGCCTAATAGCGAGGAGGCAGTACCCGATCAGCAAAGGAAAGTTGTCTGGACCAAGGGAGGAATGCCGTTTGCCTTCTGCCTTGGAAAAGTCAAAACCCGGAAAATTTGGTGCCGGCCCAGCTGAGGACTTGTCTAAGGCTGAATAGACACCTGGTTGCTTGAAAAAGGTTCTGCCTGGTAGGAAGATAGGTAGACAGACTTCTGGAGGAGCCGACATGAGATGGCAAGCCTCCATTATTTGGCCAGCTATCTGCATTCAAGAGATTCAAGAACATGGAGTGCGACAACCAAGATACTCTGGACTAGTTAAAGGGCTTCATCATCAACATGAATGCACCTTGGTCAAAAGCTGACCTGCGCGTTGTTGACAGGAAAGAAATCCTAAACTTGACCAGGCCAAAGTTCTAGAAAGGGTGAATATACCCAGAATGGAATGGACGTGACAATACTGCTAAGTCACAAATCACTGTCGCTATCCCGGAAGCAAGAGTTTAAGATCCGCGTAGACATAACGCGGTGCAAACATCGGCTGTTAACGGCTAAAGACAAGTCAGAGCAACCGACTACTCATGATGAAGATAGCGCAAATAAATCTTCTTCACAGTAAGGCGGCCAACGCCAACCTCGTTTTCCTCATGGAAGCGAAACATTTAAGTCGCCCTGGTTCAAGAACCCTAGATTCTCCGGGGAAAGATAAGCGGGCAGAACTACAAAGATTTGGTTATTTACCACAATACACAAGTAAATGGTAAGTCTCGAACATGTACTGTCGCCAGCAAACAGCTAAAACTTTTTCTTTTACCTAGTCTCAGCGACTCGGACCAAACGGCTGTCAAATGGGACAGGGCAGGAAAAGGCGCAATAGTACTGGCGACAATCTGTCTGCTCTCAGAGCTAGCCTGTACACTAGACAGAACAGCTAAAAGGGAAAGATGGGACCTAATTGCTGGATGTGGTGCCAACTCCTACCATACGCTCTGGGGAAGTACGGACATTAATGTACGAGGATTCTTAGAATTCATTATTAGTAATAATCTCTTAATAGCTAACAGTGGCAATGAGCCGACCTTCGTAACTAGGAATAGACATGAGGTTTTAGACTTAACACTCTACAGTAACTCACAAACTCTAACTGTGAAGGAATGGAGGGTCTCCCTTGAACCATCCTTCTCAGATCACAGGATGATAGAATTTCTAGTAGACGAACAGATAATAAGTACAAATTCAGAAACCCAAGACTCACCAACTGGGACTTTTGTCTTAGAGGCCATGAGAATTGGCCAAAATCTTAAAAATCAAGAAATAAGGACACGAGACGAAATTGATGCATTTACAGAGAGTTTAAATAAAATCAGAAAAAGTAACTCTCAATCGTGGTGGTCTAAAGCCCTCTTCGAAAGGAAAGCCAGATCTCTGTTGAATTTGGCCAAGCGCACTAACTCACAGTCAGAATGGGATTTATTCAAAGCCGATCAACGTAAAATCAAAAGTGCTGTCACTAGTGCTAAACGCACCGCCTGTTATAAATTCTGTAATAAAATAGAAGATACTAGAAAATCATCTAGAAAATCCTATCCAAAGAACCTGCGGTTCCAGGATATCTTAAATACTACAGTGGTGTGAAGAGACTCTAAGTCTACTTCTACAGACGCAGTTTCCGGGTTGCATCCCCGAAACAACCGTCCAGTCTATATCAAGCATAGCAACTACCGTTGGAACAATTAAAGAGGGTATAATAACCGAGGAAAAAAATAACTGGGCGATTGGGATTTTTTCACCGTTTAAATCAACTGGGGTTGACGGAACTTTTCCAATCGTGCTCCAGAAAGTCAGATCAATTATTACACCAGCACTGATGAGACAAGGTATGGCGAGAAGTAAAGGTCGTCTTCATTCCGAAGGCAGGCAAATCCAGCCACACGACTGTTAAGAACTTCAGGCCTACCAACCTAACATCTTTCATTCTGAAAACCTTCGAAAAGCTTTTAAATGTTTTTATCATCAGTTGACTTGATAATAGTGCGATCTCAACGGCACAACATGCCTACATTAAAGGTAAAGTAGTTGACACTGCGCTGCATGAGGTCACTCCCACCATTGAGAAGTCCCTAAAGGACAAAGAATAAACTAGCCGCGTTCCTAGACATTGAAGGAGCATTCAACAATGTCAAAACGTGCGCAGTAAAATGAGCGCTACTCAATTCCAACGTTGACCTAACGCTTACCAATGTTATTTAAAGCTTGCTCAATGAAAGAAACATCAATGCAAAACTAGGTGACAGCTTAGAGTGACAGCCTCAAGAGGCACACCACAAGGAAAAGTCATATCCCCCTTACTCTGGGTCCTTGTCATAAATGAAATACTAGTGAAACTCGAAAATAAAGGGGTAAAAGTAACTGCTTACGCAGACGATGTGGTAATACTTGGTACAGGCAAATTCCTACCAATCATAAGCGAATTGCTAGAAAACGCTTTACGAACACTTAATATGTGAGTAAAATAGTGCGGCCTTGGAATCAACCCACAGAAGACTGAATTAGTCTTGTTCTGTAACAAAACAGTGATTCCAAACTTCGATCCCATCAGAGTAGCTGGGAATGCTAAATATCTTAGATAGGAAGCTTAATTGGAAAATGAATGTTAATAAAGGAGTAAAAAAAAAAGCCGCAAAACGCTTTTTACGCATGTAACCGGCAAAAGGTGGGATCAAAACCCAAAATAATTCTGTGGATGTATACGGCTATTGTGCGTCCAATACTCACGTACGGAAGCTTAGCCTGGTGGCAAGCCACAAACAAAGCATCAAATCTCAAATTAATGACCAATATACAAAGACTAGCGTGTATAGTTACAACCAGCGTAATAAGGACAACACATACGGCTGGAATAGAGGCGATCCTCAACCTGACACCGTTAGACCTATACGTGCAAGAATCTGCAGCCAAAAGTGCACTTAGGATTAGCCAATCCAAAAACTGAAAACCCTACAAAATGGGACACGCACGTATTCGGAATAACTACGTAGGAGATGCTGTCACTTCCGACTACTTGATTTCAATAAACTATTCTCTTGCTATTTTCCCAGTAGAGAATAATGGAACACAGATGAACACACAAAAAGGAAATCGATATCCATCTATACAGATGGATCTAAGATGGATTGTGGAACAGGTGCTGGAATTTTGTCTGAAGAATTGAACATACATCACTCGATCAGACTACCTGAACATAGTAGTATATTTCAGACAGAGGTTCTGGCAATCACTGAAGCTGCCATATGGCGTCAATGTTAGAAATACCAAACGATGATATTACCATAAAAGCAGTGTCTGCAATTGAAATAAGGTCGAAGTTAGTTCGCTAGGTTCTCTGCTCGCAGCACACCACATATTTTTGCTGGATCCCTGGACACAGGAACAAAACCGGCAATGAGACGGCTGACAAACAAGATCGTGCGATCAAATTTATTAAACCACCACTCTGTATTCTCAGAGAGAGAGAGAGAGAGAGAGTGGAAGATAAGATCTGCATGAAAGCCAATAAGAGGTGGAAAGAATTAACTACCTGCGATATATCACGGAAACTAAGGCCGTTGTATAAACTGGTAGGGGCCCTAACGGGTCACAACTTCCTAAGAAACCACACAATGAAACTAAAACTCAAGAATGACGACATATGTAGGAGTTGCGGAGACGACGAGGTACGAGAGGATAAACATCATTTCCTATGTCAATGCCCAAGTCTTTGTCACTTGAGGAATAGAACACTTGGTAGACACTACTTCCATGACATTCATGAACTTTCGGATGTCTCTTTACCTGATCTTTGCAGGTTCATAAATGCATCAGGATGGCTGGACAAGGTCGAGTAACCGTGAGGGAGTTAACACCATCGTCAGCAACATCGGCTAACCCTCATCAAGGGCATCACAATGGGTCCAAGTGGGGTGCTGCGGGGTTTGCTCTGCCGCACCCACCCATTAACGTAACCTAACCAACTCCGCAAAAATTGATTTTGCATTTCCGCGAAATTTTATTTTGTACATTTATGGGTTTTACATTAAAGGGGTTATTACTATCCGATTCCAGAGGGCGCTTAGGAGATCTATTGGAATCATTAAATTGCAAATGTTGAGGTTCTTGCACATGTCTATTGCTGGGCGCTTTAAGAGGTTGGTGTTGATATTG
This sequence comes from Cheilosia vulpina, assembly GCA_916610125.1. Classification (NCBI taxonomy): domain Eukaryota; kingdom Metazoa; phylum Arthropoda; class Insecta; order Diptera; family Syrphidae; genus Cheilosia; species Cheilosia vulpina. The sequence continues at coordinate 51,602,296 of OU744276.1, read as the reverse complement.
ATTTTGTACTTGTACTTGTGGAATCCGTCTTGCATTATATCGGAATTTGGAAGATGAAGCATCTACACTTGAACTTTGGATTGGGTAGTCCTGGGGTTCTTATGAACAACTCTATTATAATGAGGAGTGCTTCGAGGGTAAATGTCAGCTATTCTAGAATATCGATTATCAAAAGCCCTTGCAAATTCATATCTTTGTTGATTTGCTTCGAGTTCCTGAGCCTTGGCTAATGCAGAGGGAAAATCACCACAGCAAGCTGAGAAAATAATATTGCATAATGGCTTTAGACCGAAAATAAAAATACGCAATACGTCGGTTCGGTATTTCGTTGATAAGGAAGTAATAAGCTGATCATTTCCTGAGTATTCCATTGTGATTTTGCTCACAATTAATGGAAAACTCATTTCGATTTGATCCTAATAATCAGAAATCAACATTCGCCCCTGACATAAAATACTCACTTGATTTTCTAGCACATGTAAAGGTTTTTTGTCGCAATATGTGTGATCTAATGAGGAAATTATTAAATCGGCAGGTCCGGTTATTTTGTTTATAATGATTTCAACTGCTTGGTAATATTTCTCAGTACCGTCATATTGCTTAAATAATTCAATTGCAGTGAGGGCTGCTTGCCGCCACGAAAGATAACGCAATTGTTCACCCGCAAATTCCGGAAGAGATTTTACTAGAACTAATGTGACCGGACAATTGTCTGTGAATGTAACAGAAATGGGGCTATGTTATAACTACAAATTGTTGGGCCTAATATTTCGAGGTTTTTTATTTTATCTGCCAAGGCATTTAGTTGTGCTATTAATTAATTTTTTTGAAGAGTATTGCCGCTAGATATTTGAATCATTTGCCTGAGAACATTTTCGCAAGCGGATTCAACTGCGACATCTATGTCAGTTGAAAGAAGACTTGGTGGTATATTGGTTTGTGATGGTGTAGTCATTATGTTTTTTACTATATTAAATTACTTTTTATTTAGATGACGATAAAAAGAAAAAAAATCACATGTTCACTTAAACTTCACTACAAACTACTTAATCTATTTTATCTAAAACAGAATTAAATATTTTTATTATAAATTTGTTCCATATAAAAAAGCCAAATCTAGGAGTAATCCTGCATGGTTCAACAAGAGACTTATAAATCTTAAAAATAGAAAAAAATAAATCTTTTAAATTACTGAAAACTAACCGCGATGATGCTCATTTGCGGTCCAAGCATTTGACAATTCAGAAAGAATTCGATACACTTAATAAGTTTTTATATCGGGCTTACTTATTCTCTATTGAGTGAAATATTAAATATAACAGTGACAATTTTTGGAAATATATTAACTCTAAGCGCAAAAGCAATGGGTATCCAAACTGTATGAAGTATTTGGACAAATCAACGAGTGATGTGCAAGAAATTTGTAGCTTCTTTGCCGTTTATTTTCAGTCTGTCTACTCCACAAACACTCCATTGAATGCAAATTCTCCTAAAGTTTCTACTATCGTTAATATAGGGTCTATGGTCTTGTCAACGTCTGAAGTGGAATCAGCCTTATTAGGTTTAGATACCAACAAAAAGGGAGGTCCTGACGGGATCCCACAAATTTTATTATTTAAATGTGCGTCTTCTTTAGCCATTCCGTTATCGACTATTTTCAACCTATCGCTTGCGAAAGGTGAATTTTTAGATTGTTGGAAATTGTCTTATATAACACCTATTTTTAAATCTGGATCTAAACAAGAAATAACAAATTATAGACAAATCTGCAAAATATCTGCTCTTCCTAAATTATTTTAGAAAATAATTTGTGACAAGCTTACTTTTCAATTAAAAGATTTTATATCCGATTTCCAACACGGTTTTATTTCTGGAAGATCTACATCCACTAATCTTACATTAATGACGAATATTATCGTAAATAATTTTGAATCTTATCATCAAACTGATATAATTTTCACTGATTTTGCAAAAGCATTTGACCGTGTTAATCATCATATTCTTTTACACAAACTGTTGGAACTGGGTTTCCATTCCAAGTTTCATGATTGGATGAAATCTTATTTAACATCGAGAGTTCAAGTTGTTAAGATTGACGATCATCATTCAAATCAAATATTGGTTCCATCCGGTGTCCCTCAGGGTAGCCATTTAGGGTCATTAATGTTCCTGCTTTTTGTTAACGATATTCTTTAAAAATTCTAAGTGTCTTCTTTTTGCAGACGACCTTAAACTTTGTCATAGTATAAAATGCTTGGATGATTGTGTTTTGTTAAACGATGACTTGAATAAACTGGCAGAATGGTGTAATATAAACCTCCTGCATCTTAATATTTCAAAATGCCAAGTAATGTCTAGTTTTCGAAAAATTTCTCCGATATTTTTTTTTTTTTTTTTTTTTTTTTATTAATAATTTATTCCAGGGATGATGCTTTAATACATAATATAAATTGACAAAAGTTAGGAATAAAGTGATAGGGTGACATTCTATAGCCTTTTAAAGACTAGAGGCGAATGGCCCTTTCGATAAATAATTATACAATAGCTGTGGGGTTTTTTCTATAACAAGAATAAAGAAAAAAAATAAATTAATTTAAGATTTTACATAAAACAAACGATTTAATAAATAGTACAAATAGACGTGTTTTATTTTAGAAACAACGAAACAAAAAAAAAAAAAAATACAAAAAGAGATATGTTAAATATTGATCATAAACAAATTTTTGACTTGAGAAATATCCATATTGAATAGCCATAGTTTAACCTTTTTTAAAAACAAACTTTGTATATTAATTATTTTAATTTCGTACGGTAATCGATTATACAATGTAGGTGCTGAAACAGTATAAAAGTTGGAAAAACTTGTCTTGTTTGTCACCGGTATGTTTACTAGTTGCTGACAGTTTACTCTTAAACTGTAAACATTTGAATTTCTTAATATTGAACTGTATCCGCTACGCATAAAAAACACTTTAAGAACTTTGTAAACATACAGATGTTTTATTGGTAAAATATTTAGGAGGCGAAATAAAGGCCAACTACTTGTTAATCTACTTTTCTTACAAATAATTCTGACAATATACTTTTGTGCTATTTGAAGTGGTTCAATTGTATTATTGTAAGCTCCACCCCAACTCGTTAAACCATACTGTAGTTTTGAGTTAATAAGACCATAGTAAATTGATGTGAGTAGTTTTTTAGAACAATGAGGTTGTAACAGAAATATTTTACGCGTCGCACACATCATATACTTTTTCAATTCAGCTGTATGGATTTTCCAACTCAAATTCTTATCTATTGATACGCCCAGATATTTAAAACATTCAACAGATTCTATTTTAAAACAGTTAGAACAGCAAGACACATCCATACGAAAATTTATTTTACCGCAGTTATGAGCGGACATTGAAAGTTTCGGACACATAGCAGAGTGAAAAACGACATTACTTTCAAGCAGACTTGCATTTCTTAAATTGAAAAGCATTAGCTTAGTTTTTTCACTTACAATTAGTTCGTGTTTTGCAAACCATTGCCTTAATAGTTGCAAGTCAGTCTCTAGTTTTACCACCGACTCGAACACTGAACTGTTTACGTATGTAAATGCCATGTCGTCAGCAAAAGCTGTTATATTACTACTGAAATTTTGTTTGAATATGGAGTTTATATATATAAGAAATAGAATAGGGCCTAAGACTGAACCTTGAGGCACCCCAATCCGTAACTGCAACATATTACTAAAAATTCCGTTAATTTTTACCCTTTGAGTTCTTATTGATAGATAGGACTTAAACCAATTTAGTACTGAGTCCCGGAATCCAGCTTTGTAGAGTTTGTCCAGAAGAATGGTATGATTAACCATATCAAAGGCTTTTGTCATGTCAATAAATAATGCGATAGGAGAAGTATTGCTATTTAAACCACTGTATACCTCACTACACAATTTTAAAATAGCATCTTCTGTCGACTTACCTTCGCGAAATCCAAACTGTTGATAGCAAAAGTAATTATTCTTGTTTAAGAATGACAAAATACGATTTTTCATTGCCTTTTCAAAAAGTTTAGAGAACGTTGGAAGTAATGATATTGGTCTATAGTGACTCACTGTTTTTTTACAACCTTTTTTATGAAGAGGAATAACTTCAGCAGCTTTTAACGCAGACGGGAAAATACCACAATTAACACTCATATTAAATATATAACATAGAACATCAACAATGAAGAAGGCAATACGTTTAACCAGACAATTTGTTATTCCATCCGAGGTACATGAGTTTTTATTGTTAAGATTCATTATGCATTTATAAAGTTCTAGTGATGAAAAAGGTTGAAAAACAAAGCTATTAGACTGAAAAGCATCATCAATTAGGTCCGAATATAATTCACAGTTGCAGTCGGTTTGAGTAGGATTAGGTTTCGAATTTGTTGCAATGGATGCAAAATAGGTATTAAACGTGTTTGCAATATCGATAGAATTATCTATTAAAGCATTATCAACCTGAATTTCACAAACGCTTTCACGTTTTTTAACATTATTTAAAATGCTATTTATAACTCTCCATTCCTCTTTTACATTACCTCTGCAGTTCTCGAACTTCTGTGAATAAAATTTGTCTCGACAAATAGAAATTTTTCTTTTTACTAACAGGCTCAGTTTATGGTAGTGTCGCTTTAGATTGGTGTTTTGGGGGTTATTTTTACATTTTTTACGAAGGCAATTTTTTTCGTTAATCATTTTGAGCAAAACCTCATTTATCCAAGGTTTCATTCGCTTAAGTTTATTTTTAGTACGCGACTGAATCTTGGTAGAATTAGTAATATGACCTTTTAATATTTTCAAGAAAGCGTCATATGCTAGTGAAGGATTGCTTTCTATATAAACCTGCTCCCAAAACTCAAACTTAAGGGCATTCACTAGTTCTAAAAAGTTTATTTCCTGTTTATCTGGAAGGGGAATGTATTTATTTTCTTTATTATCTGTAACTTTATCTATATCAAGTCTAAGCATACAGTGGTCAGTGATTCTCAAATCAAGTACTTCACTTGTAACCTTATGCGACCAATTTTTGTGAAATCTTACAAAAATGTGATCGATGCACGTTTGAGTTTCATCTGTTATACGAGTAGGTGCGTTCACAAGCGATTTTAAACCATATGAGGACATTAAAAGTTTATATTTGTCAGAATCATTGCTAACACTAAAAATGTCAATGTTTATATCTCCTACAACAATTAAATTCTTTGTTTTTACATTTTTCAATAGTTCATCCTTATGTTCAATAAATACACTTTTGTTCAAGCCATTTTCATGCAGACGATAGATACACAAAATCGTAACAAGTTCATCGTTTTCTTTGTAAGTAATTTTAACGATATCTGCACTGCCTAGGTTATATTTTATTACTTCTTCACAATTGACCGGTTCTTTTATGAATACTGCTACACCACCTGCACTATACGAGTTATTACAATTACCATATAATTCATAACCCGGAATATCGTAATTGGATAGTTCGCAGTCGTACAACCAGATTTCAGACAAAATAATAAAGTCAGCTATCAATTTCAACGAATTAATATGAGCAACAAAAGAATTAAAATTTTTCCTCATACTACGTATATTTTGATGTATTAATAAGATAGGATTAGGATTCTGATATATTTTTACGTTACTAGAAGGGTTATAATTCATTTTAGATAAATATAAAGAGTTAACCTATAAGTTATTAATATCTTCAAAACACCTAACCTGAATTGCATCATCCCCTTCTTTCTTACGTAAAAATATTACATTTTTCCTAACCCATATAAATTTGTAGTTCTTCGTCACTTTTATCTTCTTGGTTGCATTGAATAGTTCACGTACATACGGAGACAAACTGTCATTTATATAGATGTTGGTATCATCAAAACGCTCACCAAAATACTTCGCAGTGAGTTTAACGTTTCTTTTGGCTCTCATTATGTTTTCCTTCGTTTGTCGGCGAGTCAATTTAATAACAAGAATGTTGGTGTGATCCTCAGATGAAATATCGCTTGGCGCTGTGGTATTGCTGATATGCCTACGTTTTTTTATTTTTTTAACAAAACAGTGGTCTATATCTTTTTCACAAAATTCCACTCCCACTGCATCACGAACAATTTCTACAGCAACTTGCATTGCATTGGAATTATCAACACATGGAACATTTACGATCTCCATAACATTAGAGAGATTTGACTGCTCCAAGAAATTAATTTTTCCTTGTAAGACACTGACTTTAGATTTAAGCTCGGAGTTTTCAGTTTGCAGTTGGGAAATGCGAGATAAAAAATCTTTGTTAACATTTTTTAATTCTTTAATTTCACTGTATATAAGTTTCAAATCAATTGTTTCATTTTCTTGTTTTTGTTGTTTACAATAATTGTTCTCTTTTTCACTCGTGTTCTTAAGAGTAGCAGAGATATCAACACTTTCTGTAGCTAGAGAGTTTCTCCGCACAGATGTACACTGAGAGCATCTCCATATTTTTTTGTTTTTTCTCATAAAATCAAGGTCAACGGGTAAAATGTTAACACAGCCACCATGAAAAATATTTTTGCAGTCATGACATTCTATTTTTGCATCACTTCGTTCAACTTTTCTTTTGCAAACACAATTATTCATGATTGTTATATTTAAATAAACGAACTTAAAAGATGGATTTAATTTGAATGCCGTGTGTTAGTTTTACTTAAGAATTTTTGTTTGACAACTTTAGCTATTCTCGTTACGTGTGTACCCCACAACACTTCGCGAGAAACTTTGTACGATTATCATGTTGATAGTTCTTCTTTGGTTAGAGTTGCACAAAAGAAAGATTTAGGTGTTATCCTTGATACCAAACTCTCTTTTCTTCCTCATATCGACTACATTATAAACAAATCCAACCAAATGTTAGGATTCATCAGAAGAAATAGTAAGGAATTTACAGATCCGTACACTATAAAAACTCTCTTTATCTCTCTCGTTCGATGTTTGCTTGAATACTGTAGCACAGTTTAGAACCCTTACTACAATAACTCGTGTGTAAGAATCGAAAAAATCCAAAAAAAAAATATTTCAAGATTTATGTATTTTAAACTTCATTGGGGTACTGTTATCCCGTCTTATGAAACAAGATGTCTCTTATTTGGAATGCAGAGTTTGGTAAATCAACGTTTAGAGATATACTTACTTATCATATTAAATGTGCACAACTTCTAGCACTAATTTCTATTCGTGTTCCCACTCATAATTCCAGAGATTATGTTCTTTTTTACGAGCAATTTCATAGATCTAATTATGGTCGTAATGAACCGGTTTCTCGTTGCATCAGAGAAGTAAATTCAGTTTGCACTAGGGTAGACTTTTTCAGATTTGGCACAAGAGATACCTTTAAGATTTATGTTTTGAATGTACTTAGTTCAACTTGAAGTTTCGGATATATTTATATATTAGCTGTGGTGAATAATTGTTATCTACTAGTCTATAGGAGAACTTTGGTTTTTGATTGATGAAATGAATAAATAAATGAAATAAATAAATAATCTTCACTTTTATCTGATGATTTTAAATTTCTTAATATGTACCTAAAGATATGTTTTTGTTAGCTTACAAAATGATAAGCTTTATGGTCCTTCCTGTCCTTGATAAGGAGTTGAGAGGATGTTCCCGCGATGAGGAATGGTTGATTAAGATGCTCCGGATGGATGACTGGATATCTCGTTCGTTGCTTCGTGATTTTAATGTTTAACACTAACTCTGTTGTCTTCTATAAAAACTTTTGTAGTTCACTTTGCAAAAACGAGATTCCACGCTTAGGACGCCAGTGAAATGAATACGACTGCTCTAGTTGAATGCTGTTTTAATTTTGTTTTTATTAATTATTTTTTTGACAATTCTTAATTCTAGGAAATTGTTTTTGTAATGAAAGACTGGGAAAGGGAAGTGCTGATTAATTAGTATTATTTGTTGACGGGTGAATGAGTTTGGAGGGAATGTGCTGGCAGTAGGGAAAAGAATATTGTGTAATTTAAGGTAGGCCGGAAGATAAAAGTACTTGGGGTGAATGGAATGTGTTGGCGGGATAGCATGGAGGTTGCTGCCATAAACTTATATTCTGAATCAGGATCACATTCTGAATCGATTTAGCCATGTCCGTCTGTCTGTTGAAAGCACGATAGCGTCCAAAGGATTGACATAGGCGAATGATTTTTTTGAAAGGACTTCTTTTTATCGTCGTCAGGTATTGGTATTGAAAATGGGTTATGTCGGTTGTTGTAATTTAATGAAGACGCAACAACTTCTATATATAAATTCATTTATTAATGTGATGTGTGGTGGACAAACTGCACGGTACGACTGCTGCTTGGTGCTTGGTTGAATTCATTAGCCGACAGCAATGACAATCGTTGTGCAGCTGAGAGGTTTAGAGAGTATAGTCTCTCTTATACTACATTTCCTCCCCAATTAATTAAGAACTAGTGAGTTAGCTGGAACCGGACAACTGGATTCCTTGTCCTGGTCGAACGTCTGAGTGTAGGTATGCCAGGAGAAGATTCTATCTTGGGTGACGGATTACCGGCGGTGTTCTCTTGTTGCGTGTCCAATGGTCTAGAAATATGTGGAGGACTGTTAGTATTACTTGGTTGTATACTTGCCTGATCCGGTGTGATTCTGATGAGACAATCATTGGTTGAGGTCTCCTCAGTTATAGTATTATGTTCTCTGAGTGCTCTAATCTGATTCTGGTGTCGCCGCCAAGGTCCAAAAGGTGTCGCCACTAGATACATCCTACGTCCCATTGTCTTTAGGATTACTCCTCGAACCCACCCTTGTCCATGTGAATAATTCTTGGTAAAGACTAATTGATCCTTATTGAAGCCTGCCGTTCCAATACTTTCCTTCGGGGGTCGTGGAAACATTAAAGAAAGAGGGCCCTTTGGCTGCCGTCCGTGGAGAATTTCGGCTGGCGATTTTCCAGTGGACGTATTTGGAGTAGATCGAAAGGTGACGAGGATGTTCAGAAGAGCAGCATCTCTGTCTTCTCCTCCTGCAATCGCTTTTTTGACTGATGATTTAAACGTTCTGACAAAACGTTCAGCTTCTCCATTGGATGCTGGGTGAAACGGTGCAGAAGTTAAATGGTTTATTCCGTTTCGCTTACAAAATCCTTTAAATTCGGTGGACACTTCGACGGCCAAACGATGGCTCCTGTAGCCCAGATGGTCCCGCACAGAACTGTCGTCCATTATCGGTGATAATGGTGTCGGGCAGTCCTTCGAGGGCAAATATACTTTGTAAGGCGCCTATGGTCGCATTTGAAGTGATGGAGCCCATTTTGACTATGAACGGAAATTTGGTCCCAAAAAGGGACCGGCAAAGTCCAAGTGTAGTCGTTCCCATGGTTGGGTAGGTGCAGGCCATGTTGAGAGCTCCTTGTGGGGGTTGCTGCAAACTGCTGGCATTCGTTACATTTTCCGGCTCGCTCCTTGATACACTTGTCTATCGTAGGCTACCAGCAGTACCTTCTAGAGAGCTGTTTCATCTGTGTGATACCCCAATGGCCACTGTGTAGTAAATTTATTACCTTGATCTGCAATGCTGAGGGGATGACAACTCGTACAGATTCTGTTTGAAGAAGAAGTACATTATTTTCTATATTTAATGAGAATCTGCGGTCAAAATATGGTTTCAGATATTTTTCTTCGGGGCTGAGTTTCTCCTGCCAGCCATTGCCGACAAAACTTTTGACTTTATTCAAAGTAGGGTCTAATTGAGTATAGTGGGCAATTCGATCAGCATCTATTGGGAAATCATCGAGTTCTTGTTGGAGGTTAATTTGCAAACAGGAATATTCACTACAATCGAATGTGTCATCAGGACCCATGGGCAAACGTGATAAGGCATCGGTGTTTCCGTGTTGATAAGTTCGTTTGTAGCGTATACTGAACCGATAACCCATAAGAAATAGTGCCCAACGTTGCAACCGTTGTGCTGTTAGAATTGGTAAGTTTTTGTGGGGGCTAAATATAGTCACTAAAGATTTGTGGTCGGTGTACAGAATGAATCGACGACCGTAAAGGTATTGGTTAAATTTTTGTATGCCATAGATAATAGAGAGTGCTTCTTTCTCTATTTAGCTATAACGTTTCTGGTGGACGTTTAATGTCTTTGACGCGTGGGCTATTGGAATTTCGGAACCATCAGGTTGGATGTGCGAGATTATGTACGGCTCCAATTCCATGGGAGGAGGCGTCGGTGGCTAGGACGATAGGTAAATCGTCATTAAAATATGACAGTTGTGTTGCATCCACTAATTGGGCTTTTAACGTTTGGAAGGCATGCTCTTGTTCATCTTTCCATACATATGGCATATTTTGCTGACGTAGTCGATTAAGCGGGGCAGCTATTTGCGATAGATTTTTGATAAATTTGTTGTAATAATTAATTTTTCCAAGGAAAGCCTGCAATTCCTTTAGGTTGGATGGTCTTTGAATCTGCTTAATAGCACTGACATTTGATTCAGAGGGACTTATACCGGATAAACTTATTGTATGTCTTAAGTAATTGATTTGAGATTGGAGAAAATAGCATTTACCTCTGTTACATACCAAGCCATTTGCCTGTAGTCGCTGGAAAACTTCTCTCAGTGAATTAAGATGATCCTCCACGGTGGTGCCAGTTACTACTATATCGTCCAGGTAGTTAACGCAATTGGGAATATCAGCAATTACCTGTTCTAGCAATCGCTGGAAAACAGCCGGTGCACTGGCGACCCCAAATGGCAAGCGCTGATATTGGTAGAGTCCCTGTGGGGTGTTAACGACCATTATCCTCTTCGACTCTTCGTCCAGTTCAACCTGCAAGTAAGCGTCAGAGAGATCAATTTTAGAAAAATATCGCCCGCCTCGCAACTTATGTATTAATTCCTCCACTCTTGGTATTGGGTATTGGTCCACATTAAGTTGCGAATTTACAGCTTTAAAGTCGCCGCAGATTCGTACCCGTCCGTCACGTTTCGGTACGACTACTACTGGCGCTGCCCAGTCACTAAATTTTATTGGTTTCCAAATGTTTCCTGCTACGAGTCGTTCGGCTTCCTGCTTAAATGCTTCAATTTGTGAGTACGGTATTGGTCTAGCTCTAAAATACTTGGGATTTGCGTCTGATTTTAACTCAAGATGAGCCTTATACGCTTTACAACACCCTACAGCGTTCTCAAATATGCCGCTAAACTCACTACACAGTTCATTCAATCCTTTCTCTGCCGACTCAGTTGCTGCCGAATTCACCATTTCTTGTTTTATGCCAGTCAATACCAAGTATATTACTTGCAGCTCTTACTTTTGTCACAATAAGCGGTAACACTTTCTGCATTTCACCAAACACCACCTTAACGTACGCCTTTCCTAACACCGGTACGACAACATCACCATATGCCTTCAAAATTAGATCTGCCGGTAGAATTTCCTTACAATGCAACTTTTCGTATTCGTCCAAACCGATCATAGAACACGACGCCCCAGTGTCTACTTGAAATTTCATCTCGTGATTATTCACCTTTAGTTTAACCATTATTTTGTTCCCTTCCCGGTGTGGTTGTACTTGCATTTCGTTAACTACGTGTGCCGTAGTTGATTTATCTTTGTCAACGTTACCAATGACATTAACATGTCCAACCGCCTGATTATAAGCCGGTATAACGTTAATCGTGTCGATATTTTCGACTCTCTGTATCTGTGCTGTGTTACCCGTAAATCTACTACGAGAGCGCGATCTTTTGCTTACATTTATTGTCCCGTTGTTGCATCTTGTTGCCGTCATACTCATACATACAGATGAAATGTGTCCGTTGCGATTGCATTTGTAACACACCGCCTCCCGAAATTTGCAATTTTCTCTTTTGTGATTGATACCACACCCCGTACAAGATTTTATTGATTGTGACTTCTTCCAATTGGATTTATGTGCCCCTGTGCTAATAGGCCTGTTGCGCCTTGATTTTGTTTGTAGATTAAACACCTCCGTTCTAGTTGCTTCGTATGACTCAGCTATCAACAGGACTTCTTCTAGCGATGGATTCGTCTTTTGTAGAGCTGAGGAACGTACAGTATCGTGCGGCGTATTAATGACTATGGTATCACGTAAATTCAAAATGAACTATGTACTTGTTTTCACAATTCTTACGAAAACCTTATCCCATTCAAATACAATCAAATGAGCTTGGGTTTTTCTAGATTTTGTAAAAATGTAAATTTATGGAGAAATCCTATTAGTAAATAAAGTAAGGTAAGTAAGGTAAAAGCTTTCCTTAAAATACGAGCCCAAACGCAAAATATTTGGCCTAGTATTGTATTTTTTATCACATACATTTTCAAATGCGTTATTATTATGCATAATTAATAAAAAGTTGATTGCAGTCGCAATCAAAGTTCACTATGGCGCCTGGCAAGTGTTTATCGGAAGACTTACGTAATTTAATAATAAAAGCGTACAAAAAAAAACGTTTCGGCATATAACATCGAAAAAATTGAAAATATCTAGGTCTTCAATTCGAAACATTATTAATTTATTCAAGAAGACTGGAAATGTGAGAAAAGACTGGAAATGAAGAAAACTGGAAGACCATCAATTGCTAACGATCGTAACAGAAGGGCTTTAAGAAAAATTCTCAAGAAAGATCGTCGTGCAACAACGGCAAATATCACCTTAGAGTGGAAAAATGTGATTAAAAAGTAAGTTTCAAGAGACACCTGCATTCGAGAAATGAAGAAAATGGGATAAAAATTTTATACAGTAATTTTAACCAAATTGTTTTTGTTTTATTAACTAAGAAAATTGTTTCTTCTAAAAAACGCGCAAAAGAAAAACCACTTTTAACTCCTTTGCAAAAGGAAGCACTTAAGGTGGACTCGTAATCATCAAAATTGGACGCTAAGGCAATGGAGGAGTGTAATATGGAGCGATGAGTCTCGATTCGAACTTTGTGTTGGAGACTCACGATCAAGAGTTTTAAGAACGCCAGCTGAAGCATTTCACCCACACTGCTATAGACGAAAAACTAAATTTACCGCTTCAGTAATGGTATGGGGATGTATGTCAGCTCAAGGAGTAGGTGACCTTCGCTTCATCGATGGTACTGTGAATGGCAGTAGGTATCAAGACATCCTAGAGCACCAACTTTTACCTTCGATTCCGAGGCTGCAAACAGAAGATTCCAGTTTTACATTTCAGCAAGATGGCGCATCATGTCATACAGCCAAGCAAAATATGAGCTGGCTTCGAGAACACACCACTCCAGTACTAACGTGGCCTCCAAATAGCCCGGACCTGTCTCCAATTGAGACTTTGTGGGGAAAAATGAAAAAAGAATTAAGAACAAATCCGGCTAAAATCTTGAATGAATTGAAGGAACAGATCCAAGAAGTTTGGAATGGCATAACTCCTGAATACTGCTTTAATTTAGTGGAAACTCTTCCAAATCGAATTACAGCCGTTGTTAAAAACAAAGGTGACGTCGTTCAGTGGTAAAAGACAGTTATTTTTGTATTAGGCCAACTTTTTTGCGTCGATAAAAGAGTGGGTCAACTATTTTGTGTTATATGAGTTACAATAATTTCGTTTATTTAATAATTAAATGAACTGTTATTATTTTATGAAGAATTATTTTTAAATGTATATATCTAACCCTTTCACAATATCGAAATAAATTTTGAGTTTTGTTTGTTTACTTTGGAGTGCCAATCTTTTTTTTCGAATTTCATAAGACGGAAAGTAAACGGGCCAACTATTTTGCGTTTGGGTCATATTACCTGTCGGTGTTGTTTAGTTACCCAACATAAAAAAGGTTCAGCAATAAAAGAGACAGAATGGCAGGTAGACCACTGACACCAGAGTCAGCACTTGCTTCCATTGAGTCGCTTTTTAAGCAAATAAAGAACGACCGGGGACCAAAATATGGAAGTAGAGTCCGGAAAATGAACGAACAATTCCACTAAGAAGACCTGCCAGTAGAAGATGAAGAAGAGCAATACGTACCACATGAAAAATTCTAGCCCAACCCCTATGAAATTGCCCATTCAAAACACGAATACTCCAAATTTCTCTTACATTAAACCACTAACAAATTTCCAACCCTACAGTTCAGGTCAACCAAATCGCAACTCTCAGTATCGACCGCATTCATTACCACCGAACTTTCAGCCCTATTTTCCTAGGACCTATAATTATTCAAGTCAACCAATTCAAAATGTTCCCCTTCAATATAGACCATCGGTAGCACTACAATACAAGCCAATTTAACAGACAGTCCAGAGATTACAGCCTACACAACTACAACAAAACAATAGATCTTTTACTTCTCCAAATAACATGTTTACGCCCAGACCATATTATAATAATCCACAACCTCGAGCGACACCAATGGAAGTGGCAAGTGGCCATGCTCGAACACTTCCGAAGCCAATACAGAATCACCCTTATCAAAGGAATTTCGGTCAGCAAGACCCCTCACGAAGGTACTCAATAAGAGAAGTACACAATCTAGACTACGACGAAGAGACAAAACTGGTGAAGATTGTTATTACACCAACTTTGAACAAAACTTAGATTACTACGTTCAACAAGAAAACAACTATCAATACAACAACAATACGATAAATGAAGAAACTGTGGAAGGTCGAGGAAAATAATAAGGTTTCTTAGAACTAAATAATCATGGTAATAACCAACTTACATATATTATCATCGGTTCTCCATACGGTAAAAATCTCAAAATTTTGATAGACACAGGTGCTTGTGCTAATTTCATTAACCCAGAGTTAACAGATCCTCGACACTATGCAAAAATAAAGAGTGTTGCAATTAAAACAGTTTTAAGCACACAAACAATGAATACAAAAATTACTTATAATGCATTTCCCGAATTCAATAACAATCAACCTATAATATCTTCTTTTTAAATTCCACAATTATTTTAATGGATTGATAGGCCTTGAAACCCTTAAACAACTAGGTAGATCTATGGATCTACCCATCAAAATATTAATAATAAAACGTGTTGTCCGTCCCTTATTGTTTAAACAAAAGTTGACTTCTAAGATATATACCATTCAAAATGTAGAATTATAAAAAAAATTGCCCGCTGACTTCAAAGACGGTGATATTTACATAAAATAAATAGATAGATGTTTATTTCGTTTAGAATTTACAGTTTGTTATAGCACAATTTACATAATTTAAGTACAGAGATATGACAAATTTATGTCTTTCTACTGGGAAAGGTTTACAAGTGACAAAAAGAGAGATAAAAAAATATAACTACAAATTTTTGTTTTTGAGGATAAACAACGACTAAAAACTTCTAATTAAGGGGAAAAAAAATAATAATAGATAAAATATACATAAACTTATAAATAAATAAATAAAATATACATGAAAGCGTAAATAATTAAATAATATAGATAAGTAAATAAATAAATAAATAAATAAATAAATATAAAAATAAATAAATAAATAAATAAATAAATAAATAAATAAATAAATAAATAAATAAATAAATAAATAAATAAATAAATAAAAAAATAAATGAATAAACAAACACATAAATAAGTAAACAAATTAATAAATAAGTAAATAAATATATAGATACACAAATGAATAGGTTGAATAGGTTGAATACTGCGTTAGTTAATATCAGTGGAGTATGTGGTATTCAATATTTAATTGATTGATAAGAGGATTGTCAGGGATATCACATCTGATCTTAAATTTGCCGATAAGTTTGCGTATTCTGAAGGAGATCATTTCAACATTTGCTCTTGCATGTAGATCTAGCGTTTTTAGTAATTTGTTTTGCGCGATTTGTAACTTTTTAACGTTTTAATATTTTATTTTCATTTGAAAGTGAGGATTTCCTATTTATAAATGGATATAATATTTTTATGCCAATATTTATTTTGTTAAGTGTTTGCATAGCGTGTTCTTCAAACGTCAGTTTTGAGTCAAGATATACACCCAAATATTTAACAGAATGCTTCCACGCAATTGAATACCCATTGACAAGTAATTAGTTTACTGGGAGAAAACAAGGCCTTCTTTTTCGTGTGAAAAAGATAGCTTGTGTTTTTTCAGCGTTCAGTTTCATTTTCCTCTTTGTGTATTCGCCTCGATATTTAGACCGAACTCATGCGATGAAATTATAGCCGTGTCATAGGCATATATTGCTGCTTCACATTGGAAGAGAAGAAAGTCGGATGTGTACAGGTTGTACACAACTGGCCCAAGAACTGAGCCTTGGGGAACACCTGCGTGAAAGTTTATTACATTTAATACACTACCATTTACATGCACAATAAAACGACGATTTGATACGAAACTTTGAATGATTTTACAGAGGAACGAAGGGAAATTTAGGTTTATCATTTTGTATATAAGTCCATTGTTCCACACAGAATCAAAAGCTTTTTCAATATCTAGTAGGACCATACCAGTTGATCTCCCTATTTCACGTTTCATTTTTACAATATTACACAATCTTAAAACTTGGTGTGAGATTCCATACCATGCCTAAAACCAAACTGTTCATCCGGATATAGTTTATGATCCTCGATAATCTTGATAATTTTTCCTTTTAGGATTTTTGTCGCAAATCTTACTTACACTACTAAGTAAACTTATAGGTCTGTAACTTTGAGGTTTATCAAGAGGCTTTCCCGATTTTGGTATTGGGACTACCTTTCGCCAGTTTCCATCCATCAGGAAAGTACTGCGTTTTAAGGCACGCCTTTATTGTAGAGCACTTTATTATTTTAAGCTGAGAGGTGCAACTCTCAGTTGGGTTTACCTGTTTTGTGTTATTTGGTATGTCCAAACAGTAAAACAACTTAGTACACTTAAAATTTATTAACTTTATTTTTTATTTATTATTAACTTATAATAGATAATGGCTTTGTATTTAAACTTATTATTGACTTATAATAGATAATAGCTTTATAACACTTGAGTTTATTTAGATTTATTTAAATTTAAGAAGTTTTAGATCAGGGATATGATTTAAGATTTAGTAATCAAAAAGAAAACGAACGTGCAAGTGACTCCTTAAAACAGGTTATATGAATGCCTGAAACTGAGTGCCGGGCCATTGCCCAATGACCAATATAAATAGCCTCGATTGAATCATTCAATTCGAGGTTCGATGAACGAAAAAGCGAAAAGAGAAATAGTAAAAAGAATTGGGAAATCCGGAAAGGGATTCCCGTACAAGTCAAGTGGCTCATGTTACTTTGTCGCGCATACGATCGATACATAAAGCGATCGTTCGTATGGAAAGTGAAATGCGACATCAGCACAACGAGTTAATTGACTTGTGCACTTAGTTGTGCAAGGGAGAAATGACGAAATAAACATTGTTTATTTGGGTCGGAAGTGTTGGGCATTGACGCTGGAAGTGGCAAGCTGAAATAGCAATTTGGGAGGATGTTTATTTGGGACAATCAATATATTATTACAAAGTTGCAACATTGATCGTAGGGTTAAACATCTTGCATACAAAGAAGAAATGGTAAAGAGGTTGTAAAGTGCTTGGTATGCATCAAGTGGTGCACTTTACAACATTATGATAAATGTCAAAACTTTGATTCTCTCTTAGGTAATTTTTTTATATATATATTTTTGATATTATCCAATCCACCTATTTTTTTAATCTGTAAGGTATCTACAAGGTATTTTATGTCTGTTTCCGATACAAATTCTTCCAAAGGGGTGTCAGGGTTACTTGCACTAAAGCACTGTATAGTATTTTGGACAAGTGTTTCTGTGCTTGCATCTCCTAAATGCTGCGATACTACATGCTTTTCTGAGAAATTTCAGGCAAGTAACTCCGCTTTCTCGGTGTCTGTATAGAAGGTAGTCAAACCATTTTTGGGACAGGGTATTTGTCTGTTTTTATTTTTAAAAATTTTAACTTTGTTCCAGAAGGGCTTTGCAGATTTATCTAGTGAACTTAATTTATTGTTCCATTCTGCGTTTCGGAAATCCTGAATACTTTTATTTAATAATTTATTAGTTTTTGAAATATGAATTCGGAAAATATGTTGTCGGTATCTCTGCCGGTTTCTTCTGTGCATATTCCTTATTCTGATAAGTTCTAGGATGTGAGTTGGTAATCTTACACATTTAGATTTTATCGGAACTTTGGGAATACAACTATGAGCTGAATTTATAACATGTTCAGAAAATGTATGAATTAGGTCGTCAACATCGTGGTTACTTGAGATATTATCTATTACTGTAGGAATTGTTCTAAGGTTTCTCGCTACTTCGGTTCGATAACTCGACCAGTTTGCATTTTTCAGGTCTTAATAACATTGCACTTTTCCGAAACCCGACCGGAGAATACTACAAAGAACAGGATTGTGGTCAGAGCTAAGCTCAATTACAGAAATGGGCTGGGATATAAGACTTGACACGTTAGATACAAATAAATCGATAACGGAGGGACTACCATGAGAGCTAGCTGGAACATAAGTCGGACTGGGCGGATACATAATGGCCATTGGCAATATAACACAAAGTTCGGACAAGACATTTCCCCAAGAATTGGCTCTAATACAGCCATGTTTCAGTAACTAACGCGATATCCACTTTATTATTAGTTAAACAGTTAAATAATTCAGTATATTTTTTACGAATGCCTCTGGCATTCCATGTAACAATTTTTATTTTGTTATTATTAAAATTACTTAGCATTATTGTACAAAAACTTAGTCGCTAATTGTGCTATAACATAGAATTGATCTTCTCTATTTTTACATGTAAATACTTAGCTTGGTGACCATCTCCATTACAAGCGAATCCATTTCGTCTATGGAGAATAATTCTCCACTGTTGTTGATTTCAGCGGCTTTGATGGTGTTTGTGCATGTTGTTGCAGCAGCTGAAGCATATTCTCTCTCCCAAGTTTTCGTTGTAGAGTTGTTGATAGTTCTCGCTTCTCTATCTAATTGCTTCGTTCCGGCGCGTGATGGTAGCGCAGGGAAATCGTTCATAGACAGCAACGAAATACCGTTGTTGTTGTTGTTATTTGTATTGTTATTAAAGCTCGGCATCGGCGTTGACCAAAGGGCGATTGATTTTATTTGCTGTTTTTTGTCTCAGTTCAATATATTTATTTCGACCGACGCATGCGCTGTCTGTAGACTTGTGATTTCGCTTGCAATTTGCGCACTTGTGCATATCAGAGTTATTACAGTCAACAGTTTTGTGATGACCTGCGCAGATTGAACAGTATGTTTTTATATTGCAATTTCTTTCTCCGTGGCCAAACATTTGACAGTTACGACACTGGGTCACTCTGTTGGTTTGTTTACGCTTATAGCGCCATTTAATTTGAGTGTGAAAGATGGAGCGAATATCTTTTTTTAACTCATTAAGTTTTTTAGAGCCACTTTCAAGTGAAACTATGTAAAAAGTATCGGTGTAATATTGAAATTTTTTTGTAACCATTTTCACTTCCAAACATTTAAGCCCAAGTCTTAGCAGTTCACCTTTTAGTTTATTTACTTTGTATGTACCTAGGCCAAACAGAACTACTAAAAGCTTTTTCGCTTTTACTGTCATGGGTGAAAAATTGGCAATTTTCTAATTTTAATTTATTGAGCACAGAATTATATGAATCAATACTTTCGCAATCAATTTTAATTCCAATAGACATTCGTTTAATAGAATAATCAGGCCTTTTAGATTTTTCATCAGTTCATGCACATAATCATCAGGTTTTTGCAAAAGTTTGATTGGGGGAACGTTTACTTTAGTAATTTTGTTTGGCAACACATGGTCGTCCATATCATCACTTTCATGATCACTGTCTGGCAGACACTGTAAGGGGCTCCAATAATTGGAGTCCTTTTTAGTTAGGACCATTTTGGGTAGGGACTTAAGTTTTTTATCCGGGGCAGTACGTTGTCCTCGGTATTTGGTGATCTCGCGCGAGTAAAGTATACCACGCCGAGCGAGATAAAAAAAAAAGGAACAATTTACTTTTTTTATTATTTCTCGCTTTATTGACCTTACGTAGCTTATTGTAACTAAACAAAATGACTTAATCTACGTTAGAGACAACCCGCCGTCCTATGCGTCGCTGCAGTTGTCAAAAACGGAATACGTATTACTGGTCTCTGGCTTCCGCATTGGCTTTCCCTTTTATATTGGTTTTCTGATGACGCTGCGTAGTTGACTTGACCTATATTCTTCTGGTGTTGTTGCTCTGTTTGGTTTTAGGGGAACGACCGTTGTGTTTGGGTATGTTACTCCTCCTCGGTTTAGATAAGAATTCTCCTGAATTCTATTGTTTATATTTGTGGATATTTTGTAGTATTTATGACAAAAGTATGTTAACAATATTGATATACTTATTATTATAATTACTATGCTTACGTTAATGCTACAGGAAATTACTTTATGTAATTGTAGTTCTTTTCTTTTATATTTTCAAAATTATTTGAAACATTCTCATCAAACGTTATAGCTTTTACAAATGTAGAATTCCAACTATTCTCGGGGTAGAAGCATTTTTCTTGTATGATCTTTTGCTGATTATAAAATGTTTCTCTTAACAAATGTATTTGACAGTTAAAGAAATTAATGAGATGATTTTGGTTTAAAATTATTTTTCTGCTGTCACAATTCTGTATAATTTCTTCTTCATATGCGTTTTTAATTATATTTGATATATGTATTCATTCTCGCTATCTATTTAATAAGATATTCTTTATTTGGTACTGGATTAATAAGTGTTTGTTCTGCCGTAATATAATTTTTTGGAATTTTTATGGCAATTACAATAAATTTATTTTTATATTCTAAGACGCCCATTTTTATTAATTTAAGTTTATAAAAGTCAATTTCCTATTCATTTATTTCTTTTGATGTAAGAATACTGGGGTGTATTATATTATGTTTCGCTGATACTATATTGTCTTGTATTTGGTTTACTTTATTCTCTATAAATCTTAATTTTGTTATTTGATCTAAGTACATTTGTTGTTTCCTTATGTCTGTAATAGTACGCTCTGTTTTATTGAAATTATTTAATATAGCTTTTCTATCATTTTTTACGATTGTTTTAAGTGTTTCTATTGATTCGTTAAAGTGATAGTTTATTTTTATCTGTTCATTTATTGTTTGTATTGCATTGTGACTATTTTTTTCTGCAATATCTAAATTAGTCAAAATATCTTGCCTATCATTACTATCCATGGTTCCAAATAGCCAATTCTGTACATTTCCTACTAGATTTATTAATCCTCGTCTTTGTCTCCTATTTGGATTAGGCATTATTGATCTAATTTTTGCTATTAAGGTTTCTATCTCGTTATTAGCTAAATTTTCATTTTCAATTTGTAAGTGTTTTATACTAGCTTGTATAAATGAAATGGTGTTTAGTATTTCTTCTGGATTAAATAAGTGTAAAATAGTGTCTGTTTGATTAGTAATTTGCACCTCTTTTACCCTTATTTTCAAATAACCTGTTTGTTCGTTAATTGGTGTTGTGTGTAGTGTTCCGTGTATTGTTGGTATCCATAGTAATGTTATAAGAAGTGTTACCTGTAAATTTATAAGGTCTTTTAGTGTTCGTTGGATGTACCCTTCTGAGATTTTTAATTTTATTTCTAGTTTCTTCCTTATGCCTAAGATGTTTGTAATTCTTAATTGCTCCTTCTTGTATATTTTCTGTGTAATCCTCACGCTTTTCGTTTTGTTTGCTAATTTTGTGTTCTTTTGTCTCTTGGACTCTATTGTATAAGACTTCTTTGTCCATTTCTTCTTTAGCTTTTCTAGGGGTAGTTCCAATGGTTGAATGATAACGGTTATTATAGTTGCGTAGGACTAGCTGTACTTTCATTTCAGTTGACAGCTCCTGTCCTTCGATACCTGTTATTTTTTCTAAAATTGTGCAATGCAATCGTTCCACATCTAAATTACATGTATGGCTGTTGGGTTTTGTCCAATGTACTTCGACTTCGTTCTCGTCCAGAAAATGTATAATGTGTTCCGATTTAAATTCGTTATCTGTAATTAATTTTTCTGGTTTTCCAAACTTGGAAAAATGTTCTATTAATATTGCCTTTTTGCTTCTGTCCATAATTGTATAACCTACCGCGAATTTGGTTAGTTTATCTATGATGGTTACGAACTATTTTTTTTTCAATGTGAAATATGTCTAAATGCACGATTTGATTTTTGTTTGTTGGGGTTTCTGTTATGTGGAATTTTACACCATGGAGATGGGATCAACACAAGTCGGGCGGCAGGTGGGCCCGTACCGGGAAAAGCTGAGGATGATTCAATTGAACCGTCATCACAGCAAAGCAGCATCAGTAATGATAACTAAATGTTTTGATGGGGATTCATTTGATATAGCCCTGATACAGGAGCCTTGGATCTTTAGAGGAAAGATTAGAGGAATCCCAAATAACATGGCTGAGTTGCATTATGCGCAAACTAGCGGAAGAATAAGGTCCTGTATCTTGGTGAGGCACGGAGTTCCAGCATATAAACTGCCGGATCTGTGTGCCCCAGACCTTGCAACAGTACGAGTAGGATCAAGTGCGAGAAGTTTTGTCATAGCATCTGCATACCTGCCGTATGATTCTCCAGAACCTCCTCCGACAAGGGAGTAAGAGTCTTTGGTGAATGCATGCAGGAACAGGAACGAGGAACTAATAATTGGTTGTGATGCCAATGCACATAATACAGCTAGAAGGATCTAGCTATCTTAAACAGGGGAACAGAGCCGACCTTCGTCGATGTGAGGCAAATGGAAGTGATCGATGTTACCATGTACAGTAGCCAGATAATTGAAAGAGTATCACATTGGAGGGTAATGGATCAGGCTACATTGTCGGATCACAGAGCCATTTCATTTGATGTTCGCTATGGATCTAAAAGGAAAAAGGATCGGAAATACATCCGAATTCCAAAGAACACAGATAGGATAAAATACCTGGAAGTCTTGGAGGAAAAACTGATTGTAAGGACATGCGGAATACCGAAAAACACTTGGCATGTAGAATCACAACTGAAGCATCTGCAATCAGCTGTTGAGGATACGTTCCGTACACCTACTTTAGTGAAAAAACAAGATCCTGCGCCTTGGTGGTGCCGGGAACTTGAAAAGCTAAAAAAGGCTGTGAGGAAGGCCGTCAATCACGCCATGAGGAGAGGAGAACCCGAAGCATGGGATGAATATAAGGCGAAAAAGAAAGAGCTAAATTTCACTCTGCGACGACGTAAAACGGAGTCGTGGAGGGACTTTTCCTCAACTATGAGGAATACATCTGAAGCCAGTAGACTACAAAAGATTGTCTCGAGAGATCCAGTTTCCAAGATCGGACTCAATCGTAATAGAGCGGGGGAGATGGTAGAAACTCTGGATCACACAAATGAGGTGCTAATGGAGGTACACTTTCCAGGAAGCTATATGTCAGATCAGCCCTGGGCTCCAAGAAAACAAGGAGCGAACAGAATGGATAGGACGGAAGCAGAACGGATCGGGACACCACAAGCTGTCAAGGGTGCGATAGAAACATTCTCACCCTTCAAAACTGCGGGGCCGGATGGTATATTTCCAGGTCTAATGCAATGGGGTATAGACGTAATTGCACCAAACCTCAGGAATATATACGTTGCATGCCTAGCAATGGGCTATATCCCGATTACATGGAGGGAAGCAAATGTGGTCTTCCTTCCAAAACCGGGAAAAAAGGACTACACCGAGGCAATGTCATTCAGACCAGTCAGCCTAACATCCTTCCTGTTAAAAAAAAATGGAAAGGGTGATGGTGGAATATATGGAGAGTACTGCGCTTAGGACGTATCCTTTAAATAGTAGACAGCATGCATACAGGGTAGGCATGTCTACAGAAACAGCGCTACATCAAGTAGTACGCGTTGCGGAGGAAGAGCTAAATACCGGGGGCATTGCGATGACCACTATAATGGACATTGAAGGTGCCTTCGATAAGATATGCTTTGAAAGTCTGAAACAAGCCTTGGAAAAACGTAGGGTTAACCCACTGGTGGTAAGATGGGTGGACAATATGTTGAATACAAGAGCGATTAATATTCAGACGGGAACCTCAAAACTCAGAGGAAGCGTTAGCAGAGGTTGCTGTGGACTCTCTTCTCGACAGACTTGAGGCGACGGGTATTCACACAGTGATATGCCGACGACATAGCAATAATGGTCAGAGACAAATTCATGGACATCACCACAGATATCATGAGGAACGCACTCAGAGTGGTTGAGCGGTGGTGTCTGGAACAAGGGCTCTCCATTAATGCGGGGAAAACAGATCTAATAGTCTTCACTAGGACGAGGAAATATCTGGAATTTCGGTTAGGAAGGTTAAGTATCTGGGAGTCTATCTAGATACTGGACTTAATTGGAACTACAATGTTGAGGAGAAGGTCCGGAAGGCATAAAGGGTATTACATCAATGCAAACGTGTATGTGGACAGAGGTGGGGACTCTCGCCTGGGTCAGCATACTGGATGTATACGATGATAACTAGACCCATTATCACGTACGCCTCCGTTATATGGTTGGCGAAAGCCTCTCAGAAAACCGTCAGGAATTACAGGTGCAATACGTACAACCCCATCATGCGCATTGGAGGTCATGCCGATATGCCGACGACATAGCAATAATGGTCAGAGGCAAATTCATGGACATCACCGCAGATATCATGAGGAACGCACTCAGAGTGGTTGAGCGGTGGTGTCTGGAACAAGGGCTCTCCATTAATGCGGGGAAAACAGATCTAATAGTCTTCACTAGGAAGAGGAAATATCTGGAATTTCGGTTAGGAAGGTTAAGTATCTGGGAGTCTATCTAGATACTGGACTTAATTAGAACTACAATGTTGAGGAGAAGGTCCGGAAGGCATAAAGGGTATTACATCAATGCAAACGTGTATGTGGACAGAGGTGGGGACTCTCGCCTGGGTCAGCATACTGGATGTATACGATGATAACTAGACCCATTATCACGTACGCCTCCGTTATATGGTTGGCGAAAGCCTCTCAGAAAACCGTCAGGAATTACAGGTGCAATACGTACAACCCCATCATGCGCATTGGAGGTCATCATGGGGATATTACCGCTGGACTTATTTATTAAGAAAACAGCGGCCCAAACGGCACTACGTTTGCATCGAGATGCGAAATGGCACAATTGTGGTACGATCTATGGACATAGGAAGATCCTGGAACTAGTCAAAAACGAGATTAGGGAGCTGAACATGCCTATGGATCGAATAACAAGGGTGCGTATTATGGAAAGAAATCACAAAACTCGTATTGAGGACGGATTACTTCCAGAAAAAAAAAATGGTGAAATAGTGATTTTCACGGATGGATCCATGATGGATGGCGGAGCGGGGGCCGGTATCTATTCAGAAGAGCTGGAACTTGCCCGTCACATTAGCTTCGGGAAATACACTTCAGTATACCAGGCTGAGATGATTGCTTTGCTTCATGCGTTGGACTACTTGCTTGAGTGTCAGGTGGAAGGAAGAAATATCCTTATATGACTGGACAATCAGGCGGTGATCAGATGCATGGAACAAACAAACATCACAACATCATTGGTACTGGAATGTGTACTTAAGCTCAATAAGTGTTCATCTAAAAATGAAGTAACACTGACTTGGGTACGGGGACACATAGGGATCGAAGGCAATGAAAAGGCGGACTCCCTTGCAAAACAGGGGTCAACTGAAAAGTTGCTGGGTCCAGAACCATTCTCTTCAATTGGCAGAGTAATGGTAGAACAGCTGATTCAAACAAATGGATCACGGCAGAATACCTGAGAAGGTGGTCAACCGTGGAATAATGTAGACAAGCTAAAATGGCAATAAAGTGGCCGAACTGCTCCACTCAAAGAAGGGTTCTAAGTATGAGTCGAGGAACATTGAAATGGGTGGTGGCTTTGTCTACAGGACATCGTAATTTCGGGTATCACTTAAGGAAAATGGGCCTTGTAGAGGATGATACCTGTAGACTATGCCTGGAGGAATCTGAGACAGCGGCACATATACTGTGTCAATGTCCAGCGTTGGCTGGCAGAAGAATGAGGATCTTGGGACATCATTGGGTCGAGACCCGGTCGATGAAACAGATCTTCCATAAATAGATGGTAGCGCTAACACTAGGAATTAAGCCCAGAAAAGAACTGTGGATAAATCCAGAGAGTCTCTCTGAGTAAGATTTACAGTTGTAGAGAGACGAAAAGAGACCCGACAATGGTGGTCTGATTCGAATATCTCTCGAAATCTATATATATATATATGTGGAATTTTGGTTTGATTGGGTTCCTGTCGTATTTAATTTCCTGACACTTTTTGCAATTGTTTATAAATAGTTGTATCTGTTCATAAAGTTTTGGGAAATATATTTTGTTTTTAAGTGTGTAGTATGTCTCATTTATTCCACTGTGCATTGATTCTTTAGTATGGTACATTGAAATTTGTCGATGTGCCTCCTCCTCGGTTTTGATTTTGGCCACTCTCTGTGAACATCTTATGAATTTAATGCGTTCGTCTTGTGAAAATAATTGAATTATGATTTGCTGAACTTTGTTATAGTCATGGTCTGCTACTTCTGAATATATTCCTATTATTCCCTTTTTATAAACCTAATTAGTACATCTTTTATTTTATCTATTTCTTCAAGTGGATTCAAAGATATAATTCTACGTCTATGTAGTGCCCTGTTTGATTCTACATCATTATCTTCTTTAATATTGGGTGTGTTTTCCATTCTACTAAGAAAATCTGCAACTTTATATTCTTTTCCTTTCAAGTATTCTATTTCAAAGTTGTATTCTTGGAGTTTGAGAATCTATCTTTGATTTCTTTGTGAAAATTCTTTTCCTTTATTTAATTGGTACATGATCTGTAATTATTTTAAACTTGTTTCCATAAAGATATGGGCGGAAATAATTAACTGCATAAACAATGGCTAAAAATTCTTTGTCAGTGACACTATAATTTTGCTCGTGATTATTTAAGGTTCTAGATACAAAACAAACTGGGTGTCCGCTTTGTGATAATACGGCACCTATGGCGTGATTGCTTGCGTCTGTTGTTAGTTCGAATTGTTTATCATACTCTGGGTACTTCAATATTGGATGCGCTGTAATTAATGCTTTAAGGTTTTCAAAGGCTGATATGTATTGTGGGTCGTGTACATTAATTTTTGTCATCTTTTTTTAGATATTTAATCATAGGATATGCTGCCTTTGAGTAATCCCGTATGAATTTTCGATAGTATCCTGTCATACCTAAAAATCCTTTAAGCTGTCTTTCGGTTTTTGGTAGACTTAAGTTTTCTATATCTTTAATTTTATCTGGATTGGGCTTTATACCATCGTTGGTTTGTATGTGTCCTAAAAACTATATTTCTTTTCATACAGCTACACTTATCTGCTTGTATTTTTAGATTGTGCTCTTGTATTTTTCTAAACACTTTTTCTAAAGATTCTATGTGTTCTTCCAGGTTTCTGGAAAATATTAATAAGTCGCCTAAGTAGACCACACATATTTTGTTAATATATTCACGAAATATATTGCTCATTAGTCTCTGGAATGTCGCCGGCGCATTCTTTAATCCGAACGGCATCCTTACGTACTCATATAATCCCGCTGGTGTTACAAAGATTTTTTCGATATCTTTTGCTGCTACCAGGATTTGGTGATATCCTTTTGCTAAATCCAGAGTACTAAAGTACTGAGATTTGCCTAATTTGTTTAAAATGCTGTCAATATTCGGAAGCGGGTATTTGTCGTCAATAGTCACTTGATTTAATTTTCTGTAGTCTACTACAATTCTATATTTTTGTTCTCCTGAGTTATCTTTTTTTCGGGATAACTATTATTGGTGAGCTGTATCGACTATTGCTTTTTCTGATAATCCCTTGTTTTTCCATCTCTTCCATTTGTTTACGTACTTCAGCTTCATGTTTAGGAGGATATCTATATAATTTCGAATTAATTTGTTGATCTGTGGTGGTATTTATTTCATGCACCACTGCATTAGTGCTTGTTAATTCATCTCATTCCTTGAATATTAGTTTTTTTATATTTGCTTAAAAGCTTTCTAATAGATTGGTTTTCTAATTCGTTGAGCTGATTTGTTTGAATGTTGCATGCTTCGCTTACATCTAGCACGTTTACTTCGTTCAGTGATTTGGTTAGGAACGAAAGACGCATACCATTCTTTAAAATAATTTCCTCATTTTGTAAATCTATAATTTTTGTATTTTTTTCAATCCAATCCATTCCGATAAGAAAATCGTAAGGTTTGTTTATCGCAACTTTGGTCCATCTCATTCTTGCGTTGCGAGGCTGACCAAATTGGCTATGGCATTTTGTTTTAACTTGTTCGGTTTTTTTTTGAACAATACCTTGAATGGTATTTATTTGTATCGGGGTTTCTTCAATTATTTCGTAAAGATTTGAAGATACTCGTCTTGGATTTAAGAGACTGTTTGTTCTAAAGTTAGTTTTATGCATATTTTACTGTTGTCCGAGGCTAGTTTATAAAAAAACTCGTGACTTTCTGTTTGGTTAACGTCTTGTTTCTCACCCAGGGCATCTACGTCCATAGGTTCTGCTCTATTCTGACCTGATCTATATTGTCCAGAATTTCTAAAGTTGTTATTTTGCCTATTCGGGTTATTTGGTTGATTGTGAACTTGGTTATAATTTTGTCTAACTTGACCTGATTCATATCGTCTTGAATTGGTTTAGGTTATTAGTAGTGTGCCTATTATTATTAGGACAATATTGATGAGTGTTTTTGTTAGGGTTTGTATATGTTTTTTTTCAAATTGAAGAATAAGCTTATCTTGACCTACATATTTGTATAAGGTTGTTCTTATACTTGATAGCGAGTATTTATCGTGTATATGAGCTGCTAAAGAACCTGCAGTAGTTTTTTTAATTCTTAAGATTAATGAGCTATTAAGGCAAGAAGCTATATCTAAACCATTTTCATTAAACGCTGCACATTCAGTAATATAGTTTACGATTTCTTGGATTTTATCAAGTAATTGACTTATTGTAAATACCTTGAGGTTGTTTATCTCCCTGTTGATTGTGTTTGGATCCTTAGTCGGTCTGTAGTGTATTTTTAACTTCTGCCTACATTCGTCCCATGTTGTTGGTGTTTGTATGGCTAGGTAGTTTTTCGCCGCTCCAGTTATTTGTTCATTGTAAATGATGTTGAAACTAAGTTCTGGGTTATTGCCGTACTCCATCATAATTTGATACACTGTGACAATGAAAGAAGGTAAGGTTCCTGGATCACCGTTAAATGGCTGCATGAACTTGATTTGTTTTTCTATCACTGTCCTCCAGTTTTGTGGTTGACTTTGCCGTGCCATTTATTCTGTTAGTGTTATGAGACACTGTTCCACCGATGCTTGCTGTTGAGCCATGATGATTTCTATCACTGTTCTTTGGTTTGTTTGTACGTGCACTTGCTAAATTTTTCTTTACGAACACTTCGTTTTACTACCTTATGAACACTGTGAGTTTTTGTGAATTTTTTATTTTCACTTTATAGTTTTCACTTGCACTGTGATTGTGATTTAATTAATTATTCACGTATGATTCACTTATTGTGCTACTGTTTCTTTGAGTTTTTTTGAACTGTCACTTTTGTTTAGTTCTTAAACCAAAAATATTTTACTTCGTGTTTCACTTTCCTCTTTTTCGACCGAATAGAGGAATACCGACTGCGCCAGTAAAGTATACCACGCCGAGCGAGATAAAAAAAAACAATTTACTTTTTTTATTATTTCTCGCTTTATTGACTTGGTCACTGTGGACCTTACGTAATTATTATTGTAACTAAACAAAATAACTTAATCTACGTTAGAGACAACCCGCCGTCCTATGCGTAGCTGCAGTTGTCAATAACGGAATACGTATTACTGGTCTCTGGCTTCCGCATTGGCTTTCCCTTTTATATTGGTTTTCTGATGACGCTGCGTAATTGACTTGACCTATATTCTTAGTGTTGTCATCGATTGCTCTGTTTGGTTTTGGGGGAACGACCGTTGTGTTTGGGTATGTTACTCGCGCTTAAAAATTTTGATTGTTATTTTTTTTATAAATATATTTAATAAGATAGCTGTACTAGTACGGTTCACAGATCGGTGCGCGTTGCATTAAAGCTCCGGGCTGACTGATTTACATAAAAGCAACCAAAATTAACAATCATTTAGAAATACCTGAAGGAATTTACAATTCAAAAGATTGGTATTGCGACCTTGAAGTAAACAAGACCTCAAATGCATAGCAATCCTTTTTTATAGAACAACCCATTTCAATAGAAAATGTTCAAAATAATTTCATAGAATTCAATCATATAAATATCTGTCCATATGACGAGGCAAATAAAAGTATACCATCCGGAGTGGATATTACATAACAAAATTAATTCGAACTGAACATCTTAACCCCGAAGAACAGAAATCTATTTTTATGTAGGAAATATGATGACATTTTCTTCATTGAAGGTGAGAAACTTTCCTTTTCAAATACAAGCAAACACCGTATTCAAACTACAAACGATATTCCGATTTATACAAAATCATATCGTTACCCCGAAATACATAAACAAGAAATAAGTTCACAAATTTGAAAACTCCTAGAACATGGAATAATAAGACCTAGCTTTTCTCCATGGAGCAGACCGATCTGGATTGTTCCAAAGAAACATGACGCATCCGGCACACAAAAGTGGCGACTTGTAGTAGACTACCGGAAACTGAACGACAAAACAATTGGGGATCGCTACCCATTACCAAATATACCAGAAGTATTAGATAAATTGGGAAAATGGATGTATTTCTCCACACTGTACTTGGCGTTCGGATTGCATCAGATAGGAGTAGACCCAAAAGATGTAGAAAAAACGGCCTTTACGGTCGACCATGGACATTCGGGCTCAAAAATGCTCCATCGACATTCCAAAGACTAATGGATAATAAGTGTACATGGATGATATCATAGTATTTTCGACCTCATTACAAGAGCACACCGAAAATTTAGAAAAAGTTTTTTCCAAACTGCGATTAGCCATTCTAAAAATTCAGTTGGATAAATCGGAATTTTTACCCAAGGAAGTAGAATTCCTCGGCCATCTAGTGACATCTTAAGGGGTTAAGCCTAACCCGAATAAAATAGAGAACAATTCTCGACCAATACCAAAACCACTGTCTCAAACTCCTAAGTCTACCGTTTCAAAGGTGAAAATAAACCCACTCAAGAATGAAGAAGATAAACTTCCAAACCAAAAACAAAAAAATACCACTAAACGCCCACTCCCTATATCAATAAATCGGGGCAAAATCTCCCAAAGTACTAGGTTAAATTTACAAAATCAAAGTCAGCATTCAAACGAAATACAAGAAGAAATTGAGAAAACTAATTCAATTTTAAACCAAAACCATCGTCAAAATAGAAGTCCTGAACACATAAACAATTTACAAGTATTCTTAAATAAATCTTCAAGCAAGAATAATTGTTCTTATGATTCACCAAATCCTAAAAATCAAAATTAACATTTTGCCAGTTCATCCAAACGCACAGCTTATATCAGGTGTGTAGACCAGCGTTTCCCAAATGGTGTTCCGCGGAACCCTGGGGTTCCGTGGAAGGGTAAGAGGGGTTCCATAGAAAAAACATAATCGTGCCGTCGCGGCGCACCGAAATTCATCATCAAACAAATTCATACATCTAGTCATCCGCGAAAAAAATATTTTGAATTTTTTGTGTCGGTGTCACAATGTGTTGTGGATTGGGAAGAAGCCATGTGGGTACACAAATTAATAAAAATCTACAAGACCATAAACTGTATGTCAGATGTCTTAGCGTTACAAAATGATTTAAACCGTTTAAATAATTGGTGTGTTCTTAATGGCCTTTATTTTAATATTAAGAAATGTTCGGTTCTTACTTTTAGTAGAAAAAAGTTCCCTATATTTTTTAATTATAAAATACAAAACGAAACACTGAGTAGAGTTTCAGACCAAAAAGACTTGGGGGTCATTTTTGACACTCAACTAAACTTTTCTTTGCATATTGACTACATAGTTGGCAGAGCTAATCAAATGCTAGGTTTCATTTTTCGAAACTCTAAAGATTTTAATGATCCATATACACTTAAAACTCTCTATAATACTTTGATTCGTTCGATATTGGAATACTGCTGTGTTGTTTGGAATCCTTTTTACAGCAATGCTGAATCTCGCATAGAGAAAATTCAAAGAAGGTTTACTAGGTATGCTCTAAGAAAGTTCGACTGGAATAATAATCTTCCAACCTACGACGATAGATGTTCCTTATTAAATTTGAAACCTCTTTCTAAAAGAAGGATTTATTATTCCGCAATGCTTGCCAATGACGTCTTAACTGGCCACATCGATTGTTCGTTTTTGCTGTCATTATTTAATATATATGCTCCTTCTCGTGTTCTTCGACCTAGGGAAAATTTTTTCTTTATGCCACCTAGACACAGAACTAATTATGGTCTGAATGATCCTATCACTATGGCTTGCGTAAATTACAATAAATACAATAACCTAATAGATTTTAATATGAGTAGAGATCATTGTAAATTTGTAGTTTTAAGTAAATTATAATTTGTAACATTTGTAAATTATTGCAAAGTAATCTAAAATAAGTTGTACTTATAAGATGAAATAAATAAATAAATAAATTATAAATTATTAAACTTATGTATGTACATTATGTAGGTAGATGCTGTTTTAGCTATTCAAATTCAAACAAAACTGCATGTCAATTGGTTACAACGGATATGTAACGGGAGTTTTTCTTATTTGTTTTGGTTTGAATTCTTCTCTTCTTACTATTGACCTTATGCCAGTTTGTTGCAAAAATTCGGTGCAGAACGAAGTTATACAGCGCGAATTGTCAATAATTGTATTAAAGTATTTTGTGTTTTAGAGCGTATTGAAAGAAGTGGTTTGTGTGATTTTTTGTATTTTCCTTTGTTTTAAGTTTTGAAGTGTGGTGACACTGTATCACTACAGGGATTGATGCCACACTTTTTTGTGAAGATACCGGCTTGTAATAATTTGTCCTGCTTTTTGTTTTAGTTTGCGATAATGGACAATTGGCTCAAAACGGGAAGCCTCACAAGTGGCAAAAGTCTTGTATCGTGTTCACCAGTAAAGTGTACTGGAAATAGTTCAGAAGAACCTGTTGCTTGTTTTTCAGTAAGAAAGTTGTATTTATTATTATTCAAGTTAATCTACCTACATAAATACAGTCCGGCCAATAACTAGTTGGCTTACTCACCTTACACGCGTTAATTTTTTAGTTCAATTTATTATTATCGAGTATTACGGTACGGTTAATACAGAAGGCTCTTGTCGTCAGCAAAACCTACAAAAACCACCAGCCAACAAAAGGGGTGAACCTCAGGAGAGAACTGTCTTCAAAAAGAGGAAGTATGAAGAATCCTACTTGTCCTTTGGATTTATTCCTGTAGAAAATGCTGAACATCCTGATGGACAATGCGTTATTTGCAACAAAATTCTGTTAAACAGCTCTTTGGTACCTGCAAAGCTTAAACGACACCTTGAAACCAACCACCCGCAACTGAAGGATAAAAACTTAAGTTTTTTTGAAAGACACAAAGATGTACATAACCTCCTACGGCTCCTATACACAGATATGCAAAAACAGATAATGAAAAAGCAAATGAGGCATCATTCCTAATAAGTTACAGAATTGCGCGTGCTGGTAAACCACACACGATTGCAGAAAATTTAATAAAAACATGCATGACGGAAATCGTCAGCTGCGTACTTGGAGAAGACGCAGCGAAGAAAGTTGCAGCAGTCCAGTGTTCCAATAATATTATATCTGATCGAGTCCATAAGATATCAGACCATATTGAAGATGAAATAATTTGTAGATTGAAAGACAGTGATATGTTTGCAATACAACTTGACGAAAGTACAGATGTCGCCGGTTTATCAATACTGCTTGTTTTCGTGAGATACCCCTTCGGAGGGTCTATTGAAGAAGATTTATTTCTCTGTGAACCTTTGGACACCAACACGACTGGGGAAGAAATTTTTAAAGTCATTGATAATTATATGAGTAAACACCATATTCAATGGACCAAATGTATTGACGTATGCAGCGATGGAGCAGCAGCTATGACCGGCAAAATAAAAGGAACTGTGGCAAGAATAAAGAATGTTTCACCGAAATGTAGTAGCAGTCACTGCGTTTTACATCGTCATGCCCTTGTCTCAAAGAAAATTTCACCTGATTTAAAAAAAGTTCTCGATCAAGCTGTACAAATACTTAATTACGTCAAATCTCGTCCGCTCCAGTCAAGGCTTTTTAAGAAAGTGTGTGAAGATGTAGGAAGTCAGCATCAATTTCTTCTTCTTCACACGGAAGTGAGATGGCTTTCGAGGGGAAAAGTTTTATCCAGAGTATTTGAATTACGCAACGAGCTCAAAATATTCTTCGTCGAACAGCCCATTTCTGCATCCGTAAGAACGCTTGTTGAACTCTTGCACGATGAGCAATGGTTGGTGAAATTGGCCTATTTGGCCGATTTATTCGATAAACTAAATGTAATTTGCCAGTCCTTACAGGGAAGAACCACAACCAAATTTACAGTTAACAACAAAATAACTTCGCTTAAAACCAAACTTGGTTTCTGGATAGAATGTGTTAACCAAAAAAATTACGAAAGTTTTACTCTTTTAAACGGATTTTTGGAAGAAAATATGTTGCAGGTTACTTCAGATGATGAAAGAAGCATACACCAAAATTTGATTACCCTTAAACAATCGTTGGAAGAGTATTTTCCCGAGAAAAAGGACGACATCGACTGGGTACAGAATCCATTTGGAAATTATAGCCAACCATCAATGCTAACTGTGCCAGAGTATGAAAATTTGATCGACATCAACAGTTAATCCCTTCTAAATCAAAATTTTGAATCAGAAGATTCTAATTTAAATACATTTTGGGTTGGACTGACAGATGAATACCCTGCAGTGGCAGACAAAGCTCTTATGGTTCTCCTTCCATTTGTAACAACTTACCGATGCGAGGCTGGGTTTTCGGCTTACACTTACACGAAAAACAAATACAGAAACAGACTGGACGCAGCTCCAGACCTTCGCATTCAGTTGTCGGAAATTAAGCCTAATTTTAAGGATATTTTAAGTAAATAAATATGTGAAAAAATTTCATTCCTCACATTAAAACGTTGCAGCGTATTTTTTGTTGTGCAATAAATGTTTTATAAATCTTAAAATAATTATATTTGTATCATTTATTATTTCTTTTCTTGTCAAACATAAAAATATCCAAACCGCACTTCAAGGAACGATGTTTTCTGTTAATATCAATATGGGGGTCCGCCAAAAAAAGTTTGATCATTTAGGGTTCCGTGGCCGAAAAAAATTGGGAACCCCGGGTGTAGACAATAACGAAATTAATACGACTTTTAAGGACACTAGCATCAGAAAGCGCCACGAATCCATCGCAAATTTCAGCGCTGTTACTAGGACTTCAAACTTCAAAAGCCAGACTAAAATGTCGTCTACAGAGTTCAACTCCCAAAACGCACAAATGCTTTTATACACCGGAGCTACTATGAGCCTAATTAAATTGAAAATTCTGAAACCTGACGAATGGGTAAATACAGATAGCGCCACCAAATTAACTGGATTAAGCGACAGGCCTGCAACTACGCTAGGCACTATTAACCTAAGTTTTGAACTCATAAATGGCCAGAAGATAACACACCTATTCCACGTAATTTCAAATAGTTTCCCAATCACACAAGATGGAATAATAGGAGAATATTTTTTCAGACGATTCGACGCTGTGGTAGATTACAGAAATAATGATTTTAAATGCCATTTTAAGGACAGACAATATTCTGTAGATTTTATCAACGAGCGGAAAATTGTAACAATTCCAGGCAGGACCGAAAAATTCATCAAATATGGCCCAGTGGCACATGAAACCGAAAAAAATATACTTCTCAAAAGAAATAGCCCTGAAAGAATACACATCAGCGGCCATTACCTCGGCCATGAACAGTTACGTGTACATATCTATTTTAAACACAAACGAAGATGAAGTCGATATAGAAAATCTAAATCTAACTTACGCACCTCTAAAATTGACCAGGTTATAGAAAACAGGTTAAATAAATTAGAGGCCGAGCTAAATCTAAATCATCTCAACTCAGAGGAAAAGCAGGCAATAAAAGATATCTGTATGGACTTTAATCATTTGTTCTTTCTAGAGGGCGACAAATTATCTTCAACTTCAGGAATAAGACATTCCATTAAGACAACCGAAAACACGATGCACGCGAATATACGACCATACCGCCTAGCGGAAATCCATAAACAGGAAATTAAAAACCAAGTTGATCAAATGCTGCAAGACGAAGTGATCAGACCAAGCAATAGTCCCTGGAATGCACCCCTCCTAGTAGTCCCCAAAAAGGGAAATCAAAAATGGAGAGTCGTAATAGACTACCGAAAATTAATTGATGCTACAATTCCAGATGCATATCCAATCCCCAATATCGACGACATTCTTGGACAACTTGGAGACTCTAAGTATTTTACCACTCTAGACCTAGCAAATGGTTTTCACCAAATCGAGATCACTGAAGAGGATAAACATAAGACGGCATTTAGTACTGCAAATGGTCATTTTGAATTCAATAGAATGCCATTCGGGCTAGAAATGCACCACCTACATTCCAAAGCCTTATGAACGTTGTTCTGTCTGGATTAATGTGTTTAGTTTACCTCGATGACATAGTGATATACGGAAAGAATTTGCGGGATCCCAACGAGAAGCTTATTGAAATTATGAAAGCTCTATACAAATACAACCCAAGGATTTAAAATATGTTTGGAAATAATGTTGAGTCTAGCGAGATTTATTGATTCTATTATTTCTTAATCTGGCTTTTGAAGTTTGAAGTCCTAGTAACAGCGCTGAAATTTGCGATGGATTCGTGGCGCTTTCTGATGCTAGTGTCATTAAGAGTCGTATTAATTTCGTTATTGTCTACACACCTGATATTAGCTGTGCGTTTGGATGAACTGGCAAAATGTTAATTTTGATTTTTAGGATTTGGTGAATCATAAGAACAATTATTCTTACTTGAAGATTTATTTAAGAATTCTTGTAAATTGTTTATGTGTTCAGGACTTCTATTTTGACGATGGTTTTGGTTTAAAATTGAGTTAGTTTTTTCAATTTCTTCTTGTATTTCGTTTGAGTGCTGACTTTGATTTTGTAAATTTAACCTAGTACTTTGGGAGGTTTTGCCCCGATTTATTGATATAGGGAGTGGGCGTTTAGTGGTATTTTTTTGTTTTTGGTTTGGAAGTTTCTCTTCTTCATTCTTGAATGGGTTTATTTCCACCTTTGAAACGGTAAACTTAGGAGTTTGAGACAGTGGTTTTGGTATTTGTCGAGAATTGTTCTCTTGAACAGAATCGCATTTGAAATTAGTAGACTTAGTATTTGGAATCAGTGATTGCGATTACCGATCTTGAGAGTTGTTTTCTTGATATAGTAAACCTTTATGTGTTTGATTTATAAGGTTTGGATACAGAGAGTTATCTTTTTTATTTTGAGACAGTGGATTCAGTGAATTTGATTTTTTATTTTGAGACAGTGGATTCAGTGAATTTGGTTTTTTATTTTGAGACAGTGGATTCAGTGAATTTAATTTTTTATTTTGAGACAGTGGATTCAGTGAATTTGTTTTTTTAATTTTGAGGCAGTGGATTTTTTTGCAATGTTTTTATATACCTGAATTCATGTACCTTACCTGGCTCCGGGTGTTGGACGGGCCAGGTCTTTGGTAGTTTCCCGTACTTTTAGGGGAACATTGAGATGGGTTTCCAACTCTTCCATTGCTGTATTGCCTTTTTCTACACTGGTCTATTGTATGCCCCACATTTTTGCAATATCGACAAGATAGAGACAGAGGGTTTTGTATATTAATTCTCGAATTGGAACTCGTATTAGGGGTTTGAACATTTACTCTGTAGTTATTAAAATTTCTCGTATGAGTGTTCTGTTGAAGACGACACTCGTTTGTGTTATGCGTACTCGTTCGGCAGTTATAACAATATTTGGTCCCTTCTGACCTAGCAGAGACAAGAAGTTTCTCTTCTTCCATCGCTATGTCTATTGCCTCATCCAGATCTTTATATCTAGCACTTTTTACTAACGTCTTTATTTGTGGTATTAAACCGTTACAAAAACTGTTAAGAATCATTGCACTATTTAGGTATCTAATAGCTGTATTTGCAGCTTCATCAGTGGCATTTGCGCTGTCGAGTTCGTCGAAAAGTGCATTAGCTCTTTCCGCAGAGGTACTTATTGGTTCTTTAAAATTTCGTTTAAATTGGAAACTTCGGTATCACTTGTATAGACCGAGTTTTACTAAAATTTTTTTACAAGAGCCTCCTTTTACTCTTTCCAGGCATCGTAATTGTTATATTTAATTAT
Organism: Cheilosia vulpina; assembly: GCA_916610125.1. Taxonomy (NCBI): domain Eukaryota; kingdom Metazoa; phylum Arthropoda; class Insecta; order Diptera; family Syrphidae; genus Cheilosia; species Cheilosia vulpina. The sequence continues at coordinate 51,563,671 of OU744276.1, read as the reverse complement.
AATATCATATGCCCGGCAAGTTAGTTTATATTTCACGATATCAATGAGTTCGGCCTTTTCAAAATCGGAGGTAGTTATATTGTTTTGCAGGTCAACAAGTTGGATGAACCTGTCTAAATCTCTAGCAGAACTATCGAACTCACTAAATGCTACTGCCATTGTGATTTGTTTGGCTGGTTCCGAAAAAAATAGGGAACGATTGAGGGTAGAAGGCTTTTCTTGATTAGAAATACTATATTCGTTTAGAAATAACGGGTTGGATTCGTTTAGATTGGGATGCGGTGGTGGAGAACGTCCCACTGACATTTGTCTAGTGGACTGAGCTACGGGCACTTCACTTTCAGAGGGGCTACGAGTTCGTTTAATTTTTCTGCTTCTCAATGAAATATTTAAGTTGTAGTTAGACATCAATTACGTCATTTAGGTTAATGGTTTAATTTCTAACACGAGAAAAACTGGATTTGGATTTGATTTTATGATTTTGATTTGATTTTATGAGAAAAAGGAACTTAGGAATATATAAATACAAAAAAAAAGTTTTGGCCAAATTAAAATATCTTAAACTAGCTTACGCCGTAGACATGGTGACGATGGAAAGAGTTGTGGGCTGGTGTATAAAGGTTTCTTCCTTTCCTCCTTCTCTCTCTTATTTTTTCAACTTTTTTTTTTGTCGGCACTGTTGGTATTACATCTCTTTTTTTTTATGTGTTCACTTTTTTCACTGTATAGTATATATTTTCGGGAGTTAAGCCAGATGCTTTAACTTAACAATCCCACCGCTACCACCATTTGTAGTATACCGGACGGATTTTTAAATGAAGAAGACAGTTTTCCCTTTGACTGCCCGTGAGCGAGTTTGATTAACGACTGATCCTCATCGCCTTCTTGCCTCCGATCGTCACCAGTTTCCAGGTCAGCTACGCAAAGTGGTTCGTACCCTTGACACAGTGCATTTCATAGGAAATGCAACAAATGTCACCGTATATTTTATGCAACATGAAATGCATGTGTGTCCTACTTGGGTCAGTATTGCTTAGGTTTACAATATGACACCGCTAATTGTTGTGTTGCCTTCATGCTTCATACGTTTGATACGATAGACACTCAATTGTTTTGTGATTCCATGAATCACAATTGGAGTTCTAGGGCACAAGTGGCCACCATCGATTATGTGGAGAGCGAATATCTGGGGCGTGTATGTGATCTCTGTTTTGAGGGCACAACACGATGCAAACCATTTCATTATTTTGAATTAGATTATTTAATGTCCTTGATTCTGTTGGGAATGTATGTATGTATAATTGAGATCAATATTACTCTTGCAATCACATATAGTAACACAAGAATACAACTACACAGTACACATGCCTGCTGGCATTCTTTAATTCTGCGCTTAAAGAATAAACATAAACTTATATTAAATAGAAATACAACACTGATAACATATCACACTGTATCTATGTGCTTAGAAACAAACAACCAATATAAAGATAATTTCCAATAACCCTTTCCATTCATCCAACCCAGAGCATACAAATCATTCAAACAGAACATGTCTTTCTCCATAGAAAAGTTCATTACGATCATCATGTTGACCCCATAAAATCTTTTATTTTTGCTCGATCTATTTATTTACTTATTTCTTTTTTTTATTACGCAGTATTTGTCTCATTCTACCTTCAAGGGAAACCACGGAAAAGCTTCATACTTTTGTAAATCCCAGTAGGCCCGGGCCTAGATATTAAGGGCGGCAAATCGTGCCAAAAAAAAAATCACTGATGATAACAAGATTAGCAAGAAATAACTCAAATGCAAAGTATCTTAATATCGCGAGCGTATAATTATAATCTTCGTAAATCACTATTTTTGCGTATCAAAGTATAAATAATTTCGTACATCGTACATATGGAATAGTTCGTACGTTTAGTTTTATATAAGTGATCTAGGAAGAATAGGTAGGAACCTATCGTTATCGTTATTACGCCCGTGTCAGTCAAGCTCGTGTGGTCCCGCGTGCGGTACGTCGTGCCGCTGTGACTCCGTGTCCCGCCGCTGCCTACCCACCAACACCTTACTCACTTGCCCAGTGAAGACTGCGATTGGCGATAGCTTCAGAGTGTCGAAATTGACATTACCTTGTCACAGAACTGTACGAGGATTTATATATTTTGTTGGCGAAACAAGAGAGAATTTCGATGATTTCGAAAAAAGCGAAAAAACTGTCCTTCGTACAGGAATATGAAAAAGATTTTCGACGCAATCGAAAGCGTAAGCTGCTTCCTGGCGTGACAAATACAGGTAAAGAGATGCAACAAAAAAATGGCCTTGAAAATTTTAGAATAAATACTTTTTTGGTAGTAATTGATACATTGTCAGAAGAACTGAAAAAACGCCGGGATGCTTATAAATTACTCTACAATAAATTTTACTTTATTACCAACCTGATGAATCTAATGTCGTTTTTCATTGGGACCACCAAAAATCTTTTTCAGATCTCAGATTTTATGCGGCTCGTGGAACATGCAATGAAATTGATCTGCTTTTGTAAATGGATTAGTGCGTTATTTGACAGCAATATCAGCTGTTTAAATTGCATTTGTTTTTGGTAAAATCAACCATGGAAATCGGATAGAAAAATGTTTCCTCTTCTTCAAATAGAGTAGTTTTGGTGATTCGTAGTTTCCAGAGGATGAGGAAGACGATGAAGATAATAATTCCTCCTAAATTCTATCCGTGGGTTTCTTTATTTTGGTTTTCACGAAACTTTGCACATTTGTTTTAAAACAAACTTCTGTGCTGTATTTGTGGTAGTATTTGTAAATCTGAAAAAATATCGAGATTTGCAAAAAGTGATCCGAATCAAAAAAAAGATTGATTTTTGTTCCCAATGGAACGCGAAAAGTGATTTAGATCAAAAAAAAAGATTGATTTTTTGTCCCAATGGAAAACGACATAAGCATCTCAGAAGTCGGCCAAGGCATTGCAAATGATTTGTTCTACTGACTTATAAGACAATTTTACAGAAGAATGTCTTCATTTTCGTTCTCACTGCAGCATAAAAAATGAGGAGCGAAAGAGTGCAGTCAGTTTGTTGAAATGGTAACGAACCGAAACCATTTACCCAAACGTGGATATCGCTCTTCGTATGTGTGTGCGTACTGTGCACCCGCCAGTAACTGTAGAGGAGAGCAAAGCAAATTAAATTGCGAATATTTTATTAATGATTTTGCTGCGCTTAAGTGCAGACGAGTTTTGAAACACGTTTACTTTCGTTCGACGAAAATATATTTCTTTCGTTTCCCTTATGTTTGCTTTGACTTGACTATTCGTAAGAAGGACAACAGTTCAATACCTTTCCGCGTAGCGAAAATGCATATTCCATCTTTTCTTTTTCTGTTCTTTTTTTTCCTTATTTTCACGAGAGAGAGACAACAAGATATAATCTTTTTTTTTATACTACTGACACGCCGTTGTAATAGACAACAAGAAGTTACATTTCTTCTGAATACCGAAAATACTTTACCGTTACTTAAATAAGGTTGGCATACCCTCCTTGTAAAATTTATGAAATTCTATATCGCCCTCAACTGAACTGAACAATCCGAAACACTCGACAGGACATTTATTATTTTGTTGACCAAAATCACAAATGTACCGATGTTTAGGATCGGACACAATATCACCACAAACACAAACAGAAATTACCATGTTACTTATATGACGCCGTGACCTCTGGGTTAATTTTCCTTATAATTTTTTTTTATATCTTATATATACGGTTTTAGTATGAAACTGTTTTCACTTAAATTTTTGGGTTATATGGTTCTTCATCTTCTGATTCTATAAAGTTCAAATAGCAAAAGAACAACCAAAAATGCTATCTTTGAATATCTTATTTATTTTAATTATTAGTGACAAGCAAGTGAGCGATTGTTATACTGTTAGCGAGAACATTTTTAAATCCATATAAAAATAATAATAAACATAAAAATAATATATATTTAAATAAAATGAATATACTGCTCCAGATGACATCAGTTATAAAGCAGCGGGCGGCACTAGGAAGAAGCTTTCAGGAGAGTTTATTCGATGTTGTAATCTTAGTTTCAAAGTAGAGAGCGTCAGTTGTGGCGTACACAAGTGTCGGAGATTGTTCTAAATTTATTAATTAAATTAATTGTCATAATCGTTTCGTAAAACTATTTAAACGAATTAATAAATAGATAAAAAAGTATTTATTCACCAAAAGTCATGCCTTGAAAAATTTGCAAAAATAAAGTGAATAGATTGGATTTAAAAGTGGAGTGCTCTGATTGTAAAGGTTTTTTCATGCCACATGTGCAAAAGTGACTTTGGTTGACCTCGAGTACATGAAAGAGAACAAGGGAGTGTGGCGATGTACCAGCTGTTTGAGCCAGCGTCGTATGTCAATGTCGGACAGAGAGCAGCCAAAAGCTGTGAACGTTATCATACAGCCGTATAAACATCTAAATGAAGAGGTACACACAAGTGCAAGCGATGATTCTCTGGAATCTCTCTCATCTGTGGTTAAGTCAACCAACTCAAATATTTCGCTGAAATGGTTTATACTGAAATATTGTCAGTTAAACAAATCCAGAGAGAACAAATAGATGCGCAAGCGAAAAATATGGAGTGTGAACAAAAAATCAATTTGTTAAAGAATCTAAGCAATATAAACATCTATGGACCAGGAATGCTGCTATGCGGAAGAAGGGGGGGGATGGCAAGCCAAGCAATCGTCGCTACTTGATGTGCTTTCGCTTTTCTCTCTATTTTCTTATTTGCTAATTTTGCTAACTTTAAATCGCTAGTATTAAGAATTTCTAAATGGATCTTGCTTTATGTACTAAGTGTAATCAACCTTTGCTCGAGACGGATTATATAAACTCCAAACTCGATTTATTATATAGTGAGATACTCGCTTTAAAGAAACTCTTAGCGCGTCCATCATCCATTTCTTCTAAGAAATCAAACATTGTTACACGTTCGCAATCGGTATCCAGGGTCAATGCACCCACTCGTGGTTCGCCGTCGCCAGCTATTGCTTCGAGTGCACCGAAAAAAACTGCTGCGAAACAGCTGTCTTTAAATGACTCACATACACCCCGCAACAAACAGGCCGGGCCGTCATCTAATATTACTCTCACTGCCTCTCAGCCATTATCGAAAACAAGTGGCGAGCATTCGGACGATGCGGTTGCCGCTGTTGGGCCGACACCGACGCCTAACATCACTCTCACTGCCTCTCAGCCACTCACTGCCTCTCAGCCACTGCCGAAACCAAATAGTGAGCATTCAGATGATGCTGTCGCTGCTGTTGTTGTTGCTGCCACTACCGCTCTGCATAATCATAATAATGTGTTGACGGTTGCTGCCGATGAACATTTATACGCTGTTAGTAATATGCACTCTATTATCAATCCGAGTGACTCCGCTGATGCTGCTGCTGCAAATTCTGAATCAAGGATAACTACTGCTCCAAAACGTAAAAAAATGGGAAGTTCAATAATTGGAACAAACACCAGCTCTACCGATGGCATAAAATTGGATGTAATCAACAAGTTTAAATGGCTCCACCTGTCTTCTTTCAAACCTACTACAAGTTGTGAACATATTCTTGATTATGTGTCATCGGCATTCAAGGTTGACATTTCAATGCTCGCTTGTCACAGATTAGTAAAAACTGATGCTGATTTGGATTCTTTAACGCATATTAATTTCAAACTCGGTGTACCTTAGGAATTAATCGGTTCTTTTCTGAACTCAAATGTTTGGATGAAGGGAATTCGTGTGCGAAGTTTTCAATTCTGGTCAAAAAACGAAGAGAGCGTTCGGAGCGCACCGAGACCATAGACCACATTGTGGATAGTCCTACCGCAACCACCCTCGCTCCCTGCTTCGTTTCGCCTGATGCTACACCTACCTGTACTGTTCCTGTTGGTGATGCTGCTGTTTCAAATTGTGATTATCATGCTGTTGATTCTAATATTGTCGGAGCTGTTTCCAACTCAAAACTTAGTAACTTGAGTATATATTATCAAAATACTGGGGGTATAAGAACCAGATTGGATAAATTATATTCTTATTTTTCTGCGCGCGATTATGATATTATTGTTCTCACTGAAACTTGGGTTAATGACGATCATAAGAATTTAGAAATGTTTAACGAAAAGCATTATGAAGTCTTCCGTAAGGATCGCTGTCATATCAAAACTGGTTTTTCAAGAGGAGGTGGAGTTCTTGTTGCTGTTGGAACCCATATATCCGCTAATGAAATTCCGTTTAAGATTAATATGCCTACTTTTGATGTAGATCTTTTAATTATCAAGTTGTCTTCAACCAGTCATGCGGATTTATATATAATTGTGTGCTACATTCGCTCAGGTAGCTCTCTAGAGATGTATAATTTATATTTGTCCAATTTGGGATCTTTTTTGAGTAATTTAAACAGTAGCGATCATATTATTTGTTTGGGTGATTTTAATTTAGGAGATATTAAATGGAAACTTGACTTAGATGACAAATATCTAGTTCCTTTTAATGTCAGGTTAAATATAGAAATTGCGGTCATAGATCTTTTTAGTCAATTTAATCTTGTTCAAATAAATAATTTTTGTAATAGCCTAAATCGCCAACTAGATTTGGTATTTGTTGATAGGGAAATTGATACTTCTATTGACCTTGTTAACATTCCAGTTATTGAAAATACAATTCATCATAAAAGTGTTTTTCTAGAAGTAAAATTTTTTGATTATATCAAAAATGTAAAAGAATCAAGTACTCTAACATTTGATTTCAAACGCGCTAATTTTAATGTAATTAATCGATTTTTTGCTGCTATACCGTGGAATAACTTGCTTACAGAAACTAACATCGAGCACGCATACAAAGTTTTTAGTGACCATGTAAAATATGCACTGGAGCTGTTTGTCCCAAAAAAGCGAATAAAGTCAAATTCTAATCCTCCCTGGTTCAATAAAAGATTATCCAACTTAAAAAATCGAAAGATTAAGGCATATAAATTGTATAAACGGGACAGAAAAAACTCATTTCTTCAACTGAAATACTTGCAGTCTCTGAAAGAGTTTGATTATCTTAATAAATTTCTCTACAGTAGTTATGTATTGTCAGCTGAGGCTAAAGTCAAAGAAAATAGTAAACATTTTTGGACCTTTATTAACAATAAGCGAAAATGCATTGGCCTTCCAAACTGTATGCAATATCTTGAAGAGGAATCGAGCGATACTGCCACCATTTGCACATTTTTTGCAAATTACTTCAAATCCGTGTATTGCCCATCCTCTCGATTTATTCGTCAAGATTTCAGTTCTTTAAATCAGGTCTCGGTAGGAAATCTGCAGTTAAGCCCAGCGGATGTTTTTAGTGCGTTAACAGGTTTGGATGTAAAAATGGATGGCATCTCTCCCATTTTTTTGATAGGATGTGCTACATCACTTGCTTTACCGTTATGTACTATTTTTAATATATCCCTTAGGACTGGCATTTTTCTTAACGAGTGGAAAGTGTCTTACATATCACCTATTTTTAAGGCCGGATCCAAGCGTGAAGTCACTAACTATAGGCCTATAAGTAAGCTATCAGTCATTCCCAAGATTTTGGAAAAGATTGTGTGTAATAAACTAAATTTCTTTGTCAAGGAAATCATATCCGATTCTCAACATGGCTTTGTTCAAGGTAGATCCACAGCCACTAACCTAGCAATCCTGTGCGAAAAAATTGTAACAAACTTTGAACGCGGTTTTCAGACTGACATAATTTTCACCGACTTTGCTAAGGCTTTTGACAGAGTAAATCATAATGTGCTGATCCAAAAATTAAAATGTATTGGGTTGGGCTCCCCTCTGTTAGATTGGATATCGTCTTATCTAAGAGACCGAATTCAATATGTTAAGATTGGTGGTTGTCTTTCGGAGCCTATCTTTGCAACATCAGGTGTTCCGCAAGGGAGTCACATTGGACCATTGCTTTTCGTCCTCTTTGTTAATGATATTCCGTCTTGTATTCGTAATTCCACCTGTCTTTTGTTCGCTGATGACTTAAAAATCTTTCACTGCATTCAAACTGCTGAAGATTGCTTGCTTCTTCAAGATGATCTTAACAGTCTAGCTAATTGGTGTCAACACAACCTTCTAGATTTAAACATATCTAAATGTCAAACACTTACTTGTGCAAGATGCTTTAGTCCAATATCCTCCTATTATCAAATTAATAATGTCCAGCTTGAAAAAGTACATCAAAAAAAAGACCTTGGAGTTGTATTGGACTCACAACTCACCTTTAAGCCTCATATTGACTACATTGTGAGTAATGCTTTTAGAATGCTTGGTTTTATTAGGCGTAATACAAAAGAATTCTCTGATCCTTACGCACTGAAGGCTCTATACTTTGCATTAGTAAGATCGGTATTAGATTATTGTAGTATAATCTGGAACCCTTACTACCAAAACCAGTCCTACAGGATAGAAAGGGTGCAAAAATGTTTTACTAGGTTCGTTTTTAAAAAGCTTAGGTGGAATATAGAAACTCCACCCTACTTAACCAGATGCCTTCTTTTTAATATGCTGACTCTTGAAAATAGGCGCAAGTATTTCTGTATAATTTTTATAAGAGATGTAATTAATTACCACATTAAATGCCCCTGTTTACTTGAGCGGATGAACTTTTTCTTTCCTGGGAGAAATTTGCGTATGAAATTTCATCTTCGAGGTCGGTTTCACAGAACGAATTATGGCAGTAATGAACCGATTGAACGTTGCACCAGCGAATTAAATTTAGTTATTGATCGCATTGATGTTTTTGGAAACTATTCTAGAGATTCTTTTAAGAATCTTATAATGTCTGTTCTCTATCACAACAATTAATATTTTATAACACAAGAATAGTTTTAAGTTCATAATTATAATAGTTTTTAAGTTGTCTAATTGAGTTTGTAGCTCTAATTGATGAAAATAAATAATAAATAAATAAATAAATAAATAAATAAATATTCCAGTAAAAATCAATTGTATAGGTGACTTGGGGAAAATATAAATATTTGTTATGAATACTTTAGCTAGTAATATAGTAAATAATAATTCTTTAAATACTCTTCCTCCTTTATACTCTAATGTCTGTAGCATTGTAAATGATCCAGCCAATTTAATAAAATCACTCCGTCTTGAACAGCATATTCGAAGTCTGCGTAAAAACTTTGTTACATTAGTAGCTCATATTCAAACTCTTTCTGAACTGCCAATTCTTATTGTTTAAACCGAAATTTGGATTTATGATAATGAACTAAAAAGACATTCCGGGATATGCTCCCCATGGCAATTGTAATAACTTCTACTTTGCTGGAGGTATTATGATTTTTATTAGGGATGATTATGCAAATTATTGTAAATGTTCTAATATGAATGTTCCTGAGGCTGATATAACAAGGTTAAAAGTATCATTTAATAAAGTTGACTATACGATTCTGTGCATATACAGATTACAAGCATTTAGTAAAGTCAGCTTCATTAATGAACTAGATAATATATTAAGAGTCATAAAGTCAACAAATCTGATTGTGTTAGGTGATATTAACATTGACTTATTAAAAGTATCTGATACAGATACTGAGAACTACATGTTTCTGATGGCATCTTATGGCATTAACCCTGCAGTCGTCGCGCACCAAAAAGTCACACCAGTCGTCGCGCGGATTAAAATTAAAGTAAAACCCGTAAGCTTAAATTTTTTCAAATTTATTTTGCTGCGAAATGCAATTACATATTACTTAAAGATAAAAAACATAAATTATTACTTCATAAGACAAAAAAAAAAAATTATTAAAAAAAAAAAATTTCGGATTTCTTGTAGAAAAAAAGGAACTTTAGTATCAAATTCACGTCTGTTCTTAAATAAACTAAAAATCTATAAGCTAATTACTTGTTTCCAAGCATGATGAACATATGTACTTGGAGTGGTCAGGACAAACGAATTTTTGACATGCGGTACATGATCGGCGAGTGCTTTTATTGCGTGCTCTTCCGCATTCATAGCAGCGACCCAAAGAACTACTTCGTGGTGATGCTGAGCTTGACGGCAGAATATTTGCTTGAGGAATGTCTAGAAAGTCTTTTATCTTGAATGCAAGAGCCCTAGGCAATGATTTCTGTTGTATTCGGCGGTGAGCAAGTGGTTTCATCCATTCTAGGGAAAGGGAAATGAGAAATTCCCGGCGAATAATATTTTCAAGTTCTTGTTCGCTGAATATATGATTGAGTAAATCATAAAACACAGTTACAGGCCATCGTCTTGAATTCCTAGACACGTCGTAGAGCGAACACATTTTGTCCACCAGATCCACGCCGTTTTTTGTGCGGTTGTAATACGTGATCATTTCAGGCTTTCGTTTATCTCCTGTGCTGTCATCTATTACCGCATCGTTATGCATCGCGGACAAAATAAGCACCACTTTATTTGGTTTTGCCACATAGGATACCAGTGTACACGGGTTGTGAAAACCAAATTTTGAACTGTACAAAGGATGTCCTCTGGCTACTCGAAACTCTTTTGGAACTTCTCTTTTATCTCTCCTTACGGTAGCAACCATCGTTGTCTGGATTTCGAAAAGCTCTTTGGCAACATTGAGTGATGAAAACCAATTATCCATAGTGATGTTTCGGTTCTTACCCAAAACAGGACGTGTTAGTCTCTTCACTACTTCAGAACGTTCATTACTTTAGTTGAAAGGTCCTTCAGGCTGTTTGCCTGGATAAATCTCCAAATTGTATGTATATGGATAATGAGCGTCGACAAGTGCAAAAACTTTCACACAATATTTCGCAGGTTTGCTAGGAATGTATTGCTTGAATGAACAGCGTCCTCTAAAGGCAAGCAGCTGTTCATCTAATGTCATCTCGGCGCTTGGAATAAAATATTGTTGAGAATTCATGATGAAAAAATCTAAGATTTCCCGTATTTGAGCCAATTTGTCAATTTTAGCACGAACACTTCGGTCACGAATGTCATCGAATCGTAAATGTCTGATCAGAAATTCGAACCGTTGTGAGGACATCGTCAAGTAAATTGCCTCAACACCAGTATGATTATTGTATTCAAAAATCTGATCGCAACTTCTTCTTCATAATTTCAAAGCACCAGTCATAAAGAGGATACCGAAAAATGTCTTCAGTTCGACATCATCCGTCAATTTAGCATCCCTTACTCTTCCGTATTTATCCATGGCATTCTCTATTTTTATATTAGTATATTTGACAATGAGATCAATCATGGTAACATCTATGTTGGAAAATATATCATGAAAATACTCATATCTAAATTCATTTGATTAATTAGTATATTATTGTTATTCGTTTCTAATTAATTCATAACTTCTTAATATTATTGATTTGCCTATAATTTAAAGTATACCCTATTTAACGTAACATCTTATACATAATTTCTCTTTCTTGCTCTCGTTCAATACCGGTTTTTTTCTGCTATTTGTTATGTATAACACATTGATAACACAACTTTGTTGAATTGGCGACATCGATTTCTCTGCCACTTGGATTTCGATCGTCAACCAAACCACAGCAGCTAAGTACCAATATACAAACCAACGCTATTTTATATTGGATGTTTTTTATTCATTTGTTCTTGGGTTGACGTTTTTTTCTCTTTGCTAAGTGCTGGTCCTTCTCTTCGTCTCGTTGAGAATAATCGAAATTTTGTTTGATTATTCCCAAACATATTTTGTGGTCCAATTCGAGCCGGATTCTGGGTTTAAATTAAGATTACCCACATCAGGATTCCTTGCGAAATACAGACATTAACTCACTTTAATCGGTCTTGTCAATCATTAACGGAGTTTGCGTTAATTGAATTTTGTTCATTCGTCGTTGCTGCAAGCATTGCAATCAATAAAATTGATTTTTCGGACAATAAAGTGTGAACATTTTGTGGATATAGACATTCGTTTGATCAAGTGGTGAATAAAATCTACCTCCCACGTGTGTATATTGTATATACCTAAAATAATTAAAATTTGCATGTGCTGATTATTCGTTTGCATTTTAATATTATTTCATCGCGCGCATATTTCGTGAATTAATTAGAGACTTCTTTCTAAAATGACCTCGTGTAATATGTCGGTTCTTCGTGCTACTCGCGGAAATCTAAAGGGTTCGCTTACTAAATTAGCCACATTTTCCGAGAAGATTACGGAATTGATCACTTTAGACGCACTCGAAGTACGTTTGGAGAAACTTAATGATCTGTGGGAAAAGTTCTATTCCTCTCAACAACAAATGTATGCATTCGCGCAGGAAGAAGGTTACATTGATCCTGAATCTGAATTTGAAGAATTCGAATCAAAGTACCTTGTTGTCAAATCTGTTTTGCTTTCAACTATTAGGGAAAAAAAGAAGCCTACAATCGAAGTTCAACGGTCAATCGATACACGTGTACCTATCGTCTCGCAGTCACTCGCAACCAATTCATTTAGTCATATTAATGACCATCTGCCTAAATTCCATATAGAGCCCTTTTCTGGTAATTATCGTGACTGGCCATCGTTTCGCGACATGTTCGAAAGTTCGGTTCATAATAAGATGAATTTGTCGCCGACACAAAAATTTCAATTTCTACGTTCGTCTCTTCGCGGCGATGCTTTAAATTTGCTGTCTCATCTTCCGTTGTCTGATGCTACCTACGCACAGGCATGGGAAAGATTAGAGAAACGATATGATAGGCCGCGTTTTATTATAAATAATCTTCTCGAAACCTTTATGCAACTACCATCAATTCAGAGCTCAAACGTGAGAGTTCTACGTAAGATTTCGGACTGCACTGATGAGATTTTACGCGGTCTAACTTCGCTAAACTCAATGGAAAGAGATCCATGGATGATTTATGTATTAGTAGGCAAAGTGGACCCAGATACTCGTCAGGCTTGGTCAGCTGAGAGTGTAGACTCTGACTATCCCACGATACAGGAATTTCTAGACTTCATGGAACGTCGGTGTGAAGCGTTAGAGTCGTGTCGATCACATGTTCGTGAATCTGGAACAAATCGGAAGTCCGCGACTTTGAAGAGTATGCATGTTTCGTCCTCATCACAGTGCCCAAGATGTACTGAGTCCCATGCACTTCCTCAATGTCCAGAATTTCTCGGTATGGGAATAGAATCGAAAAGGGAATTCGTTAAATCGAAGAAACTTTGTTTTAACTGTTTGCGTCGTGGACATAATTCTGCTCGTTGTAAATCTAAGTTTCGATGCAACACTTGCAACTCACCACACCACAGCTTAGTGCATCTCGGTACGGGTACTGCAAATGTCGGTAGCTCTTCTTCGGAAAATATTGCAACATCTCGTCCCCATTCATCTAAGTCGAATCTTCCATCTACGTCATTTAGTACAAACCAACTCGTCACTCATCACTCCATTAATTTCACCCAATTTCTTCCAAAAACATTGCTTCCTACAGCCATTGGTAAGGTTAAGGATTATAAAGGAAAATACCAACTTGTTCGTCTTTTGATAGACTCGGGGTCGCAGGTTTCATTTATCACCGAGTCTTGTGTCCAAAGACTCGGACTTAAAAGAACAAATGCCCGGATACCGATAAGCGGTATTGGTGCAACCTGCGCAGGAACATCCAGGGGTCTAGTCTCTTTGGCAATTTGTTCACGGTTTGATTCAGTCAGTATCCCGGTAGATACCTACATCCTATCAAACGTAACATCAGCATTGCCATCCGTTTCATTTGATGTCAAAGATTGGGTTCATATTTCAAAACTCGATTTAGCCGATCCGTCATTCAATCAACCTAGCGCTATCGATATTTTGCTCGGCGCTGATAAGGTCTGGGAAATCCTACAGGGTGAAAACGTTCTTGGTGCCAATGGGTATCCCATAGCACAAAAAACTGTCTTTGGATGGGTGTTAGCAGGACAATTGGTTTCAAGCGTCGACAATAACATTCAATCTTTGTAGAATTGCTAATCTTTGTCCATTTTTAGATGATCAGCAGATATTGCGAGTGGGAGGAAGGATTCTCGAAGCCAATGTCGCATTCAACGTGAAACACCCAATCATCATACCAAAGCAACATCCAGTGACACAACTTATTGCAGTTGACTTTCATCGACGCATGCTACACCCTGGAGTTTCCGCATTGTTTGTCATCATTCGGCAGGAGTATTGGATTATCGGCTGCAGAAACCTACTTCGTAAGATAACCCATGAATGTATTTCTTGTTTTCGGCAAAGAAAGTCTACCGCTACACAGATCATGGGAAATCTTCCAGCACCTCGGATTCAGCAGAGTAGACCATTTACACACTGCGGCTGTGATTACGCTGGTCCAATTTTCATTAAAGTTAAAATCGGTCGAAAAACACAACATATAAAAGGATATATATCGCTATTTGTCTGTCTGGCCACTAAAGCCATACATTTGGAGCTAGTCAGTGATTTGACTACTGACGCATTCCTCGCAGCTCTCCGTCGTTTCATTGCGCGTCGCGGTAAACCTTCGCATATGTACTCTGACAATGGTACCAATTTTCGAGGAGCTACAAAACGATTATCCGAAATGCACCAACTCACCTTGTCGGAATACCATAACTCAATAGTCGCACAGTCTCTTGCTCGCGACTCAATCACTTGGCACTTTATTCCTCCATCAGCTCCACATTTCGGCGGGTTGTGGGAAGCGGGGGTAAAGTCTGTTAAACAGCACCTTCGCCGTGTTATTGGTTCTGATGTCATGACCTTCGAAGAACTTTACACCCTTCTCACCCAAATTGAAGCCCTTTTAAATTGTCGTCCTTTGTGTCAAAATTCTGATAATGACTTAGACCCATTAACCCCAGCTCATTTTATTATAGGTGAATCATACGCAGCTGTTCCTGAACCATCACTTGAAATACCTCAAAATCGGCTATCAGCTTGGCAAGCAATACAGGCAAAAATCAATGGGTACTGGAAGCGATGGAGTATGGAGTACCTGACTTCGCTACAACAACGCTCTCGATGGTCGCAACCCGAACGAAACCTGCAGTTGAACGATCTGGTTGTCATCAAAGACACAAACTTGCCACCAGGGAAATGGGCTATGGGACGAGTCATAGCAATACATCCAGGTCAGGACGGACGAGTTCGAGTCGTAACCTTACGCACTGCTAATGGAAATCTAGTGCGACCTATTCATAAATTGGCACCACTCCCTATGAGCTGAAACTATGTTCCAGGGGCGGCGGAATGTTGGAAAATATATCATGAAAATACTCATATCTAAATTCATTTGATTAATTAGTATATTATTGTTATTCGTTTCTAATTAATTCATAACTTCTTAATATTATTGATTTGCCTATAATTTAAAGTATACCCTATTTAACGTAACATCTTATACATAATTTCTCTTTCTTGCTCTCGTTCAATACCGGTTTTTTTCTGCTATTTGTTATGTATAACACATTGATAACACAACTTTGTTGAATTGGCGACATCGATTTCTCTGCCACTTGGATTTCGATCGTCAACCAAACCACAGCAGCTAAGTACCAATATACAAACCAACGCTATTTTATATTGGATGTTTTTTATTCATTTGTTCTTGGGTTGATGTTTTTTTCTCTTTGCTAAGTGCTGGTCCTTCTCTTCGTCTCGTTGAGAATAATCGAAATTTTGTTTGATTATTCCCAAACAATCTAGGTATAGAGATAAACAGTCTTCAATTGTCGTTTTCTGTCTAGCCACTCCTTTGGATCCAGGAGACACAAAAACTATATTGTGTCTTCGAGTCCTTCCTCTATATGGTGGTATAGTCTTTGACCAGCGAGTATTATCCACACCAACGTAAAATGCATTGCTTCTCCTTTGTCCTGATTCCTCGTCGTCGGTAATTTCCTCGTCCGTCATTTCATCCTCCTGCTCAGATTCAGTTTCATGGTTTGGTTCCTCAAGAATATCTTCTTCATCATTCGAGGTTGAATCATCGTTGTCAAAATCCTGTGCATTTACATTACCTTCGTTGAGCCAAGCACGGATCTGATCATCCCGTATTTGATCCATGATGTTGCTAAAAAACCATATTTATATAAAATATACACACAGAATGCAAATTTATGTCATCTAAATTAATACTCAAGTACCTTACTTCATAAAAAACATGTACATGAGCTATGACATTATGTAATAACTCGAAATTATGAAAAAACAAAGAAAAACAGTTTGACAAAAATACTTACATCAGTCGTCGCGCGGATTACAATAGTATTCCACTTAACTTCACAACGCTCTCGCGACACAACCACACACGGCCGGGACTCGCGATTCACTGAGCGCACGCGTAAACTATTTAACTGTAAGTACTAAAAGAGACAAAAAATAACCACCACTAGTTTTCCGGGAATTCTCAATTTTGCATTGGTGGATTACAATAGTAATCCGCGCGACGACTGCAGGGTTAAAAGCGTTTTTAATACACCAACTCGTGTAACTAATTCGACTAAAAGTGGCATTGATCATATATTTACTCGAATACAAATTAGTAATAAAAATCTGCTCAGTGGTCAGAACACCACTATAGAATATCTGACCATTTCATGGGTGCAATAAATATTCTCACTAACAGTGTTTCCTTAGGCCAAAATAAAGGCGAAAGAGTTAAGAATAAGCACATATACTACAATCAACTGAAGGATAAATTGAAATATGTATTTTGGGACTTAGTTTACGCGGAGAGTGATCCTTCTATTGCATATGGCTTATTTGTTTATTTCGGTTTTTAAGAATCATATGGATAGCTGTACTAGAATATCTACGCAACAGCCAAAATCAACTTTTTTAAAACCATGGATGACATTTCTACTACTAAAACAATTTAAGCGTAAAAATCATTTTGCTGTTTTATGTAGAAAACATCCAAATAATAAGAACCTCCAAAAATATTACAGTAAATTGTGCAAAAAAACAAATAAACTAGTGTTTGAAGCTCGTAATAACTACTACACGAATAAATTGCATAGATGTAAAGGTAACATTAAAGAAGAATAGTGTATAGTCGATATAATATATTGGGCAAGACACCAAAATCGAAAAAGGTTAGTAGTATAAACGTGGATAATGTAAATATATCTGATCCCACCACCATTGCAAACAAGTTTAACGAATTTTTTATAGAAATATCAGACAAATTAGAGCCAAGTTATAAACCAAACCAGCTAAAAAATCACCCTTTACAACAAACAACAACTGCAGCTGTAATATGTCTTCCAGTCTTTCTACTGACCCTATGCTTGTTAATAAGGTTTGTTTTTTTTAGCTTCGATCTCAGCAAAGCAAAGTAAAGTAAGAATATGTGCACATAAACGATTCCCAGCAGCCTTCTGAACAGTAGGTTTTATCGATGAAATGTTGGCATTCTGTCAATGACA
This sequence comes from Cheilosia vulpina, assembly GCA_916610125.1. Taxonomy (NCBI): domain Eukaryota; kingdom Metazoa; phylum Arthropoda; class Insecta; order Diptera; family Syrphidae; genus Cheilosia; species Cheilosia vulpina. Next base: position 51,546,213 of record OU744276.1, on the reverse strand, counting down.
GGTACGAGTATATGACAATTAAGCAAAACAAAAACTAAAAACGATTTCAAAATTTAAATTTGTCAGGATGAATAATTTGCAGAGAACTGTAAGAATTTTCGAATTTATTTTGACTACTTAGCATATAACTCAATTCTCATATACCTAGGTATTAAGTGACTTAATTGGGACATCGACAAATTCAGCGACTGCAGCATTTCAGTATTTTTTTGGGGACAGCAGAACTAGTTCCGAGGACTCAGCAGAAGAAAACAAGATCCATTCAAGAGTATCGACTTTTATGGAAGTTGTAGATGGATACAACGAGGATGATTACAGATCGCCGCCAAATGCTTTTCAATTATTTATGCGAAAATAGTATAATATAATTTAATAAATGTACTATGTTTAATAAATTACCATGCAAAATAAAAATATTGTAACAAAAAGACGAATATTTATTTACTTTTAAAAATTTCTTTCAAAAAATCCATTTTTTCTTTATTTTGATTTTCTTGGTCCTTTCGGAATTGTTGAAAATTAAATTCCTTTTGTTCCGAGTGCAATTGCCTTATCCTTAGGCGCCTCTCGAAGAACGCCTTGATGTTCTTATCGCTGAGACTGAAGAAGACAAAGTACTTGTACTTGGCACTTCTGGTGTTGCTGCTGCTTCTGTTGGCTCTTCATGAGGAATAGCGAAATCGTCGCTCTCCAGCCATTCTTCCTCGAACGCAGTTTCGGTTTCGGTTGGTTGCTGAATCACTTCAACAGCATGAGCTCCCCAATCCTATAATAGCAAGTAAATAAATAGATTAATGGACGTCTTAGTATAAATTGAAGTACAATTAATGTATTGAGAGTATAATGACAAAGGCTGCAAAGGTGGAAACTTTAATATACAATTCAGTAGTACCCAATACATAAACGAGTAATTTTTTTTTTTTTAAATATCGTACCAATATCTTTTTGTATTTCCTATTTTAATACTCACAACAACTGCGGCTCCCAAGTTCCGTGTGTGCTGGTTGGATATAATGGGCTTGGACCCAAATATTTCCTCCATATCATCCATGAAAGGAGTAACGCACGGAGCTGCACCAGTCTTCTTCGCATTATCTATTGCATATTTGTATGCCCTTAGCAAACCTGCAATTTTCGATTCTAAATGTGCTGCTGTTGTGTATGATTCCTACATATTAACTCGTTAAAAAGGATATTAAGAAAAATAAATCTCAAACTTACAATCCCAGTTGTCGGACGGTTGCCTTGTATCCAAACACTAAAAGAAAGCACTGCCCAGTGGCCATTATTATGTATGGAATGGATTAATTCTCTTTTTAATATATTTTTTCAACAAATTGTAGAAATTTTGTTCGGAATATTTGTTAATTGTCAAAAACATTTGAATGTGATTTTAGCTGTCAAAGCGATTTGCAGATGACTAAAAGTGGGGGCTTGTTCGGTGGGTAGCATGATACAACAAAAACTATTGTATCATGGGTAGGTAGGCAGCAATTGATTGGGCACATCATAAAGTAGGTACCTTTTTTAGTCAAAGATATATACTTTTTTCATAAATAAGTTTAAGCGATATTCATCCTTCGTCATAATCTTGGGTTAGAAAACAATGCAGAATATAAATTCTGAGGATGCTCTGGTGCAAGAAATGGATCTCAATATAAACAAGTATGTACTAATAAGGTACATTTGTCTTAAACAATTTGCAGCTTAAATAAATAAATAATTTATGTATTTCTTATTATTTATCACTAACATTTAGTTTTCTTTTAAAATTTTGTTTGCTTATGCACTTCTTTATGCATTTCCGCCAATCACAACCAACGCCTTGTATGTACTGTAAATAGAGTCACCCTGCGAACAGATCCCTCTTATACAAGGGTGGCAACGTAAAATGTTGTCGCTCTGGTGTTCAGAAGTGAACATTTACTCCCAAGTGGCTCTTGCTGGGAATGAATACCTAGTGTGAGTTTTCAAAGTGTCAAGTAGAGCGTGGTTGTTGTAATTGCGTGCTGAAAATCCTACTTTGCTTTGCTTTGCTGAGAACGAAGCTCAAAAAAACAGGGCTATTGTAATATTTTAAATAAGATTTTAATATTGTATAAAAAGTGAATCTTACATTACTGTACGAAAGCAGGAGAGTAGCGGAACATCCATTTGACAATCAGTCCCTTGCTGCGCTGCTTTTAGTTGTTATCCTTTGCAGATACGCCAGCTTCAAAACCTGGAACAAAAGAAAGTTGTGTTATATATTTTCTAAGATCATGTATCCCAATATAAGCTTACCAATAGATTTAAGCGTTTGCAGGCACATAACTCCTGGTCTGGACTTCATGTAGGAGCAATTATTTCCTCCCATCAAGGGATTGCTAAACTAAGTCCATTGAACTGAAAAAAAGGAAATTTGAAGTGGATACCCATCGAATTGGAGGGCAAGTACCAAGCTAAATATCTATATAAAATTAATTGAAAATGAGAAATGCAGTGCAATATAGTTCCCCAAAAGAAATGTCTATTTAATACTAAGAAAATGATTTTTAACAATTAATTATAGCCAGAAATAAAAGCAATAGTATGTTGGAATAAAAGAACAAATGTAACATGTAAAGTATAATATAAGCGTAGCCTTTAGACTTCCGCGAGCCGAATCCGAACCCCAAGTCTTATTTCGCTGACTAGGGTTTGGATTTAGCCCACGAAAACCTACAAGACTGCTAAGAGAAACCACAGCTCGGGATGCTCGGAGTAAATGCAAGGAGGTGGTGGAGCCTTGCTTTCTGAAATTGAAGGCTCTCCTCCTTGCTGACTATTTAGAGCCGGAAGAGGGCCGAGGCCCTTAACCATATCTGCAATCGTTGCTGCAAATTTGGTCATCTAAGTGGTGTAGTGGTGTGAGGTGTGAATGGTAAAGGACTAACAATTTGAATACTCACGGTTTCAGGGCCAGTTGGTGGTTGGGGTAAGGGATTCTTGTTTTCGTTGTATTTCTTGGTCGCTGCTTGTATTATTTTTCCGCCCATTTTTATGGTGTGATAAACTCGAGAGAATATTGATGGCATGGTATTAACACTGAATGCACTTTTTCTCGTTGGTTTGTCCATTTTTCTTGGTGTCTTCGTTTTTTTCTTCAGTTTTTCTGTCTTCAATCTTTTTTCGTTTGTTTATTTTTTTTTTCGACAACAAAAGTCAAGGCCTGTCATTTATTATTTTTTTCAATCAACGGAAGTGTTTGTTTAAAAATTTATAAAGCCAGTTGGAGTAGTGAAGAGCAGGTGGAAAAAGCAAACCATAAATAAAAATAATTCTACAAATATTTTGGTTGGTTTCTGGTCCTTCGAAATGAGATAAACAATAAAAAAAAAACGCAAATGAATATCGGAAAAGCTACAAGCGTCTAGATAAAAGTAGCCCTTCGAAGACAAGGAAGGACATTCCATAAAACTTGAGTGTCCTGAGATAACTCTTGAAGATTTCTGTAAGAAGTAAGAAGTCCGTATCAACAGATATTATGCAAATATATCCGGAAAATTGCCCAAGTATCCATCAAATCTGCCGCTAAGACTTCAGAGAACCAGTAAAGGTGAGAAAGGGGGCTATCGCTATTTGTTTGAGACCTGTTCAATAGGTAACAGAAATATACGAGTATAATCGAACGGCAGAACACCTGAGAAGGTGGTCAACCGTGGAACAATGTAGACAAGCTAAAATGGCAATAAAGTGGCCGACCTGCTCCACTCAAAGAAGGGTTCTAAGTATGAATCGAGGAACATTGAAATGGGTGGTGGCTTTGTCTACAGGACATGGTAATTTCGGGTATCACTTAAGGAAAATGGGCCTTATAGAGCATGATACCTGTAGACTATGCCTGGAGGAATCTGAGACAGCGGCACATATACTGTGTCAATGTCCAGCGTTGGCTGGCAGAAGAATGAGGATTTTGGGACATCATTGGGTCGAGACCCGGTCGAAGAAACAGATCTCCCATAAACAGATGCTAGCGTTAACACTAGGAATTAAGCCCAGAGAAGAACTGTACGATTTACAGTGGTAGAGAGACGAAAAGAGACCCCACAATGGTGGCCTGAGTCGAATATCTCTCGAAATCTCTATATATATATAATAAATGTATTAATGGACGTTGACATCTAAAGTTGCCAAAGGTTTTTTTGGTATTTACTATGAAATAAGCATAATGAAACTTATATCATTCGAAAATTATAAAAAAATTATGGACGTCATTGAAGCAAAAAGCTTAAGCAACTAACATTTATGTCGTTTTCCATTGGGACAAAAAATCAATCTTTTTTTTGATCTAAACCACTTTTGGCGTTCCTTGGGAAAAATAATCAATCTTTTTTTTGATTCGGATCACTTTTTGCAAATCTCGATATTTTTGGTCGCCCCAATGGAAAACGACATAAAAATGAAACGATACACGCTTCAATAACGCATTGAAATTATTAAAATTCACTACAAAAATGGTGAAAAAACACAAGCAACGAAACCATTGATCTTTTACGGGAAAAGTTTCCGGACCGGTGATCACAATTGGCCACCGAGATCTCGTGATTTAACACCTTGCGACTTCTTTCTTTGGGGCCACGTGAAAGATAAGGTCTACGACAACAGCCCAGCGTCGATTCAAGACCTCAAAGATAAAACTCGTGAGGCTATCGAGGACATAGGGCAGCCAATTTGCGATTTGGTTATGGAAAATTTCATGGAAAGGATATGGTCCTGTATGCGTGCTCGTGGTTGCCATTTGGCTGATGTTGTTTTTTCATTATTAAGGGCATACCTTCCTCTTTATTATGAAATAAACATCCGATCATTTATCTCAAAAAATGGCATTTTTCTTTATTGGAAAACAATGATTGAGAATTGGAATTGGACATTCCAAGTAAATTGGATCCTGATTTACTCGGTTTATTTATGTCATGTGCTAGATGTATGCTTTACGTTAAGTTTTCATAATGTACGCCGTACGGGTGGGTGGGTCTTAATTTCTGAAAGTTTTTTAATTTGTATTCATTTTTGTTATCTCTCTTCCAAAGTTATTATTCATTCTTCTTTATTTAACTGTAGAATCGTTGCAGACTACTTCATAAAGCCATGGAATACTAATTCATAATGTTATTCTTTGGAAATTCAGAAATAACGGACAGCTATAATATGTCTTATATCTTTTACATCCGAGTGCTAACCTAATTAAACTATCATATTGAGGCTGTCCAAGCCACTAAGGTCCATTTACTGAACTCAAATAAATAATGATTCCAAAAAAAACGGACAATTTGCCGAATAAGTATCACCGACCAACCGCATATTATATGTTTTGCATATTAGTGCATTTTTATATGGGGCTATAAATCATATAGAATCAGAATCTTGTCAACTTAACTTTATAGTATTTCTCTATAAATTCACAGTTTTGAAGAATCTAAAAAAACCCAGTTAATTTAATTTCATTGAATTCAAATGGGATAAGGTTTTCGCAAGAATTGTGCAAAGAAGTTGTTCGTTTCTAAATTCAATCCTTTTTTTACATTTGGCAGAAGCAAAACAATAATTTGGTGATTGTATTGTATTGTATTGTAAGGAATAGGCCCTGTACACTGCGACTAGAAGAGATGTATTGTGTTGGCCTCTTTTATTTAACCCAGGGAGCTGTTGAGGCTCTTTATAAACCTCAGTATCCTTCTTGGTTCCATGTTTCCTATGTCTGCAGGACTTAAATACGCCCTTTGCACATGGATCACTCCGTTGTTTCCTCCTCTTCTCTGCAGAGTCGACAGTTAAGTTAAAAGTTAAATGTGTTGTGTGCAGTGAAAAATCGAAAGATTTTCCCGAAACGCAATTCTTTTCGATACCGAAAAAAACATCAGAAAGGGGAGTATGGTTAAACATATTGGGAACTACAACGGAAATTAGTACATATAACAATATTGTTTGTGACAATCATTTTGAAAAGGTGCATAGCCTATTTCGAATCAGGTGATTCAAGTTTCAGCTATTGAATATGGTAAAGCATATTCCAATAACAAGGAAAACTTTCCTAGTTGCAGTAGTTATGGCAGCACTCAGAATTTTCTTTTAAATCATGAAGATTTTACACAAGAAAGCATCGAAATTACACAGGCTAAACAAATAAAAAAATTGCAATACCTTTTATGTTTGAAAAATGAAGAGATTAAAAAATTGAAAATGAGCAAAATTAATAATATACAATTACGTCGACAGCTATTAAAAAAAACAGAGAAAGTTAGGTTATTAAATAAATTGTCAAAAAGAGATATAAATGCTCAAATAGATTCTTTAAAGCACGTCGATAAGAAAACTAAGAGTATTTGCAAGTTATTTCTAAAATCTAAAGCCAATTACAACGTGGCTGATAAGTATATGGCTCAGAACTTATACTTAAGGTCCCCTTTCATGTAGCAATTTTTAAAATCGAACTGTAAAGTAAATCTACCGCACCCTTCTTCGATAAGACGGTGGGCTCACTTTAAAATGATCCAACCTGGACTTCATTCTAATTTAGTAAATGCAATAAAAACAAAAACATTGAATTTAAAAGAAGAACAAAAGTTATGTAGCCTATGCTTTGACGAATTGATATAAAAAAAGAATTAGTATACAATGAACATTTGGATAGGATTATTGGATTCGTTTATAATGGTGAGGAAAGATCGTGCACATTAGACGTCTTTGTCTATACAAATGATTGCAATTGTTGCAGATCAGGGTTCTAGCAATAGAAACTGCTTTACTAGATTAGCAATAAATGCAGAAAAAACAAATTTTACTTTGAATGACACAAAAGTGTTTGCAGTTTTCGACGCTCCTCATCTTATAAAATCTACAAGGAATACACTTTTGAAGAACGACGTCTTGTTTAGCTCATCTGGCGAAATTGCTAAGTGGGATGTTTTGCAAGATGTCTATAACGCTGAGACTAACTCCGTCACAAAAACGATGTGCAGATTGTCAGAAAGACACTTATTTCCAACCACTTTCCAAAAAATGACCGTTTCGCTTGCATCACAGGTTTTGTCAAACACTACTGCATGTAGTTTGCGTACTGCAGCCAGTTATATTCAAGGATAGATTAAACTATGCACTACCGACTGCTAACTATTATTCTATTTTTAACAACTGTTTCGATGCGCTAATAGGCGGCAATTTACTAATAAGCCATATCAAAACCCCATACAGATTGATAACTTCATTTATAATTCGCTCACTGATATCAAGAGTAGAATCAGAGATCTGCAACCGATTAAGTCCAAAAATGAACAACGTAGGCCCAACGTTTTCTGTTTCGATGGTGTTCTTCAAACAATTAATGCATTATTAGCGATTACTATTGAGTACGGAAATGATAGTTTTATTTTTACCGCCAGATTAAATCAAGACCATCGGAAAACTTCTTTTCGCAAGTAAGGGCAAGGGGCGGATTCAATCGTAATCCCAACGCTTCCGATATTAGGTTTACGTTCGCAAAATTAGTGGCCCTAAAATGCATTTTTCAATCTCAATTCTCCAATTGTATTGAATACGATGATTAGAAATTTGAAATGAACTGGGAGAACGTCATCCGGCAATATTCTGCAAATATCACAGGTTTATGATTTATGCATGCTTATTGTAATTATGTTCTTTATTATTTTTTATTATTTAATTTTAACATGAAAGTAATTGATCTACAAACAGCTCCTGAGGAAGGAAATGAAAGTGAGGCTCATCTTTCTGAATGGGTAGATGGAGAAAAAGAAGATGAACCAGCCAACAATATTATGCCATTGCCACTTGAACAGAACGCGCTGCGTTGTTTTTTAGGCTACTGTTTGAAAAAAGTTGTGTGCCAAAAAAGTTGTCAGCTAAAAAATTCCTAAGTTTTTTGAAGAAGGAAGACCAAATAGCGTAAGTTTTGCCTTCTGAAACGTTTATATTTTGTAAAAATTTGAACAAAAATCTTAAATTCGGTTCGTTGCATGCTCCCGTAGATTATGTGTATGAAACTTCCCTTATTTGGTTTTCGAATTTCAAAAAATAAAAAAGTTACACAAGACGAATGGTTGTGAGAAGCTAGGCTTGGGTCCATACGGACCTGTTCCGCCAATTATTTATTTTTATTTATTAAAAAAAAAAACTGTAATTGGTAAATGAAAACATTGAACCAAAATCACAGTGAAAAACATGTAAAAAAAAACAAAATGTAAAAATAATGCAAGAAATAAATGTTAAAAAGTTTAAGTGCAAGGGTGAGAAATTACACTCTGAAATACATACGACAATTGATATTTTAATTTCCACTTTTGTGTTAGCTTTTCATGCAATCAAAAGACGTAAATAAGAAACCCGAAAATTTATCTCAATAAAAATTCGAACATAAACGCAATATTTTACTAGTGGCGATGCTATAAGTGGAATAAAAAAAACTGCTGTCTTTAGTTGGTATCTCTAATTTCCTTCCATTCACTTCCCAGCATCAGCAATCAAGGAAGTACATAGCTGTCTACTTGGAATAATTTATCATAACATCCTTCATCCTTCCTTGGCATCGGTCATGCCAATAGAATAGGTATCGGAATATACACACATTGCTACCTAATTATTTCACATATCCAGTTCATAGACAAATTCTTTCCACAATGTTGTCTTCATAAGATACTCCATCCCCATCGTCATCAGTATTCTCACGCTAAAAGTACACTAGCCCTGCTCTATATCATGCAAAAAGTACTCGACCTCGATTTCCATCATAGATTTCATTTGCTAGTTTTCTTCCTTCATTCTCTGCAACACGTTTGTGTATCTTGCAAACACCGTAGAAGGTTTAAAGTTGCACAACTGCATTGGGACGCCATCTGTTAGGAGTAAAAGTATGAGGTAAACGCTGTTTCAGGTCGGCGTATGAAATGCACCATCCAGTAATAATGTGTCTATGTGTCTACAACCGCCTAAGAAGGATCTTCAAATCATTTCAGCCACTGGAATCCTCGGTCCAAAAATAAACACTCAATCAAATGTGATAGACGACCGAAAATGCTTCGAAAAAATGCGATAAAAGAAAAACAAAAGAGAATCGAAGAACGCGACGAGGAACGTCTGAAAATATTTCGAAAAACGCGTCAAAAGAAAAACACGCGGCGCAAAACTCATCGGGAAATGCGAGAGGAAAAGCTCCGAAAAATGTGTCCGTAAAGTGTTTGTTTAAAAGAAAACGACTCCAACGAAAACAAATCCAAATTCGCGTCGATTGACAATCGAACAAAAATGTTCACATGCTCTGCAAAATAGAAACATATTATACCAATTGTAATATTTTAAATAAGATTTTAATATTGTATAAAAAGTGAATCTTACATTACTGTACGAAAGCAGGAGAGTAGCGGAACATCCATTTGACAATCAGTCCCTTGCTGCGCTGCTTTTAGTTGTTATCCTTTGCAGATACGCCAGCTTCAAAACCTGGAACAAAAGAAAGTTGTGTTATATATTTTCTAAGATCATGTATCCCAATATAAGCTTACCAATAGATTTAAGCGTTTGCAGGCACATAACTCCTGGTCTGGACTTCATGTAGGAGCAATTATTTCCTCCCATCAAGGGATTGCTAAACTAAGTCCATTGAACTGAAAAAAAGGAAAGTTGAAGTGGATACCCATCGAATTGGAGGGCAAGTACCAAGCTAAATATCTATATAAAATTAATTGAAAATGAGAAATGCAGTGCAATATAGTTCCCCAAAAGAAATGTCTATTTAATACTAAGAAAATGATTTTTAACAATTAATTATAGCCAGAAATAAAAGCAATAGTATGTTGGAATAAAAGAACAAATGTAACATGTAAAGTATAATATAAGCGTAGCCTTTAGACTTCCGCGAGCCGAATCCGAACCCCAAGTCTTATTTCGCTGACTAGGGTTTGGATTTAGCCCACGAAAACCTACAAGACTGCTAAGAGAAACCACAGCTCGGGATGCTCGGAGTAAATGCAAGGAGGTGGTGGAGCCTTGCTTTCTGAAATTGAAGGCTCTCCTCCTTGCTGACTATTTAGAGCCGGAAGAGGGCCGAGGCCCTTAACCATATCTGCAATCGTTGCTGCAAATTTGGTCATCTAAGTGGTGTAGTGGTGTGAGGTGTGAATGGTAAAGGACTAACAATTTGAATACTCACGGTTTCAGGGCCAGTTGGTGGTTGGGGTAAGGGATTCTTGTTTTCGTTGTATTTCTTGGTCGCTGCTTGTATTATTTTTCCGCCCATTTTTATGGTGTGATAAACTCGAGAGAATATTGATGGCATGGTATTAACACTGAATGCACTTTTTCTCGTTGGTTTGTCCATTTTTCTTGGTGTCTTCGTTTTTTTCTTCAGTTTTTCTGTCTTCAATCTTTTTTCGTTTGTTTATTTTTTTTTTCGACAACAAAAGTCAAGGCCTGTCATTTATTATTTTTTTCAATCAACGGAAGTGTTTGTTTAAAAATTTATAAAGCCAGTTGGAGTAGTGAAGAGCAGGTGGAAAAAGCAAACCATAAATAAAAATAATTCTACAAATATTTTGGTTGGTTTCTGGTCCTTCGAAATGAGATAAACAATAAAAAAAAAACGCAAATGAATATCGGAAAAGCTACAAGCGTCTAGATAAAAGTAGCCCTTCGAAGACAAGGAAGGACATTCCATAAAACTTGAGTGTCCTGAGATAACTCTTGAAGATTTCTGTAAGAAGTAAGAAGTCCGTATCAACAGATATTATGCAAATATATCCGGAAAATTGCCCAAGTATCCATCAAATCTGCCGCTAAGACTTCAGAGAACCAGTAAAGGTGAGAAAGGGGGCTATCGCTATTTGTTTGAGACCTGTTCAATAGGTAACAGAAATATACGAGTATAATCAAACGGCAGAACACCTGAGAAGGTGGTCAACCGTGGAACAATGTAGACAAGCTAAAATGGCAATAAAGTGGCCGACCTGCTCCACTCAAAGAAGGGTTCTAAGTATGAATCGAGGAACATTGAAATGGGTGGTGGCTTTGTCTACAGGACATGGTAATTTCGGGTATCACTTAAGGAAAATGGGCCTTATAGAGCATGATACCTGTAGACTATGCCTGGAGGAATCTGAGACAGCGGCACATATACTGTGTCAATGTCCAGCGTTGGCTGGCAGAAGAATGAGGATTTTGGGACATCATTGGGTCGAGACCCGGTCGAAGAAACAGATCTCCCATAAACAGATGCTAGCGTTAACACTAGGAATTAAGCCCAGAGAAGAACTGTACGATTTACAGTGATAGAGAGACGAAAAGAGACCCCACAATGGTGGCCTGAGTCGAATATCTCTCGAAATCTCTATATATATATAATAAATGTATTAATGGACGTTGACATCTAAAGTTGCCAAAGGTTATTTTGGTATTTACTATGAAATAAGCATAATGAAACTTATATCATTCGAAAATTATAAAAAAATTATGGACGTCATTGAAGCAAAAAGCTTAAGCAACTAACATTTATGTCGTTTTCCATTGGGACAAAAAATCAATCTTTTTTTTGATCTAAACCACTTTTGGCGTTCCTTGGGAAAAATAATCAATCTTTTTTTTGATTCGGATCACTTTTTGCAAATCTCGATATTTTTGGTCGCCCCAATGGAAAACGACATAAAAATGAAACGATACACGCTTCAATAACGCATTGAAATTATTAAAATTCACTACAAAAATGGTGAAAAAACACAAGCAACGAAACCATTGATCTTTTACGGGAAAAGTTTCCGGACCGGTGAATATACCTTGCTGTGGAAGGTATAATAAAATATTCTTTTCTTAAGCAATCGCCTAGAAATCTTGCTTTTTAATGGGGTCAAACGAACACTTTTTATTCGGAATTGGGAAGCCAACTACCTAGATAAAAGTATATAGCAAAAGATAATATTTAAAACGTATTGGATAACATTAAACAAATTGACTATTTTTAAGATTAGTTATTTGAAATTGATATTGTAACCAAATTTGTTTTTGTTTAGGGAAAAATACATTCAGAGCCACTCGCTATCAGGTCAATTATCACACGTGAAGCAAATTATAATTTAAGAGGGAAATACATTCCAAGGTAAGCAATTCAATTCAGTTTATTTTTATTAAATAATATGGTAGATACATCAAGATATAAACCTTTTATAGTACTCAGTTATAAGGTATATGGCTGTTTCACAATTAAAGCAAGGTAGTAAAACTTGAAATTAAATTTAAATTTACAATAATGAGAATAAACGAAAACAAGTAAAAGTGTTATCATCGGCCTGGCCGATGCTTTGATGCCCTACACTGCATACAAGTTCTGCAAAATTGGTTTTGTATGGGAGGTACCAGAACTACTTGACCGACATAGCCCAATTTTAATATCAACTTGACGACGATAAAAGTAAATTCTCTCACAAAATTTCACTTTCCTAGATCGATTTGATTCGACACTATCCTGTTTTCAACAGACAGTGAGACACATGGGCCTAATATTGATTTCGTATGGGAGGTGCCAGAACTACTTGACGGACATAGCCCATTTTTAATACCAACTTGACGACAATAAAGAGAAGTCCCTTCACCAAATTTTATCCGCCTATCTCAATTCCTTTGGACGCTATCGTACTTTCAACAGACAGACGGACTTGGCTAAATCGATTCAAAATGTGAACCTGATTCAAAATATATAGAGAGTTCCAAAATTTAGTTGCATAAATAAAAAATAAACTAAATGAATTATGGCACAGAAAACGTGATGGAATTATGGTAAATGTTCTAAGGGAAGGGGCAAAATTTAGTTCATACAAATACGATGGAGTCTTATTCATTATAATACCACGCAGGAAAATACAATTCCTCGCATCGATGTAGTGTTTGAGCGTATACCGTACATCCCAACAAGATTTTTCAGTACTGTGATACATGCTCAAATTTTCGTAGGCCATAAATATATCTTACCGAGTCATTGCCACTTGTAGCTTACGTGGAGATGGGGAATCAATGTTACTATAAACAACTTCAGCATACGTAATAAGGGGAAGAATTGGGGTTTTAACAAGTTTACGTCTAATGTAAGTTCGAGTGCAATTTAGAGCTTGCGAAGACAACCATATAAAGAGTGGGCCATCTAGTGGTTTCTTTTTAAATCATAGGTTATTTTGACTCTGGCAGCTGTTTCCCGCTCGAAGTCTTGACAGAAAGTCAGTATCATACGCTTTACGCTTGAACAACGTTGGGAAATATTGAAAACTTATTTCCAAAGAGAGTGCTGTGTAGCCCAAACTGTGGGTTTTTTGAAAAGCACTTACGGCCGAAATGAAGCACCCACCGCGTCTGCTTTAGGCAAGTTCGTGAAAAAAGCTCGTGAGGCTGTTATGCTAGTGGACGACACTCATGGTCCCCATGACGACCCCGGCGAGAATGTGGCTGCTGTAGCCGAGAGTGTGACACTTAATTCACGAACAACTGGGAACAAGGATTGACCCTTTTTGTACGCCACATCTTAGCAGTAGAAGATCTGAAGAGGAATCGCGTGTAACAATTCCTCCATTAACTTGGCAGAGCATGTATGTCAAAAATCGATTTTGAATAGGCCTGCATTATTGGCTAATTTTGTGCTAAGTTTTTGATTTTTGTGATTTACGTGCCTTTGATTTGATAAGTCATTCATTTTTGTGCTATTGGTAATTCAGTTGCTCGAATTGGTAAACTTGACTCGAGATTTGATATAATGTATATACTATTTCGCCTATAAATGTGTTTGTTTTCGTCTTCAATAATGTACGAGCGCAGTGTAGGACCTTTTCTTTAAATTTTTACACAAACCCATTTGTCTGTGGGATTATTGGTAATATCCAAATCGTCAAGTTTTTTAATGAAGTCCATGGTGCGATGTACACTTTATTTCTTGCAATGTATCTGTTAACTTATTGTCGAGTCACGATTCACTTTTACACGTCGATCGCAATATCATATTATATTTTCTGTAATTTTTCCGGCTGCGCCATGTAGCAAAGGGCACTAATAACACATCATTCTCAGTAGACTGTCACTTTATTACTAACTAAGAGTTCTTGCAGATATGATCTCATTTACAGAAATGGTTATGTGTGTGAGTGATATACAACATGCAAGTTATCGTGTCGTGATCACGCGCGGGAAAAAAAAAACAACGACTGATTGGGAATCACTACTGAACAACTTTATTTTTCTTCATTTACCTTTTATACATTCGGTTTTTACAAAAAATACATTGGTTGATTTCTTGGAATTACAATCAGCAAAATTACATTTATTTCTTTCACAATTACAATTAAGGTAGAGGTTTTCCAGGAATTGAATTTTATAAATTTGCTTACTCTTGTATTCTTGTTGGATGGGGAATGCGGATAGGGAAAGTGTGTATGAGGGAATATGGGAACGTCGTGTTAACTCCCCCCTTCTTAAGTATCTGCGTCTCGCAGATTAAAAATTAAGTTTAATGGGTTCAAAGGGAGAGATTTGAGATTTCATATTAATGACTTTTTGCCCTATTTGACGTCTTAGGCAAAGGAGTAATATTAGATTGAACGTTAGACTGATTAGCAGGATGATGAGGTCTGAACTGATTAAAAATCCGGTATGAAATGACATATTAGATAGTTTCTGCACATTGTCCAAGTGAAGTTTATGAAGGTACTGAAGGTCTAATGTTATATCGCCTTCTGTGAGATTACTCTGCAATACAGGAGGTATGAAGTGGTAGGTTTTACTTTCCCAATTTGTATATTTGGTATTATCTATCTCGATAGATTCATTATGGAAGTTTATTAGAAATGTGCCGTTAAGGCTTCTATTAGTTCTACCATAGGTGAGGTTTCCAAAATAATTTGTTACGAATAATGTGCTTTCATTTATAAGTTCAACAATTGGTTTGTTTTGGAATTGGAAGTTGCATGTTGCTTCTTCACCGTTAAGGAGTCTGAGCGTGCAATCATTGGGAGTCAGTTTTTGAAGTTGACTTCTTCGACAGATTGTTTCGTCTTGAATTTCGATGCATTTTCCTTTTATACCAAACTTTATTGACTGTGAAATAAAGAGATTAGAGAAGTTTAGGTGTACCCTTTTGTTATTTTGTACCGTTGACCGAATTATAATATTGTTAAATATTGCTTCGTCTGTCTGCGGTAAGCAGATTACGTATAGGAGGAGTGAATTCTTGACTAACATCATGGGTTCAGAATATTCAATGGCTTGAAGTTCATTCTTAAATGGGAGTGTTTCCGTTTTTGATAGTATGTCAGCAATATCAGCTTTATTTAACAAATTTGAGTTGACAATACCCTTTTTTCCAAGCTGTCCTGCTAGCACTATTTCTCCGATTTCTTCTTTTAGTAGGCCAAGTTTGTTGTAAATTATTTGTTCATATTTCCCTGTGTGGTTAGTTTCCTCAACTATTCTATTGTATTTGTCTATCAAGGTGTTACTTACTTTACTTAAGTGTCGGTTTATAGTGTATTGCCTATTGTTATTGTTAATTAGTTCATTATTTTTTGCAAGAATGTTATCCCAATCTGTTGCGTCTGGATTACCTGCTAGCCATTTCCAGGCAGAGCCTATCCAGTTTATTGATCTCTTGGTTTTTCTTAGCCTTTTTTCCTGGAAATTTTAGAAATAGTTTATAGTTGTCCCATTAGATTTTCGATTTTAGAAAGTTTAAGTTCCAATTGGGGTAAGTACGCACTTGCTTTAGGTATGTTATGCCGTATGTCTGTTTTGATGTTGTCCATTATTTGTTCATAGGTGGTGAGGTTAATAGAGTGTATAATTTTGTAATTTCCATTGATTATTTTGCCTGTTCCTTGTTTTATTGCAATAAGCGGACTTCTGTACTCGTAGATGTTAACTGTTGCTTCTGTCCATAAGTTAATATTTAATCTGAAATAGAGGGTACGTTTTTGAGGTGTGATTTATGGATTTTCTTCCCATTTGTTGTAGATATTGTAACGTTATTGTCTAGTCCTACTGTTTCCTTGTAAAACCTTGGTTTTTCTTTCCCTTTAATTTGTTTATCCCTCTTATATACAGTTTCACCGGGATTATAGTTTTTCGGCGTGGATCTTTTCTGGTTATATCTGTTTAATTGGTTCCTTTGATTACGCATAATTTCATACTTTAGGTCAGTATTGACAATATCTTTAAAATCTGTTAGGTTTTGATAATTGATTCTTTGGGATCTTCCAAAGAAAATATCGACTGGTTTCTTCTTGGTTACCGAATGAATTGTGTTGTTGTACCTGTCTACTGCAATGTTAACTATTTCTTTTATTGTATAATCTGGGTATTCCTGTCGAAGGCATCTTACAATTTCGATTATCGTTGAATGAACTCTTTCTATGGTTCCGTTGACTTCGCTTTTTTGCGGAGGGGCTAGGTAGACGGTTACCCCAAGTCCTTCAATATAGTTTAATATTATAGGACTAATAAAACTGCTTTCGTTGTCTGTGACAAGCATTCTGGGAATGGTGAAAAAATGAAGTAGTTTAATTATCTTGTCTCGTACGTGCAGTACGGATTTGTTTTTGATATGAAAAAATTTTGTAAACTTAGAGAATTTATCCACGCATGTTATAAATTTCTCCTGTTTTATTTCTATTATGTCCATATGCAAGATTTCTGTTGGGTATGATGGAATTGGAGTGGGTTGTAGTTCGGGCTTCTGAGGGTGTCGGTCATACTTATTAGAACAACAAACGTCACATGAGTTTGCAAACTTCTTTACTAATTTCGTCATCTGCGGAAAATAGTATTTTTCTAATATTTGGTCTTTATTTTCTTTATGGTTTCGGTGAGCACGTCTGTGTTCATCCTGAATTATTTTAAACTTATTTTCTTCGTTCTTAATATCTGTGACTACCCTTTGTGTGATTCTTATTTTATAACGTTCAAACGAATCCTTGTAGATATCTTGTAATAGTGGGATATATTGTTCTGGAATCTTAATACCATTTAATATATTTGGGTTAAGTTTCTCTTTGAGAATAGTTGTTAGGCTGTTGTAATCAAAAATTGGCATTTTAATGTAGTGTCTGTGATATTTCGGATGTGGTTCTTCGTAGCAAATCATATTCTTGCCTTCAGAAAAGATGAGTTGATTTTTGAAAACATTCAAAGGGGCTTCACAGTGCGGAATAAGATCACTGCTATCTTCTTCAGCGCTATGCTGGGTACCAGATGATGATGACAGGATGTTAAGTTCAACAGGAAGTCGCGAAAGGGCATCGGCAACCACGTTTGTTTTACCCGGTTTGTAGATTAAAGAATAATTAAATTCTTCAATTCTTGCCTTCCATCTCTTAAGCTTAGCGTTATTGTTTCGATTGCTTAACGCAAAGGTTAATGGCTGATGGTCTGTAAGGATTTTTATGCTTTTTGCACCGTAGAGGTAAGTTCTAAGCTTATCGAGGGACCATACTATTGCTAGCATTTCCTTTTCAATTGTTGAGTAATTTTCTTCCGTTTTGGTTAGGGATCTTGATATGAATGTAACAGGCTTATCTTTGCCCATTTCGCCTTGCGAAAGGACGGCTCCAATGGCAAGATTAGAGGCATCGGTCGTAAGGATAAAAGGCATGTCGAAATTCGGAAAGATTAAAATGTCTGATGACATAAGCATTTCTTTTAGATTTTTAAACGCTTTAAGGGCTTGATCATCAAGATGAATTTCTATTTTCTTTGATTGATTTGCTTTTGCTTGAGCATTTAATCCTCTAGTTATATTAGTCAAAGGCTTTGCTATTTTAGCAAAATCTTTAATGAATTTCCGGTAGTAAGATGCTAAACCGAGAAAGCTTTTGAGATCTTTGAGGTTTTGAGGTGGTGGGATTTTTTGGATTGCAGAGATTTTATTGGGATCAGCACGAATCCCTTCTTGGGTAATTATGTATCCTAAAAAATCTACTTGGGATCTTAGAAATTTGGATTTCTCCAAGTTAATCCTTAGGTTGGCTTTTTCAAGAAGTGAAAGAACTTCGTCGAGATTTTTGATATGCTCTTCTTTGTTTTTTCCAAAGATGATTATGTCATCTATGTAAACGTAGCATGTTTTACCTATGACAGATTGTAAAACATCGTTAATCATTCGTTGGAAAATAGCGGGCGCATTTTTAAGCCCGAATGGCAGTCGAGTGAACTCATATTTGCCATTAGCCGTAGAGAAAGCTGTTTTCGGAATGTCGCTATCTTTCATCTTGATTTGATGAAAACCAGATGTAAGATCCAGAGTTGTAAAATATTTACTTTCTCCTAAGCTTGCTAGAGTGTTTGTTATGTCGGGTATGGGATAAGCATCGGGGATCGTTACAGCATTTAGTCGTTTAAAATCAATAACCAGCCTATATTGTTTCTCGCCTGCAGCGTTAGCCTTCTTTGGGACTATCCAAAGCGGCGAGTTGTAGGGACTTTTAGATGGTCTAATAACACCATCTGAGAGCATTTTACCTATTTGGGTTTCGACTTCTGCTCTTAAGTTAGCAGGGTAAGGGTAAGATTTAGTATAGATTGGTTCAGAAGTTGTGGTTTTGATTTCTGCTAGGACGTTAGTGTCTATAGTTCCACTGTCGGAAATAGTTCCAAATAATTGTTGGCGTTTAGTAAGTATATCTTGAATGTCATTATCTATGTCGGAATTAATCTGAATGTTGTTAACTTGTTTCGATTCTTTTTGAAAAAGGTGTATCTTAATGTTGGGGCTTATAGTAAGGATATTATTTTTCCTATCGATGACAGCTCCCAACTCCTTTAGAGTGTCGTCGCCTATAATTCCGTCGAATGATGTCAATCCTGGCAGAACATAGAAGTTGATTGGTGTATTATTGCCTATACTTTTGAAAAAGGGACCAGTTATTTTTTGAGTTATTTCCAGCTGTCCACCTGCGGACTGTATTTTGAATGGTGTGCTTACTGGCTTACTGTTGGTGCTTATTTTATCGGACACAAAATTTTTGTTAGCTCCTGTGTCGATTAGGAACTTTAATATTTTGCCACCTCTAGTGTTGTACTCTATGTATGGTACGCTAGAGAGGCTTGTGTTATAAAATTTACTTCGTTAGAATCATCTTCGGTATTCTCGTCCTCGTAGCCTGTTTCTTCATAGGCATGATAATATTCCTCATTAAGCGGGTCTTCTGGGTTGTCTTCTGAGTTCTCGACAGTATCGGTTGCGAAGAGGCGCTGTTGTTTTCGTGGTAAATTTTCGGAATCGTTGTATCTACGCTGCACAAGGTTATTTGCAGGCCGATTCATGTAATTTACCTGTCGCGTTTGAACCGATTGATCCGTTTCCATTGGCTGAGGGGGTTTCGGATTTGTGGGCCTGGGGGGCGGCATGGTACTCCAGGTGGGTTTGGTTTGGGTATAACGAGGAATGTTATAGATTTGGTTTCGCTCTTGGGGTGTAAATTGCCTTTGCGGTGCTACTGCTCTCGCTTGGTATTTTGGTGGAAACATTTGGTTGATTGGTGCAGTGACTGTATTATTTACATCTCTGCGGTGGATGGAAAAGTTCCTGAAGCTTAGATTTTGAAACTCCAAACATGACGTATAAGCCTCCGGAAGAGTTTGTGGTTTTTGTATTACAAGCATCCTAGAGACGTCTCCGTTGAGACCTCTAATGAAAATATCCAATGCTCTGTTTCTATAGTTTTCCGTTAAGGCACTAATTGTCTCCTGAGAATATTCCTCAGTTTTAATTTTGTTAATGAGAAGAGATAGTTGGTGATTGATCTTTGATCCGCGGGCTAATCCTACACTCTAATTGCTGTAGGCGATTACTTATGAGCTTTGATTGCTCGATCTGGGCATTAACTGCTCCGGTTAATTGTGTAATCATTTCCTGCATTCTATCCATAGTTGTGCAAATGTAAAATGGGATTTTATTTCAAGGAGTTTTAACGTGAGTAAACGTAATGAGAGTATGGGGATATAAGCAGGAGTAAGGAGAGATTTACAATATCTTTACTTAAAATTAGTTATTTAAAATATATTAATTCTCAGTGAATTGTAATGGGAATATTATATTATTTATCTTCAGATTTCTTATTCTATCCTATGTATTGGTTTTTAAATTCGCAGTTATTGCTTTGCTTAACTAATAATTGTTTCAAATATGTAAAGAATAAAATTTATTAGCTTACAATATCAGTATTGCTATCAGCATTCTGTGGATCCTGTCGGTTGGTCCGTCTGTGTCCTTTTTGGCTTCCTTGCCTACTCTTGGTGCGGTTTCCGCCACTGTTGGATCCTTTCCAGATATTTGGTTCAGTTAGTTAGTTTTGCTTCCTTTGGTGATGGCACTAGACGTGTTCTTATGGAACGTCTTTCTTTCTGATAGCACTAAGACGTGTTCTTACGTGAACGTCTTTTATTTCCCTTGGTGATGTCACTAGACGTGTTCTTATGGAACGTCTTCCTTTTTGGTAGCACTAAGACGTGTTCTTACGTGAACGTCTTTTATTTTGTGTACACTGAGACGTGTTCTAATGTAAACGTCTATTAAAGAATGGATCACTTGGGTGTTAACAATTTCCCAGCTTTTTTTTTTAGTGGTTGTTGGTCTTTTGAAATATTTAAGTTTCTTAAGAACTTTTAACTTTCACTTGTGATAAGGTATTTTGTTTTTGCCGGTATTTTATTGGACTTTAGCTGCTCGGGCGCCAGTTATCGTGTCGTGATCACGCGCGGGAAAAAAAACAACGACTGATTGGGAATCACTACTGAACAACTTTATTTTTCTTCATTTACCTTTTATACATTCGGTTTTTACAAAAAATACATTGGTTGATTTCTTGGAATTACAATCAGCAAAATTACATTTATTTCTTTCACAATTACAATTAAGGTAGAGGTTTTCCAGGAATTGAATTTTATAAATTTGCTTACTCTTGTATTCTTGTTGGATGGGGAATGCGGATAGGGAAAGTGTGTATGAGGGAATATGGGAACGTCGTGTTAACTTGCATGTAATATATTATATGCATTTTGTATTTACAAATGTACTCACTCAATACCAAAGATAATGGAATACAGAGATGAATAACTTTCCAGTGGAAAGGCGGCTGCCTACTAGCTGTTTTCCCGAAAAATTCATGAAGTCACGCACATATGCTCATTTCTTTTCTAGTATATGTGAGTTCATAAATTGAACTTTAATGCAAGAATTCGCTATTCTGAAATGTATATTTCACATAACAAAAACCAAACAAGTTTAA
The DNA here is from genome assembly GCA_916610125.1 of Cheilosia vulpina. Classification (NCBI taxonomy): domain Eukaryota; kingdom Metazoa; phylum Arthropoda; class Insecta; order Diptera; family Syrphidae; genus Cheilosia; species Cheilosia vulpina. The sequence continues at coordinate 51,524,941 of OU744276.1, read as the reverse complement.
TACCAAACACAAAACAATTGAACAGCGCGATGCCCATTAAAAGCAAAAGGAATGTTGGCCGGCCATTAGCAACATGCTTTTTTGTAGCGCACACGTATTCATAGACGGGTTGAAATTACAAAAACAACAATGTAAACAAATGGGTTTTGGGGGGATAGACGTACGAAAGATATCTATCTCTTTTATTCATTCATCTCTGCTCAATACTAAGAACCGTGCGAGTCCGAAATGGCCGAGTAGACGACGAAAAGAGAAAATACGAAAGAAATCGTAGCATCGCTGTTTGGCAACAACAATGAAAGGAATCGTTAAAGGGAAGATGGACACATCGTCTCATACCAATGATCGATGCATGGACTAACCGTGCTCATGGCGAAACAAACTTCTATCTGACTGATTTAAGTATGAAATGAATGAATGAATGAATCTAAGAATAAATAAATGAATCTATCTAAGTTCTTGACGGGTCATGGCTGTTACAGAGAATATCTCTTTAAACGAGGACCATCCCAAACTGTCAACATTGCAAAACCGTTTCCGAAAATGCGAAACATGTTTTTTATTCATTGCCCACGATAGGAATACGAGAGATACGATACGAGAGAATCACATTACGGGACAAACTTGGGGAGGGGCCAACTCCCGATAATATCGTATACTATATATGCTTCAGAATAGCGAAAATTGGATCATTGTAAGTGATATAGCGGCTCGAATACTCTGCGACCTTAGGCGTTTAGAATATCAACGGAAAGCGAATTATAGAGAAAGCTAAGTCTTCATTCCGACCCCCGCTAAGTAATGCCTTACCCCTTCCCCTTCCGCGGGAAACCCAAATCGGCCGGTTCGGGAAGGGAGGTGGTTTTAGCCGGTAGAAATCCGGGACTACCAATGGACAAAAAAAACAACAGACAGACAGACAGGCGGACATGATTTGATACCCTCCACTGCATAAAAGTGATGCAAAATTGGTTTTGTATGGGATTTACCAGAACTACTTGACCGACATAGCCCAATTTCAATATCAACCTGACAACGATAAAAGTAAGTCCTCTTACAAAATGGGCCTAATATTGATTTTATACGGGAGGTACCAGAACTGCTTGACAGATATAGCCCATTTTTAATACTAACATCACGACAATAAAAATAAGTGCTCCCACAAAATTTTACTTGCCTAGGTAGATTCCTTTCGATGCTACCAAAACTACTTGACCGACATAGCCCCAACACCAACATGAGTCATTTGACCAATTTTCATTCGCCTATATCAGTTCCTTTGTGCGCTATCGTGCTTTCAACAGACATACGGACATACAAACTTACAGACAGACGAACAGATGGACGAATATGGCTAAATCGATTCAGAATGTGATCGTGATTCAGAATATATATACTTTATGAGGTATACGGTGACTCCTTCTTAGCGTTACAAATGTAATGACAAAGTGAATATACTTTCCTGTGGATGGTATAACACGTAATATTGTTATCATCGGCGTGGCCGATGCTTTGCTACCCTCCACTGCATACAAGTTGTAACGAAATTAACTATTCCTACGGAGATAACGAAGGTTGAAAGCCCACACCCAAATGCCTGAATCGTGAGGTGATTTTGACCGAAGGACTGGTATGCTCTTTGAGTATAGGCACTTCTCGAATCTCCATAGTTGGCCCTTCCACCTTTCATCCTACCGTTATGACTCCATGCTTACAGGTACCTGGAGTCAGTTCGGGCGGCCAAAGGGGTAGGGTGTCCAGGCCATGACCGCTTGGCATGCTAGCTTTAGCACGTTCTAGCTCGTCGGATGGGGTGAGTTCTTGCTGTCGGAAGCACTGGACGGCTCGTTACGCATTTACATGTCAAAAAAAAATAAAAAAACAAATAACATCTAAATGTCTCACAAAAAAAAAATGCGAGGCCTGAAAGGTCCCGTTAGGCCAATAAGATTCCTATCAGTGGGGGGAGCTTCAGATGGTAGTGCTCTCTGAGGATTACCCACCCCTGGTATCACCCCAGTATCCAAACGGGATATTGTTGTGGTACACCATGGCTGCCAAGTCCTCGGATTTATGGCAGCCCCTAATACGATCTAACTTTACTTAAGGCATATCAATACTCTAAATCCGGGCTAAGTACTAAGTTAGGCTAAGCCTAACACTCGGAAACATATCTTCTTCACCATCGTCGTCCATGTCCTGAAAATACTCACATCCTCCTTCTAACAATCTCAGCACCCCATATTACCTGAGTTTGAAACTTTACTAGAATTCCAACTGTTAATTCCCCAAGCGGAAGCGGATGCTAAATTCCCAAAACTATCAATTCAACACAAAAAAAAAAAAATGAAAACGAATCGATTTTTCCTTTCTTTAAATAGCTAGTCACCACTCACGCATTTTATTTAAATTAAAAAAAATTATAAATGTTTTAATTTATTCCTAAAAGTATGCAAAACCACATATGATAACTACCTTATCAAAAGAACTTTGATTAACCCAAAATAAAAAAAAAGAAAATGTCAAAATGATTCACTTTGAATTAATTTAACACGGTCCGAAGTTCATAGGGAACCACTTACATAAATGATTAATAATTCAAGTTATCTTTTTATTGTACAATACTAATATTATTCATACAAAAAAAAAAAAAAATCTGCAATAGCAGCGCCGAACTGGTTGGAGTCGAAGTTACTTTTACTACAACAAAATTTAGGTATAATTTTAGGCTCAACGACACTGGCGTTTATGCATTTACCATTCTTGCTTAAGGCTTAATTATCTGATGGCAACGTTTCAATTAATCAAATAGACCCACAAGGAGGATCGCAACATTTAGCCATTGAACTGAAATTTATCATAATCATTCGCAAACAAAATTTTAGGGAAATTCTACGATTCGTACTACAAGTTCGATAATTCAATATGTCTACGCAGTTCGTTCAAAGATAATAGAAAATCATGCGCACCGGCTAACAAAATCTTCAAACGACGAATGGAAGACATCGTTCGCCAAAACCTAATGCACACACTGGACAATCCTGAAGACACAGTCGACTTCTTAATAGCCCCCGAGGAGCTGCAACACATCAAAAAGAAGCAGATAGAAAAATACCTAAGGATAACAGATAAGTCTATTCAAATATTACAACATAAAATGGAAAATTTAGAAGTTAATGAAAAATTTAAATTAGTCTCAAACACTTTAAGTCGAATGTCACCATTCGAAGGTGACAAAGATTCCCTAATTAATTTTATAACTTAGGTAGAAATATTACTACCTACCCGCGAAACATTTAATAGTACTTATAAGCTTTTAGCATTAGGAATAATTAAAGATAAAATTTTTGGCGATGCACGTAAAACTTTATTAATAAATAGCAATTTAAAAACATGGCAAGAATTTAAGGACATTTTAATCAAAACTCACGGAGAGAAAGAATCAGTTGAAGAACTCATAGATAAATTTAGAGCTTGTCGATACGACAAAACTATAGAATTTTTTTACCAAGAGTTAAATAACTGACTTTGTAGACTAAACAGCGCATACCTATTAAACAGAAATTTAACAAATGAAGCCAAAAGTAATCAAAGAATTGCTCTGCAAACCTTTAAATTCGGTCTGCCAGAACCGGTTAGACGTGTTATAATAAGTAGAAACCCTGCAACGTTGCTCGACGCATACGAAATCATAAGAGCTAATAATTATTCGAATTATACACACAAAAAAAACGCTAACAAAAACAATTTGACGACAACCTATCAGCATAACTTATATTCTAGGCATCAAAATCAAAATCAGGAAATGCTAGGCATATGAACCAAAATTCAAGGAATAACTATTATAGGAATAGACAAAATAATAATCAAAGTCATAATAACTCAGGAATTTCGCGAAATACTCAACGCGGTAGCTATAGTTCAGGTAACTTTCAAAACATAAATAATTCTTACCATGAACCTATGGACATATCAATTAATGAAGACTGGCAACAACATTTTCAGCTATTAGGCGAAAACAACTACGCTATATAGTAATTGATACTGCAGTTAGGAAACTCAGGTTCATAATAGACACTGGTGCCGAATTTAGCATCACTAATCCTGGTACTTGCAATCCAAAATGGAAAATAAATGACAAAACTTATACCTTAAAAGTTTTAAACAGAAATATTGAAACAAACGTTCAATACAGATTTCCGTTGTTCAAAGAATTTAGAAAAGAACATTATTTTGTAAATTTTTTGGAATATAATTTTCACAAGGATTTTGATGGCATCATAGGGAATAATATTTTAGTCGATTTAGAACCTGTTATAGACTACAAAAACAGATCATTAGTTACAAAGGAAAGTAATATTCAAATTTTCTTTAACAAAGACGAAGAGTCGTATTTAGAAAACTATTTTATAAATTATTCCGTAGAGCTACTCAATGAAGAACACGAAAATTTGAATAACATTTTCGCGTCTCACCTTAACTACAAAAACTACTTAATTCATTTAACGATTTGTTTTACAAGGATGGTGATATATTAACTTGTACAAATCAAACTAAACATAGAATCATTCTAAAAAGCGAATCCCCTATCTATAGCAAATTGTATAGATATCCTGAGGCATTCCGCGAAGAAGTAGATAAACAAGTTGAAGAAATGCTTGAGCAAGGAATAATTAAACCTAGCAATAGTCCATTTAACTCACCACTTTGGGTCGTACACAAAAAGAGTGAAGACGGCAACAAAAAATGGCGCTTAGTCGTCGATTACCGTAAATTAAACGAACAAACAATCGACGATAAGTTCCCTTTGCCTAATATGGAAGAACTTTTTGATAAATTGGGTAAATGTAACTATTTTACAACCCTCGATTTAGTAAAAGGATTCCATCAAATAAAAGTAGATCCAAGAGACCAGGCGAAAACTGAGTTCTCAACCAGACATGGGCATTTCGAATTTACAAGAATGCCATTTGGGCTTAAAAACGCCCACGCCACTTTTCAACGGCTAATCAATGAAGTTCTAAAAGATTTTATTAATAAGATATGCGTCGTTTACCTGGACGACATATTAATATTTTCGACTAGTTTTGAGGAGCATTTACTTTCGATAAAAAAGGTCATGAATAGACTTAGGCAGTGTAATTTGAAAATTCAAGCTTAAAAATGTAGCTTTGCTGAATTATCGACAAAATTTTTAGGGCACATTATAACAAATAATGGAACTAAGCCTGATGACAGCAAAATAAAAACCATTAATGAAATGCAAATTCCCACTAACAATAAGGAAATAAAACAATTTCTGGTTATTAGTGGTTACTATAGGAAATTCGTCAAAGATTACGCAAAAGTAGTCTACCCTATGGTTAAGTATTTGAGAAAAAAAATGCGAAAATTAACTTAAAAGATGCTGAATATATTACTGTCTTCAATAAAATTAAACAGTTGCTAACTAGTGATCCAATTTTAAAGTCGCCTGACTTTACCAAAACATTCGAACTTACAACTGACGGTTCAAAGTATGCGATCGGAGCAGTTTTAAGTCAAAACGGTCACCGTGTTTGTTACGCATCCCGATCTATTAACGATAATGAGCAAAAATTGTTTGGGCCGTTAGATACTTTCGCTCTTACCTATACGGTAGGAAATTTTTAATTCGCACCGACCATAAGCCACTGATATGGCTTCACAATTTGAAGGAGCCAAATATGAAACTCCAAAGATGGAAAATAATGCTGAACGAGTATGATTTCGAAATTATTTATCTAAGAGGCAAAGAAAATATTGTAGCAGATGGACTTAGCAGGTACATAAACACTCAAAAACAACTTGATGATCAAAGTTTGAACGAAATCTTATTTAATGATGGTGATAATAGCAGCATGAACGTTGAAGTCATGTCTACTATTAATACAATCCACAGCGGAATTGAAGATTCTTTAAACTACATTGCAATAACAGAAAAATGTATAAATACCTATAAAAACCAAATATACATAAAGAATGGCAAAAAAGAGAAAGTTGTAACCAAAATTTTGAATAAAAATTTTGCAAATAAGATGATATATTTCTTAAATTTGAGGAAAACTACGTAAAGTATTTTCAAAATAATAATTTAACCATAATCAAATCGAATGTTAAATTAGTTGATATCACAGATGAAAATGAAATATTAGACATTATCAAAAATGAACACTTAAGCAAAAACCAACGTGGCATTAACGAAGTCTTTCTGAATTAAAACAGCAATGCTTTTATCCTAATCTATTTAAGCTTATAACTAAGTTCATAAATAACTGTGAAGCCTGTCAACTGGCTTAATACGACACCACCCAGTTAAAATTCCTTATCAGATCACTGATAATGCTCCTAAAATTAATGAAATCGTTCACATGGATATTTGGTTTCCATGTACAAATGTAATGTATTTATGTTACAACAATTGACAAATTTTCCAAATATGCGACTATACACAAGCTTAACGATAGAACGTGGATATCAATCTTAAGTGCTATTAAAGAAAGAATACGATTCCTAGGGAAAATGAATAAAATAATATTTGATAATGAAAGACGTATGTTGCATAATACAGTAGAGCTCTTTTTAAAAGAAAATAACATTGCTATTCATAGGACAACTGCACATAACAAAACAGGAAACGCAGACATTGAAAGACTGCACGGAACTTTAAATGAACATCTTAGAATAATGACAATAGACAAAACAAACAAGGAACAAGATTTAAATGAAAAAATACACAACATCATAACAATTTACAACAATACAATACATACCCCAACGAAACTAAGACCAATTGATTTCATAATTAAAAACTATGATCGTAAAGACATTGAAGACTTTGCTGAAAAGAACCAGCGGAGTAAGATTGACCAAATTAATTAAATTAACCAAAAGAGAGATAGAAATTTTGAGTTAACTGACAACATAGTAAGGAACAGAGATATAGCTAAAAATAAGCCTAAGTACAAAAAATTAAATCACTTTAGAGCAGAGGGCAATTACGTTATTGATACTAGTAATGATAGAAATACAAAATATTCGCAAAATCAAATGAAGCGAACAAATAATTATCAAAATAAATAATTAACATTTCCAGAATGTGGATTTCAGTAATAATTGTTGTCTGTTGTATAAAAAGAGGTCTTATCAATTTTGGAGGTAGAACTTTAAAGTTTCTTTTCGGAAATATGGATAGCGAAGACGCCGACGAAATATACGCGCACTTAAGGAATTTAGATTTAAATACGAAACAAGTTGTAAACCAGCAACAATTACAATTGAACAAATACCCCAATGAAATAACAGAAAAGACAAACAAGGTAGTAGACTTTCCAGACAAATTTCAACTAACAATCCAATTATACGCAGATTTTAGTTTAATAAATAGGCAATTAGGAAAACTCTTAGATGTCTTACTCGTTAGCAGACTTAATGTCCTACCTCATGACATTTTGACAAAACAGGAGAAGCAAGCTTATAATATTTCATTAGAACACTTGGCATATATGAAAACAAGTGTCCTGTACTCCTTTGAAACATTAATATTACCTATTTCCATCCCTAATTTCACAACCCAAATTTACCAAAAAGGTTTAATTATACCATTCCCTAATGAACAATTTGAAGAATTAGATCATCCAATAGAAGAAGTATTAATACAAGGAAATAAAGTTCACGAAGTCAATAACCAATTTTTAGTAAGGAAATTAAAAGAACACACAAATGAGTGTATTCGAAACGCTTTTAAAGAAAGTAATGTATGTCATCTTAAGATAAATAAAATGATTGTAATTGAAGAAATTGCAGAGGGTTTTATTATAACTAAAAACCTACAATTTACTGAAATAAGTCAAATTTGTTTCCAAGAAAAATTGTTCATCAAATATAATAACATAATCAAGTTTTCGGATTGTACTAGGTCTACAAATAAAGGAACTTAAATTTATGAATAAGAAACGAAATTTTACAAATAACATTGTTACTTCAATCGTTCATGTAAATTTTACAAAAAAACATTTAAAAAACAATATCGCTAGAAAAACTTAAAAAAGAAAATATTGAAGAGAGAGAAAAAATTCAATACATAAAATTTCAAAACAATGTAACCACAGGATTTTATTCTTTTACTGTAATAATTGTTGCGTTTATAGATAGTTGGAGTAATTCCAGATAATGTCTCTTTTATGTTAACTAACATTCCACTTGGCATGCTTGCGGCAAGGCACGGACTAACTCGCCGGATGTGAATGGGTTCCTGAATGTTATTAACATCGACCGCAACTACAAGAAAACTATTCATGCCAAGATTTTATATTTCGACTAAGGTTCGTAGCTGAATTCTAATCGAAAGGACACTTCATGCAATCATCAACTGTTATCGCTGTAGGTGGTAAGGCAGATGGTAGGCCATACCGGGTACACTTTGCCCTCCCTTATCACTTGATGTGATGTCACCTTTGGCAACTAACATACCCCTAGTTGAAATAGTTGCCCCTGATTTAATACCAAGATCTACCTAACAAAAGGAGTAGAACATCAAATAGTTTCCAGCCCCCATTAAACTTTGTCTTAGACCTTCATTTTACGTATACTAAAACAGTTTTATTTAAGGTATTTCATTAGTGTAAATATATCGAATTGCATTAAGAATCATAACATAATTATTTCACGTTTCATATTATTAATAAAAAAAGGTTGGAAAACTAGGCAAATTATAGGTTTTAAATTTAAAATAACTAGGTAAGAAAATTAATTATTCATTTTTTTTTTGAGACAAATTAAATAAAGTATTAGCCAATTTCTTGTTGTTCTATCAATAGGTCAATTAATCCAGTAGTTCAATTTTGTTATTTTATATATGTATTATATTCCTTGTAGGTATTTAAATTGTATGTCTTACAATTGTTTGCATCTATGTGTTTGTGTCTCTGTTCAATATAAGATTTAGGTAAAGAAATGACTTACGTTTTTGGATCCTTTAATGGATATCAAAATCTATGATGAGGTGGGTGTGTCTGAATGTATTTGAAGTGTAATTTATTCCAAATTGTGAGGTAGTATCTTAACGTTGAAGTATTGTGCGCACAATCCTCCTTTGGTATGAATGCTGTATGAATGTAGATTAAGAAAGTTTTTAGTTCTTGTATGATTAAGTCTTTTTTTTTTTTTGTTTACCTAAAACATGCATATTCTTTTAGTATTTTAAGAATCACTGGCTAATATTTTACTTGAACTTACATCAGTAAAAGAAACTACGTGCAAAATTAAATATTTAAAAAAAGAAAAGCTTAACCTACACTTAAAACTACCTTACTGAGCATGCACATAATATGATACCTGTATTGGCATACAGTTTTTTTTTCCTTTTTTTTTTTTTATTCTTTTCTTAAGTAATATACCAACACTATCAGCAGAAGAGTCTGTCCTCAACAACAATCAGCCCGCTTCTGCTGTTTTGACTTAATCGCGACAGCCAGTACCGGTGCATGTTCAAGGTTACAAAGTTGCTGGGGTTTGTGTCGGTTTCTGCAACATGTGCTTTGTGTTAGAGGATTGGTAGGGCATCCAGCGGCAGGTAGAATTGCGGTACCATTAAAATGTTGCTGATCACTTTATATTGCAAGTGGGCTTGGCATGGAGACTTTACAGGTTGCTAAGATATATGCTCTGCTTTGGAGTTGATATCACTGATGTCTTCATGAGCGATGCGAAGAGAAAATCTAGCGGGTTTAGCGATTGGGCTCGTGAACGCAGATTACGCTCTCTCGTACCAATCAATACTATTGCAGATAGCGGAATTTTCTTAATCGCCGGAATACTTCGATTTTCCGCTCTTTGACAGTGGGGCGTATTACTTCTTCTCGAAGGCCAAATCCCAATGAATGGTATGGGTGTTGATTAGTAGCTTGATTGATCTACGGACCGAGACTCCGCGCAATTGCTATTGATTTGCAAAGCCAAACTAAGAAGTAACAGCGTCAGGTCGAGCAAGACAAAAAAAAAAAAAAGACGTGCAAAGAGACTTACCAATATGATCAAAAGATAAAGCGTGGAGTTTTTTTTTTTTTTTTTGTGTAGCCGGAACTATTGACGTCTTTTTTTTTTTATTTTCTTTTTCTGTGTTTTATTTTTCGATTTGTGTAGAGTTTATTATATTCATGTGTGTTTTATTATTTTAATAGCCAAAAATCAATTTAAGCTATCACTTTATTCAGATGATGCAAGATACGGAGCTGTCGAACTGTCCTTTACGAGAATTGCAGAAGGAAAGAGAGTTAACACAGGAGGGTTTTGGCTGGCAACCACGCTTTTCTCATCTTTACTTTATTTCCTTTCTCTTTTTGACGTTTCCCTTTTTCTCTTTTTCCTATTTTTATTTATTCAGTCGATTCTGCAGGCAAGGTAGATATTCTATTACCATTGTTTACCCTTTTTTTTTTTTTTTAGTACTTGGTAATATAGTGCGCTCAAGGAAACCGAACCGAAATCTTAAGATGTTTTTTTTTTCTTTATTTTTTTAAATACATACTTATAGAGTTTTAATTTCGTAACAAACCTTATTTGTTTGTGATTGCTAATGAAGCAAACAAAAAGGAAAACGAAATATTATTTCCGTTTTTTTTTTTTTTTTTTATTGGCGAATGTCTTTAGCGTGGTAAATTCCAACTAACTTACCCTGTAGATCTTCAAGTTGGTAGAGGCAGTTTCCCACCTTCTTTCTCACTCTACACTTAAGGAACTTGTGCATAAACTTTGAGTTTTTATTTTTGGCAAATGAGCTGTGCTCGAAGTTACGCCTATAAACTTCCTGACCTTCCGTAAATTTAATATCTTTCGCTCGAAAATTGTATGCTCTTTCACCTTTCACATGTGCACTTACAAGATTTTGCATAATTCGGTTCCTGATTAAGCTCATTTTATCAGGTTTAGGTATGGTTTTTATATCAGGTTCAGCAAGGCAGTTTAACATGTCAAGGACTTTGTATTCCGAACCATTTCGAACCATATTCTCACCAAACATGGCGAAATAAGGGGAGCTGTTAATTGCTGAATGATAGTCACTACGCAATGTAGATGCGATAAGGGATACATGTCTATCCCATTCCGTATGCTCATTTTTGATTAGAACCCTTAACTTGGCTAAGATTTCTCTATTTGCCCTTTCAGAAGCATTAGCTTGTGGACTATAACGCCCGGTTCTTATATGTTTGATCCCATACGTATTGAGCAATTTAGCGAATTCTTTGGAAATGAACTGCTTCCCATTATCGCTATGCATGAACTGAGGTGTACCGAACAGGTGAAAAATTTCCGATTCTAAATAGCTCACGACCTTATGTGATGTAGCTTTCTTCATTGGTTTCAGAAAAACGAATTTTGTTAGATGGTCAATAGCAATAAATATCATAGAGTTTCCTTGCTTGGTCCGAGGATACGGGCCAAGAAAATCTATATACAACCGCTGCATGGGCCTTTCGGTTACGAACTGCTTACCCATCTTAGGACGAAGTGTCGAATTAGGTGGTTTTATACATTTGCACACATCGCATGTGTCAACGTATGCCTTGATTTGTTTTGCCATACCTGGCCAGAAATATTTTTGTTTTATTCGAAACAGAGTCTTAGTGAATCCTCCGTGACAGCCTGCATCGTTATGTGCGTTTTCGATTAACTCATGAGTTAATCCCTCAGGAAGCCACAATCTCCACAAATCAGTTTCCTCATCCTCGGAACCTTGTCGAAATTTAACTCGCTTATACACAAAATTATCTGAAATGCAGATATCTGGAAGATTGTCTTGATTTGCCTCAATATTCTGTTTTAGTTTTTCGTAACTTTCGGATGTAAAATGGTCAGAACACAAATCAATTTCGTATGGTGTACTTGTTATTCCTAATTCGTCCATATTAACACGGGATAAGGCATCCGGGACAATATTTAGGGATCCCTTTCTGTGCTCCATTTTAAAGTCGTAACCTTGCAGTTTAAGACTCCATCGCGCTAGTCTTCCTGTTAAATCTTTTTGGGACATAAGCCATTTTAAGCTTGAATGGTCTGTCACGATTTTAAATGGTAAGCCTTCTACGTAGGGTCGGAATTTACGCACGCATACTATTGCCGCTAAGCATTCAAGTTCTGAAACCGTATAATTTTGTTGAGCTTTGTTAAGTTTCTGAGAAACATATGCTATCGGTCTTTCATGCCCATCAACGTCGATCTGATAGAGTACGCCACCAACACCAGTTGAGGACGCATCGCATTGTATGGTAAATTCTTTTGTGAAATCTGGCTGCGCCAGTACAGGGGCAGAAGTTAATGCTTCCTTTAGCTTCTGAAAAGCAACCGCTGCATCACTTGTAAGCATGAAAGCTTTCGACTTTCGAAGGCAATTTGTCAACGGAGTTGCTAGGTCTGAGAAGTTTGGAATGAACTGCCTATACCAGCCCGTCATGCCTATAAATCTTCGTATCTGTCTAGCTGTTTTTGGTTCCGGAAATTGGGTTATCGCTTCCACTTTGGAAGGATCAGTTTTTAAGCAGCCTTGGCCAACAATGTAGCCAAGGTACTTAATTTCTTTCTGACAAAATTTACTTTTTGCCACATTAATGGTCAAATTTGCGTCACATAAACATTTGGCCACAACTTTTAACAAATCGAGATGCTCGTCATAGTTAGCCGAACACACAAGAAGATCATCTAAGTATATGAAAACGTTCTCACGGATGCGCGAAGGTATCACACGATCCATGAGACGGCTCATTCTTTGTGCGGCGTTGCACAGTCCAAAAGGCATTACTGTAAAATGGTACAGTGGCCTTCCAGGCACAGCAAATGCCGTTTTTTCTTTAGATGCCGTTTCAAGTGGGATTTGCCAAAAAGCATCTTTTAGGTCAATCCCAGTTATGAAATGCGTATCCTTCAATCTACTTAGTAACCCACCTATGTGTGGTAACGGATAAGCATCCTTCTTTGTAACGCTGTTGAGCTTGCGAGAATCCAAGCATAGGCGAACTTTTCCTGGCTTTCTTACAAGGACTATTGGTGAGCACCACGGGCTATTGCTTTCCTCAATTACGCCAAGTGAAAGCATTCTGTCTAACTCATTGTACGCCTCTAATTGTCGCGGGGGTGAAAGCGGAAAATGCTTAGCTTTAATAGGGACCGCATCCCCAGTATCTATAACATGGATTTCCTTTTCTGTTCTTCCTAGGCCTAATTTTTCAAAAGATGGAAAAAGGGCAATTACTTTTTTAAGCTCGTAGAATTGGATGGGTGTCAGGTCATGATGATTATCTGGTAACTTGTGGGAATTATCAACGACGCTAAGCTCAGAGACAATTTGTGGGGCGACATTGAATTCTTTCCAGAAATTTATGCCCAAGTAAGCATCTTGCTGAAGGCTAGGTACAACATAAAAATCGATTACTTTCGTAATTAGGTTAAAGGAAACCGGAATTTTACAAAATCCATAGATATTTTGCTTGGTTCCATCGGCAGTTCTAAGGTGAGACTTCACTGGCTTGATGGGAATTGCATTTCGTTTTAGAAATTGTAAACAGTTGTTTCCAAGTGCGCTTACTGAAGCCCCTGAATCGAGAAGTGCATACACCATTTCCGATCCAAGCTTTACATTTACAAATGGTCTTAGGTCTTGATTATCGGTTATAAATGTACTCTCCAAAATTTTTCTATGTTTCTGTCGACACTTATACCTACTCCTGCATTTTAAAATTTTTCTGGAAACCTTGGGCTTAGTCTCGGTTCCAAAAATATTTTGCCTGACCTTCTGGTAGTTAATAATTCTCTGATGTAATGATGGTCTTAAAGAATCTGTCTGCACATGGGTGTTTTGTTTCTGACCACCACGTTGAATAATAGATACGGGTGAAAGATGAAGTTCATGGTTTGGAGATCTGTCAGGAATATTTGGGTCATTAGATCGGCTGTGCCTTTCTAATGACTGAATTGGTTTTGTTGACTCGGGGTTAGTATAAACGAACGAGATTCCCCGGTAGCCATCTCGCTCACATCCTTGTTTTCCAAATGTTTTCTGCAGTTTGGAGTTGCAATGTCTTTTTCGCCGCAGCGAAAGCAGAACAGGTTTCTTTTCTCGGACGGACAATCATAAAATGAATGGCCAGTTTGATCGCAATTCCAGCATTTGAATCTCGATGTATCTAAAGGATACCTGGGCTTAAATGTTCTGCGGAACTGTGTCAACGCTGAAATGTCTTGCTCGTCCCCATTTTCATTGCAATTTTTTTCAAACGAATTGGAATCTTCAATTTCCGAAATCGATCGCTTAAGCGGTTGATATCTTTGAGAAGCTTGATACTGTAGAAACTTTTCCGCTTTACGTGCGACATCACGCAAATGTTCTAAGCTATTAATTTGGTAAGGAAAGAGTAAAGGACCTAAGCTTTCTTTTGCATTCTTCTTTATCAAATCTATCATTTTGAAATCATTCATTGGTTCGGCTAGCCTTGAATTTAAGGTAACCAATGCTGTGTAATACTCATCGAATGATTCCTTATAAGCCTGGCGCCGGCTTAACATTTTTATTATGGTGTCGTGATCGTTCTCGGCTTTACCAAATTCTTTCACTAATGCGTATTTAACTGACTGGTAGGAAGCCGTGGGGTTCTTTTTAAGAAAGAACCAAAACCATGTCTCGGCCTTCCCTTTCAAAAGCACGTGAAAGTTTGCCAAAACATCATTCCAAGAGCATTGCGTTTTTTCTTTTAAGGTTTCTACTTTAAATAGAAAGTCGTTAACATTATCGCTTCCATCGAATGATATCTGCCATTTATCGATTTTCACCATTTGGCTAGAAGATGATGAATTATGATTCGAGTGTATACTACAAGCAGGTGGGTTTTCAGTTTGTCGATTATTATTAGTAGAGACTGACGCATTCAAAAAATGTTCAAATTCTGTTAACCCTAGAAAGATAATCCACGTCCACGAGACGTATGGCGCGGGACAATTGTGTGATAACTTTTAAATTCTAAACCGCAGCGCGTTGACCGTCTCCACTATATATAAAAAAATCATTAATTTATTTTTTTTGAATAGTATCTATATAATTATTTAAATTAATTATAAATAATAAGAAGTTCATATGTTTAATTAAATACACTAATTGGCGTATGAGACGTATGATTATCTTTTACGCTCTTTATTTTATGATTATCTTTCTAGGGTTAAAGGGGGTTGGGAGAGCACACGTTCTTCAGTTGGTCTGGGTGCTCTATTATTAAGATTTAGATTGTCTAATTTTTCAACTAAAATGTCCCTGATGGATTTTATTTCATTTATATAGACTCTTTGATTAGCCTCTTGTATTCGCTGGAAAGCTGCTGCAATCGCCTCTGCGCTAAGAGTATTACTTTGAGAAGTAGCTAAGGTCTCGGGCCTATTTTCAGCATTAATGGTATGGCTAGGACCAGGGATAGGAATAGAGACATGCTCTGGAAGGGGACCAGATACGGTAGAAGGTCCAGCTTCTGGAACAGGAATTGGATTGTTTAGCTCCATATTTGCTCTTTGCGAATTGCTTAAATGGGAGTCAGAATTATTATCCTTAGGGTTTAGCTGCTTTGTGTGAACTTGTGCGGTTGTGTTATTGTGAATTGATGTAGCTGGTTTATCAGGCGTTCTTTGGATTCGCGGTCTAGCTGCTAAAGGGGTATCTCCTTGTAACGAAATATTCAGTTGAGATAAGGAACTAGACCTTTCAAATGTAGTGGTTTTAATAGGTCTTAAATTTTTGGATTTCCCTCGACTACTTCTAAGCGATCTATCCATACTCTGTATAACTGTTTACTAATTATATGTATTATCTATTTTTTTTTTTTTTTTGTAATACTTGTTTGCTTAATCTTCATATAAACTGTCTGAGGGCTGGTTTGAACTAGCTGAGTCTATCCTTAAGCTAAATCTGTATAAACGACCGGACTACTTAACGACAACATTGATTGATTGCATAAATCACAATATGAAGTGCAACATTTCATATAGATGAAAGGACTACTTCAGTATATAGATCTTAAGTAGCAACTGCAAGATCGATCTGACTCTGATCAAACTTGAGACTTACTCGATTGAAATTTATATTGGTTGAAATGTAAGATGGTGTTTGTAGCATGCAACATAAAGTCAGATTTTAATCAGATATAATGGACGAATGCTACACTACTAAATATTGATTAGGATTAGATAAAAAAACAAGCGCAACTCGGGCTGCAACTTATGCGCGCAAAACCGGGACTATCCTGCTTCCTTATCCTCTCTTAATCAGAGTAATATTTCGAGCCTATTGCTGAAAGCAACAAGGCCCCACGTTGGGCGCCATTTCTTTTTTTGTTGCGTTTATAGATAGTTGGAGTAATTCCAGATAATGTCTCTTTTATGTTAACTAACATTCCACTTGGCATGCTTGCGGCAAGGCACGGACTAACTCGCCGGATGTGAATGGGTTCCTGAATGTTATTAACATCGACCGCAACTACAAGAAAACTATTCATGCCAAGATTTTATATTTCGACTAAGGTTCGTAGCTGAATTCTAATCGAAAGGACACTTCATGCAATCATCAACTGTTATCGCTGTAGGTGGTAAGGCAGATGGTAGGCCATACCGGGTACACTTTGCCCTCCCTTATCACTTGATGTGATGTCACCTTTGGCAACTAACATACCCCTAGTTGAAATAGTTGCCCCTGATTTAATACCAAGATCTACCTAACAAAAGGAGTAGAACATCAAATAGTTTCCAGCCCCCATTAAACTTTGTCTTAGACCTTCATTTTACGTATACTAAAACAGTTTTATTTAAGGTATTTCATTAGTGTAAATATATCGAATTGCATTAAGAATCATAACATAATTATTTCACGTTTCATATTATTAATAAAAAAAGGTTGGAAAACTAGGCAAATTATAGGTTTTAAATTTAAAATAACTAGGTAAGAAAATTAATTATTCATTTTTTTTTTGAGACAAATTAAATAAAGTATTAGCCAATTTCTTGTTGTTCTATCAATAGGTCAATTAATCCAGTAGTTCAATTTTGTTATTTTATATATGTATTATATTCCTTGTAGGTATTTAAATTGTATGTCTTACAATTGTTTGCATCTATGTGTTTGTGTCTCTGTTCAATATAAGATTTAGGTAAAGAAATGACTTACGTTTTTGGATCCTTTAATGGATATCAAAATCTATGATGAGGTGGGTGTGTCTGAATGTATTTGAAGTGTAATTTATTCCAAATTGTGAGGTAGTATCTTAACGTTGAAGTATTGTGCGCACAATCCTCCTTTGGTATGAATGCTGTATGAATGTAGATTAAGAAAGTTTTTAGTTCTTGTATGATTAAGTCTTTTTTTTTTTTTGTTTACCTAAAACATGCATATTCTTTTAGTATTTTAAGAATCACTGGCTAATATTTTACTTGAACTTACATCAGTAAAAGAAACTACGTGCAAAATTAAATATTTAAAAAAAGAAAAGCTTAACCTACACTTAAAACTACCTTACTGAGCATGCACATAATATGATACCTGTATTGGCATACAGTTTTTTTTTCCTTTTTTTTTTTTTATTCTTTTCTTAAGTAATATACCAACACTATCAGCAGAAGAGTCTGTCCTCAACAACAATCAGCCCGCTTCTGCTGTTTTGACTTAATCGCGACAGCCAGTACCGGTGCATGTTCAAGGTTACAAAGTTGCTGGGGTTTGTGTCGGTTTCTGCAACATGTGCTTTGTGTTAGAGGATTGGTAGGGCATCCAGCGGCAGGTAGAATTGCGGTACCATTAAAATGTTGCTGATCACTTTATATTGCAAGTGGGCTTGGCATGGAGACTTTACAGGTTGCTAAGATATATGCTCTGCTTTGGAGTTGATATCACTGATGTCTTCATGAGCGATGCGAAGAGAAAATCTAGCGGGTTTAGCGATTGGGCTCGTGAACGCAGATTACGCTCTCTCGTACCAATCAATACTATTGCAGATAGCGGAATTTTCTTAATCGCCGGAATACTTCGATTTTCCGCTCTTTGACAGTGGGGCGTATTACTTCTTCTCGAAGGCCAAATCCCAATGAATGGTATGGGTGTTGATTAGTAGCTTGATTGATCTACGGACCGAGACTCCGCGCAATTGCTATTGATTTGCAAAGCCAAACTAAGAAGTAACAGCGTCAGGTCGAGCAAGACAAAAAAAAAAAAAAAGACGTGCAAAGAGACTTACCAATATGATCAAAAGATAAAGCGTGGAGTTTTTTTTTTTTTTTTTGTGTAGCCGGAACTATTGACGTCTTTTTTTTTTTATTTTCTTTTTCTGTGTTTTATTTTTCGATTTGTGTAGAGTTTATTATATTCATGTGTGTTTTATTATTTTAATAGCCAAAAATCAATTTAAGCTATCACTTTATTCAGATGATGCAAGATACGGAGCTGTCGAACTGTCCTTTACGAGAATTGCAGAAGGAAAGAGAGTTAACACAGGAGGGTTTTGGCTGGCAACCACGCTTTTCTCATCTTTACTTTATTTCCTTTCTCTTTTTGACGTTTCCCTTTTTCTCTTTTTCCTATTTTTATTTATTCAGTCGATTCTGCAGGCAAGGTAGATATTCTATTACCATTGTTTACCCTTTTTTTTTTTTTTTTTAGTACTTGGTAATATAGTGCGCTCAAGGAAACCGAACCGAAATCTTAAAATGTTTTTTTTTTCTTTATTTTTTTAAATACATACTTATAGAGTTTTAATTTCGTAACATAATAATAATCATTGGAACAGCATGCGTACTTTTAATCAAAATAAAAGGAAGAACGGATGTTGTAACGACTAACATTGAATTACAAAATCAAATAGACCCATTTTCTCGTGATGTAACAAGAGAATAGATTTAAGAAAAAATGTATCTTAACATAAGAGACACATGATTTAAGTACGCATGTCGAGAGTTTGAATGGTTATTTGCAGGGACTGCAAACTTTAAGAGGGTGGAAGTGTCACACAATAATATTCGTGCCTTCCCACACTATCACTTCCGAGGAATTGTCTCCGTCAATTCCTTAAAAAGAATCTAAATTCAAGAGAATTGTTAGCAGGGAATTGTCTAAATGCAATTCTCTATCTTGCGAACAAAATATCTCTTGCAGCTGCAAGAATTTCCAGAGAATTGTTTACAACAATCCCAAGTGATACTTGCATCAGCAAGAATACACTATGTATCTATTTGCGCATGCAAATACCTATTTAAGCTCTTGGCATCCGCGAATAAAGCTGAGTCTTTAATTGACAGTCCAACGACACGATTGTATTATTATTATTATTAAATAAAACTGATTTTTAAATTGAAAGTTCACCTACTCGGTCGTTTTATTATTATTATATGCATTTTCTAATATTGGTTTTGTATGGGAGGTACCAAAACTACTTGACCGACATAGCCCATTTTCAGTACCAACCGACGATGATAAAAAGAAGTCCTTCACAAAATTTCATTTATCTTTGTCAATTCCTTTGGGCACTATCGTGCTTTTAACAGACAGACGTACAGACAGACCAACCAAGTAACATTTTCTGGGAAGACTTACTTTTACCGTCCTCAGGTTGATATTTAAATTGGGCTAGTAGTATGGTAATAGTAGTAGGTATAACTCTATAGTTAAGAAAATATTTTAAACAATCTTATATACAAATTTTAAATTAATATTTAAATTTAAATTTTACAGAATCTAAGTATGTACGACTACGACATTTCGTCGTCTGTCGGAAGTTTGACATATTATTTTTTAACTATATAATTTAATAACAATACATTGTTATTGGTTTTCAACATTACATTAATTAATTTATTTATATATTTAAGAGCACCGATAACGAAATTACTGAACTTGTTCCAAGACTCGTCATTTACTCCATTTAAAACATTTATTACATCTTGTTCAGTGAGCGTTGTTTTAAAAATATATCTATACCTAAATTCCCCCAAAATCGGGCAAATACCAATAAAATGTTTTACTGTTTCTACCTCCTTCATATTATATAGTGAGCATAGCTTACAATCCTCAGTGTTAAATCTGCTCCCATTGAGCGAGATCAGATCACAGCGTACCTTAAAGATCCATGATATTTTAGTCTGACTGTATATATCAATGAAGTACGTTTGAGCTTTTGAATAATCAAGTTGACTATAAATTCTATTTTCAATCATTAATGCTGTTGCAGAAAACTAGGTATTCGAATGTATTGAAATATATCTGGGCGCAGACACCACGCCGCACTGCGAATCTACGGAAAGCAGCTAAAAACGCCTGATTTGTTAGGTCGCTGTCCGCTTCGAGGTGAATTGCCTTGGTGGACAAGAAAAATGAAAATGGCCAAGCTTAGTGACACTTAGCTCCACGGCCTTTCCAAGCCCTAATGCTGATGCGGCCTGCATAGTCAACACCAGTGTGGGTGAAGGGTCTTGACATTGTGACTCGAGGTGCAGGTAATTCTCCCATCCACTGTTGAGACTTCTGGGCATGGAATCTGTAGTGACGCAACTGTGGATGTGCTTTTTTACAGTTCTTTTTAGTCTGAAGATCCAGAATTTGTTTCTCAGATGTGCCATTATCAATTGTATCCCTCGTGTAGTGATATAATATGGGCCTCACGTATAATTAAATTTGTTAACTGGGGTTACTGGGGTCCAATATAAGAGTGTTTTGTTGATTATATGGAATGTTTGTTTGGCTGAGTCTTCCGCCGACTCGGATTACACCGTGGCCGTCTATAAATGGATACAAAGATCCCATCGCTCTTATTTTCTCGATGCCATTTGAAAACATTTGCCTTTGTGCTACCCTAATCAGTGATGTAGTGGCTTCGTTGGTGATAGACCTTTTGGTTGTCTGTGGAGGACTTGGTGGAGAGTATTTGTAACGGAAGCTATCTGTGTTAGGGTGCCAGTGAATCCCTAGCATTTTTAGTTGTCTCGTTCGTTTAAAGGAACCTCCTGTTATGTCCGCTCCAGAAATAAGATCATCCACATACATCTCCTCTCGGATCATCTTCGCTGCTCGTGGAAATTGAGTACGTACCTCTTCTGCCAGAAAGTTTAAGGTGCGGATGGCCAGATATGGAGCAGAAGCTGTACCGAAAGTGACGGTTTGCAGTCTGTAGATTTTAATAGGCTCAGCTGGATCCTTTCGCCACAAAATCAATTGGCAAAAAGAATCTGTACCAGTAACCCAAATTTGACGGTACATTTTCTCGATGTCGGCTTTGAAAGTGTACTTATACGGTCTCCACCTAAGAACGATGTCGATGATGTTGTTTTGTAACGCTGGTCCAGTCATAAGCCTATCGTTGAGTGATGTTGTATCCGACGTTTTGAAAGACGCATCGAAAACTACTCTCAACTTTGTCGATGAACTGCTCTTCTTTAAAACTGCGTGATGTGGCAGAAAATAATGTGGTATATTCTCTAAAATTTGCTCGTTGACTTCGCTCATATGACCCATCTGTTCAATGCAGTTGACATAGTTCTTTTTAAAATTTTCGTTTTTTATTAGACATCCTCCCAGCTGCTTGAATCGTTGAAAAGCTCCTTTTTTAGATCGTCCGAGTACTGGATAAACGCCTCCTTGCTTGCCATCTGCTAAGCGTTTTATATTGTTCAAAAAATGTGCCTCGCATGCGACGTTTTCTCGAATTTCGGGGGTTTGAAACGGTGCTTCTTCCAACTCCCAGAATTTGCGCACATCATTATCAAGGTTGCATATTTGATGAAAGCTTTTGATAGGCTGTGACGTGAATAGAACGCGTCCGAAGAGAATCCATCCAAATTTGGTGTTTTGCGCTACAGGCAAATTTACATTAGTTGGTCTCACCAACTCTGGCAAGAGAATGTCAGCCAACACATCGCCGTCTAACAACAAATCAAC
Source organism: Cheilosia vulpina (assembly GCA_916610125.1). NCBI lineage: Eukaryota > Metazoa > Arthropoda > Insecta > Diptera > Syrphidae > Cheilosia > Cheilosia vulpina. Next base: position 51,502,980 of record OU744276.1, on the reverse strand, counting down.
CTTGGCTGGCTTAAAAAATGATGGGTCGGCTAAGCTCAAGCCATCGAGATGCTTCCAATCAGCAACTGGAACTGTTCGGGCCGGAATATGCCCAGACAGCGACTTATAAACGAGATCATTTTAGAAGGATTAGTAAAGGGACAAAAAAGCTCTCCTGCAGCACAACAGACAGAATTCGGATGGATTCTTACAGGAAAAACTTCACCAAGAATAAATTGTCTCACTGTCCAAAATCACTTCAACACCCTATATGCACAACTCAGACAATTCTGGGAAATCGAAGAAGATCTGGATGACAGAAAACTATCACTAGAAGATCAAATATGTCAACGACATTTTGATACGACAGTACAGCTAAAGGAAGATGAGAGATACAAGGTACGATTCCCACATTGGATCACAGCATCCATGAAGGAGACGGTCGAACATTATTACCTGCCACACCACGCTGTTATCAAGGAGTCAAGCAGCAGCACAAAACTGCGTGCGATATTCGATGCTTCATGCAAAACTTCCAATGGAGTATCACTAAATGATTGCCTGATGGTTGGACCAAGATTGCAACCCGACATCACAGATCTCATCACTAAGTGGAGGAAGTTTAAGGTAGCTTTCGTGCCTGATATAAGCATGATGTATCGCCAGATATGGATGTCAGAAGAAGATACTCCTCCATTCTATGGAGGTACACCCAAGATGAGCCGATAAAAACATATGCCCTACACACGGTCACATTCGGAACCGCATCGGCTCCCTACTTAGCACATCGATATTAGAGCAAGTCTCTGAAAATGAAAGAGAAATAAATCTGTCCACTGAACTTTGAATCACCAGATACCGTTAAAACACTTGGGATTCAATGGCATCCAGCGATTAAATTTATTTCGCTTTCGAAATAAATTTACCTGAGGTTCAACGATTTACAAAACGATCCGACATAGCAGACAAAGCTCGTCTGTTTGACCCGCAAGGATGGATTGCCCCATGCATCATAAAGGCCAAATTGCTTCTCCAGCAATTGTGGCTGAAGGACTCACCAAATTCTCAAGATATTGAGAATTAGTGGGTAGAGCTGCGAAGGGGACTTAAAAATCTTCATGACCTCCAAATAGCTCGGTGGATAGGATATACAACAGCATCAAAAGTACAACTCCACGGCTTCAGCGATGCCTCAGAAAGGGCTTATGCAGCTGTAATATATGCTCGCTGCAAATGAAGGCAATGAGCATATTTATCCTTTAGAGTAGCTCCATCAGCGATAAGGTGCGCATCTCTACCTCGGCTAGAGCTATGCGCAGCCTTGTTATTAGCCAAGCTTCTATTTCGGGTAAAGAGAGCCATGCAATTTGAAAACGCTGAAACATTTGCCTGATCAGACTCCACGATAACACTGGAGTGGATCAGAGCGAGTCCTTCAATTCGCACAACGTTTGTGGCCAACCGAGTAAGCGAAATTAAAACGCTCATAAACATCAATGCCTGGCGACTCTTCGGAACTAAAGACAATCTAGCAGATATACCTCAAGAGGATTTTTTTTTTTTTTTTTTTTTTTTTTTTTTACTTTTGGAGAAATGCTTTACGCACCATAAGGAAATATCCATATTTCCCCGTGAGCCGGGCTCTCCTAGGGGATTTAAACCCTTGGCGTACCGGCTAAAACTCCAAAAGTGTCTCGCCGATCTCCCCCCTCGGGACTACTTGCGCATTACTTCGAGGGGGGGTCCGTGTCTAAGTAGCGGGCGCTGTCATTTCCTCAGCTACCTCCTCTTGTTTTTTAATTTTCAGGATTTGGGTCAGATACGAGCTTATTTGCATCCACTGGACTTCGTTGTCCAGCATCTTCTGAATGATGTTGGCCTGGCTGATTTCGCCGACGTTTCCACTTAGTTCTTGGCGGAGGGATTCCCATCTAACGCACTCGAAGACGGTGTGGTAGACGTCGTCTGAAAACGAATCTCCGTATTGACAGGATGGGCTTCTCACTTTTCCTATCTTGTGGAGGAAGGCGTTGAAGTATCCGTGTCCGGTGAGGAACTGGGTAAGGTAATAGTTCAATTCACCGTGTTTCCGGTTACTCCATGCGTTTACGTCTCTGATGAGCCTCGCAGTCCAGCGCCCTCTACTTTCAGACTCCCAGCGTTCTTGCCACTTGCGTTGTATACGCGCTGTTGCTTCCGCCATCGCTGCTTCCGCTCCAATTTCCGTTTTCTTTTCGTATGCGTACTTTCGTTGTGCTGCAAGGAGGTCTATTGGTGTCACCCCCGCGATTACAAGAGCCGCTGGCTCCGACACCGTGCGGTATGCGCTTGCTATCCGTAAGGCACCGCGCCTCTGCACCGACGCCATCTGTTTGCGGTACTTTTCTTGCTTCAGTGCGTCAGCCCAAATCTCGCTTCCGTATAGGAGAATCGCGTGCGTTGTCGACAACAGTAGTTTTCGTTTACTAGCAGATGGTCCACCTACGTTTGCCATCAACCTGGATAGAGATGCTGTCACTGTCGATGTTGAAGTCGATTATCGTGGGAATTCGTTTTCTCGTTAGGAGCACTACTTCGGTTTTTTCAGTTGCCAGAGACAGCCCGTGCCCCTCCATCCAGGAAATTGTCCTTCGCATGACCTGATTTAGCTTCCTCTGTGCGCTTTCGGTGTCTCTTGCTGTAATCACTGCAGCTACATCATCTGCGTATCCGACTAGGAACGAATCTTCCGGCATCTCCATGCGTAGGATATCATCGTAGGAGATGTTCCAGAGATCAGGTCCTAGGATAGATCCTTGAGCGGCTCCGGATGTGATATCTTTTCTTCTTAATCCCTCCGTTGTCTGATAGATTAGTTCCCGGTCTCTCAAGTAGTTTTTTAACATCTGCGAGAGATACTCTGGGATTTCAAATTTTATTTCGAGTGCTCTTATCATATCAATCCACCTGGCAGAGTTAAATGCATTCCGGACGTCCAGAGTTATCAGTAGCACAATTTTTCGGGTGGAAGTGTAGCCTCGGTGGGTGATTTCGGCGGCTCTTACAACTTCTTCTATTGCTCCTATTGTAGAGCGACCTTTTCTGAAACCGTATTGTCGCTCAGACAAATCTCCTCTCCTTTTAATCGCGGCTATGAGGCGTGGCTGCAATAGCTTTTCTAGGAGTTTTCCTGTTGTATCCAGCATGCACAAAGGCCTATAGGCGGACGGTGAGTCTGGCGGTCCTTTATTTTTGTCGATAAGGACAAGCCGTTGCTTTTTCCAGCGTTTTGGAAGGGTCCCCTCGCCTAGGCAGCTGTTGTACATACTGAGTAAAAGTTGTGGGCTGAATTGAGCTATTTGTTTAAGCGCTTCCACCGGTATACCGTCTGGTCCGGGAGCTTTTTTGTTTTGCATTACATTTATAGCAATCTTCAACTCTTCTTCACTGAAGTCTTGTATTTCCTGTTGCTGGCCAGAGACTTGGGAACAGCGTATCTATAATATGACTCATCTTTTCTGGGCTTAGGGCTTCCGTGGTTTTTTGGGCTCAAAGCTTTCGCATAACAATCTTGTAACCAAGTCCCCAGGGGTCATTGTTGACATCTTGTCGGAGTTCTTCCCACTTAAGCTTCTTACTCGTTTTTATGGCTGTCTTGAGCTCATGGCGTTTGGTTCTGAATTCTTCGAGAACTTGCTCGATGTTGCCATCCTGCCTTCTTCTTCCTCTGGTGACTTTTCGTCTTAGCTGCAGACACCTCCTGCGGAGTTCGGCTATTTCCATCGACCACCAGTAGACTGGCTCTTTTCTTCTGTTGGAGTAGTTCTTTCGAGGCATTGAAGCATCACATGCGAGTCGGATGAGTTGCATTGTTGATTCTACTTTTTCTTCGGTAGTTCCCTGCATCTGGATCACGGAACTTTTTCCACTGTCAATCATCCTCCTAAGGAGATCGGTGTTCAGTTTGTTGACATTCCATCTCACTGTTTGATTTTGGTCTCGGTTCGGGTTTCGCCTGACTTCCTCAATATCGAAAACGATATATTGGTGATCACTGCCTGTGTATTCTTCAATGACCCTCCAGTTCCTGATTTTGGACAGGATACCTTCTGTGGCGAAGGTTATATCAGGTATTGTGCCTCTTTGTCCTGCTCTTCTGAAGGTGGGGGTGTTTCCTACGTTAACTACACTAAGGCCGCGTCTCGCTGCCATCTCGAGTATTTGCCTTCCTCGAGAATCTGTCGTTGGCATGCCCCATTCTTGGCCTTTTGCGTTAAAGTCTCCTGCAACTATGATCTCTCCTTCGGTCTCACATATGAAATCTTCTAAGTCCTCTAGTTTTTGCCGGAAATCGTCCATGCGGTCATTTGGGCTTAGGTATACACTAATTATTGTGATTTTGTTGTTTTTTATCCATGTAAAACCTCTTTTTGATCCCTTGCTCTGAACAGTGATGTTTCTTTTTGGAATCCATAATGCGGCGGTTTTTAGTGTATCGGAGATCCAGGTTTGCTCCATTTTGTTGGCGTATTGCTCACTTATGATGATTACGTCCGCTTGTAGTTCACTTATAAGCTTGAACAGGAGGTTGTCCGCCGTTCGGCTCCTGTGGACGTTCGCTTGTAAATAGTATCTTAGTCATTTTGAGGAAGTCTCTTTCGTCTTTTCAAGTGCCTGTCTGAATACTTGGCACTTTCCCGATCCAGGTACGTGGTCCGTTGCGCAGGGTTGATTTTCAAGGTTTGCGCATAAGTAGCACTTTGGGGGTTCCTTACAATCCTTTCTTTTATGGTCTGTATTTCCGCAGTGAAAGCACATTCCTTGGTTTCTCCTATCTGGTCCATTGCAGTTTGCTTGAAGGTGCCCGTAGTCGAGACACCTGAAGCATTTTGGAACCTCTATTCTTCTTCTTATTCTACATTGGCTCCACCCTATTCTTAGTATAGGGTTTTCAAGGATTTTCTTAGCAGCACGCTCGTTGATCTGTACTATTGCCATTTTCAGGGCTCTTCTGTTCTTCCCGGTTAAGTGAATTTTAAGATCGGTCAGCTGATCACCCAGTTTCTTTTTTAGGGCACCCTGGATTTCTCCTTCTGTGGTGAGTTCGTCCAGGTCCCTTATCTCCAGGGTTGTTTTTGGTACGAGGTTTCGCACCGTGGCTTTTTCTCCTAGGATATTTTGGATCGATTTCTGAAAAACTGTGCAATTTTTGGTCCGAGTTCAAGGAGAACATCTCCAGTTTTTGTCTGCCTAACGGTTCTTATTGTTGTCTCCGTATCCTCTGGATTTACCTTCTGTCTTATTTCTCGAAGAATGTCAGTAGAGCTCCTGCCTTCATTTGGTTTAATGAGTATTGCTTCGAGTTGTGTCTTTCGATATCGTTTCCGTTTGATGTTTTTCACTTTCCGCTTTTTGTCTGCCTCAGATTTCGATTTATCCTTCCTTGTTGGCTGTTTGGGCTGAAATGTTTCTACGTTTTTGACGACTTGTGCATAATTTCGCTCCATGTTGCCTGTTAGCTTTTGGGTATATTCCTCTTTGTTCTTGGGATCAAGAATTTGTTGCACTTTATCATTATCTTGCGGTTTCTTATTGTTGTAACCACATGTTGGGGAGTTTCTGGTCCTTTTGTCTCGTTTCTTTTCGAGAGGACTAGAAGGTGGTCTCTTAGCTGTATTTGCTTGAGATTTTTCCGCTTGCGGTCCGTCTTTTGAAGGTTCTACAGTCTTGGATGAGAAGGCTTCTCTTTCCTTCTTGTGAGTCCATTCCATTTTGTCTAGTGACTCCTCTATCTTTTCAAGTCCAATCCTGAAGTCCTTGCTTATATTTTTCTGCCTACTGCATGCAAGTTTCATCGTGTTGAGTGCCTCTTTGCACTTCATTATCTCCAGAAAGATAATATCTTCCTCGGCTTCTGGGGTCTTTTTTGGCCGTGCTTCTTCATCAGATACCCGTATAATTTGTCTGGCTATGGGGTTTGTTGAAACTGATGTATTTCTTTCGTTTGTAGATTTCGTACTTGATGGTGGTGTACGCATAATTTTTGATCCCCGCTTGAAAGGGGTGTCATAGCTAGGTGGGATGGTAAAAGTAGATGGTGATTGACCTATGTCCCTTGGCAGCAGTAGGCACGCTTGCGATCGCACGGCGTTAGCTCGTCGGTGGGGTGGGATCTTGCTGCCTCCCTATGCACACATGATTATCGTGCCTGGTTCAAATTTGATTTGCGTCGAATATAGAATAGAATTAAGAGAGGGAGAGATGAGGAAACGATTCGAGAATGAATTGCTAAAGCGCGAGAAAGAAAAGAGGCATATGAACAATTGAAGCTGATGTTGTTTCAGATGTTGCGAAACATTTTGGACAAGCCCTCCCCTATGTACCTGGTGAGCCGAGGTACGCCATGACTATCTTTCGTCCACTTTTAAGATAGTCCCAAATGATACCCTTGCTAAGTATCTACCAAATCACAACCCTAATAGCTTTGAATTAAACGCGTAGTGACTCCATGTCATCATATGACAAAAAGGGAATAGAAAATAGGCTCATTTTGTACTTATAAAGAAATTCAACCCAAATTTATTGATTCATTGTATAGTGCTTATTGCTTCATCGTATATGATAATATTTTTTGAAGATAAGTGTGCATGTATAAACCTTATTTAAGTGTGAATGTATAAAATTAATTATCAATTCAGATTAATGCAACTTTATAGTTATGTATTCACTTCGCGCTATATGTATGTATATGTATGGAACTAAGTATTTTAATAGGTAGATAATTTAACTAAATAGAAATAAGATTTTATGAAAATGAAATGTGCTTATGTATCATGTATATGGATGTAGTTACTTAGGCATTTGAGTATTTAGTATTTAGGTTTTTTAAGTATTTAAGCATTAAGGTATATAGCTATTCACGTATTCAGGTATTTTAGTCTTGCCAAAGAAATTTAATAATGCCAATAATTGTGCATGTACTTACAATTTGTCCATACGTCGAAAGTTGTGGCCACAAGTTTCCTTCGTTGGTGTGTGATGTGATGTTTGAATGTGTTTGTATGTTTTATGTTTTAGTTAATTTAAAACTTCTTAGGCAATATAAAAATTTAAATTATAGGTCTGCTAAACATGGCAAAGTTAGGTATTTACTTTTGAATAAACATAATGAACTTTAGGTTAGGTTACCTATGTATCAAAGTAATTCACGTTAGTATATTAAAATCATGGAAATTTAAGGAAAATAACACTAAGAGCACTTTTCTTTTCATTGACTCTTGTCCTATGTTTGTAACGATGGGGTAAAGGTGGGGATGATGAAGACGACGTTCGAGGAGATTAACTTATCTCGCGCGCACGTGTGATGTCGGGATGAATTTTCCGCGTGTGTTCTCACTTTCCACGTCCGAACGAAACTGGTTGAGAGCCTGGCGTTGAGTTACGATGATCGATACGAGTGATCGTCGATCGTTGTTGGCGCAATACCAGAAAACGCAAAAATGTAGTATAAAAAGGTTGCGGACGCTTACTTTTCGGATGCTGCTGTACATATAAATAGTTATATGCAGATAGCAGTTTTCAGAGCAACCGAAGGTTATTAGGGCGTCCGCAAATTTTCTGTGGACACCAAATAAAAGAATTACCATATGGACATCTTCAAAGCATATGATATACGCTTACATACCTTTTATTTTAAAATGGTCCTTAATTTAATTAAACGTTATCTATGTTGGAGTTTCAGCAAATAAAAACTGGGCTTATCCAAATGCCACATAGGCAATGATTTGCAATGCTGGATGCGTGTCAGCTATGTGCTGGATAGCGTGGTCGGAAAACTGCATATATTGCTGCGTAGGGGTATTCTAAAATTATGCAAATTATGCAAATGAAATTAGTTGGAAACTCCTAAAGGGAAAGTAAAAGAAAATATCACGTTTACCTCAGATATTTTCCCCCGAAAATATATATGGAGTTTTCACAAATGTCTGGCTTTTCTTTATGGAGATAAGCACCCTACCACGAACACGATCAGCAAGCAAAAAAGAACGAATATGCAATTGTAAATTGCAAGGTAAGTGTTTTCTGAGCGGGAGTTATATAGTTCAGTGGTAACCAAGTTTAAACTGCAGTAATGGGAAATTTTAAGGGTATGTTCGTTAAATGCCCGGTTTGTGTCAAGGCTATGCGGAGTCGGCAGTTTCTTTTAAAACTGAACAAAAAAAATGACTTCAACTTTCTTTATTAGGTTTAAGGTGTACGCTACAAAGTCATGAATTTTCGATACAATCATTGTGTCGAAAAGGCATGAAGATCGGTAGGCTTAAACCTACCTATCCGAAATAGTGTGACTCGACCCATGACCCTGAAATGTTAACTATACCCAAAACGACTGAACAACGGAGGTGTTATTTGCGGAGGTCCTTTGCGTGATACACAACTCTCTTGCCATCAGCGTTCTCAACTTCAAACATAGCGTTACCAATTTTTTTTATAATTTTGCATTTGACGAATCTGTCACAAAGCTTTGCATTAAGTGCTTTTGATGCATCACTAAGGACAAAGTTCCTGTGATACACCTCATCTCCTGTCTGCAACAATCGTTTAGAACTACGAAGGTTGTATGTTTGTTCATTCCTACGAAAGGCTTGTTTCAAGTTTTCCTTAACATGCTCTCTTATGAGTTCGAGTTTGTTGTGGTTAGGCAAACACTCTAGCTCACCGTCATTTAAAGCTTTCATGTTTCGTAGTAGTTTATACATGCTCGCGTGCGTAGTCATGTGACGACCAAAGAGAATAAAATATGGTGTCATCCCAGTGGACTGATGCACCGAAGTCCATAGTGCCTGCTGGATTTCAAATAAGTGTATATCCCAATCACGCTGATCTTGTTTAATGTAGCTTCGAATGGCGGAGAGGATTGATTGGTTTACTCTCTCAGAGGCGTTTGCCTGTGGAGAATATATAGCGTTCCGTATATGCCTGCAACCGTATCTTGTTAAAAAATGCTGAAAATCCTTTGCAACAAACTGTCTTCCGTTGTCACTATGTACAAACTCCGGAACACCATATTGACTAAAAACACTTTGCTCCAAGAACTCAATGACCAACTTCGAGTTTGCTTTGTGCATTGCTTTTAAAAAAAACACATTTAGAAAACCCGTCCAGTACAACAAAGATGAAGGCTTTTCCACGTTTGGTTCTTGGGTAAGGACCCATAAAATCTATGTAGATTTTCTGAAATGGTCTGTCTAGTTGTTGATAAGCTATCATGGGGGGCCTTAATGTTTTATTGGACGCTTTAGTTTCCTTGCAAACCGAACAATTTTGAACGTAAGATCGTATTTGGCAAGTCATATTCGGCCAATAGTAAAATCGCTTGACTCTATCTACTGTTTTCATCATTCCTCTATGCGAACAATTTGGTGGATCGTGAGAATTTTGAATGATAGTCTGTGTCAACCCCATGGGTATCCACAGCTTCCAGTCGCTCTCGGTACTCATCGAATCGTGTTTCGAAAAGCTTCGTTTATAGACGAATTTGTTGTCAACAATTTTGAGGTCCGGGAAATTGGAAATGTTACTCGCGATAGTAGAAATCAAGTTTAAGTACTCTGGTGAAAGAAATTCGGGTGCATTCAAATCAACTGACTCATACGAGGACAAATTTGTGCTAAGTTCATCAGCAAACGCTCTCGACAGTGCATCGGGCACAACGTTTTGCGAACCTTTTTTGTGCTTAATATCGAACGTATACGCTTGAAGTTTAAGTGACCACCGTGCAAGTCTACCGCTTAAGTCCTTTAAGCCCATGAGCCATTTTAGACTTGCATGGTCGGTCACAATCGTAAAAGGCACTCCCTCGATATAAGGCCTAAACTTCTTCACTGCTTGTACTGCAGCGTAGCATTCCTGTTCCGTGACGCTATAGTTACGTTGACAGGCATTCAGCTTCTCCGAGAAAAACGCGATAGGTTTCTCGTTCCCGTCCTCGTCAAACTGATATAATACACCGCCAATACCGCAACTTGATGCGTCACACTGGATTGAAAACGACTTCTTGAAGTCTGGGTTACTTAATAACGGTGCTGAGATTAGAGCTGTTTTAAGTGTTTGAAAAGAGGTGAGTGCGTCAGGAGTCATATTAAATGTTTTACACCTTTTAAGTGTATCTGTTAGGGGAGATGCTATCGAAGCAAAGTTCCTTATGAATCTCCGATACCACCCGCATAGTCCTAAAAATCGTCGAACCTGTTTCTGGGAAGCTGGTACTGGGAAATCCTTTATTGAAGCAACTTTACTTGGGTCAGGCTTAATATGACCTTGACCAACGATGTAGCCTAAGTATCGCAACTCTTGGAAACAAAAATGAGACTTTTCGACATTGATAGTCAAGTTTGCCTCTTTCAGACAGTCAGCAACTTTCTCTAGCATGGAAATGTGTGATTCAAAGTCTTTGGAAATAATAAGAAGATCGTCTAGGTACACGAAAACTTGTTCTCTAAGTGCACTAGGAACCACCTTATCCATTAACCGGCACATCCTTTGGGCTGCATTACACAGTCCAAAAGGCATGACGGTGAATTGATAAAGCGGTCGTCCTGGCACAGTGAAGGCCGTTTTCTCCCTAGATTTCTCCTCCAACGGGATTTGCCAAAACGCATCTTTAAGATCCACACTACTAATGTAGTGTGTCTCTTGCAGACGGCTTAGCATCCCCTCAATGTGCGGAAGAGGATACGCGTCCTTCTTTGTAAGGGAGTTCACTTTCCGAGAGTCTAGGCATAATCTGTTTTTACCAGGCTTCCTGATTAAAACAATCGGCGAGCTCCATGCACTAGAACTCTCTTCAATGACTCCCAAAGCAATCATGCGATCCAATTCCGTGTATATTAAATCCTGTATAGGCGGCGAAACAGGATAATGCCTTTGCTTCACAGGCTCGGCATCATTTGTATCGATAATGTGCTTTTCTACGGATGTTTTGCCAAGACCAAGCTTGATAAAGGAAGGAAACTTATCTATCACATCCTGCAGTTTGGCCTTTTGTTCCGCACTCAAAATGTGAACATCTGGTTTATTTATCTTGCTTTCACAAACCACTTGGTCAGATATTTCGCTGATGATGTTAGGCGCGATTTTAAATTTCTGCCAGAAATCTATCCCTAAGTAAAGAGGTTGTGAAAGCGACGGAATAAGGTACAAATCAAGACTTTTAGTTTGACCATTGTAGGTAACATCTATTTTTACTCGGCCCACGATTTGTTGAGCTTTACCATCGGCTGTTTTAACGATCGACACAAAATCGGAAACTGGTAATTTTAAACTCTCTACGAACTCTAAACAGTTACTTCCTAGACATGAGATAGTAGCACCACTGTCCAAAAGTCCTGTGATCTCCTTTCCGGAAATCTCGATGGTGGCATATGGTCGAGGATCTAAGTTTGAACTCAAGACACAGCTGCTGATCATGCATTTAAAAAATTGTCGCTTCTTGTGTCGACCGCGAAGTTTTAGCAGTTTGCTCGAAGTATTCGCGTTAAGTTCACTCAAATTAAAAATTTTTGACCGTAGCTCCGTATATAGTGTCAAGCGTTCATCATAAGGTAGGTTACGAAATTGATTGCGTTTAAACTGGTTAATATTGATCAAATTAGGTTGATTTGACAATCTTTGTAAGTCAGTATTGGGTTTTATTTTTAAATCGAATGGAAAGTCTGGGTAAGTATTTGTAGAAGCATCTACTTTGGTTATTCCGGAAGCGTCTGTGTCGAACAAGACTTCCCGGTTAAGGTCAAGTTCGGTTTGAAGTTTTCCCGAATTGGCTTACAGTTTGTGCAAGTCAGAACGGTTACATCATCTGTACCACAGCGATAACAAAACATTTTAGTTATGGGTGACCGACAGTTTATGAACAAGTGTCCTAACTTTTTGCAATTAAAACACTTAGTTGTCTTGGGAGTATTGGTGTTATGTGGCGAACTCCTATCGTTCTTTATCTTCCTTGAAAAAAAAAAAAATATCTGAAATTAGGTATGTAAAATTAAGTTTACACATAAGAGAATTTACCACCCTGTACGAAAATGATACGTATGGAATTCTAGACGAAGTCGCGAAAAAGCAGAGCTGTAAGCCGTCAAAATTGGCGGAAGTAACACTTTTTTGCTAAGCTTAGCGACCTAATCCGACGAGAAAAGCAATTCGCTCTTTCGCATCTCGGACGTCAAAGAAGGTGGTGGTTTCGAGCCAAAAAAAAAAAAAAAAAAAATCAGAAGCAGATGGCAATTTTAATATTGTCATATATATATGCGTAATATTGGACACATTAAAAGGCTATATAAACCAACAAAGAAAATACATATTTTGTATTAATCTCCACCAAAGTAAGTACCTGTTCCTTGTGTTTGAGTGCACGAATTAATTCAATGCTTCTTGAATAGAATTTGGTTTCTAACGTCACCTACCGATCGCCAGTGTGAGTTGAGTCGAGTATATCACCTACGAGACAAATCTCTGGACAGCCGAAGCGGGCTGAAGGGACACATAAGTGCACACCGTACCAAATCCGATCAGCTGGTAGTATAGCGGGGGATCGTCGCCTACATCTTATGTCAGATAACCATCATAGAGGCATTTGAAAACAAGTTTTTAAATACCCCTTGCATCTCCTCTCCTCCTGCATAACTCGGAGTACTTACCACGCTGTGTATGTCTTACGGATCTCGAAAGCCAGACGTATTCCACGCTTCTCCCTGTGATCGTGTGTTTATCGATCCAACAACAAAATCTCTCGACCTATGTTGAGAATACAAGCCACCGTTCGGCGTGGTGAAAAGGAAAGTGCATATCTCTTTTTTTTGGCATCAGTCATCAGCAGACAGCGATCTATACCTCAGGCAATATCAGTCGTCTTATGGTTGTGGCCGCACTAACGACCCATACCATCAATCTACCCAACGCCACCATCACGAAAAGATTCTATCAGCCACGTCCAAATTCAGCTGATTTTTTTTACCCGTTCAAGAACTTCGCCGCCGCATTAGGTCTACCAGTGGATTGTCACTCAGCAATAATACACCCCCACCCGCTGCATTAGCGTATGGTATCACCAAGTGCAACACATTGCATTGTATCAAGCAGCCAAACAAGCAGCCAGTCATCAACAAGAATAGAGATTTACAGGAAAATCTCTCATCCGCGTTTCCCGATCCCGCAGATCGACATTAGGTTAAGGCGCCTGTTGCTCAGACTTTCTCTCAATAACGTGCAAGTATATACGCAAGGTTATTTGTTCAGGCAAAAGCTAAGTATTTAATATGATTATAATGTAAAGCTCGTCAGTTACAAAGCAATTTGTTTCTTTTCATCATTAACAATTTAGATACCCAAGCCTTCACTGTATGCTGTGCACACCATCCATTGGGGAGTCAACATTAATTCTTCGTGTAATAAGTCGTCAAACAAAAAAAAAAAAAAAAAACGCATGCGAAAAGTGCGTGCCAGAAATCGGGTGAGTCAGTTTATTTTGTTTTGTTATTGAACGAGCTGAGTTTATATTTTGCTGTTAGTGTGTCATTGAGTGACTTAAATAGATTTTGTATTGAGTCAGTTTTGATCGCGGGAGCAAGTGAATTGGTAATGGTAATTATCTATCTTATCGACACGTAAGGAAATTTGAGAGAGAATGGTAATCTTCCTGAAATAATCTACAATTATATAAAAAAATTAATAAAAGGGAAATCTGCTCAAGGAAGCTCTAGAATTATTATTGAGAAACCTAAAATCCAATGAAACTTGATATATATATTATATACTTACTAATACTGGCAAAACTAATTGTATATTTGTAACATTAGTTACCTTTTATATATCCCTGTAATATATTTATATTTTTTGTGTGATTGCGATAGGAGCACTTGTGCCTACGATCTAAAGGATCTATCTTTTAGGGAGTTTCGGGATAGGAACAAATCATTTGAATAAAATTTATAAATTTTTTTTTTTCATTAAATATTAAATTTTTATTTGCGTGAGACATTTTGGTGATGAATTCTGAATAGAACTTGAATAGTGCTCTGGGGAAGTGTGATGGTGTGGATATGTGGCAGAGATGATCACATAAGCATTTCGTAAGGGATGCGTATTGCCAGGTTAAGGGGCTATTACAATGATAAGGGCAAAGTGATAGCCATGGATGCTTTGCACTACCTCAAGGTAGTGTAAAATGAGGGAGGGTTATGCCAAGGAGACCAATTACATCGCGGGTTTCCCAATATTCCTCGATTTTCGACCAAAGCTTTTCTGACGCTTAATAGAATTTGATTCAAACACAAAAGATATGTTTACAGATGGGTCTGTCGCCTCGCAGTAATTTTTTTTATAATGTAGACAAGGCATGAATTATATGTACGGTAGTCCGCCAACAAGTGCAAGAACCCACGCCTCCGTCGAGCTATATGTCGCGCATTACGCTAGCATGCCTGCTCGCACTTAGTTGTCAGGGCACCCACCTCACAACCCTCAGATTCTTTATGAATTCCTGTGTTCATGGGAGTTTGTGGGAATACAGGACCTCGCCCGTTTGTAAGGTGGTAACAGCTAATTCCGTTATACAGGTGGCGCCCAACGTGGGGCACAAACCAATATACCATCCACCAATTAAGACTTGAACATTTAACTAGATTATGTTATTCTCAATAAATGGGTTACCGAATTATATGGCCAGAAGATGTAAATCTGTTCTTACTGTTGCATAAATTCGTCTTCCTCAATTGTCTCTACTATTTAGTTCTTCGACGACCGAGAATTGCTGGCTCATTTTAAAACCATAATTCAACGTTGCGTCAAGATCTATTTAGAAATAGGTGAAGAATTTCCTACTTTTCGCTTGCGCAGTTTGTAAGACGGCCGGAAGTCATCGATACATATGATATCACCACTTCGTCAGAAGCGCCTTCTTTCTGTTTTAGCCAACATGGATGTATTTCCATTTCAGTCAAGTTAAAGTTCTCGTTGAAAACAAGCATATCTTTAATCAAATCTATGAGATTGAATACCATTTAGATACACCTCATGATGAAATTTTAAGTTAAATGCACAAATGGGTACTCATAGGTACGAAAGCGACTGAGAGATTCGGTTTAGTTTACACCAATTTTTCTTAATTCGCGCTTAGTTACCTCATGTTTACTTATATCGATGGGTTAACCAATTCGAATTGCAAATAATTTAAGGTTTTCGGAAGCTCGAAATCAGGAGTATACATCTTAAATGCGCTTATTCATCTACCTCACACACACCCCAGCACTGGATTTATTTATTACAAAAAACAACTAATCGTTAGACATAAAAGAAATTTACATTTTTTTTGTTAACTTTACCTTTAAATACCATCATGCCTCCAAGATTTGCTAATGCGAATCGTGGTAATCTCAGTCAAAACACTCGAAGTTTACGATCCAATCGTAGATCAAGGGGAAATGGAAGAGATAATGTAGGAAATCCGGCTAGATCTAGCGATACTACTAATCACCATCAGCCTATATCAGAGCAAGATAATGAAAACCATGCGTCGATTCAGCAAAATGAAACACCTAATCCGCAAAATAGTACTCGACAGGAAACTTCGCTCAATCCTTCAATTGCACAATCTTCTCTTGCGAATCAGAGTCTATCTCAATACATTCAGGAGGTAGTAACAGCAACGATAGGGCTAGGTAGATCAGCAGACTTGCAAGCAAGGCGAGAAGAATTCGAGAGAGAGACTCAAGTCATTCAAAGGCAAGTAGCTGATACTATTCAGGAAATGCTCCGAGCCAATACGCCTCAGCGCAACCCAGTCGAATATGACGTTAATCGACCCCAACCTCAAAGAAGTCATAGACAACCGGTCATTGAGAATGAGCAAGGCATCCCTAATAATAACCCAGAGCAAGTTCCAGCGGAGTTCAGTTCGAATACTCACAACTTTATTAACCAGCTCAATGCGTTGAATCTCAACTCCGACTCTCATAGAGGGAGGAACCGTCCTTCCTCTACTTCCCAAAGGACAATTGAGTTCCAAAAATGGGGTTTAAAATTTGATAATCAACACATGACTGTTGATGATTTCATATTTCGGTTAAACCGACTAAAAGAATGCTATGAATCTTCGTGGGAAGATATTTTTCTTCATTTTCATTTGTTTGTCTCTGGGCAAGTAGAGAATTGGTACTGGATGTACCTTAAATCCAACCCGTCAGCTGATTGGCGTTCTCTTCAAATGGCGCTTATCGAACAGTACAGAAGTCTCGAAACTGACTCTGAACTTTCACGTAGAATGTTCGATAGACGTCAGAGTAGTAATGAAAGTTTCGACGATTTCTACAACGTTATCATGTTAATGAACACCCGACTTCATCACCCTAAAACACCTGGGGAACTCATTGACTTGATAAAGCAGAATGTCAAACGCCGCATTGGTGAACTTCTCATCACATACAGCACCAACAGTTTGCCAGAAATGGTCTACATATGTAGAAACATAGAGAAATATGTTAACCAAAGTGATGGGTTGCGAACAAGACAGTTCCAACAACCGAATCTTAGGAGACAGGTTAATGAGCTTGAGCTTTCTTATACCGAAGAGCCATTGTTGGAAGTAGAAGCTGTACAGGTAACGCGCGCTAAGCGTGACCCATCCTCTTATGTTTGCTGGAATTGTAAACAAAGAGGTCATTCATTTGTACAATGTCCTTGTCCACAACGCAATCTTTTTTGCTTCAAATGCGGATTAGAAGACACGACCACACCACAATGTGCTAACTGTTCGGGAAACCGAATGCAGGGCGATCCGAATTCCGGGGAGTTTTGCCCACAAACGAGAAACCCGGAACGCAACTCATAGGAAAACATAATCCACAGAATCTACCAGACTTACCAAACCGACCTGATTTACCAAACTCACCTAATTTACCCATCTCACCGGATTTACAAATAGATCTTACGGCAATACCAAATGTTTCAAAGAATGTATCTATTCTAAAAAGAACTGAAGTAAGAACTGAGAAATCTTTCCCAAAAGTCGAACCCAAATCGTTGCATGAGCGACAGATTAATTATTACGAAGCTCGCGCTCGAATTTTCAATTCCAAACCTCCAGCTCGAATCCAAAAGCTGCGCACAAGATTTCGAACAAAGCGGAGTCTCCATAAAGCAATCTCTGAGACGTCCTTATGTAGTACGGAAGACCCAAGACCATATGCGAGCATTGGTATTTTCGGGAAACAAATGCTTGGCTTATTGGACAGTGGCGCAAGTATAAGTTGCTTGGGTTCTGGATGCCTAGAGTTACTAGAGCGTGAAGGTATTTCGTTTAAAAGGTTTTCTTCCAATGTAAAAACCGCAAGCGGCCAACGACAATCCATTGTGGGACAAATAACAACTCCGATCTCTTATAAGGGAAATACGCGAGAAATCTCTTTCTTCTTAGTTCCTACATTGGAACAACAGATGTATCTGGGCGTAAATTTTTGGAAGCTTTTTGAAATAGCTCCTCAAATACTGTCAGAAATCTCGTCCAGGCAAGTGCAAGATAATTCATGCAATTCAGATGTTCACGAATTATCGGTGAAACAGTCTAAGCAGCTAGAAAATGTGATCAGTTTGTTTCCGTCCTTCGCCCAATGTGGGTTAGGGCAAACAAACCTCGAAGAGCACTATATCGACACAGGGAATGCTGAGCCAGTGAAACAAAGACACTATCCTGTTTCTCCAGCAGTGCAAAACCTTATGTATGATGAATTGGATAGGATGCTCGAAATGGGCGTCATAGAGGAAAGCCGAAGCGCTTGGAGCTCTCCGGTTGTCTTGGTGCGGAAACCGGGAAAAAACCGCTTATGCCTGGACTCCCGTAGAGTAAACCAAGTGACGAAAAAGGACGCCTATCCACTTCCTCATATAGAGGGCCTGTTAAGTCGTCTCTCGGAAACACATTACATTTCTAGTGTGGATCTGAAAGATGCCTTTTGGCAGATTCCTCTGGAGAAAACATCTCGGGAAAAGACAGCTTTTACTGTGCCTGGCAGACCCCTGTATCAATTTAAGGTTATGCCCTTTGGCCTTTGCAATGCTGCGCAACGCATGTGCAGACTAATGGACAAAGTGGTTCCCCATCAATTGAAACAAAATATCTTTGTATACTTAGACGACTTATTGATAATATCGGGAACATTTGAAGAGCATTTAGATGCTTTGAAACAAGTGGCCTTGCGATTGCAATCAGCAGGTTTGACTATCAATCTGAAGAAGTCAAAGTTTTGCTTTAAAGAGCTAAAGTATCTCGGATACATAGTGGGCGGGGGATGTCTTAAAACTGATCCCGATAAAATTTCAGCCATCAGAGAGTTCCCAACACCAAAGACTCCTCGGCAAGTTCGACGTTTCTTGGGACTATCCGGCTGGTATAGACGCTTTATAAAAGACTATTCTTCGCGTGCAAGTCCTATAACAGATACTTTGAGAAAAGCCAAATCATTCGTTTTTGGTCCGGAAGCCGTAGCTGCCTTCGAGGATCTTAAGCTTTCTCTAACTTCAGCTCCCGTGTTAGTCAACCCCGACTTTGATAAGCCATTCGTAATTTTATGTGACGCATCCAGTACAGGCATTGGCTGTGTTTTATGTCAGAAAGATGAAGATGGTGTTGAGAGGCCAATCTATTACCACTCCCAGAAGCTTAACTCTGCGCAACGGAACTACAGCGTTACAGAGCTGGAGTGCCTTGCGGCGGTTTTGGGCGTTGAAAAGTTTAGGTCGTACATTGAAATGCAAGAATTCAAAATAATTACCGACCATGCGAGCCTAAAGTGGCTCATGAACCAAAGGGACCTCAGCGGACGTCTCGCTCGTTGGAGCCTAAAACTTCAAGGTTTCCATTTTGATATAGAACATCGAAAGGGTTCGCAAAATGTTGTACCCAATGCACTTTCACGCGCCTATGGCGCCGATGAGATAGTATCCGAGATAGCCGTCGGTGCAAACTCTTTGGATGTTCTACAGATCGATCTTTCTGATCCGTGTTTTAAATCAAGTGAATACACGAGACTGATAGAAACAATCGTAGGGAATAAACATCAACTGCCTGACCTTCAAGTATCAGAAGGCTTTGTTTACAAAAAAGTCAAACATAGCACAGGTATTCCACGTGAGGATGATTGCACTTGGAAACTTTGGATTCCATCATCGCTAACGAGTCGCTTAATTCGTTTGGCCCATGATCCGCCAAAAGCATCCCATGGTGGGGTTGCGAAAACGCTGTACCGCCTTCGTGAACGTTTCTACTGGCCTAATATGGCGGCCCAAGTGAAGGCGTTCATTGCAGAGTGCAGCGTTTGCAAAACTTCAAAAGCTCCCAACTCGACGCTCAGACCGCCAATGGGACAAGCATTTATAGTGGATAGGCCATTTCAACACGTCTGTATCGACTTTCTTGGTCCCTATCCTAGGTCCAGAAAGGGAAATGCCTTTATGATTGTGTGCCTCGACCAGTTAACCAAATTCGTCCTAATACAGCCAATAAGAAAAGCTACTAGTGAAGCGGTAGGTAATTTCCTACAGGAGCAGGTCTTTGCAATATTTGGAGTGCCGGAATCCATTTTGTCGGACAATGGGAAACAATTTGTTTGCAAAGAGTTCCAAAAACTGTTGACTGCTTACGGAATACGACATGTAAGGACTGCTTCGTACTCACCACAAGCAAATGCTAGTGAGCGGGTAAACCGTTCAATATTGGCGGCCATTAGGTCATATATCAAAAACGAACCGAATCAACTCAACTGGGACAGACATGTTCAATCCATTGCTAGTGCGCTAAGGTCAACCATCCACACGGCTATAGGAATGTCGCCCTATGAAGCGCTTTTCGGGCAATCTAAAATTGAGCACGCTCACGACTACCTACTTCTAAAAAAACTTAAGGGGTTAAATAACGCGGAATTTGATATTTTACCGAAGACCTTGAAAATGAACATAATTCATAGCCACTTGAAAGAGTCTTTGAAACAAGCTCACCAAAATTATGAGAGATCGTATAATACGAGGAGCAAAACCTCCAACTACGCACTAGGACAAGTAGTATACAAGAGGAATTTTGTATTAAGCGACGCAGCAAAGCAGAGAAACGCTAAATTCTGTCCTAAATTTATAAAGGCAAAGATCAAAAGATTAGTCGGCAACAATTTGTATGAGCTGGAAGACACAAACGGAAATGTTCTAGGCACTTTTCATGCCAAGGATATCCGGAAATAAGGTCCACGAAAATCAGTCCACTTGGGCCAAGGATCAATTAGAGTTCCTTCTTTTGACGTTTACTATAGCTGTCGTTTGCAATTTCATCTCAGACGTGGGTCGACTGTCTTATATTAGAAGAAGTCCGAATTTCTTTCCATTTTCATTCTCGTCCGATCACGAAACTGAAAAGCTTTGTGGCGAACTCCTATCGTTCTTTATCTTCCTTGAAAAAAAAAAAAATATCTGAAATTAGGTATGTAAAATTAAGTTTACACATAAGAGAATTTACCACCCTGTACGAAAATGATACGTATGGAATTCTAGACGAAGTCGCGAAAAAGCAGAGCTGTAAGCCGTCAAAATTGGCGGAAGTAACACTTTTTTGCTAAGCTTAGCGACCTAATCCGACGAGAAAAGCAATTCGCTCTTTCGCATCTCGGACGTCAAAGAAGGTGGTGGTTTCGAGCCAAAAAAAAAAAAAAAAAAAATCAGAAGCAGATGGCAATTTTAATATTGTCATATATATATGCGTAATATTGGACACATTAAAAGGCTATATAAACCAACAAAGAAAATACATATTTTGTATTAATCTCCACCAAAGTAAGTACCTGTTCCTTGTGTTTGAGTGCACGAATTAATTCAATGCTTCTTGAATAGAATTTGGTTTCTAACGTCACCTACCGATCGCCAGTGTGAGTTGAGTCGAGTATATCACCTACGAGACAAATCTCTGGACAGCCGAAGCGGGCTGAAGGGACACATAAGTGCACACCGTACCAAATCCGATCAGCTGGTAGTATAGCGGGGGATCGTCGCCTACATCTTATGTCAGATAACCATCATAGAGGCATTTGAAAACAAGTTTTTAAATACCCCTTGCATCTCCTCTCCTCCTGCATAACTCGGAGTACTTACCACGCTGTGTATGTCTTACGGATCTCGAAAGCCAGACGTATTCCACGCTTCTCCCTGTGATCGTGTGTTTATCGATCCAACAACAAAATCTCTCGACCTATGTTGAGAATACAAGCCACCGTTCGGCGTGGTGAAAAGGAAAGTGCATATCTCTTTTTTTTGGCATCAGTCATCAGCAGACAGCGATCTATACCTCAGGCAATATCAGTCGTCTTATGGTTGTGGCCGCACTAACGACCCATACCATCAATCTACCCAACGCCACCATCACGAAAAGATTCTATCAGCCACGTCCAAATTCAGCTGATTTTTTTTACCCGTTCAAGAACTTCGCCGCCGCATTAGGTCTACCAGTGGATTGTCACTCAGCAATAATACACCCCCACCCGCTGCATTAGCGTATGGTATCACCAAGTGCAACACATTGCATTGTATCAAGCAGCCAAACAAGCAGCCAGTCATCAACAAGAATAGAGATTTACAGGAAAATCTCTCATCCGCGTTTCCCGATCCCGCAGATCGACATTAGGTTAAGGCGCCTGTTGCTCAGACTTTCTCTCAATAACGTGCAAGTATATACGCAAGGTTATTTGTTCAGGCAAAAGCTAAGTATTTAATATGATTATAATGTAAAGCTCGTCAGTTACAAAGCAATTTGTTTCTTTTCATCATTAACAATTTAGATACCCAAGCCTTCACTGTATGCTGTGCACACCATCCATTGGTGAGTCAACATTAATTCTTCGTGTAATAAGTCGTCAAACAAAAAAAAAAAAAAAAAACGCATGCGAAAAGTGCGTGCCAGAAATCGGGTGAGTCAGTTTATTTTGTTTTGTTATTGAACGAGCTGAGTTTATATTTTGCTGTTAGTGTGTCATTGAGTGACTTAAATAGATTTTGTATTGAGTCAGTTTTGATCGCGGGAGCAAGTGAATTGGTAATGGTAATTATCTATCTTATCGACACGTAAGGAAATTTGAGAGAGAATGGTAATCTTCCTGAAATAATCTACAATTATATAAAAAAATTAATAAAAGGGAAATCTGCTCAAGGAAGCTCTAGAATTATTATTGAGAAACCTAAAATCCAATGAAACTTGATATATATATTATATACTTACTAATACTGGCAAAACTAATTGTATATTTGTAACATTAGTTACCTTTTATATATCCCTGTAATATATTTATATTTTTTGTGTGATTGCGATAGGAGCACTTGTGCCTACGATCTAAAGGATCTATCTTTTAGGGAGTTTCGGGATAGGAACAAATCATTTGAATAAAATTTATAAATTTTTTTTTTTCATTAAATATTAAATTTTTATTTGCGTGAGACATTTTGGTGATGAATTCTGAATAGAACTTGAATAGTGCTCTGGGGAAGTGTGATGGTGTGGATATGTGGCAGAGATGATCACATAAGCATTTCGTAAGGGATGCGTATTGCCAGGTTAAGGGGCTATTACAATGATAAGGGCAAAGTGATAGCCATGGATGCTTTGCACTACCTCAAGGTAGTGTAAAATGAGGGAGGGTTATGCCAAGGAGACCAATTACATCGCGGGTTTCCCAATATTCCTCGATTTTCGACCAAAGCTTTTCTGACGCTTAATAGAATTTGATTCAAACACAAAAGATATGTTTACAGATGGGTCTGTCGCCTCGCAGTAATTTTTTTTATAATGTAGACAAGGCATGAATTATATGTACGGTAGTCCGCCAACAAGTGCAAGAACCCACGCCTCCGTCGAGCTATATGTCGCGCATTACGCTAGCATGCCTGCTCGCACTTAGTTGTCAGGGCACCCACCTCACAACCCTCAGATTCTTTATGAATTCCTGTGTTCATGGGAGTTTGTGGGAATACAGGACCTCGCCCGTTTGTAAGGTGGTAACAGCTAATTCCGTTATAGTTACTCACACGGGGTTGTTGTACATCAGATACTGCTGAAAGATTGTATGCATCTACCCCTATGTCGACTTCATCACTCACTACTTCCAGTTCGTGGACTCTGTAGGGAAAATTTCGATTTTGAACGGGATACCTTGATTGTAAAATCCGCTCTACTCTCCTACATTCATCTCTAAACTGCTCTAAAGTATTTATACGCATTGGGTAAACAAAATTCATCAGCTTAGTGCTGATGTTAGTTCTAAGAATTGCGATCAGGTCTATATCTCGTATAGGGTGTTTAAGTTGGCTTTTGAGATGTAGAACAGAATTGAAAAAATCTTCAAATGATTCTTGAGGGTGCTGTTTACGGTCCATTATTTGTTTGATAATTTCGAAGTCGTTCTCATGGCTTCGAAATTGTTTGAATAGAGCATGGCGGAGAATCGACCAATCACCTCTGGGATTATTTCGCAGAAACTGCCAAAACCAGTCCTGAGCAGTACCTGCCAAAAGATGATGGAAATTTTTGATAACGTCTCCCCAAGAACAGTTGTGATTGCTCTTCAGTACCTCAACTCTAAACACGAAGTCTTCGATGGACATACCTTTCGGGGTACCATCAAATTTTACTCCCCATCGATCAAGTTGAAGTGAATGACTTTCGCTCACACGAACATTACTGTTCGCATTGGTATACGGTAAATCATTTGGAACATTGTAATTTGGATCGAAATTTAAATTAGCTCCATAGTCTGCGTAATGATTTCCAAAACTATTTCGCGGCTGCGTATGGTTTGGTAAATGAAAAGATTCCTGAACATTGTTACTATTGGTCAACGCTGAAGCAGCACCAATTGGATGGGTAACAGAATCTCTGTTTTCATCTGCAATAACCACGTTTGAAGGAATACTGTGTTTGTTGGCATTGCTATTTTGTATTAATACATTTGCCATGGCCTTTTGCACATTAGCTTTGATCAAATCAGGTATCAGTGCACTTAACGTAGAGGTAACAACATCCTTAATATGTTCGTCGAGTTGTTTCATCCTAGACGAATTATTAGAAATAAACTGCATTGGCTGACTATGTTGCATAATGGGTTCTGGTAACATATGGTTAGAAGCGGTTGTTATGCTTGCACTTTCAGCAACATTTGGAAAGTTGTCAACACAACAGCTGGGTAAGACAAAATCGTTCGCAGCATTGCTGCTTACCGTTTCAGCTCCTCTTATCGCGTGGGAAACGATTGGAATAGAACTAGCGACACTTGTTATGGTTGTTAGTGTAGTTGGCATAACTGCAGCCGTTGTAAACACAACATTCGCTAAAGGCTGAGAGAGAGACATTAGGTTAGAATTTTGGGCATTAATGGGATGCTCGCTTAAGTTCTGAAAAGAGCGATTAAGAGACATATCTGAGCTTACTGATAAATTGTTATTGTCAGCTCTAACGGGTGAGTGTCGAAGTGGTCGTGTATTGTTGCCAAAGTCAGAGTAGCGATGGCGAGAGGTATTGTGCCGCAAATTATACGTGTTCTGATTAGAGGCAAGAACAATTTCACTCTGTGTGGGTTTCTTCTTCGGCACTGCTCCCTTTGATGAAATGTTTTTATTCATTACGGGAAGAGAAAGGCGAAAGAATACGTAAAGGGATATGATTTGTTTGGGTATTTATGTTAAGTTCAAAATAAAGAGCGAATTGATTTTTTTTTTTTTTTTTTTTTTTTTTTTTTGGGTTATGTAGGATTCGCGATAAGGTGTGATCGGTTTCTACTTGCAAGGGGATATCAGCTGTTTGTTCATGTTAAGAGAAATGTTATATGAAAATATTAGAAAAGAAAAAGGCAGGTAAACTCTATTGACGTAATATGCTTCTCTGGACTATGCAACATGTTATCATTTTATGATTGATAAGCTGAGATGTTGATGACTCAGAAAAGTATATGTTGTAGGCGAACTCCTATGGCAACATAATCTAATTTATCACTTAGATAAGACATCGTGATATGATTTATGGACTCATAGGTTTACTTCCCACACATAGTCAATTATTATGCTGTACACCAAGTGCAACGATGCTTAAATTACTATTAAGTCAGCAATCGGACTCCTTGGTATAACAGTATGATGATATGCCTGGTGAAAGGAAAATTAAAAAAAATAAAGGACTAAGCTGACGCAAGAAAGCTTGTTTGCCAAAATTTGTTTTTGTATGAATCTACTTAGGTGGAGAATGTAGTTTCTTTCTTACTAATTTTGCTATGTTCGTGATTATAATTTTGTGGATTTGGGTGAAATCCAAAGTTGATTCACGGTGGGGGGTGACTGAGTGTGTCGGGGCCCCACGTTGTTGAGCGCCAATGTATGTCATAGCTAGGTGGGATGGTAAAAGTAGATGGTGATTGACCTATGTCCCTTGGCAGCAGTAGGCACGCTTGCGATCGCACGGCGTTAGCTCGTCGGTGGGGTGGGATCTTGCTGCCTCCCTATGCACACATGATTATCGTGCCTGGTTCAAATTTGATTTGCGTCGAATATAGAATAGAATTAAGAGAGGGAGAGATGAGGAAACGATTCGAGAATGAATTGCTAAAGCGCGAGAAAGAAAAGAGGCATATGAACAATTGAAGCTGATGTTGTTTCAGATGTTGCGAAACATTTTGGACAAGCCCTCCCCTATGTACCTGGTGAGCCGAGGTACGCCATGACTATCTTTCGTCCACTTTTAAGATAGTCCCAAATGATACCCTTGCTAAGTATCTACCAAATCACAACCCTAATAGCTTTGAATTAAACGCGTAGTGACTCCATGTCATCATATGACAAAAAGGGAATAGAAAATAGGCTCATTTTGTACTTATAAAGAAATTCAACCCAAATTTATTGATTCATTGTATAGTGCTTATTGCTTCATCGTATATGATAATATTTTTTGAAGATAAGTGTGCATGTATAAACCTTATTTAAGTGTGAATGTATAAAATTAATTATCAATTCAGATTAATGCAACTTTATAGTTATGTATTCACTTCGCGCTATATGTATGTATATGTATGGAACTAAGTATTTTAATAGGTAGATAATTTAACTAAATAGAAATAAGATTTTATGAAAATGAAATGTGCTTATGTATCATGTATATGGATGTAGTTACTTAGGCATTTGAGTATTTAGTATTTAGGTTTTTTGAGTATTTAAGCATTAAGGTATATAGCTATTCACGTATTCAGGTATTTTAGTCTTGCCAAAGAAATTTAATAATGCCAATAATTGTGCATGTACTTACAATTTGTCCATACGTCGAAAGTTGTGGCCACAAGTTTCCTTCGTTGGTGTGTGATGTGATGTTTGAATGTGTTTGTATGTTTTATGTTTTAGTTAATTTAAAACTTCTTAGGCAATATAAAAATTTAAATTATAGGTCTGCTAAACATGGCAAAGTTAGGTATTTACTTTTGAATAAACATAATGAACTTTAGGTTAGGTTACCTATGTATCAAAGTAATTCACGTTAGTATATTAAAATCATGGAAATTTAAGGAAAATAACACTAAGAGCACTTTTCTTTTCATTGACTCTTGTCCTATGTTTGTAACGATGGGGTAAAGGTGGGGATGATGAAGACGACGTTCGAGGAGATTAACTTATCTCGCGCGCACGTGTGCTGTCGGGATGAATTTTCCGCGTGTGTTCTCACTTTCCACGTCCGAACGAAACTGGTTGAGAGCCTGGCGTTGAGTTACGATGATCGATACGAGTGATCGTCGATCGTTGTTGGTGCAATACCAGAAAACGCAAAAATGTAGTATAAAAAGGTTGCGGACGCTTACTTTTCGGATGCTGCTGTACATATAAATAGTTATATGCAGATAGCAGTTTTCAGAGCAACCGAAGGTTATTAGGGCGTCCGCAAATTTTCTGTGGACACCAAATAAAAGAATTACCATATGGACATCTTCAAAGCATATGATATACGCTTACATACCTTTTATTTTAAAATGGTCCTTAATTTAATTAAACGTTATCTATGTTGGAGTTTCAGCAAATAAAAACTGGGCTTATCCAAATGCCACATAGGCAATGATTTGCAATGCTGGATGCGTGTCAGCTATGTGCTGGATAGCGTGGTCGGAAAACTGCATATATTGCTGCGTAGGGGTATTCTAAAATTATGCAAATTATGCAAATGAAATTAGTTGGAAACTCCTAAAGGGAAAGTAAAAGAAAATATCACGTTTACCTCAGATATTTTCCCCCGAAAATATATATGGAGTTTTCACAAATGTCTGGCTTTTCTTTATGGAGATAAGCACCCTACCACGAACACGATCAGCAAGCAAAAAAGAACGAATATGCAATTGTAAATTGCAAGGTAAGTGTTTTCTGAGCGGGAGTTATATAGTTCAGTGGTAACCAAGTTTAAACTGCAGTAATGGGAAATTTTAAGGGTATGTTCGTTAAATGCCCGGTTTGTGTCAAGGCTATGCGGAGTCGGCAGTTTCTTTTAAAACTGAACAAAAAAAATGACTTCAACTTTCTTTATTAGGTTTAAGGTGTACGCTACAGGGGCCCAGATATCTTCGTTGCTTTTGCTTGTAGTTGAATTTTTCTTCGGAGCCAAGTGTGCCACTCCCGAAGATTGGTTTTCGTTTGTCTTGCAGTTGCTGTATCTCGACGTCTCGGAGCCCGCGCGCTCACCCCTGACAGACGCCGGTACTGGGGATCCGACTCCCTGCACCGTAAACTTATCTCCTTCTGTTGTTCTATCCATAGTTGGTTTATTGTTCAGTGTTCCTTCACATAGTTGTTTTTTTGGTCCGCGGGTGGTATTTTATTTCCCACCTACCCTTCATTAATGTAAACATCAATGACGAGCATTCCTCTATCCGCCACCTGAGGACGCGCCCTCTAGGGGAAACAACAAAACCCCCGAGGGATACCTCAAGAGGATAGTCACCACATGAACTCATCAACAGTCAGATGTGGTGGCATGGATCACAATTTCTTAAAAGTTCATCGATATAATGCCAAAATGCAGCAGCAACAGATCGAGTAAACATCCCAAAGCCGTTTACCAATACAGGGGTTGATTACGCGGGTCCAATAGAAATAAAAATGTGGAAGGGCAGATGCAACAATATGACAAAGGATTCATATTGTCTTCATGTGTCTATCAACAAAGGCGATTCATACAGAAGTAGTCAGCGACCTTACTGCATCAGCATTTATAACAGCCTTCAGAAGATTTGTAGCTCGGAGAGGAATCTGCTCCAACATGTACAGCGATTGCGGCACGAATTTTAAAGGAGCACCCACCGAATTGAACAAGGACAGCAAGCACATATGCAAGGAATGGTGAACTGAAGTTGCGGCAAGCTTGGCAGCACAAAATTCAAAATAGCATTTCAACCCACCAGCGTCACCACACTTTGGAAGTCTTTGGGAGGCAGGGGTGAAATCAATCAAACACCACCTCAAACGAAGAATTGGCGCGTCCAGGCTGACATATGAGGAATACGCGACCCTACTTGCACAAATCGAGGCATGCCTTAATTCAAGGCCACTTTGCCCGATGACGAAGAAATCTGATGGAGAAAATATCAACAATCTCGATCCGTGGAGATACATTCAACTATTAACACAAGAGTTCTCGATGCAATGGAGTTCAACTTACCTTCACCTGTTCCAGCAACGACCCAAATGGCTTCAACAACGCCGAACATCAGAATCGGAGACATAGTCCTGGTCAAAGAGAACAATCTCCCGCCTTCGCCGTGGCTACTCGTGCGGTTAATTGAACTGCACCTGGATGCAGATGGTCTAGCGCGCGTGGTGACCATAAGGACGGAGAAGGGCATCATTTAACGTCCAATCGCGAAACTATCCCCCTTGCCGGTAACTAAACCGTCGAACAATTCGAACGTATAGACAATAAATGAACTGAAACACGATGTAATTTTGTTCATAAAAATTAAAATAAATAAAGTATCAAAAAAAAAAGCTGAGACTATAAGTACTTACTTAAGGTGGCGCTACAGTCCGGGGTGGACCTGGGCCGACTATAAGTAAACATTTAATAATAACCCATTTGCAAGATAAGTAGAAGTGAATTTGGATGCAACCTACAGCAGCTAATTTTTTATATTATTTCAATATGTATTTAAACAACAAACTAATACAAAATTTGTATCTTTCCCGAAGGGAACACTGGCATCCGAAGAACATGCGACACAAAATAATGAAGAAGGGGGTGAAACAACAATATCAACCAGAGCAAATCAACAACATTATGGGCAGAGATCCGGGCTTCGGACGAGTAGCACAACACAACACGACACACCGCGCCTGAGACCTTGAACTTCTCGTTGCCGGGCCGGGAGCATGTTGATTCCCACCAAGACTAGCGCGCGCAAATGAAAATGTGGAGTTGCAGAAAACTAGGTACCGGAATGTATTGAAATCGAGCACACAGGATGCGCAGAACATTTCGAGGTCCTAGCCCATTGCACACAACACAAAACAATAATTAAATATAAAACCAAAACGCTAATACACTCCACGACACCAGAGAACTGTCAAATTTGGGCACCAAGACAAACAATGAGCTATGCAGATCTCACTCCAACATATGTCATCGGAATATGTGTGTTGTAGTTGCAGCTTCTAAATAGCTACCAGTCAAAGAAAATTTATAATGGCCGAATTGCATGTGAGCGAGATGCATCTAGCAGTGCAGTGCGCTCTAACACCCACTCCGAAGATGGGGGGCATTGTTGAAGGAGTAAATGAAAAGGCATCAATCTATCTTACTCTATATATTAGTTAGACAAAAGTGCTCTAACACAACAAAAAGGAATATTGTATTGTATGGTCATTAACCCCCGAACGCACAGCTGATTTTGGTATAAGTTAACGTGAAATACATTAAGACATACGACACGCGCAGCAAGACCAGCCACGCTCATGACGAGCAGATGCGCTGTAAGCAATTTATACTTATGTGATACCTGGAATCGCGAAACTGCACCGTGCGAACTATGCATAGTCAGCACGACAATTGGGTATAGAATAGGTTACGTTTTAAGTATTAATTATCTATCGTACGATGAAGCAGTAAGCGGTAATAAGGTTTTTTTTTTTGAAGTAAAACTAACCGAAATAAGTTTAATTGGCGCCCAACGTGGGGCCCAGTGGTAAAGTCTGTGAAGTTTTCGTTTAAACTAACCACTGGTAACTCACGAGTAAAAATTACAATACCTCCAAAAAGTAAAATCGCGTCGCGTGTGAAAAATATAACGACCTAAAGTAGCTCCATTAGAAGCACGTGTATCAAGCAGCTCCAAGGACATCATCTACTGGGCCACCCACAGTAAAGGACTACGTCGATAGACTGAGTCGCCAGCGAGGGAGTATTAAAGAAAGGAATCCTAGTAGTCATCGCAAACGGAACGAGCCTCTTTTATCAGCGCTGGATATGTTGTTAACGTAAGATAGATTTTAAGTTTATATAATTAATCTTGGTGTATATAACAAATTAAAATAAAGAATCTTGAATTACGCGAAAACATTATAACATTAAGAGTGAAAATTAAGTAAATAATATTTCTTAGAACTGAAGTAAAATTAAAACTCTACTAATGCGAAAGTGAACATACGTTAATTTAAAATAGATAGGAATCGTAGTAATTAGGGAGAACCCTCAATTAAAAAAAAAATTAAACCTTTTTTCTCCTTCCTCGGAGTCAACCGCTTTACATCTTTATCACTTTTATCGTGCTTCGGCCTTCAGTACTAAATCCCGAAAACCCGACTTTCGCACCCTCTGGTTCAAGACAACCGGCACCAAATTCAGTAGAGAGCGTTACACCCGAGTTAGAAGCTTTAATCGCAGCAATGGACATCAGAATGTAGGGCTATGGTTGAGTCGATTTATAATCCCAATGCACAACTGCATAGGGGTATCGATGAAACTATCGAAATCGACAAAGTTCCTGATACCGTTAAGGGTCTTAGGGAGTTCTCCGTAACCCCAGGCGAGTTCAGCTCTTGGCGCAAAAGCGTCGAGAGAATCCTGAGCATTAACAACAATTTCAGAGGAACCCCAAAATACTTTGGCATATTAAATGTTAGACGTAATAAAATTATAGCGAATGCAGATGCTGTATTGGAATCATACGATACACCCCTAAATTGGGAATGTATTTTGAAGTGTCTCACATTACATTAGGTGGATAGACGTGATGTAGGCACTTTAGAATACCAGATGACGATGCTTGTCCAAGGAAGTGACACCATCGAGGCCTACTATCAAAAGGTCTATAATCATCTATCCCTAATTCAAAATAAAATGGCAAGCATGGAACTTCCACCTGGTTCACTGTATCACTTATCAGCTTCATACAGGGAAAGGCCTTAGAACCTTTATAAGGGGTCTCAAGGGAGACCTGGCTAGATAATTGGCCATGCGCGAACCGGTCGACTTACCCACCGCACTAGATCTCTGCCAAAAACTAGAAAATCAACAGTACAGATCTAACTGCGCAAAACAAAATATTGTAGGAATAAGGAAACCCTTACCACCCGTTCCACCAATTCCTGCACGGAACACCCAAACATTTTACCCTCAATTGGCGTATCTACCACAACGCCCCATGAATTTTCCAACACGTCGTCCACCGCGTCCCCTGAACTATCAATTTACACATTCTCAACAACAACAATTTCCAATGAACTATCAACCGAACCAAAGACAACCTCTATTACACCCAACGCAATCATCAACCTAATAATAATTTCAAAACCAGACCTACACCGAGCGGAGAATCCATGGACACGAGTACCATGAGGACAAATAACGTTAACTATATGAATAGACCAGCACAGCTAGTAAAAACTGGCCACCCGCTCCTCAACGACCATTGTAGGACGAATAAAAACACAACTCTCCGAGTACTGGTAGACACGGGTTCGAATAAAAATTATATTCAACCCAACCTTGTCCTAATCCAAAGAACTTCCATACAAATTCAATTTGTGGCAATATTGAAATCACCCACCATACAATACTTAATTCGACCCGAACACAAATATAAAATTCTTCCTTCTACCATCCCTTAAGTAATTTGACGCAATTCTTGGTAATGACAGTATTAAAGAGCTTTCTGCTGTCATTTTCGCTAAGGAAAATTATATGATTGTAAACAATAACGTCAAGATCAGATTGAGACAGCAAATTTCCGAATAAATCCACAACATAAGAGAAGATCATATGTCTCCAGACCAAAAAGACAAAATACACTCTTTGACTAAAAGCCATCCCAATCTATTCGGTGAACCAAATGAAAAATTAAAGTTCACTACTAACGTCAAAGGTAGAATACGCACAACCACCGAGGATCCAATAAATTCTAAGCACTACACATATCCCGTTGCACTAAAACAGGAAATAGATAAACAAATATAAAATTCTTCCTTCTACCATCCCTTAAGTAATTTGACGCAATTCATGGTAATGACAGTATTAAAGAGCTTTCTGCTGTCATTTTCGCTAAGGAAAATTATATGATTTGTTGCTGCTGCCTGCTGATGCTGAGTCACTGATTGCGCAATTTCTGTTGCACTTGACTATTCGTCTACCTGTTATCTTTGACACGTTGTCGGTGTAGTATGTGGGGAAATCGCTATGAACCCGTTGGTGTGTATTGTGGAGTCTCTTTCGTCTGGAGCGTGATGTCGTGGGAATATGTGAGGAATGGTGGTACGACGGCTGTTCGGTCTCTCAGAGGAGAAGTGATGGATGATATTCGCCGTGAATTTTGC
Source organism: Cheilosia vulpina (assembly GCA_916610125.1). Classification (NCBI taxonomy): domain Eukaryota; kingdom Metazoa; phylum Arthropoda; class Insecta; order Diptera; family Syrphidae; genus Cheilosia; species Cheilosia vulpina. The sequence continues at coordinate 51,470,127 of OU744276.1, read as the reverse complement.
CGATCACTGCGCTGCTCTGCTTGCGCACTAATGGTTTTTGCTATATCCACCAATCTTAATCATGCGGGTTGGGATCGTATTAATTAGACTGGGGAAATCTGATTGTGGAGCTGGATGGCGGCTTTGGGATCGCGTTTAGCGGCCAGTTATTTTAAATTTACCACGATTCGTGATAAATGTCGTATCACTGTTACGTTTTTATTTAGGACTTTTATTAAATTTTAACTTAGCCAGTGTATAGTGTATAGAATTTTAAGATTCAATTCCCCGACTTAATACTTTGGGAGACCACACGTCTGTCCTACACGATTGCTATCCAAGAAGAAGCAAAAAGTACCCCAGCAACTAATTACGCTCTCCCCTCCAAGATCATCGGAGAGCGTGTTCAATCTGTTTCCTGTTTGAATTGGAGGGATTTTAGTTCAGTGGAACAAAGTCACAGGGATGGTTTTGCGATGTTTTTATTGCAGTTGTGTTCCACTTTTATTTTATTTTGAGTGATAACTGCCCTACCTATAGAGAAACGCGAAGAAAATTTCCAACAAAATTATACTAACTATTATTAGGTTCATTAGCAGGCAACATTCGTAACAGATTGTAAACAATAACGTCAAGATCAAATTGAGACAGCAAATTTCCGAATAAATCCACAACATAAGAGAAGATCATATGTCTCCAGACCAAAAAGACAAAATACACACTTTGACTAAAAGCCATCCCAATCTATTCGGTGAACCAAATGAAAAATTAAAATTCTACTAACGTTAAAGGTAGAATACGCACAACCACCGAGGATCCAATAAACTCTAAGCACTACACACATCCCGTTGCACTTAAACAGGAAATAGATAAACAGATTAATCAATTATTAAATGACGGAATCATTCGACCCTCACGGTCACCGTACAATTCTCCGGTATGGATTGTACCAAAAGAAGCGGACGCCTCAGGCGAAAAGAAGTACCGCATGGTAATCGATTACCGGAAGCTTAATTCTATAACGATACCTGATCGCTACCCACTACCCGAAACGAATGAAGTTTTAGCCCAATTTGGGAAGAATAAATATTTTTCGGTGATCGACCTCAAGAGCGGTTTTCACCAAATTCCCTTCACGAGAATGATATCGAGAAAACTTCATTCTCCGTCAACAATGGGAAGTATGAGTTCACAAGACTTCCTTTTGGACTGAAAAATGCGCCGTCCAGAACCTTAGACGATATATTACGTGAGCATATCGGTAAAAACTGCTACGTTTATATCGATGACATCATCTTATTTAGCAAGGATGTCGAAACTGACTTTGAACACCTGGAAACAATTTCCATGACTCTTCAGCAGGCTTACCTCTGAGTTCAATTAGATAAATGCGAATTCCTGAAAACAAAGGTTGAGTTCTTAGGATTCATAGTATCCTCAGAAGGAATAAAAGCAAACTTGGCTAAAGTCGAAGCCATCACCAAATTCCTATATCCCAAAACTCTAAAAAATTTGCGGTCATTCCTTGGTCTATCGGGATTTTACCGTAGACCCCTGACAGCCCTTTTAAGAGGGGAGGATGGACGTACGTCCAAAACTGCCTCAAACAAAAAAAATATTTATTTGGCGGACGCAGCAATAGAAGTATTCAACAAAATCAAAAATTCGCTAGTCAGAAGACGTTATCCTCACTTTTCCGAACTTCAATAAAGAATTTCACTTGACAACATTGACATTGGCGCTGTCCTGTCGCAAGACAACAAACCGATCACCTTTATATCAAAAACTCTTAATAAAGCGGAAGAACATACGCCGCTAATGAAAAAGAAATGTTGGCCATAGTATGGGCCCTTAATTTACTAAAAAACTATACGGACCAACCAGAATCAACATTTTCACAGATCATCAACAATTGACTTATGCGTTGAGCAATAAGAACACTAATCATAAAATGAAGCGTTGGAAGGCAATATTCGAAGAATATAACTCCGAATTGAGATATACGCCCGGTAAATCCAATGTTGTTGCCGATGCATTATCTAGACCTCCACGAAATATCTAAATTAATTCTCTCACAGTAACACTGTAATAACCTGTGTACGACGTTGAATAGAACCAAAACTCGATGTACCCTCACCCGGCTATGGCGCCCTGGTTCTAACTCTTAGCACGTATGCAGTAGAGTGGGTAGTATAAACAAAAGCGGATTTGAGCTGTATAGCTAGTAAAAAAAAAATATTATCCTTCTTACAAATTGGTAAACAATTATAAGATTTAAATTTATTGATTATGCCATAGATATCTTCCTTACATTCTTATATTGATTCATAATCGATTTTATTTATTATCTTATTAATTTTTACTGCTTTTATAATTGACAGATTACATATTTCTTTTCTTATTTTAGGAAAGCTTAAAATAAAGATTAAATTCTTATCATTAGCTGCTATTTTAATTTGAGCAAATTCTAGTGCTTCGTCGATGTTTTCTATTTTTAGAAAGTTTTCGGTTATATTTAATTCTGTATCCGATACTAAATATAAAATATTTAACAAGATTAGCTTTAGTCCAGTGAACAGCATATGCTATATTTGAAATTTCATCTTTGATTACATCTAATTTGTATTTGATTTTCATATCTATTTAATTTTCATTATTTTCTTTTTCCTTGAATACCTTTAACAGACTGTTTGTAATATTTGTCATTTCACTTATTTTTTCTAATGTAACTTTATTAATGACCATTTGGTTATTGTTATTCTGTAAGACTTTATTCAAATTATCAGTTATTATTTCGTAATCATGGTGGTCGGGGCTGCCCGCGATCCATTTCCACGTTGTTCCTAAGAAGTTTAATGACCGTTTTACTTTGTTTATTTTTAATCTGTTTAAATTGATTTTAATTCTCTGAATTTCGAAAAGAAGGATGGGATAAAAAGGATTATTTGGGTTAATATATTTGACTATTGAGTCTTCGATATTAGTGATCAGTTCTTCATATTCGTTAATGTTAATCACATGTATAATTTTGAATGCACCGCTTTCAATAGCTGCATTCTCTACGTGAATTTTAATTAATTTTGAGCTAGAGTAATCCAGAATCTGCAGCAGAGACAATACTGAGACCACCAACTTCGGCCGATTTCCCATTACAAGCTAAATTTTTGTGGGGTGGCAAATGCTAAGTGCGCTTGTATTGTTACATAGAAAATCGTATTGACAAATGTCACCTAGCTTCAAAAATTCCGACTCACCAACACACTCGCACCTTGTATATGCCACTTCCGCTGTGGGCAAAGTTGCTGAGAGCGTTCATAGAATTTTATCCGTTAAATTTGAAATTATTCGTTACGTATGGATAATATTTTTTTTAATGAATAAGTCTAGATTTGCCTAAAATATAAATATATGAAAAATGAACAATGCAGATTGTTTGAAGTAAAATAGAAATATATTGAACAAATTTTCTTCAGTTATCTAGGAGAAATTTACACATGAAATTGAATTTAAGGCTGAAAATACGCAACTATAGTGTAACCAATGGCATTCAGTAATGCAAAAAGGTGGTATTCCCGAACTCTAGCATATTTCCCCACGGTTGCCGAGGCTGGCAGCATTTATTTTTGTATTTTTGTGTGTGTTTGCTGTCGCACGGATTCTTAATTAACACAACACCCATAAAAAAAACAAAATGGCGAATTTGAAAAAAATTGAGGGGGCCAGCGGCAAGAGGATTGCGAGTTGGGAGTCTCAGTATGATTTGTCTATGGTGTTAACATCATCTGATAGGATAACGGTGTCATCCGCATACAGAAGCAATCTTATATTAGCTTCACTGAATACAATGCCACCACATAAATATTCGTGCAGATCATTTAAGTATAAAGTAAAAAGTAATGGAGATAGAAGGCATCATTGTTTTACACCCTATACTCCGAAAGTACTCCGAAAGTTCTCCACCCGTCCATACTGCAGATCGCGTATTACTATAGATACTTTCGATAAGATGTACTATATTTGTTGATATAAAAATACTGCGTAGTTTAAAAATCTGATATGTCATAATTCCATGCTTCTCAATCCAGAGAGATAATCTCTCATTAAGTAATCCCATCATCACTTTAGCAATACAATTCATAAATGGGATTCGACGGTAGTTACGTGTTGCATTTACATTGCCATTTTTGATGATTGGAAACACTATACTTGTTATGAATGTATCTTCCACTTTACCTCTTTCCAAAATTGTATTGTAAGCTTGTACTAGAACGCCCAAGAACACACTTGTTGCATTATTCAAAAATTCATATGATATTCGGTCTTCCTCAGGAGCTTTATTTCCTCCATTGATACAGGTCTATCCAAGTCTTCATCTTCAATAAACATAGGTGCATTCTGCACGTCATTTGCCAATTGTGGTGGATTTAAGAGAGAATAAAAATAAACCTTAAACTCTGAAGCGGTAATCTCACTGCTCGACTGATAGCTTTGGTTTCTTATTTCCTTTGCTAGTTTCCACCACTTCTTGCTATCGCGTATCGCATTAATTTTGTAATTGACCTGCTGGTAATATGTGAGTATTTTGTCATTACATTATGCGTTTGTAGTTTTTATTTGCTTCTAGATATTAGAGTAGATTCGGCTATTGTGGAATATGCCGGTAATGTGGAATAGTGCTTTATTTGCTCTCTTAATTTTATTAAAATGTAAACAGAAAAAGAAGAGTGTTACGCTCTTTACTTTATTGATATTATCAACCGGCGTGCCTGAGTCAGTCAAAGTTCTTACTTGTGTGTGCATGACTTTTTTTGAACGTTTTTGGTTGAATTTTTTTTCGAAGGAAAAAATTGTGGTTTCTTTACCTGGGCAAGTGTAGTTTTCATCGAAAACGTGTCAACTTTAATTATTTTACTGTAAATCGGTGAGTTTTTACATATATTTTTTGTTATACGTCGTACTTTGCAATAGTTTCCAAATCGGCTAATGTGGAATACCATAAGGAGGGTATAGTGGAATACTATTCCACATTACCCGCTAATTATTATTTTTCGGTTTTTTAATTCCAGACAGCTTTGGAAGGTGCATAAAAAAGGTAAAATAAGGCGAGTGTGAAATTAAGTATTAAAATAAAAGCCCAAATAAAAACAAATTTATTAACTTTAATTAATCACTGAGTTACACATATATATTATTTTTCATATAAAAAAGTGTTAAGCGGGAAAATCCAAAAAACAACTGGTAAGATGAACAAGCGCAGTAGATGCAAGGATCCGTTACCACTTGATGGCGAGTTTGCTACTTGCTCTAACGGTAATGGAAATTTACATTTTGAGTGCACCTCATTATCCCAAAATTCTTACCGTAAGATGTCCCAACAGTCTAAGAAAACATGGATATGTTCTTCATGCAGGGAAAAGAACAAAGCCGCTCTAGAAGAGGTCCAACGTGCTAAAAGATTTATGACAGCGGAGTCCTCAAAGATAAACTCAACCGTGATTGTGCAGTCAGAAAACAGTGCTGTAAACAAAGAACTGAAGGCAATTAAGGCACTACTAAAAGAGTATGCAAGAGCGGTAGATTTCACCACTTGCAAGTATGATGAAATAAACAAAACACTTGAAACGAACAATAGTTTACTGCAATCCCTAATAAAAGAACTTGAAGACTACAAAAAACAAATTCAATCCAAAGACGAACAAATTTTACTTTTGCAGAAACAGGTCAACACTTTGGAACAAAAACAAATTGACAGAAATGTCGAAATACGCAACGTTCCAATGTCCAACAATGAAAATTCTTTGGATATAGTTAAAGCAATAGGTGAAACAATTAATAGACAAATAACAGAAGGCGTCATTGAAGACATATACACATATGATGACAGAAAAAACAAGCAAATGAAAAACATTGTTGTAAGTTTCACGCGAAAGAACACAAAAATCACTTTCCTCAAGCGAGTAAAACAAAAGAGAAATGTTAAATACGGTGAGGTATGCAACAAACTGAAAAAAGAAGCCAACCCGACGTATACAAATCAAAACGTATATATTAATGAACATTTAACAAAGCACTTCAAAAATATTATTTGGTTAGCCAAAACTAAAGCAAAATCTGTCAACTGGAAGTTCGTGTGGTTTAAAAACAATAAAGTACTTCCGAGAATGACAGAAGGAGACTGTATAATCGAGATACGATCCACCAACGATCTAGACAAAATGTCATAAACGCAAATGTCAAAATTGTAACCACACTAGTGCTCAAAAAGAACTCACCACAATATGAATAAATCAACTAATGAATTAAATGAAATAATAAAAATAAATTTTAAAAATATAAAAACACACGAAGATGCTTGCGCATATGTTAAAAATAATAAAATCGAATTCTCATGTATGTCGCTAAATGTAAGATCCTTGAGAACAAATTGGAACGCCTTCATGTTATACGTCGAATATAGATATCATTATGTTGTGTGAAATTAATATCTCAAAACAAGAAAACCATTTATACGAAATTAACGGATACAGTAGCGAATTCTTCAATAGAAGCAATTCAGGAGGCAGAAAAATAGCTGTTTATGTTAAAAATAATGTTGCATTTGAAAAAAATAGAAAAAAATACTTACATGTATAAACGTCTCAATCAATGTTAAACGTGGTAATTTTGTGGCATCGATCATCTGTGTGTATAGGCCGCCAAAGAGAAATGCTAAGTGTTTCGTTCGTGAATTGGGTGAACAGATTGACAAAGTCGAAACGAGAAATAACCTCATAGTAATGGGGGACATCAAAACGGACAAAACAAAGCAGGTGTATCGGACTACCTGTCGATGATATCGTCAAAAGGTCTGTGTAATTGTATATACGCTGATACTCGTGTTGATCTAAGAAAAAATACAAGAACACTGATTGACCATAATCTATTAAGAACAAGCTAGGCTGAAGTCAACCTGTATTGCGGAGTCAAAACTGATTCCGAAAATCAACCTTTCATCATCGGGGCACATTCGTCAAAGCAATTTTCGATTGAATGCACTCTGAATTAAGAAATGAAAATTGCGCTGAATACATTCATTACTGAAGTCATGAACACACTCCTTAGTTTGACGTTTGTAGTTTCGCGCTCAAATAAGCTGTGTGTTGTTTTGTGTTTTTGTGATCTGCGTTATAATTTTGGCTAATAAATAGATAAGTAACTGATTTTTAAAGTAAAAAATAATTGTAGGAAATGCATGTTTCACTCATTTCATAGGTCAATATGTTAAATATATGTAAAATATAATTAAGGAAAAGCCTGATTTTAGTTGTGATAAAAATATGTGCAAAAAAAAACAATTTTGAGAAGTCGGGGTAGATTCGGCATTTTGATTGAGGCATATTCAGCAGGTGCCGAGTGTACCCCGAGATTATCAAAATGTTCTTTTATTTTAATTTTTACAGATATGGTTCGAAATTATAAAAGAAAAACAAACAGAATCTACATAAACGAAGATCTAATGAAAAGGGCAATTGAGGATGTATTAAAAAAAAAGGGAAACTATTTCGTCTCCGTCAAGAAAGTACGAAATAAAACGTCAGACCTTGCAATCAAGGCTTAAGAAACGGGACCCTTTGAAACGATCATCGGATTCTGAAAGTGAAATCGAAATGAAGTTTCAATCTAAGTATACCTCCAAACAAGTTTTTACTAAGGTTCAAGAAGAAGAACTCGTTGCTTATGTTAAAAAGTCCGCTTTTCATCACTTTGGTTTGACTTATAGTTCATTTCGAAAGCTCGCGTATGAATTCGCATTAAAAAACAATTTACCACATCCAAGCTGTTGGAACGCATCTAAAGAAGCTTTAGAAGATTGGCTTTTTGGGTTTTTAAAGAGGAATCCGAGTCTAACATTGCGAAAGCCAGAAAACATAAGTGTTTCTCGTGTTAAAGCTCTCAATAAAACAGCCGTCGAGACTTGGTATATAGTGTGTAGAGTGTATCATGCAATATAAAATGTATCATGCAATTTTTATTTAATTGCAAGAGCGTAGTATAGGTGTCGTGTCGGGTGTATTTATATAGAAATTCGATTACGTTACGTGAATTTCTTGTAAGTGTTGTGTTTCGTGCAAGTGAGGAAATGCTTTGATGCAAAAATGTAAACAAAGCTAAGAAATTAATAATTTTCAATTATGCTGTGTATGCTATGTTGAAAATAAGTGCTTTAATTAAATAATATTGTTTTCAATTGTTGAGTTGCTCGGTAGTGGACACACTTTCGTTATTGGTGTCTTAAATTCCCTCCGGTTTGATGTGATTACTGTGACGATTCGCGATAAGTTATCGGATCCGAAATGAATTTTCGTAATCCGCGCTAGACTCCATTTCGTCGGTGGTAATCGTTCGTCTCTTAGAAGCACTAGATCTCCTTCCTTGAATTGCTGCTTCTCCTTTTGTGTCCATTTCGGCCGCTGCTGTAAACGTGCGAGGTATTCCGTGCTCCATCTCTTCCAGAATGACTGCAGCAAGCCTTGGACTCTCCTCCATCTATCAAGGTAAGTGATTTTTTCGGTTTCATATTCAGGCTGTGGTGGCATAATAATTGATTCACCTATCAGAAAATGTCCAGGTGTTAGAAATTGGAGGTCATCTATGTCATCTGAGATCGGACACAGAGGTCTCGAGTTTAGACACGCTTCTACTTGCGTAAGAAGTGTGCTGAGCTCCTCGTATGTGAGTGCCTGACATCCGACGACTCTCTTTAAATGGAACTTAATCGATTTTACTCCCGCTTCCCATAATCCTCCGAAGTGAGGGGAAGCGGGTGGATTAAAGTTCCATTTCGTACCTTCATTAGCTAATGATTCCGCGCAAGATTTAAAATCGAACTGAGCTGCCTTTAATAGCTTTTTCAGCTCGGTGTTTGCACCAACAAAATTGGTGCCACAATCACTGTACATTTCTGTGCATAGTCCTCTCCTTGAAGTGAATCGTCGGAAGGCTCCCAAGAAGGCTTGTGTGGTAAGATCACTTACAGTTTCGATGTGCACAGCCTTGGTGACCATACACACGAAAATTGCGAAATACCCCTTGAGAGTTTTGGCGTTTCTTCCCTTCCACGACTTGATCTCAATGGGGCCGGCGTAGTCCACTCCGGCATGCTTGAAAGGCCTTGAGATTCTGACCCGGGATTCAGGTAAATTTCCCATAAGCTGCTTCATTGGTTTTGCCCTGAACTTGAAGCAAATGTTGCAGCTATGAATGTGTTTCTTAACCGCACTCTTAATGTTTAAAATCCAATAGTTGTGTCGTAAGTAAGCTACCATTTTTTGAACTCCGCCATGAAAAGTTTTCTCATGAGCATCCTTAATTAGCAACTTGGTAAAGTGGTGTTTGGGTTTTAATATTATTGGATGTTGTTGCTCAAAGTGTAGTGTAGAATGTTGAAGTCTTCCTCCAACTCGAAGTATTCCTTGTTCGTCCAAAGTAGGATTTAGACACTTCAATCCCTTCAATTTTCCCATGTTTTTTCGCAGATCGGTATCAAAGTTCTCCCTCTGGACGTTTTGGATTATTAAATGTGTGGCCGATCGAAGTTCCAATGGCGAAAGTGGACCATTTGCTCTGAAATGAGGTGAATTTTGCAAATTAAATATAAATCGTTTGCAGTAAGCAAGTACTCGGGTGAGTTTAGACAAACTTGAGTATTTGTGAATTGCAATGTTCACAGCATTCTCCTCATTCATTGTGCAGTGCACTCGCTTTGCGTGTCTTCCTTCCTCGATGTCCAAACAGGTGGGTTGACTTGGAAAGATAAATTCCCAAGTGTCGAGTAGAAACTGTGGTCCATTCCACCAAATCGTGTTATCTAGCAATAGCGAAGGGATAACTCCACGTGATGCTAGGTCAGCTGGATTGTGTTCCGATGGGACGTGTCTCCAGTTCTCGGTGATCGTGTGTTTCTGGATTTCCGCCACGCGGTTGCAAATGAAGGTTTCCCATCTTGAAGGGGGTGCCTTTATCCAACACAGAGCAATTTCAGAGTCTGTCCAAGCATATGTCCTGACCTTGTTTAGCTTCAGGGCTCGTATTGTTTCGGTAAGTAGCCTTGCCAATAGAACTGCGCCACAAAGTTCCAGCCGAGGAAGTGTAATCGACTTTAGTGGAGCCACTTTGGTCTTGGACATGAGTAGGTTGACTCTGATATTGTTATGCTGATCCAGTACTCGGAGATATGTGGCAGCCGCATAAGCCTTTTCCGATGCATCGCAAAATCCGTGCAGTTCCCAATTATTGTCGTCGGTACTAGTGTGGATCCATCTTGGAATGCGAAGTTCCTCAAGCGCAGGTAATTCTTGGCGAAACACTATCCATTCTTGTTGAAGATCCGCTGGAATAGGCTTGTCCCATTCCAATCCTCTCTCCCACAGCTTCTGCATCATCATTTTTGCTTTTACGATGCAAGGTGAAATCCAACCCATTGGGTCGAACAACTTTGCAATCGAGGATAATATGGATCTTTTGGTTGTCTCCAAATTGACGAGCTGGGTAACTTGAAATGAAAAGGAATCGGGAACTGGCAACCACTTCATACCTAGCGTTTTAACCTGATTTGAATCTTCAAACGGTAAGGAGAAATCTATTTCACGGTCCTCAACTGGAATTTGGTGCAAAAGTTCCTCAGTGTTGCTGATCCATTTCCTCAAAATGAACCCTGCTGAAGCTAAAAGTTCTTTTATTTGGTTTCTCTTCTCCAGCGCTTCTTCTAGAGTGTCGGCCCCTGTAATGACGTCATCAACGTATGTGTCATCGCGAAGAATCGACGCAGCTAACGGAAACCTCTCTTCTTCATCAGTGGCCAATTTTTGTAGAACTCGAATGGCGAGATATGGTGCTGATGCTGTGCCAAAGGTTACAGTTTCGAGGCGATATGTCTTCACTGGTTGATCTAAGGCGTTTCTCCAAAAGATGAGCTGGTAGTACGAGTCTGGTTCATTCATGCGAATTTGGCGGTACATTTTTTCCATATCTGCGGTAAATGTAAACCGATGCCTTCTCCACCTGAGATCCGGCTCGAAGGACCAATGTTTTTTGCGTTGATTTCAACACCCCTTTTAATTCTTATTTGCTCAGCAATAATTTTCGGAAAAAAAAAGAATAAAAACGCAACTACTTCTCGTTATAAAAATGTCGATTCTCTTTCAGTTTCTTTCTTCTTCTAGGTAAGACATTATATACAATTATACAAGCCAGTTTAAACGTCACCAAACGTAACGTAATGCAACGTAAAGATATTATTTAACAAATTTAAAGACTGTACTAGATTTTAGTTTTACAATTACATAATTATTCAAATTTTAAGATTAAATATTTTCAATCTCCAACAAAGTGTTTGTTAGGTAACTTCGGCAGAACGAGGTACACTTGTCACGGTTGTAGGCATCATTAACGCGATTGGAAACCATTTACCGCCTGTATTTATATACCCACGAAAGAGAAGCAATCCAAGGTTTGCAATTGGAAGCTTTCCAGGATCCTTGTTCCTGCTGAGTTAAAGTGGTTGGATGGTTTCCGAATGATTGGTTGGATGGTTTATAAATGTTCTACAACATATTAAAAAAAATACAAATTGTTCCAAGATAAATCCAATCCTTTTAATATTGGACAACCATTCCTCTCATTGTAGTTTGGAAAGTATAAATTTTTGCAGAGAGAATGGTATAATTCTTTTATCTTTCCCTCCTCACACCTCTCATCCCCATTCAAAAAAATCCAAAAAAAAATTTTGTAGGACATCATTCAATGATTTTTTGTCGTCAAATAAAGGAGTGACTATCACTACTACCATTTCAAAAAGCATTTTAAATTGAAAACATCACAAGCGGCTTTAGGACAACTGGGATATATCCCTTTAACTCTCAGATTCTTAAGGAGGATGATTTTTCCATTGAAAATCCACTAGAAGAAGAAACAACATCTCAGGAAAATATATTTTCCCCTTCAAATGATTCTCAAATAATAACAGAACCAGATTATATCGAAAATGCGACTTCATCGCCAAATATAGTACAGAACCCAGAAAGCATATCGGTGGAAATAATGCGTCCGATTCCCCGTTTATATGCTGACCAAAAAAAAAAACAGTGGATCCTCTAGAATTTACACCAATTCGTCACAGTAAAAGAGTTTAGAGGAAAGTTCACACAGGCGCTATGCCAATAAAAAAGACAAGGTTTTCAAAAGAAAATTAAAGGCCGTAAAACGAGTCATAAAATTTTCGAAAGAACATAAAAAAAGCAAAAAAGGAAAAAGAACTCGTGTTTCTTCATCTGATGAAAGCGATAATGAAATACATTATGCGGAATCTAATGAATCAGTTGGAGATTTTATTGAAAATGATAGCTCTTCAAATCTTGATGCGGCTGCGGAGCCTCAAGACCTCGAAAATCATTCAATCGCGACAGTTGATGCCCATCAGGATTCCTTTGAAGTCGGAAACTACGTCTTAGTTAAGTTGCATATCAATCTAAAACAAGAAGTATTTTATGTGGGCTATGTAACTGACAAATTTAGCGATACTGCTCTAAATGTAAGTTTCCTTCGGAAAGCATTAAATTCAACAACAGATTTTGTTGACCCTTCGAACGAAGACACATCGGTAGTCTTAAAAAGTGAGATTGAGCTCAAACTTCCTAATCCAACCGCTCCAGCATCAACTTCAAGATGTAGAAAAAAATATTGCTCCAATTTTGACTTTAAGGGCTACAAAATCAAACAATAAGTTTCATCATATTAGAAGCTCGATAGCTAATAACTGATGAGCTAACAACAATTTAGGTTTTTTTATAAGGGACTTGAGTTCCTAAACATGTGATGTTTTTATTTTATATTTTTCTATGCTGACCTGAAGTTATTTTTGTGTTTATTTAATTATTTATATTAGTTTCATAACATGAATCTTTTTCTTTTTTTTTATTTGTAAGAATTTGAGTTCCTAAACATGTGATGTGTTTATTTTATATTCTTTTTATGTTGAACTGAAATAATTTTAGTTTTTTAGTTATTCAGTCTCACAACATGAATTTTTCTTTAGTTTAAATTGTATTTTTAATGGAAAATATATATGCTATGAACGAATTCTTCACGTATTTTTTGTCAAGTTTTTTCAATGCTGAATGATCCCCATTGAATGACGAAACTGCCCCGACCCGGGGCACTTTCATTGAACACAGGTGAATTTTAAAAAAAACTTAAAACTACAATCCGGTAAATAAAATCAAAAATATTTCTTCAAAAAATTATTTACAAATATTGAAATTACCTCTTAAGCCAAGAAAAAGTGTGTTCAAAGCATAAAAAATGGTAATATAGGCGTATGACAAAAAATTAATGAATGTGCCCCAGTTTACCATATATAGAAAAGCAAATTTCGGGCCACCTTCTGGCACAAAAAATACAAGAATTCAATTGGGAAGAACTGAATGAGTGTACAGATGTTAATGAGCTTTATCAAAAATTCAAAGAGACAATGAATACTCTGACCACAACATCAACGGTGATAAGAAAAAAAGGAGCACGGAACATAGTTGGATAACCGCTGAGTTGAAGAACGAGTGCAAAGAACGCGACAGACTATACAGGCGGTACAAAAACAACAGACAAAACGAAGATTACCACAGAGAATACAAAATATATCGAAATGAGCTAAACACGAAAATAGCAAGAACAAAGGCTAGCTTCTATAAACAAAAGTTCCAAAGCTGCAAAAGCGACCCCAGGGAGACTTGGAATGTAAATATTTTGGGCAAGAAGAAAAGCAATCTAGATGACATCTTAAAAAATAACTTCTCGAAAAAAAAGAACATAAATGAACTAGCCAACAAATTCGCTAAGACTCTAACTGCAGAAATAAGAAACATTGTACATGAATGTAATCACCAATTTTATTGCGGGTAATCAACTCGCATACAGCATTCCATTTACGCCGAGCATGCGTCTGTTGCAGAGGTGTATAACATTCTCAACTCGATGAAAGGCAATAAATCGGAGGGGATAGACGGAATAAGGCCGATTGACTTGAAATCACTAACTCTATCTCCAATTTTAACAAAGCTGATTAACACGAGTATAGAGCAAGGGTCAATTCCGAAAATGCTTATAACATCAATAGTTCGACCGATACACAAAGGTGGTCGAAAAGATGAAATACAAAACTACAGACCAATTTCAATCCTATCAGCTGTCGATAAAATAATGGAAGATGTGTTGGCAAAGAGGCTGTATGAATTCATCGAGAAGTACAATATTCTGAACAAACATCAATTTGGCTTCCGTAAAGACAAAAGTATGAAAAGACTGCTGGGAGACTTCGCCAACAAACTGTACCACAGCCTGGACAAAAATCACAGCTCAGTAGTTCTATTTACTGATTTCAAAAAGGCCTTCGACACTCTGATCCACAAACAAATCCTGAGACAGCTTGAAAAGATTGGAATTCGTGGACACATGTTAGCATGGTTTGAAATTTACCTAAACAATAGAACCTTAAGGGTGAAAATTGGTGATCATGTAAGTGAAGATGAAAAGATTGAATATGGGGTTCCGCAGGGATCAAATTTGGGTCCACTTCTCTTTATTATTTACGTCAATGATCTACTGTCGGTGTTAAAGTACAGTACGGGATATGCTTATGCGGACGACACAGCGATCACAGTTAGCCATAGGATCGTTGACGAAGCTGAAAAACTTATGCAAAAAGATTGCAACAGAGTGATAGCTTGGTGTCACGACCACGGATTAATTATCAACGCACTGAAGACCAAGGTAATGCACATTCGCCCGCCACATATCCAAAAAACTAAACTAAAGATAAAAATGCATGACATAGATTGTTTGCACACAACTGGTCATAACGGAACAATAAAAGAAGACGACGACTGCAGATATTTAGACAACGTTTCAACATATAAATATCTGGGACTCGTGGTTGATTACAACTTCAAATGGAATTACCACATTGAAGTACTGAAAAAGAAATTGTGCCAATCAGCATTCGCTCTCTTAAACCTGAGCAATCTCTGCACAAACAGTGTACTAAAACAATGCTACTTTGGACTTGTTGAATCGCACTTAAGGTACGGCATATTAGCATGGGGAAGAGCTTCATGCATGCAACAACTTCAAAGGGTGCAAACACGACTGCAAAAAATTGTGCAGAGAGCACACAGAAATGAACCAGTTAATATGCTAAATATCGCCAAAATCTATGAACTGGAAATACTAGCAACGTTTCACAGCGACAACACCTATAAAGTACAAACGCAGCAGAGAGTGAAAACAAGAAGACGACAACAGCACATGTACCAAATACCGAGGTTTTGGAATGATTATGGCCGAAGGACGTACAACGTGGCAGACCCATCTGTATTTAATGAACTCCCAAGAGAACTTCTAAAACTTTCTAGAAAAGAATTTGTTAAAAAAGCCAACGAATTTTATATGTATTCATAAAAGATATAAATAATATGTATATGTAATTGTTATTAAATTATTTTTGTAAATATTGTTAAAATTAATTGATGTTAAAATAAATTCTTGCACGTTAATTTGATGTATAACTTTTTATCAAGGGATTTACTAAAAGCGCGGTATGACCACAAACGGATCCTAGTAAATGCCAAATTAAAGCTTCTTTTTAATCATCCATCGTCCGCAAAAGAGTCTGCAGAGGGTATACAATCAATATTAGATACAACACAGGATTGCATTCACGCATTGGAGAACCTAGAGGTGCCTGTTGAACATTGGGACGTTATTTTGATATACGTCCTCTTCCAGAAGCTGCCATGTTCTACACAGCAGTTATGGGAGGAGAATTTAGGTAGTTCAACGGTGTTACCAACAATGAAACAGTTCATGGCTTTCCTAGAGACTCGTTTTCGAACATTGGAAGCGATACAACAGCAACCAACCAACCGAATCCAAATTCTCTGCTAAGCGCAATGCACCAACCAAGGCGTTTCACACCAATGCGCAATTATCAAAACCAGTAGATCGCTTCCAATACAAAGTGTGTCATAAGGGGCAACATTCTTTACGTAAATGTAGGCGGTTCGTCGGCTTAGATGTACAAAGCAAATTGCAAATAGTGCGGCAGGTCAAGGTTTGTGAGAACTGTCTCGCATATAGCCACCCAACGCGCGAATGCCCAAGTACAAAGAACTGCTACTTTTGTCATCAGCGACACCACTCATTGCTGCATCCTTCGACAAACGCACGAAGCAGTCAACCATTGCCTTCAAACCCTCACGCTTACACTACAACAGAGGTCGGATTCAACACAGAACCCCAGGCTCCACATTTTAGTGGTCATATACCAAGCCAAGTCACTGGCAACTCAGATGCAACTGTATATCATCCTACAAGTGATCAGGCGGCCACCAGTCAACTACGGCGAAACTTTTACGCGACGCAAAGCGAATGCAATCACGTTCTATTGGCAACTGCAATTATTAAGGCAAGGTGAGCTGATGGGAGATATGTAGATCTTCGCGCCTTTATCGATCCAGGTTCTGAGGCCACATTTATATCTGAATCTGCTGCACAGCGTTTAAACCTACCAAAGCATAGGACGTTCGTTGAAGTGTCTGGGCTAGGGAAAGTCAGCAGCGGCGCATGCAAACATTATGTCGATATAATGTTTATTTCACGACATTCGACATTTGAAAGTGCTACTAGAGCCTTTATTTTCAAGTCGCTGACTGGGCTTCTTCCGGCCCAACGAATGACACTCGACAATTTGAGCCATATTAAAGGCTTACAACTTGCGGATCCAAAATTGAATATACCAGCGTCAATTGATTTGCTACTCGGAAGCGACATTTACTCCGAAATAATCCTTCCGGAGATCGTTAGAAGCAACGAAAACAACGGTCCCATTGCGCAAAATACCAAGTTAGGCTGGATTGTATTAGGAAAAATCCCCGATGAACAACACAGAAGCCTTAGGAGTTTTGTGCAACTTTTAGATCTTCACACTGAGATGCGTAAATTTTGGGAGATAGAGGAGATTCCATTCAAAGAACAGGCATCAGAGGCGGAAATTGCATGTGAGAAACATTTTTTAACTCACACGAAAAGATTGTCGGATGGCAGATATGAAGTGGCACTTCCGTTCAAAGATGGAAGACAACCATCATTAGGTGCCAGCAAGGATGTAGCATACCGACGATTCGTGCAACTCGAAAGACGTTTTCAAAACGACACGAAACTATGGGCAGGATGTAGTCAATGTATCAAGGAGTACTTGACTCTGTAACACATGGAGGAAATAGATGATACTGCAGTCCTCTCACCGCATCACTATTTTTTACCTCAGCATGCTGTTTTTAAGGAAGCTAGCTCCACGACAAAGCTGAGGGTCGTGTTTGACGCCGCTGCCAAAACATCAGATGGTACATCGCTCAACGACCTTTTAATGGTAGGTCCCAAACTGCAAAAGAAAATCGTTGATGTAATTTTGCGTTGGAGGATGCATCGCTACACTTTCACTGCGGACATCGAAAAAATGTACCGGCAAATTTTGGTAAGCCCCTCAGACCGGAGCTATCAACATATCTTCTGGAGAAACGATGCAACACAACCATTAAAGGCGTATAGGCTGAAAACCGTCACATTTAGTACTGCATGTACACCATACTTAGCTATACGAGTACTCAACCAAGCTGCAGCAGATGAAACTCACCAGTACCCGATAGGAGCAAGAGTAATCCAAAGAGATATGTACGTAGACGATCTCATAAGTGGAGCAGACACCATTAAAGAAGCCTTACGGAAGCGTAATGAGGTCCGTCAGCTATTATTATCAGCAGGATTCATCCTACGCAAATGGACGTGCAACGACAAGGAACTCCTAAGGTCCATCCCTGAGCAAGATCACGAGCTAGACTTCGAACTCCCTTTGGGGTCCTCTGACCATATTAAAGCCTTAGGTGTAAGATGGTATCCCAAAGAAGATTCGTTTAATTTTCAAAACTTTCAGCCAAACAACGAAGAGGTAACAAAGCGGACCATGCTTTCAGCCATTGCAAAATTATTTGATCAACTCGGATGGATATCGCCTTGTGTGATAAAAGCCAAATTAATGATGCAGCAGCTATGGCTTAGAGGAACGGATTGGGATCAACCAATTCCTCCAGAACTAAAGAATGAATGGGAGACTTTTCGTCAAGAACTCCCATTAATACAACGATGCGAAAGGAGTGGAACTCCACGCTTTTAGCGATGCCTCTACTAAGGCTTATGGTGCAGCTGTCTACATTCGGGTCTTGGACAGTCAGGACACGACACATATGCATCTGTTGATGTCAAAAACAAAAGTAGCTCCACTTAAAACCATCAGCCTTCCACGACTGGAGCTTTGTGGAGCTCTCATCTTGGCGACCATTCTCAACTACACTATAGAGACCCTCGGCTTGTCATCCGCCAAGATATATGCGTGGTCAGATTCAACGATCACCTTAGCGTGGATTCACGCAGCACCTTCGAAGTGGACAACATTCGTCAGCAATCGCATTGCAGAGATCCAACGCCTTCCAAAATGCAACATCTGGAGACACATTCCAACCGAGAAGAACCCAGCTGATCTAGTATCACGAGGAATATCTCCTTCATTACTTGAAGCTCAGGAGATATGGTGGAAAGGTCCCTTATTGCTTAGGAAGAACTGGTTATTCGAAACCCCGAATCAACCACCAAATATTGCAACCGAAGAAGAGAAACGGGCGGTCAAAGTTCATTGCGTAACGACCAAACCCAACGAATCGGATGCTCTAAAATAGTGGGAGCACTCGAACCCGAAGAACTACACTCCGCAACGTGTCAGGCGGTAAAATCGGTACAAAGGCAGACACCACACAACTCCCAAAAACTTGAAGACACTCAATGCATTTGCGGACGGAAATGGGATTATACGCGTGGGAGGACGTCTTCAAAACTCACTCTTACACTACAACCAAAAACATCCTGCTATTCCTGCTAATCACCACTTTACAACACTGCTAATACGACATGCACACGAACAAACCAAACATGGTGGTATCCAACAAACGGTGGCATACATTCGCACAGCTTATTGGATTTTCAATATTAAAAGAACAGTTAAGAAACTTATACATCAATGCGTTTATTGCTTCCGACAAAAGGCACAAAACATGAAGCAACTGATGGGGAGCCTACCAGCGGCGGGAGTGCAAATAGCAAGACCGTTTAAAAACACTGGAATCGACTACGCTGGACCGATAGAAGTAAAAACATGGAAGGGACGTGGAGACAAGTGTTTCAAAGGGTACTTCTCGATTTTTATTTGCCTTTCCACGAAGGCTATTCACTTAGAAGCGGTCTCAGATCTAACGACCCAGGCTTTTCTAGCTGCGTTCAGACGCTTCACTGCACGACGAGGCGTATGTTCACAAGTATACACCGACTGCGGAACGAATTTTGTTGGAGCAAACGCAGAACTTAACCGTATGTTGAAAGATGCTAAACACGACTGGGAAGAAATTGCTAACACCTTATCAAGTCAGGGTACAAAATGGAACTTTATTCCCCCTGTTTCCCACCTCTCGGAGGACTGTGGGAAGCAGGGGTGAAATCGGTTAAGCACCATTTGAAAAGAGTGGTAAGAGATGAGAGACTCACATTTGAAGAACTCTGCACACTTCTTACGCAGATAGAAGCATCTCTGAATTCTAGACCTCTCTGTCCTCTTTCCGACAACCGAGATGATTTGGATGTCATTACTCCAGGACATTTTTTAATCGGCGAACCACTCCAAATGATTCCCCAAGATAACACATCATTCACCAGCGCCACATACCTGGAGCGATGGAAGCGAGTACAAATTTACGTAGATTGGTTTTCGCGTAAGTGGAGCGAAGAATACCTTTCACGCCTACAACAACGCCCGAAGTGGACCCGACTGGAAACCGAGTCAAAAAAAGGAGATCTTGTCCTCGTTAAGGACGAACGACTGCCGCCGTCACAATGGATACTCGCGCGAATCATCGAAACACATCCCGGATCAGATAGCTTGGTACGCGTAGTTACAATAAAAACAAAATCAGGAACAATGAAACGACCAATAGCCAAAATATGCTACCTGCCTACGAACAACAACAATGAAAACAGCACAATCATATAAAACACAAATATTTAAATTGAACAAATCTAGCTTCAAATCTAAAACACAAATCACGGAAACGCTGATTATAACTTTTTATCATGGGATTTACTAAAAGCGCGGTATGACCACAAACGGATCCTAGTAAATGCCAAATTAAAGCTTCTTTTTAATCATCCATCGTCCGCAAAAGAGTCTGCAGAGGGTATACAATCAATATTAGATACAACACAGGATTGCATTCACGCATTGGAGAACCTAGAGGTGCCTGTTGAACATTGGGACGTTATTTTGATATACGTCCTCTTCCAGAAGCTGCCATGTTCTACACAGCAGTTATGGGAGGAGAATTTAGGTAGTTCAACGGTGTTACCAACAATGAAACAGTTCATGGCTTTCCTAGAGACTCGTTTTCGAACATTGGAAGCGATACAACAGCAACCAACCAACCGAATCCAAATTCTCTGCTAAGCGCAATGCACCAACCAAGGCGTTTCACACCAATGCGCAATTATCAAAACCAGTAGATCGCTTCCAATACAAAGTGTGTCATAAGGGGCAACATTCTTTACGTAAATGTAGGCGGTTCGTCGGCTTAGATGTACAAAGCAAATTGCAAATAGTGCGGCAGGTCAAGGTTTGTGAGAACTGTCTCGCATATAGCCACCCAACGCGCGAATGCCCAAGTACAAAGAACTGCTACTTTTGTCATCAGCGACACCACTCATTGCTGCATCCTTCGACAAACGCACGAAGCAGTCAACCATTGCCTTCAAACCCTCACGCTTACACTACAACAGAGGTCGGATTCAACACAGAACCCCAGGCTCCACATTTTAGTGGTCATATACCAAGCCAAGTCACTGGCAACTCAGATGCAACTGTATATCATCCTACAAGTGATCAGGCGGCCACCAGTCAACTACGGCGAAACTTTTACGCGACGCAAAGCGAATGCAATCACGTTCTATTGGCAACTGCAATTATTAAGGCAAGGTGAGCTGATGGGAGATATGTAGATCTTCGCGCCTTTATCGATCCAGGTTCTGAGGCCACATTTATATCTGAATCTGCTGCACAGCGTTTAAACCTACCAAAGCATAGGACGTTCGTTGAAGTGTCTGGGCTAGGGAAAGTCAGCAGCGGCGCATGCAAACATTATGTCGATATAATGTTTATTTCACGACATTCGACATTTGAAAGTGCTACTAGAGCCTTTATTTTCAAGTCGCTGACTGGGCTTCTTCCGGCCCAACGAATGACACTCGACAATTTGAGCCATATTAAAGGCTTACAACTTGCGGATCCAAAATTGAATATACCAGCGTCAATTGATTTGCTACTCGGAAGCGACATTTACTCCGAAATAATCCTTCCGGAGATCGTTAGAAGCAACGAAAACAACGGTCCCATTGCGCAAAATACCAAGTTAGGCTGGATTGTATTAGGAAAAATCCCCGATGAACAACACAGAAGCCTTAGGAGTTTTGTGCAACTTTTAGATCTTCACACTGAGATGCGTAAATTTTGGGAGATAGAGGAGATTCCATTCAAAGAACAGGCATCAGAGGCGGAAATTGCATGTGAGAAACATTTTTTAACTCACACGAAGAGATTGTCGGATGGCAGATATGAAGTGGCACTTCCGTTCAAAGATGGAAGACAACCATCATTAGGTGCCAGCAAGGATGTAGCATACCGACGATTCGTGCAACTCGAAAGACGTTTTCAAAACGACACGAAACTATGGGCAGGATGTAGTCAATGTATCAAGGAGTACTTGACTCTGTAACACATGGAGGAAATAGATGATACTGCAGTCCTCTCACCGCATCACTATTTTTTACCTCAGCATGCTGTTTTTAAGGAAGCTAGCTCCACGACAAAGCTGAGGGTCGTGTTTGACGCCGCTGCCAAAACATCAGATGGTACATCGCTCAACGACCTTTTAATGGTAGGTCCCAAACTGCAAAAGAAAATCGTTGATGTAATTTTGCGTTGGAGGATGCATCGCTACACTTTCACTGCGGACATCGAAAAAAATGTACCGGCAAATTTTGGTAAGCCCCTCAGACCGGAGCTATCAACATATCTTCTGGAGAGACGATGCAACACAACCATTAAAGGCGTATAGGCTGAAAACCGTCACATTTAGTACTGCATGTACACCATACTTAGCTATACGAGTACTCAACCAAGCTGCAGCAGATGAAACTCACCAGTACCCGATAGGAGCAAGAGTAATCCAAAGAGATATGTACGTAGACGATCTCATAAGTGGAGCAGACACCATAAAGAAGCCTTACGGAAGCGTAATGAGGTCCGTCAGCTATTATTATCAGCAGGATTCATCCTACGCAAATGGACGTGCAACGACAAGGAACTCCTAAGGTCCATCCCTGAGCAAGATCACGAGCTAGACTTCGAACTCCCTTTGGGGTCCTCTGACCATATTAAAGCCTTAGGTGTAAGATGGTATCCCAAAGAAGATTCGTTTAATTTTCAAAACTTTCAGCCAAACAACGAAGAGGTAACAAAGCGGACCATGCTTTCAGCCATTGCAAAATTATTTGATCAACTCGGATGGATATCGCCTTGTGTGATAAAAGCCAAATTAATGATGCAGCAGCTATGGCTTAGAGGAACGGATTGGGATCAACCAATTCCTCCAGAACTAAAGAATGAATGGGAGACTTTTCGTCAAGAACTCCCATTAATACAACGATGCGAAAGAAGTGCAACTCCACGCTTTTAGCGATGCCTCTACTAAGGCTTATGGTGCAGCTGTCTACATTCGGGTCTTGGACAGTCAGGACACGACACATATGCATCTGTTGATGTCAAAAACAAAAGTAGCTCCACTTAAAACCATCAGCCTTCCACGACTGGAGCTTTGTGGAGCTCTCATCTTGGCGACCATTCTCAACTACACTATAGAGACCCTCGGCTTGTCATCCGCCAAGATATATGCGTGGTCAGATTCAACGATCACCTTAGCGTGGATTCACGCAGCACCTTCGAAGTGGACAACATTCGTCAGCAATCGCATTGCAGAGATCCAACGCCTTCCAAAATGCAACATCTGGAGACACATTCCAACCGAGAAGAACCCAGCTGATCTAGTATCACGAGGAATATCTCCTTCATTACTTGGAGCTCAGGAGATATGGTGGAAAGGTCCCTTATTGCTTAGGAAGAACTGGTTATTCGAAACCCCGAATCAACCACCAAATATTGCAACCGAAGAAGAGAAACGGGCGGTCAAAGTTCATTGCGTAACGACCAAACCCAACGAATCGGATGCTCTAGAATAGTGGGAGCACTCGAACCCGAAGAACTACACTCCGCAACGTGTCAGGCGGTAAAATCGGTACAAAGGCAGACACCACACAACTTCCAAAAACTTGAAGACACTCAATGCATTTGCGGACGGAAATGGGATTATACGCGTGGGAGGACGTCTTCAAAACTCACTCTTACACTACAACCAAAAACATCCTGCTATTCTTGCTAATCACCACTTTACAACACTACTAATACGACATGCACACGAACAAACCAAACATGGTGGTATCCAACAAACGGTGGCATACATTCGCACAGCTTATTGGATTTTCAATATTAAAAGAACAGTTAAGAAACTTATACATCAATGCGTTTATTGCTTCCGACAAAAGGCACAAAACATGAAGCAACTGATGGGGAGCCTACCAGCGGCGGGAGTGCAAATAGCAAGACCGTTTAAAAACACTGGAATCGACTACGCTGGACCGATAGAAGTAAAAACATGGAAGGGACGTGGAGACAAGTGTTTCAAAGGGTACTTCTCGATTTTTATTTGCCTTTCCACGAAGGCTATTCACTTAGAAGCGGTCTCAGATCTAACGACCCAGGCTTTTCTAGCTGCGTTCAGACGCTTCACTGCACGACGAGGCGTATGTTCACAAGTATACACCGACTGCGGAACGAATTTTGTTGGAGCAAACGCAGAACTTAACCGTATGTTGAAAGATGCTAAACACGACTGGGAAGAAATTGCTAACACCTTATCAAGTCAGGGTACAAAATGGAACTTTATTCCCCCTGTTTCCCCCCTCTCGGAGGACTGTGGGAAGCAGGGGTGAAATCGGTTAAGCACCATTTGAAAAGAGTGGTAAGAGATGAGAGACTCACATTTGAAGAACTCTGCACACTTCTTACGCAGATAGAAGCATCTCTGAATTCTAGACCTCTCTGTCCTCTTTCCGACAATCGAGATGATTTGGATGTCATTACTCCAGGACATTTTTTAATCGGCGAACCACTCCAAATGATTCCCCAAGGTAACACATCATTCACCAGGGCCACATACCTGGAGCGATGGAAGCGAGTACAAATTTACGTAGATTGGTTTTCGCGTAAGTGGAGCGAAGAATACCTTTCACGCCTACAACAACGCCCGAAGTGGACCCGACTGGAAACCGAGTCAAAAAAAGGAGATCTTGTCCTCGTTAAGGACGAACGACTGCCGCCGTCACAATGGATACTCGCGCGAATCATCGAAACACATCCCGGATCAGATAGCTTGGTACGCGTAGTTACAATAAAAATAAAATCAGGAACAATGAAACGACCAATAGCCAAAATATGCTACCTGCCTACGAACAACAACAATGAAAACAGCACAATCATATAAAACACAAATATTTAAATTGAACAAATCTAGCTTCAAATCTAAAAAACAAATCACGGAAACGCTAAATTATACAACACTACTTAATTACACGCAATTATTAAGCTATCAAAACAACTTATTTACAACACAATTATGATACTAAGCTAAACAACAGTCCAAAATACAACACATTAAATAAAATGATCTGTAACCGTAATCGGAAATATATAAACAAAAAACACTCAATTCGACAAGTATTCACAATCACTCGTATTTTTCTACATACACACTAACTAAATAAATAAATACCTAACAAAACAAAAATTTTCCGCAAGAAAGCTTTCATACACACACACAATCGACCGCGTAAAGAACCAGCATTTATCAATCAATCATGTAAACAAAAGTATTAACCAAAAAAAAAAAAACTCACCTGAAGTGTACCGCCACGATCTGCAGCAATTGCTTCCACTGCAACACACAACAGTCAATCAGTTATTTTACCTTTCTGATATTAAACGAACAATCAAATAAAATGAATGATCAATATGATCTTACTCTAAACTTAATTAACACGAGCAACACTAATTAGCGATAACCGACCAAAAGAACCA
Organism: Cheilosia vulpina; assembly: GCA_916610125.1. Classification (NCBI taxonomy): domain Eukaryota; kingdom Metazoa; phylum Arthropoda; class Insecta; order Diptera; family Syrphidae; genus Cheilosia; species Cheilosia vulpina. Next base: position 51,444,722 of record OU744276.1, on the reverse strand, counting down.
CAAAAAAAACACTCATCGAAAACAGCAGAGCAGCCATTAATGGATCTCCAATGCACCTACGATACGTCACTTCTTATTGCTACACTACGTTGAATGAGAACGACTATGCGAATCGTCGTCGTAGGAAATCGCCATCAATGGGATGGGAGCAAGAGCTTACGGCAGTTCTTGTTAACAACTCGGGATGTCAGAGAAACACAGCTAGACATTCATCCCTCCAAATTTTGGCAGCTTCGAGTTGGTGTGAGTGCAACGCACCGAGAGCATTCATAGAGCATATCATAGGGTCAATATATTTGCTCTTTATATGTTATATGGGAAATCAAATGTTTTGTCTCTTTTGTATTGTACAAATAAATAATAATGGTTCTATTTCCATGTTCCGCTTCCCATGCAAGAGGTTAAGGTGACGACAGAAACAATAAACCAGGGTCGACTTGAGGAGCCATACGAAGCAATTTGCGAACTCCGTTCACAGGCGGGGAGAATGTTCGCCATTACACATAATTATGTTCTATATCTTTAAAGTTCCTATAATTTTAATTCAACATGTAAACAAATACAATTGTTAGTCAACAAAACCTTTAACACAAATGTCAAAAAAAAATTAGAATGTCAAATTTGATATAAATATAAGACATAACCAATAAACAACTACTTCAAGTAAAACCGTCAATAAAGCAACACATTTTTATAACGTAAATCGGAATTCCTTTGTTTTATTACATAATTTTCTTTGTTCTAAGAGTATATACATATAAGGATACATAGTTTTCCTTTGTTCGGATATTACATATAATATATTGATACGGAAGATTACTTAAATTAAAAGAGGATTCTGTGGATACTCAAACAGTCCCATTCGCATAAAAAACAACACTATTTTGTATTATCTCCTTGCAACCCAAGCAATTTTCCAACAACTTTAAGATCTAAACATATTTTCCAAGACTTACGGTGGTACTGAATTTTCTGGTAGATTTTTTTAATAAGCATATGTTTCCTTTATGTCGATGCCATGTGCTAAAAGGTACAGATGAAAGATCATTGCCATTATGTAGTAAGACTGCTTTTAAGCTTAATTTTGAAGAGTCAATAAATAGTCTCCATTTATCCACTGAATAGTCAAAGCCTAGTTTTTTCATAAGCCCAGGCACATCCTTGCAGTATGTAAGCCCACTTCATTCTTAAAAAATAAATACAAATTCAGCATCGCGTTGCCGATAAACCGAAACTTTGTTATGCGGCTGAAGAAAATTCCATTCTTGACGTCTGGAGTTCAGTTTGAGCTTTAGATAAATTTAGGTCTCTAACTAAATCATTTAGTTTGCCTTGACGTATTAAATGTGGTTCCTTTACATTTAAAACAAAATCTTGTGACGGAATGGTGGTCTGTGTTGAAGATTGTGATTCGGCATCATTTTCCTTCATTGGAGGTTGCGGTGTTGGGCAGTCTGATTCCGCATCAGGATACACAATTTTATCTCTTGTTTTGTAAAAATAGGTATTCTTTCAGTTTTGTTAGACAGAAATAACAATCCGTAACATTATCTTTTTGTTCCTTCCAAATCATAGGTTTAGAAAATGGCATTGCTGGGTGGGTACCTATAGACCATCCTCTTAAATAGCGTACACATTGAAGTAAACTCTCCACAAATAAAACAAAATAGATCCGGTGAATTTGAGCATTTATGATTACAAAAACCTATGATACCAACAAAATTATTCTCATAGAAAAACTTCAAGAAGCTACACCTTCCGAGGTGCTACCTACGGGTAGTGCTGAAAATAGTAGTAGTGTAAAACGGTGCGACCTAAGGCGACCAAACACTAACTCAATTACTGGTGAGCATCAACCTGTAATTGGCAGGTCCAAACAGATTGATTTCTGTTCTTCTAATACTGAGTGTCATAAAGTCACCAGGGTAGAAGAGAAATCAAGACAAAAAGACTAAGAACAAAGAAACCTTAGCAGAGCACAAGAGCGAAAACGAAAAATTTATCACATTAAAACAAAGAAGTAAACAAGTAGTCGAAATTCCTTTTAAACAAAAAACCACCGCAGAAATAATAACAAAAAAACAACAAATTCTTCCAGGGGTTTACCTAGGCGAGACGTTAGCCAAAGCTAACAACGCGAAAATTAAAATACTTCTGATGACACATTAGAAACAGATCAGAAAATTAATATACACGCAATAAATTTAGAATGGGATGATATTAATAATTTCGATATAGTCAGGGGAGAACATTTTAAAAACCCCGTAGAGAACCGGTTAAATAAATTAAACGCACTAATTGAACTAGACCATTGCAACACTGAAGAAAAGGAATCTATCCTTAAAATCTGTCGCGAATATAACGAACTTTTTTATGTTGAGGGCGACCGCCTGACACAAGGTAATAACTGAAGAAGGTAATCCACATCCACCCTTATTTACAAGACCTTATCGACACCCTGAAAGCCAAAGGGAGGAAATCCACAAACAAATTAACGAAATGCTGGAAGACGGCATATTACAGCCAAGTTATAGTCCATGGAACTCACCTCTGCTTCTAGTTCCAAAGAAATCAGCCAAAGATGGATCAAAACGTTGGAGGGTAGTAGTTGACTTCAGGAAACTGAATGAACTAACCCTTGGAGACGCATACAGACTACCAAACATAACCGACATATTCGATCAGCTTGGTAAGTCAAAGTACTTAAGTACACCAGATCTGGCAAAAGGTTTCCATAAAATCCTGATGGATGAAAATGACAAAGGCAAAACGGCATTCAGTACTCCGTTTGGACATTATGAGTACAATCGCATGCCATTTGGACTCAAGAACGCACCTGCAACATTTCAAAGGTTAATGAATAATGTGTTGATGGGACTACATGGCATCGAATGTTTGGTCTATTTCGACGACATAGTCATCTATGATTACGATCTACACGATCACAACAAACGGCTTATTAAGGTTCTCAAAAGTCTTCAAGAACGCAATCTTAAATTACAACGTGACAAGTGTCATTTCATACGAAAAGAACTTACCTACCTGGGACACGTTATTTCGGAAGAAGGAATTAGACACAGACCCCGGGAAAATTATGGCAGTAAAAACCTTCCCGGTACCCAAAAAAACCAAGGGACATTAAATCATTTCTCGGTTTCGTAGGATACAGGAAGTTCATACCTAATTTCGCAGATCTGGCCAAACCGCTAACAAAAGTACTAAGGAAAAACGTTGATTTCAAATGGGATGCTTTTTGTGACGAAACGTTCAGGAAGTTAAAATAAAAGATCATAAGACCTCTAATTCTCGCTTAGCCTGATTTCAGCCAAGAGTTTATTGTCACCACTGACGCAAGCATTAGGAGCAGTACTCTCCCAAGGCCCAATAGGAGAAGACAAACCGATCTCTTTCTCCAACAGGACTCTACATTTACACAGACAAAAGGCTAATACTAGACAATACAGAAGACATAGCACGAGTTCTGCACGAAAATCACGAGTCTCCTTTTGGAGGACATCAAGGAGTAACTCATATTATAAAACGAATAAAACAGAGTTACTACTAGCCGACCATAACCAAGGACATGACAGAATACACCCGCAAATGCGAATCATGCCAAAGGAACAAACCATCCAAAAACCCGAGAATACCCTTAAAAATAACGACCACGGGCAAGACTCCATTCGAACGAGTAGCATTGGAAATTGTGGGTCCCTTACCTGTCAGTCACGACAACAACAAATACATACTTTCCAGGACGACCTAACAAAATTTAGCGAAGCAATCGCAATACCCAATGCAGAAGCTAATACAAGGACCAAGGTACAAACTTCCTCAGTACACTCTTCAAGGAAGTATGCAAGATCTTGAAGACAAAGAAGCTACAAACCACACCGTACCATCCTCAGACTAATGGCGCACTCGAAAGACTCCACACTCCAGTACGACTTTTAGCCCACATGAATTACTATACGGCTACGCAGCAAAAATTCCAAGCTCCCTCTACAGAAACCCACAGATTTCGTACAATTACGACAATTACGCTAACGAACTAAAAGCTCGACTGCAGCATGGCTACAAAATTGCCAGAGAACAGCTACATGACAAGAAAGAAAAAATCAAACTACAATATGACAAAAGGAGCAAGGCAAAACGGTTTAATGTAGGAGCACTGGACAAAACAAAACAAACTTTCTTCACTTTGGATTTCGTCGGAGAGGATTCTTGTTACTTCATAGTCCAGATCGGAAGAAAATCGAAACTACTACACAACAACAATATACAACACCTGCAATATTAGCATGCTCTCACAAAAAAAAACTTTTTTACAGAATGGAGACAATAAACTACGTACCGGACTCAGGGTGGACATTATTCAATACGGTATTGTTATGTGTTTGAGGAATTAATAATAAAGAAGAGTTCGTTAATAATAAAAGAGAAGTGAGCTTTATTAAATGACAGACTGATTAAGACTGAGACTTAGTACAATAGTATAACGTCTGACAAACATCCGAGAGTATAACTGTCATGAAAGAGCTTCTCAATTGGCCGTTTGGACTCGGCATAAAATTGTAGATCCCTTCCATTCGTCCCAAAAATAAAAACTCACACAAGACGAATGGTTGTGAGAAGCTAGGCTTGGGTCCATACGGACCTATTGCGCCAATTATTTATTTATTTATTTATAGGGTATACTATAATCATTAGTGTGTGTGGCGTAAATAAGAATATATACTTCAAAGTTATACTTTGTGCAATATACAACATCTCCCTTTTAATTATTATATTAAACAATGCATTGTAATAATATAATAATATACATAATGTTGTATTTAAGATTAATTAACTTTTTTTTTTTTTTACGTATTCACAATAAAAAAAAATCAATACGCGTAGATATGATCAAAAGCAAAACGACTTGGTGGTGCCACAGTTCCACATCCTTTTGCGGTTGAGTCAATATTTCCTCTAATAATTTTTCATTTTCAAATTTTATACTTTTTAGTAGAAGGAGCTTTTAATATGTGTTGTCTTTTACGACGATATTGAGGGCCATCCTCTGAATTTACTATGTATGAGCGAGGCTCATCACATTTTCTTATTGAATTTGGGGTTTTCCGATAGAAAATGTTTTGACCATTCGCTATACTCGGTAGAGCTTTAGCATTTTTGTTATAATATAAAGCTGTTTTCCTTTGCTGTATTATAATTTTCTTATTATGTTCATTGATATCAACTTCAACTGCTTTTAAGTTGTCAGACAAAGTAGGTATTTTCGTTCTTAGTTGACGTGACATAGCAGTTCAGAAGGAGAATTAATGTTTCCCTTTCGTGTTGGCCTATAGTGAAGTAGAGCAATATATGGATCAGAATAAGTTTGATAACATTTAGAAAGAAGTTTTTTGATGGTCTGAATGGAACGATCCGCTAAACCATTAGATCTGGGAAAATATGGACTTGATGTTATGTGGTCTAATCCCCAATATTTTGTAAATTTAACAAACTCTTCTGAGTTGAACGGCTGCCCGTTATCACTAATTATTATCGATGGTATATCATGACGTGAGAAAATAGATTTCAAATGGGTTATGACAACGTTACTTGAATACTTATGTTTCGATTCAGCAATCTCGATGTACTTTGAAAAGTAATCAACAACGCTTCAAATAAATCCATCCTCACTTTATACCACGGAATTAAACGAAATTGTGATTGTGTATCGGCTCTTTTTGGTTCTGTGTGCGATGACGAATGCATATACATCACAGTTTTTAACAACGTTTAAAATATCTTGGTCAATGTTAGGCCAGTAAATGGATTGCTTTGCCAAATTTTTGCATCGTTCTATGCCCATGTGACCCTCATGCAACATAAGACGAATGTTATGACGCATTACTGAAGGTATAACCAAGCGATTGGATTTTTATAAAAGATTATTAATGACTTCAAGTTCATTACGAATATTGTAATATGGCATTACGAAATCTTTTAAATTTTTCTTAGTGCATGGCCAACTATTTATGTGGTAATTCATAACTATTGACAAGACCGAATGGTTTTTTGTTTCGGTTTGAATTTCTACTTGTTTTAATTTTGACATCGCCAATGGACGCAAAGATCGAACTAAATTGCAATGTAAACTTATGTCATTGTCAAATTCGCTTAATGTTTCATTCGGCAGTGCTGCGCGAGATAATGTGTCTGCAACGTACATATATTTTCCCGTCTTATAAATTACTTTAAGATCATAAGCTAAGAGTCTGAGCATAAATCTTTGGAAACGCGCAGGCACTTTATATAAGGCTTTATCGAAAAGGGGGACAAGTGGTTTGTGATTGGTCTCAACGACAACTTGTTTCCCAAAAATTAAAGTATGAAATTTTGTGCATCCAAATAGAATAGCGAATAATTCCTTCTCTATTTGTGCATAATTTTGCTATGAGGAAGTTAGCGTGACCGAGGCATAAGCAATAGGATTACCGTGATGTGTAATGACTGCACCAACGGCATTTTGTGAAGCATCCACAGCCAGTGTCAAAGGTTTATTTACATTCAGAAATTAGAGTTTTTAATGTATTGAATTCTCGCTCATGCTCCTCTGACCAATGCCGTTGTATATCTTTTTTCAAGAGATTTCTTAGATTTGCATTTTCAACAGACAGTCCTTTAACAAAAGAACTTAGGTAATTTACCATACCCAAGAAGCGTTGCAACTCGGATGTGGACTTTGGTCTGGGTATAGAACAAATGTCATCTATTTATGCCTTATCTGGACGGACTCCCAATTGATTAAATACATGAAATTTACTTCAAGTTGACAGAACTTTGACTTATCCGGATTGAACTTATGACCTATATCGTTTGCCCTTTGAAGAGCTTTATTCAAAATATGGTCGTGCTCTTCTCTACTAGAGGCATATATTAAAAAATCATCAATGTAAATTATTAGGTAAAACGGTAAACGAAGGAAGCGGAATCTACCGAAGGGAGTATTAAAAGTGCACAGCTTCGGTGAATCTTCAACTAATTGAATAACCCAGAAACCCGAGTTTGCATCTAAGACACTGAAATATTTAGCACCATTAAGTTAAGCTTTACAATCGTCAGTATTTGAAAATGGATAATGTGGGCGTAAAACTTCCATATTCAAATTACGCGGATCTAAACACAATCGAAGTTTTCCATTGCGCTTTCTTACTAAAACGATTGAACTTACCCATTGGGTCGGCTCGGTAATTTCTTTAATGACATTAAGTTCTTTTAATCTAATTAATTCTCTTTTGAGATCTGTACTTAACGCGAATGGTATTTTACGTGGACTATCAATGACCGGGGTGATATCACATCTAAGCTTCAAATGACATTTCCCTTTCAAACAACCTTCAAATACATCATCAAATTTGGACAACCAATTTGGAATTAAAGCTTTTAAATTATTCTTGTTGACCTGGTTAACACGGACACGAGACTCTTCCGATTTCTTAATTAAGTTCATATCTATGCATGCTTTTAATCCTAATATACACTTGCAGTTTATATTAATAATAATACATTTTAAAATGTACGATCTACCACTATAAAGGCAAGATAACATGCCATAACCAAGAGCATTCATTTTTTCTCCGCTGAATGTAATGAGATTTTTATTACTTCGTTTAATATCCACTTGTTTGTACCCAAGAGACTGCAACTGTGTTAATGACATTACATTTCCTTGAGCTCCGGTGTCGAGTTGGCAAGAAATGTTACAATTGTTTATCTGTAATGACACTTTCCACTGCGGTACTGCTTCAGCTTCTTGTTGATGAAGTGCCCCAATTAAAAATGTTGACGAAGTAGACTCTGATTCCGAATTGTGATTTTTGACACATTTTTGCAAAATGATCTTCTCGCCTGCATTTGTAGCAAATTACACCAATAGCTGGACAAGTGTATTTGTGTACTTGTCCACATCTTTTACATAAGCCATTGGCAGACGATGAAAAAAACGGTTGCTGATTTCTTGATATGGTCCGATGTGAGTAGCTGGATGACGAGCTTTGTTTTTGGTTTTGGTGGTTGGATGACTGGTACGACGACTTCGATAATGATGATGACGTAGGTGGATTATGCTGGTGCTTCAGATGATGATGACGTTGATGGGTGTTGTAATGACAGACTGATTAAATCTGAGACTGAACTTAGTACAATAGTATAAGGTAGTATATGGTATACTATAATCATTAGTGTGTGTGTCGTAAATAAGAATATATACTTCAAAGTTTTACTTTGTACAATATACAACAGGTATCAAGAACAGAAATCCGCTTGCGCCACGGAACCAATCAAATAGGCAATGGTTATCCGAATGACATAGATCTGGATACCCCCCTTGTATCTCCCAGACAATCCGCATTATATGTACACTACGACAATAAGAGAGTGCATATATTGGAATACAACTACTCTCGCGGAACCTACGTCAAGCTCACCCCCGATAAGATAGAAGAACTCTACTTCGGGGACACAACAAGCTTAGGGATACGGGAAGAAGATTTCGAGTTAGACTTCTGCCCTACCTATGTCGTAAAGGGTCCCCTCCCACAACGCTGGAATCCCATGATATGTACCCCATCACACCAAACCGTATACGATGACGCATCGACTGATGGTTACGAGTCCACCGATACTGTAATATGGGAACCACAAAATACACAAAAAAAAAATATATATCCTTTATTTTCGTCTAATCCCGAACCAACACGCACACACACACACATATATGTATTCAGACTTTTGATCAAAAGGTAATCAAAACCACTTTCCAGATCATGCTACATACGCTGATATTTACTCTTGTCATGACCATCACCCAAGGTAGTCTAAAAATCGACCCCGTGAGTTCTAACCCAGTCATATGTTTCGAGGAGATGGGAAACGCTGAAATATACTACCACGAATGGAAACCCATAGTATACTACGACCGGAACAACTTACAAAAGTTTTAGCACACACTACCGGGTACGTAGAAGAAATCAACACTCTATGCCAACAGCTTAGGGACCATACAGACTTTGGAATAATATGCAACGGTGCAGTTACCGAGATGAACCATCTCATGACGGACATACAAACCAAATACAGACTGCTAAACCCAAAGTATAGAAACAAAAGAGCCCTACTCAATGTAATAGGTACCATTAGCAGATCTCTGTTTGGAACATTAGACGAAGACGACGCTAAGTTTTACGACAAACAAATTGAACTGTCCAAAACTAACGAAAAACACTTATTATCACTAATACAGAAACAAACACTACTACTAGAAACAACTAAAAACGTCTTCAGCAAATCTGAGCAAACCATAGAGAACCAAATGACAGCAATCAATGCAAAACTAGAGAACGCAAAACACATAATAAACGCTCTGGCTAACACTACGTACGATAAGAAGGTATTTCTCGAAATAGAATCTTTAACCTCCCTGGCCACTTTGATCATCATACGATACCAAAATACCCTTAATGATATATTAGACTTGACCTTCAACCCAATACCTGATCATAAATTATAAAAAAGATCGGATTTCAAATTTGAACAAAGATAATTTATAAAGTGCAAATCCTTGAACGAAAAATTCATTTGCCCCCGAACACACACTTTATTCAATACAAATATTAATTACCTACAATGCGAGGTCCAATTATTAAAAGAAAACACAATTCTCCCAAATACCTGCGAGATAAAGCACTCAAAGCCCACGGCTTTTCTCGTATTCCAAACAAATGGTTTGTTATGTGGAGAAAACACAACCTATACTAATACTAGTTCTATTTTGCTATAAACAATATCAAATTTATGTAGTAAACAAAATCAAAACACTTGACAAAAACAAGAACGACATAATAACAACGAAAACTGAATCGACTTCACAGACAGACAAAAAAACTGAAACCCCCGAATTCAGAGCATTTTAACAGACGGTTAGGTGCGTACGAAAAAAAAAATCCTAAATATATATAATTATTTCTTAAATAAACAACAAGTTTGTAAATCTAGTGCTAAATGTAACTAAATCCAAAAAAAAATTCTTTTGAAAACATAAATCAAAAAAAAAAAAGCTTAAATTTATATCCTACACAATCACCTTAGCTAACGATTGTTTTACCTTAAAATAAGCATTTTGTAAACTAGAAAATAAGACCAAATTTGTATTCATTCACCTTAGCTAAAAACTGTTTAACAAAACTTAAAATAAGATATAATCATTTTTTTTATAAATTCTAGCTAAAATTGTAAACTCTTGTTTTCGATCCTCCCACTTACGTCACAAAATTAACCTTTTCAAGGCATAATTTCCTCCCTTTAGGGAGAGCGGGATGTAGTAACTATACTATATGCACCCTATACCACACCCTCTACCAATGACGCGACCAATACCATACTTATCCCAAGCCCAGTGCAGTGTCATTATCTATACTCACCACAAACCCAGTGTAGTGCCATTATCACTTGGTTCCCACACAACCGAGCTCAACCACTATGATTGTTTGTAAATCGCTCATATTTCGGTTTAGCTCACACCCATAAAATACCGAAGTGGTGACCTCAGAAACATTTTGGTAGGTATTAAGAGTACGGCTCGCTTATCTCTTGCACATGCTATGCAGTGATACAAATGCGAGATAAACAAAGCCAATAAAAACAAACCGAAATATGGGACGACGCCAAAAAAACATAAATAAACTGAGTCGATGAGTTGCGCACTATGCTGATGATGCACTTTGACACATTGACCAATATATTGGGTACTAGCCTGAGACAACCGCTTAAGCCTGTTGCGTTGCCCAATATATTGATCTATATTACGAATAACTGATACGACTGTGGGAATTGCGTAAGGCATGTGAATGGTTGAAGGGAACTCATGTAAAATTCGCATATAAAAGAAGATGGATCGAAAGGAAAAGTCAGAATAAAAATCTTGTGGCCTTTCTTCCTGCTTCAAGCTTGAGTGCGCAAGGCGGGATGTCCACAGAGGGATCAGCTTGTTCTGATACAGCTGCCGAACATTGTCTTGCTAGTTCGTCCGCTTTCTCGTTGCCTGGAATACCTTCATGTCCCGGAACCCAACAGAGCATTACCTAATGCTGAGTGCCAAGAACAATGAGTTCTTCGCGACAGCATTTCACAAGCTTTGATTTTATTTCTATTGCTGTTAATGCTTTGATTGCTCCCTGGCTGTCAATAAAGAAGGTAATACCTTCAACTGGTATTACCCTTACAACAGACTCACGGGCCGCTGTTGTCACTGACAGGACCTCTGCTTGGAAGACACTGCTGTGGTCGGGGAGGCAAACCGATTTAGATATACCCAGCGACTCGGAGAAGACTCCGAACCCTACCCCGGTTTCCATTTTTGAACCGTCCGTAAAGACGGCTATTGTGTGTTAGGTACGAGTCCGTCTCTCCATTCTTCCCTGCTCGAGAAAGGTTTTGTAAACTCTAAGTATGGCGTCATATAGTCTTTCCTTCACCCTTTACATTCAGTTTCCAGTTTACTGATTGGCTTATTCTCATGGTACTAATGGCGGCTGAAAATTGTATAAAGATGTCTAGCGGCAGCAGATTGAAGATAGCCTCAGGACCTGCGGTAGGAGTTATCCTCATCGCACTGGTGGTGCCGATACACGCTAGTCTTTGTACTTTTGTTATGGGTTGCCGGCCACCATACGAGACAGTCATACGTCAGTGTAGGTCTTACTATAGCCGTGTACATCGACAGTTTAAATTTAGGGGGTGGCCCCCAGGTTTTTCCAAAAAATTCTGTTGCAGGAGTAGAAGGCTACTGTGATTTTTCGCATGTATTCTGTTTCCAGTTTATTTTGTTGTCCAGCACAAGCCCCAAGTATTTTGCGCTGTCAGATATTCTGAGTGGTATACCGCCAACAGAAGGTACGAAAATAACCAATTCGGTTTTCTGGGGATTTAAATTCAGACCGCAGTTCCGGGTCCAGATGTCGAGGGTTTTGAGAGCGCCACTAACTTGTTCGGTGAGTGTTGGAAGGAATTTACCCGTTGCCAACTGTACTACGTCATCAGCATAAGCCGTTGTTCTAACGCCACTGTTTCTAAGAGGCATAAGCACTTCGTTTAGAACTATGACCCACAGTAGGGGGATATGACCCTGAGGAGTTCCTCTAGATGCGTAATCTTCTTGCGTATAACCACCAAGTTCCGCTATAATATGTCTTTCTGCTAGTATGCTAACAATCCAGTTGGTAATGAAACTATCAATGTAAAGCATTTTTTTTTATACCCATGCCCAGCTGGCTGACACTGCGACCTGTAAGATCTATTGTATCAATGGGGAATAGTTAATATAAGAGACGTGCGACCTCCCTAACGAAGGTCAATACGTCTTTAGTAGCAGCGTGCGCTATATCTGCTGGCGTACGAGTCTCTCTATTAAAGACACGTTTTCTTAACCAATGAAAAGCCGGACATTCACATAAAATGTGCTCAGAGGACTCGACATCCTTCAGACAGAATCTGCATTCTGTTTCCGGAAAAAGGTTCATTTTGTTGAGGTGATATCTAAGGCCACAATGGCCTGTGAGGAAGCCCGTTAGCTTTCTTATGTTATCCTTACTGAGCCTAAGGATTCCCTTATAGGAGTAAGGCTTAATTAATCGCTTGGATTGTATTAGACCAGGGACATGTTCCCAGTGATCTAGACAAAGTTGTTTTTCCCAATCATTAATTTGCCTTAGCGCAGAAGTTCAATTGACTCTGCAGTAAGGTTGTGGTCCATAGAGAACAGTGTCGGACCCAGCCCTAGCAAGTTTGTCAGCAAGTTCGTTGCCCACAATACCTTGATGGCCCGGTACCCACCCAAGCCTTACCTTGTTGTGTTTGGCGAGGGTTTGCAGAGCATCGTGACAGCACTTAACTGTTTTGGAGTCCATTGTATTGGATGCCAATGCTTGTAGTGCTGCCTGACTGTCTGAAAAAATTTGAATGATTTCGCCTTTAATACCTTTTTTGGAGATTAGATCAGCGCAAGTTTCGATCGCATGGATTTCCGCTTGAAAAACCGTGGAACACGTCCCCATGGGTATCGAGACTTTGGTGTTGGGTCCAAAGACACCAGCTCCAACTCCGGAATCCATTTTCGATCCATCGGTGTACCAGACTAAGCTTTTTGGGTTCAATGTTGGAACACCATTGGCCCAACTAGCGCGTTCAAGTAGTTCTACCTCATTTAATTTACCAAAACTGTATTCCCTAACCATAATGTCCGGGACGGAGCGGAATATGTACAAGTTTGGTATAAGGTTAAGTATCTTCAGATGACCCACATGATCAACTGAATTAAACCTATTTTCTAGCTGCAGCTTAATGGCGCATCTAGCAGCAGTCTTCATAATGAAGAACTGCAGAGGTGAGAGTCCAATAATGGCCTCAAGTGTTGTTGTTGGTCAAGTGCGCATAGCACCTGTGATGCCGAGACAGGCAATTCGTTGAAGCTTCTGAAGCTTATTTGCCGTAGTTTAGTTCAAGTACTTTCAGCCACCAAACGATTGCCGCGTACGAGATAATGGGTCTCACCATCATTGTGTACAACCAGTGTATCATGCTGGGATTGAGACCCCAAGTTCTGCCGTACATACTCCTACTGGCCCACATGGCTTTAGTGGCACGCTCTGTGGCAGACTTGATGTGTAAATTCCAGTTCAGTTTCTTATCAAGGATAATACCGAGATATTTAACTTCCCTGGAGTAGTTTAACGTAATTCCATTAAGGATAATGGGTTGTAAGTTGACCAGTCTCCTTCTGGTAAAAGGAACTGGAATGGTTTTGTTTGGATTGATGGATAAACCTTCCGTATTACACCATTCCATAACATGCAATAAAGCATTTCTCATTCTACTATTAATGGTAGCACAGAGCTGTCCACTAACGACAATTGCCAAATCGTCAGCATATCCGATGGCGTCGTAACCAAGATTATGCAGACTGACTAGTAGGCTGTCTATGACGAGTGACCATAGCAGCGGGGAAAGCACGCCCCTTTGGGGGCAGCCTTTGACTGCTGTCACTGTCACAGCTACTCCCCCTGATGAGTATGAAATAACCCGACTTTCCAGCATGGCACGAATCCATCGGTTAGTCGAGTCTCCGATACCCTTACTTCTGATTGCCCTAGCAATCGAGTCGTATCCGGTATTGTCAAAAGCACCCTCAACATTTAGGAATGCGCCCAAGGCAATATTCTTGTGTCGAAAGGCGCTTTCTACCTTTTTGACAAGATGGTGAAGAGCACCCGCAGTAGATTTGCCCTTTCTGTACGCAAACTGACTTGAGTGTAGAGGGTGAGATATTATTACCTGACCTCTAATATGAACATCAATTAGTCTTTCCATTATTTTAAGAACAAATGATGTTAGACTGATAGGTCTATATGATTTAGGTAGTTCACTTGGCCTATTGCCATTTTTAGGAATAAAAATCACGTTCACCTGTCTCCAAGTGGCCGGAATATATCCCCAATTGTAACTAGCTCTAAACAGAGTTATAATTGCCGGAAGTATAACGTCAATAACACTCTGAAGAAGGGCTGGGAAAATGCCGTCTTCACCTGGGGTTTTGAAAGGTTTGAAAGAACCAACTGCCCATCTAACCTTATCTGGACTGAACATCTTCCCAGATATACTGCTAACTCGACAGGGAGTAGAGATCATGTGATCAAAGTCATATGAATTTCCGTGTGATTCATGGATGCTCGAACCCGGGAAATGAACCTCCAGTAAGGTTTTAATTGTTTCCGATTGGTCCTTCGTGTAGGTTCCATCTGATTTCTTAAGTAGGCTTACACGGTTAGAATGATCATTTCTCAGAGCTTTGTGGATACGAGCTGCCACTGACATATTAGATATGTCTTCACAGCATTTTCTCCAGGAGGCCCTTTTAGATCGTCTCAATTCTGCATTGTATTCTGTGAGAGCGAATCAGTATTCGTCCCTCAATTTATTTCTTTTTGCTCGATTGAAGAGTTTTCAAACCTTCCTTCTGAGTTTGGCAAGTTGGTCATTCCACCAGGGAACCTTACGTTTACTCAAACTGGTTTTGCTGGCACAACTACCATGGTAGGAGGTTATCAACGTGGTGGTGAGCTGGTAAGCAGCCTCATCTAGGTCCCATATGGATTCAATTGGAGAGACAAGCATGTTTGTGTTTGAGATGACAAGTTCTCGATACAAATTCCAGTCCGTCGACTTGGGATCGTATCTGTTTTGTGCAAGTGTGGATTGACCAGGTATTTCAAACCTAATATGTTGGTGGTCAGATAATGAGGCTTCGTCCGACACGTGCCAATTTACAATGAAGTTAGACATAAATGGACATATCGGGGTGAGCTTTAGGAGTAGGTTTTAGAGCTGAGATACTTCGTGGGACAGGAAAGGATAAATTGAATAGGTTGTACTTATATTATTGTGTACCGTTTTCGCGATCTTGTCCACCAATTTCTGATAGGCTCCTAGATCAATATCATGGATTAATTTAATATTTCAAGTTTGTACTTTGGCCATTCCAATTTTGATGCAGACTAATTGGGAGCTTGTTTAGTCCAAGATTTGAACATCGGCTAAGCAGCCTACGGCGTACAGTCTAGACGGGGAGGGAAAAGTTGGAAATGATTTAACCTTGGTTTAGATTTGGGACAAGTTCTTCGTCCTAGTTTCGTATGTGGCTTTTATGAACTGTTTTACCAGATGTTGTTTTTATAGTGGTTTTGAAATTTTCCTGTACTATTTCTTTCCTATACCGGTTTGTTAGCTTTGACCCTAGTCTCTTGTTTATTTTTACGTAGATTTGGTCACCTGGGCTATAGTTTTTAATTTCCTGTTTCTGTTTATTGTGATACTTAAGATCCTTTTCTTGTTTTTGCTTAAGTTTTTCGATGTTAGGTACTTTGTCTTAGTCATCTGATTTCATAGTCATCATAGTCATCTGATTCGAAAGGGACGGTCCTGCCAAAGAATAGGTCTACTGGCTTCTTCTTTGTAGTGGTATGAAAGGAGTGATTATATTCATTGGTTGTTTTTTTCGAGCAGTTCTTCGAATTTATTATTGTAAGCGTTTGGCTTATTGCATCTCATAATTTCGGCAAGGGTGGAATGAAATCTTTCCACTTGCCCATTTATAGAGCTTTTGTAAGGAGGTGTCGTGAAGACTTGTATGTTCAATTCATCTTTTAGCATAAACATAATACTGTCTGAATTAAATGATTTTTCATTGTCTATAATAATATACTCGGAAACGCCAAATCTAAAAATAATATCACGGATTGGTTCTCTGATATCTTCTATTGATTTTGACTTTATACATTTAGTAATGGCGAATTTTGTAAATTTGTCGATTTCAGTTAAGACTGAGTGTTTTTCGGTTGCAAATATATCAATATGTATTATTTGTCCTGGGTAATTAGGTATTGGGGTTTCTCCCAATTTCGGGTTATTTGGATGGCGTTCATATTTCCTCGTTTTGCACGTTGAGCCCAATCTAGTAATTAGTTTGATTTTTTTAGAAATTTGAGGGAAAAAGTAAGTCTGTACAATTTGGTTTCTATTTTCTTCAGGGCCACGGTGGGCTCTTTTATGAATTCCTATAATTATTTCGTTCTGTCTTTCTACTGATGAAATATCTTCAACTTCCGCTTTTGCGAATCTAATTTTATAGTTTTTGAAGTATAAGGGGTAAATTTGCTGTATTGAGTCCATGACTCCTTCTGAGGTCATTATTCCGTTCAGGATGGCTGGATTTAGAAATCTTTTGGAAATTCCAATCAAGTTTTCTTTAGTATAATTTGGCTCGATTATAATATATTTAGTAAAATTTGGAAAAGGTGTCAATACCTTGGGACTCGAGACGTTTCCCGTTTTTAAAATGAACTGGTTCCTAAAGGCATTTCTGAATACGGTTATGTGAAGAATTTTCTTCACTCTTTACCGGAGATGTTAAATTAAGAATGTTTAAAGCTGAAGTATTTAATTTTGGGGGTCGTGACAGAGCATCTGCTACAACGTTAGATTTCCTGGGGTATATCTTAGTTCATAATTGTATTCTTCTAATATGCACTTCCATCTTTTCATTTTAGCGTTTGTATTTTTATTGCTCAGCGCGTACGTAAGTGGCTGATGATCTGTGAATATGATGACTTTGATCCGTATAGGAAATTTCGAAGAGAGCTTAGAGCCCAAATTATTGAAAGCATCTCTTTTTCATTTGTTGCGTATGCTTCTTCAGTTTTGTTTAAACTCCTTGATAGGAACAAGATTGGTTTATTCTCTTGGATCAGCACTGCACCGAGTGCAAAATTCGAAGCATCTGTGGTGAGTTCGAAACTCTTATTGAAATCTGGGTATACTAACATGACGTCGTTAGATACAAGTGAATTTCGAATTTTATCAAAAGCTTCTATAGCGTTTTGATCTAAATGGATAATTTTAGTTTTTGATTGGAATTTGGACACTCGTCCATCGTCCCCTATTAAAAGGGCTGTCAGGGGTTTGGCTACCTTTGCACAGTCGCGAATAAAGCGTCTATAGTAACTATATATGCCCAAAAATGATCTGAGATCTTTTAATGTTTCTGGTTTAGGAAATTCAGCGATTGCCTTAACTTTGGCTGGGTTTGTTTTAATTCCCGTTTTGGATACAATAAATCCGAGAAACTCAACTTCGGATTTTAAAAATTCACGTTTGTCTTTTTGAACCTTAACGTTTGTATCGTTTAGAATTTTGAATATGGTTCTGAGATCTTCGTAGTGTTGTTCTTCCGTTTGACTAAAAATGATAATGTCATCTTTTTTTTTTATTTTTTTATTAATAATTTATTCCAGGGATGATGCTTTAATACATAATATAAATTGACAAAGGTTAGGAATAAAGTGATAGGGTGACATTCTATAGCCTTTTAAAGACAAGAGGCGAATGGCCCTTTCGATAAATAATTATACAATAGCTGTGGGGTTTTTTCTATAACAAGAATAAAGAAAAGAAATAAATTAATTTAAGATTTTACATAAAACAAACGATTTAATAAATAGTACAAATAGACGTGTTTTATTTTAGAAACAACGAAACAAAAAAAAATACAAAAAGAGATATGTTAAATATTGATCATAAACAAATTTTTGACTTGAGAAATATCCATATTGAATAGCCATAGTTTAACCTTTTTTAAAAACAAACTTTGTATATTAATTATTTTAATTTCGTACGGTAATCGATTATACAATGTAGGTGCTGAAACAGTATAAAAGTTGGAAAAACTTGTCTTGTTTGTCACCGGTATGTTTACTAGTTGCTGACAGTTTACTCTTAAACTGTAAACATTTGAATTTCTTAATATTGAACTGTATCCGCTACGCATAAAAAACACTTTAAGAACTTTGTAAACATACAGATGTTTTATTGGTAAAATATTTAGGAGGCGAAATAAAGGCCAACTACTTGTTAATCTACTTTTTTTACAAATAATTCTGACAATATACTTTTGTGCTATTTGAAGTGGTTCAATTGTATTATTGTAAGCTCCACCCCAACTCGTTAAACCATACTGTAGTTTTGAGTTAATAAGACCATAGTAAATTGATGTGAGTAGTTTTTTAGAACAATGAGGTTGTAACAGAAATATTTTACGCGTCGCACACATCATATACTTTTTCAATTCAGCTGTATGGATTTTCCAACTCAAATTCTTATCTATTGATACGCCCACATATTTAAAACATTCAACAGATTCTATTTTAAAACAGTTAGAACAGCAAGATACATCCATACGAAAATTTATTTTACCGCAGTTATGAGCGGACATTGAAAGTTTCGGACACATAGCAGAGTGAAAAACGACATTACTTTCAAGCAGACTTGCATTTCTTAAATTGAAAAGCATTAGCTTAGTTTTTTCACTTACAATTAGTTCGTGTTTTGCAAACCATTGCCTTAATAGTTGCAAGTCAGTCTCTAGTTTTACCACCGACTCGAACACTGAACTGTTTACGTATGTAAATGCCATGTCGTCAGCAAAAGCTGTTATATTACTACTGAAATTTTGTTTGAATATGGAGTTTATATATATAAGAAATAGAATAGGGCCTAATACTGAACCTTGAGGCACCCCAATCCGTAACTGCAACATATTACTAAAAATTCCGTTAATTTTTACCCTTTGAGTTCTTATTGATAGATAGGACTTAAACCAATTTAGTACTGAGTCCCGGAATCCAGCTTTGTAGAGTTTGTCCAGAAGAATGGTATGATTAACCATATCAAAGGCTTTTGTCATGTCAATAAATAATGCGATAGGAGAAGTATTGCTATTTAAACCACTGTATACCTCACTACACAATTTTAAAATAGCATCTTCTGTCGACTTACCTTCGCGAAATCCAAACTGTTGATAGCATAAGTAATTATTCTTGTTTAAGAATGACAAAATACGATTTTTCATTGCCTTTTCAAAAAGTTTAGAGAACGTTGGAAGTAATGATATTGGTCTATAGTGACTCACTGTTTTTTTACAACCTTTTTTATGAAGAGGAATAACTCCAGCAGCTTTTAACGCAGACGGGAAAATACCACAATTAACACTCATATTAAATATATAACATAGAACATCAACAATGAAGAAGGCAATACGTTTAACCAGACAATTTGTTATTCCATCCGAGGTACATGAGTTTTTATTGTTAAGATTCATTATGCATTTATAAAGTTCTAGTGATGAAAAAGGTTGAAAAACAAAGCTATTAGACTGAAAAGCATCATCAATTAGGTCCGAATATAATTCACAGTTGCAGTCGGTTTGAGTAGGATTAGGTTTCGAATTTGTTGCAATGGATGCAAAATAGGTATTAAACGTGTTTGCAATATCGATAGAATTATCTATTAAAGCATTATCAACCTGAATTTCACAAACGCTTTCACGTTTTTTAACATTATTTAAAATGCTATTTATAACTCTCCATTCCTCTTTTACATTACCTCTGCAGTTCTCGAACTTCTGTGAATAAAATTTGTCTCGACAAATAGAAATTTTTCTTTTTACTAACAGGCTCAGTTTATGGTAGTGTCGCTTTAGATTGGTGTTTTGGGGGTTATTTTTACATTTTTTACGAAGGCAATTTTTTTCGTTAATCATTTTGAGCAAAACCTCATTTATCCAAGGCTTCATTCGCTTAAGTTTATTTTTAGTACGCGACTGAATCTTGGTAGAATTAGTAATATGACCTTTTAATATTTTCAAGAAAGCGTCATATGCTAGTGAAGGATTGCTTTCTATATAAACCTGCTCCCAAAACTCAAACTTAAGGGCATTCACTAGTTCTAAAAAGTTTATTTCCTGTTTATCTGGAAGGGGAATGTATTTATTTTCTTTATTATCTGTAACTTTATCTATATCAAGTCTAAGAATACAGTGGTCAGTGATTCTCAAATCAAGTACTTCACTTGTAACCTTATGCGACCAATTTTTGTGAAATCTTACAAAAATGTGATCGATGCACGTTTGAGTTTCATCTGTTATACGAGTAGGTGCGTTCACAAGCGATTTTAAACCATATGAGGACATTAAAAGTTTATATTTGTCAGAATCATTGCTAACACTAAAAATGTCAATGTTTATATCTCCTACAACAATTAAATTCTTTGATTTTACATTTTTCAATAGTTCATCCATATGTTCAATAAATACACTTTTGTTCAAGCCATTTTCATGCAGACGATAGATACACAAAATCGTAACAAGTTCATCGTTTTCTTTGTAAGTAATTTTAACGATATCTGCACTGCCTAGGTTATATTTTATTACTTCTTCACAATTGACCGGTTCTTTTATGAATACTGCTACACCACCTGCACTATACGAGTTATTACAATTACCATATAATTCATAACCCGGAATATCGTAATTGGATAGTTCGCAGTCGTACAACCAGATTTCAGACAAAATAATAAAGTCAGCTATCAATTTCAACGAATCAATATGAGCAACAAAAGAATTAAAATTTTTCCTCATACTACGTATATTTTGATGTATTAATAAGATAGGATTAGGATTCTGATATATTTTTACGTTACTAGAAGAGTTATAATTCATTTTAGATAAATATAAAGAGTTAACCTATAAGTTATTAATATCTTCAAAACACCTAACCTGAATTGCATCATCCCCTTCTTTCTTACGTAAAAATATTACATTTTTCCTAACCCATATAAATTTGTAGTTCTTCGTCACTTTTATCTTCTTGGTTGCATTGAATAGTTCACGTACATACGGAGACAAACTGTCATTTATATAGATGTTGGTATCATCAAAACGCTCACCAAAATACTTCGCAGTGAGTTTAACGTTTCTTTTGGCTCTCATTATGTTTTCCTTCGTTTGTCGGCGAGTCAATTTAATAACAAGAATGTTGGTGTGATCCTCAGATGAAATATCGCTTGGCGCTGTGGTATTGCTGATATGCCTACGTTTTTTTATTTTTTTAACAAAACAGTGGTCTATATCTTTTTCACAAAATTCCACTCCCACTGCATCACGAACAATTTCTACAGCAACTTGCATTGCATTGGAATTATCAACACATGGAACATTTACGATCTCCATAACATTAGAGAGATTTGACTGCTCCAAGAAATTAATTTTTCCTTGTAAGACACTGACTTTAGATTTAAGCTCGGAGTTTTCAGTTTGCAGTTGGGAAATGCGAGATAAAAAATCTTTGTTAACATTTTTTAATTCTTTAATTTCACTGTATATAAGTTTCAAATCAATTGTTTCATTTTCTTGTTTTTGTTGTTTACAATAATTGTTCTCTTTTTCACTCGTGTTCTTAAGAGTAGCAGAGATATCAACACTTTCTGTAGCTAGAGAGTTTCTCCGCACAGATGTACACTGAGAGCATCTCCATATTTTTTTGTTTTTTCTCATAAAATCAAGGTCAACGGGTAAAATGTTAACACAGCCACCATGAAAAATATTTTTGCAGTCATGACATTCTATTTTTGCATCACTTCGTTCAACTTTTCTTTTGCAAACACAATTATTCATGATTGTTATATTTAAATAAACGAACTTAAAAGATGGAATCTATGTACACATAGCATCGAACGCCAATATGTTCACGTAAGATATCATCTACGGCGCGTTGGAAAATGGATGGGGCATTTTTCAGCCCAAAAGGTAAACGGGTAAATTCATATTTACCGTTGTTAACAGAGAATGCCGTTTTCTCTATGTCAGATTCTTTTAGTGGTATTTGTAAAAAAAGCCCATGGAAAATGAAACGAGTAAAATCTTTTCTTCTAGGTTTATTATAAAAAACTCAAAGTTATGACTACAAAAAAAGTGAAAGTATGTGAGTTTATATAAAAAACTAAATGGTATAATGTAACCGAATAGAAAAGAAGGTTAGACTGAATAAGAAGAACAATAAATAATGACATTTCATAATAGGGTAAATAGTATGTGTTTTACCTAATTAAATTGTTAGGGCCTTATTATGCTAAAATTTCTGTTTTATAAACATCAATCTTCATTCGTAATGGTCACTCCATGTACGTTTCACTTCACGATTGGTAATACTGAGCTGAGATGGGAAAAATGGTTACTTCCGGGAGGCGATTTCGGCTCTTGCTTCGGAACTGCGAAATGCGACAAACGTGGGGTAGAGTTACTCCACGAAAAATCAAAACCATTTCGATTTTAAAACCGGCTGAGCGGGTGATATTAACTACGAAATTAGTAACCCGAAGTGCGTTAAATAATTCTGCCAATACGCAAATTACGGCATATAGTGGTATAAGGCTCCATTTCGATAAGTTCGGTAATTGTGCAATTCGCTAAAACCGCACGTACGCCACGTGTTCGTCGATAGTTTGTCACCCCATCAAAATTTTACCGAGTGCGTCAACGACAAACCTAGAAACCTGCTCGGTTATTTATTCATACGAGTTCGTACCGTCCATCGAAATCGTGGGACTCCATAGAAACTCTTGATCCATCAATTTTCCCCTACAGTTCACCGAATGGGTACCACCCAAAAACATCAGTGCCTCATGTTCCAAATAATGGAAACCTGTGCTCCCATGTGCTAGTGACACCCCTAAATCTTACATCACTCCACTCCATCCCCCTAACCTACAAATAGTGTTAAAAGAGAAAGGGTGCGGGAAGTACCGTGCAAGCTCGAAAAACCCTTGTGCGTGGGTGAAAGAACCTAGGTACCACAACCATTGGAAACTCCTATATAAGTGAACTAAGTGCCTAATGCATATAATCAAGTGTTCAATACCCTCTTGTCACGGGACTACCTAAACTGTCATATTATCCTCTACATCTATACATATCATCACCCGGCCAGCGCCCGCGGCTCTACCACCATCTTTAATTCATCACCAGCTATCAGCAGAGTCCAGCAGCAGAACTCCTTCAGAGTTTTTCTTTTTTTTTATCATATTTTTTTTTATTATTAATATTAGTTTTCCAATATGAATTTCTATAATGTTTATGATATCCACTCTAACCTAATTATATTTTTATAAATTCTTTTAAATCCTAATCAATGATTAACTACACTATAATCTACGGTAACAATTGCCTATTAAAATCAATATTCACTCGCTCGTGTCAGAGTAAACTCAAATAAACATACATACATTATCCACCCGTTAAACATCCATACAGGTTTCGGCAGCGTTATGTGCACACCACTACCACCGGACACAGGTAATTTGTTGATATTATTTTTTTTTTATATGACACATGTCAAGTGACATGTGTCACTTGAGTGAGTTTTGAGCTTTCGCTTGGCATCTACCGTAAATTTCTTCTCAATGAACTTATCAGTAAACGAAGTTAGAGTCCGTATGATATTAAACGGTGATGGAAGAGATCATCACAGCGAAATTTTTTTTTCTTTTTGTTTGTTTACGTCTGAATTCGTATACAGCATCCATAATGCTCATTTCTCCATCTCCATCAATTAGCTTTTAAATTTATTTTTCGCTATTAATATCCTTTTGTTTTTTGCCTACGTTTTTCTTTCTTCTTTTCCTTTTCTTTTTCTCTTTTGTTAACTTTCTTTATACCTAGTATTAATTTTGTTTTGATTTGATTTGTTAATAGAACAACTTATCTAAAGCTTAATAAATATTTTTGTTAACTCGGAAACTGTCGAATTTACTATTTTTTCGGTTGTGTTTTGACTTAGACATTTCTTATTTAGATTTGGAAGATGGTCTCAGTTCCAATTTACTATTGAAGAATTACATTTAAGATACAGCCTATAATGGCATTTTAGATTCCCAATAAGGGGTGATAAGGAAGTGACGACATATTGACTCGAACAGCCGAATGCAGTGAACAGTAGCGAGACTTTCTGTTAAGGGGTTGTCACATACATTGGAGCAAGTGACAACCATGGAACCAGCTTAGAAAATTTTTAGGTTTGCTTATGTGGAGGGCAGCTCCATGGTACTCTTATTACCTACGGTACCAATGCTTTGAGGATGAGATAACGCAACCAGCATGACGTCAGAGATATATAAAGACACGTATAGTGTCGGTTATGACCAGCAGCCTGGTTAGATCCACGTTCTCGAGCATGCAATTTTTTTTTGTCTCTTAACTACAGTTACCTTTCCCCTTTTTAATACCCCTATCCGATCCTTTTCCTCACACATTTTTACACTAATAATATAATATCAGGCATGTAATTATACGGTAGTCCGGAGACAGGCAGATAAAACCCACCCCAATGCCGATGAGTTGAGTACGTGCTAGCGCTAGCATGCCTGCCTTTTGCCTTCCTCGGACGGACGCTCTTCCACCTATTTCATCTATAGATTCCTGTGCCATATAGCGGAAGGGTACAACATCTATTTACCGTACAAAATATTTAATTTTTAACATCCTCCGCCGGGCAAGTAGTTGAATTGGTCGGCGCAACTGCTTTCCATCTGGTAGTCGTAATAGACTAGATTTGACCTTTTGATTTCTGCCAAGAAATTCCTTCTCCACAATGCCCATCTTCCACTTTACCCGTGGTGTCGATACGTCCGTGACTAAAACCACATCCCCAGCTTTTAGCGAAATCAAAGCCGAGTGAGGCTTAAGGTGAAAGGAGCGCAAGAGTTGAAGATACTCTAACTGCCACCTCCTTCTAAACTTCGTGGTGTACCTCATACGATGTTTCCAGGCGTGGCGAAGCATGTCCGCATTGGGCTTATTCGGTGATGACGACATGTATTGACTTCGAGATCCGAGTAAAAAATCAGAAGGCGTTAGCGGCGTTAAGTCCAGAGGGTCAGTACTGACATAAGTAAGAGGTAGGTTGTTGATTACTTCTTCGGTTTCGACGGTAAGAGTTAACAGTTGCTCGAAGTCCAGCTTGGCTCGGCCGATGGTCACCTTCAATAGACTCTTCATAGTTCGGATTAACCTCTCCCAGAATGTCTAATATTTATTTTGTATGGGAGGTAGCCGAACTACTTGACAGACATAGCTCGTTGTTAATACTAACCTAAGAAAACCCGACTGACTGTAAAAAAAGAATTTAAAATATATGAAGAAAACACATTCAAGTACATATACCGAACTATATTTCTCCGATTGTCAATTAGTTAGATATCGGTACTTGAATGCGGTTTGTTCATATATTTTTAATTCTTTTTTTACATTCAGTCGGGTTTTTTGTTTTTTTTGTATTAATTTTTGTTTTTAGTTAAATTATTTTAATATTTTAGTATTTAGAATTGTTTTTTATACCCTCCAGGTATATTCACTTTGTCATAACATTTGTAACACCAAGAAGGAGTCACCGGAGACCTCATAAAGTGTATATAAGTGAAATAAATACGACTGCTCTAGTTGATTGCTGTTTTTATTAATTATTTTTTGACAATTCTTAATTCTACAAAATTGTTTTTGTAATGAAAGACTCGGAAAGGGGAGTGCTGATTTATTATTATTATTTGTTGACGGGTGAATGAGTTTGGAGGGAATGTGCTGGCAGAAGTGCAGCGTTAGGAGGTCTATGAACTTGCATTCGAATTGCTTTCGTATCCAGTTGTGTTTCTGCTTGGGGTTGTGTTTCTGCTTTGGATTGCGTTGTCGTTATTGTAATGGTTTTAGGTTTGATTTTGACATACAATACCACCAAGATAATCAAGAAGAGTGTACCAATAACTCCATACCAGCTCAATTTACTAATTTCCAGTGTAACTTTGAATTCTTCGATTCGTTCATTGTTACGAATATGTAGTTTATGTAGATATGTATGGTAGTGAAACCTTCTGTTGGAAGTCAGTCTCGTTCAAAATTGTGTTTTTGGGTGCTGGTAAATGTACGACTTCAGTCGGATGAGTTGCGTCAAATTGCTTTCCATTAATCACAATTCGGTTCTGGAAGGTCACTATATGGGTTCCGTTTACGGTAATGCGTTGCCCATTTTGCTCTATGAGTAAGACTTCGTCACGAGCTATAATTAATCCGTAATCAAGCAATTGAATTTTTGCCATTTGATCGGCTGATGTTGTAGGCAGTTGGCTGTGTGATTAATCAGGAGTTGGGAAAGGCAAGTATCTTCATTTTTAATTTTGCAATATGTGAAGTAATTTTTGTTACGGTTCGCAGTTAAATTGCTTTTTAAGTCTAATGTCCTATTATTATGTATTACTGGAGCTTTTGTAAAGATTACAAGTTTCTTTAATGATAGGGATCGTAAATAGGTATACAAGTGTTTCATTTTGGTAGTACAGTTTAACATCGGCAATAAGAAAAAATTAACGTATTGATGTTGCAGTGTTTTCTTTAAAATTAATATAATTTAAGTTCTTCTAAATTTAACATTAAAGAATTTACAATGTTATGTTTCGCTAATACTAAAGCTTACAAATTGTTTTTTAAGTTATCAATTATTATTCTGTTTCTTTTCGTCACCAACATTGTTAATATTTGATGATCTACTGTAACTACGTTATCGTTGGTATTATTTATATAATTTATTCTATCAGTAATTTCATCTTTTTTTTTCTATTTCCTTATGAATTTCTATTTGCCTATTGTTTCCTCTGACTAATTCATATTCTTGCAATATAAGGATTTCGAAATCTTGATGATCAGGTACTCCTGCAACAAATTTGATTGCGGACCCAATGAAATCAATAGATCTATGAATTTTCATAGGAGTATTTAAGACTCGAAGTAAGCGTTCTATTGCTTTAACATCATCTTGCAGTGTTTCCCTCTTTTATCTATAAGGGAATTTATAATATTGGTATTGTCAGTGTTGCAAAATTTCCTTTTGGAAAAAAGAATAAAAAAAGAAAGCGCGATTGCGTACCCGGCATTCAAAAGTCGAGAATGACAGATGGGCAAAAAATCAGATGGCGAAGGGCAAACAAAATGAAAATCGTGTGCAACAAGTAGCGCGTTGGTCGCTGCCACTCTCGGCCACTCGATATAAAAGCTCGCTATGAGCACGGCTGTTTATTGGTAAGGTAATTTAAGTTTTATATGCGATGCAACCAGACGGTCGTGAAAAAGAAAAATTGTCGGTAGCACCCGATTGCGATTGGGGATTGCGGTTTTCTAACCGTTGGAATTGGCTTGTTATCGCGTTGTCTGAACCGTTAAAGATAATAACGGAAAGGGTCGCGCGTCCCATTCTTTCCCGGGAATTTTACGTAACGGAAGCCAACGGAATTCCTTCTACTTTTAAGAAATACCTAACTAACGATCGCTTTTTCCACTCTACTTATCTTTCTTTACTGGGTCCCTCTTCTTTCTTCTCCTCAACTCTGCCATCCTGGAGTTTTATATTTCCTTCGCCACGTCTGGCACTACTCCTGCTTTATCCCTTTCTTAATCCTTTTTCTTTATATTTTATTGTCACCACACTTATTATTGTGCCCGTTTCTTTCGGACTTGACATTTTCAAAATTTCTTAAATTCGCAAAAAAAATTCTCGATTTTAAAAACCCTAGACTGGTAACTCGAACACTACCTCCTCTCTAATCACTGGCCAACCAAAAGCGATTATTTTCCCACATGTTCCTTTGTTCCTTCTCGTAGCTAACACACTCATGCATTCGACCATTCAGCCGCAACGGGGATCATTGACGGTATTTTTTCGCATTTCTCACAGCTTTTTCGCCATGGAACAGGACCGTTAATGATCACCAATGCATACTCATTCACTCCACACAATACATATCCGAATTCGCTAGGTCGCCGGGAAATTTCAAGTGCCTGACGTTTCGATGGACGATCTACTTGATTCGAAAGTGGTGGAAAGTTGCCTCATAGTCTATAAAATCGAGAATCGTATTAATTATTATATTGTTTTCTATTATTCAAATATTCGAAAGGGTAGGAGAGATTCATAGAAGCGCTAGCTTGGGGACGGTGGATATTATTGTTCGCCCTTTTGCAGTGCCTGGAGAAGAACCAAGAGTGACCTTTG
Source organism: Cheilosia vulpina (assembly GCA_916610125.1). Lineage (NCBI taxonomy): Eukaryota > Metazoa > Arthropoda > Insecta > Diptera > Syrphidae > Cheilosia > Cheilosia vulpina. The sequence continues at coordinate 51,416,205 of OU744276.1, read as the reverse complement.
CTAAATATTTCGCGTACCCTACTCTGTTTCGCAGATTTTGGATGAGGAGACTTGCAGATAACGTGCCAATTCCTTACAACATAATCTGATGATATGGTGGGCTCTCGGCTTTTCTAGTTTATGTTGTGTTTGTTTGTATGTCTGTCCTCAATGAATGTCGCATTCTTGGCGAGTCTTTGTGGCGATTTATAACGCAACACAATCCAAAACATTTTTACATTTTTAAGAAAAGTAAAAGCCAGGCTTTTTATCATTGATTACACAAGCATTGAAAATTTCTTAATCGCGTTGATTTAGGCAAAGGGTTTCTCGTCTTCTTGTTGTTTTTTTATTTGTTATTAGTTAAGTTTTATTGCTGCTTTGCTTTTTGTTTCTTGTACCCCACATCAGATTCTTCTTTGTTTTCTTAGTAGCTGAGGGCCATTCACGCTGACTTTATATTAAGAATGGTCTCTTTTTTTCCGCTACTTAATTTAGCACTATTTATTAAGTTATCTTAAGTTTTTTTTTGTTGTATTAGTGGAATGAATAAATATGTATAATAATAATTATATCTCGACGCTCGATCTAGCTTATGGCTACCCCCAAGTTCTGGTAGATCCAAAGGATCAACCAAAAACCGCACTCAGCACGAACTATGGACACTATGCGTTCAAGCGTATGCCTTTCGGCTTAAAACGAGCGCCGGCTATGTGTCAACGCTTGATGAACTATGTCCTTACCGGGTTACAAGGTGCCAATATTTGCATATTTCGATGATATCGTTATCTACGGTACGAACCTCACTGATCAACACAATAAGCTGAAAACGGTTTTTGATAGATTAAGAAAAACTAAATTAAAACTGCAGCCGGAAAAGTGCAGATTCCTACAAAAGGAAGTAGTTTATATGGGACATATATGTTCAGAATTACGGGCACTTCCAAATCCCAGCACAACTGCCACTGATCTCCAAAAATCTCCATCTCCACGAACAGTTTGGCAGGTCAATTTTTTTTGGGACTCGACAACTACTACCGTAAATTTATCCCACAATTTTCTTAAATAGTTCGTCCCCTCACAAACCTACTCCGTAAGGACGTAAAGTTCACCTGGATTGAGAAATGCCAAAGAGAGTTTCAGGAAATCAAGGACCTTTTGGTCTCCCCTCCTCTGTTGATCTACCTTGATTTTTCAAAGCCTTTTAATCTCACGACGGATGCAAGCGGTGATGCGAACGGAGCTGTATTCTACCAAGGCGATGTAGGTAAAGACCAGCTCATAGCATATGCTAGTCTCACCTTAAACAAAGCCTAGAGTAGTTACGTGAAAAAGAGTTAATAGCAATCGTATGGGCTACTAAAAACTTTAGATGCAACCTTCAAGGGCGCAAATTTACTGTTTATACAGATCATAAGCCTTGAAAGGGAGTATTTAACGTGAAAGATACTAGAACACGCTGCGTTTAATTTCATCACAAATTATGGCAATTCGATTACAAAATAGAATACAAGCCAGGCAAATACAGTACTATTTTTTTTTTTTTTTTTTTACTTTATTTCATTCAAAAAACTAAAAGCTATACAGAAGATTAATCAAAGTTCAACATAAAGCTTTTTTAAAAGAATACAGGTTTTAGCTTAAAAATGAAATAGTTACATACATTCTGTTGTCAGAAATCTGACAAGAGGCGACTGTACGAATCATAGTTAACAAACAATGCTTTTGCCCTTAACCAAATTCCACAATGTATTATGGCGAAACCTGCACAAGAACGGTAACCCAAACAGTGTATACCATATAGAAGAAATCAGTAGCCCCGAAGAGATACAAACCATTTTCAAGGACTACCATGACTCGATTTTTGGTGGTCATCAAGGCGTAATAAAAACGTATAAACGAATTCGCAAAATAAATTGAAGGCCAAACCTTTGATACGCATGCCAATGATGATCACTGATTTCGCCGAAAAACCTTTCGATAAAGTCTATTTAAATATCGTCGGTCCATTGGAACAGTCAGAGTCTGGAAATTTGTATATCCTAACTTTTCAGGATAATTTGACGTAAATCATTGATTGCCATGCAATGCAAAATGTAGAGGCCCAAACCGTAGCTCAGATGGTTTTCGAAAATATAATTATACGCTTCGGAATTCCTAAAAAAATTGTCACGGATCAGGGGACAAACTTTCTTAGTGATTTATTTAAAGGGTTCTGCAAACTGCTTAAGAAAAAAAAGATGCAGACCACAGCTTACCATCCCCAGTCAAATGTGGAGTGTCTGCGAAGTATAACTGACGAAAACCCCATGTCGTGGGATCAGTTCTTGCGAACTGCTACTTTTGTGTATAACAATAGTAGTCATGATAGCATTTCCCAATCTCAAGCTTTTCACTGAACGCATTCACCTATACTTTTCACACACTGCATTCAGTACATGAAATGTTCTGCTTTACATTTTTCTATCCATAATGTTACAGACCTTAGCCAATTTACAGCTCGAGTAAAAATCATGATAGAAATCGTTCGCGACATTATTCCCACTAGCGGTTCTATCTTTTAACCCTATACCAAAAGCGAAATGATTTTTCTTTAGCAGGCGATCTATTGGAACTTACAATGCTTGGGGATCATGAGACCCTGTTCCTATGTATGGAAAGCAGAGTCTTGGGGACAGAGGTTGCTGATCAATTCCGTACTTTGGTTTTGTTTTCCTATGATAATCACGTGGGCTTCCGAGCAGATGTGGGGGGGTTGGTGATGAGCCGATAGTGTGCCATTTCTTACACATAACTTCTTTATGTTGGGGCCCTTTCTCAAGAGAAAAGCGGAAGGACGGTATGGTTAAAAAAAGGAAACATCCTGGATTGACAAGTCATCAGTGGTGTACGTTTCTGCAATGTAGATACTTCGATAGCAAATGTAAGTCCTTGAACATACCTGAACCCGTACCTTTATGCACTTCGAATCTCAGTTGTCGATAAGCATTGTATAGGCACCGTGGTTTTCGATGAATTTGTGGCGTTTATCATTTTGTTCTGCTTTTCTCTAATCCGCAGCGTGAAGCGAAGAACGTACCCAGTTACATGTAGCAAACGATTCCAGGTAATATAGTAGTGATAGTATAATAAGGGGTATAGAGGGGGCTTGATCCAATAAAAAAAACCGTAGAAACTGATGACTGATCGGTATCGCTTCCTGTCTCCCAGAAGATATCGTCTCCTCTAAGCCACTGCGGACCGTGGGTCCAGAGTACGGATTTTCGAAGCACCTCACCTCGAATACCCCGGGTGAGCATATCCGCCGGATTCTCTTTTCCTATACAGTGACTCCATTGTGACACCGTCGTAAGTCGTCGTATCTCGTCGACTCTGTTTTGGACAGCAGTCTTCCAGCGCTGAGTATCACCTTGAATCCAACTTAAGGTGATATTCGAGTCCGTCCACATAAAATACTTGACACTGGTTAGCTTTAGACAACCTTTCAAATAGGACTGAAGACGAGCAGCAATGTCTACTGTCGACTCCAATTTGGGTAGCGTCAATTCGTTAGCATTGTTTCCCTTCAACGGAGCAATTCGATTTTTTGCACACAGGAACGAAACGTTGGCTTTTCCACATGACGAGATAGATTTCAGTAACGCCACGAAATGCTGGCATCTGCAAATATGTGAATCTCGATATTGCTTCCATTTGAAGGAAATCATAAGGCTGCCCTCGGGAAGGTCATATCTTTGAGCTCCCTAACAGCATTGACGCAATCGTTCCATTCGGTGAGAAGTTCTCCCGTAAGCATCTCGTCCCATTGAAATTTCTACTTCCACAAGGTCTGAAAGAGAATTTTTAGTATTACTATAGTAGGACCAAGAATACCTATCGGGTCGAAAATACTTGCTATAGTTTGCGTTTTGTCCCCTTTGTCGAATGAAAGGCCAACATGGGTCCACTGATTCCGTAGACATAGATAATTCGCTGTGAACAAAGGCCAAGAACCTTTTGGATAATAGGAGCTGCGCTGGAATTCATTGCGTCTCGAATTTGTCCACTATTTGAGGTCCAATTGTGGATATTCGTCGATGCCCCTCGTAAGATGAAGGCTGATTCACTGCAAATACGCCTTCCTTCCTATTCCGTATCCATACAAATGACCAGGTCGTCCATATAAATATTATTCCTTAACGCGGTACAGGTTGCGGGAAACTTTGCTTCTTCACCTTTGAGATGCCGCTGAATCGATGCGCACAAAATGAAGGGGCTGCAATTAACGCTAAACGTCACTCTGGTCATCCTATACGCAGTAATACTTGCTTTATCGTTAGCTGATTTTAAGTTTTCAGAGTACCAAAGAAAACCGTGGGTGTCACGATCTTTGGTGTGCAAACGAATCTGAAGAAACGCCTTCTCGATGTCTGCGACCACCGCAAAGGGTCCCAAGCAAAATTCAACAATAACCTCATTACGTCTGGTAGCAGATTACTTCCTGTCCAAAGATAATCGTTGAGAGAGCGAAAACCTTCCATATGAGCAGAAGCGTCGAATACTATACGCAATTTTGTAGATGCGCTCTGTTCCTTGTACACCGGTCGATGAGGCAAATAAAATACCCGTGAGCCTTTGTCTCCTAGATCTTCCTCAGCTGGTTCTGCGATTCCCACACAAACAAGTTGCCTAATAGCAGCATCGTACTCCAATAGCTTAGCCAGATCGTCGAATAAGCGAATATAATCGTTGTACTGCGTGTTCTTTGTTATCATTAAGGTTATCATCATAATGTTTCCATGGCAGCTTGGCAACGTAGCGTAAACCTTCCTTCGAGATGCATTTTCCGATTATGTCATCTGTTAACACAAAATGTTCGTCCTTGCTGCTCCTGATGCCAATGGTATCCAGCGACCAGAAATTATACGGATCTTACTCCTTATACGTTAAATTTAGAAGTATCCTAGAAGGAGTGCAAAATCCTTTATTAGAAGTAAAGGTGGAATCACTTACGGAGATGTGAGCTCCTTGTACCGCCCGAACACAGTTTCAATCGCCCGTAACCGCTTAGTTAGATGCTTCCCTATAACGACTGACCAGAAATATTCTGATCCTACTAGAAGACTCAGACCGTTCTCCCTGTCTATGTCTATAGGTGGAACATCTGCCAGATTAATGTTCTCAAAGAGTGGACAGTCCGCCTCTAACGAAACGACTTCACCAGGGATGGTATGATTTCGTAAATTGATTTGTACTTTAATAAATTTCTTTTACGGATTAGCCACACTACATCCGAATGGAAGTACTGCTAAACTAACCGTGCCAGCGGTCTTTAATTTTAACTTATTGACCGCACTCTCACGTATATACAGTGTAGGCCAAAACTAAAACACGAAAAGATGTCGCTTTGGAAAAAAGTAAAGAAAATTCAAAAAACCTTCGATAAATTTGTAACTTTATTTTTTTTTACAACAATATTATATCAGTCCTCAATTTCTTATAAACAATTTTATTATAACCCTAAAATATAAAAACATAAACTAGATTTCATTAAAAACTAAGTGGGCAAAACTAAAGTGTGTACTTAAATACAAAAGTACACGCTGCTCTGGAATTATTTTTCCACTTCTCTCTTCGTCTCAATATTCTGTTTTCTCATTCATCACTGCAGAAGCTTTATATTCTGGATCGCACATAGACGTCATATGATTTCCATTGCATTTGCTACAAGAGAAATGTTTATATTTTCGAAGAATGTCCCCTGGTAAGGGGTGTGGGATGTACCAATCTCCAATTGCTGCATGCGGGTTTGCCGCCATAATGAAAACAAAATCCCGTTTATTCAACAATGGTGCAACCAGTAGGTGCCGCCACAAAAATGTACTTTATTTATCACGTAATAATTAAACAATGGTGCAAGCGGTAGGTGCCGCCATATAGGTTAAAAACATTAAGTTTTATGAATATTAAGTTATAACCGAACAATTCTTGCGAAATCAAAAAGAGAAGTGATAAACAGAGACAAAAATTAGAAAGACTACGACCGTTTGAAAAAGAACCAGGAATGGTGTGCTGGGAAAGTTAAAATGCAAGTTCAGTGCAGTGGCTTACGGCTAACAAAAAGTACTAGATTATTTAGTGGCTGCAGGCGCAAGTTACAGTTTAGAGAGAAATTATAGTTAGTGCTATAATTTTATTTTCACTTGAACATTCCCGTTTAGCGCAACGAAAGCATTTACCACTAACACGCAATGCATTTCTCCACACCACTCACAAAATTTCAGTTGCCTACGTGGATTCTCTTCGACGTTATCGTGTTTTCAACAAACAGAGAGACACATGGGTCTAACATTGATTTTGCCTAGGTTAATTCCTTTGGACACTATCGTGTTTTCAACAAACAGAGAGACACATGGGTCTAATATTGATTTTGCCTAGGTTGATTCCTTTGGACGCTATCGTGTTTTCAACAAACAGAGAGACACATGGGTCTAACATTGATTTTGTATGGGAGGTACCAGAACTACTTGGCCTACATAGCCTATTTTCAATACCAACTTGACGACGATAAAACCAAGTCCTTTCACCAAATTTCATTCGCCTAGGTTGATTCTTTTGGACGCTATCGGATGTACCAGAACTACTTCACCGACATAGCGCATTTTCAACACCGACCTGACGACGATAAAAATAAGTCCTTTCACCAAATTTCATTCGCCTATGTCAATTCCTTTGGGCACTATCGGAAAGACAGACAGAGAGACATTCAGACGGATATTGCTAAATCGATTCATAATGTGATCCTGATTCAGAATATAGCTATATACTTTATGTTTGAGAGCCAATGCTTCAAAGCTGGAGTAATTGCTCTCTCGTAAATTTGTTTGTTATTGTTTCTGGTTTCACTGTTCTGTATTATAGTCATTTGCAATAATCTGTTCTTTTTGTTTTCATGTACCCAAACACATTTTTTGTGTACAACCAATTTATAATAGGCAACAGTTAGGGCAGCTAAATGACGACAAGAAGGCGGAACAAGGCAATCTAAGAACATTGTTCATCGTGGGGGGAGAATGTTGACGTCGACGATAACATTAACGGTGACAACGGCAACACTGCAGCAATGGCGTGGAATGCACCCACCCACAACAAATATCCCATAAGGGAAATTACGTAAAATTAATTTTATCGTAGTCAGGTTGGTATTGAAAATGGGCTATGTCGGTCAAGTAGTTCTGGTACCTCCCATACAAAATAAATATTAGAGACATTTGTCTCTCTGTCGGTTGAAAAGACGATAGCATCCAAATTAATCAACCTAGGCGAATGAAATTTGGTGGAAGGACTTGTTTTTATCGTCGTTAGGTTGGTATTAAAAATGGGCTATGTCGGTCAAGTAGTTCGGGTGCCTCCCATACAAAACCAGTTATGCATGACTTGTATTCAGTGGATGGTATCAAAGCATCGGCCAGGCCGATGGTAACACTTTTACTTGTTTTTTTTTTTTTGCAACAACACAGACGACTGCTTGTGTATTGACAAGTACTGACCCCCGTTACCATAAACCTCATCATACGAAAGCGAAAACGAACGAAATCCAACAACAAGAAAACTAAGAAGCCATCGTACCGTACAATGCATGGTGTGATCAATATACAAGGCACTCGTCGTAAACAGATTTTTATACCCTCCACAGGAAGGTATATTCACTTTGTCATTACATTTGTAACGCCAAGAAGGAGTCACCGCAGACCTCATAAAGTATTCTGAATCAGGATCACATTATGCATCGATTCTGTCTGTCTGCCAGTCTGTTGAAAGCACGATAGCGCCCAAAGGAATTGACATAGGCTAATGAAATTTGGTGAAAGGACTTCTTTTCATCGTCGTCATGTTGGTATTGGAAATGGGCTATGTCGGTCAAGTAGTTCTGGTACCTCCCATTCAAAACCAATTTTGCATGACTTGTATGCAGTGGAGGGTATCAAAGCATTGGCCAGGATGATAACACTTATACTTTTTGGTGTTACGGTTGATTTTGACTTTGTGTGAGTGTGTTAAACACCACTTCTCCCCAATGATTCAACCTCACGTCTGAGAAACCGCATTATGCCCCTGACATCGTCTCCTTCAATTTGCGACAAACACGATTCACTCACGTTCAACTTGCTTGTGCTCCTCTTGTCGCTGATAGTCGATGCGCAAAGCAGTTGGTAGACATGGCAATAATATCGACCTAAGCATTGAGTTTAGATTTTCGTTAGCGGACGTCAACCTTTGACTAAGGGACACAAGCTCTTCCTCGATTTCATCAAAATTTTGCACATTATCGTCCAGAATTTGAGAACTAAGGTCTTTCAAGAAATCAAGCGCGGTTTTTATAATTGTTGTCACTTGGCCTTTGTTCGCAGCACGTGCAGATAAATCCATTTTTCTTTGAGAGTCGCGGGTCCATAACAAATTCAAGTAACCTTAGACTTTAAGATGCAAATTGAATTTTACTATTATTCTGACTTTGTTCCCGGGTTTCGGCACCAAATGTTAAAATATCCCGTGTTAAATAAAACGATTCCAAATTCAAACTCAAAGTTTATTACAAAAAAGGTTAAAGTGATGTTAATTGCTTTAAAAGAATAAGATTATTTTCTTCTTTAAACGGTTGTAGACGCATTAGTAATATCCTCTCGAAAACTTTGGATATGACTGGAAGAAGCGAAAGAATAAGATTTTACTTCATTTGGCGGTTTTCCTGGTTTTAAAACCATAATGGCTTCCGCAAATTTTCACTGGCTCTGCACGTGTTTTAATATGAGCGCAGCATTTATAATATGTAGAACCTTAATTAATGCTTGTCTAGGTAAAACTTTGAGAACTTCTCCGGTGATCAAATCATAATCCGGAGCTTTCTTAGATTTTAGAGATTCAATTTCACGTTTTTATTGGCGGCTCGGGGATTTTGGGCCTTTTGGTGCCTTTTACAGCTTTCCAAAGTGAATAATTGGAATCTTTTTTCGCTGTTAAACTTTCAAGGTAAGAACCTATCGGACGATTTCTAAAATCCCTAATAGCTGTCTTCAACAAATAATTCAAATGTTGCGGAGCTCAACTCTGTTGCCATTTTTTAGGTGCCTTCCGTTTTCCGTTGACCAATTCTTTTATTTCAGGAGGATATCATAAACCGTATTTGGACGGCGTTTTCCTTGGTTTAGACGTATTATTCCAGGAGGCGATATTATTCCAACGATCAACTTCAAGTTCATAAGGCTTCCCAGTTAGTTGCTTTACCAGTTAATCTCGCTGGCTCTAGGTTATTGACCAATTTTACGCTCAATGTTAAAATAACCGGTGAATGATCAGACGACAGATCAAAGCTCTCTTCAACTTTAATGTGGTTGGTAGATATTCCTTTCAGTGGCGCAGTGGCTTAGTGGTTAGTGTGTTGGACTACTAAGCGAGGGGTCCCAGGTTCGAATCCCGAGAAAAACCCAAATTCCAACTTAAGGTTTTTTTCGCTGCGCCACCTCTCGCGAACGTCTGACAAACATCCGAGAGTATAACTGTCATGAAAGAGCTTCTCAATTGGCCGTTTGGACTCGGCATAAAATTGTAGATCCCTTCCATTCGTCCCAAAAATAAAAAAACTCACACAAGACGAATGGTTGTGAGAAGCTAGGCTTGGGTCCATACGGACCTGTTCCGCCAATTATTATTATTAGATATTCCTTTCACGACGAAAAAATCTATCAGATCAGATATTTTGAAGTACCAGTTGGCCAGTAGGTCGTCGAGTAGAAATCACAACTGTACTCCATACCTGCCCCATAGAGCATTCTACCTTTTCGCGAGATGTATCGAGAACGTGTGTTTCACATTAAAATCGCCGCCAATAATGAAATTTGCGTTGAGCGATTTAAGCAATTAAGTAAAATCACTTTTTTTTCAAGCGCGGAGCGTGGTGGACAGTAGATAGATGAAATTCTAAGAGTACAATGACTGTTTTTTACTCGAATCGTGCATAGTTGCATAGTCTCAAGCTCTATCTTCAGGTCTTCGTATTGTGCAATGTAGTCTTTAATAAACAATGATGGAAACCTCTCGTGTTTCCCGATGGGTGACAAGCGTGGAAATCATTATAGCCTTTTATTTTTAGAAGTGATCGCTCTTTTACGTGGGTTTCAGAAATCAAACAAATGTCAAAATCCTTTTCGCGCATGCATACTTCCAGTTCGTCGAGCTTTTGCAAAAGTCCGTTTGCATTCCAAGTACATATTTTTAGTATTGGTTTTTCATTCATATTATATTTGAAGTACGCGTTTTCCTTGAATTATTTTCGAGCTTAACCAACCGATCGAGAACAATTTTATTTATTTTGCTTGTTCTTCAAGTTTCTCGAGAATAACTGAGAAAACTTGAGAAGGGTCTGGCAAAATTTCAAAGATTTTGGTTCTTCGAATGCGTCGGCCTGAGCGTAGGTCTGCATTTTGGCTGGGCGAGGGCCAATATTCGATGGCTTCCCTGATGGTAATTTTTGAGTAGGGTTTCTTCTGACAAAAGAGGTCGAGGACTTTTCTGCTGTCTCTCTTTCTTTGATATTTTTACGTTCAGGAACCGGAGGTTTAAGATTGCCTAATATCTCCTGGGCGGTCTTACGCTTTGTCTTAGTTAGCGATTTTGATTTAGCATTTTGGGGCTTAAGTAGCGCATCTCTCCGTTCTTGCAACTCTTTAGCTACTTCACCGCCTCTATAATTTGCCGGGTGCTTTCCCTTGCAATTAGCACAGGTAGGGGAGAATTGTTTGTTTACTCCACAGTCTTGGGAGAAGTGATTTCCGGTGCATTTCACACATCACGGTTCTTTTTGTCAATACATTTGCGTATGATTAAATTCTTGGCAATGTTGGCACTGTGGAATTCTTCATACATTTCTACGCATGAGTTCCATTTCTACCACGATTCTATTTGACCCATCGAATGTAAGCAAAAGGAGCGGAAGTCCACGCCTTACCAGGATATCCTTATCGATGTAACCTTAAATTTCGATGTTATCGTTTCTCTTCTTTTCGTACTAGGTCTTTTCTTAGGTGTTATGTATTAATCATGAAGTTAAAATGTGCTAATTATGGCAACCTCAAAAACCTCATGCTTAATGTATGGCATCACCCTCTACGTTATTACCAACCTATGCTAAGTAATTTTAGTATTAGGTATACCAGTTACGAATTGTACTCCATTTAGTCTTAAGCTATACATTATCTCGCTCTCTTATCTCGACCACCGAGCTGTAAGCCTCCATAATAGAAGTATGCTGTATACATTGAGGCAATAAATATATAATATTGGCGACGAGGATTGACGAAGCACGTGTAGAAAAAATAAAAAAATTTTGTTAGTAAAATAAAAATAAATTAAAATATGTCTCGGCTGGTGGGAAATATAGAACCTTCTGTTACGGGCAGTAATTTCAAGGCATATAAAGATCGCATTAAACAATTTTTCATTGTAAATGACATCCAAAAAGAGGCAAAAACTCCGCTATTTATAACCATCGTTGGAGCGGAAATTTACGAAATCCTCATGTCATTAACTATCCCTAAAATGTCTAGTGAAAAATCCTTTGAAGAACTGCTAACATTGCTGAGAGATCATTTTGCTCCAAAGGTGAACAAAAGGGTTGAGAGCTATAAATTTAATAAAATCGTTGAATGAGTTTATCGTGCGCATGAAATCTGATGCCCAAACGTGTCGATTTGGAGATTTTTTGGAAGACATCAAAGATGACAGGTCAGCAAAGTACAAAGTTCTCATCCTAAACGAAGCTTTAGCGGACAGATTTATTGTCGGAGTTAAAAGCGATAAAATTCAGGAAATGCTTCTTCGTGGTGACTCATTAACCTTCGAAACAGTGTGTCAACAAGCATTGAATGTGGAGGCTTCGCATAATGCGTCATGTGCTATTCAAGCAATGTCACAAAATGCTGTATACAATCAACACAAAAAAGCTTTTATACGCCAAAAAAAATGCAGCTATACGTCATGAGAAAACACCACGTGCGGCGGCGACGAGTTCAAGCAGCGAACAAAAAAAAAAATTGTTTTCGTTGTGGTAGTTGGGGACATAAGGAGTTCCAGTGTCCAGCGAAAGAATGGCAGTGTTTTGCGTTTAAAAAAAAGGGCACATAGCTAGCAAGTGTCGATTTAGAATTAATGCAAAAAGTGTGAACAGCGTGAACATTTTCAATAAATCAGGGGAGGTCACAGTTAAGGCGAGTGGACAGCTGCTTTCCATGGAGATTGGCACTGGATTAATCTTTGTTCAGTCACAGGTTCTAGGTTAGATGAGCTTGGTAGTTGGGAAGTCGAAGTGAGCTTTGGAGGTCGGGAGATGAAGTTGCCTATTGTTGTTGTTGTTGGTGAGGTGCGTCGGAAAAGTCTGATGGGACGTACGTGGATTGACAAATTTTATCCGAATTGGCGACAACAGTTTCGTGAATCAAACATTTGTACTGTAAGTAATCAAGCACAATTTTTAAGTTAAATTAAGTCAAGTTTTCCGAAAATTACTGAACCAGAACTAGTTCATCCGATTGTGGGGTATGAGGCCGAAATAGTGTTAAAAAGTGAACAAACACCAATTTTTCATGCATCAGGTACCATACAAGTTGCGCGACAAGGTAGAAGTTGAGTTGGCTAGGCTGGTCAACGGACAAATTTTAGTTCCTGTTGAGTTTAGTCAGTGGTAGCCATTCCAGACGTCCGGGTTTACCCAGGACGTCCCGGATTCCAGACATAAATTCAACTGTCCCGTCGGGACAGCTTATTTCCCGGTTTTTCAACGAAACTCAGAGAAAAATATTGAGTGAAAACATTTCTTTAATATTCGCAAAACAACTACTGCATTGTGGTTTAACCTTGACGAGTTTTCATTGAAATTTTAATCCAACGCACCTTATTTTGTTGAACGTCATGTTGTCAACCTGACAGCTGTCATTAAATTCGCATAATATTATCAAAATAACAACTAATCAATTACAAATTTGTTTTCTTGGAGCCGTGACATTGGACTTTGGAAGTAGATAGGTAGGTAAGGGTTCTCTTTTAACTCTGCGTGCTTACACCTAGAAATTTTTTTAATATGCAGATAATTGTAGCCAAAATGAGTAATTTATCATCAAGCGAAAGTGAGTTTTGTTCTCCTGCTGGTTCGAGCGGTAGTGTGCCTAAAACAAAGAAAAAACGGCTTACCCTTTATAACAGCTAGTAGGAAAACTAATTTACCTGGTCCAGAGAAGTAAGGGAAAACCATTACAAGGTATTTTGTCGTTTGTGCAAAAAAGGTTTCTCCTGTGGTCACGAAGGACAAAATGATTTGAAAACACATGCGTCCACAAAATCCCACCTCGAAGTTGTAAAGAACTTAGCATCTTCAACTCTATTGAATTATCTTTCGAAACCGGATAAGTCAACGGCTGATTTGGAAGACAAGGTTATTGTTGCTGAATTAACATCTGTATTTCACACTGTTAAGCATTGTTTAAGTTACAACAGTATAGATTGTGAACACAAATTATTGCCATATATTTTAAATGACTCAAAAATTGCCCAAAAACTAAAATGTGTCAGAACCAAAGCTGAAATATTAGTGAAAGAAGTGATTGCTAAAGAATCTGTTAAGATCATTTTAAAAAAAATTAAAGACCAGAATTTATGATTCTCAATCGCTACCGACGCTAGCAACAGGAAGAACCGGAAAATGTTTCCAATTTGTATTCGATATTTCTCTGATACAGGTGTAGAGACTAGGCTCCTTGATTTTGTTGAAAATAAAGATGAATCTGCAAATCAGGTATCGAAGATTTTAGAGGAAAGTTTAGAAAAAAACGGTCTTTCTCTAGCTAAAGTATCTGCATTTTCTGCAGACAACACAAATGTGAATTTCGGCAAAAACCACTCTATTTACACTATTCTTAAATCGAAAAATGAGAAAATTATGAAGTCAGGCTGTCCAGTAGCTACAAAATATGCTACCGATAAATTAGAATATGATGTAGAAAGTCTGTTGCTTAAAATATGCAGTTACTTTAGCAGTTCGGCTAAGAGAAGAGACGATTTGCAACAACACTTTGAAACTAATCAAATGAAGTAGGAAGAAATTATAAAACACGTTACTACGAGATTTTTATTCCTAGGTCCAGCTGTTGAAAGAATACTTAAAATATGGCCTGCTCTCAAATCTCACTTTCAAGAATCTAATAACGAATGTCCTCGTCTTATTGAAAGAGCAAATGAAACAGAATATGAGGAAAACAGAACTCTTTCTTATTTATCTTTTATTCATAATGTGATGTTTTCAGTCGAAACAACGATGAAACAAATTGAATCAGATTCACTCAGTGTAGTTGAAATGCATTTAAAAATGCATGGCATTTATAATAATTTTAAGGAAAGACTAAAGGATGTATTTTTCGGAAGCAGAGCAAAACAGTTTCTTTCAAATTTGATTGCTGGAGGTGAATTTCATACACAAGCTGATTTATTAAAATTTTATTCGAATTTTATTGATTATATAGAAAAACGTTATGATTTTTCGGATAGCAATATTTTATCTAAACTTTCTTTTTTAAATTTAAGCTTACATTTAGGATTCGAGCATTTTGAAAATGCTGTAGACTTGCACCAAATAAATGAAATAGAATTTGATTCTCTCTATGAAGAATACCAAAAAATTCGTAAGCCTTTAGAATCAATTATCATTTTAAATGATAAGAACATAAGCTCCTTAACTAAATGGAATGAAATATTGGGAAGTATCTCAATTGAGGAAATACCCAATATTTTCAAATTAATTTCATTTATCTTTAGTATTCCAAGTTCTTATTGTTTTTCAGAGAGAGTCTTTTCGCAAATGGCGTTAAAATGGACGGATGTGCGAAATAAATGCCAACCGAATTTAATTACAGCCGAAATGCAAACATCTTTTAATTACGACTAAACTTGTTCAGAATTTTACAATTTTGTTAAAAATAATTCTGACTTAATTAAATTAGCCAAGAGTTCCACTAACTATACAAAATAATTTTCATATCAAAAACAAGATTTTTGATACACGAAGTTACGAAAAGACTGTTCATTTTCTTATCTTCTTATTTCATTGTTCATAAACTTAGTCACAGAAAGACTGTTTTTGTTTTCTCATTTTTATATTTAAAATGTTTGATATTATTATTTATTTAAAAGTTACATTAATTTTGTCAAAAATAGACTGTCTGTTTTCTTTTAAAATAAAAATAGTATGTATACATGTAAATACTTGTTTTTATAAACATTAAAAAAGCTGGTTATGACAATGTCATTATATGGACTGATTAAAAAACCAACTAACTATTTACTTGTTAAAGAAAGAATATACAGTTTTTTGATTTATTGAGTTTTTAATATGTTCCGGATAAAATTTTGAAATCCCGGGGTTTTTCAATATTTTTGTCAATTGTCCCGCTGCTTCGGAAAAAATCTGGCTACCCTATTGTGATAGTGCCAAAAAAAGATGGTAACATAAGAATCTGTGTTAACTGTAAAGTGACTCTTAATAAGTGTGTAGAAACAAAATATTATCCACAACCTCGTATTGAAGATATTTTTGCGGGTTGTCAGGCTGTTCACACTTTTCAATAATTGAAGGGTGCTTATCGGCAACTTTCAGTGACAGAGAAATCACAGAAACTTTTAGTTATTAATACATTTAAATGCCTATTTGCCTTTAAACGTCTCGCTTTCGGAATAAGCAGTGCACCGGCAATGTTTCAATCTGTCATGGATCGAATTCTTCAAGGATTGAAAAACGTTGCTTGTCATTTAGACGACATTTTAGTTGGAGGTGCTACTGCAGCTGAATGTGAAAACAATTTTTTTTAAGTTTTATGACGTCTAGAGAAGCATAACGTACATATAAATGTCGATAAGTGTAAATTCGTGTTTATAGATAGATTATCTAGGTCATACACTTTGTTCTAAGGGAATTAGTCCAAACCAAAAGAAAGTGGAAGTAATTGTTTAAGCCCCACCACCAAGAAATCTTCAACAATTGCAAGCCTTTTTAGGTCTTCAAAATTATTACAATAAATTTCTTCCAAACCTGGCTTCACAAATTCAACCATTATACAATTAATTGAGAAAAGATACTCAGTTTGTATGGACAGAAGATTGTCAGGAGGCTTTTGAGAATAGTAAAACCCTCCTCTTGAATAATACGTTTTTGGAATTATATGATCCAAATAAAGAAATTTGTTTGTTCACTGATGCTAGCCCTTATGGGATTGGAGCAATTCTATGCTATCTAGTAGAAGGCAAAGAAAGGCCAGTCAGTTTTGCGTCGTCTACTCTGTCATCAGCAGAAAGAAACTATACGCAGTTGCACCGCGAGGCACTAGTCATCATCTTCGCAATAAAGAAGTATCACAATTATTTGTATGGTCACGAATTCACTATTTGCACTGATAACCGGCACTTAAGGAGATTTTTCACCCAAGTAAGGGGAATTCGGCATTCGCTGTTGTAAGACTACACAGACGGACTATTTTATTGTCCCAGTGTAATTATTAAATTTCTTTTCGAAGGGGCTCAAAAATGGACCATACAGATTGGCTTCACGGTTTTCATTGGGAGGTGACTCAAATGTGGAAGAAACAGTTGGTTGGCCGAATAATATATCAAATGATGTAAAGCTGTAGAGTTTTAAAAACAAAACAATTTTATGTACTGAAAATGGTTGTGTGTTATATGGGCACAGAGTTGTTGTCCCAACTTCGCTACAAAATAGAGTTCTGGAATTTCTTCATAAAAATCATGCAGGTGTAGTAAGGATAAAGATGTTAGCACGTCAAATATGTGGTGACCAGCCATTGATAAGTCAATAAGCTCATTCGCGAAAAATGTGAAGTTTGTGAAAAAACACAAAACGTTCCGCGTGAAAAAGTTGAAACGAAATGGGCACCATAGCAGTTTCCTTTTGATCGCATACATCTCGATTTTTTCTTCTTTGGGGGAAAAACATTTTTAATCATCATGGACGGTTACTTAAGATATTGCGACGTGAGGTTGATGTTTTTAGTTTTCGGATATCCGGGTTGCATTGTGACGGATAATGGTCCACCTTTTAAATCAAGTGTGCTTGTTAAGTTCTGTAAATTAGAAGGTATTAATCTGGTAAAATTCCCTCCAAATCACCCACAATCGAATGGATTAGCTGAATGCGGTGTGCAAACAGTGAAGTCACTTTTAAAAAAATTATGCTTGGAACAAAATAATACAATGTCGTTAGTAAATAAAGTAAATGAATTCCACTTTAGTTATCGCAACACTCCATCAACAGTAACCTCCAAATCTCCTTCTGAAATATTGTTTAACTTTAAACCTAGAATTATGTTAAGCTCTTTGCTGCAAAAGAGCAATAGAATTATCCAAAATGAATCTGTCGACAGCAATGTAAAGACAGGCCATAAAGAAAGCCAAAAATGTGATAGTAATGTATTAAAACAGCATTTCCACGTGGGGGAAGGAGTCCTGTATAGAAACCACTATATGAATATGATAAAATGAATTCCAGCTTAAGTTTCTAAAATTTTTAGTCATTTAACGTATTTTATAAGAGTCAATGAAGAAGAACATTTTGTACATAAAAATCAAATTCGCAAAAGGTATTAAAGTAAGTAAGAGGAAGCGACCTCTTAGAGAAAAAAGAAAATTCTTAACAAATATTAAAGTAAGAAGGTCTAGTAGACTAAAAAATAAAGAACTGGCTAAATCTGTGTTTTTGAAAAAAAAACAATCGTATTGGAATAGCTAATAATTTATACTTGTCAATATCAATAACGATATCTTTAACCTACTCTTTGGATTTAAAATATAATCTTTTGAACAAATTGTATTACTATACTACAACTTTATTTAGTAGCGGAATATGTTTTGTATTAATCACGAAGTTATAATGTGCTAATTATGGCAACCTCAAAAACCTCATGCTTAATGTTTGGCATCACCCTCTACGTTATTACCAACCTATGCTAAATACTTTTAGTACTATACCAATTACGAATTGTACTCCATTTAGTTTTAAGCTATATATTATCTCGCTCTCTTATCTTGACCACCGAGCTGTAAGCATCCATAATAGAAGTACGCTGTTTACATTGAGACAATAAATATATAATATTAGGGACGTGATTCGTTTCGCGTGCAAGCGGTGTGGTATTCTACTTACTTAGTCGTGGTGGAGTACATTCGCGTTCTTTTTGCAAATGTTTGTTCCTTAGATATCTATTTTCTTCTTTTAACAGATCTATCTCTTTCTTAAGATCTTGATAGAGTAGGTGTTGGATCACGCGAACAGCGAAACATCAACAACATGCATTCTAATGCACATATTTAAATTATATTCTATAGTAAAACAAAAAAATTAAATTCAAACAATAATTCAAACATAGCGCCAAAAAAACCAATGTTCGTCATCTTTTTTAATTTTGTATCATGTTCAAAACTATGTAATAGCCATATTGTACTAAAATATTTTCCACTACGAATTCGATTTGGAAATAAAAATCGCTTTCGTTGTAACATCTTCCGTCGTTGTTCGCTTCTTCTCGAACTTTGCTACCGTTTTCAATCCGCGGCAATTTTCCTACCAAAAAGTAACTTTTCCCAAAGAGCGATCAGAAAACCCTTCGATCGTAAAACATTTCTTCTCTAAAAAAGTGCTGTAAAACTCTTAAAAGTATTAGTAGTATAAAGATTTAGCTGGGTCGGTAACGGCAATCTATACGGTAACGGTAACAGTTTGCGATAGTGCAAGTGTTAAGGTTCCAGTTATACGTGAGGATCACCTTCAAGGACCAACACTACACGCAAGGAAGAAACCCTAGTTCATCATCATCAGAAGGAAGCATTCATCTCGAGCCTGAGGAAAAACTCCAACATCGATTCATTCCGAATGTCAGAGAGGAAACAAAGGGAAATAAGTATAAAAATCTTCCCTGCGAGGTATGGTTTCACATAGTTTCTTTATTCGAAAGTGCGCGGAAAATTAAAATCTCTCAACTTTAGATATATGCCATAATCGAAATCTGGAAAAATCAGCGCAATTGCTCATTGGCAATCTATAAACGCACGTTCGATATAAGGGGATTAATATTGCATGCAATGTAGTTAGTACATTAATCTTATTGATTTGTGAAACAACATGTACTCTACATTATAAACGATCATCGATTTGCATATCAACTAAACATAGACTCACATTCAACATAGCGTGAAAGGCATTATATTTAGTCACTATGTCTCTCGATAGTTCGAAATCTTCTCGCGCTTCAAAGAGTCCCAAAGGAAGTATAAATCGAATAAAGAATCTTATTGAAACCAGAACACTGTCGCTTACGGAGTTGGAATGCCGCTTGGGAATTGTCGAGTCCTATTTTAGGCAGGCATTGACCTACCAAACTCAAATTGAGGGGTCGTAGTGAACTAGAAGAAGTTTATGTTTCAACAAAATCCAATATCCTTGCACAAATTGGCAGTGGAAGAAGGGACAGTGCTCTTGAATCCACCATATCAATTCCTCAGTCTGTTAACCACTTATCATTTGCTAAATTACCACGATTCAGTGGCAAGTACTCAGAGTACAAAAACTTCATAAATACATTTAAGAAGCGTGTTCATAACGATTCCACTCTCTCAAAAATTGAGAAGTTCAATCATCTGCTGAATTGTTTAACAGACCAGGCGCTGGGAACTGTTAAAACGTTTCAAATTACGAAAAGGCACTTGATAGGTTAAAGGAATGTTACGATAACGATTGCCTTATTTTCTTAGAGTATATATCGCAATTGTTCGAACTACCAAAAGTTCAAAAAGTTTCTGCTACTCATCTAAGAAACCTGGTCGATAACGTTTCGGCACTATTTCGCTGCAA
The DNA here is from genome assembly GCA_916610125.1 of Cheilosia vulpina. Classification (NCBI taxonomy): domain Eukaryota; kingdom Metazoa; phylum Arthropoda; class Insecta; order Diptera; family Syrphidae; genus Cheilosia; species Cheilosia vulpina. The sequence goes on along the minus strand of OU744276.1, from coordinate 51,396,290 downwards.
TCCATAGGATCTGAATCAGAAATATGCAATGCAATCATAAGCCATATTGCAATGTCAAAGGCGGATTCTGAATCACAAGCCAAGTGTGATGAACAGCTACAGTACAAGAAACTGCCATCATGGAACGAATGTTCAAACGTTTTAAGCCGACGTTATCAGTATTTAGAGGCTCGAGAAAGCAAAACTACGCGCTTTGATACGGAAAAGAAATCAATTACTAAATCCAAATCAGTTCAACATGAGCATTGTCCAAAGACAAGGAATTGGCATGATAGAAACAAAAATTGGTTTCACAACTCAAACTACGATAAGGTCCCGATACTCACCAATTGAGTTAAGTGAGAGAATTAGAATTTTTGGTTTCATCATCTATTACTGGTTACCAACCAACATTGAACATTGGAACATCCCTAGAAACTTAGAGCTCGCAGATGAGCAATTCAATCGATCTGCGCCTATCGACATGCTGTTAGGAGCGGAAACATTCTTCAATTTGATGCTGGTAGGCCAAATCGAACTTGGATCTGAGCTGCCATCACTTCAAAATTCTCACTTAGCATGGATTGTTTCGGGGAAGTAACCTTATCAAAATCTAATCAACACCGAACCTTTTGCATTAGTTCCAATGATAGTTGTCTCGATGAATTCGTTCTACGGTTCTGGGAACTCGAAGCAGTTTCTGGGAAAAAGTCTAAATGGTCGGAAGAACAAATAGAATGCGATTAACATTTCAAAGGATCTGTTGAAGAAGTGCTTAACGGAAGAATAATGCTTAAGCTACCATTTAAACAAGATCTTCATGTTCTAGGCGAGTCTTACGAAATTGCTTTTCGTCGTTTCCTTTCGTTAGAACGCAGTTTATCCAAGGATTCAGCACTAAAATCTTCGTATGTCGAATTCCTTAAAGAGTATGAAACACTAGGTCATATGTCGTCAGTGAAGAACCCAGACCTAAGTCAGCCACATTATTACTTGCCTCACCAATGCGTACTAAGGCCAAATAGCACTTCAACAAAATTGCGAGTAGTGTTTGACGCATCGTGTCGTACATCATCAAACATTTCACTCAACGGTATTTTGATGGTTGGTCCCACCATTCAGGAAGATCTTTTCATAGTTTTACTGCGTTTTCGTATACACAGATTCGCATTAACGGCCGACATTGTGAAAATGTATCGGCAAGTTTTGATACATCGCGGACATCGCAGATTTCAATATATCTTGTGGAGGGAATCCGAAAAAAACCCTATAAAAACCTATGCACTTAATACCGTCACGTATGACACTTCGTCAGCGCCGTTTATGGCAATCAGGTGTCTCCAATACTTAGGAGATAAATACGAGTCTCAGTGCAGTCTGGGGACTCAAATACTTCGCACAGACTTTTATGTCGACGACTTGATCACCGGAGCGGATGATCTCGATACTCTGAAGCAAAAACAAACCGAAGTCATCAGCATTCTAAAAGCTTCATGGTTCGAACTGTCCAAGTGGCACAGCAACCACTTCTCATTTTCGTCGGAGTATATTGGAAAAAATCTACATATCAACGAGTCCAACGTCACAAGCACGTTAGGGATAACTTGGAATTCACTTGATGACAATTTTTACTTCTCATATATCCCAACTAAAAAATACACATCGGTTACAAAACGGAAAATTCTATCGATATCGTCGTCTCTCTTCGATCCATTGGGTCTTCTTTGTCCCATTTTTGTCAAAGCAAAAATAATTTTGCAAAAGTTATGGATGGATAGAGTCGACTGGGATGCGGCAATCCCCCAATCAATGGACACAGAATGGCGGCAATTCATGAATGGCTACAACACGTACTTGCTCTGTCCAAAAAGGATGTGCAAATACACGGTTTTTGCGACGCATCTGTTAATGCGCACGGATGTTGCATTTTTATAAGATGTGGCGTATCTCCAAAAAAAAAATTCAATAAGTTTCAAAAATAACCGCCACTTAAAATATCGATGACACCAACCGGAATCGGTAGTGTAAGTTGACCCCAACTTCCAATGAGATCTGTCACGTCGACCATTACGATATTCTCATTACGGTGATTTGTCAAGCACTTAAACTTCCAACGTGCAAGCGGTAGTCATAATCGCTCTTTTGCTTGCTGACTCCCATACGAAGTGGTCGTAGTGAACTGTTCTCCTGTAAGTACCCTTGTGCAAATTACCCTGAATCTCTTTTTTTTTTATGTAATAAATTGTCTTTCCTAATTAGCGAGGGAAATATTTATTCTGGGAGTTAACAAAAGGCTAACATACTGAGTTAAGCCCAAGCAAATGGTGGATGCAGCATTGAAGACGAAGTATTCGTGGATTACGTCATTCGTGCACGTGTTGAACCGCAAGGTTAGAAGGTAAATGTCCCCTTAGTGATCTACATCACTCGCTCTAACGACCTTTCTCCTACCGTAGTTAACCCGGATGTCCCATATAGGACTCTCGCGTGTGATCATGTTCATAGCATTTTCCGCACTACGAGCATAGTAGCCAAACATCCGCGCGTTAAGCCTCTATAGAGCACCGCGTGTAGTAATTCGCGTATAAGCTCCACATTGCTACTCTGACCCTAGCTCCCGCAGCAAGAAAATCCTCCAGAGGAGGCGTGAGGAGGGAAAGTCGCCACATATTTCCGTCCGAAGCCTCCAAGCAACCAGTCAGCCAAACCCCTAAACCTAACCTACACCGATTTATTAGAAAGAGACGCATCAGGACGATCAACATCAACCCAAAACTTCACCAGACAAACGTAAACACACCATCTTTATATACAGCAGCCCTATCATGCAGTGCACATACAACCATATAGACCAAAACAGTGATACATGAAAAGAAAAGTGATTCGTGAAAATTTAGTAAATTTCAAACTGAGTCCAAGCGGACCTTAGTGTACTTGCACACTTATTACTTGCCCAGTGTTAAATCCCATTTCTTACATATATATATAAATACATATATATAAATACCTTTCCTTTTGCTACTTGCCCTATTACCCAAATTTTGTGAAAAGCCACAGAAAACATACATATATAGATATATAAAAAAAAAAAAAAAAAAAAAAAAAAAAAAAAAAAAAAAACAAAAAAAAACATAAATATATAATTAAAACTTAAATGAAAGAAAAGGAGCATGCAGATTCGACGAATTTTGTGCACAAACTTCGGAGCGACGCATCAGTAAAACCGTAAGTACTATATAGACAATTTTCTTTGGCTTAATTAAACGATCTTACCAGTGTTATATATAAATTATAAAGAAAGTACATAGAAACGGAAAACAAAAACCTTACCTTTGAAACAAAAGAAAAGGGAATACTTTCATGAATTCACACTCTTACGTACATATAGTCATACATTGTGGATATCACACAAACACACCTACGTAATATGAACTTCACACCTACTTACCAAGATTACATAACTAAAAATAATGAATTAAAATAAAAAAAAAAAAAAAAAACAACACTGTACCTAATTTCGGGACCTACTCGTATGTAGCATTATCTTTAAGAACTTTGGAAATAAATTGAGATTGTGTAGACTACCCCTGAAAGCACGAGTTCATTATTATTTTAGATGATCTACAAATAAAACCCATATCATGTGCGAGTGAACTTAACATCAATCGTTGAGATGTTGTGATCGGTACATAACCGGGAAGAGCTTTAGGGGCGATTCCATTCAAGACCGAGACCACGGAATAGCCACGGTGTATCTGGTCCCATCTAGATACAAGGGGAGGGTTAGTCTCGACGTCATGAGATCTTCGACGTCATCAAACTCTGATGTGGGGTAATCCCATAGGCTCTCTTTTGTGTCCCCCTTCTCTTCAGTAGTTCGTCAAAACCTATAGTATTAACTTTTCACCTCTTTATGTTGGCACGATAAATTTTTGAAAGCATAGGTATCATTTATAGAGCAGCAAGATCCCACCCCACCGACGAGCCGAGGTCGTGCAACCGCAAGCGTGCCACGAGCTGCTACACAAATAAGGATCCCTACCACCAAGTACCTTTCTTGTACCAACCTACTATGCTTCAATGGCGCCCAGACGTGGGGCCCAGCTATATCAAGGTAGACACAATAAGTGTTTGTTTGATATTGGGTCCCAAACAATTGGCAAGCCGTCTTTAATGGTACAACTCACCCTTGTACACAGAGTTTACACACCTTGCCAATACAAGCTCTCTTGCGGAAGCTTGTACCATATTTAATTTTTTTTTACCATTTTACCTGCAATAGTTATTTCAAATTTCAAACATCTTTCAAAAAAAAAAAAAAAAACAGTATGTTGTAAACAAATCCATTGAAATTCAACAAGTTTCAGGAGTCCGAAGTCATGTGACAATATTAGATCACTAAGGAGCTTCGTTGCACTGAATAATAAAATTATCACTGAGATAAAACTATAATTGTGCAGTTGAATCAAGTTTTACGTCAAGGAGTCTCTATATACAAAGTTTATTTTCAAACAAATTTGGTTAGATTGACCTAGACAGTAGCCTGATCTCTTCCAAATTGCTTGCTCTGAGCCGTTATTGATATCAGATGTTGCTCACAAATGCTCACAAAACGCATACCAGTCCAGAGAAGCAGAGAAAAAAATAAATAAATATAAAAGCACAATTATACCAATACTAAGCATAACATTTTCATTCTCTTTTCCTCCCACATGAGACAAACATCAGTGTTCTCTTTTTATATGTACATACATAACCGGATCACACACTCAACGATTGTTTTCATGAAAACTTACCTATAAATAGACTATTTACCAATATTCAAGTATTTTCTTTCTCAAGTATTACTCTTTTCCATAATCTTATATATACCCATCATTCGTAAACAAAAAAATAGAACAAAATGAGTAAATCAGGAAACGGTGCTATTCCAAAGCAGCAAAAAGGCAATGCACTTGACTCTTCGCGCGGAATCACTACACGCTCGCAGAGCTACAGACAGACAACACCAAGACAGAGCTTACATTTCGGTAATGCCCCGCAACCCTTAAGGCACTCACCAAATCCAAATAGCAGCCTTTCTCTTAACGTTTCAGAGCCTCGCCTAGATGCCACACAATCAAATTTCCCTGCGCCCAGTCAACCTACTCTCGGCTTAGTAACAACAAGCAGTGCAGTTAGTGAATGCATTACAACATTAACAACAAGTTATGTGAATCCAATTGATACGCCAATTAGTATTGGCTTTCCTAACACCAAAGAAACGGCACACAATTTTGCGAGAGCGAGCAATGACATTAACAATTTTTTTTGCAATGCTACTGCTAACGCACGCATCCCAATTTCCACTGTTCCAACAGCTGATTCGATACCATGCCTTCCTCAATTCGTATCAAATAAATCCCTGCACATAAAACAACTTGATACTCACATTCGACAACTTATTGACGAGTCGATTGGTAAAGTACTTCCAGCTATCATTAAAGAAAACGTTGAGAAAGCCATGCAACCATTCGTCAACCAACAATTACCTGTGGATGATAATGCCTCTATTCCACCTTGGAACAATAACGAAAATAATCATAGTACCATGCTAGAAGATAGGCAATCAAATGTTCATTCAAATGCGAATCAACAACTCGAGTTTGCGAATGAAAATCAAAACGATAGGACAAGAAATGTTAGGCAGTCTGAAGATAGGCATTTACAACTTGACCGGTGGGGACTCAAATTTGAAGGTTCTTCCAAAGGCATTCCAGTTGAAGATTTCGTCTTCAGAGTAGAAATGTTGAAGACGAATTACAATTGTGCATGGACCGAGGTCATGAACAATTTCCACCACCTTTTACAGGGTGTGGCTCAGGATTGGTACTGGCAATTTGTGCGAAATAATCCTCGTGGGAACTGGCCGGACTTGCGCAGAGCTTTAATTAAACAGTTCAAGTTGCACGAAAATGACTTCGAGATAATCAAACATCTCATGGAAAGAAAGCAGTTCCCTCAAGAATCCTTCGAAGACTTTTTCATTGCAATACAGCAATTAAAAAACCAGCTAAGACAACCCATTCGTGACCAAGATTTAATTAAAATTCTTAGGACTAACATCAACTCGAAGCTTATGCACTACATTTATCCCATGAAAATCTACTCTTTAGAACACTTCAAGGATGAGTGCAGGCAAGCAGAAAGGTTGATTCAGTCAAGGTTCTCAAATCAAAACCGTTTTCAGCCTGTTAGAGCAGTCCAGGAATTGGACGATATACACGATTCGGCCGACTTTAATTTAGAAGTTTTTGACATTTCGGCTGTCCATAACAATTGCTCACTTCCGAACAGCAAACCACCTCATCAGAAACCATCCATATGCTATAACTGTAAGAAGCCGGGGCATTTGTTTATAAACTGTCCTTCACCCATAAACAAGCTCTTTTGCTATCGATGTGATTCGGATGGCGTTACAGTGCTAAGCTGTGGAAGGTGTAATACTAACACGGGAAACCGGCCATCGAACGCGACAAACTCCGGGATGTCTCGTTCGAACTCCACTCAGACCTACCCGGAACAATAGGCAAAGCAGATGCTTGCACAAACACTGATAACAGTAATGAAATGCTGACATCCGGCAATCCCAATTAGCAAAAGTCAATTGTAAGACAAAATATATTCAATAGAAACCAATTTCGATCTAAACCTTATGAAGAAAGGGTTAAATACTATAACGAACTTCGAGCAAAAATTTTCAAAATAGAAGAATTAAAAATTTCAAATCAGGTTAACAAACATAAAAAGATTCGACTACGCCACAAAAAACGAAAACTATACAAACAGAACATCTCGCTTAGCACGCTAAACAGCAACATAGATTCCAGACCGTATGCGGCGGTTAATATTAATGGAAAAACAATCTCAGGACTTCTCGATAGCGGTGCATCTTTATCTTGCCTTGGTAGGGGATGCCTGGAGTTTGTGAAGGAACTTAACATACCAATTTTCGATTTTGCTTCATTCATCCGAACAGCTGATGGCAACAAACAACCCATTGTTGGCCGCATTAATGTAGACATTTTCTACGATAACCACTCTCAAAATGTTGACCTATATCTGATTCCTTCCTTGTCTCAAACTCTCTATCTCGGCATAGATTTTTGGCAAAAGTTTAATATCGCACCACATATTCTGAGCGAACTCGATGAAACCTCGAGCCTAGCGTTACCAGATGCAAAGCAAAACGTCGATGCTCCTCAGAAGATTCAGTTAAACGAATCGCAAAACAAAAGACTTGAAAAAGCTATTAGCAAATTTCCCTCTTTCGCTAAACTTGGGTTAGGAAAAACATCTCTAGAGATGCATGTAATAGATACGGGTGATGCGGAAGCTGTAAAGCAGAGGCATTACCCGGTGTCACCAGCGATCCAGGAGATGATCTACAAAGAGTTGGACCGTATGATCTCTTTGGGAGTGATCGAAGAAAGTGTTAGTTCTTGGAGCTCACCGGTCGTTCTTATCCGGAAACCTGGTAAGAACCGGCTGTGCCTTGATTCGCGAAGACTGAACTCGCTCACAAAGAGGGACGCGTATCCGCTTCCGCACGTGGAGGGTCTGTTAAGTCGCCTCCAGGAAACACACTACATTAGTAGTGTAGATCTAAAGGATGCGTTTTGGCAGATCCCCCTAGAGCGGACGTCCAGGGAGAAAACGGCGTTCACTGTGCCAGGGCGACCGCTCTATCAGTTTACCGTCATGCCTTTTGGTCTGTGTAATGCAGCTCAAAGGTTATGTCGGTTGATGGATAGGGTGATCCCCAGTGCACTACGGGAGCAAGTTTTCGTCTACCTGGACGATTTGTTGATCATTTCTTCGGACTTCGAGAGTCATCTCAGAATCCTTGACCAAGTAGCGGAATGCTTACGGAACGCCAATTTGACTATTAATGTTGAGAAATCAAATTTTTGCTTTAGCGAACTCAAGTATTTAGGATACATTGTCGGACAGGGTCATTTGAAACCAAATCCCGACAAGGTGTCCGCTATAAAGGACTTTCCGATTCCCGTGTCTCAAAAGCAAGTTAGAAGATTCCTAGGTCTATGTGGTTGGTACAGGAGGTTTATTAGGAATTTTGCTTCGATTGCGAGTCCCCTTACCGACACCCTGAAAAAGAACAGGCCATTTTCCATGTCTTCTGAAGCCATGATGTCCTTCGATACCCTGAAAACTGCGTTAGTTTCCGCACCCTTGCTATCAAACCCGGACTTCACAAAACCTTTCACGATCCAATGCGATGCATCAAGTTTTGGAATTGGGGGAGTGTTGTATCAGCTAGACGACGAAGATCACGAGAAACCCATAGCATTCTTCTCTGAGAAACTAAACTCCTGCCAACGTAATTACAGTGTCACGGAGCAGGAATGCTATGCGGCGGTACAAGCGGTAAAAAAGTTTCGGCCGTATGTCGAAGGGTCAGCGTTTACCATCGTGACCGATCATGCCAGCTTGAAATGGTTGATGAGCCTAAAAGATCTCAACGGCAGATTGGCACGATGGTCACTGAAACTTCAAGCGTATGACTTTGATATACGGCATAAAAAAGGTTCACAGAACATTGTACCGGATGTGTTGTCTCGTGCCTTTAACGAAGAGATCTCTACTAGCAAAAAAACGTATGCATTCCTTGATCCGACATCACCCGAATTTAAAACACCTGAGTATACAGAACTTATTTCAACTTTCGTCGCGAATCCAGAAAAGTTTCCCGATATTCGAGTTATAGATAACGTGATATATAAGCGTTCAGTTCCCAAAAAAGGCAAGCAAATCGAACGGGAATTTCAATGGAAATTGTGGATACCCTCGGAGCTAACGCAACCCGTTATCGAAAGTGCACATAATCCTCCAAACTGTTCACACTGCGGAATGTTCAAGACATTGAACAAAATTAAGGAATTATTTTTCTGGCCTAATATGACCTCACAGGTACATGACTTTGTACGCAAATGTATTACATGCAAAGCAAACAAGCCACCTAACAGGACTCTTCGACCAGTAATGGGATCCTTCCATCAGATTGATCGACCATTCCAGAAAATTTACATTGACTTCATGGGCCCATATCCCAGGAGTAAAAATGGAAACGCTTTCATATTTGTTGTATTAGAGAGTTTTTCTAAATACGTTTTCCTGAAAGCAATGCGCAAGGCTAATACCAAAGCGGTGGTTGAGTTCCTGGAGCAAAGTGTTTTCCATCGATTCGGTGTTCCCGAATTCGTCCACAGTGACAATGGCCAACAATTTGTTTCCAAGGAATTCCAACAATTCATGGCAAAGTATGGGTGTTCGCATATTAAAAACGCTCTTTATTCACCACAGGCGAATTCATCCGAAAGGGTAAATCAAACTATTTTGTCTGCGATCAGAAGCTATTTGAAAACCGACCAACGCGAATGGGATAAGCATCTCTCAGAGATCCAACAAGCCGTGTGCACCACTGTACACCAATCGACTGGCACAACACCCTATTTCGCGTTGTTCGGTCAACAAATGAGCACCCACGGGAGTATGTACGCCCTGTTGAGAAATTTGAGATCTCTAGATGATAGTGAGCTCCAATGTTTAACGCACAACAACAAACTCGAGTTGATAAGACAAAAGATAAAAGAGAACTTGAAGATATCACATCTGAAATGCGAAAAATCATACAACCTTAGAAGCTCGAAAAACACTTTCAGTCCTGGCGAACTCGTATATAGGAGGAACTTTGTGCTAAGCAACGCATCCAAAGGTTTGAATGCAAAGCTATGTGCCAAATTTGTGCCTTTTCGTATTGTGAAACCGGTGGGAAATTCTATGTATGTAATAGAGAACCCAGACGGCAAACCAATAAATGGGGTTTACCATATGAAGGATTTGCGCAAGTGACCTAATGGGCGTGCCTAATGCACCAATGTCAGGGTCATGGGTCGACTCGGTAAAGCTCACCTATTGTTGAAGGTTTGCTAGAGATACATTTTCATGACTTTATCGAATATGAGATACTCTCAAAATTCATGCTTTGTGGCGTATCTCCAAAAAAAAAATTCAATAAGTTTCAAAAATAACCGCCACTTAAAATATCGATGACACCAACCGGAATCGGTAGTGTAAGTTGACCCCAACTTCCAATGAGATCTGTCACGTCGACCATTACGATATTCTCATTACGGTGATTTGTCAAGCACTTAAACTTCCAACGTGCAAGCGGTAGTCATAATCGCTCTTTTGCTTGCTGACTCCCATACGAAGTGGTCGTAGTGAACTGTTCTCCTGTAAGTACCCTTGTGCAAATTACCCTGAATCTCTTTTTTTTTATGTAATAAATTGTCTTTCCTAATTAGCGAGGGAAATATTTATTCTGGGAGTTAACAAAAGGCTAACATACTGAGTTAAGCCCAAGCAAATGGTGGATGCAGCATTGAAGACGAAGTATTCGTGGATTACGTCATTCGTGCACGTGTTGAACCGCAAGGTTAGAAGGTAAATGTCCCCTTAGTGATCTACATCACTCGCTCTAACGACCTTTCTCCTACCGTAGTTAACCCGGATGTCCCATATAGGACTCTCGCGTGTGATCATGTTCATAGCATTTTCCGCACTACGAGCATAGTCGCCAAACATCCGCGCGTTAAGCCTCTATAGAGCACCGCGTGTAGTAATTCGCGTATAAGCTCCACATTGCTACTCTGACCCTAGCTCCCGCAGCAAGAAAATCCTCCAGAGGAGGCGTGAGGAGGGAAAGTCGCCACATATTTCCGTCCGAAGCCTCCAAGCAACCAGTCAGCCAAACCCCTAAACCTAACCTACACCGATTTATTAGAAAGAGACGCATCAGGACGATCAACATCAACCCAAAACTTCACCAGACAAACGTAAACACACCATCTTTATATACAGCAGCCCTATCATGCAGTGCACATACAACCATATAGACCAAAACAGTGATACATGAAAAGAAAAGTGATTCGTGAAAATTTAGTAAATTTCAAACTGAGTCCAAGCGGACCTTAGTGTACTTGCACACTTATTACTTGCCCAGTGTTAAATCCCATTTCTTACATATATATATAAATACATATATATAAATACCTTTCCTTTTGCTACTTGCCCTATTACCCAAATTTTGTGAAAAGCCACAGAAAACATACATATATAGATATATAAAAAAAAAAAAAAAAAAAAAAAAAAAAAAAAAAAAAAAACAAAAAAAAACATAAATATATAATTAAAACTTAAATGAAAGAAAAGGAGCATGCAGATTCGACGAATTTTGTGCACAAACTTCGGAGCGACGCATCAGTAAAACCGTAAGTACTATATAGACAATTTTCTTTGGCTTAATTAAACGATCTTACCAGTGTTATATATAAATTATAAAGAAAGTACATAGAAACGGAAAACAAAAACCTTACCTTTGAAACAAAAGAAAAGGGAATACTTTCATGAATTCACACTCTTACGTACATATAGTCATACATTGTGGATATCACACAAACACACCTACGTAATATGAACTTCACACCTACTTACCAAGATTACATAACTAAAAATAATGAATTAAAATAAAAAAAAAAAAAAAAAACAACACTGTACCTAATTTCGGGACCTACTCGTATGTAGCATTATCTTTAAGAACTTTGGAAATAAATTGAGATTGTGTAGACTACCCCTGAAAGCACGAGTTCATTATTATTTTAGATGATCTACAAATAAAACCCATATCATGTGCGAGTGAACTTAACATCAATCGTTGAGATGTTGTGATCGGTACATAACCGGGAAGAGCTTTAGGGGCGATTCCATTCAAGACCGAGACCACGGAATAGCCACGGTGTATCTGGTCCCATCTAGATACAAGGGGAGGGTTAGTCTCGACGTCATGAGATCTTCGACGTCATCAAACTCTGATGTGGGGTAATCCCATAGGCTCTCTTTTGTGTCCCCCTTCTCTTCAGTAGTTCGTCAAAACCTATAGTATTAACTTTTCACCTCTTTATGTTGGCACGATAAATTTTTGAAAGCATAGGTATCATTTATAGAGCAGCAAGATCCCACCCCACCGACGAGCCGAGGTCGTGCAACCGCAAGCGTGCCACGAGCTGCTACACAAATAAGGATCCCTACCACCAAGTACCTTTCTTGTACCAACCTACTATGCTTCAAAGAACAGTCAGCGTCGACGATTCCATTTCAGTCAAATTGTTGGTAGCGAAGTCAAGAGTCTGACCATCTCAAAACAAACAAATCCTGTAGCGAATCGTTGCAGAAAAACATTTGTGCCTCTGTCTCCGTACGCATTTACGTCATAGACGGAATTCTGTACGGTGATATGGAACACACCTACTACATTTTTGTTAAAGGAAATGGACCGATTAATTTTTTACCCACCAAGAAGGTCAACGATAGCTTTTCCGGCGAGGGTTTTGTTTTTTTGTTTAGTCGGAGCTGAGCAGCGAAGAGGCAGACCACGTTTTGTTTAAAAAGGGCAGAAAAAAACAAAAAAAAAAAAAAAGAGACTAAGTGCACGCACATCTCAAAAATATATTGAGTAAAAATATCACATAAAGCGAGTTCTAAAACCTGAAAGAAGAGTGATTAATTAATTGTCTTAAAGCAATTACGATTTTGTTTAGTTTTACTGCTATGCTGGCTCCATCCTCGTCTCCGCATCGAACCACCTTCACACGTTCAGTGCATCGATTCTCTCACCCAGCGATAATCTCAATCCAGTTGTCCCCGTTACGAGCAGATCTCTCCACACATGCCCCAAAAATTCTGGTAAACGTCATCGTCTATTCATCGAAAACTCTTGTCGACGGGACATTTAATTGCGCTCCACGAATGGAACAACAAAGGTGTCAAGTGTGATTAAATTATAACGAAAGCAAATACAAAAACGGTATAAGGATATATATATATTTTTATATATATGTTAACAGTAGGAGATCAAGCGTGCATCTATATATACATATATGTAACAAACAAGAATCTAAAATAAATCTAACAAAAGTTTTTTTGTATATCTAATACCCAAAATTGCCTTAATCCTAAGTAAGAAGATTCATATGCCTACTTATCACAGAAATTTGAGTTAAAAGTGTTACCATTTGTTAAAACGGCAATTGGAATCCACAGTGTTACGAGTAGGTTGTGTTCTATTCAAAGTGTCATATCTATAATATCAGAATTTTTATTGTTAACATCTGGGTAAATGTGCGCACATAGACGTAAGGATGAAAGGTATGGTACTCTTTTGGTTGAATCTTTAATTATTGAATTGTAATAAAATGTATATTCTAATTGCTAAGGATATAAAGACATCAAAATAAAGTTACAGTTTTAAAAAACGTTAATAAAAGAATATCTGAAAACCCTAGTTCAGCCCTACCAAAACAAAGTACGTGTTAAGAAACACACTATGATCATTGTTAGTATTCTTTGTTTATTTGTTACTTTTCTATTTTGTAATGTAAATTACCAAACGTATGTGCATATACCCTATGGTTCGACAGTAATTCTTATTTTTCATAATATGTGATTTTCTCTTATACAGGTGCCGTTGGTATCACCCAATTGCATTTGAGTTGTACCAACGGTGCTGCTACTGAGAGCATTACCGCTTAACTTTGCTTTTCCTTTTGCTGTTCGATTTTGTATCAATGCTGCTTTGTGGTAATCGGCCACTTCGATTTCAGCAGCCACCAAAGCAAGTTGTGCGATCTAGCCAGCCCAGCGAACCATTCGGTATTTTTCCTTATTGTTTGATTTGGATGAACAATAAATTAATTATAACATTTTATATCGCCTGGAGTTTCATTCATTATCAAGTTGGTCCTTCAGTTTCCGGATATTTTGGAATCGGTTTTCGCTTGCTTTTGGTGGTTGCATTGGATTTGGATTCCTACGCAGATAAGTACCAAACGCAAATCTGAATTTTGTCTGTTGCTCCTGTCTGTTGCTGTATATCATATGGATGCTTTTTTTTTGGGGTTCGATTTGCTGATGCTGTTGTTTTAAATTGGTGCTTAGTTTTGCTGATAGAATCAATTAAAATCTGTGAAAGCCGCAGGAATTTTGGTGTTATTCGGTTTAAATCAGACTTTGCGTTGTGAATCCACGTGTTCGGTAATAAGACATTTTCCCAATTATTATAATGGAGACCCTAAAACAAACACGCGGTCATTATAAGGGTTCAATTACTCGACTTTTGACGTTCGCGCAAAATATTCCCGAAAATGTCCATGTTCTAGAATTGGAGGTGCGGTTAGAAAGATTAGAGAGGGCATGGCAAGACATTTGTGATAGCCAACCGAGTCTTTGTGAGTATCATGCTGAGGAGGGATACGGCGATCCCGAAGCCGAGTTCGAAGCCATCGAGGCTAAATACATAATGGCGAAATGTGCATTCTTAAAGCGTATAAAAGAAGTAGCTCCGGTTCGCGATGAAGCTCGAGACATTTCGCTTAAAGAGTTAGTTGCTTCTCAAACTGAACTTTTAGATAGGCTAGGACAGGCGATTTCCTCCAGCTCAGGCAATAAAGATTCATCGACGGTAGTATTGCAGCCAATGCATATTACACCATTTTCCGGCGATTACCGGGAATGGCCGGGTTTCCGCGACGTGTTTGTGCAAACGGTGGACTGCAACGCTAAGCTTTCCGGTGCTCAAAAATTTCGTTACCTGAAATCGGTCTTACGGGATGATGCGTTTAATCTGCTGAATGGTATTGACGTTTCGGACTCCAATTATCTTTCTGCTTGGGAGAAGCTAGAACGTCGATACGATAAGCCTCTTTGCATCATAAATGCGCTTATTGAACAATTTTTAAAATTACCAAGTGTCGGTTCGGGAGATGGTGCTCACTTGCGCAAGCTTGTTGATAAAGCGGACGAGGTTATTCGTGGTCTAGAAGCGGTTAAGGCAGAAGGTAGAGATCCGTGGCTAGTTTACTTACTTATAAATAAAACAGACTCGGAAACTCGAAAGGCTTGGGCGCTAGAAAATAAGAATTCGGAAAAATCGACAATCAATGACCTTATCGAGTTCTTAGAAGAACGTTCTAGTGCTTTAGAGGGTAGTGATCTGTTGCGGCAGCCCATTAGGTCCTCGTAATTTAAAATGTTTAAACCCGGATAAATACAAGAAAATGACTTTAAAACACGGAAAAGTTATCGCGGCGACCATTTATTGACAAATTGCATGTGCACGGTGCATTTGACATTTGCGATAAGATCGGGTAGATATGTTTGTCTCCCTCGCACCTTACCTGTTGTCTCATCAACAAAATGTGTCACCGTTCATGATTAGGATACAAACCAATCTGATCGAAAGTCATGAACTGATCAAAAGCGGTGCAATATAGAGTTAGTTATTGTTATTTAGTTGTTAGGTATTGTTATTTATTATATTTATTGGTTTCGTCATATATATTTATTTATTTATTCACATATCTATTTATTCGTATGTTAGTTTTATGGTATCATGGTCGCGATACTTCCATTTTTAAAATTTGACTAGCTAGTGTCGGTAAGTAAGTTTCCTAAGCGACCGACTGTGAACTGACCAGACTAAGGAATTAAGATACCTGCCTTACTTGTCTAAAGAGTGGAGAGTTAAAAAGAGAAAAGTGATGAGACAGAAATAGGTAGGAAATATAGCCAAATGCAATGACAGAGGATAGAAGAGTGTAAACAAAAGAAACGTAATGTGGCAAAAGAGAAAAAAAAAAAAAAGTTTATATGGGACACTTAGGCTAAAAGCACTGTTCAGTCATTTTTCTATCGATAACTGATCGGGAGAGGTCATTGCCCTCAGCACGTAGAGAAACTAAGCAGTAGACTACTACAGTGTGGAAAAAAAAAATTTCATTAGAGTTTTGGGTGAGTTTTTTTAATAAGTTTATGAGTGAAGTTTATCTATTAGCAATTTTGATGTAGGATTTTCTGGTGATTTTTAAAGGGAGAAACTTTAGCTTACATAAAATACGGAGACCAGAGAAGGGACGAGGACAAGAGGTTCAAATTAATAGTCAAGGTATTTTCAAAAAGAAAAGAGATTTTGGTGTTTCGTTAACTATGTGCTTCCCATTTAGACGAGTTTGTGCCCAACGGCCGATTCTGGCATCGTAGCGTCTCTCCGCAATTCTTTGCTCCGGGATTCGTGTGGTAAAGTCCGTGATAAGCCCAACCGTAACAACGGGCACTTAGCGGTAACAGTCCAGCGGTGAAAGGAAGGGTCAAATCAACCCAAGGTTAAGCCGCACAGTTAATTACCCGCATACGGTGC
The DNA here is from genome assembly GCA_916610125.1 of Cheilosia vulpina. NCBI lineage: Eukaryota > Metazoa > Arthropoda > Insecta > Diptera > Syrphidae > Cheilosia > Cheilosia vulpina. The sequence continues at coordinate 51,379,999 of OU744276.1, read as the reverse complement.
ACGCAGGCAAAGAATCCCCGGGCAAGAAACTAAAACCCAGAGGATCCCATTTTTTTTTTTGACCGTGGATTTCCTTTTATGATCTTCGCCACCGAGCAAAGTGCGAATAGCCCCTTAAAGAGCGGATACAAAAGGAGGTACTCCGCCACCTCAGCCATCAACCGTAAAAGCGGTTACCAAAAATAAGGACAGCGAAGGTGCACCGAAAAAGTGAATTAAAAAAAAAAAAAAAAAAAATCAACGTTAAGTTTTAGTTCAATAAGTTTTGTGAATCTTTGCATGATTTCCATCTGAAATCACCTCATTAGAGTAGTTTTTTTGAACATTGTATTAAGGTTAGTGGAGGTTTCTGCCCTTAGTGTTTTGTTGTTGTTCGCGGTAACCATATTTGGTAATTTTCAACAGCGATCCATCTTGTGCTGGTACCAGGACAACGGGGGATCTGGATAAACCGTAAGTTTTAGATTTTAAGTTATTCCTCCTTTTTTATTTTTTTGAATTTATGAATTATTAGTAGTTTTATAGGGTAATATTAAGCGCAGAATACTTTTAAAGTTAGGTTAAAATTTTTTTTTGCATTGATTAAATGAATTGTTATACTACCGTATTATCAGTGTTTTGATCATGATGATGTTGGGCTAGAAGAGTTTCGCAACTGGTGTGTGGATGGCCGGACAGGCCGTCCTCGGGTGGATTGACAGTGACGGGACGTGACTTCAACAAACGACTACTTAACATGACTTAGAACAAACGAGATTCCCTATTCGTCGTCGATAGTGACTGGAAGGAGATTTAGGGGTTATCATTCGCAACATCGGCCTGAATGATAACTTTTGGATGTGTTTATGACACAAAAGGGAGGGTAGGCCGTCCTTTGCCACCGTAATCCGGCATGTCTCTGTGTTTTGACGAACCTTTGTCTTCGAGAGACTATGGGAACAAGTCGCGTCTAGGGTAATGTTTGGTGTAGGCTAGTTTTAAGTTAGATAAGGTTTAGGGTAGGACTTAAATTTACATGATAGATAAGTTGAGACATAGTTTAGGTTAGTTAGGTTTAGCTTCGCGTTGAGCTTCCCGATTTCTCTCGAGGGCATAGGCAAAAGTCTTTGAACTTTTCTTTTCTTTTCTTTTCTTTTCCTCCTTCTATTTTCGCTTTCCTTCAGTCCGTCCGAGGTCAACGTAATGTAGAGTAACTTTCTTTTCTATTTTTCTTTGTTTTATTTACTATTAAGGCACGATTACAAAAGTGTTTTGAGCAGGAGGTGTATGGTGAGGGGGGTAAGAACTACCCCATCCGTCGAGCTGAGCCGAGCAACCGCGAGCGTGCCGCACCCTTCTCACTTGCATCAAAGATGCCTCCGTGGCCTAAACCTGACTCATAACAATGGCGCCCAACGTTATCATACCGGCTAGGCCGATTGTGACTCCAAGGGGGTGATTTTCATATCGAAAGTCATTACCTTGGACTTACTATAGCCTTCGCGAATTTTTTGTTTCTTTTATTTCTTTAAGATTTTTCTATCCTATCAACTTCAGTTCAAGGACTGTTTAAGCTTTTGGTTGTTGATCAGAATGAAGGCAGCTGTCCTGTCCTTAGGCCAAGAGTTTGGGGATCGTGAGGTAGCTGGATTTCTGAAAGAGAATCAGGAGCGAGTTCTCGGTTCCATGGCTGACTTACGATGGCTGTCCAGTCTCCAGGCGTTGAGCCAAGAGACCTCGTGAGGTAGTCGGGGGTTTGCGATGGAGTCGAGAGCTAGGTCCAGGTTAACAGGCCGATCACTGGCTGCCGTCCGCAAGATTATGGCTTTTCAGTCGGTCTTACGTGAGGCGAAGGGTTAAGCCTGGAAGCCTTGGACGTGTTGGGGTTTATCCTGGGAGTCCCGGCCATCCTTGTATTTTGGTTTACCAGATAGCAAGTAGTGGTAGCGAAAGAAGGGGTATCCCTTGACACTCGTCAAAATTTAGAGATACCAGTCACGGTGAGAATCGATTAGGGACAACTTTTACGTACATTACTCAACTGACCAGCTCCACCCAAGAGTGATTGGAAAACCTGTCCGAAAGTACACACACCAACGCGCTGATTTAAATTTATACAACACAAACAGATCAAAACCGAATCAATTTTAGTAATCTCTTGAATTCACCATTCTTTACATATTTTTGAATTGAAATTAAATTTTATTATCGAAAAAAAAAAATTTTTTTAAAGCCACTAGTAGTTCAAACCAGTGGTTACTAAATCAGAGCACCTATAATTAGGAAAGAATTAAACACGTAATACCATTTTGAATTCCAAGCAATACCCAAAAGAATATTTATTGCAAGTGGGTTCGTGTAGAAGATTCGTAAAATGAGTGAAGGGAATAGGAAGTTAGGAGCTGTCCCAAAGGGTACGCTTTCACAGATGGCGAACTATTCCGTCAGTAACATCCCAAAGGATGGAACTAATTCGGAGCATAGCTATTCAGTCGACTCTTCAAAGTCAGCAGTAGCCCCTCCAAAAGGTTGTAACCACGTTAGGAACCACGGTCAAGAAGGGGATAAGAATAACCAACACGGTAGCATGGTAACAACGATAGGAAACGACTATACAGATTTGACGCTATACTCTTATGACTTGATGGACTTTAGTCCACACCCAGCCGATAATACTTCGTTCCGAAAAGGGACCATATCTGCTCGAAAAAGGGAAAAGTCAGACCAAAAGGGAGTTCCTCAAATGGAAATCGTTCAAGAGGAACAAACACCTCTTCCCTCAATACGCCATGAACTCGAAGGACGCAACAAACCAATTGAACGGACTTCGAGTCAGAAACGAAGGCCCTTGACGAGACAAGACGCAATACAACGGAACCAATCGGAATTTCCTAGAAACGAAGAAGAAGTAGAAGAAATAGAAGAACGTAATATTAGACAAGAAAAGACTTATGATAAAGGCGACCTCAAAATTCGCGAACAAACGCAAAAAGAGGTCAGACAAAGTGTTAGTCAGATACCAGAGGTTGTTAGTGATGCTGTGAGGGAGAATCCAGTAGAACTGATGTCAGCTTTTGCTGAAACAATGAAAAATATGATGTTCACCTTCCAAGACAGCATCAAAACCATCACTGAGAAAATTGGTGACTTGGAACTCTCCGTAGCATCACAAAGAACCGCTCTCATAACGATCGACAGACAGCAGGATCAGAATAGGGAACAAATAATAAGTCCAACCCAGATGGGCAACTCAAGACCCAGTATCCGGTCAGAGAGATGCAACCAACGCGACACAGGCGGGAAAATTGACATGCCTGTTCACAAGTGGGGAGTCAAGTTTGATGGAACACCAAAATCAATGTCAGTAGAGAGCTTCATATTCAGAATAGAAACCTTGCAGAGGCAGAGTGGCCTCTCAGATAAACAACTACTCGCCCAGTTTCACCATCTAGTGGCAGGCCCAGCCGAAAAATGGTATTGGCAATTCCTGCAGGAAAATGAAGGATATGAGGAACTAAGATATCGAGACCTTAAAGCAGAACTGTTATACCAATTTAGGGATAACAAGAGGGACCATGAGATCTTGCGATCAATCCTGGATAGGAAACAGCAGCCTCAAGAAACTTTCGACGACTTTTACAGTGACATACGCTCCATGACGTTACAGATGACGAACCGACCACATGAACAGGACATAGTAGACATCATGAGGCACAATATCAAAGACAGGGTCGCGACGCTCACCTTCGGATGCTACATCAAAAACATTTAAGACCTACGGGATGAGTGCCGGCGAGCGGAGCGACATCTATCCAATAGGGAACAAAAATTTAGAAGGCATTTGAACGAAATAGATGAACACGGGCGACATACTGTTCACAAAGAGCCACAAGAAGAAGAAGAAGAAGAGGAATACGAAGAAGTAGGGATAGCTGCAATCCACCAACAGCAAAATAGAATGAACAGGCAGGGTAATATGAGACAAACAGACAGACAAACTAGGGCCGAACGGAGCAATACGAACAGACCAGATACAATCATGACTAGGAATATGCCGACGTTGCCACAGGCATGCCCTTCAGGCTTTCACACGTTGACCTGCTTTAGTTGTGGCCAGGGCAACCTTAGCTTTAATTGCTCCAAGTGCCAGGAAAACATGAAACTCGGCGGTGTACCCGGGAGCAACCCGCCGATACAGAGCTCACTCCCGGAAACACAGAATCTCCCAGAAGATACACAATTTTAAAAAGAGTAGGAAGAGAAGAGGAGAACCCCATCCAAAAAGGTCCTCCACATAGAAAAAGCCTGCACCAGAGGCTCCTAGAATATCAGGCCGTAAGAAAGAGAATTTTTGGAGAAGAAGTGTCAGGTCAGGTGGTGAAAACCAGAAACTATAAAAAGATAGGTAGGCTAAGGGAGAAAAGTGCAACAAACAGACATAGGATGAACAAGATTTTAGCGTCAGTAATAAATATCAATGACGACAACCGGCCCTACGCCAAAGTCAAGATAGAGATGGAAGAAATGTTGGGTCTGTTAGATAGCGGAGCTTCGATAAGCTGTTTAGGAAAAGGAGCCTTGGAGTTCATAGAAAAGCATAATATTGAGATGAAGAAGATGAAAACAGATATTAGGACAGCCGATGGGAACCACCAAAAGATTTTAGGACGATTCACAACGACCATTTCCTGGGGTGGCAAGTCTCATGAGATAGAGCTATTTGTAGTACCAAATTTGCAGCAAGCATTATATTTAGGAGTTGACTTCTGGAAGGCATTTAAGGTCGCTCCAAATATCATCGACGAACTAGACACTCCATCGTCAACAGAGAATACACCGCTAGTACAGGCACTCTCACCAGAACAAACAGAACACTTAGATAGAATCAAAAAACTATTCCCATCGTTTGCAGTGTTGGGGCTGGGGAAAACCGGTCTAGAAACACACATAATAGAAGTGGAAGACGAAAAGATTCCCATCAAACAACGACATTACCCAGTCTCACCCGCCATTCAAAAACTGCTATATGACGAGCTCGACAGGATGATCTCTCTAGGTGTAATTGAAGAGAGCAATAGCCCCTGGAGCTCACCCGTAGTACTGGTGAGGAAACCGGGCAAGAACCGATTGTGCCTGGACTCGCGGAAGGTTAATTCAGTAACAAAAAAGGACGCCTATCCGCTTCCCCATATTGAAGGCCTATTAAGTCGCCTTCAAGATACTCGATTCATTTCGGGAATCGATTTAAAAGATGCATTCTGGCAGATTCCTCTGGAGCACAAATCAAGAGAGAAGACAGCCTTTACAGTACCTGGGCGACCGCTATATCAGTTCACGGTAATGCCGTTCGGACTGTGTAACGCCGCCCAGAGAATGTGTCGGCTGATGGACAAGGCCATACCCGCTCGGTTGAGGGAGTATGTCTTTGTCTATCTCGATGATCTCTTGGTTTGTTCGCCAGATTTCGAATCTCATGCCAGATTGTTGGAAGAGGTTGCAAAATGCTTGAGGGAAGCGGGTCTAACAATTAACGTAGAGAAAAGTAAGTTCTGTTACAAGGAGATTAAATACTTAGGATACATCGTTGGCAATGGATGTTTGAGGACAGACCCCGACAAGGTATCGGCGGTCGAGAATTTTCCAGTTCCTAAAACACCTAAGCAGCTCCGTCGGTTTCTAGGGATGACGGGGTGGTACAGACGGTTCATACCAAATTTCGCAGACTTGGCTGCCCCAATGACTGACTGCCTGAGGAAAGGGCAGACATTCTCTATGACAGAAGATGCGCTAAACGCGTTTAAAAAACTCAAGGCGACTTTGGTGTCAGCACCTATTTTGACGAATCCGGACTTCAAAAAACGATTCTACGTACAATGTGACGCCTCGACATCGGGTGTAGGGAGTGTGCTCTTCCAAATGGATGCGGAAAACAACGAAAGGCCGATAGCATTTATGTCCCAAAAGCTTAATTCCGCACAGCGGAATTATAGCGTAACGGAACTTGAGTGCTACGCGGCCGTTCTGTCTGTTAAGAAATTCAGGGCTTATGTGGAGGGATTACCTTTCACTATCATTACGGACCACGCGAGTTTGAAGTGGCTCATGACCCAAAAAGATTTGTCTGGACGTTTGGCCAGATGGAGCCTTAAGCTACAGGGATTTGACTTTCAAATCGAGCATAGGAAAGGTACCCAAAACGTAGTCCCTGATACTCTGTCCCGCGTTCATATGGAGGAGCTCCTTCCTGAAAGCGAAATATTACCGGTGGACCTCAACTCTCCATACTTTGCATCAGAAGAATATGAGGAGTTGAGGAAAACTGTCAACGACAATCAAGACCGACTACCTGACATATGCGTTTCAGACGGATTCGTCTACAAAAGAACGGACATACGAACTGGGGACGCAATACAGGACGACAGGGCATGGAAGCTCTGGATACCGGCGGAGTTGCGAGAGAATATTGTCCAAGCGGCCCACAATTCACCAGCAGCAGGCCATGGTGGCATTCATAAAACGCTAGCCAAGATAAGGCAAATGTACTTTTGGCCAGAAATGGTCACCGATGTTCAAAAATGGGTGAAATCATGCGACATCTGTAAATGTTGTAAACCACTTAATATGATTTCTCGGCCGCCGATGGGACAACAGACCATAACGGAGCGGCTTTTTCAACGACTGTACATTGACTTCCTCGGACCATACCCACGAACTAAGAACGGACACACCCACATATTTATAGTGTTAGATCATTTCTCTAAGTTTGTGTTCTTAAAACCAATAAGAAAGGCAACGGCAGCTGAGGTAGTTAGGTATCTAGAAGAAAACGTGTTCCACATCTTTGGTATTCCTGAGTACGTTCACTCAGACAACGGTAAACAATTTGTTTCAGAACTGTTTGCCAGCTTCCTAGAAAAATACGGAGTCGGACATGTGCGTACAGCATTCTACTCCCCCCAGGCAAATGCTTCTGAACGTTTCAATCGATCCGTCCTAGCGAAAATCAGATCCTACATAAAAGACGATCAAAAAAAAACTGGGATCACCATGTCAGCGAAGCAGCATTTTCTCTCAGGAGTGTGGTTCATGACGCGACCACGTTCGAACCATACTACGCTGTGTTTGGCATGCACATGGTGCAACACGCCAAATCCTATCAGTTACTCCGAAAGATAGACAACATAAAAGATATAAACACGGAGGTTATAGAGAGAAACGACAGATTACAACTAATCAGAGCCAAGATATTCGATAACCTCAAGTTGGCACACGATAAAGCAACACGTACCTATAACACTAGATGTAGGGACGTGAAATATACGACTGGCCAAATAGTGTACAGAAGAAATTTCAAACAAAGTAGTCTAGCTGACAAATACAATGCTAAGCTAGGCCCGAAATTCATAAAATCGGTAGTACTCAGATCTATAGGCAACTCACTCTATGAAATTGGAAACCTAAACGGCGAGAAAGTGGGAGTATTCCACGCTAAGGATATCCACACATAATCCAAAGCAGCCGAAATCGAAATATGACGCACTCAGCTGTCCGTTGCCCGACCACCTGTGATATTTGCGTTTAGTTACTAGGATGTATATCGATAATGAACAAATTAAGTCTTCGTGTTATTTTTGTGTCTATTTATTAAAGTTTTATATGTTATTTATTATATACACAGTGTCGTCTACAGAGTCTATTTACTTTTACCTATATATAGAGTTTATTTATTTACACCCACATAGTTTATTTATTTATTTATATTAGAGTCCTATTTATTTATTTTATATTTAAGTCTATCTGTGATATTTAAAGATATAAGTATCAACGCAGGAGCTATGTAATTCAACAGGCATGAAACGCGGTACGGTCTACGCAAGCGGAGACGCAAAGTAAACACACGTCCTGGTACTATAGCCACCACCTGCGACTGTGATAAACTATCTGTGATAAGCATTAACTGTGATAAAGTACGATAATCTTGATACCTTTTTTTTTTTTTTTTTTGACTTCGCAAATCGCAATAATCTGCTCACATGCCAGCCCGGCTAGATTAATCGATGCGTAAACTATAATCTTTTCAGGGAGTGGGCCCTTGCCACACGTTTAATCCAGCACGCTCGCGAAAGATTGACACTGAAAGTACGAACCGATGGTCTTCCTTTATTTACGAGGCCGGTTGCATCACGACCGCTCCACAACCGTCGTCGATCCTGTTGCGGCAGCCCATTAGGTCCTCGTAATTTAAAATGTTTAAACCCGGATAAATACAAGAAAATGACTTTAAAACACGGAAAAGTTATCGCGGCGACCATTTATTGACAAATTGCATGTGCACGGTGCATTTGACATTTGCGATAAGATCGGGTAGATATGTTTGTCTCCCTCGCACCTTACCTGTTGTCTCATCAACAAAATGTGTCACCGTTCATGATTAGGATACAAACCAATCTGATCGAAAGTCATGAACTGATCAAAAGCGGTGCAATATAGAGTTAGTTATTGTTATTTAGTTGTTAGGTATTGTTATTTATTATATTTATTGGTTTCGTCATATATATTTATTTATTTATTCACATATCTATTTATTCGTATGTTAGTTTTATGGTATCATGGTCGCGATACTTCCATTTTTAAAATTTGACTAGCTAGTGTCGGTAAGTAAGTTTCCTAAGCGACCGACTGTGAACTGACCAGACTAAGGAATTAAGATACCTGCCTTACTTGTCTAAAGAGTGGAGAGTTAAAAAGAGAAAAGTGATGAGACAGAAATAGGTAGGAAATATAGCCAAATGCAATGACAGAGGATAGAAGAGTGTAAACAAAAGAAACGTAATGTGGCAAAAGAGAAAAAAAAAAAAAAGTTTATATGGGACACTTAGGCTAAAAGCACTGTTCAGTCATTTTTCTATCGATAACTGATCGGGAGAGGTCATTGCCCTCAGCACGTAGAGAAACTAAGCAGTAGACTACTACAGTGTGGAAAAAAAAAATTTCATTAGAGTTTTGGGTGAGTTTTTTTAATAAGTTTATGAGTGAAGTTTATCTATTAGCAATTTTGATGTAGGATTTTCTGGTGATTTTTAAAGGGAGAAACTTTAGCTTACATAAAATACGGAGACCAGAGAAGGGACGAGGACAAGAGGTTCAAATTAATAGTCAAGGTATTTTCAAAAAGAAAAGAGATTTTGGTGTTTCGTTAACTATGTGCTTCCCATTTAGACGAGTTTGTGCCCAACGGCCGATTCTGGCATCGTAGCGTCTCTCCGCAATTCTTTGCTCCGGGATTCGTGTGGTAAAGTCCGTGATAAGCCCAACCGTAACAACGGGCACTTAGCGGTAACAGTCCAGCGGTGAAAGGAAGGGTCAAATCAACCCAAGGTTAAGCCGCACAGTTAATTACCCGCATACGGTGCACGCAGGCAAAGAATCCCCGGGCAAGAAACTAAAACCCAGAGGATCCCATTTTTTTTTTTGACCGTGGATTTCCTTTTATGATCTTCGCCACCGAGCAAAGTGCGAATAGCCCCTTAAAGAGCGGATACAAAAGGAGGTGCTCCGCCACCTCAGCCATCAACCGTAAAAGCGGTTACCAAAAATAAGGACAGCGAAGGTGCACCGAAAAAGTGAATTAAAAAAAAAAAAAAAAAAAATCAACGTTAAGTTTTAGTTCAATAAGTTTTGTGAATCTTTGCATGATTTCCATCTGAAATCACCTCATTAGAGTAGTTTTTTTGAACATTGTATTAAGGTTAGTGGAGGTTTCTGCCCTTAGTGTTTTGTTGTTGTTCGCGGTAACCATATTTGGTAATTTTCAACAGCGATCCATCTTGTGCTGGTACCAGGACAACGGGGGATCTGGATAAACCGTAAGTTTTAGATTTTAAGTTATTCCTCCTTTTTTATTTTTTTGAATTTATGAATTATTAGTAGTTTTATAGGGTAATATTAAGCGCAGAATACTTTTAAAGTTAGGTTAAAATTTTTTTTTGCATTGATTAAATGAATTGTTATACTACCGTATTATCAGTGTTTTGATCATGATGATGTTGGGCTAGAAGAGTTTCGCAACTGGTGTGTGGATGGCCGGACAGGCCGTCCTCGGGTGGATTGACAGTGACGGGACGTGACTTCAACAAACGACTACTTAACATGACTTAGAACAAACGAGATTCCCTATTCGTCGTCGATAGTGACTGGAAGGAGATTTAGGGGTTATCATTCGCAACATCGGCCTGAATGATAACTTTTGGATGTGTTTATGACACAAAAGGGAGGGTAGGCCGTCCTTTGCCACCGTAATCCGGCATGTCTCTGTGTTTTGACGAACCTTTGTCTTCGAGAGACTATGGGAACAAGTCGCGTCTAGGGTAATGTTTGGTGTAGGCTAGTTTTAAGTTAGATAAGGTTTAGGGTAGGACTTAAATTTACATGATAGATAAGTTGAGACATAGTTTAGGTTAGTTAGGTTTAGCTTCGCGTTGAGCTTCCCGATTTCTCTCGAGGGCATAGGCAAAAGTCTTTGAACTTTTCTTTTCTTTTCTTTTCTTTTCCTCCTTCTATTTTCGCTTTCCTTCAGTCCGTCCGAGGTCAACGTAATGTAGAGTAACTTTCTTTTCTATTTTTCTTTGTTTTATTTACTATTAAGGCACGATTACAAAAGTGTTTTGAGCAGGAGGTGTATGGTGAGGGGGGTAAGAACTACCCCATCCGTCGAGCTGAGCCGAGCAACCGCGAGCGTGCCGCACCCTTCTCACTTGCATCAAAGATGCCTCCGTGGCCTAAACCTGACTCGTAACAGATCCGAAATCTACTCGGGTAGTAAAGAGCTCTCGTGTGAACATTAAAAGTTTAGCCGTGGTAAATGTGTCGTGCACAAAATGTAAGGGTGAACATTATCTTCCGCAATGCCCAGAATTCGGTTCCATGTCGGTTAGTTCGCGTCGCAGCTTCGCTCGAGATCAGCGATTATGTTATAATTGTCTCGGTACTAAGCACTCATCGAATCGATGTCGAGTTAAGGCGCGTTGTTCGTTTTGCCATGCTCGTCATCATAGCTTAGTACACGTTAACGCTAACGCTAATCAACCGTCTGATTCAGCCAGTTGCTCCAATGATGTTGAAGCTACCCCAAGCTCTTCTGTATCTGTCGTAAGCAACCATATCAGGAATGAATCGCGTTCCTCGGGAATACTACCTACAGTGGTCGTTAAAGTGTTTGATGGTTGTGGAAAGACCCACCTCGCTCGCGTTCTATTGGATACCGGTTCGCAAGTATCGTTTGTGACTGATAGTTTGGTAAAAAGGCTTGGAATTCGTCGTTCCCACGCACGGTTGCCTATTACGGGAATTTCGTCGGTTGAAGCTGGAGTGACTCAAGGTGCGGTCAATTTAACTTTGAAATCTCGCATCAGTCCACATTCCATTGAAATTGAGGCCTATATTCTGAGCAAAATAACCTCTCAAACTCCATCGCTTCCGTTTGAATCTTGCAACTTTGCTTTTCTTGAAAACCTTCCATTAGCTGATGTAGGATTCAATACCCCAGGGCACATTGATATTTTGTTAGGTGCTGACAAGGCTTGGAGTATTCTACGAGGTGGTCACCGTTCAGATGAGGACGGAAAAGTTGTTGCACATGAGACTCTTTTTGGATGGGTTATAACGGGTTGTTTGCCGGAAAAACCAATCGTTTCGTTGCACGCAGGCGTGGACCTTGATGTGATTTTGAAATCGTTTTGGGAAATTGAGGAGGTTCCGCATAAGTTCGCTTCGCCACTAGGTGAAGATGAGGTAGATGTTAATTTCTCTAAGACCCTTACTCGAACGTCTGACAATAAATACATGGTGGAGCTTCCGTTTCGACAAGACAAGGTAAGGTTTGCTAATACCATATCTGGAGCTTTGTCCAGACTATTCGCTATGGAACGTCGGTTTTCGCGGGATGAAGGGCTAAAAGTGGAATATCGAAAGTTTATGCAGACTTATTTGGAATTGGGTCACATGGAGCGTATTCCCGATGCTGCAGTAGAACCTACTTCGGGAAGTGTGTTTTATTTGCCTCATCATGCCGTCATCAGCAACAAAATTCGCGTGGTCTTCGATGGTTCACATAAGGATACCAAGCAATGTAGCCTAAATGAAATGCTTCATGCAGGAACCCCTCTTCAACGCAACTTGATTAACGTCTGTATTCGATTTCGCCTGCATCGGTTTGTTTTTTGTGCTGATATCGTGAAAATGTTTCGGCAGATTTGGGTGCATCCGAAACATCGAGATTTTCAGCGGATTGTGTGGAGAGAATCCCCTGATGACCCAATTTCACATTTTCGTTTGTGTACTGTGACGTATGGTACTACTCCAGCTCCTTATTTGTCTATGAAAGTTCTCCGTCAAATAGCGTTTGACTACAAACACCAGTTTCCTCTAGCGTCGCATGCCATTTTGCATGATATGTACGTCGACGATCTCATGACAGGGGCTGATTCGTTGTCGGAGACATTGGAACTACAGCAGCAGGTCATCAAAATGTTGTCATGTGGAGGTCTAGAGCTCAGCAAGTGGAGCTCCAATTGTTGGGACATTTTGAGAGCGGTAGAATGTAAGGAAGCTGTTTCACTTGACTTGGATAGTTCATCGCAGTGCACTAAGGTCCTTGGTTTGGTTTGGAACCCGCTTCGTGACACCTTCACCTATAAACTTAGTTTGCCTGAACAAGTTTTGCCTACCAAACGTAAACTACTTTCAGAGGTTGCGAAGATTTTCGATCCCTTGGGGTTTTTGGCTCCTTCCACTATTTTGCTAAAAATACTGTTTCAGGAGCTGTGGATTTCAAAGGCGAAAGTAGATTGGGATGACCCTTTACCCTTTGAAGTAGCAGAAAAATGGAAGCTTTATCGGGAGAATTTGACCTGTTTCGAAAACTTTAGGATTTCTCGAAGGTTCACTCTAAATTCTAAAAGCTTGGATTTAATAGGATTTTCAGATGCTTCCGAAAAGGCTTATTCGGCGGTTGTGTACAGTCGCAGTGTCGGCGAAGATGGTGTGGCAGAGGTCCAATTGGTCGCAGCCAAAACGCGTGTAGCTCCGGTCAAAACGTTATCGATTCCCCGGCTCGAACTCTGTGGAGCTCTACTCCTGTGTCGGTTGCTTCAGCTCATTCGATCATCGTTAGAGGGAACATCGGTTCGAGTTTTTGCCTTTTGTGATTCGCAAATAGTTTTGGCTTGGTTCTCATCGCCTCCGCGAAGATGGAATACGTTCGTAGCGAATCGAACATCTGAAATATTGTCGTCTTTGCCTCGTTCGTCGTGGAATTATGTGTGCTCTGCTGAAAACCCTGCCGATTGCGCTTCCAGGGGTCTTGCACCCAACGACTTAATGGAATTCGAAATGTGGTGGAGAGGTCCGGCATGGTTGTCACAGGAATTATATCATTGGCCAATGAATCTCGAAATTGTAATTGAAGAGATTCCGGAGGAGAGAAAGAGGGGTATTGAAGTTCACGTTTCTGTTCCGGTTGAACATTTTCTGGAAAACCTTTCGCAAAAGGTTCCTGCTTGGAGAAAACTCGTAAGAATCGTTGGGTATATTCATCGCTTTATAAGGTCATGTCGTTTGTCTAAAGAAGACAGAAAATGTGGATATCTTTCTCTTTCAGAGCTTCGCATTGCTAAACAAACCTGTCTCTTGTGGTGTCAAAACGAGTTCCAGGCCGAAAAAACTGCTCTCCAGATGGATCGTTGTGTTTCCAAGAAGTCAAAGTTGATCTCGCTATCGCCTTTCATTGATGATGTCGGTTTGTTGCGTGTTGGTGGCAGAATTTTAAACGCTAGGGATGTTCCTTATAATGTAAAACATCCAACTATTCTGCCCAAAAATCATCGTGTTACCCAGCTGATTCTATTGGATGCACACAAAAACTTTCTGCATATCGGTGTTTCTGGACTTTTCGCGTTGATTCGTCAGGAGTATTGGGTCGTCGGAAGCAGAAACCTAATTCGAAAACTAGTTCACGATTGCATTACGTGTTTTCGCCATCGACAGTCTACGTCAACACAGCTTATGGGGAATTTACCATCGCCACGGGTGAATCCATCATTCGCTTTCGCTCACACAGGATGTGATTACGCTGGCCCCATAGCTCTTCGTTTGTCCAAGGGAAGGAAACCTAAGCTTGTGAAAGGGTACATTTCGTTGTTTGTCTGCATGACCACCAAAGCGCTTCATCTTGAGATGGTTTCGGATCTTACCACTGATGCCTTTTTAGCTGCGCTCAAAAGGTTCATCGCGAGACGGGGAAAGTGCAGCGTAATGTACTCCGACAATGGTACAAACTTCCAAGGAGCAGCTCGGGTGCTATCGGAAATGCACAAGTTGGTGCAATCACAGGCGCACAACAACACGGTTGCTGAAATGTTGGCGGCAGAAGGCATCGATTGGCAATTTATCCCTCCGCACAGCCCTCACTTCGGCGGGCTTTGGGAAGCGGGAGTTAAATTGGTGAAGCAACATCTGCGTCGCGTCGTTGGCAATAGCGTTCTTACTTTCGAAGAAATGTGTACCTTGTTAGCCCAAATCGAAGCCCTCTTGAATTCGAGACCCCTTTGTGCTTCCTCTGATTTAGACCTTGACCCATTAACAACTTCTCATTTTCTTCTAGGAAGACCATATACTGCAGTCCCCGAGCCAAGTTACCTAGAGACACCTGTTAATCGGCTTGGAAGATGGGAATTGATCCAAAATATGGTGCAAAGTTTTTGGCGAAGATGGCGCCACGATTATTTAACCGCCTTACAGCAACGCCCAAAATGGAGAGAACCTTCAAGAGATTTCCGAGTTGGCGATATGGTAGTTCTCAAGGAGCCAAATCTTCCACCCTCACAATGGTTCCTAGGAAGAATTATCGAAGTCCATCCGGGCCAAGATGGACATGTACGAGTTGTGACTCTGCGCACGAAAAGCGGAACGTGCAAGCGCCCCATCACAAAACTAGCAATTCTGCCATGTTCCTGAAATTCCTTCAGCGGGGGCGGCATGTTAAGAAACACACTATGATCATTATTAGTATTCTTTGTTTATTTGTTACTTTTCTATTTTGTAATGTAAATTACCAAACGTATGTGCATATACCCTATGGTTCGACAGTAATTCTTATTTTTCATAATATGTGATTTTCTCTTGGTATCACCCAATTGCATTTGAGTTGTACCAACGGTGCCTGCTACTGAGAGCATTACCGCTTAACTTTGCTTTTCCTTTTGCTGTTCGATTTTGTATCAATGCTGCTTTGTGGTAATCGGCCACTTCGATTTCAGCAGCCACCAAAGCAAGTTGTGCGATCTAGCCAGCCCAGCGAACCATTCGGTATTTTTCCTTTTTGTTTGATTTGGATGAACAATAAATTAATTATAACATTTTATATCGCCTGGAGTTTCATTCATTATCAGTACGTATGAAGAGAGATTGAAAAGGTATAATGAATTACGATCCCGATTA
Organism: Cheilosia vulpina; assembly: GCA_916610125.1. Taxonomy (NCBI): domain Eukaryota; kingdom Metazoa; phylum Arthropoda; class Insecta; order Diptera; family Syrphidae; genus Cheilosia; species Cheilosia vulpina. The sequence continues at coordinate 51,364,525 of OU744276.1, read as the reverse complement.
TTTTCGCTCAGCGAACTTCAATCTGATCAGCATTTTAAGAGTATTTCAAAGTCAAGACTAAGGAAAAGAAAGCGCAAACTTTACCACAAACTGATAAGCTCTACCTGTTTTGAATACCAAAAAGACTCTAGGCCTTACATCACCATAACTTTATTGGGTGAACAGCTTCGTGGGTTACTCGACAGCGGTGCTAGTATTTCGTGCTTGGGTAAAAATTGTCTGGATGTTGTAAAACGGATGGGATTGAACGTTTTAACATATAACTCCGAAGTTAAAACTGCTGATGGATCAAAGCAAAAGATTGTGGGTAGAATTGCTGCTTTCATTAGCTTTAATGGTAAAACTGAAAAGTTGAGTTTATATCTTGTGCCATCTCTGTCACAGCCTTTGTACTTGGGTATCGATTTCTGGCAGAAGTTTGGTATCGCAGCTCAATTGTTTTCCGAAATATCTAGCATCGAATATGAAAAGTCAGCAAACCCACAACATGATCTTTCAGACATGCAACAACATCGCCTTCAAGAAGTGATATCTAAATTTCCCTCTTTCGCGGAGCTTGGTCTGGGGCACACCAATGCTGAGACCCACGTCATAGATACAGATGATGCTGAGCCTGTCAAACAACGCCACTATCCGGTGTCACCCGTAATTCAAAGGTAGCTTTTCGAGGAATTGGATCGCATGCTTGAGTTAGGAGTGATTGAGGAGAGTTTTAATCAGGAAACCAGGGAAAAACCGCCTTTGCTTAGACTCTCGTAAGGTCAACTCACTAACAAAAAAGGACGCGTATCCTCTTCCTCATATTGAGGGTATGTTGGGGCGACTAAAAAATACCTTTTTTATTTCGTGTGTTGACTTAAAAGATGCATTTTGGCAGGTGCCTTTAGAAGTGAAATCCAGGGAGAAAACAGCTTTCACTGTGCCTGGTCGACCGCTTTACCATTATACGGTTATGCCTTTTGCGCTGTGTAATGCAGCTCAAAGGATGTGCCGTCTAATGGATAAGGTGATCCTAGCCGCACTCAGGGAATGTGTGTTTGTCTACCTGGACGACCTGCTTATCATGTCTAGCAAATTCGAGAATCACTTACAGCTGCTAGAGACGGTGGCTTCTTACCTAAAAAATGCGAATCTAACGATAAATGTCCAGAAGTCTGGCTTTTGTTTTAAAGAACTAAAATACCTAGGTCATATAGTTGGCCAAGGATGTATTAAGCCAGATCCGGATAAGGTGTCCGCTATTCTCGATTTTCCGCAACCTAAAACAATGAAGCAAATGCGAAGATTTCTGGGCATGTGCGGATGGTATCGCCGGTTTATTCAGAATTATGCATCGTTAGCCTCACCGCTCACTGACACTCTTAAGAAATCCAACAAATTCATGTTATCTGAACAAGCTGTGATGGCATTCGGAACATTGAAGAACGCCCTTATCACTGCTCCCGTTTTATCGGATGCGGATTTCACCAAACCCTTCGTCATCCAATGTGATGCATCCAATCACGGTATCGGGGCGGTGTTATTTCAGGTCGATGAGGAAGGAAATGAAAGACCTATTGCCTTCTACTCGCAAAAGCTCAATCCATGCCAACGTAATTACAGTGTGACAGAACAGGAATGCCTAGCAGCATTGCAGGCTATCAAAAAATATCCGTCCCTACGTGAAGGGGTCACATTTCACTGTAATTACAGACCACTCGAGTCTTAAATGGCTGATGTCATTGAAGGACCTGAGTGGTAGGCTGGCGCGTTGGTCATTAAAGCTACAGGCCTTCGATTTCGATGTCAAGCATCGTAAAGGATCTTCCAACATAGTCCCGGATGTCTTGTCTCGAGCTTTTGTTGAAGAACTTAATAATATTGCGGTTGAAAAGTTTCAGCTAGATTTAGAATCTACGGATTTTCAAAGTGAAGAATATCTTGCCATTATACAAGGTGGCGCAAAAATAACCTTCCGATGTTTTTTGGCTGTAATTTAAAAAAAAAATTAAAAACTTTGATTCTTCTTGTGGATTATTTTTATTTGGTCTTTTAATTTTTTTTACATCAAGTCGAGAATATGATGTCATGTAAATGGCCGCCGCCACAGTTGATTGTCATTTGATCCCTTTTTATGGCATTTTCCATCAATTTGGCCAAAACTTCCGGCGATAGGTCCTCACATTCTTGACGGATATTGTCTTTAAGAGCTGCAAGTGTCTGAGGCTTGTTGACATAAACCCGCAACTTCAAAAAGCCCCACAAGAAGAAGTCTGGAGCGGTTAAATCAGGCGATCTTGCTGGCCAGTGCAAATCGCCAAAACGTTAGATTAGGCGCCCGGGAAATGCATCCTTCAGCATATTGGTTGTGGCACGTGCAGTGTGTGCCGTTACACCGTCCTGTTGGAACCACATGTTTTCCAATCCCAATTCGTCAAGTTGCGGCAAAAAGAACTCGTTGATCATTGCTCTGTAGCGCTCACCATTCACAGTAACCGTTTGGCCTGCGACGTCTTCGAAGAAAAAAGGTCCGATGACTCCTCCAGCGAAAACAGCACACCATACAGTGACTTTGAGCGGGTGTAATGGCTCTTCGTGGGTTACACGCGGATTTTCAGTGCCCCAGAAGCGTAAATTTTGCTTATTTACGTACCCGCTTAGATGGAAATGGGCCTCATCACTCATAATTATTTTTGATGAAAAATCATCTTCCTCTTGGTGGTGATTAAGGATGGCTTGAGCGTATGTTAGACGCGATTGGCGGTCAGCAGCTAACAGCTGATGCACCGTCTGGACTTTGTATGGAAACATCTTCAAACTTGTAGCAAAATTCGCTGTAAAGACCGTCGACTGATACCCATTTGCGTGACACGTCGTCTGGTCGATGTCGACGGCGCTTCCATGACATCTTCGGCTACAGCAGCAATATTCTCTGCAGAACGGCTACTCCGGGGTCTGCCACGCCTGGCAGCATCTCGTGTTGTGCCAGTCTCTTCGAGGCGAGCGGCTAAACGTCGCAGTGTTTCACCAGTAGGCGTTGGACGGCTAGGAAATCTGCGACGAAATTCACGTTATGCCAAAGTCACCGACCGATTATTGCTCAAATAAATAGTCACCAATATTCCGCGTTCTGGAGCAGTGTAGCGTAACATTGTTTATTAACGTGTATTTCGCATGTGTTTACTACACAAATGTCAAAACAGAACTGACATTAGGGGCCAATCGCAAAATTTATAGCATTTTCTGATAGGAGGATTAATTTTGCGCCACCTTGTACAATCAGTAAAAGGCAATCCAGACAGTTTTCCTGACCTTGTAGTTCAAAACGATCGGCTGTACAAAAAAGTTTTTTCAACCGACGAGGACATTGTAAAATCTAACTTGCAATGGCGACTATGGGCACCAAAAAGCCTTTCATCGAAGCTAGTTACCATTTCGCATGTCTCACCTGAATGTTCACATGGTGGTGTTGCGAAAACGCTCAACCGATTACGGCAGCTTTATTATTGGCATAATATGACAGCTTCAGTGCGAGACTTTATTAGTAAATGCGAAAAGTGTAAAGGAAGCAAGTCTGCGAATAAAACGCTTAAAGCACCAATGACATACTCTGCGAAACTGGAAAGGCCTTTTCAAAAGATATATATAGATTTTTTGGGACCATATGTTCGATCAAAACGAGGGAACTTATTCCTTTTTATTGTGCTTAATGGATTCCCTAAATTTGTGCTTTTGAAGCCAATGCCAAAAGCCTGTACGGCAGCGGTGCTAAAATTTTTGGAGGAAAATGTGCTTAATGTGTTCGGGGTCCCAGAGACGATTCATTCAGATAATGGAAAACAATTTGCTTCGGCACAATTCCAAAAATTTCTTGAAAGATTTGGTATCAGTCACACGAGGACACCCCTCTATTCGCCTCAATCGAACGCGTCCGAACGTGTGAACCAATCGATCTTATCAGCCATTCGAATTTATCTGCATAATGATCACCGCGACTGGGATCAACACATACACGACATTCAAACAGCCATTTGTACTTACTTCTGTACACCAGGCTACCGGCAAAACACCATACCATGCCTTATTCGGAATGGAAATGATATCCCATGGAAGCGTATACAAGTTAATGAAGGAACTCAAGGTTCTTAATGATGGAGAATTCCAAGCGCTAGAAAAATCTGATCGCCTCGAGTTGGTAAGAAAGGAAATGCAGGCAAATATCGAAAAAGCCCTTACCAAAAATGCGAAGGTATATAATCTACGAGCAACGAAGAGTCGGTTTTTGCCTGGTGAAGAAGTTTTCAGACGGAACTTCGTACTCAGTAATGCGTCCAAACAAATTAGCTCGAAGCTGTGCCCAAAATTTTTGAAATGCAGAATTGTACGTCCTGTTTGTAATAGCGCATATGAAGTCGAAAACTTGCAAGGAAAAAAGCTAGGGGTTTTCCACTCAAAGGATCTGAAAAGATAAGCTCTAAATCGAAAATAGAGCATGAGACTCGTGGGTCGATTTATGTCACTTTCAAGCGTATACGTTTCTGCACTCATCTTTTTCCAAGTTATCTGGTTTCATTCGATTTATCTATAAATCTTTTCACAAATCCTTGTCGCTGTAGCGAATAGTTGCAGAAAAACATTTGTGCCATACATCTCTGTCTCCGTACGCATTTACGTCATAGACGGAATTCTGTACGGTGATATGGAACACACCTTTTTTTTTTGTTAAAGGAAATGGACCGTTAATTTTTTACCCACCAAGAAGGTCAACGATAGCTTTTCCGGCGAGGGTTTTGTTTTTTTGTTTAGTCGGAGCTGAGCAGCGAAGAGGCAGACCACGTTTTGTTTAAAAAGGGCAGAAAAAAACAAAAAAAAAAAAGGAGACTAAGTGCACGCACATAGTATTGTGCCTAACCAATCTCAAAAATATATTAAGCAAAAATATCACATAAAGCGAGTTCTAAAACCTGAAAGAAAAGTGATTAATTAATTGTCTTAAAGCAATTACGATTTTGTTTAGTTTTACTGCTATGCTGGCTCCATCCTCGTCTCCGCATCGAATCACCTTCACACGTTCAGTGCATCGATTCTCTCACCCAGCGATAATCTCAATCCAGTTGTCCCCGTTACGAGCAGATCTCTCCACACATGCCCCAAAAATTCTGGTAAACGTCATCGTCTATTCATCGAAAACTCTTGTCGACGGGACATTTAATTGCGCTCCACGAATGGAACAACAAAGGTGTCAAGTGTGATTAAATTATAACGAAAGCAAATACAAAAACGGTATAAGGATATATATATATTTTTATATATATGTTAACAGTAGGAGAGCAAGCGTGCATTGTTTTGTATATCTAATACCCAAAATTGCCTTAATCCTAAGTAAGAAGATTCATATGCCTACTTATCACAGAAATTTGAGTTAAAAGTGTTACCATTTGTTAAAACGGCAATTGGAATCCACAGTGTTACGAGTAGGTTGTGTTCTATTCAAAGTGTCATATCTATAATATCAGAATTTTTATTGTTAACATCTGGGTAAATGTGCGCACATAGACGTAAGGATGAAAGGTATGGTACTCTTTTGGTTGAATCTTTAATTATTGAATTGTAATAAAATGTATATTCTAATTGCTAAGGATATAAAGACATATAAAGTAAGATAGGTATCATATAAAAAATATTTGAATTAATACGTTTCTTTCTATAAATAAAACGGTTATAATGGATTACTGTACTTTATATATATATATATATATATGGTGTAGTTTATTTTTAACATGAGTTCCTAGATTTTTAAGTTGGAGAAAGGCAGGATGTGGGAGGGGACGACGGTAAGTGAAGTGAAATCATAGAAATCACAAGGGGCTAATTAAATTTAATAGAAGGGTGATTATTAGCGCAGGTGCTGAGTAAACTCAGATGGATGAGGGAATACCCAAGTGGTCAAAACACCGACGATCACTACAAGCGATACTCATTTATATGAAACACACTTCGAAACGTTTTTTTTTTATTTCTTTGTGTGGTATCAATACGATCTCAAAGCGCAAGATCCCATCCCATTCCGGCGAGCTTCAGCCGCGCTAGCAGGACGTGCCAATCAGCACTTTGCTCAAGAAACATCCACAGCTCTAGTTTCAACCACTACAATCCCTCGGCTTGAACTTTGCGCAGCTCATCTGCTGGCCAAACTTTGGGTCAAAATTCAGCTCATTTTCAAGGATTCATATTCCGAGGCATTTTTTTGGACAGACTCTTCGGTGGTTTTACATTGGATATCAACCCATACTTCCAAGTTAAATACCTTCGTGGGGAACCGAATACCGGAGATCCAGGAGACGACAGCTGGAATCCAATGGAGACACGTCCCTACAGAATGTAATCCAGCCGACACATGCTCGCGTGGATGCACCGTGGAAGAACTTGGGGAGTTGATCTGGTCAACCGGACCTTCGTTTCTACTAAAGTCCTCCGAAAAATGGCCTTCCAATCCGAAAATCTTCCTTTCGTCGGAGACTTTATTGTTGGAAAAGAAAAAGGCCGCTTTGCTCAGCAGTCAAATCATTAGGAACGATCTACTCAACACAATCAACAATTGCAGCTCGTATACGAAAATTTTGCACATTTTTGTTTACATTTTGAGATTTCCTAATCGATGCAAAGGCCGAAAGAGCCCAAATACGCTTGTTTGAAGCACCGAGGAACTCGAGGCGGCATTCAATACAATAATGTGGATTGTGAAAATCAACTCCATCAGAAAGGAGAGGGATGTCAAAGGTACTCTGAGGTATCTTAGTCCGTTCATGAATACTTCGAAACGATATCCCGTTCTGCGAATGAGAGGACGATTAAAAAATTCAGAACTGCCAGAAGAACACAAACACCCTGCTTTATTGGGCAAAGAATCATCGAACTTTGCTATATGTTTTGCTCGGCACGTTCATATCAAGAATTACCATGCCGGACCAAAGGCTCTCGTCGCGCTACTTAGGCAGAAAGTTTGGATTGTCAACGCCAGACACCTTGCTCGCAAAATAGTCAACAAATGCTTACATTGCGTTCGCTACAAGCCCAAGCTTTTACAGCTCTTTCCTCCAGAAAGAATCATCGCTGGTCGACCGTTTCTTCGTTGTGGCGTCGATTTTTGTGGACCGATATTTACGTACCACAGGGTTTGTGGAAAATTTCCGTACAAAACTTACATATCAGCCTTTGTATGTATGTCCAAGGCCATCTCCTTCGGACTCTTCACAGAACGAAATTTTCATCCGAAAAACTTACCACAGCACTATGTGAAATAGAAGCCGTCATGAACTACAGGCCCGTCACCCCATTGACGAACGACCCTAATGACTATGAGAACACCTGGTGATTCAGGGCGATTCCCGAACCGGCAGATGAAGCTCCCAATACCTGTGCTCTACAATACTGGACTCACATACACAATGCGAAGACGCACTTCTGGAGACGTTGGACGGAGGAGTATTTGCAAGAACTTCAGCAACGTACAAAGTGGTCGTCACAGCATCCGAATCTGGTAGCCGATTCGATGGTTATCGTTCACGTGGAAAATGCGGCCCCTTAAAGATGGTTACTCGGGAGAGTTCAAAGAACAATCCCTGGTAGAGATGGAAGAATCAGGGTGGCAGAAATTCGCACACCAAAAGGAACCATCAAGCGACCGATCCACAAGCTCGCCATATTGCCTTGTTGAAACCGAGTGCTTTCAAAGCTGGCAAAACATCAACAAAATGCATTCTAATGCACATATTTAAATTATATTCTATCGTAAAAAAAAAACAAACAAAAATTAAATTCAAACAATAATTCAAACATAGCGCAAAAAAAACAATGTTCGCCATCTTTTTTAATTTTGTATCATGTACTCAAACTTTGTAATAACCGTATTGTACTAAAATATTTTCCACTAAGAATTCGATTCGGAAATAAAAATCACTTTCGTTGTAACCTTCAAGCTGAGTTGACCTTTTCATTTTTTTCCGCACATCTTCCGTCGTTGTTCGCTTCTTGTCGAACTTTGCTACCGTTTTCAATCAGCGGGAAGTTTCCTACCTAAAAATAAATTTTCCCAAAGAGCGATCGGAAAACCCTTCGATCGTACAGTAGGTCCATTTCCTTAAGCTTGGTTCGGAGTGCTTTATTTCTTCCTCAAAACAAAACTTGTATCTTTCACTGAGTCCTGTTTTTCACGCGCTGGCGCTGCCGGTGAATCTGTAGAGCCGAGCTTCGAAAAGGGTGGATTTGTAGCGATCGAGACATAGATGGCGGAGTGTTCATTTAACCACAGGGCAGATGGGCCCAGTAAAATCTATCGCAAGATAGATGTAGCTTGTTAATTTTCGGCGGAAGAAGAGGTTAGGTTAAGAAAAAAGAAATTCAATGTAATAGAGAGAGAACGCGAGGCCGGGGGCAGCCATTGTAACACTATTTAAATAAAGACCAATAAAATTCTGCAAGATAAGAAGGAGTAACAAGTGTTTGAACTTTAATTCAAAATCAAATTGGTACGTGCAAGATTATCCACGCACGGAAATCAATAGATTTTCCCGTAGAACTGGACTGCCACCTGGGGTAATTAATCGTTTCGTTTTGTTCATTGCATTTTTTTGTATACACTATACGCTCGGTATACGGAGGTTGGATTTTATTCGGATTTAACACTAATGATGTACACGCTGCTGAGATATTCTTCTTCACTTTTCGCTTAGCGAATATAGGCACCAAAAGGGCTCTGGTATAGCTGTCAGCGGTTGACCTTATAATAAAATGAGCCCGGATTAGTAGATTCAAATCATTGCTAGATAAGCTACACAAAATTTAGCTAATCAATGTTCTTACCACCTAACACCACTTCACTCCTGCAGACAATGGATCAAGGTATAAATTATACCTTCAAGACCTACTATATCAGGATTTCTTTACGGTTGGTTTTAAATCTAACAGAGTCTAACTCTATGGATGTTACGGATGCATGGAATCAATTTTCTATTAAGGACTGCATCCAAATCGCATCGCAATGTTTAAAGGAGCTAAAAATGTCAACATTAAATTGATGTTGGAAACAACTTTGTACGGCAGCAGGCGAAAAAGAACAAGAGATCGCATCGCGAGAAGCTGAATTTACTGAGATCTTAGCGCTTGCGCATTCAATCGAAGGCGAATGATTTGAAGACATGTCAACCGAAGACATTCATGGTTTATTGCAGGATACGGAGTTAGAAGAAACAGACTTAATTGACAAAACTCTAACCAACAGATTGCCAGTAGCAGCGATACAGAAAGTGAACCTGACGAGATAACAGTAAGAGACTTAACACATGGAATAGGCCTCGTATTAACCTTGGAGTCGTTTATTTTATATGCAGATCCTTCAATTGAAAGGCGACTGAAATTTAAAAGGGAGTTAGCATTATGCATATCACCTTATAAGGAAACGTACAAAAAGCTTTGTAGGAATCAAGCGAAAATAACATATTTTTCAACAAAAAGAACAACATTGATGAAACTCACATGTCAAAGTGTTGAATTTTAATGTTGCTAACTTTGTAAAACTTTTGTTGGTTTGTTTTTTTGTAAACTTTTGCGTGATTTATGTTCTGTATTAATCATGAAGTTATAATGTGATAGCTATGGCAACCTCAAAAACCTCATGCTTAATGTTTGGCATCACCCTCTAATTCTTATAACGGAACTTTCTTTGTTTTCTGAACAGATTTTACTTTCCTCATGGCAATCTTACACCTACTATTGCCACGGAGAAAACCATACGTTTAATTTTGGCTACATTCGACTCATTTCCAAATAATCAACTCAGCATAAACGAATTACCACAATTATTAAAAATTTGCGATCTACCGTTTTATTGGCGCATTCCAATTCTGAAATGTACTGAACAAAAGCAGTCTGGAATGGTGGAGCGGCAGAAATTTTTGGAGTTTTGGAAACAGTAAGTATCAAGAAAAAGATTACGGTATACTTTCGTACAAGGTAATATTTTTCACGCTTATCTTTTCGCTCCATTTTGAGCACTTGAAATTGCATGTATGTATTGTATAAAAGATGTTTCATTCAATATTACTTCAAAGCTATTTCATATATATTTTCGATAAGTCCTAAGAATCCAAAATCTCAAAAATCCGGATTTCCAAAAATTTGTTCAATATATTGAACATTCTAACAATGTTTAGTTCTTTGCCTATGGATTGCGATAAAAAGTAATCTTAATAATAAAATAATTTTTTGGAATAGGTGTATCTGTTGAGGATGTTTTTTAAAAATGTAATAGTAATAGTCATTGTATTTAGAGCCTTAAGCTTATAATTGACATTTGTCATAAGGTCTACACTAATTTCTAAAAATACATATTCATTAGTAATAAACTCGCAATTATAACATTGTCGAAAAATTATTGTGCGTTATTTTTCATTTTAACTGTTTTTAAATAAAGTTACAACGGGAAGAATTTTTCCTTTCATATATTTTGAGCAGTTCGACGTTGTACACTTTCCGCACGGTTTCAGACAAAAAATTTGGTCATTCGAGCCGGATAACCCTATTTTCTAGTGTAATTAACTTAATTTATTTCAACGATTAATAAACACTTCACAACAGTCTTTAAATTTTTTTAAATTTTCACAAGCTAACAATAGTTCTTCTCCTCTTAATTTTTTGCTTAAAAAGTGGATTTAAAAAATGTTCACCCGAATTCGAATAAACCCAATAAAAAAAACGAGCCTATTTAGTTCCACAATGTATTTTAATTCATAGAAGTTATTTAACAAGCGTAAGGAAAATATTGCTGATTCAGACGGAATTAAGTAGACGACTGACTCTAATTATGATTATAGGAAAGTGATAGAGAATTAGTTTGATTTATATGTGTAGGTAGTACAAAGTGTATATAAGTATATAAGTGTTACTATTGTTCATTGAAATTGTGTGAGTAAGAAATGTTTTTCGACATTCTCCCCCCGAAACAATTATCGATTATTTAGTTTTCTCCAATGGATATAGAAGTTGTATCGGTCTTTTCAAAATGGACCCACTTGGGAGTCTGATCTCGCAGGCGCGCACCTTGTTGTCCCGTCCAGGGAAAAAATTCTCAATAACAGCTAAACGCCAAAGGGCTCGAGAGAGGGATTTATCTTCAAGCAGAACTACATCTCCAATCTTCAAGGAAGATCCCGAATAATTTTTAGTATGATGCAATGATCGGATTTGGTACAAATATTCCTTGTACCACCGCTTTTTAAACGCAACCAAACAGGTGAGGATTCATCTAATGTTCGATGCCCGCCTATCAAAAAATGCGCCGGTGTAAGTGGTTCGTGGTCTAGAGGATCATCTCTTGAATAGGTTAAAGTCCTTGAGTTCACGACGCTTTCAATTTCCGTTAATAACGTATGTAGTTGGTCATGGTTTAATTTTGAACGCATTAAGGCTGCTCTAAGGGCCGACTTTACCACTCCTATTAGACGTTCCCAAAACCCGCCCCACCATGGGGCACGCTCGACCATGAATTTCCATGTTACTAGACGTTCACTCAAAAACCCCAAAAAATCGTTGCTAACGTTTTTTATTTGAATAAGCTCAGATGACGCTTTCTTGAAGGTAGTAGCGTTATCTGAGTATATTATACGAGGAATACCACGACTTGAAAAAAAATCGTCTCGTGACAAGAAGGCAACTCTCCGTCGTTAAGTCGTTGGTGCATTCAAAGTGTATCGCACGAACTGCAGCACACGTAAACAAGTTACATCAAACGGTTTCGATGAGATAACACGATCTCTAGGAAGCGGTGCAAACCTCTGTGTGGCTGCTGTCCCGCGAAGAACTTTACACACAAAACAATCCTTGATGACAGTTTTGATAAGCTGGCGTGCCTTTATTACCCAGTATTTTTCCCGCAAACGAGAAAGAACTGCAGATGTTCCACTATAAAAAGATCTTTCATGTACGTCGCGAACTATAAGCCTCGTTATATCAGTAATTTAACAGCACTGGATGAATATGACTGCGACGGCATGGCTAAGGGGGGCAACGTGGCGTTTGCGGGAGTGGCATCATTTGAATTTGTTAAAACTACGGACTGACCTTGGTTAAGGTGAAGCTTAGAAAGGCGCAATTTGAGGCGTGTAATGGTAGCGATCGCTTTATCTTCATATTCTGCTATTGCTTCAGCTACCTTTACCTGATCATCGGTCTTGATTAATGTAACTACTTCTGCATTTGCTTTGCGCAAGCTCTCATGTGCGGCCGATATGCGGTCTAGCAAAACACTTAGCTCTTCTTCAATGTCGTCGATATTACTTAAATTATCCGAAATTTTTGCATCTTCCGATTTAAGATATTCGGTAGCGCTTTTAAAAAATTTTGGTAACTTGACCGCGATAAGAAGCGCGACTTGCCAAATCCACTTTATTAAGAACCGATAAATACTCGTTTTTTTTTCGATGCGAAACCCGGGAATTTCGGCACCAGATTTAAAAAATGTTCACCCGAATTCGAATAAACCCAATAAAAAAACGAGCTTATTTAATTCCACAATGTATTTGTTTAATTCATAGAACTTATTTAACAAGCGTAAGGAAAATATTACTGCTTCAGACGGATATAAGTAGACTGACTCTAATTATGATTAAATGAAAGTGATTTAGTTTGATTTATATGTGTAGGTAGTAGAAAAATATATAAGTGTAACTATTGTTCATTGAAATTGTGTGAGTAAGAAATGTTTTTCGACAGTTTCAGCTTCGCCTCCATCTTTCTTTTCTCGTAATCGTTCAGAGTGCCATCTGAAGTTCGACCGCCCAGTCACTCAATAGACGTATACAAGCATATTTAAATGAAATAAGGTTTACATTCGGCCAATTGTATAAGAAGATCCCCCTTGATCCAAAGCACTTCTTAGTTATCTACCATGTCATCATCTGGCAACCCGTCACCACCCCGAATCCAGGGTTTCAATCGAGCTGCCTCAAGGGTACCATTATATACCTGTCAACTTGGCAGAGCACATATGTCAAAAATCGATTTTGAATAGCTTTTAATTTTTGTGCTCCAATGGTTTCCGAAAAAATCGACCTTGAAAAGTGCTCTGCCAAGTTAACGTCAAGCCAACAGAGCACATAGTCATATCGGCAGAAAAATAAAAAAATTAATATGACATGTTGTTGCCTGATTTATGAGTTTTTTTTTGTGCTAAGTTTCCAGCTTCGTAGCTCAAGCCGTTTAGCTAGAAATCGCATTAGAAACCTCAATTATAATTAGCTAATAGCTCATGTTAACCTAAATCCTAAAAACCGATGAAAATCGAAAAAAATAAAAATATATCTGATATATGTGCTTTTGATTTGTTAAGTCATTAATTTTTGTGTTATCCTAATTTAGCCTCTGTAAAAGCTATGCCCAGGAAAGATAAGGATAAAAACGTGTCTTTCTCTGCTGGACGTTCTTTTAGCAAGACTTCCCGATTTGACAGCTTTTGTAATTGCAGTCGGGGATCGAGACTCGAGAAAGAAATCGTCCAGTGCTCCTTATTGAATCATAGTTCATTGGGTGCATACTATACTTAACTTATTGTTAATTGTGTGTTTACAATACTCCCCATTTTCTAAAAAAAATGTCTTTACATTTTCACAAATTCATTTACTATTACAGAAGAATAATTTTAAAGTAAAATGTAAATTGTATGAAAATAAATTCTTCTCTTAGTAGGTTACAAAACGAAAGTCACTTTTTTATGACAACTGTTTGTACTGGATGGTAGTATTTCGACATCTTCGTTATAAATAAAAGCTGGTTTTAGTCTATCTATATTTATATTAACTTCTTGTCCATCCACATTTATTCTATATACCTTTTCGTTTCTTTTTATAATTTAATGCGGACCTGTATACGGAGGATTTAAACTACTCTGTTTTCCTTTAAGAAAACATGGAAACATGTTCGTAGATCTTTTGGAATAAAAATAATAATTAAGCTTTTTTGGGAACTTTGATTTATGTTAGGATTGATTTTACAAATACTGCTGCGTATTTCTTTAGCTACCAAATGTTGTAGGTTGTTCGTACTTTGAAGAAGCACACGCCACTAATTCCCCCGGCAGACGCAGAGACTGTCCATATAACAATTGTGCCGGAGAGCAATTAAGCTTTTCGTTCAAAGCTGACCGAAGCCCGAGTAGTATCCATGGTAGTTGTTCAAACCATTTTTTGGGTTCGTGAGTTGCTCTACTAGCTGTTTTTAATTGGCGATGTAAACGCATCCGTTGCTTTGCGGATGAAAAGCTGTAGTACGAATTCGATCTGACCCAATGATATTCGCCAGCTCCTTTAAAAGCCCCGACTCAAATTGAGGACTTTGGTCCGTCGTTACGGTTGCCGGTACTCCATACCGACAGACCCAATTTGCTATAAAATACTTGCTGATTGTTGTCGCTGGTATGTTTCTTACTGGAATGACTTCAGGCCAGTGTGAAAAACGATCTTTAATAGTTAAAAGATATGAATATCCTTGAGACGGTGGCAAAGGTCCCACTATATCCAGGTGCACATATTAAAAATGTGCTGCGGATATCTCAAAACTTCCGAGAGGCGATACCGTATGTCTTGTAATTTTAGCTTTAAGACATCGGATGCAACCTTTGGTCCACCCGTTTATATCGCGGCTCAAATCAGGCCAAAAATACTTGACTGATATTAACTTTCTGGTTGTGCGAATGCTGGGATGGGAGAGTGTATGAATTTTGTTAAACACGATTCTCCGGATAAACCGGTTTTTACCTAGTGAACTAGCGCACCATACCTCCATCTCTTCCAGTGGAATTAGAACTTTTTCTGTCTGGAAGGTTCCGGGCTCAAAAGTTGTATTAACTCTTCATCCCGTTTTTGCTCTTCGAACAAGATCTGGAAACTTATCTTGTCCTCAGCTATGGCATCTACGAATGTGCGTGAAAGCGTGTCAGACACAACATTGTGACAGCCTTTAACATGGTGAATGTCGTTTGTAAACTGTGAAATGAACGATAGCTGGTTTATTCAGATTTTTCAGACTTCGATGTCATTGCTTTCGTTAACGGTTTATGATCCGTATAAGCCGTGAATGATCTTCTTTCGATGAAGTATATAAAATGCTTGATGGCTAGAAAAAGTGCAAGAAGTTCTCTATCGAAAGGGGAATACTTTTTTGATTGGGCTGAAGGCGTTTGGAGAAAAAGCCCAATGGACGCCATCCAATGCTTTCGTACTGTTGAAGTACTCCTCCCACCGCGTCGCCAGACGCATCTACCCATAGACTGACTTTGCCAGATGGGTGTGGATGTGAAAGAGAAACACATTTTTTCAATAAAGTTTTGATTTTTGTAAACGCGGTCTCCGCATCTGCAGACCATTGGAACTGCTGATCCCTAAGCCTTGCCCCCTTTGCAACTTCAAGTATATCGTAAAGTCGTGCTGCGATGGATGCGAAACAAGGAAAAAATCGGTGGTAAAAGTTGGACATCCCAAGAAATCGTTGGAGTTGTTTGAACGTCGCTGGCGATGGCATCTGATGGAGAGATTCCGTCTGATGTGATTCGATGCCCTAAGAACTCCAGTTCGGCTTCGCCTAAAATGCATTTTCCTGGCTTGATTTTCACACCGAATTTATCGAGTCTTTGAAAAAGTAATTGTAAGCGAATGTAAAAGTATGACCATTAAAAACCTCATTAATAAATCTCTGGAAAGTCTGAGCTCCGTTTTTTACACCGAAAGGCATTTTTAGAAACTCAAACAATCCGAACGGTGTAATAACCGCAGTTTTATACACATCCTCGGGTGCAACTGGGCTTTGATTGTATACCCGCACTAAAAAAATCCTTGAGAAAACATGACATCCATTCAAGTTGATTGTGAAATCTTGTAGGTTTGGGAGAGCGTATTTATCGAATATACTCACAGCGTTTAACTGTCGATAATCCCCACAGGGCCTGAAACCAGTATCTTTTTTGGCCACCATGTGTAATGGCGACGCTAAGGTGAAGACGAAGGCCTACAAATCCCTAGTTTGAGCATGGTGTCAAACTCAGCTTTTGCCTGTATGTATCTTCCCGGATTAAGGCGCCGTGCGCGAGTTATGATACGGCCTATCTCCACATTATGACGCAACTGCCTAATCTCTGTACGCAACATAACAGCGATCAAAACAAATCACAATGTACAGCACCACACAAAAGATTAGCTAGTTTGGCGTCCCTGCGATGGTCCGATTGTAGCAAGTACACGAACAACTTGTAATGTACATAATGTACATAATCACCGCCGCTAAGTAATCTGGCATTCTACCCAAGCCAACAGCATCAGCAGTGCAGTAGCAACAGCATCGACAGCTACGGAAAGAAAGTACAGTGAAGGGCAGTCGAGGAGAAGCAGTCACTTAATTAAGACACAAATTGAAAACTAAGAAATTAGTAAATAAAATAATATTAGTCATTAGAAAACTAAGGCACAAAGGCTTTCACTCCTCGAGGAACATAACTGGCGCAGTCGACAAGTGAAATTGAGTAGCTTTAATGAGTTCGTGATTTTAAAGGTACACATTTCGAAGGCTAATCGAAGTGGCAGTTTCAATTTTCGGTACCACAGACCATCTGCAGTATTGGATTTCGGAAAAAAAACTTTAGGACTTGTTTATAAGGTGTTTCGAGAAAATACTAAATTGAATACTATTGAATTTAATAGAATTAAGAAGTTAATATTAATGTGTTATATCCTCGAAAAATCCATGCTATTGTGAAGGTAAGTCCTATTTTAGTTTGTTTATTGGGTTATGTCTCCAAAACAAAAAACAATAAAAATGCAAAAACAGAGTTATCTTTTCGCTACAAGCTTTAGCAAAAATAGAAAAATTAGAGTTAAAATTGACTTGCAAACAATAAGAAATCGAGATCTAATTGATTTGCCAAATTATGCTAAGAGTTCTGCATTGAAAACAGGTGAAGTTTCTGCACCAAATCAAATAAACGAATCTGTGAATACGGTTTTAAATAATCAATTAAAAATGAATTCAATGATTGCATTGGAAGTTTTTAATTCGCTGCGTATTCCGGATGCAGTTAAAGATGTCCCATGTTTTGATGGCAATCCGCGTTCATTATTCGATTTCATCAACAATGTTGAGGAAATTTTGGGCCTTATGCCACAGATTAGGGGTACGGGTTATGGAAGCATTATTTTACGTGCGATCCGAAACAAAATTATTGGTCCAGCAATGAAGTACTAAACATGTACGGCACTCTCATAGACTGGGAAGAAATCAAAAACAATTTAGTAACTCATTATGCTGATAAGAGGAACGAAACTAGCCTCATCCGTAATTTACACCAAATTAGGCAGAATCAAGATAATGTAGAAACATTTTATGCAAAAATTATACAAATTTTTTCCACTATTATGAACCATGTAAGAGTAGATGATAATATGGCAAATGTTGTAGAAGCGAAAAGGTCGCTCAACCAAGAGATGTGCCTTAATGCATTTCTATCAGGTTTGAGGGAACCCCTTGGCTCAACAATTAGGGCAATGGACCAAGTAAATTGACCGAAGCACTCAACTTCTGTTTAGAGGACCAGAATAGATTTTATTTTCAGAACCCTCAGCATTTTCAAAGAGTTCCACAAAACAGTATGTACTCGTATAGGCAGACAAGACCATCAGTCCCTTATTCGCAACCAACTGCAAGAAATCCGCAATATTTTAATACACCGCAATTTATCCCCAACAACTATTTAATGCGGAATCAAGCCATGTCCCAAACAATAGTACGCCGTTAGAACCTGAATCTACCTACGGTGCTCACTCTCAGGAATATTTTCAATACTTCGACCTACCCAATATTTCGAATCAGCAACATCATGAAGTTGATGACACAAATTTTCATCCGCCTGCCTTGGAAAGTCAATTGGATACCTAGACATAAATAACTATAATTCCAATATTTTACCGTATATAAATCTCCAAAGTTTAAATAACGTTAAGCTAAAACTTTTAATAGACACCGGTAGTAACAGGTCATTCATAAGCCCAAATGTAGCCAAGGATTTAACGCCAATACAAATAAAGCCAGTTAAGATAAAAACAATATTCAACACACAATCTGTCAATCAACAAATAGTTTTACAAGGCCTATCAGAATTTAAAACTAAAAAACACTTGCCCTTTCTTGTCTTCAAGTTCCATAACTATTTCGATGGGTAAATTGAAATTGACATACTGAAATGTCTTGAAGTTATAATAGATGTCAAAAACTCAATCTTAACAACAGAAAGTAACGTTGTGCCACTAAATTTTAAACCAAACCTAATGTCCAGAGTGTTTGTTGTCCCAAGCTTTAGTAAGGCAATTTACTTGTTAACTGTTGAAGTGTGTACATAAAACCCACGCAAATAACACCTGAATTAAATATTTCCGAGGGATTGTATACTGCCCAAAAATGGTATTCTTACGTTGAGGTACTAAAACCTCCAATGTTGAAAAAACTTTTGCTATCGGGCAGCCAATAAAAGCTGATATATCCGATAAATTTTTTGAAATTCATAATTTTTCCATTGGAAATGAACAATCATTAGAAACAGAATGCCTTAAAGAAATGATAAGAACAGGACACCTTAATAAGGAGGAGGAAATAGCCATAAGACGTCTTTGCTACAAGTATCCCGAAAAGATAATTGCAGTGAAAAAGTTTCCAATACCTAGAATCCCGAAACAAATAAAGTCTTTGCTAGGTCTCCTGGGCTACTACAGGAAATTTTTTAAGGATTTTGCTAGCCTAACGAAAAGGAAAAACAATAAGTTTAGATTCTGGATACATTAACTGTTTTGAAAATTGCAAGACTCTCTTGTGCAATGACCCCATCCTTCGGTATCCAGATTTCAATCAGCCTTTCAACGTTACTGCTGACGCTAGTAATGTTGCTATAGGTGCCGTTCTTTCTCAAGGTTCACAAAAAATAATAAAATCACTGTTGATACTTTGAAAAGAAAAGTACATAAAAAGAAAATTCGGAAAAAGTTAAAAAAAAAAAATATATTTATATATATGTTAGAGTATACCACAGATATTCTACCTTACTGTATTGTGTATAGGTACTTTTGATATTCACTGCATATGAAAGGAGGGGATATGCAGATGTCCTTCTCTTTTGCTTTTTGTGAGTTGGTGTACGTGACCATTTTTGGGCGAATTCACAATAAACGAGATCTGTGAGTGCTGGGGACTAGTCACTGTTAGCCAGCCGACGCGAGGGGTAGTGCGCCACAGAATTGTGTTGTGAGTGATAAATTCAATTAACTATTATCAGAAGTGGGATATACCTACCAAATTATCAAAAAATAAATAAATAACGAAATAAATGGATAATTCGCTATACGACTTGCTTGCTGTGCCGCCGCGTTAGTGTCCTGCTGTTCGAACCATTGCTGTTGTAACGCGCGCCGCCGCGTCGCCAAAAAAAAAAAAAAAAAAAAAAAGAAAAAAGAAAAGAAAAAGGGAAAATAACGAAATAAATGGAATAATTCCCTACGACTTGCTTGCTTGTGCCGCCGCGTTAGTGTCCTGCTGTTCGAACCATTGCTGTTGCAACGCGCGCCGCCAAAGCAAAACGGATACAAAGAAGAAAGAAGGAAGGAAAAGAGTTGTTGCTGCGAATTTTTGTTTCTATCGAGAAATCAATAACGTTGTTGCTTTGGTGAGTTCGTTCCATTGTATTGTTATTATCATTGTATTGAAATGCCGGGAGGAAAAGAAAAAAAGGGAGGGCAGAGTAAAGAGCCTGAGCAACTTGTTATAACGGTTGATGCGATCAACCAGATTTTAAAGGCAACACAACGTCAGGAGAGGGACGACTCGGTGGGTTTTCCTTGTTTTGACCCAGATCATTCCAGGGTAGACATAAACAAATGGTGCGATGATGTTCAGGAGAGGGCAAACCGGGATAAAATGACCGACTATGATATTATTCCGAGAGTTAAAGCGGCGTTATTGGGAAGGGGTAAAACGTGGTACGAAAAACATGGTTACCAGCTTTATGCCTGGGCTGAATTGTCGGCATCGTTAATTCACACATTTTCAAGTGCGTCAAATATTATAGAGCTTTTGAGAAGTGTTGCAAACATAGAAAGCGAAAGTTTCCCTTCTTATGCGGATTTCGTTATGGAAAAAGTGGCACAAGTCAATCGATTATCTTTCGATTTGCCAGAAGAAACGACAGTTAGGATTATCATAGGTTGTATTTCGGACATAAGCTTACGCAACTCTCTTACTTTCGTAATGCCGAAATCAGTTCAGGACCTTACGGAACACCTTTCCTCAATACGCGAACGCCCACGAAAGAGATTTAGGGAGCCTCATACTCCTCGCAAAATGGAATCAAACCCAGTTCCAAGCAAGCGCCCCCGATTTGAGAATGATAGGCGTTGCTATGGTTGTGGCATGACCGGTCATTTGAAATCTAATTGTCCCAAATTTTCTGCATCTGGTCCGTCATTGCCAAGGGAACAACTGCCTAACAAAGCAACAGAAACCTGTACATTTTGTAAAAAGAGAGGACATGCAGAGGACGCATGTTGGTCTAAACAACGAACAGAGCGTAAAAACGTTGGTATATTCGGCAATGTGGGAATACCCAAAAATACCACAGAGGTTTCTATTACGGGAAATAAATATCATTGTCTCTTGGACACTGGGTCAGACTGTTCGCTTATCAGAGCAGATGTTGCAGAAAAGTTGCCCTTTGAGAAAATCAAAAAACCAATTGCTGTTAGGGGAATTGCAAAAGATTCGATTCTACTTGACTACAAAATAAATGTCGTAGCCCGTTTTGAACTTGTTAATGTCGAAGTATCCCTCTATATAATTGACCCTATATACCTTCAGTGTGAGATATTGGTTGGGCGCGATGTGCTAGAAGATGCTTCGTTAGAGATACTTATGGACAAAGACGGAACGAAATTACGACGAAAAATAACAAATTGCCATCTAGCAAACACTGATGTTGAGGTCCTTGAGCAGGGAAAATCCTCTGAAGAGCAGTTAAAGCTACAGCTGCTGCTTGGTAACTATTCAGAGTTCATTGTAAGTGGAATGCCAACAAAAGAGGTGAAAACAGGTGCCTTAGAAATTCGTCTGACCAAAGACACTGTTGTCAACTACCGGCCATATCGTATGGCTCTGTCGGAGAGAAATGTTGTAAAGGAGATTGTAGGCGAGTTAAAAACAAAAAGCATCATTCGTGAGAGTAGCTCACCATTTGCTAGCTCAATTATATTGGTAAAAAAGAAAAATGGTCAGCATAGGATGTGTGTAGACTATAGGGCCTTGAACCGAATTACCGTTAAAGATCGCTATCCTCTACCTCGTATAGATGATCAACTCGACCAGTTATCGGGAAATAGATTCTTCTCGTCCTTGGATATGGCTTCGGGTTTTCACCAAATCCCAATAGCAGAAAACTCAGTAGAGAAAACAGCGTTTGTCACCCCTGACGGGCAATTTGAGTACCTGAGAATGCCGTTCGGGCTCGCCAATGCCCCTGCAGTTTTTCAACGCGCTATAAACAAAGCTCTAGGGGTTCTTAAAGATAAAGTATGTCTGGTTTATCTAGATGACGTATTGGTGCCCTCAAAGACAGTTGAGGAGGGTATCGAACGACTAGATATGGTTCTTAAGGTACTTACTGAAAATGGATTTTCTCTCAATATCAAGAAGTGCAAGTTTTTGCAAAAAAAAATAGAATACCTAGGACGTGAAATTTCGTACGATGGTATACGGCCCGGTAAGTCGAAAGTTAGTTCTCTTCAAGATTCTTCAAGTCCATCGAATGTGAAGGAAGTAAGGCAGTTCATGGGATTAGTGAACTACTTTAGAAAGTTTATACCGGAACTTGCAGCAAAAACCAGATGCATCACTGCCTTAACGAAACTGAACACAAAATTTGAATGGACGACTGAATGCGAGGAAGATAGGCATTACATCATTAAGCAGTTAACAAAAAGACCATTGCTGGTAATCTTTAATCCCGATCTTCACACTGAGCTGCATACAGATGCAAGCTCTACTGGGTATGGCGCTATCTTGTTTCAGCGCATAGATGGCACTCTTCATGTGGTTGCGTATTTCAGCCAAGCCACCAAGCCCTACGAGTCCAAGTACCACAGCTATGAATTGGAGACACTTGCTGTGGTAAATGCTGTAAAACAATTTCGCACCTATTTGTTAGGCATACGGTTTACACTCGTCACGGATTGTAACGCTTTGAAAGCTACAAAGGACAAAAAGGACTTGTTACCCCGAGTTGCCAGGTGGTGGATATACCTGCAAGACTTCGACTTTCAGGTCGTTTACCGAAAAGGCAATTGTATGCAACATGCTGACTACCTAAGCCGAAACCCACCCATTAAAAATTGTTTTCAACTCAATAGCCTTGCTGGCAACTGGCTTGAAATTGGGCAATCACTTGATCCCGAGGTAACCGAAATCACTGAAAAACTGAACTGGAAAGATGAGCAGACGACAGAAAATTATATAATTAAAAACAATTTATTGTATCGCAAAACAAACGAAGGTGAAAAACTGTTTGTTCCACAAAAATGTCGACTGGCCCTTATGAGACGTTTTCATGAGGACAACTGCCACATTGGGTGGGACAAAACCCTGTCAAAAATAAGTACACAGTTTTGGATGCCCAAAATGTCAAGGAATGTCAGGAAATTCATTGAGGCTTGTTTGATTTGCTTAGTTGCCAAAAGACCGTCGGGAAGGAAACAATGCGAACTTCATCCTATCGAAAAAAAAACCAATTCCTTTCCATACCATCCACGCTGACTGCATGGGACCATTTCACGAAGGAAAGAATGGCGAAAATCGGTATCTTTTAATCCTAGTGGATGCGTTTACAAAATTTGTTCTATTGCTGCCCTGCAAAACACTTAAAGCAGCAGAAACGGTAAAACACTTAAATAATTTTATAACGCTGTTTGGAACACCATATATAATTATCAGTGACAAAGGAACAAATTTTACAAGTCAAGAGTTTCGGAACATTTGCAAATTATATGGTATAGAACATCATACCATCGCGCCTGGTACAAGTCGAGCTAACGGACAAGTCGAAAAATATGTAGATACCGTTGCAAATTTGATGAGGACGAATTTGGACGTGAATATGGATTGGACGAGTTTTGTTGGACGTGTTCAGTTGGCGTTGAACACCAGCAAAAATAAAACAACCGGATTGTCACCATTAAAAATACTCACCGGCGTAGAGGGCAGAACTCCAGAAATTGGTGCTTTACTCTCACAACTTAACATTGAACCACATTATGAAGACGTTGAGCAGATACGAGCATTAGCAGACCAACGCATTAAAGAAAATGCCACAAGAATGAAGGTTAGGTTTGATAAAGGAAAATGTTATCCGACTCGGTTAGAGATTGGGTCGAAGGTAGTTTACAAGAGCCCTCAGATCCGTAAATCTAAGCTAGAGGTGCATTTTCGTGGACCATACGAAGTCATAGGACTACTTAAAAACGATCGATACAAACTTAAACGAAAGGGAGGCAGAGCCATTATAATAGCTGCCAGAGAGGCAATTCGTTTAATTACTGAGGGAAATAATGTGACTGTAGATACAGCAGAAGGTTAGTATCTACAGTAAACAAAATATGATGGGTTTCATAAACAAGCTAGAGATTGCCTCTGAGTTATGATGTTTGAGTATTTTAAATTAAAGTTATTTTTATTTTCATAGACAAGCGTAATATCGCCTCTGAGCTATGGTGTTTTGTTTTGTATAAACAGGTTAGTTCGATGAAATATTTTATAGACAAGCGTAATATCGCCTCTGAGCTATGGTGTTTTGTTTTATAAAGGGTGATTTTTTAAGAGGTTTAGAACTTTTTTTAAAAAAAAAACATAAAAATTCGAAAAAATGAATGAAATATTTATTTGAATCGATAGTTTGAACCTTGCAATTTAATGTTTAAAGATAATTTCATGCAAATGTTGACCGCGGCTGCGTCTCAGGTAGCCCATCCGCTGAGTCCAATTTTGGCATACTCTTTCACACATATCGGCCGGTATCTCACGAATGAATGCATGGATGTTGGCTTCCAGTGCGTCAATCGAAGCGGGCTTGTCCCTATACACATTAGCCTTGGCATACCCCCACAAAAAATAATCTAATGGTGTCAAATCGCACGATCTAGGCGGCCAATTGACCGGCCCGAAACGTGAAATTAACTGTTCACCAAACTCGCCTCGCAATTGCGCCATTGTTTCGCGTGCTGTGTGGCATGTGGCACCGTCTTGTTGAAACCACATATCATGCAAGTCAAGAACTTCCATTTCGGGCAAAAAAAAGTTTGTTATCATCGCTCGGTAGCGTTCACCATTGACAGTAACGCTGCGATTCGCATCATCTTTGAAGAAATATGGCCCAATAATGCCGCCGGCCCATAAACCGCACCAAACAGTGGCTTTTTCGGGATGCATTGGTAGCTGTTGCAATGCTTCTGGCTGATCTTCACTCCAAATGCGGCAATTTTGCTTATTTACGTACCCATTCAACCAAAAATGAGCCTCATCGCTGAACACAATTTTTCGATAAAAAAGCGGATCCTCGGCCAGCTTTCCAAGAGCCCATTCACCAAAAATTCGGCGTTGTGGTAGGTCGGCTGGCTTTAGTTCTTGCACCAGCTGTATCTTAAAAGGCTTTACGCCCAAATCCTTCCGCAAAATTTTCCACGTAGTGCTGTAACAAAGGCCTAACTGCTGGGAACGGCGCCGAATCGACATTTCGCGGTCTTCTGTCACACTAGCTGATACGGCCGCAATATTTTCTTCACTACGCACAGTACGTAAACGTGTTGGTGGTTTAATGTCCAACAAAGTAAATTTGGTGCGAAATTTGGTCACAATCTTCCGAATAGACTGCTCAGAAGGTCGAGAATGCCGATCATAAAATGGAAGCAGCGCGCGATGAACATTTCGAACCGAGCACGAATTTTGATAGTAAAATTCAATAATTTGCAAGCGTTGTTCATTTGTAAGACGATCCATGGTTAAATTGCAAACCAAACTGAAGCTGTTTGACAGTGACACAAGGTACTAAACACACGTCAGCTGTCAAAACCGGTGTTGCCAAAACCAAACCAGCTAAAAAATCACCCTTTATAAACAGGTTTGTTCGATGAAATATTTTATAGACAAGCTTAATATTGCCTCTGAGCTATGGTGTTTTGTTTTGTATAAACAGGTTAGTTCGATGAAATATTTTATAGACAAGCGTAATATCGCCTCTGAGCTATGGTGTTTTGTTTTATATAAACAGGTTTGTTCGATGAAATATTTTATAGACAAGCTTAATATTGCCTCTGAGCTATGGTGTTTTGTTTTGTATAAACAGGTTTGTTCGATGAATTATTTTCATAGACAAGCATAGTATTGCCACTGAGCTATGGTGGTTTGTTCTGTATGAACATTTTGGTCCGATGAAGAAGTGTAGACAAGCTTAATATTGCCTCTGAGCTATAGCATCATGGTTTAAATCGTGCTAAGGGGACAAGATAAAACTTATCGTTGATAAACGTTACAATAATGTTTTGATGAGTCAAAATTGATCAGGTCTGTTTACAGGTTCCCAAGATTGGCAAGAAGAATTCCAAGTATGAAGGATGTATAAACTAGCAGCAAGAAGATAATAAAAAAAAAAAAAAAAATAATAATGATAAATTAAATTAAGATTACTGTTTTCATGCGTTATTTTTGTAATCCAACTGACAATCTTACATACTGAATAAATTGATTGTCGTGGTTTAAAGTGGATGTTATGTTTTATTTCATCGAGAGCGATGAATGAGCAGGAAGGCCGTGTTAGAGTATACCACAGATATTCTACCTTACTGTATTGTGTATAGGTACTTTTGATATTCACTGCATATGAAAGGAGGGGATATGCAGATGTCCTTCTCTTTTGCTTTTTGTGAGTTGGTGTACGTGACCATTTTTGGGCGAATTCACAATAAACGAGATCTGTGAGTGCTGGGGACTAGTCACTGTTAGCCAGCCGACGCGAGGGGTAGTGCGCCACAGAATTGTGTTGTGAGTGATAAATTCAATTAACTATTATATATATACACCCAATGAACAAACTTTGAAATATGGATATTCCTAAAAGAATAAAAAAAAGGAAAAGAAAAAAATATATATATATTTATGTACATACTATAATATACATTTATTTCTTATATACCTATACGAAATGTTTCTGAAAATTTATAACTCAATTAATTTGGTTATTTACATAATTTAATAGTTGGCGCAACAAAGGCCTTTAGTTTAATCAGTAAGCTATAATTATTATTAGTCATTTATTACTTGAAACCAACCTTACATTGCCCAGTTCCTACCATTGAATGCCTACCATCAGGCGTTTTTCTTTTTTAGTTCAGAGCGCAACCTCAACTGTTATACAAAAAGTTCGTGTTTCTTTTTTAGCTCAGATACATCAGAGCTCAGAATTTGTGTTTCTTTTTTCGTTCAGAGCATGATCAGAGCGCGCTCTATGAGCTCAGAATAAATTGACTGAGCAGGCTGAGTAAAAAGCTGATTATACTTACAGTCACATTTGACAGAAAAAAAACAGGATAAACAAAATAATTGGAATGGCGGACGAACCTTGTTGTTCTGGAACTGAAGGTTATAATAATAATTAGCGGAACAGGTCCGTATGGACCCAAGCCTAGCTTCTCACAACCATTCGTCTTGTGTGAGTTTTTATTTTTGGGACGAATGGAAGGGATCTACAATTTTATGCCGAGTCCAAACGGCCAATTGAGAAGCTCTTTCATGACAGTTATACTCTCGGATGTTTGTCAGACGTTCGCGAGAGGTGGCGCAGCGAAAAAAACCTTAAGTTGAAATTTGGGTTTTTCTCGGGATTCGAACCTGGGACCCCTCCCTTAGTAGTCCAACACACTAACCACTAAGCCACTGCGCCTACGGAACTGAAGGTTAACCAATCTAATAAACAACAATTAATAAATATTCAATTTATACATATATTTATTACAAATGACAGCTATGTGCTCAAGTGTGTTTCATAATTACAACAGAACGATCTGAGTACGCTCGGTTCAGAGAGCGCTCATAATGCTCGAGCTCGGTTCAGAGCTCAGCTCTGAACTAAAAAAGAAAAACGCCTATTGTAATGGTTGCTGCACTGCACAAATCTTAGAAGCAGACGTTGCGTCATAAATTTTATCAGCGATCTTAAGGATCGCCTCAATGTTACTACTTTCGAGTATAATTACGCATGATTGGACCGCAGGTGGTAGATTATTTATCCAAAATGTCTTTAGTAAAGATGAATTAACGAGGCTATTGCTTTTAGCTAAAGAATCCATTTTCCTTACAGTTCGGATGGCTTGGAATCTCGAGCTCCATTTTATTTAATAGAGTGTCAAGGCGACGTTCCTCAGAGTCCCTACATCTTGACTGTATAGCTTCCTTCAGAGCTTAATATTTGCGATGTGCAGGGGAGTTGTACAACACATCACTCACTAAATGCATAGTGTCCACTGGAAAACGTGCAAGCACATGGCTATATTTCGTTTCGGACAAAGTAACTCGTTTGATAGCGAATTGGCTCTCTATTTGGATGAACCACAAGTCTGGGTTTGTTGTCCAGATGAGCGGAAGCTTCAAATTATGTGTTTCGGCTACGTCTGCTGACTGTCTTGCATCAGCCTGGGGAGAAATAGCGCGAGCCTCTTCATCGCGGTCTGAATTTGTCTTTACCGACTGATCTGAAGTGGCATCTAGTGACAGTAAATTGGCATCACTTCCCAACATAATTCAAAGTTAAATTTACTCGAGCAAAAAAAAAAAATTGTTATGTATATTTCACAAAAAATACCTATTTCCAAGAGCCTGTTGTGTTTATTCGCGTTAATTTTATTGATAGGTATATAGAAATGAAAATGTTGTAAAAATAAAATGGACTTACAAATGGTTATTAAAATTTGTCCCTAGCTATGTTTGTGCTGATGTTGCCGTTCCATTGGTAGTTGCTGCTCTGTATCCCTCTTCAGGTTTACCGTTGCTGTGGATCCAAATTGCTCGGCAGTTTTTTTTTAGTGTCGGCATATAGCTTTTCAAACGTTCTTTCCTTTTGTTTGTGGAAGATGTTTGTAATATCGGTGTCTGTTCACAGTCCTCGTGTTTTTTTTTTAGAAAGGAAACTTCTTGAAAGTTTGGCAATTTGCCGTTGTTTTCTTTTTTTTAGCTGATAACAACATGTGGAATATTGTAAATTTATTTTTCTCCCTTTTATGAGAAACTGCGTTGCACTGTCGGCGTCACCAATATAAAAGCTATGCCGAGGAAATATAAGGGTAAAAACGTGTCTTTCTCTGCTGGACGTTCTTTTAGCAAGACTTCCCGATTTGTCAGCTTTTGTAATTGCGGTCGGGGATCGAGACTCGAGAAAGAAATCGTCCAGTGCTATTTATTGTAACATAGTTCATTGGGTGCATACAATACTTAACTTATTGTTAATTGGGTGTTTACAACCTCTAATCCAAGTTTTAGGTTTGGCTCTGTTAGTAAAAGACCTTTTACAGGTCTGCTAAAAAATTTCAGTTGCAAGAAAGGAAAATCACAATGCAGAACGTCGACATTGTGGCGTCATAGAAAAAACAGCATTCAAAAATATAAATATGTCGACATTTAAAGGCAAATACAATACCTATTACCAGGCCCACAGCAAATATATTTCCATTGCGCACTGGTAGGTAGGCTCTTTAGTATGCGTGAATCAACACATATGAACCCATCCAAATGTTGTTATGGCTAGCTGGATGGGTAGCCATGCGTAGAGTAAAAGGAAAACAAATTGTGTGAATCTGGGCGAGGATATTCGTTGAAAAAAAAGTTACAGTAGGCTGTAAATATTATGTTCCCCTGGTATAATAATTTTGATTGCATTGAAATAGGATCGACATTGTGGCGCCTAAAAAAAATCTGGTGCACATACATATTAAAAAAAGAGCGGTTCGCATACAGACTTGAATAAAAAAAAATAATTGGCGCAACAGGTCCGTATGGACCCAAGCCTAGCTTCTCACAACCATTCGTCTTGTGTGAGTTTTTTTATTTTTGGGACGAATGGAAGGGATCTACAATTTTATGCCGAGTCCAAACGGCCAATTGAGAAGCTCTTTCATGACAGTTATACTCTCGGATGTTTGTCAGACGTTCGCGAGAGGTGGCGCAGCGAAAAAAAACCTTAAGTTGGAATTTGGGTTTTTCTCGGGATTCGAACCTGGGACCCCTCGCTTAGTAGTCCAACACACTAACCACTAAGCCAATGCGCTAATACAGACTTAAATGCTGAGCATATTAATTGCGGGTTTAAGGGATGAGAATGAAAACGGATCCAAAAAAAAACCGTGTTCCGCCTGTGTTCGTAAATCAAAAAAAAAAAGAATGTATTAATGCAAACAGGAAGTGGGTGTACTGGCGAATTTTTGTATTTTTAATATATATTTCTATGGTATGGCAATTCGATGTTAAGATTTTTAAGTGAAATACATATTACAATGAATTATGTGCTCCAAGGATTGACACACATCCCCATGGTATTCGTATTGATCATTGTTTTTGCAGGAATAATGAAAATGAATGTGTGTGTCGGTTCAATGTTACGTTTTGTGGATGACCAACCACGATCGTACCAGGCAAACAGCTTAAGGGCACCTATATAGAATTATCTGTGGAAGCACTGTCTCGGTGAAGATTTTTGGGAGTGTGAGTACGTATATAGCGCATCGTTCCATAAAAGAATGCTTCGTTGATGGAGATTTTTTTTTAATTCTTTCAAAGGAGAGAGAATGAGGCGGGGCCTTAAGCAATACGATTGTAAGTTGTAAGAAAAAACGATAGGCCCGTGGATAAATAATGGTGGCTGCATCCTGCATAAATGTTGTGTATGTAGGTAGCTCGCATGTTCTTCTGATCGGTGCTCCTATTCATTTAGCACAAAAATCAAAGATGTCAAATGGATGGAGTGTAGACAATATACCACGAGAAACGACACTAAGATGCTAAAGGTAGGTATATTGTGTCGTCATTGTCACTTACGTTCTATCATATTCCATCTTCAATGATCACATTGGTGGTGTTATGTGCGTGTGATTTTGTCATAACTCTGAATTGCCAATGGATATTAATTTCAAACCTACCACTCATTTTCAAGGCTTCATACATAAAATTGTTCAAATATTATCCAGCCTCAATCTAATATCACAGATAATATAATATACAGACAATATAATATACAGATGTCGCAGTCCCATGTTAGCTGATGTCCGCATTTCTTGCGATCGTGCAACAACGATAAGAGCGCGCAATGTTTATGAATTCGTTTTGAATTGCAAACTAGTTATTCATGCGAAGCAAAATGTTAGAGCGCAGTGGTTCAGTGATTGTGTGGTTAGTGGGGTAAGGTTTGATCCCTTGAACGCAAATTACCTGTTTAGGTTTTACCCACTAGGCCACCTCTCGCATGTGTCGAGGAAAGGCTGTTTAGATAAACTTGTCAATTAAGCTGTTTGTTTGGCATAAAATTGTAGGTACCTTATATTCGTCCCAACAAAATACAAATTTACAGAAACTACATATTAATTTTGAGAAGCTAAACCTACGGTGCCTATATGGACCTGTTGAGCCAAACTATTTATTATTTTTTTACACAGCTCTAAGCACAACCACCCTAAGAATAACAAAAAAAAAAAAAATTGTATAGGTAGGTACTGTTGCCGCCAAAAATATAATCACTTTAGAGAAGAACGTTAAAAATTTGAATTTCCCGCCTAATAAAGAATCTTTTTCTTACGTACAAACTTAAGGTAGATATACCGTAGATTTTCCCCAAAGATTAAATTCACCACAGTCAGTCTTTCTAATTTCTTTTCTTGCTTCAATTGTTACAATTTGCTCATTCCATTGTCAACCTTTAAAGCGTTCGTTTTGAGCATTAATAAATTAAGTTTTATAACGTTTAACGAAAAAGTGGACGTGTTTTTTCTGAACTCAAAGAACAAAGTGTTGATAAGAATTTTACATGGCGACCGTGACAGGACATTAGAGTCCTAGTGAACTTAAAAAAAAAAAAAAAAAACTAAGAATAACTATTCGATCAGTGAAAGTGCTCGGTTCCGCGTTCGGTTAAGAAGCAGCATATTCTACAATATATACGCTATAGAAGGAATTCGCAATCAAACTGGTGATTCTGTATCGCTCCCTTTAGTTACAACATATTGTAGAACTGTACACTCTTACAACTAAAATCGCTCGATCCTGCAAACTGCGATCGAAATCCATTCACACTAAAATCTCATTCGTTTATGTCCAACACATTTAGTTCATTTAAATGTGATTCGCCGCAAATAGAACATATCGAGCTCATTCTCTAGAGATACAGTCTACCTAATCTCATTTATCGCGCAATAGTTGGAAGGTAGAAATCCATTTTCTTATATCGTAGAAAATAAAGATCTTACAAATCACAGCAAAATTGCATATGGTCTGCGCTCGTAACCTTGGAAAAAGCGGACACTGTAAGAACAACGAAAGGAATTGACGTCACACATCGTATGAAAGTTGTTACCGCAAGACACAAATTCACTTTGTTAGTGCGTTTCTACGTCACTTACGAGATAATTGCATCGAACAGCCTCTCTTGTGTTCGATCTTCGTCGTCGCTCTTGTTGAAATCGTAAGGAAAGCTTTGATTTAAGTTGTTCTTGGGACCGATACTATCATTGTCGTCGCTGTGCTCGCTGCTGTTGCTCAGCTTTTAGATTATCGGGTTGCGGGTAATCATATTCGACGCAATCATCGTCGTCGCTCCACTTGTTGCTGTTGTTGTGAGCTTGCCGAGCTCGCTGGCCGTGGGGAACAATTCGCGCGAAAGTTTTTTGGACAAACTGCTATTGCTTTCATTTGTTGCTGAATAGATCAACATAATTTGTGTTGCAGCAACATAGTCGCTCGCCCTCAGATCTAAATTCGTCGCAATCATCTTCTTTGCTCCACTTGTTGCTGTTGTTGTGAGCTTGTCTAGCTGGTATATCGCCGTCCGTGGGAAAGCAATTTGCTCAAAAGCGTATTTGGCTAAACTACTGTGTGGTTGCTGAATAGATCAACATAATTGGTGTTGCAGCAACACAGTCGCTCTTCTTCGGATCTAATTTCTCAATATTATAAAAATATTGGCGACAACTGACCACTGATAATAACTTTGGAGATAAAATTTAATCAAACCCTGCAGCTACAATTCGCTTGCAATTCTTCGATCTCTCAATCATTCAATTATTAAAATTTTACAATGCTAGCACAAGAAACGATTGAAGCTGGAAAGTCCAAGTCATTGGACACTTTAAAAGTTAATCGTGCTTCATCAAAGGGAAGCATCTCCAGAACTAAAAATATAATATAATATAAGGCAGCCAGGTTATAGTTGAAGGGTAAAACCGACGGCAAACACAAATCCAAGAGCGTCTGACTTATAGTAGGCGGCTGGTCTGCTTCCTAGAAGGACGGCAGTGTTAAAACCTCCCCTCGGATTCTGGGGAGGACCAACTATTGCTTCATAACCTTATCAAAAATACGCTGAAGACGAAGTACAATATAATCTCACGCCGAAACAACGTGTGGAAAATCAACGTAGACGATTCTGATTCTTACCGAGCACTGTCTCTTAAATTAAACACAGAGAATATCCAATGGTTTACTTATGAAAATAAGTACGAAAAACCGATGCGAGTCATCGCTAGGGGACTCCACCCGACCTGCATAAAAGAAGAAGTTATGGAAGACGTGCAAACACAAAGCCTAAAAATGATTGACGCCGTGAATATTATCAAGAAGGAAAAGCAATGCACGGAAGGAGACAAAGATCTCGTAATCAAACGCGGCCTTCCACTGTTTATGCTGACCTTTGATAGGAGCGAGAATGTGGAGGATATCTTCAAAATCAAGACAATCCTAAATATAAAGGTTAAAATCGAGCCAATGCGTAAGGGAAGGAGAACGGTACGTTGCCAAGGTTTTAACCACACAAAGGCAGCGCACATCTCTCGGAAGAGTGCGAAAAAACCAAGCAGTTCCCAGCGGTCTGCGCAAATTGTACGAAAATCCACCCAGCGAATTATAGAGGTTGCGAAATTGCGAAAGAACTACAAAAAAGACGCGACACTCTCAAGAAACCGGTACACCCAGACCCTAGATTAAAATATCATAAAACCGATAATTCGAAAACCGCTACGGCAGTCAAAAGGACGAAACCGATACAGGAAAATAAAGAAATTGTACAACAGAACGTCGCTGGACCAAGTACAAAGGAAAATTAGGCGTTGGCCGATACGAGTACATATGCGCAAGTCGCGATACATGGAGACCAGTTAAGATCAGATACAACGGATCCGATCCGCCAATTATTAACTGTTATATTAGAAAAACTTGAGCAGCAAAGCAAGATTAATCAAGTTATATTTTTGAAAAATTGAGCAAGCCCGAGTTCAAACCTCGCAAGCCTAATAACAAAACATTAATATGATAGAGTTTCTTAAAATACTGACATGGAACGCAAACGGCCTCCTAAACAAAATTAACGAACTAGAAATATTTCTACGGAAAAACAATATTGATATATGCTTGATATCGGAAACCGACTTAAAAAAGGGACATGGACCCAAAATAAAAGGTTACAGAGATTATCACGCGCATCATCCCTCGGAAAATGCCAGAGGCGGATCCTCTCTTTACATCAAAGATTGTATTAAGCACTCAACAGACATAAAAATACTTACTTACTTACTTAAGGTGGCGCTACAGTCCGGGGTGGACCTGGGCCTCAACCAACAAGCGTCTCCAGCCAGCGCGATCTTTAGCTAGCTGTCTCCAGTTTCGCACGCTAAGTTGGTTAAGGTCCCCTTCCACTTGCGTGCGCCACCTGAGTCGCGGTCTTCCTCTACTGCGCCTTCCCTCGGGTATGGATTCGAAGATCTTCCGGGCCGGAGCATTCGTGTCCATTCGCTCTACATGACCCAGCCACCTCAGTCGTTGGACTTTCACTCTTCTGACTAGGTCGATGTCGCTGTACAGCCCGTACAGTTGGTCGTTAAATCTCCTTCTCCATTCACCGTCAATGCAGACGGGACCAAAAATAACACGAAGAATTTTTCTCTCGAAACAACCGAGAGTTACCTCATCCGCTTTTGATAGCGTCCATGCCTCTGCGCCATATAGCAGAACTGGGATGATAAGGGTCTTATAAAGGGTCACTCTAGTTGTTCGGGAGAGGGCTTTGCTACTCAATTGCCTTCTTAGCCCAAAGAAACAGCGATTGGCAAGAGTAATTCTACGTTTAACCTCAGCGCTGGTGTCGTTGTCTGAGTTCATAGCGGAGCCTAGGTAGACAAAGTCCTTAACCACCTCAAAGTTATATCCGTCTATTGCGACGTTCTGTCCGAGCCGTCGGTGTTGGGTGTCCTTTTTAGTTGACAGCATATACTTCGTCTTGCCTTCATTAACCGCCAAACCCATCTTCGCCGCCTCAGTCTCAATACTCACAAACGCGCCATTAACATCACGCTGCGTTCTGCCAATTATGTCAATGTCATCGGCGTATGCGAGTAATTGGACGGACTTTTGAAAGATAGTGCCTCTGGTGTTGGCGTTTGAGTTTTGCACTATTCTTTCAAGAACGATGTTGAAGAAGTCACATGACAGCGCATCGCCTTGTCTAAATCCTTTTTTGACATCGAAGGTCTCGGTAAGTTCTTTACCGACCTTGATGGAGCAGCGTGCATTCTCCATCGTCATCCTGCACAAACGGACGAGTTTGGCAGGGATGCCAAAACTAGACATTGCTCTGTATAGTTCGTCCCTATAAATGCTGTCATAGGCGGCCTTAAAGTCGATGAAAAGGTGGTGGGTATCGATTTGAAGTTCCTGGGTTTTCTCCAAGATCTGCCGCAGTGTGAATATTTGGTCTATAGTGGACTTTCCTGGCCTGAAGCCACACTGATATGGACCAATCAGGTTGTTTACGAAAGGCTTCAGGCGTTCACACAAAACGGCAGATAAGATCTTGTAGGCAATGTTTAGAAGACTGATACCTCTGTAATTGGCGCAGTTCAGAGGGTCTCCTTTCTTGAGGATCGGGCAAACAATGCTGAGGTTCCATTCATCGGGCATACTTTCCTCCGACCATATTTTACAGATGAGTTGGTGCATGCTCCTAACCAAGTCATCGCCTGCCGCTTTGAACAGCTCGGCGGCTAGGCCATCTGCTCCAGCGGCTTTGTTGGACTTCAGTTTAGATATAGCTATCTTAACCTCGTCCAAGTCGGGTGGACGGTATTGTTGATCCTCATCGTCCAGGTTGAACGGTTCATTCTGCCTGACAGCGGAATGTAAGTCGTCATCGCCGTTAAACAGTCTGCAGAAGTAGTTCTTCCATATCCTCAGCATCGACTGCGATTCTACTACGATGTTCCCTTGTTCGTCCTTGCAGGCTTCGGTTCGGGTTCTGTAGCCTTGTGAGGTTCTTTTTACCCTCTGGTAGAACTTCCGAACCTCATTCCTGTTGTAACATCTCTCTATTTCCTCGATCGCGCGCTTCTCATGCTCTTTCTTTTTTCTCCTTAGAAGCCGGTGTTCGTCTCTTCTCTTCTGCACGTAGAGCTCACGAGCAGCTCTTGTCCTCCTTTGCAGCGCCGCTTTGTATGCCTCTTGCTTCGCTGCATGTGCTTGCCGGCACTCGTCGTCGAACCAGGGGTTTCGTTGTGGTGGTCGGGTGAAACCCAGCACATCAGAGGCGGCGTCTCTGATGGCTTTTTGGCAATGTTGCCACTGGTCTTCAATACTTGATGCTGGCTGCATAGGACCTCTTGAGAGATTGAGAGAGACTCGATCGGAAAAGGATCTGGTGATCTCTTGCGATTGTAGCCGTCCGACGTCAAACTTCCTCACAGTATTTACTTGTCTTGGCGGTGTTCGGGATATCCGGATTCGTACCTTGGCTACAACAAGGTAGTGGTCCGAGTCAATGTTGGCCGCTCGGAACGTTCGGATATCCATAATACTGGAGGAGTGCCTTGCGTCGATCGCAACGTGGTCAATCTGGTTGACGGTTGATTGATCAGGAGATCTCCATGTGCCTTTGTGAATATCGAGATGCGGGAACCGTGTGCTAGCTATGACAACATTTCGCCCCGCCGCGAAATCGATCAGCCTAAATCCGTTGTCGGAGGTGGTGTCGTGTAGGCTGTACTTTCCGACAGTACTACCAAAGATGCCCTCTCTTCCTAGCTTGGCGTTAAAATCGCCTAAGACAATTTTAATGTCATAGCCATAAAAATAGACATAGACATAAAAATAGAACTCGATTTTATGCAAATAAGTGCAGTCTCCGTTGAAGTAAACCATTTAGAGTATCTTATCAGATCCTGTTACTTCCCCCCGGGATATAGACTGACAGACGACGACCTTGACCACCTCTTTGACTCATCTGGGTCTAATTTTATTATCGGTGGGGACTTTAATGCGAAACACACTTTTTGGGGTTCAAGATGCAACTCAACGAAAGGCAGACTACTGTACAAAGCCAGTATGAAGCGTGGTGTGGACTTTTATTTGACGGGAAAGCCAACATATTGGCCAACTGACAAAAATAAAATACCTGACCTCGTAAACTTCTTTATTGCAAAAGGTAAACAAAACAAAACGGAAGTCGAAGAATGCTACGATCTATGCTCAGACCACTCAGCAGTCACCCTGAAAATGGGTGGAAGTATAGCAACAAATGTAGGACCGCCCAGGTTAAGTAATAACAAAACTAACTGGGACGTTTTCCGAAAAGACTGCAAAGAAAATGTTGCTTTAAATGTGGCACTAAAGACACCGCTCGAAATAGAAGATGAAGTTGACAATTTCGTGGAAGCCATTCAGAGCGCAGCGTGGAAAAACACTCCCTTCCGGAAGATAGCTACACGGAACAATAAAGTCAAGAACAAGCCTGAAATAGAAGACCTCATACGAGAAAAGAGGAGAGCGCGTAAGAGATGGCAACAATCCCGCGCACTCCCTGATATAACTTATCTGAACAATCTTTGCAACAAACTTAAAAATGAGCTACAGGATCTAAGAAATCTCGAAACTTCTACTTACCTTGAGGTCTTGACTGCTGAAAAGAGCTCAAACTACTCACTTTGGAAAGCCTTTAAGTCCATAAGTAAACCAAAAATGCACTCGCCACCAATAAGAAAAGCTAACGGCGAATGGGCAAAAGGAGACAAAGAGAAAGCGGATCTATTTGCCGAGCATCTAGAAGAAACATTCAGGCCGTTCGATGGACGACCTTTAAACGAAGAACCGATTGCTAATACGGGACCCGACATCTATAAAGTAAAAGCCGTATCTCGGTCCGAGCTTCGAATGACAATAAGAAAGTTGAAAAATAGCAAAGCTCCAGGATACGATCTAATCACTGCCGAAGTTCTAAAGGAGCTACCGAAAAGAGCACTAGTTAAGCTGCTGTACATTATAAATGCTTCTCTGAGACTTTCATATGTTCCAAGACAATGGAAAGTAGCCGAAGTCATTATGGTTCCGAGACCAGGGAAGAATACAAATGATAAGAAATCATATAGACCTATTTCGCTACTGCCGATAATATCTAAGGTTTATGAGAAACTTCTGCTAAAACGATTACAACCAGTAATTGAAGAAAGACGCTTGATACCAGAACATCAATTCGGCTTCCGGGTTCAACATTCCACAATCCATCAGGTGTATCGAATAACAAATGAAATTGAAAAAGCTCTAGAATGCAAAAAGATTTGCTCTAGCGCTTTTCTCGACGTATCGCAAGCCTTCGACAAGGTATGGCACGAAGGCCTCATGTATAAGCTAGGAACAATCCTACCGGAAAAATTATACAAAATATTGAAATCCTACCTTGAGAACAGACTCTTTCGTGTTAGACATGAGACTGAATTCTCGGAATTCAAAGAAATCCACGCCGGTGTTCCGCGTTCTCGGCCCAATCTTATTCCTGCTCTACACAAGAGATGTAGCATAGGATGAAGGGACCATCGTAGCAACGTTCGCAGACCATACGGCTATACTCGCAATCGATGAGTCAGTCGAATCAGCAACTGGAAAACTCCAACGGGCTCTTAATAAAGTATGCGAGTGGACAAAGACCTGGCGAATTGTCCTTAACGAGACCAGTCGACGCATGTCAATTTCACGTACAAAAGGAAAAACAACTAACCTGTTTTCATTAATTCGTTACAAATTCCATACGCAAACGAGGCGAAATATCTGGGAATGACCCTAGACGCAAAACTTAAGAGGAAGCCACACGTTAAGATAAAGCGCGACGAGCTCGCAATAAGACTTAGAGAAATGTATTGGCTACTCGGAAGATATTCAAAGCTAAGCGTATAAAACAAACTGCTCCTGTATAAACCAGTGCTAAAACCTTCTTGGACATACGGTATACAACTTTGGGGTTGTACCAAACCAAGCAATATGGCTATAATACAAACATTCCAAAACAAAACGCTTAGAGCAATCGTGAATGCTCCATGGTATATAAGGAATAGTGATATTCACAGAGATCTAGGAATTGCTACCGTGAGTAACGAAGTAACTAACTTTGCTCGCAAACTTCGTACTCGTATTCATGGTCACTGCAATAATGAAACAATCCGTACTCTGGACGTGACAAACTATTTACTTGTAAAGGGAACTTAGTCGTAGTCATCACAAAAATTAAAAAATGAGAGGAACAAAAATCATACTACTTGAGCTCGCGCGGCCGGATCTCATAGTGCCTCTGCTACTTCTGCAAATCATCAGACTTGCGGGCTTACGATCGGTACAAGCAGGCTAAACGGCTAACCCTTTGCATCAACTGTCTTGTCAAGGCTCACGGAGTAAGCAGCTGTTCTGCTGTAAGATGCAATGTCTGCTCAGAGCCTCATCACCTACTGTTACATAGGTATGGCAACCGTCATATTCAAGATGATGTTTTAGCCAACACTCCACCACTTCGGGAACATCTGGTTCCGCGTCAGGAACTTCGCAAGCTCCAGGTACTTCACGAAATGTTCTGTTAGGCTCAGGTGCAGGTAATGCTGAGTCACAAGTAATTTTAGCGACAGTTGTGGTTAAGGTCAGGAATTGGACAGGCGAATTCGTTCCAGCCAGGGCGCTTCTTGACTCAGGTTCCCAAATAAATTTGATGACCCAAGCTTTGGCAAACAGTCTGCAACTCAAATCGGTGCATAGTCCAGTCAACATTAGCGGAGTCAGTACAATAGGTACAACTATCAACTCTCAGACAAATACTTCGCTACAATCCAGGTTCAATTCCTTTACGAAGAATGTTGAGTTTTGGATTGCGCGTTCGATAACTGAGTTCCAACCTCAACGAGAACTCTTGACTGGCGGTTGGAATATATTAAGCCACATATGATCGATATGCTTTTAGGAGCGGAGTTATTCTTTGAACTCATGGAAAGTAGAAAGATAATATTAGGCCCAAATTTACCTGTCTTGCATAAAACCATATTGGGATGAATTGTCTCGGGTAGCTGCGTTGGGAAAGGACACAAAAGCTGCAATTTCGTTCAAAAGATTGTCGACTCTTCCTGTTCCCATCTGGAACAATTGGCGGAAACTAAAGAAAATTCAGGAGAAGGTAACAAATCTATTAGGAATAGCTCATTACGAACTCCATAAATGACATTGAAATGCCGCTTTGAATTCCGCTACTGAGAATACTAAAGTACAACTTAATCATCAGCATGAATTTGAAACAATTAAAACGCTGGGCATAGAATGGAACCCGAAGGAGGATGTATTTAGCTTCTTCTATAAGGACTTGTTCTCACCAACAAATTCCACCAAACGCTCTGTTCTTTCTGCTTCCAGTAAGTTGTTTGATCCCTTGGGGTTGCTTGCGCCAATCGTTGTCAAAGCAAAAATATTTCTTAGGGAACTGTGGGCTCAAAGGTTAGATTGGGACGATCCGTTGCCCAGTGAACTTGATAGTTGTTGGAGAGGATATATAGCAGATCTTCGAAATCTTAGCTGGATCACCATTCCGCGCTTTATTTGTCGCCAGAGCCCGAAGGGCATTCAAAGCCATATGGATGCTGTCTTTCCGCTAGATGTGTTGATGAATGGGGAAAGGTTACTGTTAGGCTAATTACAGCGAAATCAAAGATTGCCCCATCGAAGACACAATCGTTACCTCGGTTGGAGCTTTTTGGAGCTCAGTTGCTGGCCAAATTATGGAGAACAGTTAAGGATTCATTGAAAGAAGATTTCAAAGAAATATATTTCTGGGTCGATTCTGAAATTGTTTTATATTGGCTTGCAACACAATCGAATTTGTACGACACATTTGTGAGCAATAGAGTCAGCGACACTCAAAGTTTGACTTCAAATGTCTGTTGGAGACATGTCAGATCTGGAAATAATCCTGCGGATCTAATTTCTCGTGAAAGTCTAGTTGAAGACTTAAATTCATCGATCTGGTTTGATGGTCCCGAATTCTTAAGGGATCCTCCTGAGGAGGTGCATACAGCAGGGAAGTTTTTCAACCGAAATAGCAGAAATCGAAGCAAAAAAGGCAATTCTATCTTCAAAACGAATAGCCAAATTGTCACCGTTTTTGGACGTCGTTGCCAATAGAACATTGCTCCGTGTAGGTGGACGGATCAGTGTGAGGTACAAACCTATGTTGCTTGACCAAATTATGGGAGATTTACCCAAGGACCGATTAACCCCAGGGAGACCCTTTAGCGTTTGTGGTGTGGATTTTTGTGGCCCTATACTTACTTCTTGGTAGATTCGAGGAAAACAACCCTACAAATCCTACATATCGGTGTTCGTTTGTTTTGCTACGAAAGCAGTTCATTTAGAACTTGTGTCTGATCTCAGCTCAGAAGCTTTTATAGCGATAATGCAACCAATTTCGTTGGTGCAAAAACTAAATTAGTTGACTTTAGAAAAATGTTTTACAAAGAAATCACTAAAATTTCAATTCTTGAGTTTGTTGCAGATAAGGGGATCTAGTTTCAATTCATACCGCCTCGAGCGCCTCATTTCGGAGGCATATGGGAGGCGGCGGTAAAGTCAGCAAAAACGTTGCTGACGAAGACCTTTGGAGGATCTCTTCTAACTTTTGAAGAACTCAGCACCGCACTCGCTGAAATAGAAGGAATACTCAACGCAAGGCCAATCACTGCAGTATCATCAGATCCTGACGATGTTAGCGCTCTCACCCCAGCTCATTTTTTAATTGGGGCGCCTATCAATTCCTTTCCGGAACCGGAACGATTAAATAATAAAATTTCTTTTCTCAACAGGTGGCAAAGAATCACAGCCCTTAAGCAACACTTTTAGAAGAGGTGGTCAACTGAATACGTTCGAAGTCTTCAAGAGAGATCCAAATGGTTCACAACCAAGCCGAGTATAGGGGAAGGTACTCTAGTTGTTCTGAATGACGAAAATCTGCCCTCTTACCCCCCTTGCCAGGGTGGAACGAGTAGTGAGAGGAGAGAACAACAAATACGCTTGGGGATACTGGAATCCTATTTTAAACAAGCTCTTAATTATCAAACTCGAATTGAAGAAATAATACCTACTGATAATGGTCGTTTCGAAATTGAAGAATTGTGTTGCACATTCGAAATTGAAGAATTGTATTGCACAACGAAGTCGAAGATTTTATCGCTGATGGGAAACAATAGGAAGGGCAGCATTGCAGTCGCAGATACTTCTCTTACAGCTGTTTCGACTTCCTCTTCGCGTTTACCTTTACAAAGGCTACCAAGAGTTTCTGGATGCTATTCAGATTACAAAAACTTTATTGCGAGTTTCAAAACATTAGTTCATAATGACAGTTCACTAGCGCCTATCGAAAAATATAACCATTTGATTTCCTGCTTGAGTGAAAAGGCACTTGGGACAATAAAGGCTATCCAAGTCACTGAAGAAAATTACCCGAAGGCATTGAAACGGCTTGAGGATAGATATGACAACAAGTGTTTGATTTTCTTAGAGCATGTTTCAACGCTTTTCGATCTTCCGAAAATGAAAGGTATTTCATCCACGCAACTAAGGGACTTAGCCAATGACGTCTCTCCATTATTGGATTCTCTTAAGTCCTTGGGCAGTTATGAAGAGATATGCAATGCAATATTAATCCATGTAGTCTTATCGAAGGTAGATATCGAAACCCACAACAAATGGAATGAGTCTCTCGACTATTCAACACTGCCAAGTTGGGAAAGCTGCTCAGAAATTCTCAATAAGCGCTGTCAGTTTTTGGAAAGCAATGAATCGAAGTCTTTATATGCAGGAATTGGGAAATCGGATAATCGAGGTAGATCCTCTCAAAAAAGATCGTCGCTTTCGATGACAAAAACGATCTGCTACTTCTGCAAATCATCAAATCATGTCATAACGGATTGCAATAAATACAAAGACTTGCGGGCTTACGATCGGTACAAGCAGGCTAAACGGCTAACCCTTTGCATCAACTGTCTTGTCAAGGCTCACGGAGTAAGCAGCTGTTCTGCTGTAAGATGCAATGTCTGCTCAGAGCCTCATCACCTACTGTTACATAGGTATGGCAACCGTCATATTCAAGATGATGTTTCAGCCAACACTCCACCACTTCGGGAACATCTGGTTCCGCGTCAGGAACTTCGCAAGCTCCAGGTACTTCACGAAATGTTCTGTTAGGCTCAGGTGCAGGTAATGCTGAGTCACAAGTAATTTTAGCGACAGTTGTGGTTAAGGTCAGGAATTGGACAGGCGAATTCGTTCCAGCCAGGGCGCTTCTTGACTCAGGTTCCCAAATAAATTTGATGACCCAAGCTTTGGCAAACAGTCTGCAACTCAAATCGGTGCATAGTCCAGTCAACATTAGCGGAGTCAGTACAATAGGTACAACTATCAACTCTCAGACAAATACTTCGCTACAATCTAGGTTCAATTCCTTTACGAAGAATGTTGAGTTTTGGATTGCGCGTTCGATAACTGAGTTCCAACCTCAACGAGAACTCTTGACTGGCGGTTGGAATATATTAAGCCACATATGATCGATATGCTTTTAGGAGCGGAGTTATTCTTTGAACTCATGGAAAGTGGAAAGATAATATTAGGCCCAAATTTACCTGTCTTGCATAAAACCATATTGGGATGAATTGTCTCGGGTAGCTGCGTTGGGAAAGGACACAAAAGCTGCAATTTCGTTCAAAAGATTGTCGACTCTTCCTGTTCCCATCTGGAACAATTGGCGGAAAGAACGTGGAGGAAGTATCATGCAATTCGCGCCTTACGCCAGAGCAAGAAATGTGTGAAGAGCATTTTAAGAAAAACCTTCAAATACTGCCAAACGACATTCTCCGTAAAGCTGCCATTCAAGGACAGCCCGTCACAGTTAGGCAACTCTTTAGAAACAGCAAAGAAAAGGTTTTTTGCATTGGAGCGTAGATTAAACAGAAACTTGGGTCTGAAAAAAGAATATTCACAGTTCATAGAGGAATATTTAAGATTAGAGCATATGACGCAAATCGAGCACACGAATGTAAACGAACCCTATTACTATATGCCACATCAGTGCGTTCTCCGTCCTGAAAGTTCGACAACAAAACTACGAGTAGTTTTCGACGCATCATGCCAGACAACTTCTTCGCTGTCTCTCAATAATTTGCTTATGGTAGGGCCGAATGTTCAAGAGGAGATGTATTCAATCGTGTTGCGATTTAGAAGCCATTTGTTCGCATTAACTGGTGACATACAAAAAATGTATTTTCAAGTTGAAGGA
This sequence comes from Cheilosia vulpina, assembly GCA_916610125.1. NCBI lineage: Eukaryota > Metazoa > Arthropoda > Insecta > Diptera > Syrphidae > Cheilosia > Cheilosia vulpina. The sequence continues at coordinate 51,320,568 of OU744276.1, read as the reverse complement.
TCTCTTCTAACTTTTGAAGAACTCAGCACCGCACTCGCTGAAATAGAAGGAATACTCAACGCAAGGCCAATCACTGCAGTATCATCAGATCCTGACGATGTTAGCGCTCTCACCCCAGCTCATTTTTTAATTGGGGCGCCTATCAATTCCTTTCCGGAACCGGAACGATTAAATAATAAAATTTCTTTTCTCAACAGGTGGCAAAGAATCACAGCCCTTAAGCAACACTTTTGGAAGAGGTGGTCAACTGAATACGTTCGAAGTCTTCAAGAGAGATCCAAATGGTTCACAACCAAGCCGAATATAGGGGAAGGTACTCTAGTTGTTCTGAATGACGAAAATCTGCCCTCTTACCCCCCTTGCCAGGGTGGAACGAGTAGTGAGAGGAGAGAACAACAAATACATGATGCGTCGCCGCTCTCAATGCAAACTAATGCAGAGGAAAATCATCAGCTCCAACAACATAAAGAGCTTCTCCATTGCCAACTGTTGGGGTGAACAGTATCCCCTGCTGGTTGCTCCCGATTTGTTGCCCAAGAAAGATAGAAGAGGATTTTCCGTTTTGTAAAAACAACTTTATTTTCTCGCGAGTGGGTCTTACCTCGACGAGGTCTAAATCAAGAAGGCCGAATATGGGAGATAAAAAATATGGCTGAGCGGTTTCCGATCTCAAACAGATTTCAAAGCGACCTCTGGCTTTTCGTACGACAAATAACTGCTGGAATCTGTGGTATTTGTAGGTACGTTCAATTGGATTTGGCATGAACATTGCCGGCCGCCTTGCAGCATTGGCTGCAAAAACACTTGGCAGAGGCTTTAGGTGCTCTTTGAACATCGAAGATCGCTTAGGCCATTAAAGATACATTATTTCAACAAATTTAGTCTAAAATTAACAATCAAAAATTTCTTAAGTATTTAGATACAGTAGCGAGCAATATTTCATAGATCAGTGCAATATGTTAAGAATTTCTAATTCAAATTATGGGTAAAAAAAAAAAGTATAAAGCGTACTTCAAAGGTTATTATGCATTGCAAATGGATGAACTCAATGGAATAGTACTGCGGTTTTAATTAGTTGAAGAGTGAGTTATTATACACAATTTAGTTATTGGGCGCGTTATGACTCCATTCTGAGTCCGGATATCGACTACGCGAACTCGATTGTCGGAACCCGGGCAAACTTTTATAATACGACCGAGCCGCCACTCATTTGAGGGGAGGTTTTCATCCTTTATTACGACCAAATCATCAATAGAGAGATTTCTCTGAGGGAACTTCCACTTGTATCTTTTATTAAGCTCCTTTAGATACTCGTCCTTCCATCTGCGACAAAATTGGTGATGCAGTATCTTAACCTTTTCCCATCTTTTGATACAATTAATGGATTGATCGTCTAGAGCAGGCTCAAGAGGACTTAACAAAGGACCACCTCGCAAAAAGTGACCAGGTGTCAATGGAATAAGATCAGTAGAATTTTCGGAAATCGGTGATATGGGACGCGAGTTTAAGCAAGCCTCAATCTTTGCCAGAAGAGTGGCAAACTCCTCAAATGTAAATTTATTGGCTCCTACTACTTTCCGAAAATGGAGTTTAAAGCTTTTAACTCCGGCTTCCCAGAGTCCACCCATATGAGGTGCGCCAGGAGGAATGAATTTCCACTCCAAATTCTGATCCACATATCTTTTGGACACTTCATGGGAGATACTTTTCATAAATTGCTTAAAATCGTTTGCAATTACTTTACTGGTGCCGACAAAGTTGGTCCCATTGTCTGAGAATATAGTCCTCGGTATACCACGCCGAGCCATGAACCGACTCAAAGCTGCTAAAAATGACTGTGTAGAAGTTAACACACGAGTTCCCACAGTCGAATTCCAAGAATCCCAATTGCACTGCAATAGTCAATACACGAGCTCCCACAGTCGAATTCCAAGAATCTCGACTGCACTGCAATTTACACACTCCAGACAAATTTCCAGGAAATTGACCTGAATACAATCGAATGATGCAAGTAGCTTAACAAGCAAAAATAATTAATAAATAAATGTGCCAGTATCGATGTGAATTTAGTTCTAAGTTTGATATCAATAAAGAGGTAGTTCCTCATAAAATAACTTTTTTTTAATTAAACGTCGCGTTGAATTATTAACTGGCGCCCGAGCAGGGACAGAAGACAAAGTTTTTCATATAAACCTATCGAGTGAATTTGTGATAGCTAAAAAGTGTTTTGAAAAATAATAAAGTAGTGTATTAAGTTAAAATCAGAAAGTGAACTGAAATAAAATAATCAAGAATAAAAAAATAAATTGATAACAAGTAAAAGCCAAAGCTTCACTTAATTCTAGTATATGAAGACTTGACAGGTGGCAATTAATAGCTTAAAAACCTATGAAATCAGTGTAACAGTGTAGTGGTAAAACTAAGGCCCCCCAGTAACTGTGTAACCAGTAAAAAGGAGTTCAGCTCGAGAACAGCCGACCATACAGTTTCATCTGAAAGACCGCCCTCAGCCCCAATCAACCCAACGCACTCACCGGGTAAAGTGCACGACGGATCATCTTAGAACTCCATAAGGGACAATGCACATCGTGGGATTGTTTTTTATGTAAGCTATTATTAAGTTATATTTCTCAAATAAGTATAAATCAATCTAACTAAAATCAACAAAATATTCAAACTTGAATTATAAGATTTTTTTTTTTTTTTTTTATTATATCATATTATCCATAAAAGCTAGAAATCCAATAAGCATTCTCAAGCCGATATTTTTTTTTTTTTTTTTATTAAATCTTTTCACCTCCGTAAAAATGAATCCTAATAATTTAATCCGACCACCTCGACTTGTTGTCAACGACAATCAGGCACCTGCTGCCGCAGCTCCTCCTCTTAACCAGAACGAACCTCTAAATCTAAACGCTCTCACAGAACAAATTACAGTAATCGTTTCACAAGTATTAGCAAGGGAAGGACGACATATCATTAACAATATACTCAATCCAAGTTCCGACATTAACAATGACATCGACCAGGTTATCGACATAATCGGTAATAGGGACCTCTCAGATCTAGACAAAGTACCTGATATCGCCAAAAGTCTTCGCGAGTTTTCAGGCCAACCGGGAGAGTTTAGCTCCTGGAAAAAAAGTGTAGATAGGGTCCTTACGATATACGACCATCTTAAAGGGACTCCAAAGTATTATGGAATATTAAGTACAATAAGAAATAAAATCGTAGGGCAAGCTGATATTGCCCTCGAATCGTACAACACGCCTTTGAATTGGAGCAAAATTTCAAAGTGCTTAACCTTGCATTATGCCGACAAGAGAGATCTTGGTACACTTGAGTACCAGATGACAACTCTCGTGCAAGGACCTAATTCAATTCCTGAATTCTATCAGGTTGTTTATCAGCATCTTTCGCTAATCCTAAACAAATTATCCTGTATGGAGATGAGTACAGAATCGCTTAATAATATGACTCAATCCTACAGAGACAAAGCATTAGACACCTTCGTAAGGGGATTGCGAGGCGATCTACCACGTCTTTTAAGCATTAAAGAACCAGTCGACCTTCCACAGGCCTTACATCTGTGCCTGAAGCTGCAAAACGTAGATTTCAGAACGCAGTATGCAAATAACAGCCAAAACTCTTCGCGCAAAACTCAAGTACCCCCTGTCCTATCCCCAAAACCAATACCAGCTCCGCGAGGCAACTTCTACCCAGAATTGCTACACAACCCACAAATGCAAATGAGACCAACACCTGAAAGACGACTTCGACCCAACCCTTGTCCACAATATGGTCAACCGTCTAGACCATATTATCAAAACGCTATTCAACTAAATTATTGGCCACAAAATGTCAATCCAATGAGACCACAATATCACAGACCTCAACTACCACCTAAGCCTCTGGATATAGATCAGAGCATTCATTCAAGACAGGTGAACTATGCTAATCGACCACGAATTCCGCAGATACAGAAACGACATCATCAAGGTAACTCCAATCAGGTTCACCCCCCAAATAAATCCCAAAGAATCTTTAACACCGAACAGAACAACAACGAACAAGAAACGGAACTATCACCGGACAGCTGCGAAGGAGAAACATATCCCGAGAACGCGGACAGTAATCAAAATATGCAAACGTATGAAGAATATGTGGAATACTACGGTAACCCCCATTTCGACGAAACAGAAGAATTAGACGATATCTATTTTTTAGATTAAGTCGTTCTTCACTTCCCTATTTTGAATTTAAGGTGAAAAGTGGAGAAACGCTCAAATTTTTAATAGACACGGGCTCTAACAAAAATTACGTGCAACCTAAACGTATAAAATTCCCTATTTCTAACGAAAAACCCTTTTTTGCCAACTCCGTAGGAGGTAATATAAAAATTACCCATCACTCATTTATAAACTTATTTAAGCAAAATGGGAAAAAATTAAAAATCTTCATTCTTCCCAGCCTGATCTCCTTCGATGGAATAATAGGCAACGATTCTCTTAGAGAACTCGAAGCTGTTATTCATACCAACGAAAACTATATGACTATCTTCCCCAACATCCAAATAAAACTTAAACAGCATATTACAGAAAACGTTAATAATATAAATTTACGACTTTCGCACCTTTCCGACAATCAAAAAGGTAAACTCAATAAAATTATCGAAAACTGTCCTACACTTTTTGCAGAACCCAACAAGAAACTGACATACACATACATACAGTAAGAGGCGAAATACGAACTAATATAGATACACCAATTTACTCCAAATCCTACCCATACCCAATGGCATTGAAAGATGAAGTGGAAAAGCAGCTAAAAGAACTACTCAATGAAGGGATAATTAGACCATCGAAATCGCCATACAACTCTCCCGTTTGGATCGTTCCAAAGAAAATGGACGCATCCGGGGAAAAAAAATATCGTATGGTTATAGACTATCGTAAGTTAAACTCGGTTACTATCTCTGATAGGTACCCTATCCCCGAGATAAACGAAGTCCTTTCTAATCTCGGCAAACAGAAATACTTTACCATTATTGACCTCAAAAGCGGGTTCCACCAAATCTTACTCAAACATACTGACATAGAGAAAACAGCATTTTCAGTCAATAATGGGAAATTTGAATTCGTTCGCTTACCCTTTGGACTGAAAAATGCCCCCGCGATTTTCCAGCGCGCTCTAGACGACATTCTTAAAGAGCACATAGGAAAGAGATGCTACGTGTATATTGACGACATCGTCATATTCGGTGAAACCGAAGAAGAACACTTCAAGAACATAGAATTGGTATTTAAAACCCTCGAAAATGCTAATATGAAAATCCAATTCGATAAAAGTGAATTCCTGAAAAAGGAAATTGAATTTTTAGGTTTCATCGTCGGTACAGATGGTATTAAAGCCAATCCAAAGAAAGTCCGCGCAATAGTCGACATGTCTCCTCCTCAAAATCTTAAAGACCTTCGCTCATTTCTAGGAATGTCAGGGTATTACCGACGTTTTATTAAGGACTATGCGAAACTTGCAAAACCCTTAACATCCCTTTTAAGAGGGGAAGATGGACGCGTGTCCAAAAATGCTTCAAAAAATAAAGTGATTCACCTTGACAAAACTGCTTTCAATGCTTTCCAAAATTTAAAAAATGCACTAGTGTCTAAAGAAGTTATACTTTCCCATCCCAATTTTAATAAAAGCTTCGAGTTAACAACAGACGCATCAGACTACGCTCTGGGTGCTGTGTTATCTCAGGATAACAAGCCAATTACATTCCTCTCCAGAACATTAAGCACAACAGAAGAAAATTATGCTACCAACGAGAAGGAAATGTTGGCAATAATTTGGTCTTTGAATTCATTAAGAAATTTCCTATACGGATCTAGAAAAGTCATTATCTTTACCGATCATCAACCACTCACGTTCGCGCTGAGTCATAAAAATACAAATTCTAAGATGAAGAGATGGAAGGCGATATTAGAGGAGTATAATTATGAGCTCAAATACAAACCAGGTAAAGCAAATATCGTTGCAGATTCCCTTTCAAGACCCCCATTAGCAGCCCAAATAAACTCAATGACACCAACAACGCACAGCGACGAAAGTTCATCTCAGAACCTAATTCCTTCGGTGGAAGTGCCCGTTAACGTCTTTCGTAATCAACTTATCCTCAAAATAGCTGACGAAAGTAGTTACCAAATCAAACCCCTTTTTTCAACACATACCAGACACATTGTGACACAACCAACATATTCAGAATCGGACATAATCAACATTTTTAAAAGATACCTCAACCCACATATTGTTAATGGCCTAATGACCAATGAGCCTACAATGGGTAAAATACAGGAAATTTACCCAATCCACTTCAAGAGCTATAGAATTCGTTTTACACAAACAATTGTCGAAGACGTCGAAAGTGAGACTCAACAGGAAGAAATAATACTTACGGAACACCGACGAGCACATCGCAACGCCTACGAAAACCGACTCCAAATCTTACAAAAATTCTACTTTCCGAAAATGGCAGCTGGAATTAAACGAATAATTAAAGACTGCTCTATATGTAAGGAAAACAAATACGAGCGACATCCAAATAACCCAAAATTAAATCTCACACCCATTCCAAATTATCCTGGACACACTATTCACCTAGATATATTTTCCACTGAAAAATACTTTGTCCTAACAGCAATAGATAAATTTACCAAATATGCCCAAGCAAAAATAATCGAATCTAGATCTATTGAACACATCAAACCACACCTGCAAAACATACTATATTTTTTTTGCATTCCCGAAGTAGTGATAATCGATAACGAAAAATCACTCAACTCTATTTCTATACTCTCTATGATGGAAGATGAATTGAAGATAAAAGTCTTTACGACACCCCCCTATAAAAGTGAAGTTAACGGCCAGATTGAACGCTTCCATTCAACATTGTCAGAAATCATGCGATGCTTGAAGGCCGATGGACGCCCTCGTTCATTTGAGCAATTGCTCAACAGAGCTCTTAACGAGTACAATTTCACAATACACTCTACAATAATGAAAAAACCAGTTGAACTATTCTTTGGACGTTCCCCAAACATAGACCCAGACAAATTTGAACAAATACGACTCAACAATATCGAAAGACTAAAACTAAAACAAGAAAAAGATTTAAACTACCATAACAAAAAGAGAAAGCCTATTAGACAATATAACCCAGGAGACATAGTTTACGTAAGACACAATAAACGAATAGGGTCAAAACTAACAATCAGATATCGAAAGGAAATTGTCAAAGAAAATAAACATTCTACAATCATTAATAACTCTGGCAGGACAGTTCACACAAGCAATATAAGAAATTAGCACTTAAATACCATTTCAGGTACCTTCTTAATTTCGGTAGAACCGAAATCCAGATACTGGACTTTACGAACGCTCAAGTGGTAGCAATACATACAGGCCACGCAAGACTACATATAGGAAACTTTAAACTTATTCACGTGATCGACTTGGACCAATACGAGACAAGACTAAATGAACTAACCCCAATTATTTTTACTCACAGAAATAACTCCCTGTACCCCTATCTCAAACATGAAATTACTCAAATTCAAAATCTAATACATCATCTTAAACCACGGAAGGTGAAAAGATCCCTTGACTTTATAGGATCGGCTTGGAAATGGGTCGCGGGTAACCCCGACCATGAAGATTATATAACCATAACAGAGAAAATGAACAATATGTTACAAAATAACAATAAACAGATTATAATTAATACACTGTATAATGAAAGAATGAACAATATTACTAAAATGTCAAATGAAATTCTAAAATCAATCCAAGAAAATAAAATGCTAAATAACGAAAGTTTGATAAATGTCCAATATAAACTTAAAATATTTAAAGAAGAACTAGAACATCTAAATTATGCCATACAGTGGGCTAAAATCGGTATTATTAACTCTCTTATATTATCCAATCAGGAAGTTAACTTGGCCTTAAGCACCATATCCAAAGAAAATTTGCCTTTCAATACTATTGAAGAAGCCTTAAGCTTTGCAGAAGTAAAAATTGCGAGCAATTCAATCTCAATACTTTATATTATAAATATACCCCTAGTAACTCAAAATGATTATGTAAAACTTATCCTAAAACCCGTAAAAAGAAATAATATTGCAACAGATTTATTGTTTAATACAATTTTGAAATCTGAAAACGAAACATATGGTTTAAAACAAACCTGCAAGTCATGTAACTATTTTTCAATTTGTAAAATCCAAGATATTGTAAATCTAACTAACACAGCATGTATTCCTAATATTTTAAAAAGTGTAAAAGCTACTTGCAACATAATAAACAATCAACATCTACCACAAATAGACGAAATATCAACAGGCGTAATTTTTAATGGGACCTTAGCAATGGAATCAACACAGCAAAGGCTCGATGGCACATTTTTAATCAAATTTCATAATACCAGCATTACCATTAACGACAGAACATTTACCTCACGAGAAGCATCAGAATATCAAGCACTCCCCGCAATCCTTCAACTAACCCCAAAAGAGAAGCAATACCGTAAATTCCTTTCATTAGAAATGATGAACGAGTTACATATAAACAATACGAACGAAATTGAGCTTTTACAATTAAAAGCTACAGCACACAGTTTTACTATGTATGCAATCATATTCATAATAGGCACAGCTGCAATTATAGCCACCTACAATATCTGCAAGCGAAACAACACCGAAATCATCATCCAAAATCTGGAACCAGAACATCCGCAAGTCCATCCCGCTTCAGTAATAAATCACACAGTTCGGTCACCTACATTGAAGTTCAACGACATCCCATACTTTTAGTAAATTGATTGAGGACAATCAAATCAAGGAGGGAAGAGTTAACACACGAGTTCCCACAGTCGAATTCCAAGAATCCCAATTGCACTGCAATAGTCAATACACGAGCTCCCACAGTCGAATTCCAAGAATCTCGACTGCACTGCAATTTACACACTCCAGACAAATTTCCAGGAAATTGACCTGAATACAATCGAATGATGCAAGTAGCTTAACAAGCAAAAATAATTAATAAATAAATGTGCCAGTATCGATGTGAATTTAGTTCTAAGTTTGATATCAATAAAGAGGTAGTTCCTCATAAAATAACTTTTTTTTAATTAAACGTCGCGTTGAATTATTAACTTAGATAAGTCGCTTGTTGCCTCTAGATGAATAGCCCGCGTCGCAAAACATACAAATATGCAGATATAGGCTTTCGTTAGTCGACAGTTTCGTGTCAATGAGCTTCTTATAATAAAAGGCCCAGCAAAATCGACGCCTGTATTCGTAAACGGTGATGAGATTTGCGTCCTTTCTAATGGTAAAGCTCCCATGATCTGGGTTTGTATTTTCCTTTTTTGAATAATACATACTTTACATGACCGAATGTGTTTTTTTACCAGGTTTTTCAATTTTGGTATCCAGAATTCACTCCGAACTAAGCGAATTACCAACTGGTTACCGCCATGAAGGGAGATTTCATGGACAAATTTTACCAAAAGATCAGAGATGTTCGCTTCATAAGGCAGAATAATTGGATATTTTTCGTTAAAGGAAAGAGTGGAGGAGGTAAGCCTTCCATTTGACCGAAGAACTTGATTTTGGTCCACAATAGGATTTAAATTTACCAATGGGCTTTTCTTAGAAATGGGCTCGTTTTTCAAAAGAGCGGATTATTCATTTTGAAAATAAAACGTCTGAGTCAGTCAGAATGATCAAGTTCTTAGCGTTAGAGATTTCGTTCTGAGTAACTATCCTGTCTGGGAAATAAAACCATTTTTTATGACGTGGATTGGTTCTATGAAAAAACCGCAAAATATAACATATAACGTGTAACACTCTAGACTAGGAAGAAAATCGTTTAACAATTGTGTCAATATTAGGCGACATTGTACTTAGATTAGCCTTAATGGGTTTCCTTTCAAGATCCGCATCATCAGACCTTGTTAAAACAGATTCAGGCCATAAAGATTGTGGGTGGCAAAGCCAAGCAGGGCCGTGCCACCATAAATTGGTTGCCTGAAGGTCGGTAGGAGAAATACCTCTTGTTGCTAAATCTGCTGGATTTTCCGCTGATCGGACATGACTCCATTTGGTATTTGGCACATATGAATGTATCTGTGAGACCCTATTAGCTACAAACGTTTTCCACGAGCTAGAAGGTTTATTCAACCAGGCCAAGACTATTGAGCTATCGCTCCACAGAAAAAGTTCGTAATTTGGGTAGTTAAGCTCTGCTAAAACGTTGCGAAAAAGTTTCGCCAGCAAAACAGCGCCGCAGAGTTCCAATCTCGGCAAGGGAACCTGCTTGACTGGAGCTACTTTGCTTTTGGCACATAAAAGGTTAGAAGACCAACTGCTCCTGCTGTGTTCAACGCGCAAATAAAATGCTGCAGCATATGCTTGCTCTGAAGCATCACAAAATCCATGGATTTGGATAAAGTCATTGGGACTGTAATGAATCCATCGAGGAATATGAACCTTCTGTATATCTGGAAGCGCAGCCAAGAAAATGTTCCAACGGTGACACGTACGGGGCACAAGAGGTGTGTCCCATGACGTCCCATCACGCCAGATTTATTGCATTATGATCTTTGCAGTAATTAACACAGGGGCCAACCATCCTGCTGGATCAAAGAGTCTTGCAATCACTGAAAGTACGGCTCTTTTAGTTAAGAGTTGATCTTCTTTTAATACGGAAAAAAAGAAGTGAAAACTATCAGATTTAGCATTCCACTGAATCCCAAGAGTTTTTGAGATACTTTTATCTTCTAGTTTAAGAAAATCTTGATTGTAGATATCTGAAGGTGGAAAATGTTCCAGTAAATCAATGATGTTGGAGGTCCATTTTCTTAAAGAGAACCCAGCTGAGCTTTGGGCATCTATGAGTTCCCTTTGTGCTTTGAGTGCTGTCTCCATATCATGGGCTCCAGAAAGCACATCGTCGACATACAAGTCGTTTTTAAGAATTGATGAAGCAAGAGGAAAAGTAGATTGAACATCATCTGCGAGACGTAGCAATGTACGTATGGCTAGATATGGAGCACAATTAACTCCAAAGGTCACCGTTTTTAGCTCATAATCCTGAAAAGGACTGTCGCTACCATCGGATGTCCAAAATAAGATGCGTTGATAAGTCGAATGTTCAGGATGAACAATTATCTGCCGATACATCTTTTCGATGTCGGCATTAAAGACGTACCGATAGAAACGCCATTTTAAAATAAGCGTCGTTAAGTCGGTTTGTAAAACCGGACCCGCATACAAAATATCATTTAAGCTCCTGCCGTTACTTGAGGGACAAGAGGCATTAAAGACTACCCGAACTTTAGTTGTTATACTATCTGGTTTTATAACCGCATGATGCGGCATATAATAAGTGCACAACTGATGGTTTTTGATTGTGTCTTCCGAGGAAACAGCCTCCATATGTCCAAGTTGTATATATTCTCGAAGTACATTCTTGTATTCTGACTGAAGGTTAGGATTTTTTGCCAAAGATTTCTCCGTTCGATTCAGCAGGTTTAAAGCTCGGTTTCTTGATTGTCCCAATGAAAGGCCAGGGTTTCTGAATGGAAGGCGAACTACGTACCGACCGTTGGCGTTTCGAGTAGTGGTATTGGAATAAAGTTGCTCGCAATAGAGATCTTCGGAAGATGGCGAACTTCGATCCAATATCTCCTCAACCTCCCAAAATTTAGCAATTTGTTGATCAACCGAAGTCTCACAAAAATATGACAATAGTGTCGAGAAAGAGTTAACTCGGTTCTGTGGAAGGGGTCCTGATAGTACCCATCCAAATATGGTATTTTGGGCTATTAGGGATCCTAAAACATTGGTCTTGAGTCCTTCCAGGACAATGGAGGGATATAAGTCGGAACCAATCACCATATCTATCTTCGAGCTCTCATAGAAATGGGGATCAGCGAGCTCGAATTCCATCGGTGATGAAACTTCCGCTCTATCTATCATGCATGATGGTAAATCACCAGTTAGGCGTTTAAGCACGATTGCATTGGCGAAGATTGTGAAAGTTGGAACATACTTGGAGCCTATACACAAGGGACACAACTTTGATGCAGTAGCCGTTACCATAGCGCTCATCCCAGATATCTGAGCTTGGATTGGCTTCACGGGTAAATTTAATTTTCTCTGTGCATCTTCGGATATAAAGGTAACTTCTGAGCCTGTATCTACAAGTGCACGCAATGTAAACTTACTTCCTAAATGGTGAATATCGATCAATGCAGTTGCTAAAAGAATCCGCTTGTTATTACGGGAGAAGTAAGATTGGACTTGATATAAATTTGGATTGTCAGTGGACTGTATAGTTTCAGAATGGGGAATTGTCTGCAATTTATTGCCTGTTCCCGACGTGGATGGCATATCTTGTGATGCATGTGAAGGGGTCAAGTGCAAAAGTGTATGGTGCTTTTGTTTACACTGCATGCACGTGTGAACACTTCGACAATCCTGATGAGAATGAGTGGAGGATAGGCAATTTTTGCAATAGCCTAATGAATTAACTTGGGAAATTCGGTCTGTAGTATTCATTTGCAGAAATTTTTGGCATTGCCGAAGAGAATGAGAACCACTACAAAGCTTGCAAATGTAGTTGTTTGCTTTCAAATGAAAAGCTTTATGTTTTTCCTTATTTGGATATGTTAGTTGATTTTTAAATTGAAGTTTCGATTTAAAGGGAAACTTAATATCGGATACTGTTTCAAGTACACGGTAACGGCTAGTTAAGAATGAATCCATTTCACTCCATGATGGGATCTCGCGTGGTTTCTGAATGGATTGTTCCCATAACGCTAGAGTATTTTCCGGTAGACGGTGAGAGCACAAAAAAATAAGTATGGGATCCCAAGAGGTCGTAGACACTTTATGGGCTTCGAGAATCGATAAACAGTCATTGATCCCCCTCTGCAAATCCTTAATACTTTTGCCCGATTCGATGCCTACCATCGTCAAATTAAAAAGCTTTTTTAATTGTTTGTTCACTAAAATTCGCTTATTGTCGTATTGATCGGAAAGTGCTTTCCACGCTAACTCGAAACTATAGGCAGTAAGGGCAAATCTCGTGACAATATCATTTGCCTCGTTTCTTGTCTTTGAACGAAGGTGAAACAGCTTTTGAACTGAACACAGTTTCGGGTGATTTATGTATACCGCGGTAAACATATCTCTAAACGATGGCCAGGAGAGATAATCACCGTGAAATGTATCAGTGTCACATGGTGGAACCTTTATGCATTGCTCTTGGCTTAATTTGGTATTAGAAATATTTGAGTTCAGACTTGAAACTTTTGGACTTTTTCAATAATTTCACTTAAGCAATTAATGTAGGTAGTGGACGCAAACCGATATTTATTCTTGATTGCGTCTACATCTCCATCCGTCTCTGAACGCAAGTAGAGACGATAACACTTTTTAATGTCGCACCACAGTTCTTGCAATTCGATTTTACGTGCTTCTAGAGAGCTAAGTGGATGATCTACCGTAGGTATCTCTTGAAAATTTGATTGAAATTCTATTAGCTCATCTGCCGCAGCAATAAACATCTCAAGCTCACCCATAGTGATGACAGAAATTAAGAAAAAAACAACCTCGCCTCAAAGAAACTGACTATACGTAAAAAATGTTCGTTTTTACAGAAGAAACCAAATTCGCAACAGTACATCACTCTTCACTATAGATTACAATAAGAGAATAATATCTAATACGTTCACATTCATGTACAATGCAGTTAATCAAATGAAGTTTTGTTATAAACTAAGTATTTTACTTTCAATATTGCACTAATCATAAAATATGCACGCACCTGTTTACAAGTAGATTTATTTCACTGCTTTTGTTCTTCCTTCTGTCGTGTTGAGTTTTTGGCGGTGATTTTCAGCTGAACTTCCTTCACGTTTCACTTAGTAGACTTCTTGGGCTGATAAGCGATAAGAACGCTAGCACTGCGACAATGTTAACAGCGCGAGGAGTTGATTGATGACTAAATTTCTTCTGATGCAATGTATGGTGGTGAGCTCACGAGATCTTCTAGTGGGCTGTGTGCGATATGTTCGATGGATGATGAACTGGCGTCTGGCGATGAGTATTCGGGAGAGCAAAATGTATGCCCACTTGGTAAGCTTCGGCGGTCGGTGTGTGATACGAGTGGATATGATGGCTTGTGCTACGGACCGTCTTTCCTGTGTGGACTTTTGAACCTCAGTTTGGAGATATGCCAACTTTGCCTGATGATCGTTGATCGTGTGGGGCAAAATGGGTGATTTCCAGCGCGGAGAGCTATTCTGGGTGATGGTGAGACGGTGTTTGTAAAATGCGGTGATTTTGGGTATTCGCCGCACAATTTATGGATCTTCGACAATTATCTTTGAGAGATGATTGTTCGAAGAGAATATAATGTACGATGCAGTAAATATGTGACTTTACTTCTTTTCATGCAAATTTGATGCTTTGCGAATGAAAAGTTGATGAGTAGGTATTTTAAGAAATACTATCCGGCTTGATGGACCAAATGTTGGGGTGAACAGTATCCCCTGCTGGTTGCTCCCGATTTGTTGCCCAAGAAAGATAGAAGAGGATTTTCCGTTTTGTAAAAACAACTTTATTTTCTCTCGAGTGGGTCTTACCTCGACGAGGTCTATATCAAGAAGGCCGAATATGGGAGATAAAAAATATGGCTGAGCGGTTTCCGATCTCAAACAGATTTCAAAGCGACCTCTGGCTTTTCGTACGACAAATAACTGCTGGAATCTGTGGTATTTGTAGCTACGTTCAATTGGATTTGGCATGAACACCAACAAAATCAACTACAACAACACCATGCAGTTCAAGAACCGTTTTTACCTCAGCAGCAGCAGCAGCAGCACCCACAGCCACAAAAACAGTATGATATCCGTTATAACGATAAAGTGATAACTTTAGAAACAGTGTACAACGAAATAGTTGCTCTTAGATATGAGAATGCTCATGCTCTTTCTTTAATAAGCTCAGTACAAGAAGAAAAAAATAAACTATTGCAAACAGTCAGCGATCTTCAAAGAGAAGTGAATTATTTGCAACAAGAAAGTAGAGACAAAAGTGTTGAAATAGTAGGTGTACCCAATGTAAACAATACCAATGCATTGAATTGTGCTTTGCAAGTTTTTTCTAAAGCTGTATGCGAAGATATATCTGAAGCTGATATTGACAATTGCTTTGGGAAAAATGTTAAGAAGAACAATAATTCTGTTGATATTATTTTAGTGATTAAATTTATTTCGAAGTTAAAGAAAAATGCAATTATGAAGAACATATTCAGCAAAAAAAAATAATTTAACTTCTAAGATATTTAATTGTGAAAAAAATAGTAAAATCTATATAAATGAATCTCTAAGTGGTGCGACAAGATATCTTTTAAAAGCGGCGCAGAAAGCTAAGAAAGAAAAAATTTTCAAGTATGTTTGGATTAACAACGGAAGAGTACTCATGCGTAAGAGGGATAATGACAAGTACATTGTTATTAATTCAGAGGTGGACCTTCGAACGCTAAATTAATATGCAAGATCCAGAAGTTAATATACTAAATATTCCCTCTGCCAACTGTGTATACGTTGACTCCCATGATCTCGTTTCTAACCAGAAATACTTGAACAATTTTCTTATTATTCACCAAAATATTAGAAGCATGCGTAAAAACTTTGATAACTTTCTTATACATCTGAATTCATTTGTCAACGAGCCTGATTGTATTTTTTTGTCGGAAACGTGGATATATGAAGAAGAAGAGTCTTTCTCTAGTATTGAAGGATATGAACTTATACCTTGCAGTAATAATGAGTACGCAGCTGGCGGTGTTTTGGGTTTTATTAAAAGTGAGATAGACGTTGTAGATTATCGCTATAATTTGCGTAGTTGTGATGTTTTAAAAGTGAAGGTAAATGACAAAAAGTTAACATTTTTCTGCGTTTATCGATTTAATGACCTATCTATGGCGAATAATTTGTTTTTTGAGGAATTAGAAAATCTATTATCAAGCGAACCTTCTAATGATATAATTTTATTAGGTGACATCAATATTGATATTTCACAAAATTCATGCAGATAATTATATTTTTTTACTGTCATCTTATGGCTTAGAGTCATGTATAAACAAGCCAACTCGAATTTCAGATCTTAGTAGCACTTGCATTGACCATATTATGGTTCGTTTTTTTAACAAACATAAACTCCATCTCAGCAGCTCTGTAATAGATTTGCAGTTGACTTATCATTGTATGACGTGTTTGAGCTTCGAATATGATTCTGATACTAGTTCAAAGTATTTACCTTCCTGTTCGACTTTTGTCAAAACTGATTATGTATCGCTAAATAATCTACTTCGATCGGAATGCTGGGAAAGTATTGTAAGTGTAAGTGATCCATCCAGGGATTTCTTTACGTTTATAGAGACTTTAAGTAAATATGTTAAGCAATGTTCGAGTACACTGTTTATCTCATGACTTGTCATCATCACAAAGCTTCGTTTTTGAACCTATAACATCTTTTGTATTATATAAAATCATAATTTCTCTAAAAAAATCGGATTCTGCAATAACTGATAGTTTATCAAATAACTTCGTTAAAAAAATAGCCTTCAATATTTGCGATATTTTATGCCTTATTTATAATAAGAGTATTTCTAATGGTATTTTTCCAGATGGGTTAAAACAAACCTTTGTTTAAGAAGGGTGATAAATCATTAATAAATAATTATAGGCCGATTTCCCAAATCTCGGTATTTTCCAAGATTTTTTAAAAAGCAGTGAAAAACAGAATGGTAAAGTTTCTAGAAAGAAACAAATTCTTTAGTGAATTACAGTTTGGGTTTCGTTCTGGTTTTTCAACTGAAGCTGTCCTCTTAAATTTCTGCACTAATATATACAATGGCATTAATAATAGGAAATTAACTGCGGCTCTTTTTATCGACATTACAAAAGCGTTTGATACCGTCGATCACACAATACTCCTAGACAAACTCTACAATTGTGGGTTTAGAGGCATAATGCATAATTGGTTCCGTTCCTACCTATCCGATAGATGACAAAGAGTTAAGATTAGTGGAGAATTAAGTTCCTTGAGAAGCGTCTCTTTGGGTGTTCCTCGGGGTTCCGTGCTTGGTCCAATACTTTTTTTAATCTTTATTAACTCGCTGTTGTCGCTGTCGGCGCAGTGGCTTAGTGGTTAGTGTGTTGGACTACTAAGCGAGGGGTCCCAGGTTCGAATCCCGAGAAAAAACCCAAATTCCAACTTAAGGTTTTTTCCACTGCGCCACCTCTCGCGAACGTCTGACAAACATCCGAGAGTATAACTGTCATGAAAGAGCTTCCCAATTGGCCGTTTGGACTCGGCATAAAATTGTAGATCCCTTCCATTCATCCCAAAAATAAAAACTCACACAAGACGAATGGTTGTGAGAAGCTAGGCTTGGGTCCATACGGACCTGTTGCGCCAATTATTTATTTTTAACTCGCTGTTGTTACAAAAATACCGTGGCAAAGTAAATGCGTTCGCTGATGACATGGCATGTGCTTTTCAAAGTGACTCTGCTTTGGATCTTTCTGCAGACATTAACCATGACTTGGAAGTCTTAAGCCGTTGGTTTGAAATGCATAAAATGGTAATAAGCGATAAAACCAAAATTATGTTTTTTAATGTTTCTGGTAAGGAGGTAGACTATGGATCATTCTCTTTCCATTGTGCAAACTGTGAGAAATATAATCATAGTAGAGAAATCTGTCGCTCGTCAGTGGACCCACTAAAGAAAGGAAATTAAAGTAATTAAGAAAAAGGCCCGGAAGATAATTGTACAAAATATAATTGGCGTTTATTGTTTAATTTGATGGTTGAAATAGAACTCGCACTTTTTTCTTTCGACACGAGCCTTTTATACATTTTGCAAAGGAGTGTTATACAACATTTAAGAGCAAATAATATTATATGTATAGGTAATTTAAGAGCAAAAGAATAGTATATGTACTAAGATAATATATATATATATTATATATAATGTAAATAAGAGGAAACTTCTACATCCTCCGGCGCGGAAATTACTGAACCTCTAGGGAATACAGCAACTGAACTGGTCTTCGTAGCTTGGTACCATTGGCCAGCCTAATTTGACAGGCTCGAATCTTGTTATCGCGTCCAGGAAAAACTTCTTCAACAATGGCCAACTTCCAGAGTGTTTTCGGCAGCGACGGATCATGCACTATGACGACATCATTGGGTTGAATGGATGAAGTAGACTTCCCAGTCTGGCAATGGTGAAGCGTGCGTAACTGATGGAGGTATTCCAGCTTCCAACGTTTCCAAAATGATCTTAAAACCTTTAATCTTGAGTTCCATTTGGCCCGAAGATCTATACTTGTGTAGAGAAGTGAAGAGCTTCCGGAACAGTAGGAGGTGCCTGTAAAGAAATGGGAGGGTGTTAAAGGATTAAGATCTCGGGGATCATCCGAAATATACGTCAGTGGTCTGGAGTTGATGACGCTTTTAACTTCTGTCAACAATGTTTGAAGCTCTACAAAGTTCATCACAGTTCGGCCAATAGTCAATTTCAAAACAATTTTTATGCTCCTGACCAACCGTTCCCAGAAACCACCCCACCAGGCAGCTCTTTCAACAATAAACTTCCAGCGGATGCCTTCATTGTTTATATATCCTTGGATTGCCTTCGAACTGAGAATTTCGTTCAGGACCTTCAATTCCTTGGCTGCACATTTGAAAGTCTTTGCATTGTCAGAATATACTACACTTGGTTTCCCCCTTCTGGCGAAAAAACGTCGTAACGCGAGCAAGCAACATTCAGCAGTAAGGTCAGTCACGAGTTCCAAATGAACAGCTCGGATCGAGCCGCACGTTAACAAGAGGATATACACTTTAGATGATTCATTATGGACTGGGCTTCGGACATACAGAGGCCCTGCGTAGTCCACTCCGGTCATGTCAAAGGGTCTTGAAGAGAGCATCCTGTCGCGAGGGAGGGGAGCAAAGGGCTGCGACCCAGGGAGAGCTGACAATCGCTTGCACACGAAGCATCTAGAGATTACATTTTTTACGAGTTGTCTCCCTCTAATTATCCAAAATTTATTCCTTATCTCCGCGAGAGTGGTATTCGTTCCGCTATGTAACATATTTTGGTGAGTAAATAAAACGATTAGCTTACTTATATGAGATCGATTTGGCAAAATAATGGGAAATGGCTCAATATCTTCTTGTTCAGTATCTCTCAGGCGACTGTTGACCCGCAATATCCCCTGCTCGTCCAAAACAGCATTTAAGGAATATAAGACAGACGACTTACCAGGTGAACCATCAGTTTGAATCGCCTGGATCTCCTCCTTAAAGAACGCGTATTGAGTATTCTTAATCCAGTATTCTTCAGCCGAAGAGAGTTCCTGAGCCGTAATGGTATCGTCCTTTCGTTCAACGGGCAGCTTTTTAAGAAGACGTATAAAGCGCATCACAAATGCAGTCACTCGTAACAGTTTATTCCAATTACTGAAGCGTTCAGGATGTAAAAGTTGTTTTTCGTCGGGGGCGGGATTCACATTATCAACAGTCACCTGTAAAGAGATAAAAGAGTTAGATAAATCTAGTTTACTAGTATCAATTGGCCAGTATTCGCTTCCACATATCAGCCAAGCAGGCCCGTGTATCCACTTATCAGAAGTGGCTAAGGATTTTGCAGTGACACCCCTAGTTAACAAATCAGCCGGATTATCTTTTCCAGGGCAGTGTCTCCATTCGAATCTGGAAGTTAATTTTCGTATTTCGTTAACTCGATTTGCTACGTAAGGCTTCCACTTCTTTTCTGTATCACTATTAATCCAGCAAAATGTTATTCTTGAATCCGTCCAAAGACAAATCCGATCGAAGGTCACATTCAACTTATCTACCAGATACGAGCATAATCTAGCGGCTATCAGCGCGGCTGTAAGTTCCAGTCGAGGAAGAGTCAGCTCATTGGAAGCTTCTACCTCCTTGATGGGAGCAACTCGATTCTTCGCGCACAAAAATCTCACTGTCGTTACTCCTTCCGCATCAACCACTCTTATAAATGCTACGACACCATACCCACTTTGACTGGCATCCGCAAATAGATGAAGCTCCTTCGTAACAGCATTACTGCCATCAAAGGCACACCGCGGAATCGATACATGTTTCAGTTCAGCAAAACCGGTAGCAAATGAATTCCAAATCTTCACCAGATCGGGTGGCAACTCCTCATCCCACTCTAACTTTCTTCTCCAAATGTTTTGAAAGAGAATTTTAAAGTTAATTAGGAACGGTCCGAGAAAACCCAAAGGGTCGAAAACACGAGATATAATCTGCAATACGAGGCGTTTTGTTGGCTTCGTTTTGAAAAAAACATTTGTATTTAAGACGGGCTTAACGTCGACTACCAATTCATCAGTATGAGTATACCAAATAACACCCAAAACCTTCTGACTATCGGGCGGCACTTCATCAAAGCAGCATCGTACGTTTTCAGAATTACTATTCCATTTTCTAAGATTCATACCGGCTTCCCTAAGTATGTGCTTTGATTGTTGATACAGTTTCTTCGCCGATTCTTCATTGTCTACACTGCATACTAGATCGTCCATGTAGAAACTATTACCCAAAATACAACACGTTTTTGTAAATCGTTCATTTACAGATTGGAAATGGCGCTTCAAGGTGGCCCCAAGAAGGAAGGGACTCGACGTCACGCCAAAAGTTACGCGAGTCATTCTAAAAACTTGAGGCTCAGGAAGAGTACTAATGGAGTCAATTTGCTTCGAAAACCAATAAAACCGATGCGCGTCTCGATCTATCTCTCTTAAGGATATCTGTAAGAAAGCCTTCTCAATGTCTGCGACCAACCCAATTGAACCTAGACGAAAATTGAGTAAGATCTTAAACACATCGGGCAACAAATTAGATCCTGACATAAGATTGTCGTTTAGCGATGAACAATGTTCAGCGTGTGCGGAAGCATCAAATACCACACGTAATTTTGACGTAGCCTTCTCTTCTCGATATACACCTCTATGGGGCATATAGTATGTGTGTAAGCCCTTCGCTTCGTTTTCTGCCCTTTCTGCTACACCGGTATGTATGAGTTCCCATATTGCCCTATCATACCTAAGGAGATTGTCAGATGATCTCGAAAGTCGTTTTACAAGCGAATTAAAACGCGTAAAAGCTACCAAACGATTATCATTAAAACCATTGCACTCACCCTTCCATGGTAAAGCGACTTCATAGCGACCATTCCGTTTAATTACTAAATTATCAATGAAGTTTTGTGTGAACGTATCATTTTCCTCTGCTGATGGTCTTATATCGATAGTTTCCAGATCCCAAAAAACTCTTTCATCTCGAATGCTGACTTGCAAAACACTCGTTGCAGCATTTAGAGCGCAAACCGGGACAGGGCCCTGCAAAGTCCATCCGAACAGCGTCTCAATAGCCATTAAACGATCATCTATCCGCATTGTTTTTCCCGACACTATTCGCCAATAATTATCCGAGCCGATTAAAATCGAAATTCCATCAGTTGGTTGGTGATTAAATGGACGCGAATCAGCTAAAACTAATTTGCAATCATTTATATAACCTTGAGTGGGCACCGTTAGCACGTCCAGACAAATGGTCGGCACTACAACCGCATTTAATTCTACCATACACTCACTGTGCTGATCTTTTAATTTTAATCGAACTATTTTGTATTTTCTGTCCGGCGATTGTTTTTCGTCACTTCCGAATGGTATTACGCTTATATTTTTTAACCCGACGACCCGAAGATTCAGCTGCTCCGCAAGCGATTCTTTAATGAATGTCATTTGACTACCACCATCTAGAATTATCCGCACGTATGCACTCGTATTATTCTCCGTATTTAACGCGAAAACCGATGCAGTTTGTAATAAAACAGTTGTCTCATTTTGCCTTTTGCCTGCGGCATATAAATTCACAGACTGGTTTGATGGACCGCTCTCCAACTCTCTTTCGGGCTGTCGTTGTCGTTGGTAGTTTGGATCGCACATAGCTTTAGCATGCCATCCCCCACAGCCACTACACCTTAAATGCTTCATTGTGCATTTCTTTGCCGAGTGACCTCGAGCGGTGCAGCGGAAACATCTGCCGTCGCGCTTCAACACGTTTTTTCGTTGTGTTACTGTGAGAGAGCTGTCGCAATCTTTTGTGTGGTGAGACATAGCCTTGCAGAAAACGCACTGGGCTTTTGACTGTGTGTGAGCCGCTGCAAACAACCCAGCTGCCGTTGGTGTGGTATATGATTTTGGTTGCCGTTTATTATCTCCTTCTTCTACGGAATTTTCCAGAGCCACGATTTCTCTTTTGATGTACCTTAAGAGATCTCTGATTTGCTTATCCCCGTTACCAACAAAAGAGCACTCACTTTCTGAGCAGGCAGAACCGGTTTCTTCCGTTGGTTGCGCATCACTTTCTTGCTTAGGCACTTCGATTTGGCAGCGGAAATAATTGGCACGGAGGTCATTTGGAAGACAACGAAGTAATTTAGATTTCAACATTATGGAATAATTGTTTGATGAAATTCCTAATGCTGTTAGAGATCTAATAGATGACGTTACCGTGTTATATATGTGTCGTAGACCCTTTAGGTCCGTTTTTGACGTCAAAGATGGAATTGACATCATTACGTTCATATTTTTGTCAATTAACTTATCTATATTGCCAAACTCTTCTTGCAGCAGTGCCAAGGCACCATCATAGCAGTTGGCGCTTGGAGTAAATCCAGCAATGGACTCAGCAGCCGTGCCTTTCAAGGCTGACTGCAAGTAGTTGAATTTATCTGTGCCAGATAGCGATTTGTTCTCATGGACGGCGGTCTTAAACTGCTCCCAAAAGGGAAGCCACTCCTTAAAATCACCCGAAAAAGTCTTGAGAAGCAGCTTGGGTAATCTTACACCACTATTAATGTCACACTGTGACGAGGGCGGTGTAACGTTAGATAATGAATCGTTTCGCGATTGCATGCGGTGCAATCGTTCGAGGCGTTGAGTCAGTCGAGCGATAGTAGAAATCGCTTTGTCTTCGTACTCAACCGTTGTTTCACTGTCCTTAATTTGGTCTTCAGGCTTCCCACCTGCTGTACACAAACTGTCTGCCTTGATGAGTCCCTGGTGCGCCGCTTTTAACCGATTCAAGAACACTGAGAGCTCTTCCTCTATGCATTCCCAATTCTCCTCGTTTTCGATGGTAGCTCTAGATTCCGGTGAATTCAGGTAATCGTTAGCGCTATTCGCGACGCGCGTTACTTGTCCTCTGTATGCGGACCGGTTAGCGTTCTCCATCCTATATTAAACCGTTACTTTTTCGCACAATATCCTGACACTATCCCGGGTTTCGGCACCATAAAGAAAGGAAATTAAAGTAATTAAGAAAAAGGCCCGGAAGATAATTGTACAAAATATAATTGGCGTTTATTGTTTAATTTGATGGTTGAAATAGAACTCGCACTTTTTTCTTTCGACACGAGCCTTTTATACATTTTGCAAAGGAGTGTTATACAACATTTAAGAGCAAATAATATTATATGTATAGGTAATTTAAGAGCAAAAGAATAGTATATGTACTAAGATAATATATATATATATTATATATAAGGTAAATAAGAGGAAACTTCTACACCCACAGACATTTTTTGAATCACTTTCGTGCTCCGTGGAATGTTTTGATATTGAGTGTGTCAAGTCATACAAGTACCTAGGAGTGCTGATTGATTGGATGATGGGTTGGTCTGCTCATACGGAGGCAATCAAAAAGTATCTTAGGGCCGCTACAAGGCAAATGTACTTTTTAAAATCTTATTGCTCAAGAGAACTTCTTACTTGTATTTATTATGGTTTAGTGTACTCTAAGCTTGAATATGGCATAGTTTCATGGGGTGGTACTCACAGCAAAAAAATTAATCCACTTCTAGTTTCCCAAAAACATATTATTCGTCTTGTTTGTAATAAAAGTCGTCGATACGATAGTTTAATACTTTTCAAAAGCATCAAAGTCCTACCTCTGAAGCATTTGTATTTTTATAAGGTATTAAAGATTTTTTTCTCCATATCTGGCTATTTATTGAACCGTTGCTCTTCTAGCTATAATCTTAGAGTAAACAATCAACATCTCGCTTTAGTACCACATCACAATTTGCAATTTTTTTCAAATTTTTATACGTCAGTTGCTCCAAGAATTATTAAAAATGAGTCCACTTTTCTCAAAAAAGTAAAATGTTGGCTCTTGGGTTTAAATTATAAAAATGTAAATGAATTACTATGGGTAACCATTTAATTAGATACTTGTTTTTTTGTTTATCTTTATTTTTGCGCAAAAAAATTTTTTTTCACTATTTCTTTGTAATAATATAAATACCTCTAAATTTGTAACAAATATACTGTATAATTCTTGTCGTAACCCCACCTCACTACTTTTAAATTAATGTTGTATTGTTATTTTAATGTTATTCCAGCTGCTCTCGCCTCTAGTTCCTTATGAACTATAGATTGCAGTTTCTTTATTAATTCATTTTGTAAATTTGTATTATACGTAGGTTTATTATTTGTTTAAATGTATGAACACAAAATATATTAGTAAAGATAATAAACTTGAACTTGAACTTGACTTGAGATGACAACAACGTTAGAGTAGTCGATCTGAAGACGGCCAATGGAAGATTCCGCCGTCCCATAACCAAGATAGCACCGCTTAACTTGAATTGATAGTGCATCAATGGGGCCGGAATGTTGCCGCCAAAAATATAATTACTTTAGAGAACGTTACAAATTTTGAATTTCCCGCCTAATAAAGAACTTTTTTCTTATGTACAAACTTAAGGTAGATATACCGTCGACTTTCCTCAAAGATTAAATTCACCACAGTCAGTCTTTCTCATTTCTTTTCTTGCTTCAATTGTTACAATTTGTTCATTCCATTGTCAACCTTTAAAGCGTTCGTTTTGAACATTAATAAATGAAGTTTTATAACGTTTAACGAAAAAGTGGATGTGTGTGGATCAAAGAACAAAATCTTGATAAGAATTTTACAGGTACATTTTTGTACGTTTATTTAAATTTTTTTTTTCATACTTATACATACATGCGTAGTACCTACCAACAAACTGAAAAAATATATATATTTTCCATTTTATTGTTTTTTTTTTAGTTTTTGTATTTTATTTTAAGTTTTTTTTTTTATTTTTTTTTGTCTGCGGACTTCATTTAGGTACCTATATCTACCTACCCAAAAATATGTTTCATTTTATGTTTTTTTTTATAATTGTTCTGTTCTTTATCTATCTGTGTACTTTGTTGCACTTGCGTTGCAACAAGTAATGACGCATTTAGCTCTCCAAGACATATTTTTTCATTAAATTTTCCAGGAAAACAGAACGAGCTAAAAATTAACAATACTATTTTTCCCTCAAGGATTACCTATTCAAGATGATTTATTTTATTTATTTTATTTATTTTATTTATTTTATTTATTTTATTTATTTTATTTATTTTATTTATTTTATTTATTTTATTTATTTTATTTATTTTATTTATTTTATTTATTTTATTTATTTTATTTATTTTATTTACAACCTCGCCTCAAAGAAACTGACTATACGTAAAAAATGTTCGTTTTTACAGAAGAAACCAAATTCGCAACAGTACATCACTCTTCACTATAGATTACAATAAGAGAATAATATCTAATACGTTCACATTCATGTACAATGCAGTTAATCAAATGAAGTTTTGTTATAAACTAAGTATTTTACTTTCAATATTGCACTAATCATAAAATATGCACGCACCTGTTTACAAGTAGATTTATTTCACTGCTTTTGTTCTTCCTTCTGTCGTGTTGAGTTTTTGGCGGTGATTTTCAGCTGAACTTCCTTCACGTTTCACTTAGTAGACTTCTTGGGCTGATAAGCGATAAGAACGCTAGCACTGCGACAATGTTAACAGCGCGAGGAGTTGATTGATGACTAAATTTCTTCTGATGCAATGTATGGTGGTGAGCTCACGAGATCTTCTAGTGGGCTGTGTGCGATATGTTCGATGGATGATGAACTGGCGTCTGGCGATGAGTATTCGGGAGAGCAAAATGTATGCCCACTTGGTAAGCTTCGGCGGTCGGTGTGTGATACGAGTGGATATGATGGCTTGTGCTACGGACCGTCTTTCCTGTGTGGACTTTTGAACCTCAGTTTGGAGATATGCCAACTTTGCCTGATGATCGTTGATCGTGTGGGGCAAAATGGGTGATTTCCAGCGCGGAGAGCTATTCTGGGTGATGGTGAGATGGTGTTTGTAAAATGCGGTGATTTTGGGTATTCGCCGCACAATTTATGGATCTTCGACAATTATTTTTGAGAGATGATTGTTCGAAGAGAATATAATGTACGATGCAGTAAATATGTGACTTTACTTCTTTTCATGCAAATTTGATGCTTTGCGAATGAAAAGTTGATGAGTAGGTATTTTAAGAAATACTATCCGGCTTGATGGACCAAATGTTGGGGTGAACAGTATCCCCTGCTGGTTGCTCCCGATTTGTTGCCCAAGAAAGATAGAAGAGGATTTTCCGTTTTGTAAAAACAACTTTATTTTCTCTCGAGTGGGTCTTACCTCGACGAGGTCTATATCAAGAAGGCCGAATATGGGAGATAAAAAATATGGCTGAGCGGTTTCCGATCTCAAACAGATTTCAAAGCGACCTCTGGCTTTTCGTACGACAAATAACTGCTGGAATCTGTGGTATTTGTAGGTACGTTCAATTGGATTTGGCATGAACACCAACAAAATCAACTACAACAACAATGCAGTTCAAGAACCGTTTTTACCTCAGCAGCAGCAGCAGCAGCACCCACAGCCACAAAAACAGTATGATATCCGTTATAACGATAAAGTGATAACTTTAGAAACAGTGTACAACGAAATAGTTGCTCTTAGATATGAGAATGCTCATGCTCTTTCTTTAATAAGCTCAGTACAAGAAGAAAAAAATAAACTATTGCAAACAGTCAGCGATCTTCAAAGAGAAGTGAATTATTTGCAACAAGAAAGTAGAGACAAAAGTGTTGAAATAGTAGGTGTACCCAATGTAAACAATACCAATGCATTGAATTGTGCTTTGCAAGTTTTTTCTAAAGCTGTATGCGAAGATATATCTGAAGCTGATATTGACAATTGCTTTGGGAAAAATGTTAAGAAGAACAATAATTCTGTTGATATTATTTTAGTGATTAAATTTATTTCGAAGTTAAAGAAAAATGCAATTATGAAGAACATATTCAGCAAAAAAAAATAATTTAACTTCTAAGATATTTAATTGTGAAAAAAATAGTAAAATCTATATAAATGAATCTCTAAGTGGTGCGACAAGATATCTTTTAAAAGCGGCGCAGAAAGCTAAGAAAGAAAAAATTTTCAAGTATGTTTGGATTAACAACGGAAGAGTACTCATGCGTAAGAGGGATAATGACAAGTACATTGTTATTAATTCAGAGGTGGACCTTCGAACGCTAAATTAATATGCAAGATCCAGAAGTTAATATACTAAATATTCCCTCTGCCAACTGTGTATACGTTGACTCCCATGATCTCGTTTCTAACCAGAAATACTTGAACAATTTTCTTATTATTCACCAAAATATTAGAAGCATGCGTAAAAACTTTGATAACTTTCTTATACATCTGAATTCATTTGTCAACGAGCCTGATTGTATTTTTTTGTCGGAAACGTGGATATATGAAGAAGAAGAGTCTTTCTCTAGTATTGAAGGATATGAACTTATACCTTGCAGTAATAATGAGTACGCAGCTGGCGGTGTTTTGGGTTTTATTAAAAGTGAGATAGACGTTGTAGATTATCGCTATAATTTGCGTAGTTGTGATGTTTTAAAAGTGAAGGTAAATGACAAAAAGTTAACATTTTTCTGCGTTTATCGATTTAATGACCTATCTATGGCGAATAATTTGTTTTTTGAGGAATTA
The DNA here is from genome assembly GCA_916610125.1 of Cheilosia vulpina. Taxonomy (NCBI): domain Eukaryota; kingdom Metazoa; phylum Arthropoda; class Insecta; order Diptera; family Syrphidae; genus Cheilosia; species Cheilosia vulpina. The sequence goes on along the minus strand of OU744276.1, from coordinate 51,292,454 downwards.
GAAAATCTATTATCAAGCGAACCTTCTAATGATATAATTTTATTAGGTGACATCAATATTGATATTTCACAAAATTCATGCAGATAATTATATTTTTTTACTGTCATCTTATGGCTTAGAGTCATGTATAAACAAGCCAACTCGAATTTCAGATCTTAGTAGCACTTGCATTGACCATATTATGGTTCGTTTTTTTAACAAACATAAACTCCATCTCAGCAGCTCTGTAATAGATTTGCAGTTGACTGATCATTGTATGACGTGTTTGAGCTTCGAATATGATTCTGATACTAGTTCAAAGTATTTAACTTCCTGTTCGACTTTTGTCAAAACTGATTATGTATCGCTAAATAATCTACTTCGATCGGAATGCTGGGAAAGTATTGTAAGTGTAAGTGATCCATCCAGGGATTTCTTTACGTTTATAGAGACTTTAAGTAAATATGTTAAGCAATGTTCGAGTACACTGTTTATCTCATGACTTGTCATCATCACAAAGCTTCGTTTTTGAACCTATAACATCTTTTGTATTATATAAAATCATAATTTCTCTAAAAAAATCGGATTCTGCAATAACTGATAGTTTATCAAATAACTTCGTTAAAAAAATAGCCTTCAATATTTGCGATATTTTATGCCTTATTTATAATAAGAGTATTTCTAATGGTATTTTTCCAGATGGGTTAAAACAAACCTTTGTTTAAGAAGGGTGATAAATCATTAATAAATAATTATAGGCCGATTTCCCAAATCTCGGTATTTTCCAAGATTTTTTAAAAAGCAGTGAAAAACAGAATGGTAAAGTTTCTAGAAAGAAACAAATTCTTTAGTGAATTACAGTTTGGGTTTCGTTCTGGTTTTTCAACTGAAGCTGTCCTCTTAAATTTCTGCACTAATATATACAATGGCATTAATAATAGGAAATTAACTGCGGCTCTTTTTATCGACATTACAAAAGCGTTTGATACCGTCGATCACACAATACTCCTAGACAAACTCTACAATTGTGGGTTTAGAGGCATAATGCATAATTGGTTCCGTTCCTACCTATCCGATAGATGACAAAGAGTTAAGATTAGTGGAGAATTAAGTTCCTTGAGAAGCGTCTCTTTGGGTGTTCCTCGGGGTTCCGTGCTTGGTCCAATACTTTTTTTAATCTTTATTAACTCGCTGTTGTCGCTGTCGGCGCAGTGGCTTAGTGGTTAGTGTGTTGGACTACTAAGCGAGGGGTCCCAGGTTCGAATCCCGAGGAAAAAACCCAAATTCCAACTTAAGGTTTTTTCCACTGCGCCACCTCTCGCGAACGTCTGACAAACATCCGAGAGTATAACTGTCATGAAAGAGCTTCCCAATTGGCCGTTTGGACTCGGCATAAAATTGTAGATCCCTTCCATTCATCCCAAAAATAAAAACTCACACAAGACGAATGGTTGTGAGAAGCTAGGCTTGGGTCCATACGGACCTGTTGCGCCAATTATTTATTTTTAACTCGCTGTTGTTACAAAAATACCGTGGCAAAGTAAATGCGTTCGCTGATGACATGGCATGTGCTTTTCAAAGTGACTCTGCTTTGGATCTTTCTGCAGACATTAACCATGACTTGGAAGTCTTAAGCCGTTGGTTTGAAATGCATAAAATGGTAATAAGCGATAAAACCAAAATTATGTTTTTTAATGTTTCTGGTAAGGAGGTAGACTATGGATCATTCTCTTTCCATTGTGCAAACTGTGAGAAATATAATCATAGTAGAGAAATCTGTCGCTCGTCAGTGGACCCACAGACATTTTTTGAATCACTTTCGTGCTCCGTGGAATGTTTTGATATTGAGTGTGTCAAGTCATACAAGTACCTAGGAGTGCTGATTGATTGGATGATGGGTTGGTCTGCTCATACGGAGGCAATCAAAAAGTATCTTAGGGCCGCTACAAGGCAAATGTACTTTTTAAAATCTTATTGCTCAAGAGAACTTCTTACTTGTATTTATTATGGTTTAGTGTACTCTAAGCTTGAATATGGCATAGTTTCATGGGGTGGTACTCACAGCAAAAAAATTAATCCACTTCTAGTTTCCCAAAAACATATTATTCGTCTTGTTTGTAATAAAAGTCGTCGATACGATAGTTTAATACTTTTCAAAAGCATCAAAGTCCTACCTCTGAAGCATTTGTATTTTTATAAGGTATTAAAGATTTTTTTCTCCATATCTGGCTATTTATTGAACCGTTGCTCTTCTAGCTATAATCTTAGAGTAAACAATCAACATCTCGCTTTAGTACCACATCACAATTTGCAATTTTTTTCAAATTTTTATACGTCAGTTGCTCCAAGAATTATTAAAAATGAGTCCACTTTTCTCAAAAAAGTAAAATGTTGGCTCTTGGGTTTAAATTATAAAAATGTAAATGAATTACTATGGGTAACCATTTAATTAGATACTTGTTTTTTTGTTTATCTTTATTTTTGCGCAAAAAAATTTTTTTTCACTATTTCTTTGTAATAATATAAATACCTCTAAATTTGTAACAAATATACTGTATAATTCTTGTCGTAACCCCACCTCACTACTTTTAAATTAATGTTGTATTGTTATTTTAATGTTATTCCAGCTGCTCTCGCCTCTAGTTCCTTATGAACTATAGATTGCAGTTTCTTTATTAATTCATTTTGTAAATTTGTATTATACGTAGGTTTATTATTTGTTTAAATGTATGAACACAAAATATATTAGTAAAGATAATAAACTTGAACTTGAACTTGACTTGAGATGACAACAACGTTAGAGTAGTCGATCTGAAGACGGCCAATGGAAGATTCCGCCGTCCCATAACCAAGATAGCACCGCTTAACTTGAATTGATAGTGCATCAATGGGGCCGGAATGTTGCCGCCAAAAATATAATTACTTTAGAGAACGTTACAAATTTTGAATTTCCCGCCTAATAAAGAACTTTTTTCTTATGTACAAACTTAAGGTAGATATACCGTCGACTTTCCTCAAAGATTAAATTCACCACAGTCAGTCTTTCTCATTTCTTTTCTTGCTTCAATTGTTACAATTTGTTCATTCCATTGTCAACCTTTAAAGCGTTCGTTTTGAACATTAATAAATGAAGTTTTATAACGTTTAACGAAAAAGTGGATGTGTGTGGATCAAAGAACAAAATCTTGATAAGAATTTTACAGGTACATTTTTGTACGTTTATTTAAATTTTTTTTTTCATACTTATACATACATGCGTAGTACCTACCAACAAACTGAAAAAATATATATATTTTCCATTTTATTGTTTTTTTTTTAGTTTTTGTATTTTATTTTAAGTTTTTTTTTTTATTTTTTTTTGTCTGCGGACTTCATTTAGGTACCTATATCTACCTACCCAAAAATATGTTTCATTTTATGTTTTTTTTTATAATTGTTCTGTTCTTTATCTATCTGTGTACTTTGTTGCACTTGCGTTGCAACAAGTAATGACGCATTTAGCTCTCCAAGACATATTTTTTCATTAAATTTTCCAGGAAAACAGAACGAGCTAAAAATTAACAATACTATTTTTCCCTCAAGGATTACCTATTCAAGATGATTTATTTTATTTATTTTATTTATTTTATTTATTTTATTTATTTTATTTATTTTATTTATTTTATTTATTTTATTTATTTTATTTATTTTATTTATTTTATTTATTTTATTTATTTTATTTATTTTATTTATTTTATTTATTTTATTTATTTTATTTACAACCTCGCCTCAAAGAAACTGACTATACGTAAAAAATGTTCGTTTTTACAGAAGAAACCAAATTCGCAACAGTACATCACTCTTCACTATAGATTACAATAAGAGAATAATATCTAATACGTTCACATTCATGTACAATGCAGTTAATCAAATGAAGTTTTGTTATAAACTAAGTATTTTACTTTCAATATTGCACTAATCATAAAATATGCACGCACCTGTTTACAAGTAGATTTATTTCACTGCTTTTGTTCTTCCTTCTGTCGTGTTGAGTTTTTGGCGGTGATTTTCAGCTGAACTTCCTTCACGTTTCACTTAGTAGACTTCTTGGGCTGATAAGCGATAAGAACGCTAGCACTGCGACAATGTTAACAGCGCGAGGAGTTGATTGATGACTAAATTTCTTCTGATGCAATGTATGGTGGTGAGCTCACGAGATCTTCTAGTGGGCTGTGTGCGATATGTTCGATGGATGATGAACTGGCGTCTGGCGATGAGTATTCGGGAGAGCAAAATGTATGCCCACTTGGTAAGCTTCGGCGGTCGGTGTGTGATACGAGTGGATATGATGGCTTGTGCTACGGACCGTCTTTCCTGTGTGGACTTTTGAACCTCAGTTTGGAGATATGCCAACTTTGCCTGATGATCGTTGATCGTGTGGGGCAAAATGGGTGATTTCCAGCGCGGAGAGCTATTCTGGGTGATGGTGAGACGGTGTTTGTAAAATGCGGTGATTTTGGGTATTCGCCGCACAATTTATGGATCTTCGACAATTATTTTTGAGAGATGATTGTTCGAAGAGAATATAATGTACGATGCAGTAAATATGTGACTTTACTTCTTTTCATGCAAATTTGATGCTTTGCGAATGAAAAGTTGATGAGTAGGTATTTTAAGAAATACTATCCGGCTTGATGGACCAAATGTTGGGGTGAACAGTATCCCCTGCTGGTTGCTCCCGATTTGTTGCCCAAGAAAGATAGAAGAGGATTTTCCGTTTTGTAAAAACAACTTTATTTTCTCTCGAGTGGGTCTTACCTCGACGAGGTCTATATCAAGAAGGCCGAATATGGGAGATAAAAAATATGGCTGAGCGGTTTCCGATCTCAAACAGATTTCAAAGCGACCTCTGGCTTTTCGTACGACAAATAACTGCTGGAATCTGTGGTATTTGTAGGTACGTTCAATTGGATTTGGCATGAACACCAACAAAATCAACTACAACAACACCATGCAGTTCAAGAACCGTTTTTACCTCAGCAGCAGCAGCAGCAGCACCCACAGCCACAAAAACAGTATGATATCCGTTATAACGATAAAGTGATAACTTTAGAAACAGTGTACAACGAAATAGTTGCTCTTAGATATGAGAATGCTCATGCTCTTTCTTTAATAAGCTCAGTACAAGAAGAAAAAAATAAACTATTGCAAACAGTCAGCGATCTTCAAAGAGAAGTGAATTATTTGCAACAAGAAAGTAGAGACAAAAGTGTTGAAATAGTAGGTGTACCCAATGTAAACAATACCAATGCATTGAATTGTGCTTTGCAAGTTTTTTCTAAAGCTGTATGCGAAGATATATCTGAAGCTGATATTGACAATTGCTTTGGGAAAAATGTTAAGAAGAACAATAATTCTGTTGATATTATTTTAGTGATTAAATTTATTTCGAAGTTAAAGAAAAATGCAATTATGAAGAACATATTCAGCAAAAAAAAATAATTTAACTTCTAAGATATTTAATTGTGAAAAAAATAGTAAAATCTATATAAATGAATCTCTAAGTGGTGCGACAAGATATCTTTTAAAAGCGGCGCAGAAAGCTAAGAAAGAAAATTTTTTCAAGTATGTTTGGATTAACAACGGAAGAGTACTCATGCGTAAGAGGGATAATGACAAGTACATTGTTATTAATTCAGAGGTGGACCTTCGAACGCTAAATTAATATGCAAGATCCAGAAGTTAATATACTAAATATTCCCTCTGCCAACTGTGTATACGTTGACTCCCATGATCTCGTTTCTAACCAGAAATACTTGAACAATTTTCTTATTATTCACCAAAATATTAGAAGCATGCGTAAAAACTTTGATAACTTTCTTATACATCTGAATTCATTTGTCAACGAGCCTGATTGTATTTTTTTGTCGGAAACGTGGATATATGAAGAAGAAGAGTCTTTCTCTAGTATTGAAGGATATGAACTTATACCTTGCAGTAATAATGAGTACGCAGCTGGCGGTGTTTTGGGTTTTATTAAAAGTGAGATAGACGTTGTAGATTATCGCTATAATTTGCGTAGTTGTGATGTTTTAAAAGTGAAGGTAAATGACAAAAAGTTAACATTTTTCTGCGTTTATCGATTTAATGACCTATCTATGGCGAATAATTTGTTTTTTGAGGAATTAGAAAATCTATTATCAAGCGAACCTTCTAATGATATAATTTTATTAGGTGACATCAATATTGATATTTCACAAAATTCATGCAGATAATTATATTTTTTTACTGTCATCTTATGGCTTAGAGTCATGTATAAACAAGCCAACTCGAATTTCAGATCTTAGTAGCACTTGCATTGACCATATTATGGTTCGTTTTTTTAACAAACATAAACTCCATCTCAGCAGCTCTGTAATAGATTTGCAGTTGACTGATCATTGTATGACGTGTTTGAGCTTCGAATATGATTCTGATACTAGTTCAAAGTATTTAACTTCCTGTTCGACTTTTGTCAAAACTGATTATGTATCGCTAAATAATCTACTTCGATCGGAATGCTGGGAAAGTATTGTAAGTGTAAGTGATCCATCCAGGGATTTCTTTACGTTTATAGAGACTTTAAGTAAATATGTTAAGCAATGTTCGAGTACACTGTTTATCTCATGACTTGTCATCATCACAAAGCTTCGTTTTTGAACCTATAACATCTTTTGTATTATATAAAATCATAATTTCTCTAAAAAAATCGGATTCTGCAATAACTGATAGTTTATCAAATAACTTCGTTAAAAAAATAGCCTTCAATATTTGCGATATTTTATGCCTTATTTATAATAAGAGTATTTCTAATGGTATTTTTCCAGATGGGTTAAAACAAACCTTTGTTTAAGAAGGGTGATATTTCATTAATAAATAATTATAGGCCGATTTCCCAAATCTCGGTATTTTCCAAGATTTTTTAAAAAGCAGTGAAAAACAGAATGGTAAAGTTTCTAGAAAGAAACAAATTCTTTAGTGAATTAAAGTTTGGGTTTCGTTCTGGTTTTTCAACTGAAGCTGTCCTCTTAAATTTCTGCACTAATATATACAATGGCATTAATAATAGGAAATTAACTGCGGCTCTTTTTATCGACATTACAAAAGCGTTTGATACCGTCGATCACACAATACTCCTAGACAAACTCTACAATTGTGGGTTTAGAGGCATAATGCATAATTGGTTCCGTTCCTACCTATCCGATAGATGACAAAGAGTTAAGATTAGTGGAGAATTAAGTTCCTTGAGAAGCGTCTCTTTGGGTGTTCCTCGGGGTTCCGTGCTTGGTCCAATACTTTTTTTAATAACATATTATTCGTCTTGTTTGTAATAAAAGTCGTCGATACGATAGTTTAATACTTTTCAAAAGCATCAAAGTCCTACCTCTGAAGCATTTGTATTTTTATAAGGTATTAAAGATTTTTTTCTCCAGATCTGGCTATTTATTGAACCGTTGCTCTTCTAGCTATAATCTTAGAGTAAACAATCAACATCTCGCTTTAGTACCACATCACAATTTGCAATTTTTTTCAAATTTTTATACGTCAGTTGCTCCAAGAATTATTAAAAATGAGTCCACTTTTCTCAAAAAAGTAAAATGTTGGCTCTTGGGTTTAAATTATAAAAATGTAAATGAATTACTATGGGTAACCATTTAATTAGATACTTGTTTTTTTGTTTATCTTTATTTTTGCGCAAAAAAATTTTTTTTCACTATTTCTTTGTAATAATATAAATACCTCTAAATTTGTAACAAATATACTGTATAATTCTTGTCGTAACCCCACCTCACTACTTTTAAATTAATGTTGTATTGTTATTTTAATGTTATTCCAGCTGCTCTCGCCTCTAGTTCCTTATGAACTATAGATTGCAGTTTCTTTATTAATTCATTTTGTAAATTTGTATTATACGTAGGTTTATTATTTGTTTAAATGTATGAACACAAAATATATTAGTAAAGATAATAAACTTGAACTTGAACTTGACTTGAGATGACAACAACGTTAGAGTAGTCGATCTGAAGACGGCCAATGGAAGATTCCGCCGTCCCATAACCAAGATAGCACCGCTTAACTTGAATTGATAGTGCATCAATGGGGCCGGAATGTTGCCGCCAAAAATATAATTACTTTAGAGAACGTTACAAATTTTGAATTTCCCGCCTAATAAAGAACTTTTTTCTTATGTACAAACTTAAGGTAGATATTCCGTCGACTTTCCTCAAAGATTAAATTCACCACAGTCAGTCTTTCTCATTTCTTTTCTTGCTTCAATTGTTACAATTTGTTCATTCCATTGTCAACCTTTAAAGCGTTCGTTTTGAACATTAATAAATGAAGTTTTATAACGTTTAACGAAAAAGTGGATGTGTGTGGATCAAAGAACAAAATCTTGATAAGAATTTTACAGGTACATTTTTGTACGTTTATTTAAATTTTTTTTTTCATACTTATACATACATGCGTAGTACCTACCAACAAACTGAAAAAATATATATATTTTCCATTTTATTGTTTTTTTTTTAGTTTTTGTATTTTATTTTAAGTTTTTTTTTTTTATTTTTTTTTGTCTGCGGACTTCATTTAGGTACCTATATCTACCTACCCAAAAATATGTTTCATTTTATGTTTTTTTTTATAATTGTTCTGTTCTTTATCTATCTGTGTACTTTGTTGCACTTGCGTTGGAACAAGTAATGACGCATTTAGCTCTCCAAGACATATTTTTTCATTAAATTTTCCAGGAAAACAGAACGAGCGAAAAATTAACAATACTATTTTTCCCTCAAGGATTACCTATTCAAGATGATTTATTTTATTTATTTTATTTATTTTATTTATTTTATTTATTTTATTTATTTTATTTATTTTATTTATTTTATTTATTTTATTTATTTTATTTATTTTATTTATTTTATTTATTTTATTTATTTTATTTATTTTATTTATTTTATTTATTTTATTTATTTTATTTATTTTATTTATTTTATTTATTTTATTTATTTTATTTATTTTATTTATTTTATTTATTTTATTTATTTTATTTATTTTATTTATTTTATTTATTTTATTTATTTTATTTATTTTATTTATTTTATTTATTTAATTTATTTTATTTATTTTATTTATTTTATTTATTTTATTTATTTTATTTATTTTATTTATTTTATTTATTTTATTTATTTTATTTATTTTATTTATTTTATTTATTTTATTTATTTTATTTATTTTATTTATTTTATTTATTTTATTTATTTTATTTATTTTATTTATTTTATTTATTTTATTTATTTTATTTATTTTATTTATTTTATTTATTTTATTTATTTTATTTATTTTATTTATTTTATTTATTTTATTTATTTTATTTATTTTATTTATTTTATTTATTTTATTTATTTTATTTATTTATTTTATTTATTTTATTTATTTTATTTATTTTATTTATTTTATTTATTTTATTTATTTTATTTATTTTATTTATTTTATTTATTTTATTTATTTTATTTATTTTATTTATTTTATTTATTTTATTTATTTTATTTATTTTATTTATTTTATTTATTTTATTTATTTTATTTATTTTATTTATTTTATTTATTTTATTTATTTAATTTATTTTATTTATTTTATTTATTTTATTTTATTTTATTTTATTTATTTTATTTATTTTATTTATTTTATTTATTTTATTTATTTTATTTATTTTATTTATTTTATTTATTTTATTTATTTTATTTATTTTATTTATTTTATTTATTTTATTTATTTTATTTATTTTATTTATTTTATTTATTTTATTTATTTTATTTATTTTATTTATTTTATTTATTTTATTTATTTTATTTATTTTATTTATTTTATTTATTTTATTTATTTTATTTATTTTATTTATTTTATTTATTTTATTTATTTTATTTATTTTATTAATTGTATTTATTTTTTTTTATTTATAATAAATTATGATTCAGTTGAAAGACAAAAATCAAAAAATGTCAAATCTCTGCAATTATATAATATAAATTGGGCGACAACGTTTTGTTATTTCATGAAGCAAGAACAAACTAACTAACAATCGTGACTTAGTGACCGGCAGACATTGTATTTAGGAGAGCCTTTGCAGGAGAGTTAGCAGAAAGTATTTGGTTTAGTGGTCCTAGGTTCCTTTCTCTACCTGAGGAGCGATGGCCTGAGAAAAATCGGCACAAAAAGCAGATAATAATAAATTAATGGAAATAACTCTTCATTTTTATTCAATCGAAGGCGATATTTTTTATTTCCGAGGAGCAGGAGGACATTGGATTTATATTGAGAATAAGAATATGACATAAGAAAGAAAATCAGTCATGCACGATATCATCCAAATAATACGCTTACTTTCGGATGAGTTCAATTTGCAAGTTATTTATTAAAAAAATATTTTTTTCGGGAGCTAAACTCCTTTATTATTCCAAAACGTACAACAGCCTGACTTAACTCGAAAATACAAGATTGAAAGAAACTTATGAATAGTACTGCTGGAATGTTGCGGTGTTGGGTGCCAGACGCAGAGTCAGCAGCATGATGATGGAGCGTGCATGAACATCATGCAGGTGCTGATGTACGGTATCCGGTACCAACAAAGCGTGGGAGCGACTATGATTGCAATGTGTTCTTGGTGAATCTGATATCTGAATGTGTTTGACGTTAACTCTTCCCTGTTGAGACTCAAACGTCCTCGTTTGATTTTAAAAGATTGGTATTTGGTTTATCCTTCGGGGTTTAAAGAATGGTTTATCATGTTCGGTCTTACATGGTTGTTTTTCGTGAGCTTCTATTGGCGGTGTTGCTGAAGTCACTTCTTCGGATCTTTCGTTGAGCTCTATAATGGTGTTATCTTTAGATGTTAGTCTGGAGTGACAAAATCGTATGATCATGACTATAAGGGAGATAATTATTATCCCCGATAGCACAGGTTATTAAGTATGGTTGGTTATTAGTCTCCAGTAGTTCGATGGTTTTGATGTTCCTGAGATTTAGCTCTTTCAACATTTCCAAGGATAGGAACTCTTTGATGTTCCTCACGGCAGGTGAAGGTTGTGCTACTGCAGGTAATGGCTTGTATCTGGAGACCGTGCTGGACGCGTAGGTTCTGTTTCTAATATTCACTGTAGCGTTTTCAAATTTTAGTAAAAATGTGCCTGTTAGGTTGGTTTTTTCGTTATTTATAATCACCGATCCGTTGTAAATGAAATCCGATGAAATTTCCTCAACTGAGGTTAAGTGTTGACTGTTAACTAGGGTGCAATCCGATGGCTGAATTCTTAGTAGTTTTGGTATACACGTACTCTCACTAATGTCCACTAAATTGGTATTATTACCAATTTTTAAATTATTATATTCTTTACAATCTAACTCAATGCCGTATATATTATTTGGGCATTGTAAAATTTCTCCGTATTCAACTTTTATTGTCACATTTTCTTTTGTAATAGGTTTGATCAACATATTACTACATATTTTCTTAATGTACTGGCTATACTTATGATAATATCATATTTATAATATAAATAATAGTTTCTGTGTTTATTGCGATTTTAAGTTCGGCGAAGTCTAGTGCTTCTTCTAGGTTATTGTATTTAACGTTTTCAATTTTTGTCTTTAATTTTATTGATTTCAATCATCGACAAAATTTAAGAGTTTATTATACCCTTTCTTGCCCAATGCACGGCATATTCAATATTTATTAATTCTTCTTTTAATAATCTAATATTATATTGGGTGCTTAAGGCTAGGTTATCCTTAACCGTATTACTGTTTTTTAATCTTTTAAATATTTCATTAGTTATATTGCTTATCTTGTTTATTCGTTCTATTGTGTTTATTTTTGATTACAACCTGCTTATTATTATTCTTTAATACCTTGTTTATTTTTCCTTGAATAATTTTGAAGTCATCGTGGTCCGGATTTCCTGCAATCCATTTCCACGCGCTTCCAATGAAATTTAAAGATCTTTTAGTTCGTATCGGGGTGAGCTTTAGGAGTAGGTTTTAGAGCTGAGATACTTCGTGGGACAGGAAAGGATAAATTGAATAGGTTGTACTTATATTATTGTGTACCGTTTCCGCGATCTTGTCCACCAATTTCTGATAGGCTCCTAGATCAATATCATGGATTAATTTAATGTTTCCAGTTTGTACTTTGGCCATTCCAATTTTGATGCAGACTAATTGGGAGCTTGTTTAGCCCAAGATTTGAACATCGGCTAAGCAGCCTACGGCGTACAGTCTAGAAGGGGAGGGAAAAGTTGGAAATGATTTAACCTTGGTTTAGATTTGGGACAAGTTCTTCGTCCTAGTTTTGTATGTGGCTTTTATGAACTGTTTTACCAGATGTTGTTTTATAGTGGTTTTGAAATTTCCCTGTACTATTTCTTTCCTATACCGGTTTGTTAGTTTTGACCCTAGTCTCTTGTTTATTTTTACGTAGATTTGGTCACCTGGGCTATAGTTTTTAATTTCCTGTTTCTGTTTATTGTGATACTTAAGATCCTTTTCTTGTTTTTGCTTAAGTTTTTCGATGTTAGGTACTTTGTCTAGTTTTTTCATAGTCATCTGATCCGAAAGGGACGGTCCTGCCAAAGAATAGGTCTACTGGCTTCTTCTTTGTAGTGGTATGAAAGGAGTGATTATATTCATTGGTTGTTTTTTTCGAGCAGTTCTTCGAATTTATTATTGTAAGCGTTTGGCTTATTGCATCTCATAATTTCGGCAAGGGTGGAATGAAATCTTTCCACTTGCCCATTTATAGAGCTTTTGTAAGGAGGTGTCGTGAAGACTTGTATGTTCAATTCATCTTTTAGCATAAACATAATACTGTCTGAATTAAATGATTTTTCATTGTCTATAATAATATACTCGGAAACGCCAAATCTAAAAATAATATCACGGATTGGTTCTCTGATATCTTCTATTGATTTTGACTTTATACATTTAGTAATGGCGAATTTTGTAAATTTGTCGATTTCTGAGTGTTTTTCGGTTGCAAATATATCAATATGTATTATTTGTCCTGGGTAATTAGGTATTGGGGTTTCTCCCAATTTCGGGTTATTTGGATGGCGTTCATATTTCCTCGTTTTGCACGTTGAGCCCAATCTAGTAATTAGTTTGATTTTTTTAGAAATTTGAGGGAAAAAGTAAGTCTGTATAATTTGGTTTCTATTTTCTTCAGGGCCACGGTGGGCTCTTTTATGAATTCCTATAATTATTTCGTTCTGTATTTCTACTGATGAAATATCTTCAACTTCCGCTTTTGCGAATCTAATTTTATAGTTTTTGAAGTATAAGGGGTAAATTTGCTGTATTGAGTCCATGACTCCTTCTGAGGTCATTATTCCGTTCAGGATGGCTGGATTTAGAAATCTTTTGGAAATTCCAATCAAGTTTTCTTTAGTATAATTTGGCTCGATTATAATATATTTAGTAAAATTTGGAAAAGGTGTCAATACCTTGGGACTCGAGACGTTTCCCGTTTTTAAAATGAACTGGTTCCTAAAGGCATTTCTGAATACGGTTATGTGAAGAATTTTCTTCACTCTTTACCGGAGATGTTAAATTAAGAATGTTTAAAGCTGAAGTATTTAATTTTGGGGGTCGTGACAGAGCATCTGCTACAACGTTAGATTTCCTGGGGTATATCTTAGTTCATAATTGTATTCTTCTAATATGCACTTCCATCTTTTCATTTTAGCGTTTGTATTTTTATTGCTCAGCGCGTACGTAAGTGGCTGATGATCTGTGAATATGATGACTTTGATCCGTATAGGAAATTTCGAAGAGAGCTTAGAGCCCAAATTATTGAAAGCATCTCTTTTTCATTTGTTGCGTATGCTTCTTCAGTTTTGTTTAAACTCCTTGATAGGAACATGATTGGTTTATTCTCTTGGATCAGCACTGCACCGAGTGCAAAATTCGAAGCATCTGTGGTGAGTTCGAAACTCTTATTGAAATCTGGGTATACTTACATGACGTCGTTAGATACAAGTGAATTTCGAATTTTATCAAAAGCTTCTATAGCGTTTTGATCTAAATGGATAGCTACCTTTGCATAGTCGCGAATAAAGCGTCTATAGTAACTGGATATGCCCAAAAATGATCTGAGATCTTTTAATGTTTCTGGTTTAGGAAATTCAGCGATTGCCTTAACTTTGGCTGGGTTTGTTTTAATTCCCGTTTTGGATACAATAAATCCGAGAAACTCAACTTCGGATTTTAAAAATTCACGTTTGTCTTTTTGAACCTTAACGTTTGTATCGTTTAGAATTTTGAATATGGTTCTGAGATCTTCGTAGTGTTGTTCTTCCGTTTGACTAAAAATGATAATATCATCTAGTACACATAGCATCGAACGCCAATATGTTCACGTAAGATATCATCTACGGCGCGTTGGAAAATGGATGGGGCATTTTTCAGCCCAAAAGGTAAACGGGTAAATTCATATTTACCGTTGTTAACAGAGAATGCCGTTTTCTCTATGTCAGATTCTTTTAGTGGTATTTGGTGGAATCGACTTTTAAGATCGATTAACGTGAAGTAGCTACATTTTCCTAAATTGTAAAGGACATCATTAATTTCGGGAATTGGGTATCTGTCAGGTATTGTGACTAAATTTAGCTTTCTGTAATCAATTACAAGACGATAATTTTTGATTCCAGACGCGTCAAGTTTTTTTGATACAATTATTATGGAGGAATTGTAAGGTGACCGTGAAGGTCGTATTACCCCATTTTCTAAAAGATCATTTATTTGTTTATCCACCTCTTCTTTTAACGCTTTTGGATAAGGATAAGGTCTTGTATAAACAGGGCTATCAGAAGTTGTTCTGATTTCACCTTGGACAGTAGTAATGTAAGTAAGATTCTTATCCGGTTCACTGAATAAGTTTTGGTATGTAGATATGATTTTTCTAAGCTGATTTTCTTGAGAAGAATTTAGATGTGAGGTGCGAATGTCGATACTGTTTACCGCTTGTGCTTTGAGTTGTTTTACTGGGAATATATGTTTATTATTAAGAATTAAATAATTTTTGTCAGTGTAGATCACTGCACTCATTTCTTTCAAGGTATCGTTTCCAATGATACCATCAAAAGAATCGAGTCCATCTAGAATGAAACAGTTGATAGTACCTATTTCTGAGCCAAATATATCTATATTCGCATGATATTATCGCGTAATTTTGGTTTTTGAAACTGAATTTGCAAAGAATGAGTTATTATTTACCGTTGGATTAGTTATATGACATGATTTTACATAATTTTTGCTCGATCCTGTATCTAGCAAAAATTTTAAGTATTTTCCGCTCTTCGTTTTGAATTCATAGGAAGGAAGCGAAGAGCTGTTTAGCCTAAAAAATTTAGATCTTGGAATTCGTCACAAAGTTCCAAGGCTTCGCTTTCATCAGGCTGACAGTAATCAACGAGTTCTTGCTCTGGTTCTGTGTGGTCTTCTGTTTCTATATGATAATTTCTTTAGGGGTTATTAGTTGTAGTAATTTGTTGTGTTCCTTGTGTACCTCTATTTTGAGATTGATACGGATACCTATTCTGAAAATTCATTGTTCGGGGTTGCATGCTTTGGTCATTATTTATTGGTTCTGTTTTAATTTGAGGGATTATTGCATTTGGTGCTGTACGTCTTCCTTGGAATTGTGGCCTATAGTTTTGCTGATTATTGTTTTGATATTGATATTTCGTTTGAGGTATGTAGTACTGTTGGTTAGATTTGAAACGTGGTGGTGCTCCCTGGGGTACGAAAGATTGCTGGTAATTATAGTTACCTCTAAACTGTGGTTGTCCGAAATTATTTAATTGAGGTCTGGGTGACGCAGAGGATGGCACGGGGTTATAAGTTTTTTTTATTTGGATTTTGGTTTGCATGGGAAATCCTGAAATTCATGTTTTCGAGTTTGAGGCACAAATGTAAAGCTTGAGGTAAGTCTCCTGGCTCGCGTATCGCCAGTAGTCTAGAAGGTCACCTTTAAGGCCCCTTATGAAAGTATCGAGAGCCTTGTCTCGATACGACTGAGTGAGAACTCTCATTGACTCACTGCTAATTTCTAAACAACCAATTTTGTTTAAGATTTATTTATTTATTTATTTCATTATCCTCATGTTATAATCTTCAAAACTAATAATAAATATTGCAGCTAAAAATTTTGAGAATAGTTAGTGACATTTTGTATTAATTAACATAAATAGAGGCAAATGTCACATTATTTAAAAGTAATTATTGTGGGGTGACAAATTAAAAATAAGAAAACAATTTCATTATACAAAATAAAGAAAAATGTATTACTTATAATATTTTTTATTTAGTAAATATTACGCGATGTAGTTCAGCAAAATTTCAATTTCAGTATGGTTAAAACTAAGAAGCCATTGTTTCACTTTTTTCATAAAAGTAAATAAATTCGTAATGAGTCGCATATCTACAGGAAGGCTATTAAATAGTTTGCAAGAAAGAATGGAATATGAGTTTCTATAGCATGTGGTGCGAAAGGGTGGAATGGACACAAGAGGTTGACGACGGATCCTCAAGCTATAGGCGCCATAGATCGCACTTTTCAAGTAGCCACTTCTAATAAAAAATATCTTCAGGACCTTAAAATAAAATAAATGCCTAACCGGGAGGATATCCATGCGTTTAAATAATACCATTGAGTGGGCTAAGCGAGACGAATTGCAGATCTTCCGTACAGCACACTTCTGAAGTACAATCAGAGGCTGAATTTTATTCAGATATCCACTTCCCCAACAGCTTATACCGTACTGTAATTTCGAATGAAATATCCCATAATAAATTCTTTTTAATGCATTAAAATGACAGAACTTTTGTAGACGATAAAAACAACGAATAGTGGAGACCAGATATTGCTTCAAACTTTGGATATGATTAGCCCAACTCAAATTTCGATCAATTATTACATCCAGATACTTAAAATGGCTTACGTTTTCAATTTTAAAGCAATTGACATGACAGGGAACACACACGTCAAAAGATACATTGGAACATGGAACAGCAAATGAACTATGAAACAGGTTGTACCTTGTACATCCAGGAGCATGGAATATGATATCGATATCCGGATACTCCTGGTTGATAAGACCGAAGAACATAAGTTTTGTTTTATCGCTTACTATTAGCTTATGTGCAGCAAACCAGATTCTTAGTAATTCAACGTCATTATTTATATCAGCCAATAGATTTAAGGGATTGACGGATTGTATGCAATACCAAGATCATCAGCAAATGCTCTGACCTTTCCTACGAATGGTTGGGTAAATAGGGAGTTGATGTAAATCAGAAATAAAATAGGTCCAAGAACTGAACCTTGAGGAACACCAAGATTAATAATCCTAGAGTTGCTAAGTTTACTACCGAACTTTACGATTTGGATTCTGCCTCTCAGATAGGACCTAAGCCAGCTATGTATTGAACCACGAAAACCTACATTATACAGCTTGTTTAAAAGTATGCTGTGGTCGACCATATCAAACGCTTTTGTTATATCAACAAAAAGCCCAGCACACGATCTTTTTTCATCCAAACCTTTTTGTATGATGCAACAGAAATCTAATAGTGCATCTTCAGTAGATAGCCCAGCTCTAAACCCATACTGCATTAGACTAAAAAAATTAATTTTGTTGAGATAATCCAATACTCTCTTCTTAATGCATTTCTCAAAGACTTTGGAAATCGGTCTATAATTCTTTTTGTCATTTCTGCTTTTTAAAAAAAAGGAATAACAACGCCGTATTTTAAGTCATCCGGAAACCTACCAGACAGGACACTCAGATTAAAGAGATATTCCAAAATATCCACAATATTATAATAAATGCTTTTTAGCATAGCATTTGAAATAAGATCGCTACCACAGGAATTAGAGGTATTTAAAGAATGTATAGTCTTCAAAATCTCTGATCCAGAAATTGGTTCAAAAAAGAAGCTATTACTAACAAAATGATTGTCTGAAAATCTGGGTTCAGAACAATAACAATTACATACTTTTAGACTATCTCTTTGTATGTTATGTTGTCCAACTGATGCAAAGTATTCATTAAATTCATTAGCTATTTCAGTAGGTTCCGAAATATTAATGTTACCGTTTTTTAACGTAATAGTAGTATTTTGCCTGGTTATGTTTCGATTAATAATGTCATTAACCACTTTCCATTCTTGTTTAACATTTCCCTGCGCAGCCCTTATTCTATTGTGGTAGTAATTATCACGACATGTCCGTACTTCACTGTTTATATCATTATGCGGTTATAGCGACTTCTTAAGCCATTATTTCGTGGATGTTTTCGACATTTTTTGCGCAATTTATGCCTTTGCCGAATTTTTCTAAGAAGAACACTTGTTATCCAAGGCTTAAGCCTCAATGTTGATTTTCTGGGGACAGTGACGTAACTTGCAGAGCTTATGTAATTTTGCAGTTTTTTCAAGAATATTTCATAAGCCTTAGAAACGTTTGCATGAGCATACACCTCTTCCCAATTTTCGAAACGTAGAAAATGATTTAGTAGTAAATAGTTCGTTTTACGCACCTCACATGCCGCATTGCGGTTATTGTCATTTCTACTCTCTAAACCATTCAAAATTAAACCAGTCATACAGTGATCGGATATTTGGAGTTCAAAATTAATACCAGAACAAGAATTAACAGAAATTTTAAGGAAACGTGCAAATACATGATCAATGCAAGAACCAGCAACTGGTCTAGTAGTCTCATTTACTAATGAAGTTAACCCATGCTCTGCCATAAGTGCAAGATACACATCTAATACAGGAGAACTACTTAGCAAGTCCAAATTAAAATCGCCCAAAATAACAAGGTTATTTGATTTCACATCACATAAAAATGTTTGAAATTCATTTAAAAACAAATGAAAGGATTGTGAATTGAGTCTGTACACACAAACGAAAGTGTAATCTTCATTGCATATGTTTAAAGAGATTTTTATTACTAATAAATTGAAATTTTGCCGTAAACTTCTCATATTTTGATGAACAATAAAAAAAGATTTTACATTAAGACCACTGAAAGAAAATAAACAATCTGTAGTTTCAATGGTAATGTTGTTGTTAAAAAGATCAAAACTTTCATTCATATTAAAAGACATTACATACAAAAGAAGTGAGACTAAATAGCGTCTAAGTCATCAAAGGATCTTATTACAAAAACATCACCATTTTCAGTTTTTCTTATCAGAATATTACAAATCCTAAACCATAAATATTTGAATTTTTTAGCTGCCATAAAAAGTGCACGAGTGTGCTTAGTAAAACAATCATTTATGAATATATTTCTCTTACTATCCCCGGCAAATAATGAAGAGTTCAGCTTCTTTTTAGCGTTTTGTTTGCTCTTTAAAATCCTCTGTTTAATATTCAGCGACGAGAGATGGACACATATGATGTTATCTTCCTGCTTCGATCCACTTGATGATTTCCTTTTGGTAATTCGCTTTACGTAGCATTTCTGGATTTCATCAGTAGTGACAGAGATGTTTAATGCGTCACTGAAAATCTTTTGCACGCAATCCTCGGCATTATTGTTGTTAGCATCAGGTACACCAACAATTTCAATAACATTTTCCACCAGTTTCTGCTCTCTCCAGTTTAATTTGCTCTTAAGATTCTTAACCTTTAGTCTGAGAGTTTTGTTCTCTTCTTTTAATTGCTGTATGGTGCAAAGAAAGTCAGAGTTTATTTTTTTTAAACTGAGAATTTCCTCATAGAGAAGCTGCATTGTTATTGGACCGTTGCTTCGATGTTTTTACTGCCCACTCATAGTCTCAGTTGCTGTTGCAGATTCAGTCATCTTACTAGTTTGTGGAGGTGTAGATGTGTCTGCTTGCTGGTTTGGAGCTTTTGAGTGTCGATTAGCTCCTGCTGCTGCTAGCTTCTTGTCTGAATTCTGTTGCTGGAGTTGTTGTTGTTTAGTCGTGGCCGTGGTTCTCTTGGACTTTTCTGTATTTTGCTGTTGTTTAACGGCGGCAATTGCTGAATTCAACGCATCGTTTGGTTGTTGTTGTAGCGACTTTCGACGCAAAACAGTGCATTTATCACACCTATACTTAATATTATTTGGGTTCATGTATTCAATGTCTGTATCGTGTATATTAACACAGAAAGAGTGAAAAAAAACCAATGCAGTCAGAGCAACTAATTTTGCCTACATCACCACGTTCTATTTTTTCTTCACATATAAGACACTTCATAATTGTATTGAGAGAAAAGTTATTCTTATTGAGAAAAGCGCGCACCCCACGACACTTTACACGTCCGACTCTCAGTCTGTGATAAGTGACTATATACAGTTTGATAAAAGGAATGTATAGTGCCATTTCCTTGTACGAGTGATATTAATTGGTACTCGAGAGTAGCCAAATCTCTTTTGTCAGCGTAATGCACGACAAGACATCTGGATATGCAGTTCCAGTTTAATGGAGTATTGTATGACTCCAGTGCAGTGTCGGCGTCGCCGACAATTTTATTTCTTACAACATTAAGGATCCCAAAGTATTTTGGGGTACCTCGTATGGAATCGTATGTTTCTAGTATGCGGTCAACACTTGTTTTCCATGATATGAATTCCGCTGGATTTTGAGAGAATTCCCTTAAGCATTTTACCACATCGGGTATCTTATCTAATTCGGAAATATCATGTCTGTGTTCTATGGCGATCATCTGATCTTCCCCAGCATATTGATCAGCATTTGGGTTTAGTACGTTTTGAACCATGGCTGGTCCCTGAGTGCTTATCAATCGACTTACGATTGATGATATTAAGGAATCTAGTTCCGGCGTTGTTCCGACATCTTGGGCTTGTCGTGTATCCGTTGAGCACGATTAAAAATTTATTTTTGTTCTATTATTTTAATATAATTACGAAATAACCTTAAGATTTAATTTTAAAATAAAGGTATCAATTTGATATATTTTTGGAAACTTTCTTAGGATTTCTTTTTTAACATACAGATATCAGTTTGATATCACTTTTAAAACTTTCTTAAGATTTCTTGTTTTACATACAGATATCAGTTTGATATCACTTTAGAAACTTTCTTAGGATTTCTTTTTTAACATACAGATATCAGTTTGATATCACATTAGAATCTTTCTTAGGATTTCTATTTTTAATTCTTAATGTTTATAAACTTACAAATAAAAATGTTTCAAATATTCCATGGGTTTGACAATGGCGACTGTATATCCTGCCGTTGATGGGGCTGATGGTCCGTACTCGAGCTCCTAACTGGTCACGGTCTGTGCCCGTTCTCAATTTCGCTGGAAACTTGTTCTTTAATGACTTTGTGACGCGAACTATTGTGCTTTCTTAGGACACAATTTGTATTTTTTTTTCTTCGAACTATGTGCTTTCTTAGGACACAAAAAAAAATGTTTCCGTCTTAGAGGAAAAACTTAACCGACACTATGTTTTCTTTATTTAAAAGAAAGTTCACATGGATTTTTTATTTTTAAGAAAATATAATACCGGCACTGTGTTTACGGTTTACACTTTAAAATTGTTCGCGCACAGACTAACCACTGCCCCTGCTCGGGCTCCAGTTAAATATAATTTAATTTTATTTATTAAAAAAATATTTTTTGGGGAGCTAAATTCCTTTATTATTCCAAAACGTACAACAGCCTGACTTAACTCTAAAATACAAGATTGAAAGAAACTTATGAATAGTACTGCTGCCTCTGGAATGTTGCGGTGTTGGGTGCCAGACGCAGAGTCAGCAGCATGATGATGGAGCGTGCATAAACATCATGCAGGTGCTGGTGTACGGTATCCGGTACCAGCAAAGCGTGGGAGCGACTATGATTGCAATGTGTTCTTGGTGAATCTGATATCTGAATGTGTTTGACATTAACTTGCATGTAACAGCCGACTTCGCCGAAGGACAAAAATGACGAATAAAGAAATGGAGACAGAATAAGTGATCTTATCTATATGTTCTATACTGTTGTGTAGTAATAATGTGTTCAACTTTGTCGTTGGTTACCTACGTTTTCTATCTGTTAAAGCTTTTTTGAAAAGCTTCTTAATGTTTCGCATTTTGGTTTCATATGACAACAGTTCCTGTTGGACTGCGTCAAAGAGGTAATTATATTATCTTTGCTAATATGAACAGGGTCGGGACTTTGAGAATAAATCTTACTACAAAAGTGGTCTTCGTAATTTGTTCACTCCATGACATAAAGCTACAATCGCTCAGTTGTGCCAAAAAATAGACGTAGACTTTGGGAGTTGATTGTTAGATACCTACCATCCTCCTGACGATACAAACAAGTTTTTTGAATAGAATGTATCAATTTAATCATTGGAATTTATATTGCCAATAGGTTTTTGTTATTGGAAATACCTTTTTCACATCTTAAACTGCAAGTAAAATGTGTTCATTAGTGCGGGATATTTTCTTTCAGATAACATACATTAAGAATGATCTACATTTGAGACATTTTTTTTTTCGTATGCAGTTTGTCAGTTTTTTTAAATATTCAACCCCTTAAATGGTTCGGAGCTCAATATACTTAATAGTAATTAATAAGATTGGTGAAATTGTTAGAATTAGAGATCATTATTTATTGATAAAATGTTACTTTTCCATATTATCTTTGTGATCCTATAAACTCTTTTTTGAGAAAAAAATAAATTTTTCACAAGCAATTGCGATTGCAATTGCAACTACCTATCATCTCAAAAGCTAAAAAATGCGGGCGGCTTATTTTTCAAAAAAGTCATAATTTTCTAACGACTAAACTACCAACGAAAAAAATCACTACAAATCTATCGAACATCATTTATTGTCAAAGCAAACCTACGATTAAGATTATTTCTTGTTTTGGAGAATTTTTTTTAATGTTATTTAGGTACCAACCTAACTAAGTGTAATAATTCTCCAGATGTTAAAATATTAAAGCTAAGCAAATGTAATATAATAGGCCTTTTTTATTATGCTCACATGATCTGTATAGAATACCGTGAAGGTATACAACAAAAGTTGGATCTTGTACTGTTGTTGTATACATGGAAATACAATAGGCCTAATGTAATCATCCTCAAAAGCTAATTATTAAAGGCACAAGGCCCATACCTTCCTACCCATCTAAAATATCTCTCAACTAGGCTACAGAATATTATCATTGCATGTGATTGGCCTAATTTATTGTTTGATTTAATATCACAGCCTCATACAGCATGCATCAACTGTGTCATCCGTAGGTAATTCTAAATAGGAATCAGCTGTTGTTTGTGACGGCGCCATGACATAAAACAGCAAATATGATGACATCTTAAGTCAATCCATATTACCAGGATAACATAAATTATAAAATGTATGGGTAAAATAATTCTCCAAAATAAATTAATTTCCATTGCGCACTGAGAAGAAGATTGTTTACTGTGCATGATCGACATTGTGGTGGGCGGTATAAGAAAATCTGGTGCACATTCATTAAAAAAAACGAGCGAATACGCATTTAGAGCTAACTGTGGATGACGGTTAAAAAAGCACCGTCTTGGGGTAGATGTTTGGGGGTGTGAGAACGTATTGCTCATCGTTCCTTAAATGAATGACTACTGCAATGACAAAGATTTTCTTGTTAATGCCTTAAAAGGAGAGAGAATTAAACGCAGCATTTAACAAAACATAGAACGTGGCTTCGTTTTCGATTAGCCACGACAATGAGGGTCTACATGTCCATAAGCCATACCTATTCGTGGGAAATCAGAATGTTTATTTTTATTTGATATGAGAGCCAGGAATATTTTTTCAAACCTACATATGTACCTATATACGGAATATACAAGTTGATATTACTTGTGCGTGTACCTATGTACCTTCTTTATTCGTTCTTTTCAAAAAAAGATTGTACTATCAGGAGGTAGGTAGGTGTCTACGTCCATTTTATGGCACAACTGAGCGATTATAGCTTTATATTATGGAGTGAAAAAATTACGAAGACCACTTTTGTAGTAAGATATATTCTCAAAGTCCCGACCCTGTTCATATTAGCTTGAGTCTGTATAGGATTTGAACAATTTTATGTATGAAGCCTTGAAAATCAGTGGTAGGTTTAAAATTAACACCATTGGCAAATCAGAGTTATGACAAAATCACACGCATATAACACAACCAATATGAGCATTGAAAATGGAATATAATAGAACGTTAGTGACAATGACGACGCAATATACCTACCTTTAGCATCTTAATTTCGTTTCTCGCGGTATATTGTCTACACTCCACCCATTAGACATCTTTGATTTTTGTGCTAAACGAATAGGAGCAACCATCAGAAGAACATGCGAGCTACCTACATACACAACATTTATGCAGGATGCAGCCACCATTATTTATCCACTGGCCTATCGTGTTTTCTTACAACTTACAATCGTATTGCTTAAGGCCCCGCCTCATTCTCTCTCCTTTGAAAGAATTAAAAAAAATCTCCATCAACGAAGCATTCTTTTATGGAACGATGCGCAATATACGTACTCACACTCCCAAAAATTTTCACCGAGACGGTGCTTCCACAGCTAATTCTATATAGGCGTCCTATAGCTGTTTGCCTGGTAGAATCGTGGTTACAAAACGTAACATTGAAAGGAAACATACATACATTTTCAAAAATAATAATCAACACAAATACATGGGGAAAGGAATTGGCCTGTTAAAAATTAAAAGTGTAAAATTTAATTTGCCGCCAGTACACCTACTTCCTGTTTACACTAATGCAATCGTTTTGTCGATTTACGAATCCAGGCACACATCCACCAGAAACTCGTCAAGGTAATTTTTTTTGTGGATTCCTTTCCTTTCCCACCCCTTCCACCCGCAATTAATCTGCTAAGCATTCGGTTCTGCATGCGAACCGCGCTTGTTTTAATATGCATGTGCACCAATTTTTTTTAAGGCACCACAGTGTCGATCCTCATTCAATGCGATCAAAATTATTACAACAGGCGAACATAACATTTGCAACCTACGGTAACTTTATTTTCAACTAACATCTTCACCCTCAAAGATTCTGACAATTTGTTTTCCTTTTCATCTGCACATGGCTACACACCCAGCTACTCGTACAAAATTTTTTTTTTTCTTGGATGTGGTAATCTTCTAAAGATGCGGTAGCCCGTGCTACCAACATGCACGATTCGCAAACCCGAGTAATCAATGCCAGGAGTGCGCCTGCGTACTAATCCATACCCTTCCACCACTCTCCCCGCGGGACTGCCGTTAGGTATTACTTCGCGGGGCTGGTTAGCAATTTATGCTCTGCTCACTGAATTTGTTTCATCTCGCCTTAGTTTTTCTATTCTTCGCAACTCGTTTTGTACATTAATTACTAATGTGCAAATTTCCATCCAATTGTCCTCCGAGTACACCATCTCGTTTATAATTATTGATGGACTGGGCAGGTTATTTCTCCATTGTTGAAAGCGTTCGCAATAGAACACAGCGTGTTCAGTATCTTCTTCATCGTCTGAGCATTCTGGACAAAGAGGTGAGCTATCGTGTCCAAATCGGTACAGATATTTCCCATAGCCGCCGTGCCCGGACAGGAACTGCGTCAGGTGGTAGTTGCAGCTGCCGTGAGATTGGTTTGTCCACACATCGATGATTGGAATCAGCTTATAAGCCTTTTGGAGTATTGTCCCACATAGCTATTGAAGCTGACCTCTTTTCATTCCTTATTGTTTATATGTCTCTAGCGTCTTGCTGACTTAAAACTCCTCGGGTGTAGATTCGTTGCATCTCGTCCGTAAGGATGTCGATAGGAATCATTCCGGCTATAAAGAAAGCTGCCTCCCTGAGTCTGATAGCCGCGTGCGGCGTATTCCTTGCTGACGATGTCTAGTGGAAGAAGATTAAGCATTACTTGTAGAGCGGCGGTAGGAGATGTCCTCAGTGCGCCCGTGATGCTGATGCATGCTAGGCACTGAGTCTTCTCAAGGGCCTTCAGATTGCAGTTTTTGTCCAAGGCCGGCCACCACACGACGATGCCGTAAAGCATAATCGGTCTTATCACCGCGGTATAAAGCCAGTGCATTATATTGGGCTGGAGTCCCCATCTCTAGCAGACAGCCCTCCTACAGGAGTATAGAACCACTAGGGATTTCCTAGAACATTCGGCAATGTTTTCCTTCCATAGAAGTTTGCTGTCTAATATGAGCCCCAAATATTTGGCACTTTGTACAAACTCGAGTGGAGTGCCGTTGAGAGTAGGGGGGGTTATAAGAGGAAACTTGATCCTTCTAGTGAAAAGAACTAGCTCCGTTTTTGTCGGATTGACCCTTAGACCGCAGCTCTTGGTCCAGGCTACAAGTTTACGTAAAGCTAGTTGCAGAATATCAGAAAGAGTCTGTGGATACTTTCCTGAAGTGAGTAAGGCGACGTCATCCGCGTAGGCCACGACTTTGCATCCGGAAAGCTCCATCGAAATCAAAAATTCGTTGAGAACTAGATTCCACAGTAGTGGAGATAGCACGCCCCGTTGAGGGGTGCCTCGGTGCACAAGTTTTTCGACAGCGCTGCTACCAAACGTGGCTGTCACTCTTCTACGGGTGAGAATATGGCCGCTTAGGCAGCATATTTGTTCGCCGATATTTAACCTGTTTAAGGCTTGAATAATCGAACGAGTCTCTATGTTATTTAAGGCCCCCTCTATGTCCAGGAAAATCGCAATGGAATATTCCTTGAATGAAAGGGACCTTTCGATCGAGCCGACGATTGAATGAAGGGCGGTCTTAGTGGATTTGCCCTTTTGATAGGCATATTTATTTACTTTACTTTACTTTAGGTGGCGTTTACAGTCCGGGGTGGACCATGGCCTCAACAAACAAGCGCCTCCAGCCAGCTCGGTCCCTCGCTAGCTGCCTCCAGTTACGCACACCAAGTTGGTTGAGGTCGTACTCCAATTGTGCGCGCCACCTAAGGTGGGGTCTTCCTTTGCTGCGTTGTCCCTCAGGGGTGGATTCGAAGACTCGTCGGGTTGGTGCGTTGTTGTCCATACGCTCCACGTGCCCCAGCCTTCTCAGCCGTTGTACTTTCAGCTTTTTGACTAGGTCAGCGTCGCTGTATAGCCCATATAGTTCGTCGTTGAATCTTCTACTCCACACTCCATCGTCACAAACTGGACCGAATATCACTCGAAGAATCTTCCTCTCAAAGCATCCCAGAAGGTTTTCATCCACTTTTGACAAGGTCCATGCTTCTGCACCATACAGCAGGACCGGGATGATTAAGGTCTTATATAGTACCTCCTTGGTTCTATGAGAGAAGGCTTTACTTCTTAGATGCCTTCTTAGCCCGAAGAAACAGCGATTGGCAAGAGTGATTCTTCGCTTGATCTCTGCGCCGATGTCATTTTGCGAAGTGATAGTGGAGCCCAGGTATACAAAGTCTTTAACTACTTCGAAGTTGTATCTGTACATCGTTACGTTTTGTCCGAGTCGCCGATGTTGAGAGTCCTTTCTCGTTGACAGCATATACTTCGTTTTGTCCTCATTAACAGCCAGACCCATCTTCGCCGCCTCCGTTTTGATGCTTGCAAAAGCGCCTTAGACCTTTTTCGACATCAAATGAATCGGTGGTGTTCTTGCCGACTTTGACGGAGCAGCGAGATTTCTCCATCGTCATCCTGCACAAACGGGCGAGTTTTGCGGGGATGCCAAAACTTGACATGGCTTTGTATAGTTCGTCCCTATATACGCTATCATAGGCGACTTTAAAGTCGATAAATAGATGGTGTGTATCGATCTGAAATTCCTGGGTTTTTTCTAAGATCTGTCGGAGTGTGAAAATTTGGTCGATGGTTGACTTTCCTGGCCTAAAACCACACTGATATGGGCCGATCAGGTTGTTGGCGAAAGGCTTTAGGCGTTCACACAGTACAGCCGAGAAGATCTTATACGCGACATTCAGGAGACTTATTCCTCTGTAGTTGGCGCAATTCAGAGTATCTCCTTTCTTGTGAATGGGGCACACGATGCTGAGGTTCCATTCGTCGGGTATGCTTTCATCCGATCAAATTGTACAGATGAGTTGGTGCATGCTCCTTACCAAGCTATCTCCCGCTGCTTTGAGAAGCTCGACCAGAAGGCCATCCGCTTTGTTGGACTTAAGTTAGGATATCGCTATCCTCACTTCGTGTAGGTCGGGAGGACGGAAATTTTGGCTGTCATCGTCCAAGCTGAACAGATCATTCTGCCTGGCAGTGGGTTGTTGGCTATCTACACTGTTTAACAGTCTGCAGAAGAATTCTTTCCAAATCCTCAGCACCGACTGTGTATCTACCACTGTATTCCCATGCTCATATCTGCAAGCTTCTGTTCGGGCCTTGTATCCTTGAGTGGATCGTTTTACCCTTTGGTAGAACTTTCGAACATTGCCTCTGCAGTATCGTCCCTCAATTGATTCGACCGCTCGCTTCACGTGCTCTTTCTTTTTCCTTCTGAGAAGATGGTGTTCCTCCCTTCTTTTTTGATCGTAGAGCTCGCGGGCAGCTCTCTCAGCCGCTCTGGTTCTTGTCTGCAGCATTAGTTGGTAGGCCTCGTTCTTGGCTGCATGTGCCTGGCGGCATTCCTCATCGAACCAAGGGTTTCGTTGTGGTCGCCTAATGAAACCAAGCACTTCGGTGGCGGTAGTCCTACTGGCACGCTCGCAGTGCTGCCACTGGTCCTCTATGCTTAATGCTGGTGAAGCTGAGGATGAGCTTGCTGAGAGGTGTAGGGAGACGCGGTCGGCAAAGTTTTTGGCGGTCTCTTGCGATAGTAGCCTTGAAACGTCAAATCTTCTCACAGTATCCTCTCGGTGTTGTGGAGTATTGGATATCCGCATCCGTACTTTGGCTACTACCAAGTAATGGTCCGAGTCTATGTTGGCCGCTCGGAACGTTCGGACATCCAAGATACTGAAGGCATGTCTGGCGTCGATCGCAACATGATCAATTTGGTTGACGGTTTGTTGATCTGGAGACCGCCAAGTCCCCTTGTGTATGTTGAGGTGTGGGAATCGTGTGCTGGCAATGATGACATTTCGCCCCGCCTGAGTCCGTTTCCGGAGGTGTTGTCGTGCAGGCTATGCTTTCCGATTGTAGAACCAAAGATGCCCTCCTTTTCGATTTTGGCGTTAAAGTCGCCAAGAACTATCTTGTCGTCGTACTTCGGGCACTTATCATACGTCTTCTCAAGAAGATCGTAGAATGCTTCTTTGGCTGTATCGTCTTTCTCCTCTGTCGGGGCGTGAGAACAGATCAGCGTGATATTTTTAAATTTGGCCCTGATGCGGATTGTAACTAAGCGGTCGCTAATATTGCGAAATCCCAAGACTTCTTGCCTAAGTCTTCCTCTAATCACAAATCCACATCCAAATAGCCGGTGACTCTGCTCTCTGCGGCACTCGTCGTAGTAGATGTCACAGTTTATCATCCTTCTTGTGCCTTCTCCATCCCATCGCACTTCCTGGATGGCTGTGATGTCGGCTTTGTACCTATCCAGGGTCTCCACAAGTTGTTCGGCTGCACGCGGTCTGTTTAAGGTCCGGACATTCCACGTGCAGATCCGAAGTTCGTTGTCCTTTATTCGTTTGCAGGGGTCGTCAACATTTGGATCATCCATATCCGAGGCTTGTAGTTGTTTCGGAACTACATTTTTTTCCGTGGTAGGGAAGTTACCCCGACGCACAAACCCCAACCTGGAGGGCCAGGCCCTTTGTTTAACCCCTTGGACAGAAGGGGCCGGATATTCCGGAGTCAGTAACCCGCTTCGGCGATTCGAGAGCTGTCGTTGACCCATTAAGGGCTCCTCTGCCACCATCTCTATTTCAACACCCTGAATAGTATTGAAAAATCCTTAATGACCTCAGCTCCAAATACGTCGAAGTAGCTCATTAAGGTATCTGTCATGTTGACTGTTGTTGACGCCACCGTTGATTCAATCACGTGAATTCATCCGCCGAACGTCCTCTTTCTGAGGTGCTCATGTTAGACTTCTGAGGCTCGAGCAGACAGTCAATTCCGACAGAGCATTATAGTGTTGCTATTTTCTTCGTGCTCAACACTCGCGCTTATAAGTTCAGCAAGTCGTGTCCGGATGGACAGGACCAGTACATGGCGGCTAAAACTTGGATGTTATAGAAAATAACCCTGTGGGATAAGATTATGCGTCTTGCTTCGTACAAAAAAAAAACCGATCCTTTCGGGTCTAAAGACTCGTGACAACTGAATTTATTAAACCAAATAACTAAGAGAAAATTTAAAATAACGTTAGGAATGTATATATAAGGATTATGTATAAGAAAGTAGCTCATTAATTCATAGGGTAATTCATGCATTGTTTAATTTTCGACGTCCTCCGGGCGGGGCAGCTGGCGGATCTCCAGTGGATATAAAAGTTGAATAGCACCTCTAGGTCTCTTACCGTCCGCAAAAGGAACTTTACATGCTCGTATTTTGTTGTCTCTTCCAGGATAACAGGTCTCGACCACCGCTAATCTCCAGTGAATACGTGGGGTAGCAGCATCATATACCAGCACTACGTCACCGAGGTGGATTTCGCTCGGAAAAGTATTCTTCGAGTGATGTGCTGAACGTAGGAGCTTGAGATATTCAGCCTTCCATCTTTTCCACAAATGGGAAGTGTACTGCAATCTTGACTTCCATTTACTTCGAAGATCTGCTGAATTTATTTGGCCTTCGTTCTCGTTATCAGTTACCTTGGCACAACCGATAAGAAAACTTTCAGGCGTTAGCGGGGTCAAATCCATAGGGTCATCACTAACATACGTAAGAGGTCTCATATTGATGATACGTTCGGCTTCAGTTAGAAGGGTATAAAGTTTCTCGTTAGTAATCTGCGCCTTCCAAATTGTGACTTTAAGAACATCCTTAACGCCCCTTGGGACTGATAACATCGAACGGCTCATCTAGCTGCGATAGCCGACTTCCCACACGAAGTAGACCTTGGTCATCAACGAAGGGATTGAGTGTCAGGAGGGTCGATGAGCGAAGAATTGGTTTCCCCTCCTGCAAAGAAACAATTTCATTAAAAAAATAAATATGTTGAAAATAACTTATCCAATAAGTTTCGGCCTCCTTCATCTCAGCCGCTTGTAGAAACTTTGACGTATGAGTTTTCTTGCCCTTGCATACATTAATGCATCGAATAACATACGCCGTGATTCTCAACATCCTTTTCCAGTCTCTTATTGTTTCGTACTGCAACAACGGCTCCTTTTTTTCTGGAATACGGCGCGTCCTCCTTTTCAAATACGGCCAACAGCACAGTAGAATCTACCGAAAGTAGAAGTAGCTACAATCCAGAGTGAAGTATATGTACCGATGGTCCGAGAAAGATGGACTGTTCGATACTGCCCACTTTGAAATAGCTGTGAAAAGATTAAGGGAGGCTAACGTAACATGTATAACCTCTTGCCTATTATTAACAATGAAGGTTGGACTATCCCCTCTATTGCAGATTACTAGGTTAGTTTTACTCAATACCCAAATAAAGACTCACCTCTGAGGTTTGTGTCGGTACTGCCCCATAGGTCATGGTGTGCATTAGTGTCACAATCTAGCACGATTCCGATCCTTTTGTCCTCCGCTTCTTTGACCACCCGTTGTAGCTCGACAGATGGCGGGTTGGCTACCTCATATGAGAGACAACCAGACGCCAGCCAAACCGGTTTGCCCTTGCTCGGAGTGAGCTGCGCTGATATGCTATCTGAGGTGATATATTGCCCTTCAGCTTTTTCATAACCATTCTGTATGCTGTTCCCCAGGGATTGATGTCAGCTTCGTCACACATGCGTATAAAGCATTTTGTCTTGCTTCTTTTGATGGCCCTTTTAAGCGCGTACCTCGCGGTTCTGAAGCCCTCCAAGAGTTGTTGGATCTCCCCCTGGATCGTTGGACTTTGCGTCGCGCTTTTAGGCACGTTGTTCTGAGTGTTATTATCTCCTCATTCCACCAGTAACTCGGTAGGCCCCTTTTGCTCCCTACTCTTCTCGGCATTACCGCGTCACACGCTGTGGTGATAATGCGGATTAGTTGAAGCGCCAGGGTCTCAGCAGTTCCGTTGTTACACTGGTCGCCGGTGCTCGTCACTTCCTCAAACATATCCTCGTCAAAGAGGGTGTCCTTCCATTTTGGTCCCACTAGCATAGACGACCAGCTGGGACGAGCGTAGCAGCTGTAAAAATGTATTCCATTAATTTTGGCTCGTACGAAGCCCTCAGCTTGGTCGTATGTATCTTGGAATGCGTGTCTTCCACATATCCATATCGAAGCGTGATTTGTCTTGTCGATGATCCATACGTTGCTATCGAGGGTTTTGTACGGTTCGCTGATCAAGATGATGTCGGCTCTTTCGTCTTTTACTGACTGTTCCAGGAGATCCTGGGCTGCTTCGCAGTGATTTAGATTTATCTGCATTACCTTAATGATCTCTTGGTGGTGATAGCTCTCCTGAAGAATGGACAATTCCTACTAGCTGCTATGTGCTTCGCTTCTTCTGGGTGATCTTTTTTACAAAACATACATACATACATGGTTGCATCTCACATTTCTTCGCGATGTGCCCTTCCGTTCCACATCTTCTGCATAGCTTGGATCTATCTTCTCCACTTTTGCAGTATTTGGCTATGTGTCCAAGCATTTTGTGGGCAGAGACCGTTCGCGGATGCGGCAGACAATCCAGCCGATTATAATTTTGCCTGCTAAGAGCTTTTTTGCGTTCTGTACTGGTTGACTTACTGTCGCCGTTTGGGTGCCGTCGTAAGTTGCACGCATTGACAATATATATGCCAAAATTGAGTTTTAATTGCCTCGCATATATCCTTTTTTGTAGTAACTTCATCTACGTATTTAAACTCTGTATTAGAACGATGCATGAGAGTCCTTAGTTTGCCTGCTCTCCTAGGACCTCACTGATAGTGTTTTTATATTCGGCTACCTTTCCCCCTGTCTCCTTAAGCTGGAGTAGGAGGTCACCTTTTTGGGTTCTCCTTATCCTGGATACCGCTTTACCGAACTCTTCCGAAATGAGGGTTTGCCTTTACGTTGCGTAGTATATCTGCATAGGATACTGACGCCCTTGCCTCAATTATGAAGGCGTCAGGTTTAGTTCTCGTAACCTCTTGTTTCGGCCTTGCGGAATTTTTCAATGTGGCCTTCGGCCTCTCCTCTCCTTTGTTTTTTTGTTCCCTCTTCTTTCTTGTAGTAGTGTTATTGTCTCTAATCGAAGGAGTTTCATCTCCAGTTACCTTCGAGTTGGCTTCGTCTTCCCCTGCCATGTTATTTTTTATTAGGGGCGACTCTGTTTTGTTTCTCCTTGGTTGCAGGGTTTTCAGCTCCAGTCGCTGTATCCGTCTCGTTTATTTTAAATGCCGGAAGGTGCTTCTGTCTACGTTTTGGTTCTGGTGCTTCATTGTCTAGTGGATGCCTGCGTTTCGGCTCCAGACTACCTTTCAATAAATGGGAGGTCTGCGAGGAGTTGTTCTTCCTTATAACCTCATTCGCTTTTCCGTCCTTCATTTGTATGGCCGAAAGTTCGTACAGCGTTTTAATACTTTCAATTGCATCCCTCATCGGCTGATGGATCGAACGCCTTTTGCCATCTTCTAGCATATCAACAAGTTTTCTAATTTGCTCACCAAGGCTATGGAAAGCGCTTTGCTGAGGGCCTGGGCCAGGCATCATTGCGCTAGCTAGGGGTGAATCGATCTGTAGCCCATGGCGTGGAGGTGCATGGTCTACAGGTGATCTCAGCATTCTCGAGCAATTTTGGAATGGGTTTTCAATTTCTCCTTCTTCCTACGTTGTTTTTATTGTTGTTTGTAGTCATTGCTAATTAATTCCCACTCAGAGTCGTTATCGATGTCCGGATGTGTAGTTACCTCAGGATCCCATGGTTGTTTTTGCAAGCAGTGAGGCCATGCGGGGGTTGACACAAGCCCTTATGAGGTGTTATGCCAGAGCCGGATCGGACTTAACAAGGAATATAATATCTTGGCCTACACAACCAACTTAATGGCGACGACACATCGAGCGTTCTCTGAGACCTGCCAAGGTTTTAACGGACCGGGGCGCCTGCAGCATTAGCCTGAAAGCCATTTCAGCAGAATTTCACTCCTGCTTACTCAGGTAACAGAATACTGCAAGCGTCAGTCTTCAAAGCTATCATTCTATATACCTTACTGGGCTCAGTCTTAATGCCAAAAAGTACCGATTTATAAGATAAACATTAACAGTTGTTTAAAGGGCACGACTATTCCGTCGAGGGCAGATATGTCGCTCCGCTGTAACAATGTTTGTGTATCCCACGTTGTGACGGGTACATCTGGGTCTCGCCATTTGCATTATTCTGTATCCCCCGTAGCCACCTTTCGAGGTGCGAGGCACTTTATTAAAGACGGTGCTATACGTCTTGTCACAGAGAGTTCATAGGGGTTCCTATGGCCTTCTAAGCCACGACCTCCTCTTCTGTCGCTCTTGGTCAGGGACTGCTTATTGAGTATTCGCAGCTAACCTATATATCTGCAGGCCATTCACTATCCGCCACCTGTGACCCCACAGTAGCCTGAGCTCGGCCCTCCCATCCACGACGCACCGGCCTATCTGCCAATCTCCGAAACATGGTCAAGACATATTCAAGACTACTTCACGGAGCCTCTAGCATGTTGTGGTGGTATCTCACCGGACGACAGGAGGATGGGACCCTGTCTACCACCTTTTACAACATTTGGATGGCTCATATGTGTTGATTCACGCATACTAAACAGCCTACCTACCAGTACGCAATGGAATTGTATTTATTTTGCAAGGATTATTCTACTCCTACCTACTATAATTGGTGTGGGCCTGGTAATACGGATTGTATTTACCTTAAAATGTCGACATTTTTCTATAATTAAATGCTGTTAAGGCGCCATAATTTCGACGTTCTGCATTGTGATTTTCCTTGAGCTTATTAGATGTGAGATATCACAAAAAAAACACATAAATCAGGTATCAATATAGAATATTAATTTTTTTTATTTTTCGGCCGATTTGACTATGTGCTCTGCTGGCTTGACGTTAACTTGGCACAGCACTTTTCAAGGTCGATTTTCTACAAAACCATTGGAGCACAAAAATCAAAAACTTAGCACAAAATTAGCACATAAATAGCACATAATTCAGGGCTATTGACATATGTGCTCTGTCAAGTTGACGGAGGTGCATAAAATGCACCAACACCAAAATGTAATCACTTGAAAAATAATACCTAAACGAAAAGCAGAGTTAATTTATGTATTGTCCTCGTGCACGGATTATTTTTGCGGAACCCTTTACGGAAACAGAACAGAACAGATACAAAAGAAAGGAAAATAAGAATACAGCCCGGCACAGAAAACCGTCGCACGAGTTCACTACAAGTTCATCAAAGTACAGCGATTTTATGTACGGCGCGCGGGTGACAAATGACGATGGGCATGAATACTGGATAAATATTGTAGTGTATGGTTTGGAGTTGGATGAATTTACTTGATGAAATCAA
The DNA here is from genome assembly GCA_916610125.1 of Cheilosia vulpina. Taxonomy (NCBI): domain Eukaryota; kingdom Metazoa; phylum Arthropoda; class Insecta; order Diptera; family Syrphidae; genus Cheilosia; species Cheilosia vulpina. The sequence continues at coordinate 51,256,855 of OU744276.1, read as the reverse complement.
CAAAACATGTGCACAGCGAAATTTCGTGCGAGTTTATATTTTGTTTGTTCCTTAACGTTGAATAAATTTTGATAGGAAAATTAAGAAGGAGGAATATGAATATGGTGTAGGCTGTGTGAGGGATTTTTTATGGGTTGTGGAATTGTGCATATCATATTTGTGTGTGTTCGTATTATTATTCAGTGTTCCGTTAGATCAGGGTGTGCAAGGTGTGCACCAGACGCCACTGTGACAAAGTTAATATACCTTCCTGTGGAGGAGGTATAAGAACATTTAAAGTGTACTGTGGAATAGTGCGAAAAAAGCATACCGAACGACATACCAACGACAACATAATTAATTATAATCAATAATTGCCTAAAAACGTTTCCCCTGATTTCAAACACCAAACTAACGTCCATATCTAAGTGAAGTGATTATATCTAAGCTTACTAAGCAAATCGAACGGCAATAACTTATCTTGAAAGAACTCGAAAGCGATTTCGAAGAATTTAAAAAAGAAAACGAGGCGCTATAGGATATATAAATGCGTATATAACGTACAGTGAAGAATGCTTCAAACGCACAAAAAAGGATCATGAGGCGATCGTTAATCACGTGTCTGATTCGCTCAAAGACGCGTACCTTGAAGATGAAACTTTTTTAAAAATTAAGCGCATATATTTTGTTTTCACGGGAATTCTCAATGATCTTTGACGAATTTGCCAAAGATACAAATGTAAATTTAGAAGTGTAACGGTTAAACATTACAAAGGTGTGTGACGTTCTGTTGCCACCAATTCAAACCAAGAAGTTCTCGGGTTTGATAGAAGAATGGTACGAGTTTCACAACCTGTTCGAAAGTATGGTAGATCAGAATATTGATTTATCCGACATACAGAAACTGCAATTTCTTAAAACCCATGTTACTGATAGTGCTGCGTTATTAATTCAGCATTTATTAGTTAATGCGGATATAAAAAACTATGCTGCGGCATGGTAAATTTTAAAGGAGCTTTACCAAAACAAATGTAAATTGCTTAATAAACAACTAAGAGTTTTGATGGAAAAACCAAAAATAATACACGAAACCGCTGATGTTTTAAAAATGGTTGCATGATATTAGCACAAACTGTATTCATGTATTATCGAATCTGGAAATGGCCGTGGAAACTGGGATGCCATTCTTATATATGTTTTTTACCATAAACTCTCTCTACAAACGCAAAAGGACTGGGAAGAGAAATTGGGTAGTTCTAAACTCCTCACAGAGTGGAAAACCTTCAGTAAATTTATTGAGGGAAGATTTAGCTCCCTCGAAAATATCATGGACCCAAATGAGGCTCCAAAAATATTTAAGAAATCTACACCCACTGCTCATCATGTAAAGCAGTCACATGAGACAAACCAATTTCTTTGCCGGCTTTGCAAGGCGTCGCATGGAATATGACAATACAAACATTTTTTAAAAATGGAAGTGAAGATTCGAGCTGAAGCAGAAAAAACAAACGGTGTCTGCTCGAATTGCTTAGGGTACGATCACCATTCGTCTAACTGCAAGAGCGGCAATCGTTGCCAAAAATGTGGTCAAAAGCACCACACGATTTTACACTTTGACTCTCAAAGGCCTTATAATGGTAACACCGCCAATCATTACCCACAACCTTCATCCTTTCATGGACACAATCATACAGAGTACAATAATCACTTAATTCAAAATGCGAATCAGTGCATTCCTCCAAGTGGATATAGCAAGAGACAAAATAGTGTAACAACACAAAGCCACACGCAATACCCCAACCAAACTCAGGCCGCGAATCAGAGTAGTTCCCAAAATGCGCGGAACATTGACCAGAATGCTGCGTCAATATCAAACAACAACATCAACTTATACCATTGTATATAAACATTATAGTACTATCACTTCGTGTATACTACCATTGCGCTACGGGTGTCAAAAGATTGAAGCTCAAATATTTTAGAGCTTTGAAGATCATAACTTTAGTTGGTTTACTTCAGTATGCGCAGAAACCTCGATGGTGGCGGTTGCATTGGTGTCAGCACTGGTGGCTGATATATTTTTTAAAGGAAAAGCCACCCAAGTGTAACGCCAACATCCTTACTTAAATGAATGCGTATACATCTGCATTGCTGTTTTCTGATATGATTTCCCTTTCCGATTTCAGAGATCAGAGTGTGGATGAGGGGTGGGTTTTGTGTTTCTGTATAATAGCGAACTGTAAAGCGAAGAAACCGGAAAATAATAACGACCGAACTTTTTTGATGGGAAAAAGAGCGATGCTCAAAAACACCCATGTTTATTGCTGGCTGGTTGGAAGTGAAGTGAATAACAAGAGAGAGGTACAGTCGTACGCGCAGTAGTACGACGATACTCCCTCTATGTATTCGTGTACAGTTAGCTGGCTGTGCTGTATGATATCTGTCGACTACTGGCTGCGCTTTTCGGTCGCTGGCTGCGGTGAATTGATTGATTTTACTGGCAGTATACAGATCTTCTGTACTGGTCTCGGTTTGTATCATCATGTCCATCTGTGTTTCATTTCATCTGGTACCTCTTGATCCCAATCAAGACTTAACCTCCACATATCCTGACTAAGGATCTTCCCCAGCACTGTGACTGGCGCTACATAGCCATTTGGGGCGCATAACTGCGCTACACAACTCAGTACCTTTCGATTGCTAATCTCTCCCTCTATCTCTGGTGTCTTGACTACAAATGTGAAGTGATCAGAATCAATCAACCACTGTAGACCCAAGACAGTAGCACGTTCCTCCTCTTCAAAAACCATTGTTCTCTCGCTGTCCCCACTAAACTTATTCGCTAGCCATACGCTGTTCGATTTCCATTTTCTTTATTCGAAACCCGCTGTCCTTAATACGCTCTCAACTTCGCTGACTGTCGTAAACGCTTGCTGTTCGCTGTCGCTACCTGATACCATTGTATATAGAGACTATAGTACTATCATTGTTGTGAGCTTGGTTTAAGCCACGGAGGCATCTTCGATGCAGGTGAGGAAGGCGCGGCACGCTCGCGGTTGCTCGGCTCAGCTCGTCTGAAGGGGGTAGTTCTTGCCCCCTCACTATACACCTCCTGCTCAACACACTTTTGTATCGTGCCATAAACAAAAATCAAGAGAATGAGAAAGCTACTTTAATTTATGTGGACGGACAAAATGAAAGCTAATTTAAAAAGAGAATAGAGCGGAAAAGAAAAGTTCAAATACTTTTGCATATGTCCTTGAGAGAAAGCGGGAAAGTTCACACGAAACTAAGCCTAACTAGCCTAAACTATGCCTATTCTAATCTAATACTTAAGCTAAACCCTACTCAACATCTATTCTAACTTAAAACTAACCTACGATAGATAATACCCTAAGCGCGACTCTCTTTCCCATGGTCTCTCAAAGACAAAGGTTCGTCATAACCTTGAGACATGCCTGATGACGATGGCAAACGCTGGCCTACCCTCCCCTTGTATCATAGATACAACCGATGGTTACCATTCTGGCCGATACTGCGAATGGCAACCCCAAATTTGCCTCCCGGTACACTCCAAGAAACTGCATAGAAGAGGTCGTTACGTCTATGACATGTTAAGTCGTCGTCCGTTGCCGTCGCGTTACGTCGATGTCAATCCACCCGCGGACGGCCTGTCCGGCCACACACACCGGTTGCGAAGCTCTACTCAGACCTCATTCTGATCAAAACACTTGTATTATGATTATAAAACGAAAATTCATTTAATTCAAATTATAAACCTAACTTGAAGCGTATTCTGCGCTTAATATTGACTTATATAACTACTAAAAATTCATCAATTCAAATAAAATAATATAAAAACAACAAAAACTTAAAATCTAAAACTTACGGTTTTATCCCGATCCCCTGTTGTCCTGGTACCAGCACAAGAAAGGCCACTGCTGCAAATTCCAAATATGGTTACCGCGAACAACAAAAAAACTACGTGCAGAAACTCTTCTAACCTTAATACAATAAAATAAAATTCAAAAAACTACTATAAGTCAACTGATTTCAGAAGGAAATCGTGCAAAGAAATACAAAAAAAAAATCAAGTTAATCCTAATAACTAAGTAGTCCCTCGGAGCACCTCTTCTGAATTGCGTCGTTGCACAAAAACGTCGGTGGAGTTTGGGAGGCGTATTATAAATGGTTGGTGGCGGAGCACCCCCTTTTGTAACCGCTCTTTGACGAGTTGGTAGCAGAGAAAATATACCTCCACGGTCACACTTTTGGGGATCCTCTGGATTTGGAGTACTTTGTTCGGGGAATCTTTGTTGGAGTGCACTGTATGCGGGTTATCGGATTCAAAGCGTCCGGTTAAACTTTGCCTTGGTTTCACCCTTGCCTTTACCGCTGCCTTGATACCGCTAAATGCCCGTTCTTGCGGTTGGGCTCAGTACGTTCCTTATGGTACGGACCCCGGAACAAAGGATTGTGGAGACTGGCGTAACGATTGCAGAGTCGGTCGTTGAACACACACTGTTTAAATGGGGAGCACACTCAAAAATCGTATTTTTCTTTTTTTTTAAATATAGCTACCTTGATTATTAATTCTGGACTTCTTGTCCGTGTCCCACTTCTGGTGTCCGTTTTTTGTCTTTGACTTATTTTTTCACAGAAAAATCCTACATTAAAATCGCTATTTAAATATCCTCACAAAATTTTCACATTAGACTCACCCCAATACCTGATTGAAATTTTTTTTACACACTGTATAATTCAACTGGCTAGTTCCTCTATCTGCTGAGGGCAATGACCTCTCTCGATCGGTTATCGATAGAAAATGACCGAAAAATATATTTTCCTAAGTGTCCCCTGTAAATTGGTTTTTCTCTTTTTCCTCATAAAGTTTCTTTTGTTTCTACTCTTCTTCCTTCTACTGTTGCTCGCAGCTATATTTCCTATATATTTCTGCCTCATCGTTTGTCTCTTTCTAACTCTCCACTCTTCTGGACAGGGAAGGAAGGTATCTCAATTCCTTAGTCGGGTCAGTTCACAGTAAGTCGTTTATTGAAACCTACTTATCGACACTAGCTAACAAATCTTTGAAATAAAATATCACAATAAATAATACTATAAAACTAACATGCGAATAAATAAATATGACGAAACCAACAAATAACATTATAAATAACAATACCTAACCACTAAATAACAATAACTAAGTCTATATTGCACAGCTTTTGATCAGTTCATGTCTTTCGGTCAGATTTGCTTGAATCTTGGAACCTGAACGCAGACCTATTTTGTTGACGAGACAGCAGTTAAGGTGCGAGCGAGTTAACCATATCTACCCGATTTTATTGCAAACGTCAAATTGCAATGTGCACATGCATTAATTTGTCAACAACCCGGTCGCCGCGATAACTATTCCGTGTTTAAAGTTATTTTTATTTAGTTTTATCGGGGATAAATTAAATTATGAGGACCTAATGGGCTACCGCAACATCATCAACACGAAAATTTTCTTGGCCGCTGGAGTCGCCGGATGGCGTTGCAGTCGTGCTAAGTTTCTTGTTAAACCAAAGTAGAGACGAATATTCACACTTGTGATTAAAGAACCGAAACATTTGGTTGGCGGTGGTGGCTGGTCGGTAGGTAGCAAATAAAGGGATAAAAACATTATTTGGGTTTCTTTTCTTTGTTGCTCGCACATGAGGTTTCATCCGTAGTTTCTTTGAAAAGGAAATGATGACAAATTTCTGATTTGGAATTTCGATCGTATGAAAGGCAAATCTTGATGTTTGCACTTATGAAAGAAAACGATTCTGTTGTATGATGAGATGACGGTTGATCTTTTATTTTAGATTTGAAAATTCGTTCTTGTAGATATTTGAATGCAAATGGAATTTATTTCAAGTTAATCTTTTTGTCGTACTTCTGTTAGTTATAAATTCACTACCAACAGTTTAATGATATTATTGATTTGAAATTATATCTACAATTAATTATCTCCAATTGCGGGTGTGAATGACACTTTTCAAATATGCGAAAGGAGATTAAATAGACGGCCTTGATCTACAGGTGGCTTTAGTCGTGCGAATTTTAGGGTGACTTTTCATCGGATCGCTTTATATTCTCATATACCTAGGTATATTATGTATTGGTGGTCTGTTTTCCTGTTTTGGAATTGTCATACCTACGTAATCATAATGGCATATTAAAAATAGAAATACTTATGTGTTCGTAGAGAACTAACCGACAATATTTATAAGTTGCACAGTATGGTTTTGGGGTCAGTTAATTTAGAAAAAAAGTTGGAATAAAAACGTTCGCGTGGCGATATTCCTACATTCAAAACGACAACGACGCAAATGTTTTTACGTTATTACAACTGGTACCTATAGCAGTTTTTTATTATCAGCGTGATCTGATCCGGATCAGCAGAAAGCAACAGTTGCTTTCAAAAACAAAACAGATAATACAGGGTATTACGAACTTCACATTGCCAACAGCCATATTGCAAATATTCTGCTCAACGTGACGTTACACAAGGCACCATGTGACTTATAAATTATTATAATGTTGTCAATAACAAACTTACATTATTAATAAACAAAACAATTATGATACATGGAACAAAGAGCTAGTTGACTCAAGAATTGAACGCTCCACTCTCAAATATAATCTTCACTTTATCACCTAGAGACTTACCGAATGCCTTGGCAAAAGCTCAAGAGCTAGAATCAAATATTGCTAGCGCAAGTTTTGCTTCACAACACGTAAGAAACAATAATGTTCAAACAAATCACAACCACAATAATTTAATATTTCCTCAGAGGAAATTCGAGAATAATAAATTCCCAAAACCAGAAGCAATGGACTTCGAAATTTCCAATAACAGGCAATATTTTTAGGGCTACCGTCCAGGTAACCAAATGCATGCAAACAATAATAGGTATAGTATGCCAAATAATAATTTAAGACAAAATAATAATCAGCCAAATTACTGGCAAAATAAAAAAAAAATCCGATTATCAACGGATTCCTCAAAGACAGAATTTTATCGAAAAAACGAATATTCAAAAATCCCGACAATCTCCAGTTAAAAATATAAGAATAAATAATAAAAACGAAAGTGTTTTTTTAGAGAACAGGACAGATTGCCCTATATTTATCGCAGAAAAGTCGGTAAAGGGAAATTATTAAAAAAATTAATCGATACTGGTGCTACAAGTTGTTACTGTAGACCAAATACATTGTCTCAAAGACAAGAATTAATTATTAATGGTTATACCATCATTACACACTATTACGATATAGAAATATTTAATAGGAAACCAAGACTTTATGAAATAATAAATCTAGAAAGCGATTTGTCTTATTGAGAGACGCAGGTATTACTTTAGATTTAGGGAGGGGAATTTTAATCCATAATGATATAAACGAAAAAAATATTTACTTCAGAAAAAAAACTCTGAAATACTTCTGACGAGTATAACGAAACTTTGAAATTACAGAATTCTGAAGCGCATGAAGAAGATTGTACGGACAGTTTTCATGACAAAGTTAAAAGATTAAACGAACAAATAATACATAGAATTGAATTGATGCATTCAAATATAAATATAAATGCATTATTTAAAACAGACGTAAAGGCAGAAATACGCACAATTATTGAAACACATATATGGAGTAAACAATACCCATACCCTTTGTCTGTAAATTCGTTTGTGAATAAAGAAATTGAAACAATGTTGAATAATGGAATTATTCAACAAAGCAAAAGTCCATATGGGTGGTACCTAAGAAGTGTATTAATGAAGATGGAACACCGAAGCTACGACTGGTCGTAGATTTTAAGAAACTTAACGAAAAAACTATTTCCGATATATATCCTATACCTGATATAAATGTTATACTTTCGAATTTAGGAAAGTCTAAATTTTTTTCGACTCTTGACTTAGAATCTGGTTTTCACCAGATACAAATGAATAAGGTAGATGTTGAAAAAACATCATTCGCAGTAAATAATGGCAAATATGAATTTAAAAAAATGCCATTTGGTTTGAGAAACGCGGCCAGTATCTTCCAAAGAGCGATGGATGATATATCGCACGAATATATTGGAAAATTTTGTATATATGGACGATATAATCGTCTATTCAGATAATCTTGAAAATCATACTAAATACTTAGAAATAATTATAGAAACTCTTAAAAACGCTAACATGAAAATATCATTAGAAAATTTTATAAATCTGAAGTCGAGTTTTTAGGCTATATGGTGGGATACAATATAACAGACCCAAAGAAGGTCAAAACAATTCCAAATTTCCCAGATCCAACAACGTTAAGACAACTAAGAAGTTTTCTTGGCATGCCAGGATATTATCGTAACTTTATTAAAGATTATGTTTCAGTAGCGAAACTGTAAAATAAATTCCGAAAATCCGTTTTAAAAATGAAAACGCTGTCCGGGATTAAATTTTGTTTACTTCAAAATTCGTTTTATTGGCAATTTAAATTCGCGGGAATACACTGTTCGTGTCTCTGATTATGACAGTACTCAAAGATTTTTAGAAAGAACTAGCTTTATATAAGTTTATGCATTATGCGAAAATAAGATAGCAATATTTAGTTTATTTATCTATGTGTAGGTAGGTGAGAGTTCATTTTTATTTATATAAATGTAAAAATACATAGCTAAGCATGTGTGAGAAAACAAAAAAACCAAAGTTAAGAGCAAATGAAAAAAGAACGTTAAATAGTTAAGATTTAAGAGACTACATTATTTTCAACATCCTCCGGCCCGCCCGAACGACGAACTTCTAGAGGGTACAGCAGCTGGATCGGACGCCTCATCAATTTCCCATTTGCAAAACGAACTTCGCAGGCTCTTACCTTGTTATCTCGGCCTGGAAAACAAGTCTCTACAACAGCTAATCTCCAATGCAAACGGGGTGTGGCCGCATCATAAACCAAAACTACATCTCCACCCTTGATCTCCGTTGAACTGGCTTTACCTGTGTTATGTGCCGCTTTTAGAAGACGAAGATACTCCACGTTCCACCTTTTCCACAAAATTGATATGTATTGTGTTCTCGACCTCCATTTTTTGCGTAATTCGGAATCATTTACCAATCCTGGAGACTCTGATGGTGATTTCTCAAAATGACCAGCAAGAAAACGACTGGGGGTAAGAGGTGTTAAGTCAAACGGGTCCTCACTAAGGTAGGTTAAAGGACGCATGTTGATTACATTTTCAGCTTCCGTTAGAAAAGTGTAAAGTTCTTCATTGCTTAGCTTCGACTTCCAAATTGTCGCTTTCAAAACGTCCTTAACACTCTTAACAAGACGTTCCCAAAAACCACCCCACCAGGGCGCTCGCTCGACGCTGAACCGCCAAACGATACCACGGTTACTTAAAAATCCATAGAAAACCTCGCTGTCGAGAATGTTTCCCAAACACTTTAGTTCAGTAGCTGCTCTCTTAAACGTCTTGGCGTTATCTGAGTAAATCGTTTTGGGAGCACCTCGGCGAGCTATAAATCTCCTTATAGCTAGAATACAATTTTCTGTGGTAAGGTTTAGCACCAACTCCAAATGAATCGCTCGAACAACTGCGCATGTAAAGAGTATAATGTATACCTTACTAGTTTCTCCATCTTGGCACGTATATAGTGGTCCGGCAAAATCGACTCCAACGGTTTCGAACGGCTTGGAAGCCATCATCCGCTCCTTCGGTAGTGGGGCAAAGGGATTCGACGCAGGCTTACTTTTGAATCTTCGGCAAATGGTGCAGACCTTGATGATACTTTTTGTGAGTTGTCGGCCACTTGGCAACCAAAATGTTTCCCGTAGTCGCGTCAAAACTACATTGACTCCTCCGTGCAAGGTCATCTCATGAAAGTGAGTTACTAATAGCTTGCTCAAATGGCTCCCCTTTGGAATAAGAATGGGATTCACAACATCAAATGGCTCATCCATTAGCTGCAATCTGCTACCAACTCGAACAAGTCCGTCGTCGTCAAGGAATGGATTAAGTGGCAAAAGCTTTGAGGACCTAGGAATCGGCCTTTTCTGCAGTAAATACAAAATCTCGTTAGGGAAATACATTTTTTGAATGAACCGCAGCCAATAATACTCTGCCTCTTTTGTTTCAGTAGCTTCAATGAATTTTGGATGGCTATGCTTACCACGAAAATGATCTACTGCTCGGAAAATGCACACAGTTATTCGTAAAAGTCTTTTCCAGGAGCTTACCGTTTCGTAATCGAGCAACGCTTCAGCTATTCTACGCGATGACGGATTGACTTTTTCCAATGCTTCTTCCACCGCCTCCACCGCAAACAGCACCGTAGAGTCTTCAATCGGTAAAGGATGTGCAGGCCATTCAGATTTGGGTTGCCTTAGCCACGCTGGTCCATCTTTCCACTCAGAAGTTGCCTCAAATTTATTCACTGATATCCCTCTGGTTAGCAAGTCTGCTGGGTTTTGCTTCCCTGGACAGTAGCGCCATTCGCTACATTCGGTAAGTTCTTGAATTTCCTTAACGCGGTTGAAGACATATGACTTCCACTTCTTTGCTTCACCTCGCACCCAATGCAATGTAATTTGGGAGTCTGTCCATAAAACGTAATTTCCAAACGGCAGATTGAGTTTCTGGAAGTAAAGTTTTAATCGCGCTGCAACCAAGGCAGCAGTTAATTCTAATTTAGGCAAGGTCAATTCATCACTTTTCTTTCCCTTTAAGGGCGCTACGCGCGCCTTGGCACAAACAAAATGCAACTTCACCTTTCCTACGGTGTCTACTATTCGCACATAAGCCACTGCTCCAAATGCCTTAGAGCTAGCATCGGCAAAAATATGAGTTTCTACTAATTGCACGCCGGGGCTAATAGATATCCATCGCGGTAAAGCAAACTCTTCAACTCGATCCAAACCCTTAACACAACCTAACCATTCGTCCGCCAAATCTGCGGTAAGGAGCTCATCCCAGCCCAGCTTCAATTGCCATAGAGTTTGGAAAAGCAACTTTAATCGAATCACTATAGGGGCCAGAAAACCCAATGGGTCAAAAATACTAGCAATAACCTTTAATATGTTGCGTTTTGTTGCCATTAAATTCTCGCTCAAGGTCGCTGGATTCATGTTAATTGTTAACTCGTCGCTGTGAATGTTCCATTTCAGCCCCAATACCATTTGCATTGCGTCGTTGTTCTCGATATCCAAGCACCTCCTAACCTCTGGATCATTACTAACCCATTTCCTCAGATTCATATGGGCTCGTCCCATGATCGCCATTGACTCGTGATGAAACCTTTTTGCTTGCTCTGGACTATCGAAGGAAGTAATAATATCATCCATGTAAAAGCAATTTCTTAAGAGAGAACAAGTCCAAGGGAAATTCGATGACTCAGACTGTAAATGCTGCTGTATACAGGCCGATAATAAGAAAGGACTGCATGTGACACCGAAAGTAACCCTGGTCATACGAAATTCTTTAACAGGTGGCAAATTTGATATCGACTGTATTCTGTCCTTAAACCAAAGAAATCTATGACTGTCACGGTCTCGCTTAGCCAAACTGATTTGTAAAAAAGCTTTCTCGATATCCGCGATAATAGCAATTTCACCCAAACGGAACTGTAGTATCAGTTTAAATATTTCTGGCAGCAAATTCGGGCCAGTCCACAAAGAATCATTTAAAGATAGCATTCCCTCAGAGCGCGAAGAAGCATCGAATACTATACGCAACCTAGTTGTTGTTTTCTCTGGCCGATAAACAGGACGGTGGGGCATATAATATAATGTACCACTTACCTCCGATACTATAGGCTCAGCGAACCCAGCCGCAATGAACTCTCTCATGGCAATGTCATATTCGAAAAGTTTCTGTGGATCTCTCGACAGCTTCCTGGTTAACGAGTGCAGTCTGGATAACGCATTTCCTCGGTTGTTCGCGATAATCCTGTCCGAGCTTTTCCATGGAAGAACGGCTTCATACCTGGCTGATGTCTTTCGTATACATTGGGATTTAAGTTCTTCGGTGAAAGAATCGGCTTCGAATTGTTCCCTTTGAATTCCTAAGACTTCTAAGTTCCACATATCCTCTACGGCGAAATTGCAGAACGACGAAGTAACCTCGGGGATTTCAATATTTTTCCCGATCGCATCACAGGGACCTTGTATAGTCCAACCAAAAACTGTAGACACTGCTGCTAAACGATTAGAAATTTTGCGACATTCACCCGTGACTATTTGCCAATAATAATCCGCGCCAACTAAAAGTCCTAACCCGTCTTCTTGCACATAATTACTGTCATTGGAATCCGCTAGAGTAAAATCCTTAAACAGAGCAATGTTGCGGTCAGGTGCCATTAGAACATCCTGACAAATCTCGGGGACCACCACCGCACGAATCTCCACCAATCGCTGATTGAATTGACTATGCGCCACCAAGTCAACCAGTTTGAATTCCTTGGGATTCGAAAGCTGGGTATTTCCGAATGGAATAATCGACAACTTTATCTTTCCCACGATGGGTATGTTTAACTTATTAACGATATCTTCCTTTATATAAGAACGTTGACTGCCGCCGTCAATTATAACGCGAACAAATAATTTTTTCTTCGATCGTGCGGACAAAAACAACCGAGCCGTTTGCAAGAAAACATTTAATGGTTTTCGCCCATTGGGTGTAAAGACACTCAAAACTTTACCGTTTGTAATTTTTTCTTCACTGGATTCAGTGGTCATGTCGTCGCTACCGTATTTCTTCTCGCACACCACCGTAGCATGATTTCGGTTACAGCATTTACATACAGCTCTCACACGACAAAACTTTGCGTTATGTCCTCTTTGTGTGCAACGAAAACATCTGCCACCGTCTTTCAATTGTTTTTTCTTTTCTTCGATTGTGTAGGCACTATTGCACTCTTTCGTTGTGTGGTCAGTCGATTTACAAAAAAAACAATTATCGATGTAATTCGTGGCAGTAAGCAGGCCAGCTGCAGTTGATGATTGCTGGAATTTGTTAAGCGATAATTTTGATGTTTTGCCTAGCGAAGCCTTTTCGATTGATTCCACCTCCTGTTTCAAAAAGAGCAAAATGTTTTTTAACTGTTTGTCACCATCGAATGTTAAAGTGGAACCACTTTCTGAGTTATGTGAACTTTCGTCTTCCATCTTCATTTCACTGTCTTTCATTGTTTCCTTTTGTGTGCGATGATATTGAATTCGCAGCTCACTCGGCATGCATCTTAGTAAAACGGATTTCAGCATTATGTAGTAGTGTGTAGAAGGTACACCAAGCGCTGTGAGCGAGCGACTTGAAGAAATGACCGAATTATACAGTTGTCTTAGTCCGACAGCATCTGTTTTATTATGTACTTGTGTTAGGTTCATAAGCTGTTGCATCAGACGATCGATTAACTGGTCGGTGTCGCCATACTCTTCTTGTAAAAGAGCGATGGCACCATCATAACATGCGTCTGATGGCGTGAACCCTGATATAACTTTTTCTGCAACTCCCGTTAATACAGATTGCAAATAGTTGAATTTCTCCACACCAGAAAGAGAACTATTTTCATGAACAGCAGTACGAAAATTTTCCCAGAAGGGAATCCATTCGCCATAATCCCCTGAAAATTTCTTCAGCTCCAACTTAGGCAGCCTAATGTAATGGGATTTTGGTGAATTCGTTGTATGTTCACTACTTCTTGCATTCGCGCAGGGGTCAAGCCGTTCTTTAGCCTTCTGCAAGCGAACTTGAAGACGAGAAATTACCCCAATAGCTGTATCCTCGTATTCTGCAACCTTCTCAGGATTTTTATCCTCCAAATTTTTGCCCTGCACTTCTTGGTTAATGGTACAAAGATTTTGATGAGCTGTATTAAGGCGCTGCAGAAACGAGGCTAGTTCTTCCTCAATGTCGTTAAGCTGTGCGGGGTCGATGTTGTCCACAATTTTAGAGTGAGCTGAACATAAGTATTCACTTGCTTCTTTTGCTATTTTTGTTATTTGGCTACGATAGCCCGCGCGAATTTGTAATTCCATAACGTTGAAACTAAAACGAATTCTGATTTTTGATTCAAAAATCCCGGGTTTCGGCACCAAATGTAAAATAAATTCCGAAAATCCGTTTTAAAAATGAAAACGCTGTCCGGGATTAAATTTTGTTTACTTCAAAATTCGTTTTATTGGCAATTTAAATTCGCGGGAATACACTGTTCGTGTCTCTGATTATGACAGTACTCAAAGATTTTTAGAAAGAACTAGCTTTATATAAGTTTATGCATTATGCGAAAATAAGATAGCAATATTTAGTTTATTTATCTATGTGTAGGTAGGTGAGAGTTCATTTTTATTTATATAAATGTAAAAATACATAGCTAAGCATGTGTGAGAAAACAAAAAAACCAAAGTTAAGAGCAAATGAAAAAAGAACGTTAAATAGTTAAGATTTAAGAGACTACATTATTTTCAACAGAAACCGCTAACCAAACACTTGTCCGGTGAAAATGGAAGCATATGTCCAAAAAAATTGTAATAAAACTTGATCACGAAGGTATTTTAGCTTGTCAACAGCTAAAAGACTTACTTATCAACCAAATCGAACTGGTACAACCAGATTATAATAAAAAATTTGTCTTAACGACAGACGCATCCAATAATGCGTATTAACCCAGGAAGGTAAACCAATTACTTTCATATCGAAAATAATAAATTCGGCAGAACAAAATTATGCAACAAATGAAAAAGAACTTTATAATACTTTGGGCATTTAAAAATTTGAGAAAATACCTGTACAGAGTTTCAGATTTAGAAATCCACACGGATCACCAACCACTAACTTTCGCGGTTTCAACTCGATATCCTAATGCAAAAATAAAGAGATGGCATGCTTTCATTGAGGAGTTTTCTCCCAAAATAATTTACAAACCAGGCACTACAAATGTAGCCGCTTACGCTCTTTCAAGGCAATATTTAAATCACGTATCCGATGATTCATCAAGCATTGACACGGAACATTCTGCAGAAAGCAGCGATAACTTGAATATTGAAGAAACTACAAAACCACTTACTCAATTTAAACAACAAATACTTTCAAGTCAAGGACGATTTACTATTCATGAACAAATCAAGAATCTTAATAAAACCAGACATATAATAGAATATGACACTCCAAAGAATTTAGTTGCAATTCTAAAAGAATACTTACAACCTGGAATTGTTGCAATTCATTGCACCCCAGAAGATTTATACGTAGTTAAACAAAAATTAAAGGAAAAATTTAGTAATCGCTTTCTATACACGAAGAATTTCGCAATAGATATAACTAATAAAGACCAAAATATAATTATTGAACAAACACATACTAGAGCACATAGGAGATATAAAGAAAACCTTGAACAAATTTATTCTTTTTATTATTGGCCTGAAATGAATTAACAATTTAAAGAATACGTCCGAAATTGTAAAATTTGCAATAGAAATAAATACGATCGACATCCTAACAAAATACCAATTGGAGAGGCTCCAATTCTTAAGAAAGAGGTACTTGTTCTTTGCTCAGAAATTAAAATTTATATCTTGTATAGATTCATATTCCAAATTCTTAGTGATCAAATTAATTGATGACAAAACAAAACTAGATGAAAATGTTTTAGAGATACTAAAAAGTTTTCCAGACGTCAAAACAATAACAATTGACAACGAACATGGTTTTACAAAAGGACAATTTAAGACTTTAGTGCAAAGATTAAATATAAAAATTTACTTCTATGCTCCCAGACATAGTACAACCAACTGGAAAGTGTGCATTCCACACTAATCGAAATTTCAAGATGCCTTAACCCTAGTAGGCTAATGTTGCTGACTACGCCTAATAAGCTAAACATTCGTCGATTCGACGATCTGTACTAAAATATGTTTTTTTTAAGCTTTGTTTAATACATATGGTTCTATTTTTTTCTCAAACATTAATGATTAATGATTGTATTCCCCAATAAAAAACTTGATTTTACTAAGCATATTCTTTATTTTTTTGTTATTAAGCAGTCTTTTAAAAAACGCAGCATTTTTTAGTCTAAAATTAACATGTCTTCACTATATTTAAAAAAACTGAAAAAAAACATTCCTTCTTTGGCAATAATTAAATTAATAATGACAGGTGGTGAAAAGAAAAAAAAAAGGAACTAATTTTTCTTTGCGCAAAATCCGCAAAAGTCAATTCGATGTTGACCACAAATTCCAATATTGCATTTAAAAATAGAAATACTGTTTTTACCTGCCGGACACAACCGTCTTTCGCAAGAACGCATCGGCGACTAAGTTAGTTGTTGAGCATAAGTTACGATGTGCCCGCGTTGAAAAGAGACAGGAAAATTAAGAATGGGACGTCGTCGAATTGACGAACATTAGCCTTCTAGGGTTAAGCAGGAATTTTATTTAATAAGTGACCTAGGATCAATTTTCAGGGCAGCTCAACAATATAACAAAACAATACACTCCGTTATAAATAGAAGAAAGTTCTTTTCAATAAAGTAACACACGAAGATATACAAACAAAACTTTTATCTGCCCAAGAAAAAATGTTAGAAAGAAATAATAAAAATAGACATATAAAAACATATGCACCAAATGAAACAATTTATGAAAAGATTGTAGGTAATAGGAATAAACTTTAGCCTAAATATAAAAAAACAAAAAAGTTAAAGAAGACTTGAGAAACAAAGTCAGAATTAATAAAAAATGATAGAATAATACATAAGGATAATATTAAGACTTAGTTTTTCCTTTCAGGAGAATGTTGATGATAGTTTTTCATTTTTTTCAATTGGACACTATGTCCACAGAAATAATTGATTATACCAGAGACAATTACGTATTAATAGAAAACGGAGACGCAATAATTTTCGAAGACTATGGAAATTTATTCCATATAACTAATTTTAAATACTATAGACTATTGATACAAGAACAGGAACAAATTCTCAGCAGCAATCCTATATACACAGTTATTAACGTAAATAAAAATATTATTAACTCAAGTATAAATGAAGACTTAGAAATACAACTTATAAAATCACTCTTAGGACAGTTACAAATAAATAATTACAGAAACAAGAGAGGAATTAATGAATTGGGAACCATGTGGAAATGGTTAGCTGATGCTTTAGTTTTAATAACAAACAAATTAAACAAACTATCAGAAAATAATAATATACAATTTACGACTAATTCAAATATTTTCAAAGCTATAGAATCTTTACAAAAATCAGTAAAAAAACTTAGAAGGAAGTACATGTAATAAAGTAACAAAAAGTATTAATAAATTAATTATTACAGAACTACGAAATATAATACAAACAATAACTTTAGCTAAGTTAGGAATTTTGAACCCGGCAATCCTAAATTTAAAACGATTACTGAACTTGAACACGAAAAACTGATTCTAACTGACTTAATGGACGTTTTAAAATTTAAAATAGTCCAGGATAAAGATTCCATAGTAATATATATTAAATATCCAATTGCGAAAAACAATTGTAAATTATATAAAACCAGAGCCATCAAAAGACGGAAAGTTTTTAATAGATAAGGAAATCGTAAAATGTAAGACAAAATACTTCAACAATGAGAATTGTAAGTTAGAATTACCAAATACGTTTTGTAAACTATCTTTAAAAGAAACATGTTTATCTAAAATTTAAAATAATGAAAAAGGGCATTGTGTTAAAATTAAAGAAAACAACAAAAACATCGAAATAAGAAGAGGTGGTGTAATTTTGGTATCCGGAAGTCATACAATAGATAGCCATATTGTTGAAGGCGTATATTTAATAACATTTGAAAATAGTACTATAATCGATAATACTACTTATGAAAATCCAACAGTCATTATTTCCAATTACTTAAAAACAAAAAAAAAAAACCCGTCAATAACTGGGACGTAATTTTAATATATGGAGGGCTCACAGCTGAACCAAACCAAGTCATGAAATATAAAAAATGTTAAAAGTTTTGCGAAATTCTCCGCAAAGTTTAACTCTATTAAGTTCTGTTACAGGCCAAGTCAAAAAGTGTTTCGTTCCTAAGGTAACGACAAGAAACCCAAGTCAATGGCACTCATTTTAATGGCAGTTCATTTACTCAACCTCAAAATATCTTGGAATCGTCTTTTTCTGTCTTGGTTCGCTTTAGCTGTGAGCACTCCATATATTCTGCTACAAAAACTTCCTTCAAAAACGCAATAGCTTTGGGAAGCAAAATTGGGTTCCAAGGAAAACAGCAAAGAACTTCCAACTTTTCCAGAATTTACCCAATTTCTCGAAACTAGATTCCGTACTTTGGAGGCGGTGAACTTACGTCTGGTAGCAGATCCACAACCTTATGACCAATATGCCTCATGCATTGAAGAGTATTTGCAGCTAGGTCACATGACTGAAATTGATGAGGACGACATATCGAGTACAGGTCACTATTTTCTTCCCCATCATGCCGTCTTATAGGAGACAAGCTCCACCACAAAACTGAGGGTTGTTTTTGATGCATCATACAGGACATCTGATGGATCCTCCTTAAATGATCATCTGATGACTGGCCCTTCTTTGCAACACAATGTCACTGATGTTACTCTACGATGGAGACTGTACCGTTTCTCTTTTTCAGCAGACATTGAGAAAATGTACCGACAGATATGGGTAACGGAGTTGGATTCACACTACACACTGATTTTTTTGGCGCAATCATCCAGCTTGCAAATTGAAGGTGTTTCGCCTCAAAACAGTAACGTTTGGGACGGCCTCAGCTCCTTACCTAGCTATCCGGACACTGATGGAAACAGCGAAGGCGGCAGCAGTCCAATACCCAAGAGCTGCCAAGATGATCCGTACGGAAATGTATGTTGATGACCTGTTTTCTGGCGCAGATACTCTTCAAGAAGCTGAAATAAAAAAGAATGAGGTTAAGTCTGTCCTAGAAAAGGCGGGTTTTAACTTACGAAAGTGGATGTCAAACGCAGAAGAGCTTCTAAAAGAAATAAGAGTCCAGGATCGAAAGTCATCGTTGGCAGTTCCATCGGAAGGATCGGACCGAATCAAAACGTTGGGTATTCATTGGCTTCCCAATTCTGATCACTTCAGTTTCCGATTCACGCCACCAGAGAACCGACAGCCAACAAAACGGTTTATACTGCCTACAATCGCTCGACTGTTTGACCCTATGGGATGGATATCACCTTACATTCTAAAGGCAAAAATCTTTATGCAGTTTCTCTGGAGTGAGAAGCTCTCTTGGGATGATCCAATCGACAGCAAGACCTGCGAAGAATGGAACAGTTTATACAACGATTTACCAGCCATTAACAACATTCGTGTTCCAAGGTGGGTTCAAACAGTTATCAAAACCAACCGTATTGAATTGCATGGCTTTAGCGATGCGTCTGAGAAGGCGTACGGAGCAGCAGTTTATCTTCGAGCAGAAGATAGTCATGGCAAAGTACATATGCACCTTCTGATGTCAAAGTCGAAGGTCGCACCAGTACAACCAGTTAGCCTCTCACGTCTTGAACTCTGCGGTGCTGTAACGTTGGCCAAACTGCTACACTACGTCGCCCACACACTCGAGCTCAATGACTGTACGATGCACGCCTGGACAGACTCCATAATAACACTGGCTTGGATTTTTTCACAAGCCTCACGTTGGGAGACATTCGTCAGGAATAGAGTAGAAGAGATCCAACGACTAACGGACATTTCAGTATGGAAGCATATTCCTACACAGCTTAATCCTGCAGACTTGGCTTCCAGAGGAGTTCTGCCAACAGCCCTAATTAGCGAGACATTATGGTGGAATGGCCCGGATTTTTTGCATTCATCTAGGATCTTCAATTCACCCGCACAGCCAACAAATCTCACTACAGAAGAAGGCAAAAGAAAAATTCAGGTACATTGTTCAGGGCTGCTAGCAAATAGACTTACCCAATTAATAACACAATTACACGTCTCTTAAACCGTCACTTAGGAACACTTTCACCCAAAGAGCTGGACAATGCTGCAAAAATAATAATTGCGCGCTCTGCTCAGCAGGAAATGTTTCCCAAAGGTATGAAGTCCAAAGGAATGGGAGCATTACACCCATTCGTGGACGGAGCGGGAATTTTTCGTGTCGGCGGAAGGCTCAGGCATGCAAACATCTCCTATGACCAACAGCACCCAATCATTTTGGAACCCAGGCATCATTTCACAGAGTTGATTATTCGAGACTCTCATGTAAGATCACTGCACGGTGCAATCCAGCTGGTGATTATGCACATTCGTCAGAAGTATTGGGTATTCCAGATTAAGAGAGCTGTAAAGAAGCTTATTAACAATTGTACCACCTGCTATAGGTTTCGATGTCAAACGGCGCAACAACTAATGGGAGAATTACCGAAGCCCCGAGTGACGGTATCAAAACCCTTTTTCCACACAGGCATTGATTACGCAGGACCTATCAATATCCGAGCATGGAAAGGGCGCGGATCGAAATGTCAAAAAGGGTACATATCAGTTTTCGTTTGTTTGGCCACCAAAGCCATCCACTTGGAAGCTGTAAGTGACCTAACTACTCAAGCTTTTCTAGCGGCTTTCAGAAGGTTCACTGCGCGACGAGGAGTTTGCGGTCAAATTTATAGCGAGTGCGGTACAAACTTTGTGGGAGCAGATGCCGAACTACGGCGCCTTATGAAAAGTACGATCCATGACTGGAAGGAAATTGCAGACATCACAGCAACAGAAGGGACAAAGTGGAATTTCATTCCCCCGGCTTCTCCCCACTTTGGAGGATTATGGGAAGCAGGGGTAAAGAGCGTCAAATACCAACTAAAAAGGATCGTGGGAAACGGTACACTTACCTTCGAGGAGCTCGCAACGCTTTTGACGCAGATCGAAGCGTGTTTAAATTCGAGGACTCTGTGTTCTTTAACCGAAAACCCTGACGATTTCCAACCGCTAACTCCTGCACACTTCCTTATAGGAGAAACGCTTTTCACTGTACAAGAACCAGACGTGTCCATAGGCAAACAAGGACTTATCGATAGATGGAAGGCAGTACAAGCGCATCTGCAAACATTCTGGAAACAGTGGCAAGGAGAGTACTTAACTCGGCTGCAGCAACGCCCAAAATGGCTGAAGTCACAGCCCCAGGTCAAGGTAGGAGACCTAGTTCTCCTAAAGGATGAACGACTTCCCCCTGAGAAATGGAGTCTCGGCCGCGTCACTGAAACTTACCCAGGAACAGACCACATAACACTCGTCGTTCAAATAAAAACGCAACAGGGATATTTAAAACGACCAATAACAAAACTTTGTCCGCTGCCTACAAATGAACCGCACACCACTACCCAAGAATAAAACCATTAATCACACAAAATCTACAATAATTAATAAACTTTAAACTAAAATAATATTATATTAATTCATTCAATTTTAGCTTTACTCACCTGAATTCCACTTGAACACACACGAACACACGTTTAATCTAACAATATTTTACTTAAACTAAACATATTAACGAATCGTCACACAATTTAATTCACGCACCACCGAAACTTATACGCCCGACCACATGAAACGTAAACTACCAACAGGCAAAAACAACAAACGTATCAAGAAAAATTGTCATCGAATTCTACGCCAACAACAGCTGCATTGCAAATCGGCTTGTAGCAACAACAACAACGCACACTGGGCAATCAACACTCGATGCAGCTTGCTGTTATCAGCGAGGAAAACAAATTTGCATACGATCGCCTATGAACGGGATCGTGTGTGATATCGACTACTGGAGTAGTTGTTGCTGTTTTTTATGTTCTCTTATAGAGTTGTCTGTTATTTTTGTTTGTCAATCTATGTATTATGCATATGCAATAATCTGTTGATTCTTTTCATGTACCAAAACACATGCATTGTATACAATTTGAACAGCAGACACAGAAGCAGATCGATGGTATCCAGTATGATGACAGGGAAGAGCAGAAGGCAGAAGAGGCGTGCAGCAGCAAACTAAGAACTTTGTTCATCGTTGGGGGAGAATGTTGACGATTCAACATCAACAAAGTGCAGGTGCATTAAACACACTCACTCCCACAAAATTTCCCAAAAGGGAAATTCTGTCAGATTGTGACAAATGTCAAATTTAAAAACATGTAAACAAAAAGGTTTTGTATATAACCAGAAGCGGTGGTTTTTAATTGCGGAATATTTAAGCCGTCTTTTTTCTCAAAAACAGTATTCGAATCGCAAACCGTAACACCTTTGTTCAACGCCCGAACACCTACCATACAAAATCAATATTAGACCCATATGTATCTTTGTCTGTTGAAAACACGATAAAGTCCAAAAGAATCCACGTAGGCAAGTTAAATTTTGTGAGTGGACTACCTTTTATTGTCGTCAAGTTGTTACTGAAAATGGGCTATGTCGGTCAAGTAGTTCTGGTAGCTCCCACACAAAATCAACATTAGGCCTATGTGTCTCTCTGTCTGTTGAAAACAGGATATCGTCAAAACAAATCGACCTAGGCAAGTGAAATTTTGTGAGAGGACTGACTTTTATCGTCGTCAGGTCTATGTCGGTCAAGTAGTTCTGATACCTCCCATACAATACAAGTTTTGCATGACTTGTATGCAGTGGAGGGTATCAAAGCATCGGCCAGGCCGATGATAACACTTTTACTTGTTTTTAATATATTTATTTGGATTCATTCCTAAAAAAAACCGGATTTATTTTTTCTCTCCGAAATATTGATTTACCTGAATACAAATTTTACCCTAAATATAACAATTCATATGCAGCGGGTGGTACTGGGGTTTTTATATATAATAGTTTAAATAAGAATTGTGAGATTTGAAGCCCTGATATAATAGGGTCTGATAGGGCAAAAGTTTCGTGTTTTAGAGACGATATCAAATTTGTTTTTATGTGTTTTTATAGACTTCACGAAAAAAGTATGGATGTTTTCCTTGTTGAGTTATCTTCCCTTCTGTGTGATCAAGAAATTTTTTTATTTTAGGTGATATGAATATAGTCTTTTACAAGAATCTGTAGTAGTGGAAAAGTATCTTACGTTAATGTCTGCGAACTGTAATGTAAGAAAAGGAACTTGTTCAATAAAAATTTCTCTTTTTATGGACCTTCTAAAATAAAATTAAACAATTAAACTACTTTTTCTGATGCTGGTTATGATACAGCGTCTCCGATTTCTTGTTCGGAACACTGCCAAAATAGTGAAATTAGTCAACAAAATAGTTTTTTCTTTGAACCAATCTCTTCTTTCGAGTTGTATAGAAGTATGCTGCTGGTCGACTCGAATTCTGCTATGTTGAATAGTTATTCGAGTACTTTTCTGAAGAAAAACTGTTTTAATGTTGTTGATGTCTTAGCACACATTTTCAATAAAAGCGTTTACTGTTCTATTTTTCATAAAATATTGAAAATAGCTGAGCTGATACCGATATTCAAAAAAGATGATAGGAGAAAGCTAGATAACTACAGGCCAATTGCTTCTTCCGGTATTCTCAAAAATCTTTGAGAAGGTGGTAAAGCGCAGAGTTGTCGCATTTCTTGAAAATCAATTTTTTTTAGCACAAACCAATACGGCTTTAGAGCTGCCAAATCAACGGAAGATGCACTTCTTAATTCCTGTGGTCAGGTGCACGACAGTTTAAATTGCAAAAGAAACACTGCCGCTCTTTTTGTAGATATCACTAAACCCTTTGATACTGTTGACCATGATCTCCTATTGGTTAAATTGGAAAAGTCTGGTCTCAGGGCTATAAATTGGTTCGCTTCATATATTAAAGAAAGGAAACAAATGTTTAAGATCGGGAAATCTTTCAGTGAATGTCGAGACGTTTGCATCGGTGTTCCACAGGGCTCTGTTCTTGGTCCTCTATTATTTATAATCTTTATAAATTCTATCTTTAACCAACAATTAAAGTATACTCAAACTGGTTTTGCGGATGATATTGGGTGTTTGTATTCAAATGTGTCTGTACTGGATTGGACTACTGATATTAACCATGATTTGGAAATGCTAAGACATTGGTTCGGTATGCACAAGCTATTTATAAGTGATAAAACTAAAATCATGTTCTTTAACTTACCATCACTAGACAGGCAATCTCCAACTTTTATCTTTCATAGTCTTGATTGCAAGAAAATGTGTTTAAGTAATAGTAATTATGTTGCAAATTACAGTCAAATAAACTCAAATTCAAAAAGCTTGACTTGCTCTTCAAGTGCTTTTCCATTGAAAATGTAAATGCTATTAAATATCTGGGCTTGACTATTGACAATAAAATTAACTGGAGCATACACACTTCCTTACTAAATAATCTTTTAAAAGCAACATATAGTATGTACCACCTAAGGAATCTATGCTCCCAGAAACTTTTAGAAACAATTTATTATATGTAGTTTGGTACAATATAAGTTGCAATGTGGGCTCGTATGTTGGGGTGGTACTTACAGTATCTCAGAAACATATACTAAGGTTAATATGGAAAAAACAACGCCGTGAACATAGCTTTTGTTTGTTCTGCAAATCAAAGATACTTCCGCTAAAACATCTTTACTTTTACAAAGTCTTAAAAATATTTGACCTAAGAAGTGGAAACTTACTTAATTAGAATTTAACTACCTATGGACTTCGCAGCACTGAACGATGTCTTCCTATTATTCCACCTCACAATACTCATCGCTTTTTACATTTTTACACGTCAGTAGCACCCCGACTATTTAACAGGTTACCTTTCGAACTTCGAAGCATAAAAAAAAATATTTTTATTCAACAGAGAAGTTAAAAAGTGGCTTTTTAGGTTTGACTTCATTGAAATAAATAACTTGATATAAGTAATTATATAGCGTACCTTTTTTTATCTTATGTACTAAATTTACAAGTATAACATTATCAGTTTACATAATCTTAATCATTCCACAACAATTGTATTTATCTTAAGCTATAATAATAAATAATGGCGCAACAGGTCCGTATGGACCCAAGCCTAGCTTCTCACAACCAATCGTCTTGTGTGAGTTTTTATTTTTGGGACGAATGGAAGGGATCTACAATTTTATGCCGAGTCCAAACGGCCAATTGAGAAGCTCTTTCATGACAGTTATACTCTCGGATGTTTGTCAGACGTTCGCGAGAGGTGGCGCAGTGAAAAAAACCTTAAGTTGGAATTTGGGTTTTTCTCGGGATTCGAACCTGGGACCCCTCGCTTAGTAGTCCAACACACTAACCACTAAGCTACTGCGCCAACATCTTAACATCTTAAGCTATAAATTTCTTTAAATTGAATTAATGCATCCGTCACTAGTTTTTTAACTAAAGGATATATCCTCTGTTTCTCAATGTACATTGATGTTATATCTTTTAAGTATATATATTGATTGCTTAATTAAGTGCTCATTGCTTGGAATAAAATTGAAATTAAAAAAAGTAGTAATTCTTATAGATCTAAAAAAATTGTGATTTAAATTGACAGCCATATGAATATTCAGCAAACAGACGTAGATCAGGTACCATACAACCGATCTACCGGACAGAAACTCCTACCAACTAGTCCATCTTAATACAAATGTCTAACTAAATTTCAAAGTAGAGCATGCTATTGCTAACAGTCGAATCTGTATAGAAAAAAAAAATACTCAGATTTCGGTCCTAGGTGCATAACAAAAGAAATTTTGGAATCGAATCTTGTTATCTCTAATCGCAGCAACAGCAACACGATAACGATCACGAGACTCGCGATTCTGGTGTTATCCCAGAGAAGAAAGCAAAAATTAGTACAATTAATGATTCTGACTCAAATTGAAATATGTTCCAATATGGGTGAACCAAAGCGTATATGGCTTGTTTTGGATCAGATATAATCGAACCAAATCGGACCCCACGTTGGGCGCCACCTGTACCGAAAAATTGTATCCTTCAAAAGGGGTTAAGGGGGTCATATACATGACCTATTCCTAAGCATGCCATATATCCTATATTCTACAGTTTGCTCCTGTATTTTTAACGAAAATCCTGTAGAAATTTGACTTCTGTGTTCTTGGGAAAAACCATGTAATTATCCTGTAAACATGCATTCTTATTCCCATTCATTAGAAACTTTGCATATAACTAAAAACTAAACGATTCCATCTAACCTAAGTAGCAGTGGTGTCCTCATTTAAAATGAATGGGATTGGGGAGCACTGCACACTCTCAACTTATAAATTCGCATCAGGAGCTTTTTAAGTTGTAGGCCAGAAAGGGGAACGCCTGCTGTTGTTGTTGCGACATTTGAAATTCGAAGGACATTTTTTTATTCTATTGTACCTACTTTTGAGAGACAGTCCTATTGCAGTTGACAGTTAATTTCTCCTTTAATTTTTATTGCGTGAAAATATGCCAAATCCGTTAAAAGGCAAATGCGTTCTCAATGCCAAATTAATCGAAAAATATCCATTTTTATACCCTTCACAGGAAGGTATATTCACTTTGTCACTACATTTGTAACGCCAAGAAAGCGTTATTCTGAATCAGGATCACATTCTGAATCGATTTAGCCATGTCCGTCTGTCTGTCTGTCTGTCCTTCTGTCCGTCTGTCTGCACGACAGCCCCAAGGGGATTGATATAGGCCAATGCAATTTGGTAAAAGGACCTCTTTTTATCGTCGTCAGGTTAGTGTTGAAAATGCGCTAAGTCGGTGAAGTAGTTCTGGTACATCGCATACAAAATCAATATTGTTGCGAAGTAATTGGATGCACATTCCTAACAAACATGACATTTAAATATATAAATAAACAAACAATAACAGTTGACATATACTTGTAAAACATTATATTTTGTTAACAACATAGATATTATACATAAATTGGCTTAGTGTACGAAACGAGTGTACAATTAATTCTTGACATCATTCAAATAAAATCTTTATAACGTTGTGAACGCTAAGTCTTTTAATCTGTCCTTGGTTTCTTTGTTCACCAGTAAAAACACATGTCAGTTTACATTTGGTCCTTTTCGCGTATAATTTATATTAATTGTTAGTTATAAACTTAAACTTATTGAACTTTGATAATTAATTCAAAAAAATATTGACAGGAAGTGTGGTTAGGAAGTTCATTACAAAGTACAATTCATTTCTTGACACGTAAAACTTACATCAAATTTTAAGATACTTTAACTAATATTTATAAATATTATGTCTATTGACATTTTGTGTGTGTTAATAGATAGAACAAGCAGCTTTATCCAGAATCTGAAGGATTGAGGAAAAATTCATCTGTGACGCCTGCAACAACATTTTATATAAAAAAAACAGCATCGAAGTAAGCAAGTAAGTTTTGCTTTCATTTATACTTTAACTTAAAATATACAGATTTATATAACCTAAATAACTAAATCTACGTGAAAACATAATGGATAAAAGTAATTTTGATTGCGGTATGTTGCAAAAAGGCGTTTTAACCACGCTGGTAAATTGCTTCACAAGCTTTAAAAGCTCCACGAAGAAGCGTAAGCAGCAATCCTATGTTGCAAGTCGTCTTGATATGCTAGAGGAGAATATGCGTGTCGCCAGGCAATATCACGAGGCAATCGTCGGGGGCGGAAGGCTTGAAGCAGATCTGAAATTGGAAGAATTAGTGATCGTGTACGAGCAAATACAGGAAATTTACCTGGAGTATCGCAGCGACTTGCCGGAAGCATTGGAAAAATTCTCCCAGCCAACGCCGGCTGCAAGTGCGACGTCTGGTGAATCAGCGGCATCCAGGAACAAAATTAGGCTTCGAGAAATCGATATTCCCAAATTCATGGGAATTCATCGTACACAACATGGAGGTCTTTCCAAGGTCTGTTTCAATCCATGGTGCACAACAACGCCTCGTTGAGTGATGTTGATAAGATGCATTATCTCAAGTCGTGCTTGAAGGGTGAGGCTGAGCGATTGCTACAACATCTACCTTGCGATGCGGGCAATTACGCAAAGGCATGGGAGTTACTTACTTTGTCTTACGACCACAAACGCGTTTTGGTCAATGCCCAACTGAAGTAGTTTTTCGGACAATCCTCATTATCTAAGGAATCAGCGAACGGACTAAAGGAGTTGTTGGACACATCTCAGGAGTGTGTTCATGGGTTGGCGAACCTCGGCTTGCGAGTAGAATACTGGGATGAAATTTTGATATACGTCCTACTGCATAAATTGCCAACTTCTACTCAGCAGCTGTGGGAAGAGAAGTTGGAGAACCTTAAGGAGCTGCCAATGTACAAGCAGTTCACCGGATTTTTAGAAACACGCCACGCTTCGGCACTGAGGTGGTCGAACAACAGGACCTGAAGGGGAGTTTCAGGCCTTGGGTAAGAGGTGATACAGCTGTCACCGTGAGGAACCGGTCGTACGCCGAGGCACCAAGGGTACTTTTAGCAACAAAGGCATCTTCCCGGGAGACGATTTCCTGTAAGGTGTGTCGTCAGGGTCAGCATGCGCTGAGGAAATGTCAACGTTTTTTAAATTTGAATCCCATACAGCGAAAACAGACAGTCAGGAACATCAAGGTCTGTGATAATTGTCTCGGTTATAACCACATTATGTGAGAGTACATGATATGCAAACCGGTAACAACCACCAGAATAATAATTATTCCAACAACAACATCAACAGCCCAGATCAAGTAATGCGCAGTCATATCAAGTAGCCGGTAATCCAAACGCACCTGCATTTCAACCATCGGAGGAACCACAGCCATCGACGAACAGGCAAATTAACACATTTTATTCACTCTCGCAACGTTCCAAGGTACTTTTAGCTACAGCGATGGTAAGAGTGAGATCGGCTGATGGACGACTTTTGAGAACGCCGTTAGGGCGTTTGTTTTCAAGTCACTGACTGGGCTTATTCCGACCCAACGGATGATACCTGACAAATGGCAAAATCTCTCCGACTTGCATCTAGCGGATCCCGATTTTTATGTTCCTACGCCAATCGACTTATTGTTTGGAAGCCGAACTGTTGTAGCATAAACACAAAGACATTATATATAAACATACAAACCGTAAAGAAGAGAGGCGACAAATAAAGCCAATATGATCAAACATGTTTTTCCGACTGCGATAGGATTGCCAGGTGTAGGATAATTTCGAGTGCAGTTGTGGTTTAACCGCAGAGCTGATTTTTTTTTCAACTAGTGCTTATTTCGCGAGTGGTAGCACTTAGCTCATGTCTGATTTGAGAGATAATTAGTTTTATCCTTCCGCTGAACGAATATGGTTGTGTATACGCTTGAACAACGCTGGGAAATATTGCGACATTACTTTGAAAATCATGGTAATGTTGCAGAATGTGTGCGAAAAACGTGCCACACAGCCGAAGCTACACTCGATGTTTTGCGCCCTGTTTTTGAAGATCGCATTATCAGCCGCAGAGCTGATGTCGTTTGGCCACCGCGGAGCTGCGATTTGACACCGTTGTACTATTATTTGTGGGGTGCCGTAAAAGATAAGTGTTACGCCGACATGCCAGAGACAACTGATACTTTAAAGGACAATATTCGTTAAGCCATTGGGGAAATACAGCTGCACACAATCGATAATGTGCTTAAAAATTGGACCGATCGTGTAGGCTACTGCATGGCAGCCATTTGAATGAAATTACTTTCCATTATTAACCGGAATGATTGTGCTTTCAAATAAAAAAAGAAATTTTAGAAAATATTCAGTAGTTTTTTTTATAGCATTTTCAAAAAAAAAAGTTATTTGACGGACCCTTTATAAAAAGAGTCAAAACTAATAATTGGAACTATTAGTGATTTAGCCAGAATTGATCTTGTATTTAGAGGTGTTGCGTCATAGACAAATTTCTTAAACACCCGTATATCTTTCCTATTGCAGTACCAATGAGTTTCCTTTAGGTTTAATACGAAAAATCTGCTTGGGAGTTAGTTCTGTGGGACATTTTATCGATGAGCAAAGTCTTTCAAAAAACTGGTTAGATCTTCGTTCTCCGTGACTGGTACTCCATACAGTAATGCGTCGGCCATAATTTGCTCACGATGAAACTTATCGACAATTCTTTTAAGTGCAGATATTTCAGTTCTTTGCTGTGGTGATGATATTGGTAATTCCTTTTAATGCAAGTTGCTGGAACTCTAGTTCATAAACTCGCAGTGCCAATGCAGATATTGTGTTTGTGATAAATTCAAGGCGGCAATTAAAGTCAGAAATAATTTTATCCAGTTTATTAACAACGTTTTTGTTTACATTAATAACGAGGGATTTTAGTTCGGTAGTGCTATAGTCAGTTTTTTTGTTTAACGCATCTCAAGACTTTTCCACATTTTCTCATCTTTCATCGAAAATCCAATCGCAGGTGACACTTGTTGTGGTTGCTTTGATCTTAAATTTCGAGGCGAATAAGAGTAAGACATGTTGATAGATGATTTTATTTTGAACGAACAAAATTTACACCAACTTTTGAATTATTTCATACACTATTTATGACAAAAGAAATCAATTTTTTAACAAGACAAATAGCTTGGTGTTGTATATATATAGTTGCAATCTCTGATCAATCTGTCAATCGCTTTTCACAATTTTCTGAAAATATTTGGAGCACACAATACTCCGCGAAAATTAAGTTGGGCGCCAGTGAATAAAGAACAACTGTTTGCTCTGCTGAGAAATTTAATTCTGTCTTACTAGGTACATAATTGTTTTCTATTGAATTTGTATTAAGATATAAAGTGCTTATGCAATTACAAAAGTTAGGTTACCGACTGCAAGTAAAAAGATATGTGAGAGGTAGGTAAACTAGAAAGTGCTGAGCGGTGCAGCGGACGGAAGTGCAGTGTAAGGTAAAAGGTAAAAAAGTGTCGATTTCATAGTCGGGCGATGACTGTAATTAACTTATACCAGGTAAAGGAAAAATCCGCTTAAATCGTACTGCATCCGCCGAAGGCTCCTTCGAGAGATATAATAGGTTCCATACTTGGATCATATCAATATCAAAGCACTTAGGGCAGAAATATCAACTCGAAAAATTCTCTGGTGGGCCAATATTTTTTAGAATGGTAGTACTTGTTTGCACACTAATCTTTATGCTCCTCAGACCCTTAGAGTCACATACCACTAAATCTGAACTACTCAGATTGTGTTGGGTACCTGGGTATTCTAAAAATTGTAAGGCCATGGTTTTAGTACAAAGAGAAATTGATTGTTTGGGCGAGTTGGTTTAGGTTTTTAACCGTAATGGACCCATGAACCGAAGTCAGGCATGCAGAAATTCAAAACCTAACACGGTTAGTACATCGCATGGAATAAACCAGCATTGCAACAACGTAGCAATATTAAATATTAAGGTAACTATGAATACAAATTAAATCATTTTTAAAATGATATAAGACAAGTAAAAGTGTTATCACTGCATACAAGTCATGCAAAATTGGTTTGGTATGGGAGCTACCAGAACTATTTGACCGACATAACCCAATTTTAATACCAACCTGACGACGATAAAAGTAGGTCGTCTCACAAAATTTCACTTGCCTAGGTCGATTTTTTTCGACGCTATCCAGTTTTCAACATATGTTTTCTAATATTGGTTTTGTATGGGAGGTACCAGAACTACTTGGCCGACATACCCCATTTTTAATACCGTGCTAACGACGATAAAAAGAAGTCCTGTTGCCAAACTTAATTTGCCTAGGTTGATTATTTTGGACGCTATCGTGTTTTCAACAGACAGAGAGACGGAGATTTATAAATCGATTCATAATGTGATCCTGAATCAGAATATATATACTTTATGAGGTCTGCGGTGACTCCTTCTTGGCGTTACAAATGTAATGGTAAAGTGAATATACCTTCCTGTGGATGGTATAAAAAAAGCGGATAATCCAAGTTTTGTGTCTGAACTATTATTATTAAAATTTTATTAAATGACTCTTGTCAATTGGAATGGTATTCATAAACCTGAATATTTGTTTTTATTGCAGAATGACAGTTTATTGCCATGACAATGCCTCAAAATTTATATATATTGTCTCTCGTGGACAACGATCACGGCCATATATTGTTCCTGAAGACATGGAATCTCTTGTTCAGGACGTGGTTGAAACTCATCCTGGCCTTGCATTTCTTAGACAAGCCACTGAATTTCATTCCAAATATGTTCAAACAGTAATAGCAAGAATATTTTACTCGGTGAATCGGAGCTGGTCCGGAAAAATTTCAGCAATGGAACTGCGAAATTCAGATTTGTTAGAAGTACATACCTAGTCTATAAATTTTAATACTTTAATTTGAAAATTCTTTTATAATTTATAGATCATAAGGCTTTTGGAAGTTGAGGATGACATTAACCAAATTATGGCCTTTTTTAGTTACGAGCATTTTTATGTAATATATTGTAAGTTCTGGGAATTGGATGGCGATCACGACTTTTATTTAGGCAAGAGAGATCTTGCCCGGTACTCTGATCATACGTTGTCATCTCGAATTATCGAACGAATTTTTTCTGAATGTATTGCACACTGCACTCATTCCACTAAAAACAGTTTGAAGAATAAGATGTCATATATGGATTTTGTATGGTTTCTGCTCTCTGAAGAAGATAAACGGACGCCCAGTGCAATCGAATACTGGTTTCGATGTTTGGATGTGGATGGTGATGGGCTTTTATCAATGTATGAGCTGGAGTATTTCTATGAAGAACAGCAGCAACGAATGGATTCAATAGGAATTGAAATCCTACCATTTGCAGATTGTTTATGTCAGGTAAGTGCAAATTATTTAATCTGTAATGTAGGTCTAGGTATACGTATACTTGAAATATTTAATTAGAATTTCAAAATGTCAATTCATGGTAAACACTAATACATCGTTCGTAGCACTTAATTTTTTGAAATAATACTTCTTTAGGCACGCTTGACTTGGGGGGTAAGCTGGTGAATGCGTCACGAAAGCGTTACGGAAATTCCGAGCGGAAGTTGAGAGGGAGATATAAGTTAGTGAAGATAGAAAGAGAGGGAGTTTCATTCCGTTTCGTATATTACTGTAGAGGCAAGAGAGAGCACACATTTTCGTTCCTCTTTCTCTCATAGACAGTTACGTTTCGTTATCTAAGACACAGCATACAGTGCAGGAGTGATACCTAATCTTGGGATTTATCCCTTTTTGCGGGATTTTCTCACTTATAATAAGCTAAAAGGGATAAAGGGATTTTTCAGACCTCATATTACAAAAAGAAAGGGATTTTGGTTTTTGTTATTAATTGCTCATTTCATTAAGATTAACAAAATTATTCAACCTATGATCAAACTAAATATTTTCAAGTCATTCAAAATATCTAAATCCTTCCTTTTTTTTATTTCCCTAAACTGTTTCATAAAATGACATATCCGTAAATGAATCACGAGTATTTTTTAAAATAATAAATTTATTTATTTTGTAAACATTAAAGGGATTTTTTGAGTATAACCATGGAATAACCTGCCTCTAAAGTCTGGTATCACTGCAGTGCATGCCTATTGTCTATATCATACGGTAGGAGCAACAGAGAGAGGTGCAAGCACAAAGTTTCTATTCTTTTTCTCATAGCCAGTTACGTTTCCTATATCTAAGACAGAGTGCACGCCTATTGCAAGGTTGCCGCTTTGGTAATTTTTTATCATTATCCGTTCCTAGTGAAGAAAGTTCGGAAATACATCAGAATTCCGAAGAACACGGATAGGACAAAATACCTTGAAGTGTTGGAGGAAAAACTGAATGTAAGGACATTCGGTATACCGAAATACACTTGGCATGTAGAATCACAGCTGAAGCATCATCAATCAGCTGTTGAAGATGCGTACCGAGTGGTTTGCTAACCTACTTTATTGGAAAAACAGGATCCTGCGCCTTGGTGGTGCACGGAACTTGAAAATCTAAAAAAGGCTGTGAGGAAGGCCTTCAATCACGCCATGAGGAGGGGAGAACCCGAAGCATGGGTTGTATATAAGGCGAAAAAGAAAGAGCTAAATGTTACTCTGCGACGACGTAAAAGGGAGTCATGGAGGGACTTTTGCTCGAGTATGAGAAATGCACCTGAAGTCAGTAGACTACAAAAGATTGTCTCGAAAGATCCAGTTTCCAAGATCGAACTCATTCAGAATAGTGGTGGAAACACTGGATCACACAAATGTGAAAGCTATAAGTCAGATCAGCCCTGGGCTCCAAGGAAACAAGGAGGGAACAAGATGGATAGAACGGATCGTGACACCGAAAGCGGTCAAGGGTGCGATAGTAACATTCTTCCCCTTCAAAACTGCGGGGCCGGATGGTACATTTCCAGGTCTAATGCAATGGGTTATAGTCGTAATTGCACCAAGGTTCAGGAATATATACAGGGTGGCGCACCAATTGTGCTACAATAAGAAATTCAAATAACTTTTTTTTTAATCGATGTATTTCATTTATTTTTTTTTTATTGGTTAGAAAATTAAATTTTATTTTAAATAGTTAGTTGTTTTTAAAGATTATAGATCGCAAATGACCTCCACGCTCTCCCACGCATATGCGGCACCTGATCAAAAAACTATTCATTGCGGCCTGAAGAGTTAAAGTTGGGATCGCCTCAATTATTGTCGTTATGGACTGCTTAAATTCAGTTTAATTCCTGGGCTTAGTTTTATACACCTCTTGCTTGACATAACCCCATAAAAAGAAGTCTGGTGCAGTCAGGTCAGGTTACCTTGGGGGCCAGCGAAGAGTGGAGTTCCTAGAAATTAATTTGTTTGCGAATTTTTTGCTTAGCTCCGCCATAACTGGTCTGGCTATATGTGTAGTTGCTCCATCTTGCTGAAACCAAACGCTGTTGAATGGTATACGTCTTCGGCGCAGTTCTGGGTAAAAAAACTCCTTCAACGTCTTTAAATAACGGTCCCCATTGACAGTAACGGTTACACCGTTTTCTTCAAAGAAGTACGGCCCGACAATACACCTTGATGAAACTGCGCACCACACAGTGACTCGTTCTGGGTGGAGTTCCGTCTCATGTAGCATTTCTGGGTTAGACTCTTTCCATATACGGCAATTTTGCTTGTTTACATTGCCGTTAAGATCAAAATGGGCCTCATCAGACATGAACAAACAATTGATCAATGTGTTGTCTTCTTCGGCCATTGATATCATTTTTTGGCAAAATTCCAGGCGAACAGGCAAATCCTGAGGGTTTAACTTGCTAGTAATTTGGACTTTGTACGGAAACAAGTTTAAATCGTCATGAAGTATCCGTTGTAATGACCGTCTACTAACTCCAATTTGCCCCGATAAGTTTCGGGTCGAAACGCTCGGATTGGCCTGTATTGCAGATGCTACTGCTGCGATTGTATCCTGAACCCGAACATTGGCATCTCGATGGTACGGCCTTCGTGCGATGCTTCCAGATTCGGCAAACATGTTTACAAACCTCATAATGGTCCATCTACTCGGGGGATTACCGCCAAACTCCCGCCTAAATTCCCTTTGGACGGAAATGACGGACTGCAAAGCATGGTACCGTATCCCAAGCATCCATTTTTATAAATATAAATAGTAACCTACAAAATAAAAAAAAAATAAGCCGATTACTCACACAGAAAAAAAGTTATTACGTTTTATTTTTGTAGCACGATTCGTGCGCCACCTTGTACGTTGCATGTTTAACAATAGGCTATATCTCGATTAAATGTGGTCTTTCTTCTAAAACCGGGAAAAAAGGACTACACCGAGGCAAAGTCATTCAGACCAGTCAGAATAACATCCTTCCTGTTAAAAACAATGGAAAAGGTGATAGTGGACTATATGGAGAGTACTGCGCTTAAGACGTATCCTTTGATTAGTAGACAGCGTGCATACAGGGTAGGCATGTCCACAGAAACAGCGCTACATTAAGTAGTACGCGTTGCGGAGGAAGAGCTAAATACCGGGGGCATTGCGATGACCACTATAATGGACATCGAACGTGCCTTCGATAAGATATGCTCTGAAGGTCTGAAACAAGCCTTGGAAAAACGTAGGGTTAACCCACTGGTGGTAAGATGGGTGGACAATAAATAAAATTTAAATACAAGGGCGATTAATATTCAGACGGGAACCTCTAAACTCAGAGGAAGGGTTAGCAGAGGTTGCCCACAAGGGGGTGTTCTCTCACCTTCACTGTGGAATATCACTGTGGATTCTCTTTTCGACAGACTTGAGGCGACTGGCATGCACAGTATGTGCATTGGCATCGCAACCAATTATTAGATCCTCGTTCCTGTTCCTGCAGGCATTCACCAAAGATTCTAACTCCCCTGTCGGAGGAGGTTCTGGAGAATCATACGGCAGGTATGCAGATGCTATGACAAAACTTCCGCACCTGATCCTACTCGTACAGTTGCAAGGTCTGGGGCACACCGATCCGGCAACTTATATGCTTGAACTCCGTGCCTCACCAGGCGTTGCATAATGCAACTCAGCCATGGTATTTGGGAATCCTCTAATCTTTCCTCTAAAGATCCAATGCTCCTGTATCAGGGCTATATCAAACGAATCCTCATCAAAACATTTAGTCATCATTGCTGATGCTGATTTGCTGTGATGAAGGTTCAATTGAATCACCCTCAGCTTTTCCCGGTACGGGCCCACCTCCCGCCCGACTTGTGTTGATCCCATATTCATGGTGTCTATCACTTCGTCGCCCTACCGGGTGGCTTTCTAGGTTGAGTCTTTTCCGATGACCCTTGGAACTTGGAACGAATGCTATGTCCAACCCGAAAAAGAATCTATCTCCTGCTTGTCTAATCAGCCTCGCTTCCTCCCTCGGTCACCAAATCGTCAGCTTGGTTCCACCAATTTTGTTGGCATCATATCTTCCCACACGAATAACCATTTCGAAGTGTCCTTCACACAGGAATTTTGACGACAAAGTTTGGCAAGGATGACATAATTGCACACGGGTGGACCGGGAACGAAGATTATTAACCTTTCCATATCCTGTAGTATGTGAAGCCCGTCTATTTTAAGGTTGATTCCCTCCCATAGGTCGGTCATCTTCATTTGGAGATCGTTCGCCGCTGTTTGAGTAAAGGTTTTTACGCCCTTGTCAACTTTGGCTCTCTCTCACTCCTAGCGTAAGACTTTCATCTGCTTGCTTTGCTCTCCTTCCCATAGCTTGGCGCAGATTTCGCTTTACCTTGCTTGGTCCAGGTTGCTTGGCCTTGCATGATCTGCTTGCTTTGCTCTCCTTCCCATAGCTTGGCTCAGCTTTCGCTTTACCTTGCTTGGTCCAAGGGTTGACTAATAGTCCGTTGTACATGTTTTCCATCCACATAACCACCGGAGTGTGGTACCTGAAGACTAACCCCATATTGAACAGACTGTCCGTCTTCCCTTCCGTCTTCCGTCCCCTTCTTCTCAGTTTCGGGTGGATTCACGGCCCCGGAAAATTTGAACCGTTTCCTAGAT
Source organism: Cheilosia vulpina (assembly GCA_916610125.1). NCBI lineage: Eukaryota > Metazoa > Arthropoda > Insecta > Diptera > Syrphidae > Cheilosia > Cheilosia vulpina. Next base: position 51,219,392 of record OU744276.1, on the reverse strand, counting down.
CCACCGTCTTCTGGAGAGATTTCGGTCGACGTCAAGTTGGCAACCATTTCAATTAACTCCTCGACCGATTTGTTTATGGCTTCCGCCGAGACAGATTTGGCAAAGGCCAATCTTTGCCTCTTTCTTCATCCTTTGCTTCAGTTGTTTGTGCAACTTCCGGTCGGAGTCGGGACTTCTCTCCTCTTACAATCCAGCTTCTGCAATTTCGGCTGACCTCTTGGCGCATTTCTGCACCGCATTGTCCACCTCCACTGACAATTGGTCTGCTAACTCTTTTGGTTTCCCATCAGAGTCCACTGACTCATCGAGCTTATTCGGGTTCATGTCAGCGCCTTCCAAAGCCTTCTCGACCCCTTCTTAGACTTCCACCTTGTTTTCCGAAGGAACATTATTTTTTTTTATTTTTTATACCCTCCACAGGAAGGTATATTCATTTTGTCATTACATTTGTAACGCCAAGAAGGAGACACCGGAGACCTCATAAAGCATATATATTTTGAATCAGGATTGTTTTATAATGTACGAGTTGATTCCACACTTGAAAGGAAAACCGAAATCCGAGAGCAAACAAATTTCTCGAAATGAAACGAACTTTTCAACGACGACAAGTATAACTTTATTAGTTGTTACCAGCTCTGTGTCTTCTATCCAAGTGAACGAGACAAGTCAAAAGTTGATGCTTACAAGAACGGTATCATCTAATCAAAAAAAATACATATAATTTGAATAGACATGAATATATTCCTAAACATTCCGCCGGCCCTGGAACATAGTTTCAGCACACAGGCAGCACCGCCAGTTTGTGGATAAGCCGAACTAAGTTCCCGTTTGCTGTTTTTAGTGTTACGATGAATGTCGATGACTCGTCCCATTGCCCACTTTCCGGGAGGTAAATTACCACTAGATCATTTGATTTTGATGTTGGCTTTGATCTGTTGCCACCGAGATCGTTGCTGTAGAGACGTCAAATACTCCATCTGCCAGCGTTTCCAATAGCCTTGGATTTTGCACTGTAGCAACTGCCAGCAAGATAGTCGGTTCGCTGGTACGTCTAAAGATGGCTCAGGGATAGCAGCATACGATTCGGAAATGTGAAGGGGTTAGTGGATCAAGGTCATTATCGGAGAATTGGCATAAGGGTCGCGAATTCAGGATCGCTTCGATCTGGGTCAAGAGTGTATAAAATTGTTCAAAGGTCAGAACATCGGTCCCAATCACTCGGCGTAGATGTTGTTTCACCGATTTCACTCCTGCCTCCCATAAACCGCCGAAGTGTGGTGAAGACGGGGGAATGAAGTGCCAAGAGATCCCATCGCGAGCTAACGATTCTGCTACAAGGGAGTTATGGTGTTCGGATAAAACGATTGAACGTTCGAAGATTTTTCCGACCGTCAACCTCGGGACCTCTAGTTTACCTTCGAGTAAGGGCTAGGTAGATCCTGGTTGTTCCGTATGACCAACTTGTCAAACGGATGCGAGTATTTCGAATTATGCGATTTTGCTGTTGCGACAAAGAAAATTGCGAAAGCGAACGAATTTAAACACTAGAGTTTCCCCGAAGGGTGTTTAACAACGAATTATAAAAGCTTTATTTCATGCAGAGTTTATATACAATGTAAAAATAACAGGTTCTGTGTTCGCCTGAGAGACATTACGTTATATTTAAAAATTCGAATTGTGTGGCGAATTTACAAAGTACAAAAATATGGTGAATGGTATAATTTAGGCGCTGGATTCAAATATGCAAATTCAAACATACAATTTTATAAGTTGCAAATTATTATGATGACGATGTGGATGACAATGAAGCTGATGATGATGATGATGTGCTCCAACAACGATTTCATGCATCTCGGATAATAAACGAGATGATCCGCGAAAATTAGTGCCATTATCGGAGTAAAGATGGGATGGTTTTCCACGCCGCGCAATAAACCGGCGAAGTGCGGCAATAAAGGCATCCGTAGTTAAGTCACTCACGAGTTCGAGGTGAATTGCCTTTGTCGCCAGGCATACAAAAAGTGATATAATTATATCCTTTGGTGAATATTGATTTCCGACCCGATTTCACTTTTAGGTTTATTGGACCGGCGTAATCACAGCCACAATGCGTGAAGGGTCGACAAGTTTGTCAGCTGGTTTATTGTAGTCTTTCGTTGACGGAAACAGCGAACACAGTCATGCGTGATAGTACGCAGTAGGTTTCGGCACCCCACGATCCAATACTCTTGACGGAGAAGTGCAAAAAGCGTTGATACCCCGGGATGCAAAAACCGCGCGTGTGCATCAAGAACGATGAGCCTCGTTATTGTATGTCCTTTTGGAATGATTATAGGATGTTTTGCGTTAAACGAGATGTTGGCCTCTTGGATCCTTCCTCCGACACGTAGAATATGTTCATGATCTAAAAAAGGGGATAGATTAATTAGTTTGTAATTCTTTGGGAAACAACTATGCTTGGAATAGTATTTGATACAATAACTAAAGTACCGAGTCTGCAACCATTTGAGTATTCTTAATTTTGAGTCGTAGAACAGCTGACAAAATGACTGATGTGGTTGTTTCCGAGATTTGGTGATAAAACGATATATCTGCACGACGGTTCTGATCAAGGTATACCATGATGATATCCGCTTAGAGAGCTCTTCGAATGGGTGTTCGTCTTTAGTGATCACATAAGACTCTTGCGTAATATTTTTTTTCTCATGTTTACACCTAGCATCGTCTTCAAAACCGTTTATTATGGGCCAATTCTCTATGCTTTTTCCCATCCAATTTGGACCGGTCCACCAGATTGGGTGCTCGTGAAGTTGCGATGGAGGTATTCCACGAGATGCGCAATCAGCGGGATTACTTTCTGATCTAACATGGAACCACCTGTTTCTTGGAATAGTATTGAGGATCTCCGCGGTACGGTTACCTACGAAGACATTCCACTTAGGAGGAGGAGACGACAACCACGATAGAACGACCGTTGAGCCAGACCACGCATAAACATTGGTGAAAGTAATAGTTAAAGATTTTTGGACGGCAACGAGAAGTCTAGCGAGAAGAACTGCTCCGCAAAGCTCTGAACGCGGGATGCTAAGTTGCTTTAGCGGAGCCACACGAGATTTTGCTGCGATAATGTTCGTTTTGATGGCATATGCGGATCGTCGCGATATTTGCACCATTGTGTAGCAAAAGGATTTTTAATTGCACAACACAAGGGGCAAGGAAACCGAGGGGATCAAAAATGCGGGCCACGTCTCGAAGAATCTGGCGTTTGGTAATTGGCTCAAGCCAAGCACTTTTGTCCACGAATCCGCGTCAGAGTCAAACGAGATATGTTGACGAGAAACGTTATCGTCTTCTTTAAGAAGTTCCGCACTATTACTTTGCCACTTACTAAGTTCCATACCGCATTTCGAAAGAAGTTCAACGAGAGAGTTGCGTTTAAAAATGGCTTCAACTAGCGTGTCTCCACCTGAGACTACATAAAAATCGTTTAGCACTATTTCTGCCGCGATCGGAAACTCTTCTTTATAGTCCTTAGCGAGTTGTTCTAAAGCCCGAACCGATAAGAAAGGAGCACATGACGTGCCGTACGTCACAGTGCGCAACCGAATATGTTCAATTGGCTCGGTAGGGGATTTTCGCCAAACTATGCGCTGGAAATCAGCATCCTTTTCCGACACCCAAATTTGGCGAAACATCTTAACGATATCTGCAGTAAACACGAATTGGTGCCGGCGAAATCTTAAGCAGATAGAAAGGAGGTTGCCTTGAATAGGTGGCCCAATTAAAAGCGAGTCATTTAAGCAAACACCGTTTGAATCTTTGTAGGATCCATCGAACACGACGCGAAGTTTGGTAGTGGTGCTGTCTGGCTTTAGAACAGCATGGTGAGGTAAATAGAATACATTTGGCTTGGCGATTTCCGATGTAGGAACTTTTGACATGTGTCCCAATGTCAAATACTCGTCAAGAAACAGGGAGTAGTTTTCAAAAAGTTCTTTATTTTTGGAGAATTTTCTTTCCATCCATTTAAGACGCGCAATAGCTCCATTTAAGGTGTCCGAAAACCGAGGAGATGTCTTAAATGGAAGATCGACGACATATTTACCGCTTCTATCTCGGCGATGAGTTTGAAGGAAGTGTTCCTCAATTTTCTTATCATCGTTAGAAATAATCGAGTTAGGATCAACTTCCTCAATGGTCCAAAACGATTGCAAAATCGAATCAATACCAAGATGACAGTGATGTGAGATAATGCTAGATTCCTTGAAGGATGTTAATTGTCCAGCTGAAACCCAACCAAAAATAGTTTTTTGTGCTATTGGATTGCCTGCCTTACTTTGGACGACTTTTCCTTGTAAGATTTCCCATGCTTTATCAGCTCCTAGCAATATATCGACCGAATTCGATTTGTTGAAGTATGGATCTGCTAAATTCAAACGATACAAGTGATCCCAATCTTCAATGGTGAACGAGTTGGTTGGCAAGTTCGTGGTGACGCTTGATAAAATATAAGTATCGACGGAGATACTGAATGAATCCCAACGCGAATTAATAATCAACGAAATGAGGCCTCTGGATTTACCAGCGTTGGTAGATCCAATACCGCTTATGGGTATACGAGCGTTTTTGCGTTTGAGGCCGAGTCGTCGAGCGCAGGGCTCAGTGACGAAAGATACCTGTGAGCCTGAATCGATGAGTAGCCGAACTTGCTGATAATTGCCGCTGGCATCTAAGACCTTACCAATAGCAGTCGGTAAAAGAGTTTGGGGAATGTGATGCGCAACGTTGGTCGAATGATTGTTGACGAGATATTGCACTGCAGATGAAGTCGTAGGACTGTCGTATGAGGTTGTAGCAATATTTGAAGCAAATCGCGGAATAAAATCACTAGTATTTTTGACCCGACTAGCAGCGTTACTAGTGTTAGTATTAGTATTAGTCGAGGTATTATTGGTTCTGTTCACTGAATCATCGTGAACTAGACTATGGTGACGAGTATTGCAGGATCTGCACCTAAATTTTGATTGGCACAGTGCCGACGAATGACCACTGTGTAAGCAGTTGAAGCAGAGTTTATTGGTCTTAACAAAGTCTCTTCGAGACTGTACCTCCATGTTTAGAAAGTCCGGACACTGAGAAAGTCCGTGGGTAGCATTGCATTTGGCACAAGTTTGTGATGCCGAAGCATGCATGCTCTTTGCACCCGGGTTTCGCGATCGATTGTTTTCGCGGACGTTGACCTTGCAGCTTTCTAAAGCCTCACAGCAACGTTCCAAAAAGTTCAAAAGTTGATCGATGGTAGGATAATCCTCACTTACGCTATCCTCGGCCCACGCTTGACGAGTGTTAGGGTCCAGTTTATTTATCAATACGTAAATGAGCCACGGATCCCTGTTATATCGTACTTTTAAATCCGAAAGCGAGATGTGATCGTTGATTGCGTCTGTATAGGTTGCTAATTTGGTCAGGGAACCTTTAATGTGACCGCGTGTTAGGCGCAGCACCATCAACGGGGAAGCTTTTTCTGACATTTTCGTAATACGCAACGTTTAGAACGGAAAACCCCAAACTATTAACGAAACCGAGAATAATAATTTGGGTCGGTACGTTGTAAACGAGAATTCGGATGGGTTTTGATTTTAACAATTATCCACGAATAAATTTTATAGGTACACTGCAGCGAATAAATAGGGTTAGCAGTACTGTTTTAAGGTTTATATAAATGGCAATTTTTATCGAATTATGAGTATGTAAATGTATGATTGACCGCCAGACATGTGAAATACCACAAACTTCTTCTATATTTTCCAACTAATCGCGAGTCAATGCTTCGATAAATTTCAATAATAATGAAAATCCGGCTGGAATCTGGACCAAAAAATGTTGTATAATGTACGAGTTGATTCCACACTTGAAAGGAAAACCGAAATCCGAGAGCAAACAAATTTCTCGAAATGAAACGAACTTCTCAACGACGACAAGTATAACTTTATTAGTTGTTACCAGCTCTGTGTCTTCTATCCAAGTGAACGAGACAAGTCAAAGTTAATGCTTACAAGAACGGTATCATCTAATCAAAAAAAATACATAGTAATGACGAGTGAGAGAGATTTACAGTAGATCCAATACATGAAGAGTTAACAAAATAGTTTAACTGTTGAAACATAGGGTACATAACACAACGTTGAAATTAACGCAAAAAGAGCAAAACAATATAGTGAAACTGTGCAATAAGAAAATGTAAATAAAGAAATAAGAATTAACGAAAATTTTAATAGACATGAATATATTCCTAAACAAGGATCATATTCTGAATCGATTTAGCCATGTCCGTCTGTTTGTCTGTCAGTTGAAAGCACGATAGCGCCCAAATGAATGGCGAATGAAATTTGTTAAAAGTACTTATTTTTATCATCGTCAGGCTGGTATTTTGAAAATGGGCTATGTCAAGTAGTTCTGGTACCTCCCATACAAAATAAATATTAGACCCATGTGTCTCTCTGTCGGTTGAAAAGACTATAGCGTCCAAAGGAATCAACCTAGGCGAATGAAGTTTGGTGAAAGGACTTATTTTTATCATCGTCGAGTTGGTATTGAAAATGGGCTATGTAGGTCAAGTAGTTCTGGTACCTCCCATACAAAATCAGTATTAGACCCATGTGTCTCTCTGTCGATGGAAAATACGATAATGTCCTAAGGAATCAACATAGGCGAATGAAGTTTGGTGAATGAACTCCTTTTTATCGTCGTTAGGTTGGTATTAAAAATTAACTATGTCGGTCAAGTAGTTCTGGTACCTTCCATACAAAATTAATATAAGACCCTTGTGTCTCTCTGTCTGTTGAAAACGCGATAGCGTCCAAAAGAATCGACATAGGCAAGTTCAATTTTGTGAGAGGACTTACTTTTATTGTCGTCAGGTTGATATTAATTTAATTTTGGTGGGGGCAATACCCCCATATATTTGGCTTAATACAAACTTTATAATAAGACACTTAAAACTAGTTGTTAGAATAAATAAAAGGGGACCGAGATGACTGCCTTGTGGAACACTAGAGCTGGCTAAGAAAGGTGCTGAAAGAACGGATCTGAAGCGAACGCTGTAAAAACGGTTTTCTAGGTATGAATTTATCCATTTTAGCAAAATGGGTTCAAAGCCAAGGGCAGACAATTTGAAAATTACTAATTTATGGGAAATCTTGTCAAAAGCCTTACTGAAATCTGTTGTAACAACATCGACTTCTTTACCACATTCTAAGGCTGAGAATGTAGAGGATATGAATTCGACTAGTGGTCGTTGATCTACCTTTTAAAAAGCCCTGCTGGTTAGGGGAAATAAAAGACTTGCGCTGAAAGCTTAAGGCTTCATACAAGATACTTTCAAAAAGTTTGGGTATATGTGAAAGTTTGGCTATGGGGCGGTAGTTTATCACCTCGCTTTTTAATCCCTTTTCGTGTACTGGTGTTATGAAAGAAAACTTCCATTACTGAAGAAATTCTCCTTGAGAAAGCGATAATCGAAAAAGATAAGAGAGGGGGAGGGAAAGATTTGAGGCACACTTTTTAAGAAATATGGCTGGAAGGCCATCCGGGCCGGGTGAGTATTCATCATTAAGTCTTAGTAACTTATTTTCTATCACTGTATGATCAAAACCTTGAGATAAAAAATGACCAATGGAAAAGTTTTGAATATATTCGAAATAGGTGGGATCATTTACGAAATTTGCAATGGCAAGCGGATCAGTAGAGGAAGTATTTTCATATGAAAGGCATGGGGGGAAACCGTCAGATTTTTAACGAATTGGAAAAATGACTTCGGGTCGTTTATTAGCTTGGTATGCGCACTGTTGGTATTAAGATACTGTTGATAGAGGGAGTTATAAAGTTGGGTGAATTGAAGGTAAGCACCGAGATAGTTGGAAGAATCGGTTCGAATGAAAACTGCCCTTCATTTGTTTCTCTTGTTACGTAAAGACCGAAGCCTTCGATTGAACCAAGGGGGGCTAGTAGAAAAGGTTGATAGAGGGAGTTATAAAGTTGGGTGAATTGACGGTAAGCACTGAGATAGTTGGAATAGTCAGGAAAAGAATCGGTTCAAATGAAAACTACCCATAATTTGTTTCTCTTATTACGTAAAGACGGAAGCCTTGGATTGAACCAAGGAGGGCTAGTAGAAAATGTTTTTTTTGTGGGAGTAGGGGACATAGAGAGGAATAGAATCAAATGATTCTCTGTAGAAATTGGAGAGAATATCGTTCAGAGGTAGATTGGCGAACTCAAAAGAACACTTACTAAGATACGTGTTGATTTTTTGGAAATTCGCTTTATGAAAGTCGTAGGACGAAGCAGCTGCTGAGGGAGTAGGTTGGAGAGGAGAGTTAAGGAAAAGAGTAAGTAGAAGTGGAGGGTGAAGGTTATCAATGGTCGATAGCACAAAGGGACTCAGGCACACAGAAAAGTTTATAGGGTCAGTTGTGAAAATAAGGTCTAACTGCCTACACATATAGTTGGAGACCCCACTAACTTGGCATAAACTTGAGTCCGTTATCCCATCCAAGAAGAGACATTCTTTGCTTGAGGTGGGGTTTGAAGCGGTAAAAAAAGATTCTTCATCTGATAGAGTCCAGTACAGATGCGGGAGATTGAAGTCGCCGAATATAATGATATAATCAAGGGAATCAGATATATTAATGATTTGGTCGATTGCTTTGATTGCGAGTTGGTAGGATTCGATAGATTGAGCCGGCAAGATGTAAAAACACATAACGTAAATGGATCTGCTGGGGAGTTTTATTTTTATAGAAACGAGGTCAAGCTTAGTGGAATTCATAACAGCAATTGGAGAGGAGTCAAGGTCTTTGTGGGTGGCTAGTAGAACGTCTCGGTTAGGAGCGTCATCAATTTGTCGGGTAGGATCGTCGTCGCGAAAAACATTAAAGAATGGGGAAAATATCTTCTGGCCCTTTATGTCGGGAATCAGATTGGAAGAGCATGAGATTGGTGCAAGACAGCGCGGGTTTTAGATCGCAGTCCCCTTACGTTCTGGTAGTAAAAAGTGAGGGGAGCGTTATAACAAGATGGATTTGAGTTAGAGGCGAAAATAATTTTTAAAGTCGTTGCGAGTTTTTTGTAGATGCGAAATGCGTCTGGAGTTAATATGAAATGCGTAAGCGAATAGGTCCTTAGCTACAGTAGTAGGGGAAATATTATAACTCTCATGGTAACGGATATATATTTCATTCAACGCAAGAAGATCGGTAGGGAGACCTTCCTTTTGAATCGAAATTTGTACGTTGGTTTTGGTCTTACCGTCGATACATACAGATTCGAACGTTTTCGAAGAGTCTGTGATCTTTTAGTCGTGCCGTTACATATCGGCCGTCGAGGTCATTGTTAAAAAAAGTGGGGTTAACAAAGTTAGTAGTAAGTTTAGCTTTAGGTGGAAGAAGTGGGTCAAAATTCACCGGGATATAAGTCCTGGTGAAGCGTTTTGGAGTGGTGGACTGCTAGTAGATGTCGATGGTAGTTGGTGGCGAGGGCTTAAGTGGGGAGCGTGTTCATGTTGAACTGAAATTAGGCTGAAGGTTGAAAGATACGCGTTTTGGTAGAGACTTACCGGGAAAGCTTTTGACAATGGGTTGGGTAAAGTTTGGAAAAATGCCAGTTTTAAAGGACCAGTTGGTGTCGGAGGAGATAGGTGTAGAGATGGATGAAGAAGGTGGTTTTTTATTATTCGAAGAGGGATTTGTTAGTATTTGGCTTATGGCTAGTTTTATTACGTTTCATTTGCTTCCTTTTCGATCTGTTCATCGACTTAGATAGCTGCATCTCGTCCAAATTGAAGACATCCTGGTCGGAGTTAAATAACCAGGTATATTTGGTGGGAATGCTGAATTTAAAAGAAATGGTTCTTCTAGAGTTCACTGCGGAAATTTTTTTTTGGAATAATTGTTGCAGCCAGGAAGCATCTGCAAGTGGGCTTGCGCCTTTGATGAAGAATATTGTCTAGTCCGGGTTACGCTCGTTACCTCTGTTTAATTTTTCAACCCTGTTCTTCCATTCGGAGACAGTCCAAGAAGTCCCAAGACGACATCAGGAGCGTTTGCAGAAGGAGTCGGTTGGTCAATTAACGGTGCGATTTGCAGAAGAGGTGACGTTGGTAGCAAATTCACAGTAGTTTGAATTGCGGCGGGGGCGGGTACATCATTATTAGCGTCGTTATCACGTAGTTCAGACAGAATTGAATTGTTGTAGACTGACTGAATGTGGCCTTGGTCGATTTTACTAGCTATCGACCGTTAGCCGTGTTGCAGATAAGTCCTCGCTGACAGCATCGATTTTGTGAAGCACGACATCTATTACTGGCGAAAAGGTCAAAACAGGGTAGTTCGGTGATGATTTTGAAGATCGGCTTTGAAAAAACAGGTCGAGGTCGGTTCGTAAGGAGTTTATTGACTCGGATAATGATTTATTAGAATTTAAACTTCAAGAGTCCATAATTAGGTCATCTTTGAGTTCTTTATTGTTGATGGGGTTAGGGCACGCGTCTTTAACATTCGTCAAGACCTTCAGATTCTTTTCAATGCTCTAGAGTTTCGAATTAAATACCGCGTTTGAGGAGTCAATAGCACTACTAAGTTCATCTACACTTTTTATCAATAGATCTAACTAAGACTTGTGCTCAGCAATTTTCTTATTTTGCGTAGTAATATCTTCGAAAGTAGAATACATTGATTCGTTAAGGCATTTTATGGCGATCATTATATGCGAGAGCGATATTTGCTTACACTCATCACATAAAAATTGAAAAACACTTATGTATTCTTTGAGGTAGGTCACGGATCGTTTCTTCAAGCCAATGCAGGTGGGGTGGAAAGAATTGGCACAAATTCCGCTGCAGGTAACCCATTCAGTTTCATTGGAAACGCAATTACCGTAACACTCAAATATTGTTAGTAGTTCACTAAATATGCAGAGTAATCACAAAAACAGTTTAAATAAATAAAATTCGCGAAAGCAACTGAAAATTGTTGATTGGGGCACGAACGAGTAAATGCGAAGCACGTCTTGACTGGGCTTTGTCGGTCAAGTAGTTGTAGTACCTCCCATACAAAACCAGTTTTGCATGACTTGTATGCAGTGGAGGGTATCAAAGCATCGGCCATCATCAGTGGTAGGTTAGGTTGGGTTGGGTTGAGTGGGGTTGTGAGATCGTCACAAAAGACCAGGCACCAACCGGGCCCATCGCCATCCCCAGGGAACCATTACGGTTGAAAACCTAACCAAATCGCCCAAACAGTCAATTTCCCTGTAGAATTTAATTATTGTTCCAACACTGCTTGAGAAACTAACCTCCTCTAAGTTGCTAAAGAAGTACCTGCCTTGGTACCTCATTCTACTCCGAGCAATTGCTTCACACTCGCAAAGACGGTGGGAGATATCTTCCGTGACTTGTAGGTCCTCACAATACCTGCATATATGTGTTAGCTAAGCCTCACGGTATGCTTTCTTAGAAGGCAGTGTCCAGAGAGTATTCCTACCGTTAGTCTTAACTTTGTTCTACTGAGATTTAGTTATTCTTCAGATTTTTTCCTATTTAAAATGGGCCACATTTTCTTTGAGACCCTGTACCCTTCTAACTGTGACCATCTGGTGGCTGCTTTATTCAAGGTTTTTCCGAGGATAACCCTTCTAGCAACGGCCATAGGTGGTCTGATACCCTTAACCATTGTATTTAGTGGGAGCTCCGCTCCTTCCATAGCCAGAACGTCGGGTTTCTCGTTTCCTTCAATATCAGAATGCCCAGGTACACAACACAATCTGACATGGTTGTGCGAACATAATGCATTAAGCATTGTGCGGCAATTCCTGACTCCGTACCCTCGCCGGTTTTGGAACCATCAGTATACATTGAAATCTCATTGTCCCTCGAGACTATATATGTAGATTTCGAGAGATATTCGAATCAGACCACCATTGTCGGGTCTCTTTTCGTCTCTCTACCACTGTAAATCTTACTCAGAGAGACTCTCTGGATTTCTCCACAGTTCTTCTCTGGGCTTAATTCCTAGTGTTAACGCTAGCATATGGGAGATCTGTTTCATCGACTGGGTCTCTACCCAATGATGTCCCAAAATCCTCATTCAGCCGACGCTGGACATTGACATATACTGTATGTGCCGCTGTCTCTAATTCCTCCAGGCATAGTCTACAGGTATCATCCTCTATAAGGCCCATTTTCCTTAAGTGATACCCGAAATTACCATGTCCTGTAGACAAAGCCACCACCCAATTCAATGTTCCTCGACTCATACTTGAGTGGAGCAGGTCGGCCACTTTATTGCCATTTTAGCTTGTCTACATTGTTCCACGGTTAACCACTTTCTCAGGTGTTCTGCCGTGATCCATTTGTGAATAAGCTGTTCTATCATTCCTCTGCTAATTGAAGAGAATGGTTCTGGTCCCAGCAACTTTTCAGTTGACCCCTGTTTTGCAAGGGAGTCCGACTTTTCATTGCCTTCGATCCCTATGTGTCCCCGTGCCCAAGTCAGTGTTACTTCATTTTTAGATGAACACTTATTGAGCTTAAGTACACATTCCGGTGTCAATGATGTTGTGATGTTTGTTTGTTCCATGCATCTGATCACCGCCTGATTGTCCAGTGCTATAAGGATATTTCTTCCTTCCACCTGACACTCAAGCAAGTAGTCCAACGCATGAAGCAAAGCAATCATCTCAGCCTGGTATACTGAAATGTATTTCCCGAGGCTAATGTGACGGGCAAGTTCCAGCTCTACTGAATAGATACCGGCCCCCGCTCTGCCATTCATCATGGATCCATCCGTGAAAATCACTATTTCACCATTTCTTTTTTCTGGAAGTAATCCGTTCTCAATACGAGTTTTGTGATTTCTTTCCATAATACGCACCCTTGTTATTCGATCCATAGGCATGTTCAGCTCCCTAATCTCGTTTTTGACAAGTTCCAGGATCTTCCTATGTCCATAGATCGTACCACAATTGTGCCATGTGCATCTCGATGCAAACGAAGTGCCGTTTGGGCTGCTGTTTTCTTAATAAATAAGTCCAGCGGTAGTATCCCCATGATGACCTCCAATGCGCTTGTTGGGGTTGTACGTATTGCACCTGTAATTCCTATACATGCTAATCGTTGAACCCTATCCAGGTGCTTCCTGACGGTTTTCTGAGAGGCTTTCGCCCACCATATAATGGGTCTAGTTATCATCGTATACATCCAGTATGCTGACCTAGGCGAGAGTCCCCACCTCTATCCACATACACGTTTGCATTGATGTAGTACCCTTTTTGCCTTCCACCTTCTCCTCAACATGGTAGTTCCAAGTAAGTCCAGTATCTATATAGACTCCCAGATACTTAACCTTCTTAGTCATTGTTAGTTCCGATCCGAAAAGTGTTAAGGGCCGAAATTCCAGATTTTTCCTCTTCCTAGTGAAGACTATTTTCCCCGCATTACTGGAGAGCCCTTGTTCCAGACACCACCGCTCAACCACTCTGAGTGCGTTCCTCATGATATCTGCGGTGACGTCCATGAATTTGCCTTTGGCCATTATTGCTATGTCGTCGGCATCCACCCTTCTTACCACCAGTGGGTTAACCCAACGTTTTTCCAAGGCTTGTTTCAGACTTTCAAAGCATATCTTATCGAAGACACCTTCAGTGTCCATTATAGTGGTCATCGCAATGCCCCCGGTATTTAGCTCTTCCTCCGCAACGCGTACTACTTGATGTAGCGCTGTTTCTGTAGACATGCTACCCTGTATGCATGTTGTCTACTATTTAAAGGATACGTCCTAAGCGCAGTACTCTCCATATAGTCCACCATCACCCTTTCCATTACTTTTAACAGGAAGGATGTTAAGTCCTTTTTTCCCGGTTTTGCAAGGAAGACCACATTTGCTTCCCTCCATATAATCGGGATATAGCCCATTGCTAGGCATGCAACGTATATATTCCTAAGCCTTGGTGCAATTACGTCTATACCCTATTGCATTACACCTGGAAATATACCATCCGGCCAGCAGTTTTGAAGGATGAGAATTCTATCGCACCCTTGACCGCTTGTGGTGTCACGATCCGCTCTGCTTCAGTCCTATCCATCCTTGGAGCCCAGGGCTGATCTGACTTATAGCTTCCTGGAAAGTGTACCTCCATTAGGACCTCATTTGTGTGATCCAGAGTTTCTACCATCTCCCCCGCTCTATTACGAATGAGTTCGATCTTGGAAACTGGATCTCCCGAGACAATATTTTGTAGTCTACTGACTTCAGATGTACTCCTCATACTTGAGCAAAAGTCCACATGAATAACCCTCCATTTCGAAGTGTCCTTCACACAGGAATTTTGACGACAAAGTCTGGCAAGGATGACATCTTTGCTCACGGGTTGCCCGGGAACGACGATTATCAACCTTTCCACATCCTTTAATATGTGAAGCCTGTCTATTTTAAGGTTGATTCCCTCCCATAGGTCGGTCATCTTCCCTACAGTCTCACATGGCCAACCCTTGGTTTTTTGGTTACCGCATTTTATTGTTATAATCCCTTCCTCCAAGGTTATCTCCTTTACACCGATATCACCTGCATTTGTCGGAAGTAAGTCTAGAGTCCCCAGCAGAGCATTTTTGAAAATATTCAACTGTGAAGCTTCTATCCCCCCCTCTCGACTCATGTCGGCAACACCCATTTCGAGATCGTTCGCCGCTGTTTGAGCAAAGGTTTTTTACGCCCTTGTCAACTTTGGCTCCCTCACTCCTAGCGTAAGGCTTTGCATTATCTGCTTGCTTTGCTCTCCTTCCCATAGCTTGGCTCAACTTTCACTTTACCTTGCTTGGTCCAGGTTGCTCGGCCTTGCACGATTTCTGCTGTACGGGTTGACTAATAGTCCGTTGTACATGTTGTCCATCCACATAACCACTGGAGTGTGATACCTGTAGACTGACCCCATACTGAACAGGCTGTCCTCCCGCCTCTCCGGGACTTCTCTCCTATTCCAACCCGGCTTTCGCAGTTTCGGCTGACCTCTTGGCGCATTTCTGCACCGCATTGTCCACCTCCACCGACTATTGGTCTGCTAACTCTTTTGGTTTCTCATCAGAGTCCACTGACCCATCGAGCTTACTCGGGTTCATGTCAGCGCCTTCCAACGCCTTCTCGACCCCTCCTAAGCCTTCCACCACATTTTCCGAAGAAGTATTATTTATTTTTATATTATTAAGGTCCATATGTGTACCCACGAGTAGGGGAGAATTAAGCAGACCGAATAGGCAGAGATCCCCAATACCTATCCTACACAACTAAATTACAACAGAGGATTGAGCTGCCCCTGAGGAGTCTCCATTAACGGTTCAATTACCCCTGAACCCTGTGAACCAGTAGTTTTACCTACCTCCCTCGACATTGCAGACTAGTCACCTTGGAGTTAAGGGTTGATCAATTGATCGGATTGGATCTTGGTTTTTCAATCTAGCATCTTGTTAATCTAAGCGGCCGCACCACGACAAGGTGCCCAATCTTCGCATAAAGGTACATGAACTAACCGACGGTCCCTCGAGACTAAGTTCCTATGCCAGTCCTGTCTGTCAGGGTACGACACATCGTATGGAGTGTCAAAATCAAGTGTCCCAAGACTTTCATCCGCTTTTCCCGGGATATCAGAGAATGATTCCTTCAAAATAGTACTATGCCCTAGACTACTGTTTTTAAGAAGCCCTAAATTAGTAAGCCGTAGCGCACTATTACCTGCATCTGATTGTATTTGTAGGTCCAGTGGTAAAAGGTTCAAAAACGCTTCCAGTGCAGCCGTTGGTGTGGTACGTAAAGCACCCGTAACGGCAATGCAGGCTGTTCTTTGTACCCTGGTCAACATATCCCGTACATACTTCTTATTCGTAGCCTTCCACCAAAAAAGAGCCGCAGAAGTAATTATGGGCCTTACTACCATTATGTATAGCCAGTATAACATTGACGGCCTTATGCCCCATTTCTTTTTGCTGTCCTTTTACAAATGAAGAGCATTATGAGCCTAACGGACTCTTTCCTGGATGTTAAGTTTCCAATTCAGTTTCCTGTCTTATATCGTAGCAATTTATTTTGCGCTCTACGAGAGGGAAACCTCCACTCCTGAAAGTCTGGGCATCTTAAAGGGTGGTATCTTGTATTTTGTACTAAAAAGTACGAGTTCCGTTTTCTCCGGGTTGACTCGTAGTCCACACTCTTCGGCCCATATTTATTTATTTAATCTTTTTTTTTTTTTTATTTATTTATTTTATTTGAAATAGAGTGGCTTCGTACAATTAAGAACCAAATACTTCTGGATATTCGGCCATCGCACCAATAAGCATAAGGATTTTTTTGGTTGAGAATAAGTTCGTTGGAAATAGCCCAATCCTGTATTGCCGTCAAATCCTCTTCTAACCGTGTAATACAATCTCCAATCTGTGATCGCAAGGACGAATTATATACTTGGACGTCATCAGCATATAAATGTACAGAGGTGTGCCTACAGGCGGATGGAAGATCGTTTATAAACAGAGCGAAAAGTAACGGTCCAAGAATTGAGCCTTGCGGAACACCCTTTCGAATTCCCAACATCGTGGAAGCAATGCCATTTAATAAAACCTGCTGATATCTTTCGTTAAGATAGTTCTCTATTAATATAACCGCTTTTTTGTCCAATCCGTACTTGAAAAATAGTTTTCTACAAAGTATGCTGTGATTTACAGAGTCAAATGCTTTTGAAAAATCTAAAAGACAAAGAAAGGTTATTTCAGATTTGTCGAAATTTCGACGAATATCGTCCACTATTTTGATCAACGCGGTGGTGCAGCTGTGGTCTTTTCGATACGCGGATTGGTGCGGACTAATCAAGTTGTGGGTGTCGATGTGTGCTTGTAATTGGCTTTAATGATTTGTTCAAAGACTTTTGATAGGCCAGAAAGAATGCTAATTGGCCGAAAATCAGAGCATTGTTATTTTGGCAAATTTCCAAGATGAGGGAAAGCAAGATATGGTTCAGCAGCTATTATATATGTGCGTCAGAGTATCGATCACAAACGGGAGGATCATTTAATAAATTTTAACGATATTCCATCCAATCCTATAGCAACGGACTTAACAGATCTGATGGCAAAAATAACGTCGATCCTATTTACCGTTTTAAAGACAAATTTTGGCCCCAAATACTCTGAACGACTATAAATGATATCAGATCAGAAATTTGGATCAGATACACTGGGAGAGAAGAGAAAGACGGTGTAGGCAAAGATGCGGAAGCAAAGTAATTGTTTAATGCATATGGACTAATATCGATATTTTCAGAAATGTCCTTTTTATATGTTATACCGAGTTTTCGCAAATTGTTCCAAAGATCGCGGCTATTTAAGTTAACGTTCAGCTTAGAAGTATAAAAGAGTTGTTTCCTTCTACGTACTTCGGCGGTTGTATCATTTCGTAATTTGACAAATGTGGTCCAATTACCAGGTGGATAAGTTTTCCACCTATAATAAGCTTCGTCACGAAGTCTCATAAGCTTTTTTACTTCAAAGGAAAACCAAGGGCGTCTGGGATCTTTTACAATAACTTCTTTCATTGGGACATATTTATCGAAGAGCTCTGTAACCATAGATTCGAACAAAGCAACTTTATTGTCTACGTCAAAAAGGGTCCAACACAAGTCCCAAGGGTAGTTTGAGGCTTCGCAATGCAAGGCCTCTAGGTTAATGTTTTTGAAGTTTCTAAATTTCAGTTTTTTCGGTGACTGATGAAGATTCATGTGGAGATCGTAGGTTATAAAAATTAAATCATGAGGCGAATTTAAACCTGGTACCGAGACTTCATTATTAAATATTACTGCGTTTTCGTCAGATACTAAAAAATAGTCCAAGAGCGAAGGACGGCAGCCACCTCTGTAATGCGTAGTAACAAAATTATGTGTAATACTAAGCCCACACTTTACGGAAAAATCCTGCATCGAAATTATTTTGATATCATTTTGCAGTAGAGTTTTATTAAATTCTCCGCATAATATTATGTTTTGATACCTACATTAAATTATAGTAGGACAATTCAGTCTCTAATTCTGTAAGAACAGTATCACGACGTGGAACACACAGCCATCAAGACATTTCTGATTATTGTCAGAGATTTCAACTAACAAAAATGCCGGTTGAAGACGCATTCTTTTTAATAATGTCGCATTTAAACGAACACCTATAATATATTGCTATTCCACCACCCCTACTCGATCTATCACTCCGATGAATTTTATATCCAAAAAGTTCTACAAGCTTATCACTATCGCCATCATTGTGTTCGCTTCTAGGAATCAACCACGTTTCAGAAACACATATAATGTCTACTTGCTGCGAAGAAAACAATTCTCTAAATTCATCTATGCTGGGTTTGAGACTCTGCACATTAATGTGACAAACTTTCAACACAGAACTATCATAATAATTTCAAAACTCGAAACAAATGCTCCAGCATAAATCGGTGATAAAGTTGGATATTCTTGATTTCTATAGACATCAAAGCTTTCAAGAGAGTTGTGTTGGTAAAACAATTTTCATCTCGGTGTCACACGGTTCTTCTTAATGTAGAGCAAACCATCCCGAGTTCTCGCAGAAAAAATTATGCGCTCTTTCCGCAATCGAAGAGCATGACATGAGAGGCGGATTAACAGCGGACTGTGATTATCTGATGAGTTCGCTTTTAAGCGGAAGGCGTCAAAGTGCGGAGAATTTTGGTGACGGAGTTTATCTGCGATGCTCTTCACAATTGCGGTAGTGTTTTCACCAGGCCGCCGAGGAATGCCGCGCACAATAACGTCACGGAGGCGCTCTTTTCTTTTCAGGTCGGCTAATTCCTCTTTAATTTTTTTGTTTTCCTCTCGGAGCTCACTGGTTTCTCGTTCAAATTGCTGTAATTTCATCTCAAGAGAAGATATGGCGTCACTTAATTTCTTATTGAAATTGCATTCGAATTCGTGCAACAATACTTTAAATTGCTCCATTAAACTAGTTTCTATTTCGCGGAAATGTGCATGAAGGCGCTGCGTTTTTTCGCCGGGTCTAATGGCTGGAGAAATTTGCCTCGTTGGATTGGCAGCAGCAGGGGATTTGACTTGAGTAAACGAAGAAACCATAGCAGATTTGCCTTTAAGTGCGTGCTGGCGTATGGTTGACATTATCTTGCCAGTATTTAGGAAAAAACGTATTTAATTTCCGAACTGTTTAAATTGAGAAATAAGGGTTTGTTCAGCTAAACCAACTTTGAAATCAAGAGACTAATTATTTTGATTTTAAGATAAGTAAACAGGTGAAAAATAGTAGCTTAAAGCTATAGCGAGTTGAAAACACGTCTATTTACTAGACATAATCGGTGACGATTCTGATATTCTGAGCCTATTGAGGGCTGTTTCCATAAGTTCAGGCCGATGGTAATACTTTTACTTGTTTTTTCTTAATTTTTTTCTGTTTGATCTTGTAGGCTACTGGCAAGCCTTTCAAGGAGATCTTCAGACCAACAGCTTTTCTGTTGCATCCCCCGTGTTAGCGGGGCCTCGGATGATGGTGTCAACGTTTGCCCTACAACGACCTTTCTTGCCCTTGGTCGGGGATCGTTGTTTCTGACGGCCGTTTCCCGTACCAGTTGTGTGTCGCTTCCGAGGCCCGGATTTGTGTACTTTATATTGCGCCGGTCTTCAGTCGTCAACAATACTTTTTGTCGCAGAGCCTTTGGTTAAACGCGTCAGTGTTGTGGAAAAAACCGGCTTCATAAAGAGAACACGGCAGAGGTTAGGGTCGTCTTATGACGAACTGTTCCAACCTAATACTTCTGCCATTGCTTATTCCTTGCTTACGTAGCCTGTCTTTGTTCTTATGGCTATTATCGATATGCTTCCGAGCCTGTCGTTGGAATTGATGTTTTTTTGTATACCCTCCAACAGGAAGGTATATTCACTTTTTCATTACAATTGTAACGCCAAGAGGGAGACCTCTGAATCAGGATAACATTCTTAATCGATTTAGCCATGTCCGTCTTTTCCGATGATCCTTGGAACTTCGCGAATGCTATGTCCAACCCGCAAAAGAATATATCTCCTGCTTGTCTAACCAGCCTCGCTTCCTCCCTCGGTCACCAAATCATCAGCTTGCTTCCACCAATTTTGTTGTCATCATATCTTCGCCCACGAATAATCCTCCATCCCACACGAGTTTTGACGGCAAAGTCTGGCAAGGATGGCATCATTGCTCACGGGTGGACCGGGAACGAAGATTATTAGCCTTTCCACATCCTTTAGTGTGTGAAGCCTGTCTATTTTAAGGTAGATTCCCTCCCATAGGTCGTCCGTCCAAAGCAATTGACATAGGCGAGTGAAATATCGTCGTAAGGTTGGTATTGAAAATGGGCTATGTCGGCCTAGTAGTTCTGGTAAATCCCATACAAAATAAATATTAGACCCACGTGTCTCTCTGTCGGTTGAAAAGACGATAGCGTCCAAAGAAATCAACCTAGGCGAATTAATTTTGGTGAAAGGACTTATTTTTATCGTCGTCAAGTGGGTATTGAAAATGGGCTATGTAGGTGAAGTAGTTCTGGTACCTCACATACAAAATCAGTATTAGACCCATGTGTCTCTCTGTCGGTGGAAAACACGATATCAACCTAGGCGAATGAAGTTCGGTGAAAGAACTTATTTTTATCGTCGTTAGGTTTGTATTAAAAATGAGCTATGTCGGTCAAGTAGTTCTGGTACCTCCCATACAAAATCAATATTAGACCCTTGTGTCTCTCTGTCTGTTCAAAACACGATAGCGTCCAAAAGAATCCACGTAGGCAAGTTCAATTTTACTTACTTTTATCGTCGTCAGGTTGATATTAAAATTGGGCTATGTCGGTCAAGTAGTTCTGGTACCTCCGATACAAAACCAGTTTTACATGACTTGTATGCAGTGTATATGTACCTACGAGTAGGGAAGAATTAACCAGACCGAATAGGCAGCAGTGGCGTGGCGTCCATATAACCCGATTCCTACTGACTTCCCTTTTTAAATCTTTACCAGTCAACAGTCAACACTAGGTATCTATCTACCAAAAACCAAATATACTTACATGAAACACAAATGAATTTTAATACTCACAAAATGGTACACACACATAAGCCATCAAATAAATATTGTGTGTGTATCCATTTTTATACAACATCGTCATCGTCTCGTCACGACAAAGTGAAGGCAACCCAAAATATGTCGGGTTATTAAAGCTCTCACTTGATAGTTGATTTTGAGAGAATATTTGCTTGTTATCTCATTTTTTCTTGCCTGAGCACTGTGTCTGACACTTCTTTGTTCAACATCCACTTGGTTATTCGATTTTCTTTTACTTCTTCTTTTCTTATTGTGTCTTGTGTGGATAATTGCAGGTACTATGTTGAGGTAGGTAGGGTGATGTGGAAAGCAAATCTTCTTCGGAAAAAGGTAGATGAACTTACGTGCGGTTAAACTATTTAACTTTTGCGAAAAGTTTAAACGGTCTGGATTTTTGTAACATTCCACGACAGGCATGCCTACCTTGAGTGCACAGCCGCTATTGACATGGAGAACAGACGCTGACCAGGGAGCCGCCCAATATGGGACAGACGCTTCTGGGTTAATGTAACTATGGTCCGAGGGGTCGTTACTCCCGTTACCTTTCTCTTTACAAAGAAGAAGAAGGTACCCTTGCGGGGATATATATAAACTCTAATAATATAACTATCAAGTTACTTCCTAAGTATTGCAGTAACATTGTCACATCCCACATTGTAACCAAAATAGCCGCATTTCCCTTCATATTTTGCAACAAGTTTGTAGTATTTGTGTTTTACTTAGGTAATATTTTGTTAAATATTTACTACGTTGTTTTAACGAAAACATGTTGTATTTAACTTAACCAATGTTTTAATAATATAACCATTAAACATTGTTCTGTTGTAACAATTCAGTGTTACCAACTACATGAATTAAACAATTCTGGACAAAATTAGGAGAAGCGGTTAAGTTATATTGATGTTTTCAAACACAAAATCACTGCTTTTATTATATTGCAAATCAGTTTTAAGAACATGTTGCGTGTTGGATATAATATAAGTATGAGAAATGTTTCTGTATATATTCGAGAAGTCTTAAATAAGTTATTATTAGAATGCTTTTTGAATTTCTACATGTGGACAAACAAATTGTGAAGGATAAAAGGAAAGGGAAATATATTCGATCTGAAATGTATCAGGTACCAAACATGTTACTAGAAGATCGAATTTGCTGTGATTTCTGACCAAAATCTAAGAACGAATACTATTTTTGTCATGAACATTAATGTTCTGGGTGCGGAAAATTCACGCGCCTCCAAAAAGTGTTAAATAGAAGAAAATTTTGAAAATCAGAATATATTGAAATTTGTATTTAAGATTCAAAATCACAAAGAAATACATTTTTATACGCGCTATTTATCAGTTTCTTTAAAAAATAATTGTAAAAGCTATTTAAAGTATATGAAAAATTTAAATGAATTTTTCACGTCTTAAAACCTATTACATGAAACACCAATAAAACACGAAGCATAATATTATAACCAACATTTTATTTGAAATGCTATTGAAATGAAGTTACAACAAAATAACAACTGAATGTTGAAAAACTATTATTTCAACATTTATGGGATGTAACAACAACAAATAAGCGAACAAGCTATCTAATTTTTATTCGGTTATATTCGGCTAATCGGCTATCAATAATCAGTGCTACCGACTGTGCTGTTTGGGAATGCGCAAAGACGACCAACGATCAAAATAACGAAATTCGAAAAAAATGTCAAATGTCACGTAACTTCAAAAATTCCGACTCACCAACACACTCGCACCTTGCATATGCCACTTCCGCTGTGGACAAAGTTGTTGCCAGCGTTCATAGAATTTTATCCGTTAAATTTGAAATTATTCGTTACGTGTGGATAATATTTTTTTCTAGGAATAAGTGCATATTTGCTTAAAATATTATTGAAAAATGAACAACGTAGATTGGTTGAAGGAAAATAAAAACATTTTGAGCAAATTTTCTTCAGTTCTCTAAGAAAAATTTACACATGAAATCGAAGTTAAAGATATTCAAAAGCAAAAAAAAGCAACCATGGTTGTCCTAATAAGTTTCTAGTATATAGAACAACTCCATTAGATAGTTTTATTGACCAACAAAATCGAATTATTCGCCTTTTAACAATTTATAATAAGTAACTAATGGCATTCAGAAATGCAAAAATGTGGTATTCCCGAACTCTAGCACATTTCCCCACGGTTGCCGAGGTTGGCAGCATTCATTTTTGTATTTTTTGTATGTTTTTGCATGTCACACGAATTCTTAATTGACATAACACCGATAGGAAAACAAAATTTGAATATAAATTGATTGCGAGTTGGAGGTCTCAGTTTGATTTGTCTATGCTTAGAAGTATTGTGGGTTGTGTTGGAACGGATCAAAGCAGCCGGTCTCGTCTTAAGCACGGGAAAATGTGAATTTTGTAAAAGTGAGTTGAAATATTTGGGGTACGTAGTGAACGCGGACGGTCTCCTTGTAGACCCCGATAAGGTTAGATGCATAGTTGAGTATCCAAGGCGGACTACAGTGTCAGGTGTATGGAGATTTGTTGGTATGGTTTCCTGTTACAGACGTTTTGTTCCCAACTTTTCCAATATCATGGCGGCCATCACAGGACTCTTAAAGAAGAAGCGTCGGTTCCTATGGAGCAAAAAACGTGAAAATGCGTTTCGATCGTTAAAGGAGAAACTGGTATCGACACCCATCCTTACTTGTCCAAATTTCAGTCTACCTTTTACTATTCACACTGATGCATCAGGATATGGCATAGGCGCAGTTCTCACCCAAGAACAAGATAATGGGTGTGAAAAAGTGATTAGCTATCTTAGCAGAACGGTGCCCAAGACTGAGCGTAATTATTCTACATACGACCGAACGGGAGTGTCTGGCAGTTCTTTGGGCAATTGAAAAACTTCGTCCGTATCTCGAATGTAGCAGTTTAACGGTGATAACCGATCATCACTCCTTACTCTGGCTTAGTAATTTGAAGGACCCGCAGGGTATGTTGGCTCGGTGGGCAGTCAAATTGCAACAGTACAATTTTAGCATTGTACATCGGAAAGGGAAGGAGCATGTGGTCCCGAATGCGTTATCCAGAGCCAACGAGGAGGTAGCAATACTATCTACGCAGAGTACTAAAGATAGCTGGTATCTGAAGTGTTGAGTGTCGTTAGACACAATAGTAGGGATTATCCGGATTTGAGTGTGACTGATGACGTGCTATTTAAACACGTAACGGGTAAATACCCAAAATTGACATCTGATGAGGATCAGTGGAAGCAGGTCGTTCCAAAGGAAAGTAGGTCTGAAGTTCTTAGGAAATCTCATGATGACATATTGAGTGGGCATGGTGGAATTCAGAAAACACTGGATAGGGTGGCAAGCACTTATTATTGGCGAAAAATTGGGTCCGACATTGCTCATTACGTCCGTAGATGCGTAGCTTGTCAGACAGTGAAACCTGACCTACAGAAGCCTAATGGCATTTCTTTGCAATGTCAGTAAGCCATTTGAAATGCTATGCGTTGATTTTATAGGTCCCTTGCCAAGGTCTACAAGGGCCTATTGTTATATTTTAACGGTAGTTGGCTATTTTTCAAAATTTCCATTATTCTTCCCTGTGAAAACCGCTACAGCAAAATCTTTGCGCACCATTTTGGAAGAGCAAGTGTTTCTAGTGTTTGGGGTTCCTAAGTGGGTTGTATGTGACAACGGCGTCCAATTCAAAAGTTAGTAAATGTCTGAACTAGCAGCTAATTATGGGGTAACCATGGATTTCAAAGCTTTTTATCACCCGCAAGCCAATCCTGCGGAGCGGTACAACCAGGCTCTCAAAACTGAACTGCGCGCGTATATCTCTGATAACCTAAATTGGCTTCTGCCATTCAAACTTCGATTCACGAGGTTCTGAGAACTACGCCTTACTTCGTGCTTTTTGAGAGGCAGATGAGTGTCAAAGGCGACCATTCTCTCAGTCCTCCAGGTGGTTTCATGGCAGATAGGTCAATCGATTTTCAAGCCTGGTCGAGGGCGGTAGGTGAAGTGGTAGGGGACGTAAGATCTAAAATGCATGTTTTGCTGCACAAAAATCGGCAAGGCCGTATAACCTGAGGAGAAGGGAAACACAATATTATCCTAAAGGCATGATCCTTAGGAAAAAGTTTGGCGCAACTGCTTTGCCACTTGCTTAATCGCATACCGCCCTTTTCGAGTAGTTGTACTAAGGAATCACGTTTAAAAATTGCTTCAGCTAAAGTTTTACCGCCCGATACGACATCGTCTACGTAGAAGTCGTTTAGCAAAATGTCTGATGTAATTGGAAACTCATCCCGATAGTCTTTTGCCAATTGTTCCAATGTCCGAACGAATAAAAAAGGTGCGCACGAAGTTCCGTATGTTACCGTTCGTAACCGAAAATGTTGCAAAAGCTCCATAGGAGAATTTCGCCATAAAATGCATTGGAAGTCCAAATCATTGTCGGCTAAACAGAGAAAAGATTGCGATGGATGTGTGGGCCAATCATAAGCGCATAATTTAGGCAGTAACCGTTTACGCCCTTGTATGACTCGTCGAATATCACCCGAATCTTAGTCGTGCTCCTATCTGGTTTCAGCACAGCGTGATGGGGAAGGTAAAACACATTTTGTTTGGAGATTTCTGAAGCAGGAACTTTGGACATATGGCCTAACGTTAAGTATTCATCGAGGAAGCGGTAGTAACAGTCGAATAAATCGGTATTTTTCGACGACTTTTTCTCCATCCATTTTAGACGCGAAACCGCTCCGTTTAAAGTGTCACCAAACCGTGGGGGTGATTTAAACGGTAATTCGACAATGTATTTTCCGCATGAATCGCGGCGATGTGTTTTTAGAAAATGTTCTTCGATTTGGTATCTTCATTTGATACGACAAATTTCGGATCAACTTCGATGGTCCAAAAGGATTGCAGAATCGAGTCGATATCTAAATGGACATGATGTGACGTAATGCGAGGTGCTGTCACGAATGGCAATGGCCCAGCCAAAACCCAACCGAAAACAGTTTCTTGTGCTATTGGATAGCCTTGATTGTTATTGCACCTAGCAAAATGTCAACAGGTGATTCGATGGTAAATGAAGTTGTTGGTAGATTTGTGGTTACAGTTGATAAAATATAAGTATCAACCGAGATACTATATGTATCGCAGCGTGAAGGGATAACCAACGAGATAAGGCCTCTGGATTTACCAGCACTGGTAAATTGGTATACGAGTGTTTCTTCGTTTTATTCCGAGTATTTGAGCGCATGACTCTGTAACGAAAGATACCTGTAAGCCTGAATACAGTTTGATTTCCAGTTTTTTCCACGCCTAAGTATATGTATCATCACAAACTGATTCAAGAGGCTTAACGCTTCACCACGAAGGCACGAAATTAAAAATTGGTATTTCCGAATCGGCGATAAGCTTGACTTTGTTTGGACGAAATGTTGGCCATTCCCGATAATGGCCCGAAAATGGTTCAACTCTGACTGATGGAAGAATCCCGTCATCATTTTTTCCCGAATTGCTTAAGGTGTCAATTAAAACTTTTTGTTGTACAGCCAGTTGGCCGATAAGATCGTTGCTTTTCTCGACCTTTTCGCGATTAGTAATTGCTGAAACGAACCCTTCAAATGGCCACGACTAGCACGAAGTACTGGCAACGTCCTTGACTCGGACAGAGTTCAATTATATTGTTTTTATAAATACAAGCGATATGCAATTAACCCTTGCCGTTCAGAGGATAAAAAGTTTTTGAATCGCAGGCCCACCAAATTTTCATTCCATATTTGTCTGGTTTAGCAGGCATATATTGTTTGTATGGTCAACGTCCTCGAAATGGCACAAGCTGCTCATCCACAGTTATATTTTCGCCTGGACTATACATTTTCTTCAAACTATTAATAATTTTATTGAAAATAAATTAATAAATATTATAGGTGCTAATTTATCTTTTTGACGTCGATGGGATCTACTTGTTTTGTCATCTAACCTTATGAACCTTAATAAAAATTTAAAGCGCTTTAAGCCAATCGTTGCCCTGAAAATTGGAGGACCGTATACATGATTCCATCAGACATCATAATTGGTCATATTTAGCTTGAGGTGACCAGCAGTGAGCAGCAAACCAAAAACTGCATACATCTCAACGTTATCAGTGTTCTTCCAATTTGATTCCACTAATACTCGAGAAGCTTCGTGGTTTTGAACAATTTCATTTACAAAGTCACCATCCAAATATAAATAAAAAGCGTCCACTGGGTCATAAACCTGTTTTCCTGGTGGGAGTTTTACTTTGTGCAACGCCTTGACATTTCTTATTATATTATGTGCCCGAACCCGACCAGAAGGAATGGAGACATATGACGAACTTACTTTGTCTTTCGAAGTGTACATCATACTTTGCTGCTGTTCTTGTGATCTATCCTCAATTCCATATCTTCATCGAGGTTGGCGATTTGTTCATCTTCAGCTTCACTTGCAAGAGAAGTGTTATGCAATTCCGAGTCAGATTCGGAGTCGGAGCCAATGTCTTCAACATTTTCATCATCGGATAAATTTTCTAAAATATCCTGTAATTTTTTTTACTGTTCGACATATTTGATAATTTCTGAAACATAAAAGTGATGATAAAGCATCCACACATCCAATGCTTTGCAAAATAAATTATTACCCCCCAAGATTCAAGTATCAAAAACTATAACTACATACAGATAGTGAATATTTTAATTTTTTGATTTCTCAATCCTCAATCTCAATCTCAATCACTCAAAACGAAAACTTTCTATGAAAGAATGACAGTAAATTTATTATTATATGTAGTATTTGGGTGGTTGTATCGAGTTTGTCTTTTGGACACTGAAGCCCGTTTACAATTTCTTCGATATATTAACATTAAATGACTAAGCCGGCAACCCTGAAAGCATCAAAAATTCCTATATTTGAACTTCCCTAAAAATATTACATTATCATAACACTATTATCACTGAAAACGATCTTCTACAAACGTCGTCAATGTCATAAAATATTCTCATTAGGTACTTGATGCAATGTGTTACTTAACCCTTTCGGTATTTTGATGCCATATGGCAACAGGAATATTCATAACGTCCATTCTCTCTCTATGAGTATATTTTTTCGATTTTCTTTTCTGATTAACTTCTTGAAGTATCTGTTCAATCATTAGAGGCAAACAAAATGGTTGATGGTTGATGGTTGATATCATTGTGATTTTAGCTCTCGTGCAAGGAAGGTCTGCAGTACAGCTCGAATTTTTTCGTCGGAAGACTATTTTTATGATTTAATTTTTACATTGTTATTTGACAAATACATTATCAATTTCGATTTTATTTTAATGATAAATAGCAGGCATACAATAAAAATAATAAAATAGACATCTTAGTTCTGTTTTCTTGATTTGACACATTTTTCCTTTTTCTATGTTGCCAATCGGCATCAAATTTGTTTAGAGGTGCTTTCTGAGGCATCATTTCCTAGAATAAGGTTGATGCCGTTCGGCATCATTTTTTATTTTACTTTATTTTTTGTTGCCTTTTTACCTAATAAAACTGAAAAAAATCTGAAATTCAAAATATTTTGGATAATTTCGAAGAGTCGGATATATCTGATCTCGAAGATGCAGATGAGCCAGATATTCTTGATGCCCTACTAGAAAACTTCAACGACGTTTTTTATTGGAAGATTGCAATAAAAGTGAGCATAATTTGATCGAAGAAGCTAAAGCGGATAATGAAGATGTTGGAAACCCAGATGTTGACGAGGTTCCAGTGGAGGAAGACGAAAATGTGGCCAGTTGTTCACATACTTGTTTTAAAAAATGTGAAAATTTTAAATGGGTGGACCATACCACAATCTGATTTCAAGGAAAGCTACCCAAAAGATGATTTGAAAACACCTGTTCAATATTTCTTTAGTTACTTTACTGATGAATTAATAAATATAATGCGTCAAGCAAGAAATCAAAATTCGCTTTTGAGAAATGGAACGTCAATCAATATTACAAGCGAAGAAATCTTAAAAAATATTGCGTTGGAAATTATTACTGGTACATTGGGGTTTCCGAAATTAGTAATGTAATGGACTAAGGCCACTGAAATACCGTCATTCAAGAAGAATATAACAAGGGCAAGGTTTCATTCCTTACGTTACAATCTTAAATTCACCGTGGGCGAAAATTCAAAGGACAAACTATATAAAGTTCGCCCATTGATAGACACTTTCCTAAAGAAAACTTTTGAGATTCCTAAGGATGAAAACCTTTGCGTTGAATTTTGAATTCGAGTTCGAAGTAAATGACAAAAACCGAGTGTAAATGCAATAATTTATGAATTTTTTAATTTTTATACTTGTATGAACATTAGTGTTTTTTAATATTTTCGAAGCTCCCTATTTTTTTATATTATATTTGAAATAAACAAATTTAATGATATTTTTTTATTTTCAATTTTGTTAATAAATGTTTTGTAAAAAATAAAATTACATAATTTAAATATAATATTTTTGTCCTTTTTTCTGCTGCCACTTGAGACAATTGATGCCATTCGGCAACATTCCCAAAAACCACTTTAGAACAAGTACTTAACAAAAATAATGTTCCAATGTTTTTAGTCGGAGCCTCCGTAGCAACAAAAAGAAAAAAATATATTTTTTAACCTTAGAACAAAAAATAAGTACCGAAAGGGTTAAACATAAGCTTTTCAGCTTCAACAAATACTTGTAATAAATGCAAAATTTCAACTCTTCAATGTTTTTATACCCTCCACAGGAAGGTATATTCACTTTGCCATTACATTTGTAACGCCAAGAAGGAGTCACCGGAGACCTTATAAAGTGTAGCGTACGCCTTTAAACGAAGCATTTTACCATAAAAATTAAATTTTACTCGGTATTTCTTTGCTCGCTAGTTTACCCACCCATAAAACAGCCGCTGCAACTGCATGTAGAAGCTACTGTATTTAAATGCCACCCACTTCACGTCGGAAGCGTGCACATGCTGTGGTTGGTATAAAAAGCGATTTGGGGAAAGCTCGCCCTTTTTTTCTCTAATTGTCGTTGGCGTGGTCGAACGTGCGTCGCCATATTGCGAAAGTATTTATTCAGCAATTAAAAGATTCGCTCTATGTGGGAAAAATTAGTAATTGCGTTAAGTGCGAAAGTCGCGTAAAATATTTAAATAAATCATACGAAAAAATAAAAAACGAAAATCCCTGGGAAATATCCTGTTGCACATATTTGGCGTAGTGTGCCATCCCTACTTAGCGCAGTCGTGGGCTTAAAGCTAAGCCAATTCGCACCCAAAGGTTGCGACTTACTAACCGTAGGCATTACCAGTGAACAACAGGTAAAATTAAATTTTATTTAAAACAAAATGTGAAGTGACGCGTATAACCTTTTCAGATAAGGCGGCCTCCGGTATCGGCATCTACCACCACGCGGATTGCTAAATTCGGTAATGGGATACCTGCAGCGCACCTTTTCTTTCTTTTTTCCCCACGCGCAAAAAACGAAAAATTATGCATAGCGCGCCGGTACAACTTACCACGTGTGTTTCTGTTTATCATTTTCTAACAAATGCTGACATATACCTAAATGAACTTTATAATTATACCCTTGGGTTATAATAACTGTACCTATTGTATATACCTGTACATTTACACCCATATGGGCTTAAATATACTTTCATTTGTGAACCGAATTGTAACAACCAAGTTCAGTCTTTCTTATGCTTACAACCTGAAGCCACACGGAAAGATGGTTTAAATATTTCTTTTGGTGATAGTGTTGTGATCGGAAACTGGGGATGTAAACTTCTATAGAGCGTAAACTGTTTTTTTTTAAGGGTTACCAACCAAAATACGTCGGCACATGGTAACCATGTTGACAGTGCCCATTGGACATTGGATAAGAGTGGGATCCGCCGAAAGATGACTTAGATCATCGCCGGTCAATAACAGCGACCGTTATCTGTTTCCTCTTGTATCGTTTTAAATTGTTTCCCCTTCTTTGTTTCGGGCTCGGGTTAGCTTACCTTATACCTACGTATGTAACCTTAGGTTTTATAACAGCGTTAGTACCGGTCTCTCATAGAATTACTTCATCGAACCTAGACATTACAAATCTTTAATTATTTCTTTTTGTTTCGGCACGATAAATTTTATTTCTAATGGACAGCAGAAAAGAACCACCCAACCGACGAGCTAATGGCCGGAGCATTTCGCAAGCGTGCCGACTCTCTGCCCAGGAGATGGAACTTCGTTTCCAAAATATCATCTCTCCTCTCAGTCCTGTGAAAGATGTGATAACATCTCGACTACAAAAGTATATATCTTCTGAATCAGGATCACATTCTGAATCGATTTAGCCATGTCCGTCTGTCTGTCTGTTGAAAGCACGATAGCGCCCAAAGGGATTGACACAGGCGATTGAAATTTAGTGATAGGACTTCTTTTTTTGTCGTCGTCAGGTTGGTACCTATTGAAAAGGAGCTATGTCGGTCAAGTAGTTCAGGTACCTCCCATACAAAATCAATATTAGACCAATGTGTCTCTCTATCAGTTGAAAACACGATAGCGCCCAAAGGAATCAACCGAGACGAATGAAGTTTGGTGAAAGAACATATTTTTATCTTCGTTAGGTTGGTATTTAAAATGAGCTATGTCGGTCAAGTAGTTCGGGTACCTCCCATACAAAATCAATATTAGACCCATGTGTCTCTCGAGCTGCTGAAAACACGATAGCGTCCACAGGAATCAACGTAGGCCAATGAAGTTTGGTGAAAGGAATTCTTTGTATCGTCGTTAGGTTGGCATTAAAAATGAGCTATGTCGGTCAAGTAGTTCTGGTACCTCCAATACAAAATCAGCATTAGGCCCATATGTCTCTCTGTCTGTTGAAAACAGGATAGCGTCCAAAAGAATCCACGTAGGCAAGTTAAATTTTGTGAGAGGATTTACTTTTATCGTCGTCAGGTTGACATTAAAATTGGGTTATGTCGGTAAAGTAGTTTTTGGTACCTCCCATACAAAACCAATTTTGCAGAACTTGTATGCAGTGGAGGGTATCAAAGCTTCGGCCAGGCCGATGATAACACTTTTACTCGTTTTCCTATAATTTTCACATTATAATATTTTTTTTAATAAAACACTGCCCTGGCCACATAGGCTTGCATGCTTTCAGCTGCCATTTGGTTTTTCCTCCCTTTTTCCCTTTTCTGTGAACCTTGGGACATCATCCGACAAAGCATTTAATATAAGATATAACCAGGGAATATAAATAGCACGGCTATGTGACAGTTAATAATAATAATTGGCGGAACAGGTCCGTATGGACCCAAGCCTAGCTTCTCACAACCATTCGTCTTGTGTGAGTTTTTATTTTTGGGACGAATGGAAGGGATCTACAATTTTATGCCGAGTCCAAACGGCCAATTGAGAAGCTCTTTCATGACAGTTATACTCTCGGATGTTTGTCAGACGTTCGCGAGAGGTGGCGCAGCGAAAAAAACCTTAAGTTGGAATTTGGGTTTTTCTCGGGATTCGAACCTGGGACCCCTCGCTTAGTAGTCCAACACACTAACCACTAAGCCACTGCGCCACTATGTGACAGTTATAAAATAAATTATTTACCTCGTCAGTTATCTGAAATTATCAAGGTAAGTACACAGTTAAATAATGTAAATAAAACTTTTCTCCAAAATCGGAGTTACATTAAACCTTTTTTAACTTACAGTTGATTGGTGACCTACATTTTTAGTTTTAAATGATAAAACTACAAATCAGTGCTATTTTCCTTTTTGAAGATATTTAAAAATCATGATCTCACTTTAAAACTTGTTTTTTAATTACGAATCGTCTGCGTGGAACGCCGATATTATATTCGAGGTGATCTTCTTTTTGTGCATTGAAATAACATTGTCTGCAATATAAAATCATTTCGAGAAAATTCGGTAACGCTGATTGAAACTTTTTGATGTTGTAAAGTATGATAAGAAAACAAACTGAGTTACCTTCATGTACGGTCGTGTTTTAAAAGCGCTCTGTGATTATCTGATTTATCTGCCCGGTATAAAAGTTTAATTTACCCCAGCGTAAATAACCCATATAAACAATAAGACAGTGACTTTTTATTAACCTCTAGAAGAGTAAAAGTGTATTTCTTATTTCCATTTATTCAGTTTTATTTTTTCATTTCTTTATCCAAATCGAATCGATTACCCCTTAATATGGATGTATGTAATCATTGTGGTGATTCTCTCCCCGCTGAGGGTGATTTTGCGGTATGCATGAAATGCACCCGTAAACTTCACTTTGAATGTACCACTGCAACCAAAAAATCGTGGGGAATAATGGGTGTGGAAAGTGTGGAAATGTCAGGTCTTCAGAAGTGGTGGTGATGGCCCAATTAGAGAATAAATACATATGTGGAGTTTATAGACCACCTGGGTTTAGTACTGCACAATTTAACCAAAAATGCGAAAATAATCTTGCACAAATTTAAAAAATGAATGATATTGTAATAATGGGCGACTTCAATATTAATGTACATGACTATCATAAGAATCACGTTAAGGAGTACCTAGAGAAAGTATCAACAAACGGGTTGACCAACGTTATACACGTAAACACTAGAGTCGACCTGAACAGAGGAACATCAACTTTATTAGACCACATTCTAGTACGTAACTCTAAAATTCATCTTGAAATGCAGTCCGCTGTTATTGAGTGTGGTTTGTCCGATCACTACCCACTTTTATATTATGATCGTACTAATTCACCAATTAATAAAGAACGCGATTACACAAGAACTTTCATATGTACAAGAAGGGTCAACAAATATATTGTTTCTACTTATTGCGAGTCCTTTCTAACTGAAACCTATGTTGACCAATTGTTCTAGAATTTTTGCGCGAAACTGCAACAGATTTACTAGAATCAGATTTGCCGAAAGCTTCGCTGAACAATCAACCCAAATTATACACAATTGTAGTGCAATTACCTCAACGCATGTTAGTACTTCAATAACTAATTCGATGTACCTTGATGACACAGATGCTAAAGATGTTCATAATATTATTAAACATATGGATATTAATAAGTCTCCAGGAGCAGATAACATCAGAGCAGTTGATATACAAATGCATGCTTATAAATTTGCTCCAAAAATTGCAAAAATTATCAACCTCAGTTTAGTGCAATCAAAGATACCACAACTGCTTAAAACTGCGGTGGTACGTCCAATATATAAAGGTGGCTCCAAAAAATTAATTAATCAACTACAGACCAATATCAATTTTGCCAATAATATAAAAATGTTTAGAAGAAGTCGTGACAAGAAGGTTAATAAGTTTTATCGAAACCAATTCGCTAATTCATGAAAAACAATGCGGATTTCAGAAAAACAAAAGTACAGTAAAACTTCTGGGTGAATTTGCGAACACAGTCAACGAAAGCTTGAATAAGAACCATCACGTTCTTGTTTTATATATGGATTTCAGTAAATCCTTCTATACTCTTAATCATGAAAAATTATTAGTAGCCCTGGAAAAAATTGGTATACGGGGTACACTAAGAAACTGGCTTGGTGATTACCTGAACTCGAGAACGTTCTGTGTCAAAAATGAGCCAAATGTCAGCATAAAAAGACAGGCAAATATGGAGTACCTCAGGGATCAAACTTGGGCCCAATACTATATATTCTCTACACTAACGAATTGCTACGAGTCTTCGAAAATAGCACTCCTTTCGTCTATGCGGATGACACAGCCATAGTCGTTCGACATAGATGTTTACAGACAGCTACTTCGATAATGCAGATTGAGTTTACTAATGCGGTTAAATGGTGCCATGATAATGGACTAGTAATCAACCCATCCAAAACCAAAATAATGCACATTCGTGGTACCCATCAAGAAATGACAAGGAATAACACACTTCTCAAAAATGATTCGTGCCCAAGTGCTGCACCTAGTCAACCTATAGAAATCGTTGAAAATTTTAAGTATCTAGGGGTAATAATAGACAGCCATTTCATATGGGATAAACATATCGACAACTTACGGTTGGACTTAAGAAGAGCTCTTTATGGTCTAGCACATCTAGGATACCACTCAACAATAAACT
The DNA here is from genome assembly GCA_916610125.1 of Cheilosia vulpina. Lineage (NCBI taxonomy): Eukaryota > Metazoa > Arthropoda > Insecta > Diptera > Syrphidae > Cheilosia > Cheilosia vulpina. The sequence goes on along the minus strand of OU744276.1, from coordinate 51,184,067 downwards.
CAACTCATCAGAGCTGGAAACTCACGGTTCATACATAACCTTACACCTTCTATAGCTCTGGAAGTCAAGAGTATATTTAAGATGACGGTGTTGCTTTGCTCGTTTCAAGAATATCATCGATCACGAGCAGAACACGAGACGACGCGCCCAAGGAATGTTACAAATTCCAAGATCGCATAACAACTATGGGAGAAGGCAATTAGTATGCTGTTTTCCAAAGCTGTTCAACGAACTTCCAGCTAACTTAAGAAACATTATAAACTTTAATGTCAGAAAAAAACTTTTAAAAAAAAATCTTTTTATCTTCAACTCTCTAAAAAAACTATAATATCCTAAAGTAATATATACTACATAAAACTATTAAGTAGAAATTGAATTCATTAACTAAAACAAAAAGGTAAACTCGCTATCTAGATATTAAATATTGTGATATGTAATCTTCTGCAGAAAAATTTTTAAGGCTTCCCGGAAAACACAACTATTGTTAAAACAACTTGAATAAAAAAAATTACAAATTAAAAAAAAAAAAGTTAAAGTGTCGGCCTGGCTGATGCTTTGATACCCTCCACTGCATACAAGTCACGCAAAATCGGTTTTGTATGGAAGGTACCAGAACTACTTGACCGACATATGCCCAATTTTAATATCAACCTGACGACGATAAAAGTAAGTCGTCTCACAAAATTTCACTTGCCGAGGTCAATTTTTTTCGACGCTATCCTGTTTTCAACATAGACATATGGGCCTAATGTTGATTTTGAATGGGAGGTACCAGAACTACTTGACCGACATAGCCCATTTTGAATACCAACTTGACGACAATAAAACTAAGTCCTCTCACAAAATTTTACTTGCCTATGTAGATTCTTTTCGACGCTATTGTGTTTTCAACATATGTTTTCTAATATTGGTTTTGTATGTGAGGTAGCAGAACAGCGTTGCCAGACGTCCCGATTTTCGCGGGACGTCCCGATTTTTAGCCAAAAATTAAGTGTCCCGCGCATGACACTTTCAGTCCCGCTTTCAATACATTTGTCAATTTCAACTCATAGCATAGTACATACATAGTTCAATCCCAATGTTCAACATTGATACACAACGTCAACGGTCAATGTGTTTCCAGCACCAACACATTTACATTACATACACATAATCGTGACGGCGTCATAACTTGAGCGTTGGTGTGTATTATTTTTCTGTGCAAGTGCGCACATCGTAAACTTAGTTCCACTGTGGCAGTCGCAGTAGCCAGTTAAACTTACAGGCAGTAATTGCTTTTTTACCAATACTGTGTCATTATCGAAGTAACTTAATTTCATTAAATTAAAATTTGTATGTCTTTCTGTCTTTATTTTAAACTTAATTTCAATCTAAAATAAAAGAGATAAGCAATTGAAAACTCGCTTTTGGCGTAAGAATCCCACTTTTTTACTCAAAAAGTTTAAAAATCCCGCTTCGCTCGAAAAATAATCTGGCAACGCTGTACCAGAACTACTTGACCAGCATAGCCCATTTTTAATACCGACGTGATAATAATAAAAATAAGTCCTCTTACAAAATTTCACTTACCTAGGTAGATTCTTTTTGACGCTATCATGTTATTAATATATGTTTTCTAATATTGGTTTTGTATGGGAGGTAGCAGAACTACTTGACCGACATAGCCCATTTTCAATACCAACCTGACGACGATAAAAAGTGCTTTCACAAAATTTCATTCGCCTATATCAATATAACAGACAGACAGACGGGCTTGGCTAAATCGATTCAGAATGTGATCCTGATTCAGAATGTACATAGTTTATGAGGTCTCCGGTGACTCCTTCTTGGCGTTACAAATGTAATGACAAAGTTAATATACCTTCCTGTGGAGGGTATAGCAATGTCATATAAAGAGTAGTGGTTCAATATGGATTCCTGGGGGGACGCCATAGGTTACCGATATATTTTTCGAAATATGACCACGAAACTTAACGTTTTGGAGTTCTTTGAGATAGCTCCTCAGGTGCTTTCCGAAATATCGTCCGGATCGCTGCCTAACCCGGTTAGTTCAGATGTCCATGAATTATCAACTGATCAGTTCAAACAATTTGAAGGTGTAACGATGATGTTTCATGCATGTACCAAACTTGGGCTTGGGCGTACAACACTCGAAGAACACTACATTAATACAGGTGATGCTGAGCCCATTAAGCAAAGGCACTACCCTGTTTCTCCAGCGGTGCAAGCCCTAGTATATGAGGAGTTGGATAGAATGCTCGAAATGGGCATCATTGAGGAAAGCAGTAGTGCCTGGAACTCGCCGGTAGTCTTGGTGCGGAAACCGGGAAAAAACCGCCTATGCCTTGACTCAAGAAAGGTGAACCAGAGGGGCTTCTAAGCCGTCTTTCAGAGACACACTATATATCTAGTGTGGACCTGAAGGATGCCTTTTGGCAGATACCGCTGGAGAAATCCTCTAGGGAAAAGACGGCGTTTACTGTGCCCGGCAGGCCCCTGTACCAATTTAAAGTAATGCCCTTTAGCCTCTGCAACGCTGCTCAACGCATGTGCAGACTCATGGACAAAGTGGTTCCTCATTAATTGAAACAGAACATTTTTGTATATTTGGACGATCTATTGATTATTTCTAGGACGTTTGGAGAACATTTAGATTTGTTGCGGTTAGTTGCCTCACGGCTTACATTAGCAGGTCTAACGATATACCTGGCAAAGTCAAAATTTTGTTTTAAACAATTGAAATACCAGGGTATATTGTAGGAGGAGGGTGCCTAATGACTGATCCTGAGAAAGTTTCCGCGATCAAGGAGTTTCCTGTTTCAAAAACACGAAGGTACGAAGATTTTTAGGCTTGTCGGGCTGGTATAGGCGTTTTGTAAAGGACAATTCCACCCTTGCAACACCGATAACCAATACGCTGAAAAAAGGAAAATCGTTTGTGTTTGACCCCGATGCCATAGAAGCATTTGAACTATTAAAAGTTGCGCTAACATCGGATCCGATATTAGTAAACCCAGATTTTACAAAACCATTCCTAATATTGTGTGATGCTTCAACTTCCGGAATTGGCTGCGTCCTGTGCCAAAAGGACAAAGACGGTGTTGAGAAACTGATCTATTATTTCTCGCACAAACTTAATTCGTCACAGCGCAACTATACCGTGACCGAATTGGAATGTTGAGCTGCAGTTTTGGGAGTCGAAAAGTTTCGGTCTTATGTCGAAGGGCAATAATTCACAATTGTGACCGACCACGCGAACTTGAAGTGGCTCATGGGCCAGAAGGACTTGAATGGAACTTGGCTCGGTGGAGCCTTAAACTCCAGCAGTTCTCTTTCACGATAGAGCATCGAAGGGGGATCGCAAAATATCGTACCGGGTGCTTTGTCAAGGGTTTATGCCGTTGACGGCATCGGATCAATATACCGGATTGATAGAGACAGTTGAGAAAAACAAAAGCCAACTACCTGACCTTCTTGTTTCAGACGGTTTTGTATATAAGGAGGTTAAGCATTGTACACCACCTCGCTCATGATCCGCCAACGGCTTCGCATGGCGGTATCTCTAAGACACTCTATCGGTTGCGTGAACGCTTTTACTGGCCTAATATGGCGGCTGAGGTGAGAGCGTTCATCGCAAACTGTAATGTGTGTAAGTCCTCCAAAGCACCCAATTCAAATTAAAGACCTCAGATGGGGCAAGCGTTTTCGGTGGAGAGGCCATTCAAATTTCGTACCCAAGGTCCAAAAATTGGAATGTTCAGATGATAGTTTGTCTTGATCAACTAACCAAATTTGTTACAGTCGCGGCATTAAGAAAAGCCACTGCGGAAACTGCTATTAAATTCCTTGAAGAAGAAGTATTTCTAATGTTTGGAGTACCGGAGTCACTCTTATCAGACAATGGGAAACAATTTACAGGAAAAGAATTCACAAAGTTCTTAACTAGCTACGGAGTAAGACACATAAAAACAGCTTCATATTCACCGCAGGCTAATGCAAGCGAACGCGTTAATCGGTCAGTACTAGCCGCCATCAGATCCTAGATTGGAACACAACAAGATTACGCGTTGCTACGAAAGCTAAAAAGCCTCAACAATTCGGAATTGGATATTTTGCCCAAAGCAGCCAAGATGAATATAATCCATACCAATCTAAAAGAGTCGTTGGCCAAGGCACATGCTAATTACGAGCGGACCTGTAATACCAGAAGCAAAAACCCAAAATATCAGGTAGGGCAGGTAGTCTTCAAAAGAAATTTTATTCTGAGCGAGGCTGGCAAGAAACGTAACGCCAAACTCTGCCTTAAATTTGTACAGGCTAAGGTAAGAGATATACCCGCGACTAACCTATACGAACTGGAAGATATGAAGGGAAAGGTCATGCGAAAGACATCAGAATATAGGTCTAAAAAAAAAAAAAAATGCCTTTATCTCAGGGGTGGGTCGGGTCTGAAGTTTCTTGATTGGCTCCTGATTTGTGGGGGACCACCAACCACCCACGGTAGTAAACGTTATAGGAAATAAATAAAATAGAATGTATTTTCATCCATGAATGCTACCTATGCACGGAATTACGTACACAAGTTTATCTTGTGCAAAAACCTCCCAGGCTTCTTTTCGAAACTGGGCAAAAGTTGGCAAACTGGTGCCAACCTCACACACGAAACCAAGTGTAAGATGGGGTACTTTACTTTACCCACCAGAATCCATCGCTCTTTTTATGTGGATCTTCAGCCGATGTTGGAACTCTCTAAAATAAAAAAAAAAAAAAACAAAAAAAATTGTACCTGCTATTGAAATAAAAGGAAACTGTAGCATAGTGAGTATTCCCATTTAGAGCCAAAAATAATTTGTGCTTTATCAGTGCGTGAGTTTTATCAGCAGGTAAAAAGCACTCCATCTCTATAAGCGATTTACCCGAGCGACCATCACATCGAAGTTAAATTGACCAGTGAAGACTAGTGTCATTGATATCGATATAGGAACTGACCAGCAGCCCCCTAGCCGATCAACAACAGCAAAATACCCCCTTTTACTTCAGGCAGATACGGATAAGCAACGCACGGGCCAGTGATCGTGAACCCATGCAACACTGTCACCAACAGTTTATGGGATGAGCGAGAGACCGCACTCCCATCTCCCATGTACCAACCATTCAACCGCAACACAACAACAAATCCATCCCAAATTCCCCAGCCACTCTTATCAGTGCATAACAGAGTCTGTAGGTATTCACTCAAAGTGATAGCAGGTATATTTGGTAATACCCAAAGTTAAGTATCGCCGATTTGGCATTGTGAAGTTCGTTCATTTGTTTTAAAAACTTAATTTCTTTCCCAAACATCTATAGATTCAACCAACATGCTGTGCACATCATCTTGGAGACATATTTAACAACAATCGTAACATTAAATACCGCTGTCAAAGCAATTACGTGGTGAGTCAATTTGTTCCATTTACATTTGAACGAGCTATGCAGATCTGCTCTTTTACATTTTTTTTTGTTTGCTATTTGATGTTATTTGACAATATCTGTACAAGTTGGTTTTAAAGCATCTTTAGCTTATGGACAATGTACATAAGACATATTTTTCGATAAATATCCAGTTTTTTTTTGTAAAGTGAGTACTTTGAGAACTAATTGTATTAAAACAAAGAAAAGGGAGAGAGGCTGGCTTAGTTTAGGTTGTTTGTTATCAAGTCACTTGTTGATATGTGAAACGGAGGAAAGAATATACTAAGTACATATTTATAGTACTGATTACATAAATCAGGGTCTTGAAGTTTTTTTGTGGTATGTAGAAGAAACGTACTTTCCTCTTCCTTTCTTTTACGAAAGCGTATGATATCAATTAGGGTGCTAGAAGAGATTTAGTTTCGATGGCATTTGGGATGTTGGTAAATTACATAACCAAGTAGGTAGTATTATTTTAAATTTAGTAAGATTCCATTTTTTTTTTGAATTCCGGAAATAAAATCTAATTGCGTTATGAAACAGAGACATAACCTGAATTTTATTTTCATTAAAGTTTAATGAATATTCACTTTGCTATGTCATGTGAAGATTTATATAGATAAATCATATAAAAAGTAAGGAGCGAAAATAAACACAGGCGAGCTTGCGAAAAAATCACATAATCACATCAAAACATATAGAAAACTTGGCAATGAATTTCTTTTCTTTATTTGTATAAAATTATGTAAACGTTCATGGTACATATTAAGATCCTTACGACTTCTGACAGTAATTTAGCTACTTCGTTGTTAAAATTCTGCTATACAAAAGTTTTAATGAATTTTTATTTAGAAGTACCCAAAATTACGATTTTCTAAATGTAACTGTTACTTATTATCAACTTTTTTAAAACTCGAACTTACGAACTTTTGTAAAACTATTTTTGTAAACAAGTTTAAAACTTAACAAGTAAAAGTGTTATCACCGATGGCCAGGCCGATGCTTTGATGCAGTCCTCTCGCAAAATTGCACTTGACTAGGTCGATTTGTTTCAACAGACAGAATGACACATGGGCCTAATATTGATTTTGTATGGGAGGTACCAGAACTACTTGACCGAAATAGCCCATTTTTAATATCACCTTGAAGACAATAATAATAAGTCCTGTCACAAAATCTCACTTGCCTAGGTGGATTTCGACGCTATCGTGTTTCCAACATGTGTTTTCTAATATTGAATTTGTATGGGACGTACCAGAAGAATTTGACCGACATAGCCCATTTTTAATACCAACCTAACGACAATAGGTTAGGTTAGGTTAGTGGGTTGGCAGGACAAGAGAAACCTGTACGTGCCACACTTAGATCAATGTAGATCCGTTGTGATTCCCCAGGGGTTTATGACCCCCATACACTGGAAACATGAAAAACCTGTGGTCAGGAAGCCTGATTGAACCGGATAGTCCGAGACGCTCCGAGTAGAAACCCGCGCCAACGCCAATTGCGATCTTAGATCCATCCGTGTATATAGGTATGGTTGATACAAGGGATGTTGGTTGATCTTCATGCCATTCGTCCCTGCTAGGGAAACACGTGGTAAATGGCAGCAGATTCTTGTACAAAGAGGTCTAGGGGTTTGAAATTGAGTATAGCTTATAGGCCTGCTGCCGGGCTAGTTCTTTGGATTTTTCTTATGGTTTTTGGTTTTTAACAGCGCTTGCCAGAATAAACAACCATATGTGTAGAGCCACATGATAATTTTAGGGTTAGGATCCCATGTTCTTCCCAATATTCTGTTACAGGCATAGAATGCAATCATTGCCTTTTTGGTTCTTTCTTTAATGTTGAGGTTCCAGTTGTATCGCAAGGACACTCGCAAAAAACAAAAGCACAAAAAAAATGACCGAAAAAAAAAAGATTTCGATTTGCCGCCGGTAAAATCAAAAATTGCAATGACCGAACGAACAAGGGCTTAATGGAAGGTACTGGTAAAGCAAAAAGATAAAAAAAAATGAAACAACACAGTTAAATTGATTGTGGTTTATTGTCGACTTGAGTGCGTTACTGGGAATGATTTGAAGATTATATTTTCGCTTAGTCGAAACTTCTGCCTCCAGCTGTTTTCCCGTAGTTTTCTTCTAAGATCATTGACCCTATGGGATTGCAGGTTTTTATTTTCTTTCGCATTTGCTGAATGCATAGTTGTGACACCTCCTCCTTCGCTGCGCGATGTTTCGCCTAGTTTCCTCGTCCCACTGCATCCATGCACACATACATGGCTGAAAGTGCTGAGAGCGCTGATCGGTGGGCGGTACCAAAAAATTCCAAAACATCGCATTTTTTTTTGCACTCCCTCGCCATGCGACTAATATAATTCCGTTGATTATGTATCAATTTTGCTGAGCTCCCAATTTTGGCAATGCTTGGAATGCGCTTGATGTTTTGCCGTCGGCTTTTTGTGAGACGAAGAATGTGATGCGGGTGGGACTTAGATGTGCTGGATTGATTGCTTCATGTTGCGTCGCAACACCAGTTTAATTTTCGATCTAGGATAACTCCCAGGTATTTGGCACTATCGGAAATTATTAGCGGAATCCCTTCAATTGTTGGCAGGCCAAATTCCGGAATTGTTCTTTTGTTGGTAAATAGAACTAATTCTGTTTTATGTGGATTTACTGCCAGTCCACATTTCTTTGTCCAGGTATTGACCATGGATAGAGCACTGTTTAATTGTTCACTGATGGTGGACAGGAATTTTTCTGTCATATACAACAGCTTTTACTCCACTAAATTCAAGTCTAATGAGGATCTCGTTTACTACAAGAACCCAGAGTAGGGGTGATAGTACCCCGCCTTGAGGAGTGCCTCTTAATGCAGATACCTTCGTTTGTACTCCTAGTTCTGAGATGAATATTCTATTTTTGAGCATACACATTATCCACTTAATGATAGTGGTATTCACTTTAAGGTTTAAATGAAAAGTAATGCTTAACGTGAACACCTGCCTTGACGGCTTAATTTCACGATGGGCATACCCACATAGTGTCCTTGAGAAAGACGTTGACAAAACGTCCCTAGACCCTAGTGCAATTACCGTGGCTGTTAAGTTGGCAACAGCCAACGACCCATTGGTTTGGGCGAGGCCTACCAAGACACCTCTTCGTTCTGAAAGAACGCTTCTTCGTCTCCGCTTTTGGTTAAACCACAGCCACCACGAATCCAACCTCAAATGATGGGGCTGCACCAGATTTGGCACAGAGGCTGTCCCCATCCCCGTGGTACCATTATATAGCTAATGGTCGAGCTTTCGTAACCCGAGAGTTACTACCAATTTGGTTTGCCAACCCAAACCGAGGAAAGGTCCACCTCAATGTCAGGTGTATAGAGCATCTTGAATCCCATATTGCTAGCGAAAACAAGATAACTCTCACCTATTTGTTCTTGCACTGATTAATTTGGTGATGCCCACAATAAAGGCATCACTCAAATTTGGGCAGTGCCCCAACTTTAAGGTTTGTAAGAACTCTTTGAACTGCGTCCGTTTCGACATTGTTGAAGGCTCCTTCAATGTCCAGAAAGGTCCGGATATGTATGCCTATGAGCCTTTTAAATGTATTTAGAACAAACGATGCTAGGCTTATTGTTCTAAAATCCTTGGCTGTAGTGTGGCTGGGCTTGCAAGCTTTGGGTATAAAGACCACTTTAACTTCTTGCCATGATTTTGGAACGTATCCTAGCTTAAGGCTTCTAAGGAATATGTTTTTCAGATGTGACGTTATAAGTTTCTCACATTTTTGTAGCATCATTGGGAAAATGCCATCGATTCCGGGAGATTTATAAGGTGAGAAAGAATTAATTGCCCAGCTTATCTTTTCCACCGTCACCATTTCCATAGGAGCGTCGCAATCCGTGTAATACTCTAAAGCCAGGTCATTAAACCCGCTAGGGTTACATTCTGGGAGTGAATGTGGATGAGGAGCTCGAGTGTCTCATGGTATGATTCTGTCCATCGGTTCACTTCGGGTTTTAAGAGAGCCCAAGGCGATGGGTTCTTTAGCAAGGATTTTCCAGAGCCTAGCTGATTCTGTAGTAGTCTCAACTTCATTGCAGTAGGCTTTCCAAGACCATCGTATTGCACGTTGTGTCTCTGCCTTGAATTTTCTTTGACTGGATTTGTAACTTTCCCACTCACTATCTGTTTTATTTCTTGCCTATTCCTAATAACAAAGGTCGGTCTGAGCCTTAATTCGCTATTAGAATATTGTTTTCAAAAAGTGACTCACCTCTTGAGTTGATGTTTGAGCTACCCCATTGTATATGATGAGAGTTAGCATCACATCCTATCACCAAATCCCATTTTTTGTTCTTTACACGATTCACCAGTTGGTAAGTGAGTGTAGATGGCGGTCCCTCCGATCCTTATATCGTATGGCAAATAGCACGATATAAGGATCAGCGTTGGGAGCCCCTCTCTATCGTACCTGGTTGTTGTGTGGTCTTTATCACTGTAATTAGATAGAAGAAAGAGATTGAACTGTTTCCTCGCCATTATACAAGTTCTGATCTTACTGTTCGTGTCTACATGTTTTGTTTCAAACAGTATTAGTCCTTTAGAGACAAGGCCTCTAATCTTGCCACCTACTACCCAGGGTTCTTGGGTTAGAGCCACGTCTATTTGTCTAGCCTTCATGAGGTGGACGAGGTTGACGCTAGCCGCCTTACTGTGATGGAGGTTGATTTGTACTACTCTCATCACAGTTTTTTGCCGCCTCCTCCGTGTTGGCTATCAGCCTAAGCTTGCATCGGTTAATACCGGCACGAACTTTAAACCCTATTTTCCTCAGCAACGGGTAGGATTTATGGCTTAATAACACCACTACCTCTGCACCAGCCTCAAGGTACTCCCCCATTTCGATGACTTCCCAAGGTTCGCTTAGTTGATCTCTATTGAGGGATCTGATATATCTCTGAATCCGGTCTCTCGGAATTTAAGGTCCTCGTACAGAAAGTCTGGCTTTTGGCCTGGTCAACTGCACTATTTCTTTCCTCTCAATCACGTGCAGGTCTGCATTTTGCCAGGGAGCTTTGGTTCTACCGACGAATTCTTTTAGCTATGCGAGAGTGTAGCCGTCTTCATATGTCATGACTTTGAATCCTTGAATGGTGTTGAGGGTATCAAAAAGCGGGAGAGGATCCTTATTCTTGATAATAGCCTCATTCACTTCATCAAGAATCCGAAGCTCAATTAGTCTCCATTGGTCGTTGCAAAGTTTCCGTGAAGGATTGCCGTTGTCGATGATGGCGACTCGCTGGCCTTTTTCCGAGCATTAGGTGTTGGCGGGGTGATATTGTCATTCAACCTGGCCCTTTTCGACGTACTTGCAATCGGTTCGGGGTTTAGTTGTGAGTCCGGTCACGAGCCAATTGCAGGTCTCCTAAGTCTCTCCGCGATCGGGGTGCGGAGGCAAGAGGCCTTTCTTCCCGGTAAGACTCCTAGGAGCCGTGTTGGATCTGGTTGATTCCCTATTGTCTATGTCGTCCTTTCCCAGAGGTACTTTAGTCTTGCGGCTGACGGTGTTTGTATGTCCTTGTGAGGTGCTGGGTAGGACCTCAATTGTCGTCGAGACGCTTTTTGATGTCGTGTCCAGTGATGTCTTGTCCGCTGTCATCCGGTTGAAGAGAAGTGCTCGCTTCTGAATTGCATTTGAGGCTATTGCCCTGAACGTTTTCCGACAGTTTGCCTTCTCCATCCTCCTTAAAAAAAAAATAAAAAAATGGATGGATGGATGGCAGCTTCTAGTGCCTAGGCGTTTAATTGCCTTTCTGCTGTTGTGTATTTTACTACGTCTTGAGCAGTTTGACAATCTGGGTAGGGTTGAGCTAACGTTTGAGCAGGAGTCACTGACATCGAGAGTCTATCAACACAGAAGACATTTACGCAGACTTACACGCATACTTCGATACATCCGACTATAATCCCTTGAATGTGCACAACTTTCCGCTGGTTAATGTAAAATAGTTGGCTATGTTTAAGGGTGAGAATAGTGGAAAGAAAATGAGACAATTTGTTGGCTTACGTGCGAAAATGTACTCTTTTACAATTGATGATAGTACTTCCGTTCAGAAAGCAAAAAGGATCAGGAAGTATTACTATAGAAACCTATAAGACTTGTTTGTTTGATAAAATATCTATATTTATAGGAATATCACTACTTTAGGAATAAACTTCATATAGTTTATTCATAAAATTAATCCAAGAAAAGATACCAAAAGATATATATGTGAAAATAATATAAGCTTGGGTGATTATAAGATTGAATTTGAAGATATATGAATTTGTGAAAAACAGAGTGTGTGTATATATTTCATTGTACCCTTACTAAAGGTCTAACCATTAACCATCGGAATCGGTTCCAGAGCTTGAATGCGGCTTTACCAGTTTTGTTTTTCTGTTTCTATTCAAAATTGTACTGACAATAACAGTTTTTGGTTGCTTGCAAGAATTAAAGTTGTATAGATTGAAGGCGTTACACATGTGCGACGACGCACTTTCAATCTAACTAACCTTCCCCAATGATTCATAGTTAAGTCATGAGTTGGATTCAAGATCCCATTAACAATGTTATCTAACCTAGACTTTGTAGTAAGAACTCTTTGAACCGAAAATAAATATGAAGCTAGTCATTCCTGATTAAACCAACAACCCGAAATTCAAAAAAAAATCAATCTGAAAGATTTAAATAAAAAAAAACAGATTTTGTTTATAATATTTTTAGTTTAATTCACATAAACTTAAAACGATCGGATTTACACATGTGTCAATGAAATCCACTGCCCTGGCTCTAGTATTTAGAGCTATCAGCAAGTGAATTGCCGCTTTCAACTGCATCAAGCTCCTATAGCGTCGCATCTCCTTCAGGACATCCTCACGTTCCTGTTTTATTACTGTAAACTCCCATTTCGTTGATTGATTTTAAGTCCTTCGTTAATAATGTTAGTAAGGCCTCCATGATAAATATCAAGAATACGCTTCAACAGACTTGAATGAAGTGATATTATGCTTAGATTTCAATGAGTTTTTATACAAGAAAATCGTGAGAATTGTAAAAAATTTAATGCCACCAAAAAATTGTTCATTGAGGTTGCTTCTGGTGCTCCCCAAAATAGAGCTCTTGCCAAAGTGTTATTCTAGATATTATAAACAACACAAGTGCAGCATTATATTGGAGGGATCGATATGCGACACACATCTCCTATCATAATTTGGGGAATTCATTGTTATCAGCATTCTTTTTAACTATTACATACCCAGACCCATCGCCATCACCAGGGAACCATTGCGGTTAAAAACCAAAACCAAATCGCCCAAACAGTCAATTTGCCTACCTATGTGCTTCCTTATGATCCGAGAAATTGCTTGACAATCGCATAGAAAGTGGGAGATATCTTCCGTGACTTGTAGGTCCTCACAGTACCTGTATATATCTGTATTAGATAAGCTTAGTCTCATGGCATGCTCCCTTAGAAGGCGGTGTTCAGAGAGTATACCTATCGTTAATCTTAACTTTGTTCTACTGAGATTCCTCAATTCTTCAGACATTTTCCTATTAAGGACGGGCCATAGTGCCTTAGAGACCCTGAGCCCTTCTAGCTGTGACCATCTTGTGGATGCTTTATTGGAGGTTTTCTCGAAGACAACCCTTTTAGAAACGGCCATAGGTGGTTTGATACCTTCAATCATAGTAATAAGTGGGAGCTCAGCTCCTTCTTTAGACAGAATGACGGCTTTTTTGTTGCCCTCAATATCGCAATGCTCAGGTACCCAACACAATCTGCCACGGTTCTGCAAGCATAACGCCTTAACTAGCATTCCTGACTAGTTCAGATTTAGTGGTATGTGATTCTAGCGCTTTGAGCGTATTCTGGCTATGAATGTAGATGGCGATATTCTTGTTGGCTATCGATCCCATCAAAAGTACCTCCGCAGCTTTGAGTACAGCCAGAATCTCTGCCTGGACCACACTGCATGTGCCCGGAAGTCTCATGGGGGGCGGGCGGTGCCCAAATTGGAGAAAACCGAGTAGTTTGTCGGAGTACGTGTACGGCAGCGGAACCCATACCCAGGCCTTCGGTATTCACCGGAATGAATTCTTCTACCCAATTAATGGAATCGCATTCTATTTCCTTTCCTTTGCATAACTCCGTTTTTAATAGTTACCGCGATTATCCGTCTGCAGCCGCATTATCTTAACCCTTTACATAATTCAAATCGTAATTGAAGTTTGTTAAATACGCTGCCCACCTCTGAAGTCGCCCTGCTGCCATTAGCGGAACTCCCTTCCTTTCACCGAATAACGCGAATAACGGTTTGTGATCTGACCTAATACAGAGTTTCCGGCCTAATAAATATTCTCAGAACTTTTTAACGTCCCAATAAATCTGTGGTCACAAGGTAAAACCTCTTAACCCTAGATTCATAAACATGGGTCTCACAGACCCTCTCAGTTGATTAATCAATCATAGCATGCGGTGTGAAAGAGATATAAACACGTGCATCTCAGTACCTTCCTAAAACAAAGAGAGCTTAGTGTCGCGCAAGTTTCGTTGGTGCATAGACGTTTAGTTTTGTTTATTTTTCGATATTTTACATGCAAGGGGTTTGAGGTACGTATGTTTATGAATAGTGTTACAATTTTTTATAGTTTTATATTTACCTTATAAACTGAACTGAATGTGCGGGAATTTCATAGAAAGGACTATATATACTAATCCATATATGTTCTATTATAAATTGCGCACATAGTTATTAGTTTTGATAATTACTATCTAGTATATATATTCGTTATTTTAATTTTGGTTGGTAAATCGCTTTGCTAATTATAAATTTGCAATCAATTTTATTTGGTGTCGCTGAAATATTATTTCATTCGATTTGTTCTTCAGCATGGTTACTCTAAGCACAGAAGAAATATATTCGCTATTAACCAAAGACGATGAAGACGCTCTTCCTCCGAATGATTTTGGCAGTGAAGTTGAAGATATTTTAGAGACTGAAAGTGAACGACCTACAGATGATTCAAGTAATTCTGATGACGAACCTCTTCAAACGTCAAATCCTTGTCGCTTTCGCCGTCGCCGTTGTATTAATTCGTCCGATTCATCAGATAGTGAGCAGCCTCTTTTGGAACAGGTGAGTTCAGGACAACCAGCAGCTCAAATAATTATCCCATCAATTAACAATCTGAGAGGCAAGAACGGTCACAAGTGGTCAGCAAACCCATCCCAAGGTACCACTTCCCGAACTCAAGCAAGAAACATAGTTCACATTATTCAAGGACCGAAAAATGAAGCTAAAAATGCAATAAATCCACGAGACCAATTCAAATTGTTTGCTTCTGATTCGATAGTGAATATCATTGTATTGCACACCAATACAGAGATCTCTACTAAAAGAGCAAATTACACGGATAAAACAGCTACAGTTAGTGATACTTGTACTGATATGATTGCTTTTATTAACTGCAAGAAAAAAAGATAACCATCTCACAAGCGCAGAGCTGTTTGATCCAACCGAAAGTGGAACTAAATATAATTCAGTTATGTCCAAAGATAGGTTCGATTTTTTACTGAAATGTTTAAGATTCGATGATAAAACGACCCGAGAAGATCGAAAAGCTGTTGATAAGTTTGCGCCAGTAAGGGAAATATGGGAAAAGTTTATTGCTGTATGTCGATACAGTTACAAGCCCGGTTCATTTGTGACTGTGGATGAACAGCTACTGGGATTTCGTGGACGTTGTCCATTTCGAATGTATATACCATCAAAACCCGACAATTATGGAATAAAAACAGTAACCATTTGTGATTCGAAGACAAACTATATGACAGATGCGATACCATATATGGGAAAGGGCACAAATTCGAACGGAGAACCATTGGCATATTTTTTCGTCAAGAAACTTACGGAAACTCTGCGAGGTAGTAATCGTAATGTGACCATGGATAACTGGTTCACGTCAGTACCATTAGCAAAAGATCTATTGCAGGAGCCATACAAATTAACAATTGTTGGTACAATTCGATCTAACAAGCGAGAGATCCCTCCACAACTTTTGCAACCAAGACCGACAGGATCTTCAATATTTTGTTTCGATGGCAAATCTACATTAGTATCTTTCAGGCAAAAAAAAAAATAAAAACGTTCTTCTGCTTTCCACAACTCACGGAAATGGAATTTTGGCACCGTCTGGTAAGCCAGATATAATAGAATTTTATAATTCAACCAAGGGCGCAGTAGATACATTTGACCAAATGTGTCATAATATGTCTTGCAGTAGGAAGACACAAAGATGGCCACTATGCTACTTTTTTGGAATACTAAATATGTCTATAGTAAACTCTTTTGTCATCCACGTACATAATAGCAGCCGTAATAAACAAAAACCCTTGACAAGGCGAGCATTTGTAAAGGAAATAACACAGAAATTGATAGAGCCCTGGTTGCGTCATTGTCGTGAAGTACCAACTTTGAGGCGATGCCTAAAAAGGAATATTGATGCCATTTTAGGTGATACTTTGCCATGTGTTTCAGTCAACTCCGAAAATCAACCCAGAAAAAATGGTGTTTTCTGCGATTACAAAAAAAAAACGTAAGACCAGATTTTGCTGCACCTCCTGTAAACGCCCCATGTGCGGGGAGCACCGCGGGAACTGGTGTCAGGATTGCACCGAGTGAACAAATTTTATAGTTTTTTCTTTTATTTATTTATAGTCAATGTTTCTTAAAGTAACTTATGTTTTTTTTCAAAAATCTTTATAGAGAGTAAATAAGATAACTTTGAAGGTAAGGGGTCTCACAGACCTATGTTTATGAATGATGTAACAATGAATATAGTTTATGAATCTAGGGTTAAGTCTGTTTAACTCATTGTTCAGGAGAGCAGTTTAAAGTTTTTTTACTCCATTGGCTCTAGTGACTTAAACTGTTGTTTTTTTTTTTTAATTGTGGCCACTTTTTCAAAGATATAAAGCTGAAAATTTACAAAATAAATTTGGGTACGCTGAATCTAATGGCATCAAAATCTCACTTTCATCTTAAGTCGACTTAAGCAGTTTTTGCCTTGTGACCACAGAAATAGCTAGAGCTTCCTTCTGTATTATTGCATAATTTTTTCGGCTTTTGTCAGCTACGTGATGCGAAGAAAATCGGTCTCTCACTGCCGTCTGGCAAATTATAGAGCAGAACTGCGCCAATGTCATTTGCAGATGCGTCACAAGCCAAGATAATCTCTTGCTTCGGATTGAAATGTACTTAAACTCTATCTGAAATCAACTCCTTTTTGCACCTATTGAAAGATTTCTCGCAGTCCCCACTCCACCTAAATTCTACGCCCTTCTACAACAACTTATATAAAGGAGAAAGTAAACTAGAAAGATTTAAAACCAACCTCCCATATAATTTACCATCCCCACAAAGGCACGAACCTCCTTCAAATTAGTTGGATTTGGTGAGTCCACAATCGCGGCCACCTTTTCCGGATTTAGCCCATTCCTATCCACCACGTGTCCTAAATACTTGATTTCTCGTTGAAAAAAAAACACACTCGTCCCTATTTAGTTTGAATCCAGCTTTCGCGAGAACCCCCAAAACTGTTTTCAAATTGTGACCATGTTCTTCTCAATTCGCCCCAGTGACTACAATGTCATCCAATAAATTTGCCGTGTCTTTACAGCCCCGAAGTGTTTTTTCTATCTCTCGCTGGAAAATCTGGCTGGCTGGTTTGACCCCAAATGGTAAACGGAGTACCCTGTATATACCCTTATGGGTGCTCCATGCGAGTTTTTTGCTGGTTTTTTCATCTAATTGCCCCCTTGCAGCTCATTATATATGTCTACTATTAGTGGTACCGGGTAGTTCACTTCTTCTAATTGGTCATTAACAGTAACTTTGTAATCCCCGCATACTCGAATCTTACCATTGGATTTTAATACAGGCATGCCCCACTCTGAGTTTTCCATTCGCTGCAAAATGCCTTCTTTCTTTAAACTATCTAACTCTCGCTCCACCTCATCCTTGAATTCAAATGGAATTCTTCTTGGTTTCAAAAACTTGGGTTTGGCGTCGACCTTGAAATCTAACGAAATGATTGCTTTTTGTACTCTCCCAGCTTCCCATCAAACAAATCTGAAAGTTCGGCACAAAAATCTCACTTTCATCTTAAGTCGACTTAAGCAGTTTTTGCCTTGTGACCACAGAAATAGCTAGAGCTTCCTTCTGTATTATTGCATAATTTTTTCGGCTTTTGTCAGCTACGTGATGCGAAGAAAATCGGTCTCTCACTGCCGTCTGGCAAATTATAGAGCAGAACTGCGCCAATGTCATTTGCAGATGCGTCACAAGCCAAGATAATCTCTTGCTTCGGATTGAAATGTACTTAAACTCTATCTGAAATCAACTCCTTTTTGCACCTATTGAAAGATTTCTCGCAGTCCCCACTCCACCTAAATTCTACGCCCTTCTACAACAACTTATATAAAGGAGAAAGTAAACTAGAAAGATTTAAAACCAACCTCCCATATAATTTACCATCCCCACAAAGGCACGAACCTCCTTCAAATTAGTTGGATTTGGTGAGTCCACAATCGCGGCCACCTTTTCCGGATTTAGCCCATTCCTATCCACCACGTGTCCTAAATACTTGATTTCTCGTTGAAAAAAAAACACACTCGTCCCTATTTAGTTTGAATCCAGCTTTCGCGAGAACCCCCAAAACTGTTTTCAAATTGTGACCATGTTCTTCTCAATTCGCCCCAGTGACTACAATGTCATCCAATAAATTTGCCGTGTCTTTACAGCCCCGAAGTGTTTTTTCTATCTCTCGCTGGAAAATCTGGCTGGCTGGTTTGACCCCAAATGGTAAACGGAGTACCCTGTATATACCCTTATGGGTGCTCCATGCGAGTTTTTTGCTGGTTTTTTCATCTAATTGCCCCCTTGCAGCTCATTATATATGTCTACTATTAGTGGTACCGGGTAGTTCACTTCTTCTAATTGGTCATTAACAGTAACTTTGTAATCCCCGCATACTCGAATCTTACCATTGGATTTTAATACAGGCATGCCCCACTCTGAGTTTTCCATTCGCTGCAAAATGCCTTCTTTCTTTAAACTATCTAACTCTCGCTCCACCTCATCCTTGAATTCAAATGGAATTCTTCTTGGTTTCAAAAACTTGGGTTTGGCGTCGACCTTGAAATCTAACGAAATGATTGCTTTTTGTACTCTCCCAGCTTCCCATCAAACAAATCTGAAAGTTCGGCACAAATGCATCTAGCTATCTTGTTGAGCCTTTCGTTATCCTACTCTAAAAAATGTTCGCTCACTATCTCCTTGCCACTTATATGCCATAAAATTCCTAGCTGCTTCATAATATCCCCGCCTATTAATGGCTTGCTGTTGCAATTTCGACTACCTGGAAACAAACCCAAATCTGCCTGCCTCTGAAATCCACTTTCAGCTTTACTTTGCCTATCGGTGTGAGTAGACCACCATCATAATTGCGCAAACAAAAATCTCACTTCTTCTAAATTATAAGTACTAACACTTTTGCGCA